>CM039089.1:48620235-49870235 GCA_022113865.1 Chimonanthus praecox | reverse complement strand
CGTATCGTTGGCCAGTTAAGGGTTGGGTTTGGAAACCCGGACTTAGCTCGCGTCGTGACGTCCTCGCTCTCTCTCACTCTTTATTTTGAAAAAAAGAAAATATACTCTGATTTTCGGCGAATGAAAAAGGGCGGGGCCTTACAGATTTGAGAGTAGATTTGAGGATCGGAAGAAAGATAGAATTTCCTCGAAACTCTGGACCACCATTTTCAGTGCACCTGAGGGACCACCATTTCTAGTGCACCCGAGGGACTACGAATTCAGGTACTCCTGCAGAAAAAAAAAACACAACGGTCCATAATTGTTTTGCAGTTTCCAAAGTCACCAGGACTCGGAATTTGAGATCCGTCTTCGCCTGTGCGTTCGTAGCGAAGAGATCTTCGCAGTGACCGGTGTGGATTCGGAAGAAGACAGAGGAAGAAAATTGGAGAATAGAAAGACCTGGAAACAAATGGTTCATTATGTTTGGCTTTGTTCTCGGACCATAGAAAAATGAAAACAAGGTGGAGCAACTAGACTTGCGTTGCGGGTTTGTTTTCGGCTCTCCGAATTATCTCTCTTTGAAAGAGCAGGAGTGGGTCAACAATAGTGATAGAAACCTCGGCTGTTATGATCGAGGTGGAGCCTGATTTGGGCTAATCAGTTTTACTGAAGACTGGTGGATCGTTCCAGGGCGTCTTACAAAAGATGCGGAACATGAGGTGCTATACAACAGGTGGAGGTGTTACAAACTCAGGACAACAACAATCTACATTGTGTCGGGTTTTTTCGCCAAGGTGGAGTTTTGTTGGGTTTCATGAGTCAAAGCCCTTTTGGGCCTGAGTTGTTTGATGGGCCCAGGCCCAGTGGGCCCAATCTGTGTATGTCTATATATATTGTTCTCTTTTATCCTAGGGTTTTTAGGCTGTGCAGTTGGAAAGAGAGACTGTGAGAGAAGGGTGGGTAGGATTGATGTAATTCTTGTAACCTAACCGATTATTCCTCATAGTAAATTTAGCATGTCTCGAGGACGTAGGTAATCTTGCCGAACCACGTAAAACTAGTGTTCTCTTGTGTGATTGATTTCTTAATTGTGTGATTTGCATATTTTTTTCTCCAACAATATAGACATCTAAATTATAAGAATATTAAATTAAATTCAAGCAAACTAAAACTAGAATTCAAAAGACCAAAGGTAAAATAACTTACTGATACTTCAATTAAACTAAAGATAAAACCGGGCATCTTCTTCATTTTCAGACGTCTTCTTCATCTGATTATCTCTTTTATTTTTCTTTTTTTCATCTTTTTCATATTTGTTCTTTTTCTCTTTTCTTGTGGTCTAATTCTTTTAGATCCTTCCCTCTCTTTTCTTATATCTCCCCTTTCCTTTTTCTAATGAAATTTTTATGTTATCGCTAAAAAAAAAAAAAAGGCATACAAGCCTTGTATAAAAATGGTTCTGAGTTGAATAAAATAATAATAAATATGATCCTCTCACTCTCTCTTACTTCAAGCAAATGACCTAAAAAATAAGCTTTTTAAGACCCAAAACATTATAAATTAAACTCTAACTCATATATCTATATCTAGACCAATTATTTGAGAATTTTAAGCTTCAATTGGCTTATTAATGGTCCCCACTTTCCACATTCAATTTGTTCATAAAATTTTGAGGCCAATTCCACCAATTTATCAAATTAATCTTCCATTGAATCTCTAAGATGTCCTTATCACGATTATTTATAATCGAATTCAAATCAACTTATTCCTTTAAAAACATATAAGTATCCATACCCTTTTAAATATGAGGTAACTTCGAGTTCAGTGGACAGGTCTAAATTAAATTTTGCAAGATTTATGTTCAGTACGGTAACATGGGACTACAACTTTTTTACCCATCTCATAGTCCTAACTAAAACTCTCGACCCTCACTCTAAATTTTCATTTCAAAATAGATTTATGTCATAGGTAATAATATCGGTCGATATATATCGAATTTTTGAGAATTGACATGTATTGGCCGTACAAAAATGATATCGGTAATATCGGTCATGCTATCGACAATATTGATTGGGAAAAAGATTTAAAAAAATTAAATATCGGTCTTCGGACCTACAAAATATCGGCGATATATCGGTGGGCCCACAATATATCGAGGATATATTCGCCATGATTTCGGCCGATATTGTATTTAAATTTTTTTTTTTAAAAAAAAGCAGATATCGGCCTCATTTTTTGTTTTTTATTTTTTTAATTCAGAAAAAATTTAAAAACATTATCGGCTGATATTTGAAAAAAAAAAAAGAGGAGAGAGAAAAATATCGCCGATATATCTGCCAATATCTGAATATGGCCGATATTCAAATATCGGCATATCGGCTCAAACGATTTTTTTACCCCTAATTTATGTGTAAAAGAATAACTGTACAAATTCATTGAAAGCATTTTTTTAAAAAAATTTGAATGAGTTTTTTTATTTATTTTGGATATGTTACATTCCCAACTTTGAATTGTTATATTTTGCTAATTACATCTCTTTCATTAGAAACCTCTAATTAGCTTATAAAAGATACCCTAATTTATAGAAAATAAATACATAACCAAAAATGGATCCTTCATTTTCTATGTTCCATGAGTGACAGCCGGGGAAAAACGTTTATTGAAGTGTTTTGAACTTCGTAGTCTCAAAACATGAACCTTTAATTCATTTTGTTGGGTCTCATGGGCCCATGTGAAAATGTGCCTTAACCAACTATCAAGGTATTGGGCTTCTAGGAAAGAAGTCTTAAATGCCTTTAATGATCTTGGTATCTCTTTCAATGAACCTCCGACTCTACGGTGTGATAACTTAAGTGCCATATATTTCACTGTTAATCATATTTTTCATGCTCGTACAAAATACGTCAAGATTGACTACCATTCGAAAAAGTTGCACGTAAAAAGCTCATTGATCAATTGACCAAAGTGTCCACAAAAAGTCTCTCTTTGCCTCGATTTAAGCTTCTATGAGAGAACCTTTGTATGCTCGAAAAACCCATAAGCTCGAGGGGGTCTAAAGTTTAAATTTAAATTCAAATGTTTAGGTAAGAAAATTGATTGTATTTAAATAACTACCTACCTGTAGTATATAAATAAAGCCTCACCCATCGATGATGGAGTAGTGAGAAATTTATTACAGTATTTACTACTTTAATGTTGTATAGGATTTTGTATGACACTTTAGGTTTTTGTCATTTTCTAGGGGAAGTGATTTGTGCACCATTACTATTACCGCTGGTGCACTCCCTTCTAAGTGAAATCCCAATTTTATCCAATTTCATCTTTTTGTCTTTTTTCAGTCGCTCTGCGTCCGTTTTTTTTTTTCTTTTTCTCCTCTTCCGTGTCCATTTTTCTCTAAGCACCTTTTTCTTCTCTCGTTCAGCAAGACAGACAACGTGTAGTGGGTAGAAAGGAGACCGTGAGAGCACGAATTGAAACAACAACCGTTTGCAAGTTTCAGGCATCTCAGATCGAGTTTTTGGGGTGCAGATTTGGGAAGTAAAGAAGCAAAGGCAAGTTTCAAGCCATCCGCAGTCGAGTAGAAACCCAACCTTCTCCTCTTCTTCAGGCAGCAAACAGAGAGCTTGAGGCACAGTTGATATCTGGTCCTTTGGTTGTGATCAGAGCAGAGGCAGAGGCGCTAAGCCCTGACTTCACAGATGAGTTCTTAGAGGCAGAACAACAAGCACCCAAGCAGAGGCAGGATCTGACGCAATAGCTGGGAGCAGGCCTGGGAATTGTGTCTGGGCAGCTCTCCCTCTTCACCTCTCTGTTTCGTCTTAGCAGAGAGTAGGGAGTCTTATTTCTTTTCATGTCTATGGTGTTTTGTTGTCGCGAGAATCGGCAGCAGTCCCTCCATCTTCTCTCTCATTTCCATGTAGCATCATCTCTTTTTCCTTTCGTTCGAATGCAGTGCAAACAAGGTGCAAAGGCACCCTTGTTGTCCTATTATATCTGGGTTGAGACCAATTAGTCACGACGTCGAAGAAGATGAGAGAACCCCTGAGAGCAGAATGACGGGATTGTAACGACCTGTCCCTCCAAGGCATGTGCCGCTTCAACTCGACTCGACTTAGTATGATATTGTCTGCTCTGGGCCCACCCACACAGGGGGGTCCGCACATATTTACATTTGGGCTTGGCCCAACAGGTAGGCCCAAAAAATCGTCATCCTGGTATCAGAGTACGCATCGGTGATATTGTCCTCTTTGGGCCCCACACACTTAAGGTTTTGTTCCAGTGTGTGCCACACAGCTCCACACCCAAACGTGTCATACTGTATTGAAGGGCTTGGCTTCTTATAAGCCCTTCACAATTTCCTCCAACTAGCGATATGAGACTCCAACTAGCCCCCCACCGCTCGACACATCGCCCTAACATGTGTCGCTCTAGGCTGGGTCAGGGTACTACAATCTACCCCCCTTAAAGGAGAACCGTCCCAGCTCGACCCAACATATACACATGGATAGACCCACATAGTCTGAGTGTTGAGATTAGGCTCTGATACCATTTGTAATGATCCGCCCCTCCAAGGCGTGCGCAACTTCAACTCGACTCGACTCAATATGATATTGTCCACTCTAGGCCCACTTACACAAGTAGGCCCAAAAATGCGTCATCCTGGTATCAGAGTTTGCGACTGTGATATTGTCTTCTTTGGGCCCCACATTCTCAAGGTTTAGTTCCGGCATATGGCAAACAACTCTACACCCAAACGCGTCATACTGTATTGAAGGGCTTGGCTTCTTATAAGCCCTTCACAATTTCCTCCAACTAGCCATGTGGGACTCCAACTAGCGGCCCCACCGCTCGACACATTGCCATGGCCGATACAACGACGCTCGACACATCGCCTGGGTCGATGTATTGCTCTGGGCTGGGTCATGGTACTACAGGATGGTGAGCGCCAAGTGCCAGATAGACAAGAGGGAATGTGCGGGAAATGTTGATCGAGTTCTGTTGCTTGGCATTCCAACAACGGCAAACAACGCTGAAAAAAAAAAAAGGAAGTGAACATAATACTGCATTGACTCGCTTGCTTCCCAAGTAGAACTCGGACGTAGGGGAGAGGGAGAAAATAAATTTTTGCCGCAAGAGAGATCACAAGTGAGCGAAGAAAATTTGAGATTCTGATCTAATGGCGCGAGTGTCAACGACAAATGTGGGCTTCTGATACAATGATGCGAGTGTCAACAACAAGTGGGCGAAAAGAACAGCTACCAGATTTGAAATTAGATCCGAAGACTGCCCATAGAGGAACGATGGGAAGTCAAGGAGAAACTGGGACAGTAGCGATGGGGGAAGGGTGGACAACGTCTGGGGCAGTTGTGAATGGGAACTGCTCCGTCCTTTTCAGTGAGTAGAAACAGAAAAAAAGAAAAAATAAGAAAGGAAGAGGAAGAAGAGGGTGCGTTTCACTGTTTCTGAGAAAGACGTTTTGAGAAATAACATATAGACGTGGAAAACAGGAGAGAGAAAAAGAAAAGATAAAATTGGAATTTTACTTAGAAGGGGGTGCACCAACTTTAAAAGTGGAGGTGCACAAATCACTTCCCATTTTCTAGTGTTCTAATCATTTTTTTTTTGGATTTGTACGCTGATGCTAAGATAGTGCATAGATGATGTAAGATTTGAATTTTTCACTTTGCTCTCTCACTTTTTAGTTCTTCAAAGACAAAATTAAGGGAAAAAACAAATAGAAGAGATCCTATTTTGATGCACCATCTTAATAAAGGTTCTCCGAAACTACTTATCATGTTTAGGTTATCCGACACTACTTATCATGTTTGTTCTCTTACAAAATGTTTATGTTGTTTATAGTTGTATGGGGAATGGAGATCTTGTCGACATTTGTTGGTGTAGAAAAAGAGACTTGGTCTGCATTTGGATGGATGATAACGGGGTAATGGAGGGTAATGAATTTGAACCTGGTCCAAGTCTAATCGATTTTATTCTATTTTCACTTATTTTTTAACCAACTTATATCATTATGTAATACAAGAGGATGGGGTGATTTATATTTTTGTTCTTTCATTCCTTTGTTCGTCTTGATCAAATCATACGGACGTCTAAGAACTTCAATGTCTCTCTTTATTGAAAAGAACATCAAATAAGGGCAAGAGCTTCTATACATCTTTTGTTTTTCATCTTCATATAATTGTGGTGGGATAAATCAACTAAATTATTTTCTTTCTCTAAAAAGAATTCTAACAGCTTTTCATATAGAGAGCCATAAGGTGAGATGATCATGAATTGAGGTTGTTGAAGTGCAAATTTTACATTTATAATGTCGCAAGCGCACGAACCATTTAAATAGTATAGTGATTGAGTGCAAAGTCAAACCCAAAGGAAATCCACAAAATATATGTTTAAAATTAAATCGGTACCTTTAAAAAGATGTAATCTTAAGAAATATAATACATGGACTTACAATTTTAATTTAGAAAACGAAAGTAACTCTCTCATTATATAACTTATGAATTAACAATCGAGATCAATTCCATCTTTTTTTATTATTATTATTAAAATGGTGAAACAAGAATATGCAGTCTCATCTTAGTTTAAATTCACATGTTTTAAGATTAAAATATCATATCTCCAACCTTAGTTATTTGAATCTTGAGAGGGAGAGAATTTGAATACAAAGAATAAAATACATAAACATACAAGAATAAAAACATGAAAAAAAATTGAACAATAAAAATACAACACACAAACAAAGGAACTAACATAATAAAAGACTAAAATTGAAATTGCAAGTAAATTAAATGACAAAATTTAAAAGTGCAGAATTTAAAGGGTGGTTGTTGGAGTAGACCACTCATCGCCCAAAATGTGTAAACAAATACAAAACCTAAATCTGAAATTCGCTTAAAGATCTGAAATGCAATTCATACTGACTAATAAATACAAGATTCACAACTTTTAATTTAATTAATTAAACCTGTAATACCCTGCCCTAGATTAGGCGTGTTTTAGCTTAATAATTTTGTTGAACCGGTTAATCTTGAAGATTACGGTTAGGGCTTTGAGGAAAGCCCAGGTGTGGCCCAATCTGAGCTTGAAAACTCAGTGATCCAGCTCGCCCAGCTGGAGGGGCATTTTGGTAATTTACCACTTATTATTATTATTTTTATAGATTATGTTATTATGTGATTATTATTGGATAATAATGTTGCCCTTAATCAAAGAATTGTATTTCTGATTTTAAAATAATTTTATTTTCAGAAAATAATATTTTAAATTCGCCTGTCAAAACCCCGAAAGGGAGTAATAATTATTTTAAATGATTTTGGAGGTGAGATAAATTTCGAAACTAGTATTTTGTGTTCGACCATTTTAAGAATGGTCTAGTTATTCTTTGACACCCCAAAGTAAGGTCTCTAAATTGTTTTATTTAACATTTGTTTAATTAAATAAATAGTGTTAAATTATGATTTTTATTTAAATAAATGATTTTTAGGGAGTTTTAAATCTCAAAATTTTTATGGTAGCTAAGGTTTTTAAAACCCAACCTATCTGTAAGGTTGGATCAAAATTTTCGAGCTTCTAAAAACATGTTTTAGTTAAAAATCAGATTTTTATTAAAACTAGGGGCCTTTTTGCAAAACTAGAAACTTGGGAGGGCTGATTTGCAACTAACCGTAACTACTGTTGCAAACGTCAGCCGGAGCGGCATGCAACAACGTACAATAGCCGGATGACCCCAATTCCTGGCCAAATCTTTATAAAAGGAGCCCTCTTCCATCTGTTTTAACTCCCAGCACCTGCATCTCTTCTCTTCTCCCTCTCTCAGACTCTCAGTCTCTGTCAAAACCAGACCAGCCGACCCCCCTTTCTTCTCTGTTTTTGCCAACCGTAAGCTTTTAGGGAAAATTTTCAAAGATCGGATTTTCTGCCCAGGAACTCCAGTGAAGGTAACCACTGTATTCCTTTTCAAATTCTAGGTGGTTTAGAATAAAGAAAAACTGATTTTGCTTTAGTTTTGAGCAAGAAAAACTATTTCAAAGTTTAAGGAAAAACCATGGGTTCCTTATACCAGTGAGGTTCCAGTGATAAAATCGGATGACCTAGTGAGCTTCAAAGCTCCAAACCTCTCCCTATGGAAAGAGGACTCCGAGAGGAATCCATTGGACCGGCCAGATATGAAAATCGAATCCGGAAAACCCACTATTTCTGGATTCCTTTTTCATGCATCCCTGTCGTTCACTGTCTGTTGTTGCAGACAGTGAAGGAAGGAGGAAGAAGAAAAAAAAAATATATTTTTATTAGATTATGTTGATGCTTGTGATGTTAGTACCCATTGAAAAAAAAATATTATTGTTGGATTGTTGAAAAAGAAATATTTTTGTTGGATTATGTGATGTGATGTTAGTACCCTTGTTTGTTAATTAAAATTGTACTAACCCTCTTCTCTTATTACTATAGTTTAAATACTATTGTATTCACTTCCAGGCCGACCCTATTGGTCGAGTACTAAGTGATCTCACTTCCAAGCCGACGCTATATTTGTTGGGCACTGAATGACCTCGAGGTCTAACTCAAAATGTCAGATCTGGTCCTATCCAGAAGACAACCGAGAAGTGACCAGAGGATCTAGACCTAGCTCATAAGTCAATCTGGTCAATGTCCAGAAGACAATATGAGTTTTGGACTGAGCACCCTTTTTATTATATTATGGATTATTATAATTTAAAAATGATAGAAACCAAATAGGAGACTCAATTCCATGTACCTTGGATATTTTTGGGGAAAAACAAGTATGATTTCGAAATACTACTTGTGTGATGCTATGTCTATTGACGTGATAATGATTGTGCACTTGTTTGTTGTTTGAACAGAGACCGCGAAACCATACATATACGGTGAGGAAACTTAACTTTGCAGCTTGATGTAAACAGGTTTATTTGATATGGATATTGAGCAATGAGTGGTTTCAGATTTGATGAACCCACTCATGTGCCTTGACGCACTATGGTAAGAGTGCTTATGATCCTAGTAAATGCTATGATGTTGATCATATGGAATGTGTAAGACTGCTTCCACGTGCGCTTGGCTATTGAACCAATATCGGCCATATGAGAGATGGTTTACGTCTACTAGACCATGGGTGTCGACAGTTGCTGACTTAAGAGTGTCAGTATCGGCTATGGAAGAGCCGGAGATGTACTTGTAAGGATGTATTTTGACCGTGTCGGGACTTAATATAATGGTCTCAGCGTAGTCGATAGGCGTTACGTTGCATGATAGCAGTAATGGAAGACTGATGGAATGATGGAAATGATGATGAGACTTTATTTGATATTGTGAATTTTATTATCAAGCATGAGATATTATTACAATTGTTGATTATTGCTAACCTGTTATTTACTTAAACTGCACTATTATATTTCCTTCACTAGGCTAGTTAGCTCACCCCACTCACCTTTTAAGAGATGAACCCGAGGAGGAGAACCCTCTATTTCAAGCTTAGGGTGGATAAACTACGGCGGTGTTTTGGGATTCCCACTGAGGGGAATACCTTTATCTTTGCTTGTTGGTTCTTGGAACCATTTACTTTTGTAAAGTACCGGGTGTGGTACTTGATTTGTATAAATGTCATGTATTAAGCTGCTACATTTCTATAGTTACTCTGATGGCGTTGATGTTTGAGATGATAAATCAATGGATGGATTTATATGATCATGTTATGTGTATTGATGTTGTTGTTTATATCTATTTGTTGGGTTAGGCTTATGGTATGTGTTTGAGTCCACATGTTGGATCATGTGTCACCTTTGGGCCCAACTGTTGATCTGGCCCAGTGAGAATGCTTAAGTTAGTTTATCTTAAAAAAAAAACCAGTCGCATTTTGGGCCTACCCTTTGGGTCAGGGCGTGACAAAACCTTAGTAACCAAGATTCAACATTTACAATCAAGATCCTAACTATTGCATTTGCTCATGTTTAATTAAAGAAACAAAAGTTGCAAACTTAAAATTAAAAGCAAAATAATCACAAAAGAATTCTAGAACTTGGATGTTTGAGGATTCTAAATGGATGTTTTGTATTTATATCATGGAAGAATTCAGTACACACACTTATAAATTAAATACAAAAAAAAGATAACATAAAAATAAAAATCTACAACACTCGCTTGTAAATTCGAATGGTGCTCCTGTTTTCTTGTCTTTTCTCCCCAGCCTTGGTCCTCTCAAGCTCCAGGTCAAATTCGAATTTTATTGTTGGCTTAGTCCTTTATTTATAGGCTCAGGGTTGGAATGGACGGCTGTGATTTAATCTTGGTTTGGTGATAAATGAGTGTCTTGGATTAGATCTTATTGGAATTGGGTGATTGGGATTAAAAGTTACAAACGTTAGGGTTTGAACAAGGTGTAAACGAATTTTGGGATGTGTGGTGGCTTGGAGTGGAGTGCAAGCAAGGAGAGAGATTTTAGGATTTGGATTTGGCATGGGATTTTCAAATTTGGCTATGTGGGATTAGGGTTTGTTTAATGTAATGCAAATGGATGGATGAGATTGAGAGATGACATGAATGGATGGATGATATGAGATATGATGATATGGACAGTTGACTAGGTGTAAAATTTGAATGTGGTGACTTTGGATTGTGAAAATCGTGTGAGGTGTTGGTGATGTAGATGATGAGGTGTGTTAGGATCCTACAAGTGTATTTAGATGGTTTTAGGTCTAAGTGCATGGAGAGGTTTTAGGTTGCAAAAATCGTGTGGAGTGTTTGTTGGATGGATAGGGTGGTGACAAGGTATGGGCGATGGAGGCTAGCTTGAGCTTCAAGTTGTTCTTAGGGTTTGGTGAATGAATGTCTTGGATTGAGTTGGGTTAAATCTAATGGTTCTATGTTTAATTGGTAAAATAAATTATAAAAATGGTAAGGTATCTAATGGAGGGTTTGGATTCAAAGGTGGAGATGTATAGATGATATGATGAATGGCCTAGATCTAGTACAAATTATGTATGTGATGGATGAATGTAGAGGCTCTAGGGCTTTCTTAATGATGTGGATGGTTTTGATGAAATGTCCTAAGATCTAATGGTTTAAATGATTGATGGATTATCTAATTGGCAAAATGGATTGGTGATGCATGGATGGATGTGATCCTAAGTAAATCTAGATGATGGATAGGTTGGATGGTCTAGATCTAATGTTAATGCATGTATGGGTTTGATTTTATAGGTGGATCTAAGGTTTACCTAATTTTGATGCATGAGATGAATGGTTAGGATAAGATGTAGATTGGATAGTGTGGATGACATGGAAATGGACAAGTCTTGGGCGTGTGAATGTGTTATGGACTTGGGTTTTGGACTTATAAATGAGCACATGGGCTCCAGTGGACCTTGGACTTGAGCTTGAGGACTTGGGCCTTTGTTGGACTTTGGAGTGCACATTGGCCTGGCCCATTTGTGAAATGTGCATGAACTGTATGTGACCTAACCCATTGTTAGCCTGTGGAGCTTAGCCTGGCCCAATTGAAGTAGATCTCTAACCCATTAATCTTGAATTTCAGCCTTTGCCTATTGAATTTCTGGTTTTCTCTTCCAAAATTTAATAATTAAGTTTACCACTTTAAAATCTATAATATTGATTTAATCTAGACTCCCATAGATGAATCTAGACCAACCAATTTACATGAAAAACCCTAAAAGTGGAGTAAAATTAATCATAAAATTATAGGTCTTCCGAATTAAGCACCAAACTTGTAATTATCCATTGTTTTAGCTTGATTTCTTGAGCTTTCCATTTTTATTCTACAAAACTAGAAACGACATTAAATGCACCAATATACATAAATATGAGAGCTAACTGGTCCAATAATTAAAGGTAAAAATGTAATATTTCAGTGCTCAACAGAGGCTTCGAATTTAGCATATAAATGGGGAGCATATGATTTCAAGATATAATACTACATAATCATTTGTTTTATGTAAACTAAATATCTTGGTTAAATGACTACTGAATTAATGATCACTTTAAATAATTTGCCTACCAACAATTTTCTAAAATCGCAAGCCCGTACTTAAGACAGTACTTTTATCTTAAAATAATGAAATATCGGTTAAGTAGGGGTGAAACTTGGACCTTGACTCGATTCAAAAAATCAGTGGGCTCAGTTATGTAATTGTAAATTTAGGGTCAGATCGAGTTTAGTTGGGAAAAAAATTTGTATGGAATTGGAGTTAGACTGATTTAGAAATTTAAAATCAGTTTGATTCGACTCGAATTGACTCGATCCAACCTGAGTTTAAAGAAATATAAAAACCTTTAGGTTAGACTATCAAACAAGTACCTCAGATGAGATCATGTCAGGCTCATTAATTTTTATATAAATAAATTAGATTGAATTAAGTTTATTAAAATCCGATCCAATTCAATCTTTCTCGCTTTCAACCTTAGAGTTCGTTCTTTTCACCCACTATTGAAATTACTATTTTTTTAATAATTGATTGCTATTGAGGCCAGCTTGTAAAGATTAAGGCCCAGCTAGTAAAGCCTAAAAATACGGTTGGATGGGTAGATCAACAACTTTTTTTAAGTATGCATTGAATTTTTGTCATCTTCTTCCAATAAGAAGGGAAGAACCACTATCGATAAAATAAAAGGTTTCAAACGAGTGAAAGAGACCCGTTGCCTTGGCTTGTTTTCATGGTCTTTATGCCCATAGTTTTTAAATATAAAAAATATAAAAATAATTTTCTTAAAAAATCAATAAGTCAAAAATTCAAACATTTTAAAAAAAGGGTCACTATGAAGATAATTTTTAACTATTTTATGGACTTCTCAAAAATTTAGGAGTGCTATGGCCAGTGTTTCCTACCAACTTTCCATCTAACTATAAATTTTTTTTTAATTAAATTCATTTTGAATTCAAAGTAAGCTTAAAAACCAATGAGATCTTAGTTTAAAATCGCAATAAATCATTCATTGACATAGATTTTTCTTACTCAACAAATTTGTAAATTTTAAAAAAAAGTCAAAATACATCGCAAATTCATCTATTTGGATCTAATCCTAACTGGACCTCAAAAACTCAAGATAAAAATTGTATGAAAAAGAAATAAAAATATAATTCTAAATTTTAGTCTCATTTTGTTATATTGGTGTTTTGCTATTTCATTAATAATAGATATGTTATTTTTAGTTATTTAGTATATTGGAAAAAAATATTAATAAGCTGACTCATGGCATTTTTAGAGATACCACTAAAATGAAAAGGAGTTTTATGGATTGAAAAGGTCGTTTGGTGATGTTTATAGAGAATGGTCATACACTAAACATCGTTCCTTTTCTTATTCTAAAAATAAGAGCTTTAGAAAACCTAGTTATCAATTTCGTTTCATATTGAATTCTGTTTCTGCCTGTTTCGGACTATTCCGATTGAAACGGGCTTGATGCTCTACTCGTTTGCTTTACATATTTTATTTTTTAATTTTTTTAGATATACATATAAATTTCAATGGTACAACTGGAAAATAAACGTCATGAAATACAAATGAAAATAATTTGAGCCTAAAATCCAATTTAAAGCCACTTGGTCTTAGTAGTTAAAGTCATTGGTGTCCTTAATTCAAAGATGGGCCTAGTGGGTTTGATCATTAAGATTAAGTAGATAAAAATTGAATTTTGAATTGAAATTTAGTTTGTTATAATTCGTAAAGTATACTTTCAATTCATATAGTTTTTTGAATATATATGACAAAAAATTGAGAAGAAAATAAAATGGATTCGGGTGTGCTTATGTGTGATGAAGGTAAAGATAGTGTAAAAAACTTCTTTAGACTTCGGCGAGCCATACAGACGCCCGAAAAATCTACCTCTACACACCTGTTTTCTAAATTTTGGATGAAGTTACCATTCTACCCCCACGTATGAATTCATTCGAACAAATTTTCAGTTCATTCTCAGTTCGTTCGAATGAATGTACTCAACTGAACGAACATCTTAGTGTAATTTTCATTTCTTCGAACGAATGTTCATTCGTTCTAATGAACCAAACTGTTCATTCGAACGAATGAACACTTATCTGAACCAACTGAAACTACATTGATTTGTTCGTTCGGATGAGTACATTCATCCGAAACCAATTGACAGTTCTTTTGGATGAATAGAACACGAAGGGGTAAAATGGTAATTTCATCTGATTTTTTGAAATAAAAACCGAGTATCTATATGGAGCGCCTAGACTTCAATTGGGATGAAAAGGCTCAATCAAAATCATGCTCAAAGTGAACCCGTAATGTAGATATCGCTTGGCAATTTTTGGTATAACTTCTCTATCAATTGAATCTAGTTGAAAAAAAAATCAAATCAAATGCATCCCACACTTAATCAATCACTGCTTCACAAATAAATTCAACAAAGGAATGTACATGGAAATTCTTGTCATGCGCGTTGGAGATGAAGCTTTACACATGTGGAGTGGGGCCATCCGTGCATTGCATGCGATGCTTTGGGAAAGATGAGCCATGCATGCATCCAAACCTCAGGGAAGGGTGAGGTGTGTTGGAAAGCCAATGTTAAAATGACATGCGGAAAAGAGAAGCTTAGGTGGAATCCTAGGTGTACGATGTGGCTATTTATGTGGTGATCCCAAACCCTGTTCCCAATCAGCATTTTCCAAGTGAAGCTCTTCTAGGGTTTTAAAAGATCCCAATTTTGTTGTCTGAGTTGGTACAACATAGTCATGCCCGTTTATAGCCCCAGTTGGCCATATTTTGGGGTTTTCTGTTATCCCTTTGATCATAAAATGCTAAAGTTGTGGTAAAAATTCCATCTATGATGCCCTCATCAATGTGTTTTAAGTTTTGACCATTAATTTTGAATAAAATGAGAACTCAAATTTATTTCTTAGATATTTTTGGATATTTTTGTCTAATTCAATTTGTATTTGATTCTTCCTAGAGTAAAATTCAAACATTCTTGAATTAATATTTGATAATTGACCTATTATGAATTGAGATTACAAATATAAGTAGTTATTTAACGATAATTTATGTTTTTGTTTATATAGATTAGTTTAATGATAAAAATAATTAATTTAAATATACTTATAAGTTTTCATTATTACTTTCATATTTTATTATATACCTTTTTTTTTCAATTATGCCGCTTTTTCGAAAGGGAACGCATAAATGGTTTGAAGGTTCCATTATGAAGACAAAATCGAAACAAGTTTTGGAACAAATATGACAACTATGCTAGAAAAGGAATGAAATTATGAAAGAATAATCATTGTTAGATGGTCAAAATTTGTTCTCCATTCTACTTAGACTTTGGCAACCGGTTGAGTCGAGTTGGATTTAGGTTGGGTTTTGTTATGTCCTGGTCCATTTCTGATTCAATTAAACATGTTAAGTCAATTATAATCTATTTTGTGTTTGGGTCGAGTTACTCATTTATCGAACTAAGGGGACTTTTTCTAACAAGACACATTCTAAAACTACTATACATATAATGTAGACTTCATATGGTTGAATCTATTGTATAAAGATGTATCTGGTCAATCGGGTTTAAGTTGAGTCTACCTATTTATAAATTGATTTAAATTGGGTCTACATATTTTTTAATCAAATTGGATCTAACCTATCCGTTTCGGAACCCATTCCAGTTGTCTTCAAAAGAGAATATTTCGATGTTCTGAGCATTTCAGTGTTCCGTTTCAAAAAAGACAACATAATATATTTAAATTAATCATTTTCATAATTTACACTAATCTATAGAAATAAAAATATAAATTATCATTAAAAAACTACTTATGTTTGTGATTTTAATTTATAATCCTGTAATTATCAAATACTAATTCAAGAATGTTCGACTTTTGCTCTAATAAAAATCACATACAAATTGAATAGAAAAAATAAAAAGAATCCAAGAAATAAACTTAAATTTTCATTTGATTTAAAATTAAAGGTCAGAACTTAAAACTCATAGGCACATTAGGTCTATTTCATTTTTTTACATAGTCGCGTACGTGCACGCCTCAAGTACACCACTTAAGGATTCCACTGAGTCCAAAACAAGATACAACTCTTGATCTTTTTCACAGGTAGAGATCGAACCTTTATAACCTATGATCTACTTCACGAGTGTAGATCGACCTAAGCTCCAAGAGAACACCTCTCTTGGAAGTCAATATGGTCACACCAACCCTTCACAAAATTTCACAAAGTGTAGAAAGAAGTTGGGCTTGAAAAATTACCAAGAACTTAGCCTCATGTTGTTTGAAGTAGCTTTGGCTTGTTCTTGAAAGTCCTCTTCTTGGCTTGATATTGATGCTCCAATGAAGTCCAACTAAGATAGGGGCTATGAGGTCTAGAGTAAGTAATGGTTTTCCTATAAGGATTATGATTAGAAGTTTGTCTCCACTTAACACATTCAACTTATAGCATAAGGTACTCAAGATATGCCTATGAAAGTCTTGAATGTGAGAGAGTGTGATTTTCAAGAGTTTAGAATGATTTTCTTAATTTGAGAGAAAGACTCTAAAAAATCTTGAGGAGAAAGGGGGTTTCTTTGATTTTACCTTGTCTAATATTTTCTTTTGTTTCTTGAGCTTCAGAATCCTACCTAGAATGTCCATTAATCTTGTATTTAAACCCCTCTAAAAAATATGACCATTGTAGGTCAAGAAAAACAAGAAAATAGTCGTTAAAAACTAGCGGTTCCGCTTTCAGTCAACTGATTTTTAAGTTTCAGTTGACTGAACCTTATCAGAGACTAAATTCTAAAGTCTGTATGAAGTTTAGTCACTGATACTTGAAGATCAGTCAACTGAACCTTATTAGAGGCTGAAATATCCATTTTGCACTACATTTAATCGACTAATACATAGAGTTCAGTCGATTGAACTTTGGCAGTTTTGTATATATTCACTAAAACGATCATAACTTGAGTTTTCGAATTCGGATTTGGGAGTTCTTGTACTTTTCAAAAATCTCATTGATAGATCTATCTACTCACAAGATTTGAGCAAACTTTAAGTTCATTTGATACCTCAAATAATCTCTCAAAGTGACAGCAAATTTCATCATAATAGAAAATCTCTCTGTTTTGCACCCTTTAAGTAAAATGCTCATAACATGAGCTATACAATTCAGAATTGGGTGTTCATAGACTTTTTGGAAAGCTCTTTGAGTGCTCTATCAAATCATAAAGATTTTACTAATACTTGAGCACATTTGATAGATATAATAGCTTCTCCAAAATATGGTAAATTCCAATTAACATAGTAACCTAATTAAGTTCTACCAAATTCTAAGTCATGGATTCTAAAGTTTATTCCAATGGTAGTTCTAGGTCTTATAAGTCTAATTATGTCTAGATTACCTGAATTGGCTGGCATATATGGAGTTTACTTCTTTTGGTGCACAACCTTCCAATTGACATAGTTTCTAGAGCTTCAAGCTTGATTTAACTTTGTCGGTCTTCTAGAGGCAAGGTTCAGGACAAATGGACATAGCCATAATCGAGTCACAAAATTGACAACTCATGACTTGGTTAGACTCAGTCATGGAATTAACAACTCAATTTGACTTAGGGATTTAGATTTAACTTTTAGGCCAACATGAGAGAAAATGTCCCATACTGCCTAAGGAGTTGAATGTGTTGTGGCTTATAAGAGGGAGCATCCTTCCCTTCCAGCACAAGACCTTTTGGAAATAAACTTGAGTTGGCTCTCCAAAGTAAAGCCATATGAATTTTTCAAGCCCAAAGCAGACAATATTGTGCTAGATGGACGGGTCATTACAAATGATATTAAAGCACGGTTCAACACTCTGCCTGTGTGTTTGCCCATGTGCCTATTGTGCAGAGCTAAGGACGACTCAGGTCTATAGGGGATGGATTGTAATACCCCTGCCCCAAGAGGGATGCTGTTATGAGAGGGGCATGTATGGGAAAGAAAATGTCTCATACTACCAAAGGAGTTTAATGTGTTGTGGCTTATAAGAGGGAACACCCTTCCCTTCTAGCACAAGACCTTTTAGGAGCAAACTTGGGTTGGCTCACCAAAGTAAAGCCGTGCAGATTTTTCCAGGCCAAAGCGGACAAAATTGTGCTAAAGGGACGGGGTGTTACAATTTTTAACCACTTGATCTTAGTTGTCAAAGTCATCCGACATCTTTAATTCAATTTTAGCACAATTAAGTTTTAGACTCAATTTTTTA
The DNA here is from genome assembly GCA_022113865.1 of Chimonanthus praecox. NCBI lineage: Eukaryota > Viridiplantae > Streptophyta > Magnoliopsida > Laurales > Calycanthaceae > Chimonanthus > Chimonanthus praecox. The sequence continues at coordinate 49,852,032 of CM039089.1, read as the reverse complement.
AAATTGTAGCTAATGAAGTCTACTTTTAAAATACAATCTGTAGAGTAGAATAGGGGGCCAAATCGAGCCGTTACGACCTATTTGACCGAAACAGATTGGAACAGTCCATAACAGCCCGAAATGAAATCCAATACTAGAATTGCACCTGTTCCATTGCATTTTTCAACTAGATTAAGAAGTTATGTATGTAAGTTACGTACTATTTCTAGTGCGGCAGATGTAGTAGCAAGAGTATTCTAATTAGTTGAATTAGAGAATGGGTCTTACCTGATGATAAAATAACTTTATAAATAAATAAAATATTATAAGGCCACTATACTCTAAAAAATAAGACCTACTAAATTATGTTAGTCTTTGATTTTTTAATATTAAAATTAAATCATTAAATATATCTAAATTTTAAAAACAAAAAATAATTTTGAAGAATTGAATTTAATATAAAGTGGGTGACACCTCATATGCCAAAAGCATCATGGTATTTTGTAGTTCCCTTATAGTGAAAAGAATATCATGTTGATTAAGGTAGTGAGATGATAATTAGACATACAACTTGAATGAATGGAGAAAGACTTTGCTTGGTTAGTATTCAAGCTGGCATAAGAATGGAATGTAAACATTAACTTCTTCATAAGAGTAATTTATTATTTTAATAAAGTATTAAAAGAGAAATTTGAGAGAGATCTCTCTCCTATGTCCAGCCATTTAATGATTAATCTAAGCTGTTTATCCATATTTATTCTTTTGAATTGGTATATAATTTAAATTGGCTTTCATTCACATTTTATACATTGTTGAATTCTTAGGTAAAATATTACAGTTATTTAGGGTCTACAAAACATTAAATTTTGAATTCTTATATTTTTTTTTATCATGATGATGGGATGAAGTTGAATTTTTGCTCACATTTAATTCACTCAATGATTTTACTATTTATTTATTTATTTATTATCTGGCGATTAACTCACATCTAGATAGATCTTAGAATTAAAAAGAAGAAGAAGAGCTATGTTTTTTAAAAAAAGAAGAAAAGATCTCTATTTCGTGAAATAAAGACTAATCTCTCTATATCATTACCTTTTTATTTTAAATATCAAATAGGCAAGTCTATTTGAGTCTAATTTGTGGCTATATGATTTAAAATTGAATTTGCAAAATCGTATTTAAGAATAAACTAATAACAAGGATTATTTGCAAAGTTTGCATGGAATTTGGTGCAATCTTTAGTTCGTGAAGCCCACAAAGATCCAATAACCTCCCCTCCTCCCCCATCCTCACTAGGGCTGCAACTCGGGTCGAGTTTTGACCCAACCCGAGAAATTATACAGGTCGGGTCGAGAATTTTGGGCCAACGGACCGGGTTGGATTGAGAAGATAAAAACTTGGATGGAATTCGGATCGGTTCGAGTTAAGGATTTTACAAGTTAACTCGATCCGACCCGACTCAACGCAACCTATCCCAGCATAAATTATACTAAAATTGGTTCAGAATGCGAGTCGGCTCAGAATTCGGGTTGATTCGGATTATAATTCGGGTCACGTTGGGTTGTGAAGTTTGGGTTGAGTCGAGTCGGGTTAGGTTCCATATATATCAACTCGGCCGGGTTGGGTTTTAAAGAGCCCGACCCAAGTTGGAGCCCTAATCCTCACACTCACCTATTTACGTGAATTACACATAATCATTTGATATTAATTTGACTTTTAAAATATATTAATATAACATGATCAATTTCTACCATTAGATAAAATTAAAATTTTAAGACTCCTAAAAAATATAACTTTATTTATTTGATTAAAATAAAATTTTATAAATATCATATATAAATCAACATCTAGCCGATGTTTTTCAAAGCCACTAGTGAGGTGTGTTTACACCAAATTTTATTAAAAATTCGTTTGTGAGTGACTTTGTTACATCAATTGATTTGTACAATATTAAGACCCAACAAATTTTAAACTTCAATTATATCAAACTTATTTAAACTCGAATGTATATATCAATAAAGAAAATATAATATTTAAAAAAAAACATTTGATACTTATTTTGAAACTCTAATGCACAGGCCATGGCCCGTAAAGCAGTTCGATAATTTATGGGCATCGGATCCGACGGCGGAAGAATCAGAGATCTATTTCTTCACCCCACTTTTCTTTTCTCGTATCCATCGAACCAACTCATCAACGGAAGGAACTGATTATTCTAGAAATCTCCATCATTTCTCTCGATTTCATCGCCTTTCTTCTACTATACAACCTTCCGCTCCTGCCTCTCTATTCTCCATCTTCATACTTCATCCTCTTCTCTTCCTTTACAAATTCTTCCATCTCTTCCTCATTCGTGTTTCTTCCTTTCGATTTCCACTCCCGTTCTTTGGATCTTCACTTCCTTGCTCTGTTTCTGCTTCCGGTGATTTGATTTTATCCAAATTAGAGCAATTGGCGGACTTAAGTTCCGTTCTTCCACTTTGTTTCAATTGATTTTGATCAGAATCCGAGTTTCTAGAATTTTGATTCACACTTTCCACACCAAATCCTCCCCCTTAGCGCAGATCGAAGTTATTTTAGGGTTTTTTTTTTCATCTTGATCCTTCATCCGATTCCTTTTATCTGACTTTCTGCGGAATTTGAAACGTTTCTGTGAGTTTCGCCGCCTTTAATTTATTGGAATGGCTTCGTTCTCAGTTCCGTGCCCTAAATGCATTGCATTTGCTTCGTGTGGCTCGCAACCGCCGAATCTGCAGCAGCAGCAGCATTCGAAGGTCTTTCTTCCGACGAATGTGTGCCCCAGACCTTCATTGCAGAGTGGATCTGTGGAGCCATGGCCGGTTTCTACACGATTTCAGGTGAGTTGCCGTTGCCATTTACTTTTCTGAAAAAGCAGGAAGGAAGAAAAAAGAGTTTCTTGGGAAAATATAGTGAACTTTTGAAAACAGAGCTTACCATCTTGTGTTTAGCTTTACCGTAACATCAACTTGAAAATCTGACACGTGGCAGATGAGGGACCACTGTCCTTGCTCATTTCTAGCGGTTTCTTTTCTTTTAATTAGTTTTTGCGTTTTTGATCTAAGAGATATACAATGAACTATGAATTCAAATATGTTACGGTTGTTTTTTTTTTTTTAAATTCTTTTCTTTTCTTTAGATCAAGCATTGACCAATTGACCTAGATTTATGCGTTCGGAAAGATCACGATCCGTTCTCTTCCGGCAGAGCAAATGAGCTACCACATAATAAGTGAAATAATCACCCTGTATTACTCTCACACTTAATACGAAGCCATCAAACGGGCGGTATTAATGTATCGTGAAAGAGGCTTTTATTTGAATACATGTTACGTCACAAATCAAATTGATTGAATTAATTAAGTCATCATTTTTAAATCTTTAAACTTTAAAAAATTAATATTATTCTTTTAATATTAAATTTTTTCTATTTAAATAATTAATATTATTCGTTAATTTGTTATTTAGTAAGAAAGAAGGTGGAAAGCTTACCCAATTATGAACCGAGTGATTTTTTTTTACATTGTGAACTGAGTGAACATTTTTTTTTTATAGAGCTTATATTTAAATTTTTTATCTACTTTAAACTTATCATCATCTCTTGAATTATATATAACTATATGTATCTAATTCAAACCCAATTTGAGAAACGTGATTTTAGAGATGATTTGAATAGTTAGAGTGATTTCTTCAAGTTAAATCTTTGGAACACCTTTTGTTCAGGTATTGATCTTTACACCATAAAATTTATTCATGATACATTAATTTTTTCATTTTTCCAATTTTACCTTCACACACACGAGAGAGATTCATTGAGACATGTGAGGGTAAAATTGAAAAAATGAGAAAATTGGTGGACCATAAGTAAATTTCATGGTGTAAATATCATTATTCCTTTTGTTCAAGAGTAAACCTTTCAAATGGAACCAACTCATTCTCATTATCTAAAGTGGACTCCGTGAAAGATTAGTTTTCAACTTCACAAAGAATTGTTTAATGATGAATCATTCACAAAAGGATGGTAACCTTGAAACCTCTTAAAGGAACTAGAGAATCTTAGACTTGTCAACCCCACCACCAATTAAAAAACACTTTTGTCATCTTTTTGTATAGAGAGAGAGGGAGGGAGAGATAGGGGTTCTATTTGATGTAGCATATGTAAAATATCTTTAGAAAAGACATGTGGCATGGTTATGGGGCTGCCATACCATACCAAATGAATGAAATGAAGAAAAAAGAAACCTTTCAATCTATTCTTGTAATAAGGTAAGCCCCATTCTAAATTTGTACCCATCTTATTATAAAGGCCAAAAATGATTTCAACATTTTCCTTCTTGCCCTTATATTAGATGGCTAAAGATTTCAAATGGTGTTGAGTTTTTGTGCACAAATAGATCAGGATGTTTTCTTTCGTTGAGTACATTTAGTGGGCTCCACAACCATGACACATGTCTTTTTAAACCTATCTCAAACATGTTATACTGAACTTAGTGTAGCTTGTGCCTTGAACTTCAGAGAGTGGAAGGGAGTTCAATTCTTTTAAGAAAACATAAAGTAAAATGTGGTATGTAAATGGATGTTTATTTTTTAAATTAAATAAATGAAACATCAATTAAATAGACAAGATTTTTGATATCATGGTAGTCGAAGGCATGCCTAAGGAGCAAAAGAAAGGGTCTATGCCTATATAAATGTAAGCAAGGCACATGTGTGCTTTAATGAAAAGGCATGCACCTTAGTGCACCCTAATGCGCCTTGTGCCTGGCACCTTTTAGCGCCTTTTCATTTTTTGGTACTAAATTGCAAATTTTACAATATAGTTTTCCTCAAGGGGAAAATGAGGAATACATTAAGGATATGGACAAGTCTAATAATTATATTGATAATGATGATGATGATGACTATGAAGGATCTTCAAAATAAACGTTATATTTTTTTGTTTATTTGAGATGAACTCTTTCGATTGGAATGGTCGTGGATGGATCTTGTGAAACAAACATTTTTAACTCCTTTCTTTTATTTATGATTTTGACTTTTTTCTATTTGGTTCTATGCACTAACTTTTTTGCCATTAACAACTTATATTATGCACTTGTCTTCTCCATTTTATATATATTTTTATAATATATATTTGCATTGTATAGCTGACTAAGGTTTGATAAAGGAATGTATTTGTCATTAATATCTTAAAAAATAGTTATAAATAATTGTTATTTATATTAGTGGATGTATAAATAAATACACATTATAAAAATATATAGAAAAGTACACCTAGAATGAAAAAGCTTGCGCCTAAAGTGTGCTTGGCTCCTTGACTATGATGCTTGATAAAATAGAGATTGAGTAGGAGGCCATGTTTGATAGAAATTGGCAGAAATTGGGTGGATGCCATGTGGATGTAACATGGAGAATAGATGTTGTATAGCATGGAATCTCGATGAAAAGAGGAATCTTCAACTAAATATCATGGGATCAAATATTGGATGCAACCCATAGGTGGAATCTATATCCTCCACAGTTCTACCCAAGGAATCTATGGAGCTTAAGAGAAAACAAAGGTGGCATATGTGTCTAGCACACCAACGACCACCATAAGGACAAAAGAATATAGATTAATCCAATACTAAATTTTAGCCCTAGCTTAGGTTTCGAGTAATCTAATATGGCCATGAAACCTCAAACGAAGCTGAAACTGTTGCGGTGCTTAGATGGCAACAAATCTAAGATGGGGCTAAAACTATTTATTTTACATCATCATCATCAACGAAGCCATTTATTCCATCAATCTGGGGTTGTCATTTGCATTTGGATGTGGCATATTTCTTTTTCTTTGTGTTGACTGTCTATATGACATCAAAGGACTTGTACACACAACCTTGAGGTTGCAATGAATGAGTACTTTTACAGTTCATATAAAAGAACAAGAGACCTAATATGAGGCTGAAATTCAATATTTGGGATATCTAAACTTCCCATTTCATATTGGACGTTTTAATGTGTTTCCATGTGCTCTATTTTTCTGTAACTGTAGAACACTTGGATTCCCATTGGTGTGGAGTCGATTGATGATTCCTTTTTCCCCTTCATTTTGCTAAAAGTGTTGAGCTGATGGGCTATTGATAAGGAATTTCTATAAACCCTGCATAATAAGAATCAGATCAAGCAACTACACTCAAATTGTTAAACATTATTTTTCCCCTTGCAAACAATGAGAAAGGGTGTTTGGGTCACTGGAATTTCTTGAAGATTGCTGGGATAAAAAAATGGTGTGTATTTCAATTAGTAGTCAATTCCGTTTCGTCCCGGCCGGAATGGCATATAATTCGACACTGGGTTTTGTTTGGCCCTTTTCAACCCTTCTTTTGGAATACCAAGGTGTCCAGGCCTCTTAGAGCACCTAACTAATCCTGGGACATATGCCCTTTTCGACCCTTGCCATTCCATTTTACTGTTTTTATGTATTTTTAAAGTTTTCACACATTTGTATACAATCTAACCATACAAGGTAGCATTAGGCTTAATTAACCACTGGAGGATCAAATTTCAAACCAAAATTCAATTTATAGCAACTTGATCTTTGGTCAAATTGATCAAACGTCCTTAATACAAGAATACTTGGTGATTTTGACCACTAAGATCAAGTTGCTAGAAATTATTTTGGGATGAAATTCGGTCCACTCATAGTTTATCCAAGTCTATTTTGAATTCATATGGTTGATATTTTTTGGATGTGACAAAAATTAGGGAAAAATGAAATGGACATGGAGCACCCATGTGTTTTGAGTTTTGATTTTTGATTTGAATAAAAGGAGAATTCAATTTTATTTCTTAGATACTTCTTTAGTTTTTTTTTCTAATTGGTTTTTTATTTTATTACTATTAGTGTAAAATTCAAACCTTTTGAAATGAGTATTTGATAATTACGCTTAAATGACTTGAGATTACAAACATGAATTGGTTTTTAATGATAATTTTTTTAAAAATTTGTGTAGATTATGTGTTATGATGAAAATAATTAATTGCATAATTTTTGTAATTTTGTGATATTTTCTTCATATTTTTACTTTTTTATTTTATTTTTTATGCCATCTTTTCCAAAACGGCCAGATGGTTGGAATGTTCCGTTGTGGAGACAACCGTTACAGGTTCTTGAACGAAGCTGACAGCTATGATATTTCAATTGAAATTCAACAAAACTAGAATGTCTATTTCTAGAGTGATATTGGATTAGTGGAAGTTACACTGGAACTGCCAAAATCCCCATTTCTGAGTTTTGGTGAAGGAATACATATTTTCATCTTATTTCAGCAGAATTACATGAATCCAAAAAGTTTTTTATTAAGAAAAAAGAGAGTACATAATGAAGTACAACTACTACAACCAACATAACAGACCTCTTACAAGGCCTCGTGCAGCACAACTAGGCACCTCAAAAAAAAGTTGCTCCTTTTATCCTTCTAAGTCATGTTTGGCCTCAAAAAAGTTTTCCACTACTTTTTAAGAACTCCAGTTTTCCACTACTTTTTAAGAACTCCAGAAAAATGTTACGTATCCCATCTGTATTTCAAAGGTGGCAAACCTTTAACTCTTCTGTAGTAGCTATCTTGCTTTAATCTCTGTTGGAGATTTGCAAATGTTAGTGATCCACTTGTCTGACTCAAACCTTCATCTTGTTATTTCAATTTCTTGGTGGTTAGGATGTGTTTACTGTAAATGGATATCAAAAGAAATTAGATCTGACAGTGTGACATTGATGCAGGTCTTGTTAATATTTATCTTCTTGATAAATTATGATCGAAATAGCCTAATTGTTAAACTTTTAGCCTTTAAGATTTTCTAAAAGTTTCTTCAATAAGTCATGGTTTTACATTTTTTATTTTAGTTTTCCAATTCTTTGGGAAAATAACCTCTTGGTTCACCAGAATAATGTGATTTTCTTAGATGCAACTTTTTTAATGTCAAGTATGATTGTTTTGAAATAATGATAGCAGCAGCAGGAGCAGTAGTAAACCTGAGTGGAATGTTTTGATTTTCTTCTGATATGCAGTTTGCTTTGTCTTCTGCAGGGCTCTAAAAGGAATCAATCAACTGTTTGGAAAGCCCAGGTTAAAGAGGTAAATGTCTGAAATTAACTTTGGCTTATCATGTATCACTTGTTTCTTATTGCTTTGCTTCCATGGAACATGTCACATCAAAGGTTGCTGTCGAGAAATCTTCAAATGCCACGGTAGCCTCCTCAACCAATTTAGAGGCACCTTCAACTGATGCTAAAGACGAAAAATCAACAAAAGATTCTGTGATATCTGATGCTTTTATCTCTTCTTTCATGACTGAAGTATCAAACCTTGTCAAGTAAGCAAATCATTTTCTTTCAGCTACATTTTGTTTCTGCTCAAGGGGAAAAATTGAGTCCTGATTTTCACCATTTTACAACCTAGATTCTGGGAAGCTATACTAACGCAGGACAGGCGAACAAGGGAAGCCTAAATGCCTAAATGCAATTGAGATGCAACAAGAAATCAAAATGAAGCAAAAAAGTATGGGCTGAAATTAAAATTAAATTAATAACTGCAATTCAGAGTAGTAAAATCTTTCACAAATAATCATTAAATTCTAGGAATTAAATGTAAGCAATTATAACACAACCCAAATCAAGTTATAGCTCGAAATGAAAGACCTTTCAGAACACAGGGCTCAACAGATCTCACAAACACATAGAACCAACATCAAATAGGGTTAAATCTGGCTATTAGGCTTCAAGCTTATGACAAATCTGGCTATGACAGCAGTATGAGGGGTTAATGAGGTTTAAAAAAGGACTGGTTTTATGGGACAGCAGTAAGAAAAAGGGAAAGACAGGTTGGAAAGGCTAAGATAGGGACTGGAAACAAAGGACAGATGTAAGGGAGTGTTAAGAAGGGCTAAGGAAAACAGGACAGCTGTAGTTTAGGGACTGTAGGGAGGTTTAGGACAGGTGGTAATGACTGTATGGAGGTTTAGGATAGGTGGTAATGACTGTATGAGGCTTGACAAGGGTCCAAATGTTTGAGGACAGCTGTATGGTGGGAAGTTTAGGCTGTATCTGGAGATAGGAAGGGTCTAAAGAGGCTTTAGGACAGCAGGAAGGGACAGTTTGAGAGGGACGAAGGTTGTGGAAGAGGATTTAGAGAGGGGCAAAACCCAGGAAGGGTGTGGAAGGCTTGGCGAAAGGTTAGATAGGGTCTGTAGGGCGGATGAAGGCTGTGGGTAGGGTGAAAGGTAGAGGCGGAAGCAAGGGAAAGGGTTCTGGCTGGTGGTTGCAGCAGGGTAAAGGGAAAATAAACAAAGAAGAAGAAGAGAAGAGAGAAGAAGAAAAGAGAAGATTAATCGCACCTGGAAGAAGATGAAGGCTTCTCGCCCTTGGTTTCTCACCAACAAACACGGCACAAGCTTTGCTCGAAAATTCCAAATCTTATTCAATCATATATAATGCTTCAAAGAAGGCTACAAGGCTTTTATAAAGTTTAACTTACTAAAATAAAATAAAACACAATGTGACAAAACTACCCTTACTAAAACATGGAAATAGCAACTTGAACTAAAAGAAAGAAAGAAAAAAAAACACGGCAACTACTGTAATGGATGCGCCGCATCATATACCATAAATCTAATTTGGATCTCATAAAAAAGAGAGAATTCATGAGCATATGTCTCAATTTTGTTTGACCGAGCATTTTTGTCTCCAATTTTCTTTGTTTTCTAGGAACTGGCAAGCCTCAATTGCCTCATTCATCCTCTCACTTGGAATCCAAGCCTCTCAGTTTCTTTTCCATGTAATATCAAGTTATATCAACTACTCATATCTGAAACCACCAACCACCCAAGCCTTTCGTTGACAATGATCCAATCATCTAAAATTATATCCAACCTATATGCAATCATCATGGTCCCATTGCCACTGCTCAAATCTGAAAAATAATGTTATACACTAAAGATCAACTTGATAAGCCATTGTAAATGTGGTTTTAAAGGTTACATTCATCAATTATATGACTTAAGATTAGTTCAACAATAGTAGTGTGTATTTAAGAGTGAGTTTATAACATTCTGAATTTAACCATACTAATAATAATTGATTGTCACTATCATTATCGTCATCAACGAAGTCTTTGTCTCAAATTTTCATTATCAGTAGGGATGACAATGGCCCGGGCTTGAGTTGGGCCTACATTATGTCAAGTCGAGCCTGATGAAGAGTACGATGGGAAGCCCAAGCCCGTGGAGAAGCCTAAATTGGAATAAACATGCAAAGTATCAGGACCTTGTATACCACAATGCCTGATTAATTTCTCTATTTTTTAATTTTCATTAATTTCATCAAAATTCAACCATACCAACATTAATTTTTTTAAGAGATTCCCATTTCAACATCACCTGAGAAAGTGGATGAGGAGATGTAGAAGAATTACAGCAATTCATAGCTGTTCGGATCTATTCTACCTATTCTGTTTCATTTGCTAATATGACCTGTCTGAGTTGAACCTGTTGATGATCATTTATCAAATGCTTATGGTTATTTGAATAAGCTTCCTAGATCAACCTCCATCAACACTCAAATAGCCCATGACCTATATTTCATGGACTCTTGAAAATGTGTGATGCACCTGTGTCTGACACTCATCCATGTTAGATTCTTGATGGACTATTATAGTACTTTATAACATTATTTTTTAAGATGACAAAAATATTATCACGTCTTTCTTCTTTTGAAACCTAACTTCAATATTGAAGTGTTTATCATTTGACTGCTTAGAGTGAAATTAGTAAACTATTTTCTATTATTGCTGTTTTGACACTTTATTTTCACTAAAAATAAATATGAATTTAAAATTTATCTTGAAATATTGAGCCGAGTCTGCAAATCCTATGTTTTAGGATTGGCAGAATCTGACACCTCATGCAGGTGTCAAATTCTTGGGCACATACCTGTCCTATGCAATATAGCCAAAACCTTACAATCATCACCATTCTAACATCCATCACCTTATCAAACCTATCTAGATTCCCTAACAACTAACCAGCCTCTTAGATCCACCACACTCGCAACTAAATTCCCCGTCAAGGGTCTTATTGCCATGTTAAAAGTAACTAATCCCAATCAACTATAACCAACCATCCAATATCTGTCCCAAATCCAAACCATAACAAGCTCATCATGTTCTATCTTAGCCCATGTGTATCTGGACATAGACAGCCATTGGAAACCTAAAGCCAAAACTGGGCCTTCCCACAAGAAAGGTCAATTTCAAACTGTGGCTTGACACAATTTTTAATTGGCTTTTGCTATTGGCTATCAGTAAGCTTGAAATGTTGAGCTTCAATTCATCCAAAATAGCATAATCAAATGCAGGATTCAAGTAAGAGATGGTTGAATAGTCTCAGGGCCGGCCCTGGCTATAGGCGGAGTAGGTCGCCACCTAAGGCCTCCACCAATGCGACCAATGACTTTATTCACAATCTCAGGGCCTACACTGCGCCTAGGGCCCCTGAGATTTCAGGGTATCTCAGGGCCTGCACTGCGCCTAGGGCCCCTGAGATTTCAGGGCATCTCAGGGCCGGCACTGAATAGTCTCTGTCCAGAAAATACAATATTTTTTATGGGCTTGTGATCGGGTCATCAGATATAAGACTGCAAAAAGATGTGGAATAATCCTGCATTCTTTTCTTGCTGATCTTTGGCAGGATTTTGAAGACTGCTTCTCTGTATGAAATTCTTGTGTTTCCCTGGAAGTCAGTCCTCTTAACTCCCTTAACTATGGATTAGTCCAGATTGATTCTTAGGCTAGCCATTCGTTTATACATTTTTGCATCTCCGACATTCTTCTCATGTGCATGTAAAAGCCAGATCTATTCACCAATGAACTATGTCTGTTGGTCCTTTTCACATGCATTCAACACAGCTACTAGTAGTGAGTTGAGGATGAGTTTGCCAATGACACAAAATGTCTCATGGACGTCTGCCATATTATCCCGCTGCGTCTGCCATATTTCTTATCCACAACCCCTGTCAGTCTATTTAGGCTAGTGGATCCTGCTCTCGCAGTTATGACATTACGAATCTATGATTTATGTTCCTTTTTTCTAAAATACTCTCTTTTGGTTCCTTTGTGAAGGCTTGTGGATTCAAGAGATATTGTGGAGCTGCAGCTGAAACAACAGGATTGTGAGGTTATTATAAGGAAAAAGGAAGCTTTGCCACAGCCCGCAGCCCCAGCTCCAATTGTTACGATGCATCCCCCTTCTGTGCCAGCAGTGTATCCTTCTCAACCACCACCAGTGCACACTCCCGCTGCTTCAGCTCCTGCATCCTCATCACCCCCTGCTCTCCCTGCTCCTGCGAAATCAAGCAAGTCATCACATCCAACACTGAAATGCCCGATGGCTGGAACATTTTACCGATGCCCTGGACCTGGAGAGCCACCATTTATTAAGGTAATCTATCTTCTTTAGAGTGGTGAATGAGATGTTGTATTGGATGTGTAACCAGTATCATCTCTTCCTGTTTCTGATAACCTGCGACTAATGTATGCATCCTTATCTTTGACAAAGCTTCAGTTAATTGCATTGAAAAGCTTCAAAAATTGCTAAGCCTCTAATGTATCTATGTGGATTTCTCCTGGATCCTTCATTAGGGCATCCCCCTTGTCACTGTGTTTCCATTAGATGGTCTGGATTATAGAGTGACTTTGTTTCGAGAAGCACAAAGTAAACATGATGTTTAGCCCAGCCACGCTGACGTCTTTCTTTAGATGGCAAATGACACTAGTATTGCAATCTCTCTTGTGGATATGTATTTGGTATTTATACTAGTCACTACATGGGAATGATTTTGTAGGTTGGAGACAAGGTCCAGAAAGGTCAGGTCGTTTGCATCGTAGAGGCCATGAAACTGATGAATGAGATTGAGGTGATCGATTGCGCGCACTCTTTTTTTTTTTCTAAAACAGTAAAATACCTAATTCTTGCTCCTAGTTGTCTATTTGATAAGACTGACTGTTGTGTGTGTTTGTGTGTAGTCTGATCAATCTGGTACAGTCGTTGAGGTACTCGTTGAGGATGGGAAACCAGTCAGTGTTGACACGGTGAGTGAGCCTTTCTTTTCCTTCTTCTACTCTTGATGTTGCAATCTATCTGATCTGATTGGCTATTTTTTTTTTTGCCATTTTCACTTCTTCTATTCCATTAGCTGCTGACACTGTCATTGTAATTGTATCTTTTTGTTTGTTGTTGCAGCCATTATTCATGATTGAGCCATGACCACAGCAAAGAACAAAGGAAGGGGTGGGTGATGATGGATGATATTTTTTGTTGTATTACCTAGGAAATGACATCTCCCCCCCTTTTTAATTAATTAGGCTTCCTTCCTATTTAGTATATTTATCAATAGAATTGATTATTCTTCTTCTCCGACAATCACGATCATGGTCCGGTCCTCCTAGTGATTACTGAAACTGTGACTTGGGTAAGAATATTAGACAAAAACACGGTAGTTGATGAGGCATGTTGTCTTGGGGTTCAAAATCGGCACCGGTAATTGCATGATATTGTTAGTGTTATTTTGTATGATCAATGATATTTCAAGTTATTCCCAGGCCACAAATTTGGGCTGGGCCATTCATGAAGAGACAATGTTTTAGAAATCAAATCATTACTCAAATTGGCTTGGTTGATTAGATTTAATCGCTGGGTGAAATCAATTTAAACTGAGATGTTGGTACTAAAATCATAGTAATACAATAGATTATTAATAATAGTAAACGATAATAAAATGGAATAAAAAGAAGAGAGATAAATAAATAAAGAACACTGTTATAGCATTTTGGACGAATTTGAAGAATCGGACTGCTTTGTCCAAGGAAAGTGAAAAAGTGTCATTTAATTATTTTTTAGCGGTAAAAGTTTCAATTAATATTTAAAACACAGTATTAAGTAGGTATTTAATTTGAATATGATATTATTTTTTATGGATTAATTGTCTATTTTATATCAACAGGGTTTGATTCTCTACCATAGGTATTAATATCGGTTGATATGCCACTTAATTTATTTTTTATTTTTTATATCCGTTGATACATATTGTATGGGTTGATACATATCGATTTTTTCATGGTCGTTATGTATTGGCTGATATGATAGATGTCGGTCATACAGTTATGATTTGCGATATTGGTCGATATATCGGTCATGATATTATCGATATTATAAATATCGGTCTAAACAAGTGATTAAAAAAAATAATGGCCATGATATTGGTTGATATTTTAATTTTTTTAAGGGCACGTAAGAAATAATTTTTTTTTTTTTTTTTAACTCTGAAGCATGCACAACTCATAGTTCAAACACATTACACCCACATGTGTAACAAGAATCCTGTGGATTGTTTTGCAAATTTTAAATTTATAACTCGCAAATGCATGAACTGTTAGATAGTATAGTGACTGAGTGCGAGGTTCCGTGAAAAATATACCATTGAATTATGTAATTTTAGAAATTTAGAAAATCATGAAAACAATCTTAAATATGGAATTATGATTTAATTTTAATTTAGAAACATTTTAAAAATAGAAAACATATTCTAAAAAAAATAGGAATCACCTCTAAAATTAGAATGTAAGAATTAAAGAGATCTAATTTTAATTAAGATGGTGGAATTAATCTAAAAAATTTAAATAATCTTAACCTAATTTAGAACACAGAATTTAGGATGCTCTTAATTAATTAATCAACCTAGTTCCACAATTTTTTTGAGTTTTAAAAACAAAAATAACATTTAAAACACTTAATTACCTCTTTACATATTTGAGTCAGGGGGGTTTGCGTTCACTATTAAGCCTACGCCCGTCCATTCCTTTCAAGCTTGATCCCGCCCCAGCAAGTTACTAGACCCTAAAGTTACGGCGACCCGGCAAGCCTACATTAGCTGGTAGCCATACTTAGGTACACAGGCCTGCCCTAATTCTGATTTTTCACTTGAACACAGGGCAACAGGAGAAAGTAAGCTTTATACGGCAACTATCCCGTCACCTGCTTACAGTGGAACTGGTTCAAAGAATAAATGAGGCATTATTTTTCATATTTTAAAAATTAAATAAAGGACTAGATTATAGAGCTCATGTAAATTACTAATCATGCATTCAAAATTTTCAACAATAATTATTTTAGAAATAAGATCCATCAACTTCATTAATTGAAGGATTCCAAATTAAACCTTAGACTAAACAAAATGTAAACTTTTTCTTCAGACCTAAATATTTCAGTGTATTGTTAAAAAGAGGGATCTTAATAAGAGCCTTATATCGAAGAAGGAAGTCTATTTAATCTAAATATTTCAGTGCATTTAATTTGAAAACTTTAAATTAAATCAACAACCACCTTATTAAAAGAATAAAAATAAAATCAAACTTTCATCATACAATAATTGAATAATTAGAAAACCATAGACTAATATTTCAGCACACCTTTAATTTATTATTAAAACATGAAATTGAAGCTCAATGGAATTTTTGGAATAAAAAGAATACAAAAATTATAATGAAAAATTCAAAATTTACCAACCTAAGAACCCTTGTAGAAATCGAAATCCCACCGTCTCTTTGTCTCCTTCTCTTCCTCTTCAATTCTGCACTAACCTTTTGTTCAATGCCCAAGTTCGATTTTCTTAATGGGAGAGGGATAGTATTTATAAATGAAAGGAGGTGGAGTGAATGTCTTAGATTTAAATATTTAAATAAAGAAAGGAACACTTGGAGGGTTGATATAATTTGTGTTATACATGGAATGACTTAAAAGAGGTAGGGATGTGGAAAAAATAGTAACATTCGTGCAAAGAAAGTGGGTGCAAAATCCCAACATTTACACATGTACCACATTGCATCTCAGTTTTGACCTAGTTAAATTCCGAATCATGAAATATCGTAAACTACAAAGTTGTAGACCCTAAAGTCTTATTTCCAACCCAAAAAGAATAAATGCAATCGGATATCGGATTGAAAAGTTATGGCCAAAATACTGAAGCTGTAACAAACCTTCCTTCTTTTTCTCCACTTCTTATTTTGTTTATTTTTCCTTAATTCACTTGGCAAATTCGAAATTTCTCTCATAATGACTTTTAAATTTCGAATTTCCTCATATGTATCTTGAGATGATGAAATTAAATTTCACTCCTCGACGGCAACCATGCGGGACCAAGTCTTCGTAGTTGACCCCATCGTCCCGAATACCTCTCTGGAACGAGCAGTCAAACATCATAATCACGTGAGAGATATACCCATACCACATTTCAATATCAATATCATGTGAGGGATGCACCCACATAATAATAATTTATGAAATGAAATATAAATCATGCTATGCAATAATGTTCTGCTATGAACCTCATCAATGTGAACATAATGTCCACTTAATGACACCTCTATGGAACGAGTTGTTAATCATCATGATCCCTTGAGGGACATAAGCTATGACTTACGAGTGGAAGATCTCCATACAACATAGATAATCTAGCTCATCCTGCGTCCCTTTACCACTCTGGTGATTAAGTCAGCTTTAAGGTGATCAATATACTACTTACCAAGTTAATAATGTCCAAGTAGGGCTCACATGTATTTAACCGTGCACAATCCGTTAGGGCTCACATGTATTTAACCGTGCACAATCCGTTTTACTAAGTCAGTTGTGCCCGCATAGGCTCACGAGCATCTAACCCTGTGTAATCCGTCTTACTAAGTCAGTATCGCCCCATAGGCTCACGAGTATGTAACCTTGTGTAATGCATCTTATTAAGTTAGTACTGCCCGCATAGGCTCACGAGTATCTGACCCTGCGCGAACTGTACACCAAGTGTATAAAATAGTCGTGAGAGTGACCTACGGTGCTAAGCATGTGAGGGGATATGCTCCTCAATGACAACCACAAATAACTGTGAGAGCGACCTATAATGCGAAGCATGATAGGAACTATACTCCTCGACGGCAGTCCTATAGGAACAAGTCTCGTAGCCGATGCCACCATTCCAATAGGGTTCATTAAACAAATCATCATCCTGTCACACCAATGTCCTCATGTGAGTGGAGACTACTACTAGTGGGGCCCAAACAAAAGAAATGTACATCCTTAAGTTCTATATACTCTTTGGGTCTCGTCCCAATACTAGCAATTCTCAATCTCATCATATCCATTACCACAACATCCCATACTCACCTCCTAGATAACCTCATAGGCACACATCAGTGAGTAATGCAAAAGGGATCATATTCACAATTACATGGGCAACATATATGGCATAATCACATTATGATCATAATTTCACAATGATAGCAGCATAACACATTCTATTACGTTTCATACATCCAACATAACTATCACATTGGGTTATTTTAAGGATATAGACTACACACCAACCTTGAGATACACACATTGGGTTTATTTACACATATTCTTAGTTCTTACAATTTATTCAACCCGTCTCATAATGGTTTATTATCTTAAGTTCAATCACTCCTTTTTTCACAACATTAACCCAATTAAATTCAACAATAATTTATCTCAAACACTTCCCAAGGGTTTCCAACAATTAATACAATTTATCCATTATCCTTAATATAAATGGATGAGACACAATGCATCTTTTGATCGAGCAGAGGCACAATACTCTCAATTGCCTACGTACCACATAGTGGATCAGATCAACTATAGTTCATTATTTTTACGTTTGGGTTGACATTAGAGAGTGGTCATACTTTTACTTTGAGAAAATCAAATAAGGTTTTTTTAGCATTTACACTGCATTCCATGCATTTTAAATCATGCTAGCCCATCCTAATTTTAGCACAAGTTAACTCCCTAGGGTTTTAAGATACTTGACCTTAACTTACCCATTTCACTTACTCTAACCCTTCATAAAGTTCATCTTCAAATCATGGAAATTCATTCTACATATGGTTAGGTTGATCCACCACAACCATTATCAACATATGTACTCACTAGTGATGTACATATCATCACAAAAGTCCAAACATGGCATGAAAACACATTCATCATGCTATTATATGAATTACCCATCTAAAAATTCCAATCACAATTAGAGAATTCATTTGATGCATACATTATTCATACTATAGACAAGTAAGGGAAGTTATCAAGGCCATACATTTCACATCAATCACACATAAACATAGGGAGGTCAAACCATAACATTACCCAACTATGCGTTGGAATGTGCAAAAAGCAACATTCACTTAAACATATTATTAAACACCTTCTGAGCATGGAATTTTACAAATATTCCCAATGCTCAAAGTGTGACATTCTCCAATTTTACCAATGTTATCAAACTCGAATCGTATCGAAATTGGTCTAACGGTGTGAATCGTGAATCGAAAATCGTAAGATTCATATATCCTCTTATTCTCATAACCATTTTGTTGACTTAGGCCATTACAGTTTTTTTGTTTTTTATTTTTTAATGAAAAAAGATTAATAATTTTTTTTGGCCAAGATTTGAAAAAAATTGAGGAAAGAGAATAATATCAGCTGATATTCGATATGACGATATTTAACTCCTATTCTCTACCAATTAAGAGATAAATTTTGAGTCATTGGTTTCTAAAATCCTCGTGTCATTATTTGAAAAAGAAAAGGATGCCGTGCCACGGGAGGTTTCATTCTGTACGTTTACAACACTTTAAACTTAAACTTTTTTTTTTCTTGCAATAACTTTCTTCAACCATAGGTACAGTAAAACCTCTATAATGTAATATGGTTGGGACCTTACTCCATATATTAAATTATAGACGTTATTAAATTAGAGAGATTTAGAGTATTCCTTTTTAAAAACTCCTTAAAACTCTCCCCCATAACTAAAACGTCGCTTGGGCTTCTCCTTGAGGAAAAAAAACACTCCTCTCGGCTTTCAAATACTGGGTAGACCATCCAGCCAGAGCAACAGATCTCTTTGTCGAGGTTCTGCATTGGCATCCGACGATCTCACTCTATCAAGCATTGGCATCTGAATTGCAGCCACTGCAGCAAGTTCTCATCCCCACCATTACTTGCCCACCCTAGTGTTGAATCTGGTTGTAGAATCTTAACCCCTTTGCTTCATTTAATCTCCTGCACATCAGCATCGTTGATCGGGATATAAAGATTGGTTGTATCCTTCTGGTCGGGATAAAAATAATTTCCGCTATTGCTAAGTTGTGCTGCCATTCTCACCAACACCTATAATGCCTCTCCGCAGCACCCAATACACCACTATGACGTATGAGGTCCGCGTAGCACTGCAACTAGCACAGTCATTGGAAAACTTCTGGCTCCAGCAGCCTGACACAAATGCTGATTTTCTTTCCACTCTTCAGCAGATGAAAGACAAGATCGACATTATGAGAATGAAGAAGCTTATCTAGAAGTCTATATCAAATTACTTTTCTTGAGTTTAGATGATATAATTTGTGAGGTCTTTGTCACTTTTGCAGTAATTTTGTATTCTTAACAGTATGGAATATTACTTTACAAAATGGTTGGGGCAATACATTTTTTATTCTGAATGTATTGAGTAATGAGTTAGAGAAATTTATTACATTTTGAATGACCCGAGTTGGGACCAGCTGTAGATATTATTTTAGACAAATTATAACTTTTTAGAGTACTACATTACAGAGAGTTTACTGTATAGGGGTGAACTCGACTGGAGTCAGGTCGAGTTTCAATAAACCCAACCCAACTATTGTCAAAATTTATTGAATCTGACCTGACCCGACTCATATTGCCAACCCGGGTTATTAAACTCGACCCAACCCGAATTTTTGATCTGATTCAACCCAAATACTGTTTTATAATTTGGTGCACTCATGTCGAGTCGAGTTGCTTTTAAATTTCTCAACCCGACCCGACTTAAATTTCATGTGGGTTTTATTTTTCCCAACCCAACCTGAAATGTACAAACACATAACCCAAACCCATTGATTTCTCGGGTCGGGTCATGTGGATCGGATTAGAACCCGACTCAAGTTTCATCCCTACATAGGCATAATCTGGTGGTCCCAAGTAATTATCAGTCAAGAACTTGCTTCTTTGTGAATTGGGTTGGTGCTTTTTGTGGTGTTAAAGAAAAATATTCAGTTTTATAAAAGGGTTTGTAAGAATATATTTCAATAATTTGAAATAACTATTACAAATTTAATCAAATGGCTAGAGTATGCTCCCTTATTTAGATAGTTATGGAGCACCAACATCTTTCACATGCACTTGCTCTAGAGTTTAGACATTGTTAACTATGGTATTTATTGTTGAACGAATAAGATAGAAGGGGCATTTAGCATTTTTATATGAAACTTTTTATGATGTTTCGTCTGATTCATTCAACTGTATAAGCCAGATTTAAATAGGATATGACAGGGGATCAGCTTAAAAGTGGAGGAGGATGGTTGGTAAGGGGTTAAAAAATGATTTATAAATGATTATTGATTCATAACAATAGCTTTTTCATCAATATACACGATCAATTCAATGGCCTTCTCCTTCGGTTGAAATATCGTTGGAGTCATGTTCCCCTCCAGAGTTTTAAAAATGTTGACAGTTGGATGTTTCTTTCATATATATATATATATATATATATATATATATATATTTTTTTTTTTTTTTTTTCAGATTTTGTAAATTAGAGGGCTAGTTAGATGTCTCATTTTCAAATTCAAATGACAAATATATATATATATATATATATATAAATGTTAAAGATAAAAAAAATTCTTTTTTTTTTGAGTGGTAAAGATAAAAAATTTCTCACAATTAAAAATAGCCTTCGTACACTAATTTTGATAAATAAATATATTTCCAACAACTATATTAAATTATTCAAAATATTGTATGAGGTGCAATCATTAACATTAAACCTTTTGTGGTGAGACAAGAGTACTATGTTAATAAATAACTCCATCACGGATCGCTTTCAAGCCCATACATTTTTGCACTAATCATGGCTGCCTTAACATTAGGAATTGAACGTGAAGTGTCATGATGTATTTTGTAGAAGATATAATATTAATAGTGGGACAAAACAACACTTAATGCAAGGCCAGATTTGTGGAGGAGAACGTTAGAGTCAAATAATTTGAAAATTAGTAATTCTAAAATAAAATATATATAATGAAACTTTAATGGGTTAGATGATAGTGAAGATAACTCCATAAAAAATAAAAAAAAACAATTTAGTTACACATTGTGAGAATTTTAGATACTCAGGCTATATAATAGAATTTCCATGCGGTTTCAACTTTAGATATAACAAACATGATAGGAGTGGAGTGGGTAAAATTAGATAAGCTAGTAGGGTCGTGTGTAATAAAAGAGTCTCCCTTTGTTTAAAATGACAATTTTATAAAATAGTTACTAGGTTGCAATGATATACGGAGTAAGTATTGGCCATTGAAAAAAAAAAAAGACAAATAAATAAAATTAGGATAACAAAGATTCGATATGCTACGTTGGAATAATGGTATAATCCTTAAGGATCGAGTTAGAAATGAACGTATTAAGGATAATTTAAAAATATCTCCCATAGATGACAAATTGAGAGACTCGTTTAAAGTGATTTGGTCATGTTGGCAGAAAACAAACATAGCTCCAATGTATAGAGTTGAAAGACTTAGTTCGAAGGCACTAAGAAGAAATGACAACCTTTGAAAACGTAAAGAAAATAATAAAAATGATATGTTAAATTATAAAGTGATTGATGATATGATTTACGATAGGGCCAATTGGAGAAGAACTCATAAAACTGTCTCCAGATAAATAGTATAGTGATAATGATGACGATTTAAAAATAAAAATATGATAAAGATAATTATAAGCTATCTAATCAAAACACATTGAAGTTAATAACTGGTGGTTTTGCTAGAGTGACTTCGATTTTAGAATTTTGATTTTAGTATCTGTGAAGTTTTGGCTTATCCTCCAACCTTTAGTGTACAAATCTACGACCCTCAGTCAGGGAACCTGAGAAATATAGAATGATACAAATATGAAGGGTCATCCCTGTCCTCCAATAGTATCCTTTAAAACCCCATGTTCAATTCTGTAAAGCACACATGCACTATTCCTTAAGTAATATAATAAAACTTATAATTTCTATTATTTTGTGGCCTTTTTCATTCAATGGAGTTGATGTTCATTATACTTGTTACATGTTTTATTTTAAATGTCTACTTGTGCAACTATAAAGATACGATTCAAATTTAGATTCATCTTAATATAATAGGGACAGGTTGTCAAGTACTCTTAACCGATTGAAGGATGGAACATCTTCTTGACCAGATTTATTAGCTTACGACGATTTAGTAGGACGGTCAACAGTGGCTTTATTTAATTATAATAATATATAAGTTTATTAGAAAAAATAGCCTTCTCAAAATAAATTTGAAGGTTACAAATATTATGATTATGAAAAATAAATTTTAGTTATAATTTCTTATCCATTTTATTTAAGCAAATAATTTTCATAGTTAATTAGGAGCTCCATTTTAACTATTTATTTAATTTAAATCTAATATTATATATGTTTGATGAGAATATTTTTTATAAATTCTTACATCTAACAATTTTTAAAATTTTGTAGGGCCAATTGACGTCTCATTGTCAAATACTCAAATGTCATACGCTCATGCCATTCAACTTGAGTCGCGAGGTCATGATTCAACTATGTCAGCATTAGCGTCCTGTTGAAATGATGCATCCACTAAATAGATACTTATGACAATTAATGGCTGATTATGGTGGTGATAATGAAAATGATTAATGAGGCAATGAAAATAAAATGATACTTTTCATTCAATTCTTTCTATAAAGAGCTCCCCTACTCATCGAAATACAGCATTCCTTAAATCACAGGCTTTGTACAAAATTTCAATACCGAGTGATTTTCAACATTACATTATTCATTGCAGAATTGAGTCTTTCCTTTTTTTTTCTTTTTCTAATGTTCCAGTTCAGCCAAAAGGAAAAATGAGCTGAAGCATTCAATTTTCACACATTCCTAAAACGGAATACAATATATGTATCTTCTGGTATTACTTTACTAATCCTTAGAACATGTATAAACTTTCCAATTCACACATATCAAGTACAGAACAATAGAGCGTGACCCTTTTTGTATTGAGATAGACTTATTCTAAGAATTTCTTGATCTGTAAAATATTCGCCGCCCCTACTCGCATTTTTTAGATGTGCGAGCAGGACCCAAATCTAGACTGTCTTCTGACAACACAATGAAAATAATAATGTAAAGAGATTGCGATGAGCATTTTTTTTACCGTGTAAAACCCTTTGAAGTAGGGAAATATCCATATGCCAATCTAGACAAAATTCACTATAATTTTGAGAAATTTTACAAATTCACTGACTCGTCATTGTTCGCGTTGGCATTGCTTATTTCTAAAATTCTCTTCGCCTGTTTTTTTTTAAACAAAATTTAGACCCATTAAAACAATGGCCCCCCACTGTAAGAACAATCTATCCCACTTGCTGCCATGACCAAACAATTATAAGCAATTGTCACATGAACACCCATCAGTAACTTGACTCAAGGTTGATTCATGTGTCCATCATCCAACTTCTCTATAAAGAAAACACTTCTTTAAGACTCCAAAACCTACCAAATGTGAATCACACGGTCCTCCTCTGCACTCACCACATACCTTCCATCTAATCTGATCTGGATACTCCAAATGGATCCATTGAGGGTCTGCGGATTTCGTTGGAGGGCTGTCTGAATGAAACCTTTGTTGGCCTGTGAAATGGTTGATCTGGACTGTCTAGATAGATGTTTTGGGACTTGGTAGCATAAAACAATGAAGATGAACTTACTGCTGACCGTCGGGAATGGAAAAAGGGTACTTCCTGTGCACAGAACATGGACACCACCGTGGGTGAGTGGGTACCTTCTCTCTTCTTCCCATCTCTTTTTATTATCGGATGGGTAAC
Source organism: Chimonanthus praecox (assembly GCA_022113865.1). Lineage (NCBI taxonomy): Eukaryota > Viridiplantae > Streptophyta > Magnoliopsida > Laurales > Calycanthaceae > Chimonanthus > Chimonanthus praecox. Next base: position 49,828,018 of record CM039089.1, on the reverse strand, counting down.
CGATGAAATGACAACCGCTGAGTTAGTCCTCCATTTTTTTTTGACCCGATCCATTTATGGATCATTTCCACAAAAAAGGACAAATTTTGACCATCAAAACAACCCCTAAGAGTTACTAAGTACTAACCATTCATTGAATGTTTTAACTCGATTTTAACCAATTTGGCCATTTCAAAGTAACTCGATGGCCAAAACACTACCTCATCTTATTCAAAACATTGTAATAGTTAAAAGGGTTTATTAAACTGAAAGTGAGATCTTTAATTAATAGATGTTCTTTTTTATCGACTTGAAAATGAAATGATTAGAGGATTACGGGCTTCAAAGAGAGAATGAAGGTGGCAAGCCAATTATAGGTTTGGAATGAACATTTTATTCCTCTTCAATTCCTCATCTTATGTCTTATACATTCTCTCTTCTTCCTTCGCTGTTCTTTTCCTCTCATTTTCCTTGTATTTTTTCTCCTTCTTGTTCAGTTCTTTAATAATGTGCTTTCATTTATTTATTTACAACTTTAGAGTAGCACAATATGCATCATTTTTTAAATCTCATTATAAAAGTGGACCAGAATCATAGGATTAATATTTGAATATTATTTCCTTATAGCTTAATATCAAATTATGCATATGTTATGTTAGTTTTCTATTTATTTTTCTACAATGTTTTAGAAAATTTCAATTTTATCATAATGTCTCTCTTGAAAAGCTGACACCAAAACAATGTACTGTTCATGAGAACGGAATTCATGGCATTAAAATTTCAAAAATCGAAAGCAGGGTGAAACTTCAACAACAAACTTTGTGGGCTCACCATCATCTATTGTGCAGCTTGGTCAAGAAAATCCTCGACGGCTCCTAACATCTGATCTAATATCTCTGTCCAATATAGACCATGAAAGCTGGGACTACCAAACCACAAACTTACATGGACCTAAAAATAGTCAATTCTAATAGTGATGCAAAATAGTAAATAAGAGGACATTTTTCTAAACAAGAAGAAAAAGAATGCGACTGCATAATATGTATGTATACTAAACAAAGAAGAAGAAAAGTATGCAATGTGGTGGAAAATATTTCTGACGACAAAATGTAAATCAATTTTCTTTCTAATGGCGAATGAGCAAGAGATTCACTATGTACACATGAATCAAACCAGCATAAGGCTGGGCTGGCGGTCAAAAGACTTGGATATGCAATACAGAAAAGCTTATGATATATGAAGAAAAATGAATTGCATTTATGGGAGCATCATTATAATGGCAGCAAAGCAGTAAACCCGGGGTAACACAAAATCGTTACAGCCACCTAAAGGCGCTCCCAACTAAAACTAACTCAAACTTTTAGCCCTCCATCTTTTTCTGGGCTTTCCCCACCCCAATTTCTATCATCTAATTCCTACTGTTACATTGCTAATGTACAGGTTAGCTATACGTGCTACTTACAACCGTTGTCTGGTCCTCCTGCCATTGTTTGCTTTCTGCCCACTGCTGCCAAGCCTCCGGGAACCACCATTCCAATCCTCATCGTCAGTGTTATCCACTTCATCATCACCTGTTTCTCTGTAGGATTTCCCAACTCTTGCATTTCTGGCTGGAGGACGCTTTCTCTTTATATTAGGTGTGTAAGAACCACCATTCAAATCCTCATCATCAATGAAATCCTCTTCATAATCACCTGTTTCTCTGTAGGATTTCCCACCTCTTGAACTTCTGGCCGGAGGACGCTTTCTCTTTATATTAGCCGTGTAAGTGGAATAATCAATGGTGTCTTCCTTCATGGAGGTCTTGAACTCCTGCACAATGTAATATGCACGAAATTGATGAGGAAGGCTTGAACAATAAGAGGAGAAATGTGAATGTAGACAAGGGACTAGAAACAAGCACGGTATAAGAAATGGGAAAGGTACAATGAACTAGAATGAAGTGCAAAGGAGTACACATCTATGTTGCACCAGCAGTGTACTAAACATTTTTCTGTTGGCATTATGTAGAGATGAAAGTACCTGAGATTATGTTAATTAGAACTCTTAATCAAGAAGATTGCAGGATTCCTTGTGACCATCTACAACTGCACACACCTCGCACGAGGGTAGCTCAGCTGAAAAACAATTTGGCTAAGGAACCAGAGGTCTCAGGTTTAAGTCTCATAGTCACCTGATGCCTGTGGCTTATGGGAAGCTGAGTGCATCTGGAGTTTTACCTAAAGCCCTCGTACTTGGTGAGAGGTGAGGGCCTTGGGGTTCTCAAAAAAATGAAAAAAACTACAGCACATAGTTGGAAGAAAGTTCACATAGGCTTATTTTCAATCTTAAAAAATCAAAGGCAAAAATGATTCAATGAGACATTTTTTACAATAAAATGGATCAATCAATGAAAGAGCTCACACAAAGGTCTCTACTCTAGGTCTCTCCAGAATATTTTAATATATAAGCGACATACAGATTTATTGGGCCCTATATGAATACTATGCCCTTTTCACACTTAAACAAAAAATGACCATTTTGAGATTTTGATCCAATAGTAAATAGCAGTCTGATAGGTGTCCAGTAGGGATGTTTCAATGTCCCAATCAGTTGTATGAAGGCCCACATATGGAGAATATAGTAGATAAGGTTGAGTTTAATTTCATCTTCATAATCGTTGTCGTCATCATCCTTGTCGTCATTGATACCATCATCACCCCATTTATTTGGTTTAGGCCATTCAATTTCTATTCTTCCAAACAATCCTATCAACAATCATTTTCTTTGTCACAACGCAATCAATCAATCTTATCTTTTCTAATCCTACCCAGCATCATGAATTGGAATATTTAAAAAAAAGGTGAAAAAAGAACCAGTAAAGTCAAACTACCTGATATTTTTCTATCAATGCTTTGTGGGTTGTAGGCAAATTGAATTGAATATCATTGATGTTAAAAGGAATGCTTTGCTTGGCAAGAGTCTCTCCAGGTTTTAGAGGCTCATTAGGGGCAAATGCCTGCATAATAAGTAATCAAATTTCATTAGATTAAGTTTTATAGACATGTCTGCACAATAAAAGGTCCAAATCAACTTTATCAAAAACATAGCAGAAAACTTCAAAATAATAGGAAAGCGTACCTGACAACGTGCATCATTTAGGTTATACACAATTTTCAAATGCCTCTTTAACTTGAGAAGAAGTTGCAAAGCTATTGCAGCATGACAAACAACCTGCATCAACAACAGTGCCAATTAACATGGTGTATGGTTAACTGCAGAACCTGTGCCTGACTTGGGCATTCTTACAATCATCATTATGATAAAAATGTCACAAAACTAATGCAGTTGAGCATAAGAAATCCAGAACCAGATTTCAGACAAAACAAACCAGACATGGTAAAAGGCTAACCTTGAATACAAGTTACATTAAAAGTAAACATTACATTTTTGGTTCCTAGTCCTGACTAAACGAGGTCAATGGATAGGCATCAATTAGCAAGATTTTAGATTTGTCAGATGCTGAAGAGGTATCCATCTATAGTTTTCCTGGTTCTAGAAGGGAATTCCTAGATATTAATAATTAGTATACCTAGAAGGGAAAAATCCACCAAAGTTACTTAAGCAAAGTCAGTTCCATGAATTGGCCTATGCCTAATAACAGAAGAGTATCAAAGTCACCTGACACTTCTGCAGTTCTTCATTTGTGATGCCACCACCATCTGAAGCGTCAGCATGCACTCGTGCAGCCTCAGTGTTGTTATTATCAAGAAAGTGGTTCTCTCTGAACTCCTGATGAATGACCCCATTTTCTTGGTTAATCCTTGCAAAATTGATGGTGCCCGAGTAGAAGTTCACACCCACTGCCTGCTGAACTATCCCATTTTCTTGATTAATCCTTGCAGCATCCCCATGCAAGAAATGATAACTCAATGCTTTCATTTCTGACTCCAAAGCCCCAGCCCTGACTTGTATGATTCGATTGATGGTGTATATCAAGTAAAGAGGCTCATCTGGAGATGTAAATGGAAGAGAAGCAAGTATTTCTGTGCAATATCTGGAGGAAAAAAGGAGCAAGTTTAACTCGAATGCCTAATATGTGAGTAAAAAATTGCATGCACATGACCTGTTTATATAACTTACATCAGAAAGGGAACTGAGGACTGGTGCCAGCTTCCAGAGTCGAATTTGCGAATCACTGAAGATATAAATTTGTTTCTAGAGATTCGATTTCCTCGAATAAGCTTGTAGATTCGACAAATCCCATTCTTTGAATAAGTAAAAATGCTGCCATCAAATTTCCCTTTCGTGTTACCAGCGGCCTTATGTTGATTGAAAGACTCATATGAATTAGAAATAGATTGGATAAAACCAAATGACATCTGAAGGCCATCCCCCAATCTGCTTTCAAAAAAAGCAGGGTACCTGCAAATGTCCTTTTATTAGTCAATATGGTCTGACAATGTATGTCACTATTACATTAACTGAATTGTGAAGGAGATAAAAAAGGAAAGGTGCACATACTTTTCATTCATGTTCATTAGCAAGTGATGAGCCAACTTTGAATTGACCTCCTGAGGATCAGTTTCAAGTGCTATGAGATATGGAACGGACGTAATTGGATGAACAAGACCTTGACGTAGTACAACTTCCACAATCTGCTCCAAGAGTACAAGACGATGGAGTTGTATAAGTGAAAACAGAAAGAAGCACAATGCACACAAAATAATAAGGAATCAAATTCTTGCAAGTCAACTGAGGTAAGTAAATTGACACAGTATCTCATCAGTTTATAGGAGCCAATACTCAAAATGGCCATTAGACTCATTGAGGCTAGGTCAAGTCAAAACTGTTGTAGGATATGGTGTATCACGTTTTATACATGTTGATTGACTTTTAGATTTTGTTAGATATCATTAATTGTAAATGATTGAAACTGATTTTTCTTTCCATTTTCCTTGCCTTGATTGGCTCCATGTACTCTTTATATACATGTATCCTCCTTTGTTAGAAAGAACAAGAAATACAAACTAAAGAGAATGATTTATGTCAATCTTTTCTCTTTGTTTTCTTTCTAACATGGTATCAGTGAGAAATTAGTCCAGCTAATCTTCTTAGGCAACGATTTCATCTCATCCTTGGGTTTTCTTTCATCTCTGAATCTGCCCTTTCATGTAAGATTTCATCTTGGATTCCACCTTGTTTCTGTCATCCCTTCCTCTAGTTTTAATCCATCAGGATTGATCTTGGGTTTGACTACAGGTGGGTCCCACTTTTCCTTTTTTTTCAAGAATACTCCAGGTACAACTTCATTGGGTCTCTCTCTCTCGATGCTGCCACCCGATCTCACACACGCACAGTCGCCCCTGCCCCTAGAACATATCCCTTTGGTTCATTTAGGGTTTCGGTTAAAGGTGGGGCCTGCTTTATTGCTTTTCCAGATCTGCAGCAAGGACGTCTGAAACCACATTTTCTGCATGTTTTTTGCTAGATCTGGTTTTCTAGCTCTTGGATTTCTCTAATACTCTACCTTCAGTGTCGCCCTTGACCCTATAGTGATTTTGTATGGTTGACCTAGGGTTTTGATCAATAGTGGAGCCTGCTTGGCTTCTTCTTTAGATTTGCTGCAGGGACATCCATAGGCCTGTTTATTTCAAATATTTCACTCAATTTGCTCCTGTACACATCATCTCAGGCTACGATTTCACTGCTACAGTCACCCCTAGTGATTCTTTCAATCTCATTGGGTTGCACTTGGTTTTGTTATTTTTGGGGCCCACTTTTATCAGATTTTGGAGACGTTTTGCAGTTACTGTAGAAGAACCTTTTCTCTTTTTTTCTCCTCACATATGGTGTTCTCTAACCTTACTTCTCCTAGAGATGATGTTATTCAAGTGTCTAGACAAGAATTTGATTCATTGTAGCAAGACAAGATGCAACTTGAGAACCTTTAATCCACTGGTTATGCCCAAACTTCTGTTGCTCAATCATGTACTATCCTATCTGCTTTTCAACCTCACCCAACAATCTTTAGATATTGATTTTGGGGCTACATATCACATGTCAGGTATGTCTCATCTTTTTTCTTCTCTTAATGCTCTCTCTTAGACATGTTAAACTTGCTGATGGGACCCTTATCTCCATCAATGATAAAAGGACTATTCCTATATCTTCTAATCTTGATGTATCTTCCGTTATTCATGTTCCCTAATTGTCTAATAATCTTTAATCTGTTAGTTGACTTATTCACTATGACCTTAAATTGTTCTGTGACTTTTTTCCCTTCCCATTGTGTTATTCAGGATTTTGTCATAAAAAAGACGATGTAGTCATGAAGAAAAGGGTCTGTACTTCATTGATTAACAAATTGGCTCAAAACATGTTGCTTGTTCTACCAATCATCAGGAAACTAGCCTTTGGCATTGTCGGCTTAGTAATCTATCCAATACAGTGCTAAAGCATTTGCAACCTTCTTTAAAAATTGAAAATTGTCTATGAAAGTTGCCAGTATGGAAAGCAACATCAACCCATATTTTCTCGGTCTTCCAATCATTCCTCTTCCCCTTTTCTCTCCTTAATACATTCTAATGTTTGGATGTCACCCGTTGTTTCTTCAATGAGATTTCGTTACATTCATAGATTACTCTTGAATGACCTAGGTTTATTTGATGAAACATAAATTTGAGGTCTTTAATCATTTTCGCACTTCTCATAAATGGATTACTACTCAATTTGATTGTTGCCTTAAAACCTTGTGAAGTGATAAATGGAGGAGAATATACTCATTTATTTTATATTATCTTCAGGAATATGTAATGAATCTCAAACTTCCTGCCCCCATACACCTGAGTGGAACGGAGTTGCTGAAAGGAAGAATCGTTGTCTTCTTGAAGTAGCTCGATCTTTGTTATTTACAATGAATATTCCCAAGTCATATTGGCCTGATTCTATTCTTATTGCTTGTTATTTAATAAATCGCATGCCCACAGGAGTCATAAATAACAAAGCACCCATTGATGTAATTTCTACTTATCTGTTTGTTTCTATACTTCTGTAGCGTGTTATTAGATGTAATTTTTATTTTGTTCATGATGTTTCTGCTGACAAGCTTGCAAAAATATATATATATATATATATATATTCTGTGAAATATGTGTTCTTGGGCTACTCTTCCACTCAAAAGGGATATAAATGTTTCAATAAGATATCTAGTAAAAGATTTGTTTCTAAGGATATTCTCTTTTTTTAAAATACTCTATATTTTCAACTATCTAGTGATAAGTCTTCTTCTCCTCATGTTCTTCCTACTCTTACAATACAGTTGACACTTTTTTTTATTTGACCACCTCTAAGCCTCTCATTGTTTATCACAGGAAGAAAGACATGCCTCATATTTCACTACCACCGAATCATCCTTGGATTGTCCAGATCTATCACCTGAAAGTTTTGATCTTCCCATTGCTTTGAAGAAAGGTAAACGTGTGTCTACTGAACATCAAATAAATCACTTTGTTTCCTATAAAACTGTTTATCCGTCATATCGCAGCTTCCTTTCCAAAATAGATACCCCTTCCATTCCTAAGAGGATTGATAGTGCTCTTCGAGATTCTTCTTGGAAGGTTGTTATGGAAGAAAATTGCACTTGGGAAAAAAAAATAAGACTTGGGAGATCCTTGCTGCAGGGGAACACTCCGATAGGGTGTAAGTGGGTCTTTGCTCTCAAACACAACCCAGACAAACCCATTGCTCGGTAGAAAGCTCACCTAGTGGCTAAAGGCTTCACTCAGACCTATGGAATTGATTATCATGATACTCTCTCCTGTTGCAAAAATCACCTTTGTACGAGTTATTATCTCTATTGCTATTACTCAGCAGTGGATTCTTCATCAGCTAGATGTCAAGAATGCATTTCCCAATTGTGAGCTGAAAGAAGAAGTTTACATGCTACCACCTCCGAGCTTTATTATACAGGGGGAGGGAAGGTATGCCGGCTTAAAAAAGCAATATATAGTCTCAAACAGTCTCCTCAAGTGTTGTTTGATAAATTTATCACAACCTTGTTAAATTGTGGTGCTGCACGATGTTAATCAAATCAATCCAGTTTTGTGTATCATGCTAAAGATGTTATACTTCTTGTGGTTTATGTGGATGATATAGTCTTAACATGGAACAATGAATCATCTTCAAGTGCTTTGAGACCCTATTTGCAATAATCTTTTGATATTAAGGATCTTGGTTTGCTGAATTGAAGTTGCTCGAACATCTAAAGGACTTGTTTTTTACCAACAGTAATATACTTTAGATCTTCTTCATGATTGGATATTCTGGTTGTAATATACTTTAGATCTTCTTAATTCAATTTTTTTCCCATCCAATGGGACTCTGCTTCCTAACTCTCGTTTTTATCAATAGTTGGTAGAAAAGCTCATTTATCTTACCACCACCCAACCCAACTTGGCTTATGTTGTTAGTGTAGTCAGTCAATTTATCTATACTCCTACAGATGCTCATCTTCACAGTCTTTCACATTTTACATTATTTTAAGGCCCACCCTGGTCGTGGACTCTTTTATAAGAATTAGTCTATGTGTTAATATTTGCGGGTACTCTGATGCTGACTGGCCTGGTTCTCTTGATGATCGACAATCTACCTCGGGTTATTGTATTCTTTTAGGATCTCATTTGGTTTCTTGACAAAACAAGAAACAAACTGTTGTCGCTTGTTCCAGTGCAGAAGCATAATACAGGATCATGGCCAACACAACATTTGAGTTATTGTGGTGCAAACAATTTCTTGATGAATTGACTTCCCTTCATTAGAGGCACTAATCATATTTTATGACAATCAAGCTGCAACCAATATTGCTTCCAATCCAATTTTCTATGAGCGTACAAAGCACATAGAGATTGATTTTCATTTTTTCGACACCATGTATCCTTTGGGAATATTATAACTTCATATTTGAAGTCCAAGGATCAATTTAGTTGACATGATGACGAAAGCCATCTCACACTCTCAGCTAGATGATGTTTTCAGCAAGTTGTGCTTGATTGATATCTTTGTGCCAACTTAAGGGGGAGTGTTGTAGGATATGGTGCATCACATTCTACACATGTTGGCTGACTTTTAGATTTTGTTAGATATCATTGATTGTAACTGATGTTTCTTCCCTTTTTCCTCACCATGATTGGTTCACTGTACTCTTTATATATATGTATCCTCCTTCGTTAGAAAGAACAAGAAATACAAAGTTCATGAGAATATTTCTCTCAATCTTCCTTCATTGTTTTCTCTTATTTTCTCCATGTTTTCATTCTAACAAATCCCAATTCAGACTAGATATATAATGGGTCATAGCTTCTTCACCAGTGATAGGACCACATAAACTCAGCTTTAAGGTGATCAAATAAACTATCCAACCAACCTAATTTCATGTCATTTGGACATCAATTCATACTCACCATATTCATATTGAAATCACAGAAAACCAAATTTTATTCTAGATCTATTAGTAAAAAAACTTGCATTTGCGAATTAGTGCAACATGGGCCACATATAAGTGGCCAGTTTTAGTATCTGCATCACTTAACCCAAGCCAGGTTGCTTGGGCAGTAAGAGAGAGCTACTTCATGGGGCTCCTCTCTAGAAGTTTTCAAGGAACTACAAAAGTTGGATTTCTATAGCTGTCTGAAAGAATTCTATGGTTGTGCTTGGTTATGCCCTTAGCTGATTGTGAAGTGAAATCCACCAAGTGAGAATCAATTTATGTACATCTTCTCGCTTTTGGGGTGCTATTCAAGACCATTTCAGAGGACTGTTAATTGCCTCACAGCCTCCAAGTCCTTGCAGTATTAATGAAGTGGAGGTAAATGAAATGCCGATAGTTGTGTCTAATCTCAGAGCCGTGAGGGGTGGTTGAAGGGAACTCTCATTTTGTATATAAGTGGGATAAAATTAAGGCTCCATTTCCATCAAGGATACTGATTGAACTAAATAAATTTGGAGGCACATTGACAAAGGAAACTGGGGAAAGTTTGAAACTATTACATTCTTAGATTGGCAAACCAAAGATGCACTAAGAAGGGCAAATCCAAGGATGTCATTTCATGTAACTAGATTCCTTTACTTACCTAATTCTTCGCATTGTTGCATTGTGGAGTTCTATATTTTACATTGCTTGTAGTAAAAGCAGTTACAATTTCAACATTAAAAATAATAAATAACAAAAATCCACTTTCCTGTTTTTCAGATTCTGAAGATTTTTTAGGCCATACTAAGATCCAAGTCATATATGACTTTGTGGTATGACTCGGCTCAGTGGTAACTGGTTTCCACAGTAAAATTAGTTTTTTTTTTTTTTTTTAATATTACTGTGGAAACAGTTGGAAGTATTAAAAACCAAAATACTTCTTAGCGGATAAGATATAATGGGGCAGGTACTGGAACCAGACTTTTCTCTAGTTCCAGTTTATTATGAGAATTATCTCCAATCTTACCTTAAGAGCAGACTGACGAACTTGGTCATTCACATCCACACATCTTTCCAAGATGTTATTCCAATACAATTGGATTATTCCCCCACAAATGTTGGTATCACCAGCACCAGCAGCAACAGGCACACACTGTCGAGATCCTTCAGAATACTGGGTAGTAGTGCTTGCATGATTTACTTCCATTTGGCTTTCCGTGTCAAGAAGATACTCATAAAGGTTTTGCAACGCTTGCATCTGTCGTCAATAATGCTCAGAATGGATATCATAGCAAAAGGCAAGGGTAGAAGCACAACAGGGGATAGAAAATTACCTTAAGTCGAGCATCAGAACTGGAAGCAAGTGTAGCCTCTAGTATTTTCCCAACATCCTTTTCCAACATATACTCAGGCCTAGCAATCAGAACAAAACCTAATGCCTACAGAGATGAAGATAAATTAATAAGAAGATTAGCCAAGGAATTAAATCTTTTGAAAGCAAGAAAAAACAGGAGCCCACCTGCAACGATCGGACTTTTATACCAAAATCTTCTGCACGAAGATAATTTTTAAGCAATGAGACACACTTTACAACAAGAACATTTTGGCTATTGCAGGTAACCATCAACGCATTGCCATAACGGACGAGCAGTCCAAGACAGAAAACGGACCTACCCACTTGCTGAAATTTGAAGATGAAACAGATCTATATCAGGCTTTTTTCCCCATAAAAAAAGTATTGGCATAGCTACTGTTTGACCAATTAATGAAAAAGATAAGTATGTAAAGTCATAAATGTCCACATTTAAGATAACATCATTGCAAACAATGACATAGATCTTACGCATATTTATAGTGCAAAAGAGAGCAATTTTATGACAACTATCTCACAAAAAGAAACTAGAAATTTATATTTCGAAAAAAAGGAAAATAGAAATTTGGTTCCGCCCTCATGAAAATAGGCCACCATGAAATAGCATTCTAGGATTTAACAATTTGAAGCAATAGTTTTCTTCTTTCATTACACTAGTAGCTTTCCAATCTCACAGGCTAAATTTTATGAATTGAAGAAGATTCAAAAAAGGGGACAGCCATACAGGCAATGGAACTGGATGAGTGGAAAACAATTGAAAGTAGAGGAAAACCACAGGATCCACAAACAAGGAGAGGAATTGGATTTACAGTTTTTTTCCCCTCTTTTTTGCACGCATGCGTCGGGGAGAATCTAAATTTTTCTTTTCTGACATATTGAAAAAATTATCGTTCTCATTTATAGTTTGTGGATGAGACCTTATTGTTTTCTTTTATATGACCAAGGTGTCCAGGGGTCTCACCCGTATTTGGACATGGGACATTTTAACCCGAATATTCCTTGGGGCATGCGCAAGCTTCCCAATCCCACACACACACCGTACTTTTTTGTAATGCCTCCAAGAGAGAATTGGTAGGGGTGAATTTGGTCTTAAGTTTCAAAGCTGTTTGGGATTGAGGATGAATCTAGGTAAAAGCATAGTTGTCAGATTCATTTTGGAACCCATTCCGTTTTGTCCGTTTTGTCTTTCAGTGGAACGTTCCGCTGTTCTAGCCATTTCAGTGTTCCGTTAAAAAGACGACATAAAAAGAAAAAGAAAAAGAAAAAGAAAAAGAAAAAAAAATTTATATATATATATATATATATATATATATATGAAGACAAGACTACAAACTTATAAATATTTTGAAATTAATTATTTTCATAAATTGTCACTAATCTATATAAATAAAAACATAAATTATCATTAAATAGCTATTCATGTTTGTAATCTCAATTCATAATAGTGTAATTATCAAATACTAATTCAAAAATATTTGAATGATACTCCAGTAAGAATCAAATACAAATTGAATTAGAGAAAAAAAAAATCTAAGAAATACCCAAGAAATAAACTTGAATTCTCATTTTATTCTCAATCAAAGGTCAAAACTCAAAACAAATACACAAACCGGGTCCATTTCAAATTTTTTCTCTAATTTTTGTCACATACATTAAAAAATAAACCATACAAATTGAAAATATATCCTATGAACTACAATTGGACTAAATTTTAGGCAAGATTCAATTTCTAGCCACTTCATCTTAGTATTTAAAGTCACCATGTATCCTTAATTCAATATGTAGCTATATTTCAACCTAAGAAGTACCGATACGGGTATGCATGTCGGATACGACACGTATCTGATACGAGGATACGGCAAATTTTGAAAAACTAAGATATGGGTGCAGGATACGCCGAATATATATATATATATATATATATATATATATATATATATATATATATATATATATATATATATATATACATATACATATACATATACATATACATACATATACGTATATATACATATACATATAGATACATATACGCATATATACATATATACGTATATGTATCTATATGTATATGTATATATATATATATATATATACATACACATACACATATACATATACATACATATACACATACACATACATATATATATACATATACATACACATACACATACACATACATACACATACACATACGTATACATACATATACATATATATACATATACATATACATACATAAACAAGAAATAGGGACTAATCACGATTTATACATTTTTATTAATTTTAACTTCTATTTCCATCTTCTATTTTTTATTTTTAGACATAAAAATTACCATCAATTAAGCACATACATAACATAAGTCAGTTTAAATTTTTTGATGTGGTAACTACTGTTCTCAACCTCCCCTCTTGATGCAATAGTCTAAAATTAAAATATTAGATGATAAAGAAACTTTGTCTTTCAAAGACTAAAAGCTATTGATTGATAATTTGATATTTTACTTAAACTGTCTTTCAAGAGACTAAAGCTATTGGTTGATAATTTTTTTTCCCCTTTTCTCCCATGTTGCCGTGTCCCACTATGTCCCTCCATGTCTACTGCCGTATTCGTATTTAGAAGATGTTTTATTTAATTGGACACGTATCTGATCGGTATCCGGCCGTATCCATGTGGACCAAAGCAAGACCTAGTACCAGAACTGAACTTGTTCCATTCTATTTTTTTGTCGAATCCGGAACATTTTGTCCGATTTGACCAGAACAGAATGGAATTGGCAACTAAGGCTAAAAGTATTTTATTAGTGGGTATTGGAGTTGAGGATGCAATTTTGGAAATATTTGTAGGGGTCTTAGGTTGCAGTATAGTAATTGGGCTAATTTGAGATCTAAGATGTGGCATCTGGTGGTGGAAAAGTTTGAAAAAAAGGTTGGGACGCGGAAGAATTGATAAATATTGGCAAAGAGGATCACTTTGATCAAAACATAGCCAAATGTATCAATTTACCATATGTACTTATTTGAAATGCAAATCGGGGTTGCTATTAGTGGGCTCACATAAACTCATAAGTTGAGTCCACTTGCATGCGGCCCATTTAGTGAGGATAATTGGGACATTTCCTCTAATCTCTTGGCACGTACACTTGGTGGCTAATTTCCTCTTTCATAGTTCATATATATGCAAGCTAGTGCCATGAGCTTTCCGTCCCCTCGACACTTGGCTCGCCAAGTGACTTTTGGTGGCATGAACCATTTTCTCCTTTTAATACCTAGCCTGTCAGGTCATTTGGTAGCAAGAGCCTTTTTCTCTCCTATCATGTGTCATGTCGTGGTATAAGTCATTTTATCCCATTGACACCCAACTTACTATGAGTGTGGGGGCATAAGTCTTTCTATACCATTGACACCTAACCCACCATGTGTCGTGTGGTGGCATAGTTTACAATTCCTATAAAAATTCATGAATCCAAACGAGAGGAGCAAGTTTTGAAAGTTTCATTTGCTATCATCCATCTCATTAGCGTCACATACTCGAGCATGGTGACCATCTAGTCCATTGAACAAAGAGGGGTGAATCATGTAGAATTTTGTAGATGTGATTGTTTCTATCAGCTCATTGGAATTAAGTGTCTTGACTCTCATTAGGTCCTAAATAGATAAGTTCTTACTTCGATAACATGTTTTATTTGATTATGATAGTTTAATTATATATTAAATCCATCATGCTATGTTTATGGACCCCACACATGATTTAAGTGGGACCCACCACACTTGGACTATGCAGCCTAATAGGGGTGGCAATTGATTGAGTCGAGTAGGGTTCAGGTTGGGTTTCCCAAAGGTCAGAACAAATTTTCCATCTAAGAATTTTTAATTACCAACTCCAATTTCCATAAAAAATGAAAAAAATAGAAAAATGATAGGAAAAATAACTTTTAATAGAAAATGAAAGATAAAATATCATTCAACAATAAAAAGGAAAATGAAAGACACAAGACTTACCTTTCGTTTGGAGCCACTGGACTATGGTCTATGGAAAATTGAGGAAACAAGCTAAGATTTTTGAACTTGGGTGGGGTACATGGGCTAAAACCAATGGGTAAAAATAAATAACTTACTTGTGTGCCTATATATATATATATATATTAATTCAAGTCGATTAGTTTCAAATTAGGGACCCCTCTACAGTTGAGTGATCAGACAATCCTTAGTAATTTGACTTGACTTCCATCTTGGAAACTCTCCTCCCACTCCATCGAGAGTCAAAATCTATCAATTCTATTCATACTTGGCCTTTCTTGGTTGCTGGACCAAGAAAATTAACTCTCCATTAAGGGATAACCAATCAAGTTTTAAAGAACTCGCCAAAACTGCCAATACTATTCGAATAACTAGTCTTTCGTCGTCTTTCATTTGGGAACCTTACTACATTGAAATCACCCTATACACCAGACCCACTCCCATCTCTCCCTAACATTATTTAAATCTTCCCAAAAGGCGTCTCGTTCGTTGTTGTGATTGGGTCAATATGCATAGGTGAAAATTACCTTGACATAATCTTTAAAGAGGGTAACTACTACAGAAATTGACCTATCATTTATCCAAGTTTCCAACACTTCAAATTTAGCCGAACTCCAAATGATCATTAATCCACCAAATGATCATTCATCATATCTTCTCTCTTTGTAAGGGTCAGGACCTATCTATTATTTATGATTTCAATTTTTCACGCGTCTTAAGTGCTATGTCTAGAGTCAATTCTTATAACTAGCTATGTAGAAAGACACCTTTTTTATATGATGAATGGTGGAACGGTTGAAGAAATTTTGAGTTTCTCCCATTGTAAAGTTTTGGTGTGAATCCTTCCTGCTTCCTTGGGGTGAAGTCCAGGGACCTCGTATGATTCAAGATGCACATCTCTTCTTCTTCTCTCTCTCTCTCTCTCTCTCTTCCCCTTCCCTTCCCTTTCTTCCTTTCTTTTCTTCCTTCCTTTCCACACTCAAAAGACCAAATTAAGCTTCCAAAAGATTTTGCACTAAAGTATGTAATACAACCATGAGGGCATTATGTGTGGATGCCATCTTTCCTTTTGAAGCTCTTTGATACATTGTAAGTGTGAATTTGCACATTATTTGTTTTATCCATTAATAGAGAATTATCTCTTTAATATCATATGTGAATCACGGATATAAGCTGCATTTCATCATTTTAAACTTTACTGCACACTTCAACATTTACTTAGAAAGCATCCATTTAGCATTTAGATTTAGGGTTTTCAATATTTGGACTTATCCTGCATCAGTTGGAGTAGGTGTCTAAGGAGAGAACCAATGATGCAAAATCGAATTGAATCGTGAATCGGTCAAGGGGTGTAAATCGTAGATCTTAGAAATGTAAGATTCATAAACTTTTGTTCAATTTCTCATAACATACAAGTAAATATACAAACATATGAATATATGACAAAATGTACCAACGTAAAATTAAATAAAAATGCAAAATCAAGTTATTACATAATCTGAAATAAAGAATAGTGGTGTAAATCTAAAAAAAAAATGTCAAACAGTCATACAGAAATTAAATAGTACAACCAACCCTCGTTAGTCCTCAAATGAGGACTGTTAACGGTAAGAAGAAAACATCACAATTGTCGTCTGAGGACTTTGACGCAGGAGAAGGGATAGGGTAACCCTAAATGCCTAATGTGGTACCCTAAAGATTAAAAAGGATGAAAATAATGCACCCTTAAACTAAAATTGGCTGAAATTAAATGTCAATTAATATTTGCAATTAACTAATATGAAGTTTACCACGTATAATCACGCAAATATCCTTGAAATCTAATGTAAACACATACATGAAAACTTAAATAAAAGGGTGGGATGGTTTGAATGAAATATGCACATGTGAATTTAAATGAGAAGACATGGTTTTAAACAATAAGATAGAATAAGGTGCATAAGGGGAATTAATTAAGAGGTCTCACGAAACAAAGGGAATGAGAATAGGAAAGAGGAAATTTGGGACTTACGGCAAGTAAGGAGAGATTTAGGGATATGCGGCACATTGTTTGGGATTGGGGGATTGGGATAGATAACGACAGCAAAGGAAAAGGGCTTTGGAGGAACGCGAAAGCACAGGGAGGGGATATAGAAGATGGCGACAAGGATAGGAGGACCTACAGGCTAGGATGACAACAAACAAATTGGTGTAGGGAAGATGGCAGCGAAACTGGATGGTAGATTTAGGGAGAACGACAAAGGAAAGATGTATAGCAGGTAGAGGCGACGAGAGTATGGGGTGTGGGAGGGTCACGGCAACTGGGAGGTGGTTAGGGAAGGTAACAACAGCAGTAGAGGGACTTTTGGGGGTTCTCAGTAGCAAGTAAAGGAAAAGGAAAAAGAAAGATAGAAGAAGAGAGGAAGAATAAGAAAGGAGAGAAGTAGAAAAAGGAATACGAAAGAAAGTGGCTTCACGCCAAGGCCTCTCGCCCAAAGGAAATTCTCCAATAATCACAGAAGGAATGCAGAAATCTCAACGTTTATTTCATCAATCATGTGTTTTTTTGCCTCAAAGGATTACACTTATATCATGCCTTACATTACTAAAAATAAAATAAAAACCAGAAACTATTACTAAACTACCCCTAATTAAATAAAGTAATTACATAAAATAGAAATTATGAAAATAGCAACTGTATCTCCACTATTCTCCACATCAAACTTGATGCGGAGCACCACACGAGTTTCCATATTTAGCAAGTTTCTATATTTAGATTTAGGATTTCCAATTTTTCATAATTGTATTTTTTCTTTCATTTATTTGTTTAATCCAATAGTTGATTTTGTTTGGAGAAATTTAGTGATTTTACATGTAATTAGGGCTTTCTAATCATTGGGGTAGTTTAGTATTTGTTTATTTGAGGATATTTTGGTCTTTTCATGTTTTGAAGTCATTATATATATGATATAACCCCTCCATACGGGATGTACACTTAATCAATAAAAAGAACAACTTTTGTTTTGTGCAAGCTTGCCTCCATCGCATGAAGCATGGTGAGAAGCCAAGGAACCCTTGTGAGAAACTAGGGAAGGCGAGAAGCCACAGGAAAATGTGAGAATCCTCTTCCAAGATTCAGGTTTTTATCTATCTTCTCTCTTTGCTGCCCTCTCAAACCCAGAAACTGTTGTCTCAGAACCGTCTTATTGCTGTCCCACGTCTGTCCAAGAAAAATCCCTGTTTACCATCCAGAACTTATCCAAGACCATCCAAATCGTCCCTCTCCTTCTCTTTGTATTGTTGTCCATTAAAAAAACTATCACCATAGCCTTGTTTAATTCCTATTTTCCCATCCATTAACCATATCCTTTAAACCCTAGCCCTTATTACCCTTCCCTATCCCAAACGGCCCCAAAACTGCTATCCCAACCCATAACAGTCCCATATATGATTGTTTACTGTTGTCCTATCCATTGAGATCCACTATTTTGCTATCTCATACCGTTAAGATCTCATATTACTGCTGTCCTACAATTTCTCCTTACCAAACAGCCAATTTCATTCTTATTTCTGATGATAGATCTACATATTTATGGAATTTGACAAACCCCTTTGCTTTGAGGGACCTTTACTGCGGATGTGCCTTGGTTTTGATTGTCTTATAATCACTTATATTAGATTCGAAAATTTGCATGATTCTTTGTGGTAAATTTTATATTAATTAATTGCATGTATTAATTGGAATTTAATTTCAGCTCATTTTAGGTTAGATCATATTAGATTCATTCATCAATTTCGCTTGCATTAGGCATTTAGGTTACCATATCCCTTGTCCTGCGACAAAACTCTTTAAGGAAGAAAACATCTTCCAGGTCCTCGTACGAGGACTTGCGAAGACCACAACTTAGTTATCAATTGTTATATCCTAAGTTTTGCCTAGAATTTTTTTTTATACATAGTAGCGGCAGTAACGGCGATTGTGATGAAAAAGAAAAAGGGAGAAAAGCTCCAGCAGATAACGATGTAGGAGAAGGAGGAGGAGGAAAGGGGAAGAAGAAAAAGAGAAGGGATCAAAGAAGCGAAGAAAAAAGCTTCATGCCTTAACAGAAGTGGAAATAAGAGTAAAGCGAATATATATAGCTGCAAACAATCGAAAAGAGGCTTGCGAAGAGGCTTGTAGGCCGAAGAGAAAGAGATCTCGAAGCTGGAAGAGATGCTTGCAAAGAGGGTTGCAGATAGAAGAGAAGGAAAGGTATTGTGTCGATTGGAGTCTCCAAAGGGTTTTGTCATGCAATAGACCAATCAAAACAGGTAGCTTCTATAAATGCCCATGCAAAAAGGCCTTTTCCTCTCCCATGCACATGTTTTCTTTTTTTAAAATGAATCCAACGATTCAACAATTAGAATCCCACGATTTGGGATTCACCTCCTGAATTTTATGATTTTTTAGTATTTAGGATTTACATAAGATTCGAATCGTTTGGGAGTGGGATTCGAATTGCGAATCCTAGGATTTTGACAACATTGGAGAGAACCTTTAAGGAAACTTATTCATGCAAGTGCCATTTGGTTCTTTTGGAAGGAACATAAAGGAATCAAAAGATCGTCTTCTTCATGATTCTTAGGGTCAAGTCCTATCTTTTCTTTTTTCAAGCGCAGTGGGTAGGAAGGACTCAAATGATGTAGAGACTTTGGCTGTCAAAGAGGTCTTACAAATCTTCAAGAATCATTTCCAAGGCAAGCTATCTTAGAAAGTGACATCTATGCTATTAAGTGGGCCAAGAAAAAGCCCTAGAAAATGATTCATGTTGTGAAAATCGACTCGTATCATAGAATCTCCATATGTCTTGAATCGCAAATTGTGTACCATAAATTGTAAAATAGTAAGATTCATAATTGTTTCCCCCACAAATATTTAATATATGAAATAGCATAAAAGATGTGTAAAAAAATAATGAGAGATTCTCCAATTATTTTCAACATTAAGTAAATACTATATAATTATTTCATAGGAGCTCAAGTTTCAAAGTTCTAACTTAATATTGCTAGTATATAGTCCAATTCATGTTGTAAAAGTTAACGATAAATTAAAATTCCTAGAAGCCCAACTACTCGAGCCTTAAAAAATATCTAACCAAAAGTTTCATGCTTTGACTGTTGGGTTATGGGGCCCAACAATCCAGAGCTAGTGTGGGGAGGACACCCGCTAGTGTTACCCTTAGGCTCGTAGGGACTAACCGCCCTAGTGGACTGATCACTGCAACCTCACACCAAGGGCCACTTATGCGGCAATGGGAAGTGGGTGAAAAAAGTCCAACATTGCCCAACAGGTGCAAGCCTTTGGTGCTTACACGAGGGGTCGCCTCCCTCACCTAGTGTGATGCGGTTTGAAAACCATGCATTGTGGTGTGCCCAAAAGACCTTGTGGGGGTGAGGGACCCATGTGTTGGGTTGGCAAAGCGAACAATATCACCCGTGTGGAGGGGTGAGGGGGGGCCCACAATCCTAACAATTAGTATCAGAGAGGGTCCGAGGTTCGGGAACCTAACGTGGTTGTTGGGGGGGATTGTTGGGTTATGGGGCCTAGCAATCCAGTGTTGATGTGGTGGTGTGGGGGGGATCCAGCCAGTGTTACCCTTAGGCCAGTAGGGACTGACCGCCCTAGTTGACTAACCACCACAACCTCACACCAAGGGCCATTTGTGCGGCAATGGGGAGTGGGTGAAAAAAGTCCCACATTGCCCTGGAGGTGCCTTTGAAAACCATGAGCACGCATTGTGGTGTGCCCAAAAGACCCCGTGGGGGTGAGGGACCGATGTGTTGGGTTGGCAAAGCGAACAATATCACCCGTGTGGAGGGGTGAGGGGGGCCCACGATCCTAACAATTAGTATCAGTGCGGGTCCGAGGTTCGGGAACCCAACATGGTTGCTAGGGTGGATTATTGGGTTATGGGGCCTAGCAATCCAGCATTGGTGTGTTTTTTTTTTTTTTTGGGCCGAGGGAGGCGGGGGGGGGGGGCGGTTCCTGCCAGTGTTACCCTTAGGCCCATAGGGACTAACCGCCCTAGTTGACTGACCACCACAACCTCACACCAAGGGCCACTTGTGCCGCAATGGGGAGGGTGGAAAAAGTACCACATTGCCCTGGAGGTGCCTTTGGTGTTTATGAGGGGTTGCCTCTCTCACCTAGTGTGACATTTTGAAAACTGTGAACACGCACTGTGGTGCACCCAAAAGACCCTGCAGGGGTGAGGGACGGACCCATGTGTTCGGTTGGCAAAGCAAACAGTATCACACGTGTGGAGGAGTGAGGGGGGCCTACGATCCTAACATTGATATCCAAATACCCCCATAATTCTATTATCTATAGGAATTGTAAGATTACAGATACGAATCATTCCTGTCATATCATATGAATTATACGATACAAATCGTGTATGATAAGATTTTAACAACAATGGTTTAAGAGATTCAAGAGCTAAAAAGGGGCTTGGACGTTTCCTTTTCTCACCTTAAACAGATTAGCATATAAGCTAGCAGACTTTTTCGCAACATATGGTGTCTTAAAAAATGAGTTGCCTATAGACTATTCATTAGATTAAGCTTCACTATAGAAGTTTTCTGTCGTACTTTGCTTTAGGTTGGCTCCATCTCAAAGCAACTTCTTTTTCTTATTTGTTTATGCCTTTCTTATTGTAATGAAATTTCAGTTATCTTTTGAAAAAGCAAAAGAAAATAAAAATAGACTATTCATTAGATTAAGCTTCACTATAGAAGTTTTCTGTCGTACTTTGCTTTAGGTTGGCTCCATCTCAAAGCAACTTCTTTTTCTTATTTGTTTATGCCTGCCTTATTGTAATGAAATTTCAGTTATCTTTTGAAAAAGCAAAAGAAAATAAAAATAAAAGGACTTGAGATGCTTTATCTTCTTCTTGTTCTTTTAGCAAATCAACCATTATAACTAATAAAAAATCCAATTTGCCCTCATCATACTGTCATTGTGTCAAAATGTGGCTTCTCTCCACCACTTGATCAGGCATTGGGGTTGTTTTTCAGAAGTTCCCCAACGTTTTTGGCTAGACCATAACTCGGATAAACCCAAGTTTTCATTTTTGAACCAAAAGTTTCCAACTTCACTCAATGTTAATGCTAATTGAGGGGCTCTGACTTTGATCTTTACAATGGATCAGGCAAAAAATGTCATTTTTTACTGTTTCTTTATAATAGACCAAGGTTTGAGGCTTACAACTTGCCACCTTCAATTGAACTCACTCCAGCAAGCATATACTGACATGAACATCAAAACCATATGCCAAGTCTACAAAACCATGGATAGAGAAGGCAGTTCTCCATAACCTCATTACACAAAAGTCAAAAGTTTGAAAAGACGCTGAAACAAAAATTTGCAACATTTAAAAGGTTGTTACAACAAGTTTGTAAACCATGTAGAACCCAAACAAAATAGCAGCAAAGTAAACCTTTTAAGCTACAAAGAGTTAATAAATAACCAAAACAATTTATTTCTGCAGCTTCCAAAATGCACAGGATCAGTAACATTTTCCATAAAAATATATTTTTAACCTCACTCCATCCAAATGAGGCAAAAAATAAAGTGATACAATATGAGATATTGCAGGAAAATTTTCAGTCCAAATATAAGCAAACAAGCCTACTATTTTGCATCATACAAGTCAAACCTGTTTGTTATCGATGCCAAGGCCATCCAAGCGTTTGAAGAAAACCTGTATAAGATACTCTACCAAACTTGCACCTTTACCAGCAATTTTATTTAACGAACAAAGGCACCTAAAACGAAAAGTGAGAAGAAATAATTAATTGATATTCTTATTTAGCCTAAATACCAGTAACTTAGGATGAATGTGAAAAAGGAAAAGTAAGCATAGAAAGCAAATACAAAAGGACAAAAAAGATGTTTCAAGAAAGGTAATTGAAAAAAAATATTAAGACAACATTGCATCTCAATTTAACCCAACTTCTTATCCTCATCTGAAAAGCATAAAACCATTCAAAGAAGCAATAACAACAACGAAGTAATTTGAGAAATCTCAAATGTGTATTAAATAATAAAAACATGGAATTGACTATACTGGAATAAAAGGGAGAAAATGCACTTGAACTAGAGACGTTGTATAGAATTAGAGGTCAGAACTATGATTGGATCATCCCAAATTCATAATTTTTTTATGCAAGACTCCAGCATTTCATTTCCTGCAGGCACCTGCCCCTTGACTACCTAAAAGAAGGGAGAGGAGGGGAGAGTGATTAAGGAATCTAAGAAATCATTGCTGAACCTAAAGCCATGAGTAGCTGAGTCCAAAGAAAAAGCAATTTAGATATGACGAGACCCATCATCTCTGTCGTTTAAAGCTTATTTTCACTCCGCAAGTGGAACAAATATGAATCTGCAATAGATAGAAATAAAAAAGACAAAGCAATGGAAGCATACAAGCCAAGCCCCCAAACAAGATCTCTCTTGAGGAACCAAATTATGTTGAATCAGAACCCTGTAATCAAATACCAATATCACCAAACCAACCCCACCCACGACCACCACAGCCACTAAAAACGGAAAAGAAAGCATCAGATCAAGCTTGCAAGGTTGAAGCTACAGTTGTCAACAGAAAGGTTTAACCAACATGTAAAATATTGACAGCTACTAGATACTGGAAAAATACTAAACAAACTTCACAAGATGGCCAAAATGCTTTCTTGGCATGTGACTGCAACCTAAATTTATGTTCATGAGTTTTGAAACTAACAATACTGAATGCTAGAATGAGAAAAGGGTTTGGTGAAAAAATTAAATTAGGCAAAAACACTCTTTAACACCTCTAATCTGAAGGAATACAACACCACAATTTGCTAACATGGTTCTTGTTTTCCCATAAATGCTAAATTACTCATTGGAGATTCATTGCATAAAATGAAGTGGTGGAAGTTTGAAGAAAAAGGACTGGCTAAGGGTATTAAAGAGGAATCACTGCCTCCATCTTGTCAACACCATCATCATCATTGCATCTCTAACCCACTAGTCTGGATAGGATTTGTGGATTGACATTACTCATCCCTATCAACGTCATTAAAGCCTTACCTAATCTAGGCTTGTATTTGAGAGACTTACTTAGCCACTCAACCCTATTTAGGGCTAAATCAGTCGCTTGAAATCTACATTTTTGCTTCTTATTACATCATTCTAAGTCTTCATTGGCATCTGCTTCTCCCTCTCTACCTCTCACCTGCAACCCTTTAGTTCCTTGTGCATGGATTGCTTTTGGTTCAAGCACTTGCTCAAACCAAAACATCATTTGACTTTAATTCCTACGGAACCATCGATGGAATTCCTTTTGTTTTCTTTGAACTCAGACATGGGAACACCAGTACACTCTCTTGAGTCTTTGAGTTACCAATTTTCAGATCACTTGATTCCAGAAGTTTAACCAAAATTTTAACATATCATTTACTTGTTTCTTCACAAACAAACTAGCACCACATCATCTAGAAATGGCATACAACAATCAATGTCATTCTACACAGCAGTGACAACAAGACTCCCAAAATAGGAATCTTATCTTGAACCACCCCAAAATAGGATTTGACCACC
Source organism: Chimonanthus praecox (assembly GCA_022113865.1). Taxonomy (NCBI): domain Eukaryota; kingdom Viridiplantae; phylum Streptophyta; class Magnoliopsida; order Laurales; family Calycanthaceae; genus Chimonanthus; species Chimonanthus praecox. The sequence goes on along the minus strand of CM039089.1, from coordinate 49,803,592 downwards.
CAATAAACCATCCAACTTCTACTGACAGCAATGAAAACATAAGACAAACCCTGGAATGCTAGAGACTAGAAATTCTGTTTAATGCTCTACAACGCTTCTTACAGTAAACGAAAAGATGGTTAATGGTATCTATCATTATCAATGCCATAACAGGTTTCTACAGAAGCTATGATCTCCATTACGAAGATGATCCAAAGAAAGAGTTCATCAGCAACAGAGCCAGCAAGAAGCTCCAGCACAAAGCAGATATTAAGGAGCGGGCACTTCACAATCTTGATCAAGTGTAACAAGATTGGCAGTAAACAAATAAATAAGATAAAGAGACGTAAGCATAAAACATAACTAACTTAGAAACCAAATATTGAAAACAAATTATATCTCCTATTATACTTAGCAAAGCTCATAATATTCTTATGTCTTTCAACAAAAGTATTGTCAATTACATGTTTACCAAGCAAATCAGATGGAAAAGGGTGGTGGGGGGCGAGGGAGGGAGAGAGAGAGAGAGAGAGAGAGAGAGAGAGAGATACTTGATGCAAGCGTGAACAACTGTCAAGAAAGAATGACGAACGATCATATGTTTTAGGTCTTGCTCAAGTTCTTCAACAATATTATGAGGGGGCTTTCGAAGCAATGGCAAAACAGAGTCAATGACAAATATTATGCTCTCAAGCAATTGTGCTACTACTCGATTGTCCACCTGCACAAACACACAGACAGAGAAGAGTCACATTCCAGAACATATAACAGATGCCTTTTTTCCTTTTTCAATAAAAAATAAATTTATTGATCAGAAAAACATCTTAACAAAGGACCCACCCAGATTTGCTATAACAACTTATCCTCCAAGCCACTTGCAGTAAAATGAAAAGGATACATTTTGACTTTTAAGTGCCTAGCTATTTTCTCACTGACAAACATAAGGCTAGCCAGGAAAAATAGATTTAAGGAACAAGAAGGAATGCTGAAAAGTATCAAAGACTAGTATTTTCAGTAACATGGGTATAGCATAAGCTCCAAATCATACTGATTGAAATCCAATTATTCCAAATCGGATTACTTTGGTTATTCGAGGGCTAATCCATCCAAAGAGAGGGACATCTACCAATTCATATGAGGGACAGTTGGTTATGGTTAGGATTCATGAAATAGCCAAATTACCCAATTTCTGAAAACAAAACTATTATCATTCCTGGAAGTTCTTTTTTAGCTAGTCCAGTTTTATGGGCTAGTTTATTAATAAGTTCAGTCATCACACCATCAAGACAAGTTTCTGCTACCACAAAACTAACAAAATGAAAGGATTTGGATCTGACTACAAAAGTTATTTTTGAAAATGCACCAACATTAACACAAACTTCCATGGCATCAAGAAGGGAAAATTAGAAAAACCTGGCTTTTAAGGTATGGTTGGAGAGTCACGACAAACTGAGATTGATCAGATGCTGGAGCACAGAGTGTTGGATCAACAACGCAAAATGCATGAAGAGCCAGCACATAAGGAAGTGCAGGCACCTCTACTTCATCAGTTGTTTTCTCAACCTGAAAGTACAAAGACCTATGATTCTGAACTGACCTATTAAAACCATGTAACCTTTTAAGGGGAGAGCTTGATAAGCAATACCTGCAATATTCTTTCCAATAAACATTTGCACATCAATTCACAGCGTCTTCGTACTGAAGCTAAGGATACAGCATTGATCCCAACAGCTTTCACAGTTTGTGGAAAAAAATCAAGTGTTAAGTTACGCTTTATGACAGTCACAAGAGGTTGATGGCTTGGCATCCTCCTCAACACCTCAACAACCTGCTCTGTCTTTTTTGCCACTTCCAGAGGAACAGAACTGCCATCTCCTGCAAACTGTGTTTGCACACCAGGAGGTTCTTCAAACCAGAACTCATAAAATGTTTTGCAGACAAGGTCCTGTCAAAGACAGAAGAAAAAATGAATGAATCAGACTGAGAATGAGAGACGTGGAACTGCGTTGCATTTAGATATTGTATAAAAATGGAGATAGCTAGTATGATAGAAGAAAATAGACCTCTTAGAATTCAAAATTATTTTATAAATAGAGTGTTTTAAACAGGTGGTGAGATGCAATGAAATTTAAAGTTCCCCTGGAAAAAAGTGTGCATAGTTGCCTCGCTCAAAGGAAACCTAAAGCCTGAGAGACCCAAAAAAAGGAGGAATATGCAGACGTGTGTCAGATTTAGATCAGATAAATCCAATAAACAGGGCCTTTTCTAGGTCTAGGTCTACCATGGACCAAGCCACTGCTATCCTAACTGCAATAGCATACTTTTTGTTTTTTTAGCGGTAACAAAGAAGATTTCATTAATAAAGAGATGCAAATACAAAAAAGATCAATACATCAAATGAGTGTTCTAGAAGAGTTAGACCAAGGAAGAAAAGCATAAGAAGCTACAAAAATAGAAATCATCAAAAAGATATGCTAAAACCTTGTGCGAACATCGCCTTGTTCAAAGAAAGAACACTCTCATACTAAATTGTTAACTCCATTTTTAGCAAAGAAATTTGCACCCCATTTGCTGTATGGCTCACTTGGACAAAAGAGACATCCAATCCCGATGATAAACCCCTAATTTCTTGACTATAGAAATCAGTTCCAGGGGGGTTGCTTTAGTTCCTTGGCCCATTTAATTGCACTTGCCGAGTCCCCTTCAATCACTAGCGAAACTTGCACATAGACCTTCTAGATGGTCAACGCCCTCTTAATACAAAGGAGTTCCACCTCATTTGAGTCCCTAATCCCCAGATTCTATGAAGACCACTGAAGTCTCACCCCTGTGATCCCTAAACGCACAACCTATCCCTGTTGGCCCTGGCTTTCCCCGAGAAGCTCCATCAACATTAAATTTCACGATATCTCATTGAGGAGGAGGATCCCAGGTAACAATTGTCTTCAGTATCCTACCGACTCCCCTTATGCAACCCTCCCACGATAACAAGAAATCCATGGGTTTGAATCCCTTGAACTTTTTCCCGGAAAGAAGCCATACGCATAACCTCCACTTAGCCCTCTGAAAAAGTTCATTGGCCTCATAAGATTTTCCTTCAAAGATTCTTGAGTTTCTCTCCTTCCACAAAGTCCAAAGAACTACAGCTGGAACCGTGTTCAAGGCTGCCTTCATCCTAGGTCTAATTTAGATAGAGGCCACGACTCCACTATCCTAACGCAAGTTCTCTCAAAAGACCCAAGAGCAATCAAAGAGATTCGCAAAATTTAACCAAAGGTTCCTAGCAATAGGGAAACTAACGAAGAGATGATCAGCATCTTCCGATGGGTGACCACATAGGGGGCAACTAAAATCCTCCTCTACCCTCAACAAGCCTCTTCTTTTAAGATCCATTATAGTAAGAATCTTACTCTTTAGAGCACACCACAGAAAAGTCTGGACCCTAGGGAGAGCTAGCCTATTCCAAGCTAAGCCAAAGGTAGATTCCAAATTGTGTTGTTGCCGAATGAATAACTCCACCATTGACTTTACCGAATAGGTACCCGATGAATCACCCGTCCAAACGAGTTCGTTCTCATCGCCCAAGGACACGGGGAAACTCCCCCAATTTAGTTAACAGATCTACCCTACACTGATTTGTCAAGACTCAACCTCCACCAGGCCTTAACAATCGGTGATCCGAATTTCTCAACATTTTCACTCAACGCCCATCCACTGCTATCTTCCAACCCATATCCAGCAATCAAACTCGAGCCCACAGGGTCTCCCTTTCTTTCCCAAACTGCCAACCCCACTTAAAAACAAGAGCTTGATTTCAAACTTTAAGTGGGACAATTCCTAGCCCTCCCAAAGATTTTGGCTTAATCACTTTTTCCCATGCCACCAAATAAACCTTCCTTTTCATTTTCTTATTTCTCTATAGAAAACTCCTAGGCAATTGTTCTACTTTTCTCAAAATCCCTTTCGGCATTTCAAAAAAGAGAGAAATTGTATATCAGAAGGTTCATTAACATAAATTTGATTAAGGTTAGGCATCCCCCAATTGAGAGGTATCTCATGCTCCACCTAGCCAATCTCCTTTCTATTCTTTCTATAACCGGTGCCTACAACCATTTAAGCCTTGGATTCCCACCCACAGGCAATCCTAGATAAATGAAGGGCAACCTCCCAGTGTGGCAACCTATCTCCTTTGCCATTTCCTTGAGGAGCTATTCTTCCACATCAATGTCGATTAAGGTACTCTTCCTAATATTGATTCTCAGGCCAAACACCATACTCAAAACATCTCAAAATTGCTTTGAAACACCTTACTTCAGCCTTATTTGGTTCACAGAAGGAAAGACTATCGCCCACAACTTGAAGATGTGTGATTGTCGGTCCATTTGGCGGTGCGCCAAAGCCCCTAACAATCCCCAACTCCCTCGCTTTCTCCAATGAGGGTAAAAATGTAAGGAGAAAGTGGGTTGCCTTGTCTTAAACCTCTTGAGGGTACTATCGGTGCAGTGGGAGACCCATTTACTAATACAGAGTACGAAGTGTCCTCTATAGAAGCTTTAATCCGTTGTCTCCAATGTTGATCAAAACCCATTTTCTCAAAGAGGTAACCAACAAAGGACCAATCAACAAAATTGTAAGCCTTTTCCATGTCGATATTGAAAAGGAGCCCCTATTTCTTATCCCTTCCCCTCATGTGGACTAGCTCATTGGCGACTAGGACGCCATCCAAAATCTGTCCATCTTCCACAAAAGCCCCTTGAGATTCACCTATAATCTCTGACAATGCCTTCTTTAACCTATCCGCCAATACCTTGGCTATAAGTTTGTAAACACTAGCGACGAGACTGATAGGCCTATAATGTGACAATTCTGATGGGCCTTCCTTCTTAGGAATGAGGGTGATAAAAGAGTTTTTCAGTCTTCTATTAACGATACCATCTCTAAGAAACTCCTTGAGCACCGTCACAAAATCTGATCCAATCGTATCCCAACCAAGTTTTGAAGAAAGCAAAATTGAAACCGTCTGCACTCGGGGCTTTATCTCCTTCCAGACCATCTAAAGCTGCCCTAATCTCTTTTGGGGAAAATTCTCTCTAACCAAACAGCCCTCTCAACCCCAATCATATTAAATTGAATCCCTTCCAATGTCAATCAGGGAAGCCTCTTACAATCAAAGAGGCAACACAAAGCTCAGTAAAAGGAGACCTATGACCCCTATGAGTCTAAACATTAGGCACACTAGGAATGGGACGAGGCAAATGCAACAAAGGGGTTGAAGGAGTTGTCAATAACCCTCAGAAAGGATAACCATACAAAGGGAAAAAAAGGGAATCGGGAGCAAATGTAACTGATTATTGGAGTAGTAAGTAGTGGCACCATCAGCTGAGTAGGAAAGCAGTTGGGAGAAGCAGGTGTCTCATGCAGCCTCTAAGAGAGAAAGGATCGAAGCAGCTCAAGAGAAGCTTCTGGAAATCCTGATATAAAAATGGCAAGCAACAAGTGATCATGTGTGAGAGAAGGTGTTGAATCTCCAATAGCTAGGCAATAAGGCAGTTAGAACAACCCAAGGCCCCACTCAACATCAAGCAGGTAAGAAGTCACGAAGCCAAAGAGTAGCCTCTGGAAGTCCCCTTGTTGGAAATGGGAGACGATTGATGATCTTGAAGCTCAATTTGGAGACTGTTATCACTTGGGTAAGGAAGAATATCCCCAAAAACAGCAACACATGTGACTTGGACAACAGAGGAAGACAAAAGACCATGATGTCTGAGAAAATCAATCAGAATGCAATAAATGTGACAGTGGAAAGAAAGTACCTGGATCCAAAGTCAATGGCCAAGAACCAAAAGGAGAGGTAGGAGGAGGGTGGGTAGAAGGTGGTTGCTTTGGCGAAGATTGGAATTTGGCAATGAAGTGACAACTTCTCTTATTCTGTCCTTGTCCACTATTCTCTTGCCATCAACAACAAGTGATCTAATGTTGTTTGTATCTTTTCTAGCATTGGCACAAATATAAAAGAATTATGTGTTTTTGTCTCCCCCTTTCAACCACGAAGCCTGGGACCTTTGCCTCCATTCTATCTCTTCCAACCGTAAGCAATCCCATAAAGTGGCCTCACTTTTTTTTCTTAGATACCATCTCCTCCTCATCTAGTTCCCTTTCCTCCTCCAGTCTATTCCATTCCTCAAGTTCTTACAAAGCTACCTCTTTTCGCTCTTTCATTGGACCCCTGAGGATTTGATCCAATCCTTGATTTTAGATTTGAGTAGGGGCAAGCTTCTTAGACAGAAAGATACCACCCCACCCCTGAATATCGGAACTATGTCATGTAATACCACATGCCTATAGAGAAAAAAAAGTCCCACATTACCAATAGCATTGGAAATTCTCTGGTATATAAGTAGTAGCTTTCTTCCTTCTAGCATGAGGCCTTTTGAGAGCAACAGTGGGTTGGCTCGCAATTGAAAGGCCGTGTGTGAGGCCTAGAGCGGACAATATTATGCTAGCGGGACGATTCGTTACAAATGATATCAGAGCACGGTTCAACACTCAGACTGTGTGGGCCCTCTACCCTTCTGTGTTGTGTTGTTTGTGTAGACCCCTTGTCAGTGTGACGTGACAGAGCCGGGGACGGCTCTGGTCTTAAGGGGGTGGATTGTAACACCCCACCCACATGGGGGTGTGGGAAAAAGTCCCACATCGCCCATGAGGTGGAGGGAGTGTGAGGTTATAAGAGGGTGCTCCCTGCTCCTTAGCACAAGGCCTTTTGGGCCTCTTCTTGTGGGCCAGGCCCAATGCAAAGCCGTGGGGGCCACTCCACGTGGGGCCCAAAGCAGACAATATTGTGCTGAAGGGACGGGTTGCTACATTTGGTATCAGAGCATAGTTTAACTCTCTGACCTGAGGGTGTGGACCTGGTTGTTGTGTGCGCAGAGCCGGGGACGGCTCTGGCTTTAAGGGGGGGTAGATTGTAATACTCCATGCCTATAGAGGAAAAAAAAGTTCCACATTACTAGTAGCATTGGACATTCTCTGGTATATAAGTAGTAGCCTTCTTCCTTCTAGCATGAGGCGTTTTGGAAGCAACAGTGGGTTGGCTCGCCAATTGAAAGCCGTGCGGACCGTGTGTGGGACCCAGAGTGGACAATATTATGCTAGCGGGACAGGTCGTTACATGTCACCACTCCTTAACTAAAGGGACAAATTTTGAGTCTCGCAACATGCATTGCTGAAACGGAAAGGCTTTGGCCCCCAGCCTATCTCCTCAGTGTCTAACATAATCGAGCAATGATTGTCCATTGAAACATGTAAATCTGCCACTGATGAGTGGATAATTGGTCAACTCATTTCTGAAGATAAACTCAGAAAAAGTCTCCATGACTCCGGTGTACCCTCTTTCCCTTTTCTTTTCCGATATAAACCGGACTACATTAAAATAACCACCCACACCCCATGGAAGGAGACTAGCTATGGTTATCATCTAGTTCCACCTAGAAATCGTCTCAATCCCCTTCGGCATCAAGGCCATAAACATTTGTAAAGAAATCCTCCACTCCCTCATTCACAAGGAGGCCTTTAACTGAGATGAATCTTGAATCAATTCTTCTTGCTGAGACTCAAAAGAAAAACGGATTCCACAAGGTTCCTTTCGACGGTTTGTCAAAACTCTCAAGAGTCTTGTGAGCCCCATAACTCCCTGAATAAAGTTGCTGCGATTCTTCGCTCTTGGTTTCTTGCAAGAACAACATATCAACCTTGTTCTTTCTAACGAAGCGCTCAATTGGACATTGGGAAGGCTTCTTCATGAAATAGGCATTGTAACAAGCCTCCTTCATCCAAACTCAATGAGTCTTCATCTTCCCCTCCTAATTTTTCTCTATTTGGAATTTTCCCTGTCTTTATCACCGTCTGTTGTTGGCGAGCAGGAGTTTGGATTTGCAGGGTGCTTGCCTGGTTCCAAGTCACACTGTCTCAATGGCTGTGAGGAACCTCAACCTTCAGAAAGCAAAGCCTGGGAAGAAATTTGATGGCTTTGTGTTGTTCAATGAACATCACTGGATGATCTTGGCGAGAAGTGAAAGACAAGTCCCAAGCGAAGCAAAGGATCTGGACTACTATGATTTCCAGACCCTTATAATCGATGGATTGAAGGCTAAAGTCCATGACCAAGATCACCATTTTTAGATTGAGGTGGAGTATGGGCCCACTGGGCTGGATCGAAACCATAGGCCCATGAATATATAACTAGACCTAGGCCAGATTTTGCAATAATAAGGGCCCAAAAAGGCCTTGCCCCATACCTGAATGACCGATCCAAGACCTAGCTACCCATTGTCGCCTTGAAGACTTCTCTCGCACATGCAGAGCGTGTGAGATCTTCTCCTTTATTTAAAGCTTGAAGCAACGATTGCCATTGGTCGAAGGAGTGGTTCTCCTGCACTCATCCCTACCCATTCGACCGAAGCAACTACACTTCTGGTGCCTTGGAAGATGATGCAGCCTTCTTGGGAATTGATTAGACTACATGAGTGCCACGTGTTTCGTCACTCAGCGGGGGTCAAGTGGAGTTTGGCTTCGGCATCCTCCATTCCGGTGAAGCTCTAAGATTTTCCGGTAGAGGTTCTGGCCGGAATTGAGAGCTAGGAACTTCCTCAATCTCCATCAGGGCGACATCATGGGTTTTGCCTTGAGGGTGAGGCGAACAAAATCAGGCAGTTTTTCTTGAATTCCAACCTCGAGAAGGAGGGTAAGCGTGGAACAATTCTCCCTGCTCAAGTTCAAATCTTCAATTCTCAGAAGCTTCTCGAAGTACCTCCCAAAAGCCCCAATGATATCTTTCGTCCATCCCTCCAATGGGTAACCATAGCATCTTACCCATGCCTTCCTTTTGTGAAGAAACAAGTCTGGAGCCCATCTTCTCAAGATCCGTAGTTGCCCTAGCTTCTGAGAAGCGCCCAGGAGTAGTTGAGCTACCATCTCTGACGATAAACCTACCAGGAAACAACCTTCTCCTAATCGGCCAACAAAGGATTAGAGAAGCCGTTTTGGAGCAGAAGTTGAAGAATCTCTGACTACGATGGACACCCCACCGGTGATACCACTATAGCCTTAGAAAGCAACCCTCAATCTTGGACTATCTGTTGTTGGTATCATCAAGTCAATTTATGGCACTTTCTTTGATGAGGAGCACCTCTCGCCTTTAGAGACATCCACCTTCACCTGGGCAAGTTTTTGACCACTAACGGCCCCAACCACCTGTTTGTCTTTCACCAATCCACCTCAACTCATTCCTACATTTTCTTATTGAGCTCCAACATACCCCAGCTTGTTGGCTTCTTCTAAGTGGGGCTCCCCTTTTAAAATGTGTTGGGTTTACTTGCAACCTCCGGCCTTCTAACAGTAGTGCGTTGAGTTCTCTGATGGCCCTTTCTGCCTCACCTCCATAGCCCATTCTAACAAAGGTGAAGGTCCTGCCTGCATTGTCTTTCTTCCTTGGAACAAAGGTGTCTAGCACTAATCCGCATCTCTTGAAGAGGCTCTGGCAGATTTGCGACAAAAAATGTAACTGGCAACCTCTCTCGACCTCCACAGTGCCTCTTCCCTTTCTCCTTCTGCCACCCACCCGTCCACATCCTCTCACTGCCCCAACTGGTCTTGCCTCCTGCCTACAGATCCAGGTGCTCTCTCTCTCTCTCTCTCTCTCTCTCTCTCTCTCTCTCTCTCTCTCTCTCTCTCTCTCTCTCTCTCTCTCTCTCTCTCTCTCTCTCTCTACCTTTTGTTCTTGGATGTTTTATAGCATACTTTTTGTTAAGTATATTGAAAATCTTTTTAATGATTGAACAAATTATCTTAAGATCAACATTTCCTGCAACATAAGAAAAACCGTCATTTGTTAGTTGCCCCTCCTCTATTGCAAGATTCTTCATAAATTCTTTTCTTGACCTTTGATTATAAATCAAGCATACTGTAACATTCTCTGCAGCATAACATAATTCTAGAATTTCAACGTAAATGATTTACAATAACAGCTAAAATAAGCATACAAACCAAAAGGAACTTCTCTCAGTGGTTTTGAAGCTCACCTGTATACTACTTTCTTCATCATTCACACGGGAAATGATCTCAATGCAAGCACTTGCCGATTCAGAGAAGTTAGCATTTGACATGCACATATCCCTAATAATTTTGATGGCTCGTTTGCGAACACTTACTCCAGTGTCCTTTATACGTTCAGCTACCTTTTCAAAATACTGCAAGCAAGCAAACAACATGCAATCCCATCAATAAAACTTAACGACTATGAATATTTATTCAGAGTTTTCTACATACCTTCAGACCAACATCAGGATGCGATGCAATATGCCTTCCAACAAGTTCCAGTGCTGCTTCTCGTACAGAGATAGCAGAGTCACAAAACCTTCCTTCAACAGCATATTGTACACGATTCTCACACAGAACCTCAGGATCAGCTTCAACTATTACACTAACCTGTGTATTAAATGTAGGAAAAGAAGTTAACTAGAACAATGTAATCAACAGAAGCTAGCCTCTACAGTGTGTCCAAAGTACATTAAAAAGGACAAGATTTGCTCACCGCACGTAGAGCCTTCGCCCTTATTATAGGAGAGTTCTCCCTTAAGCTAGCCTGAACAAATTTTAGTAACAAATAAGATGAAATTGCATCATCTCATTAAATATAAGGAAAGAGATAAAAGAATTAAGTAATATGATTACTCACAAGAAGCATATATAGAATTTTATCAAATCCCCTGGAAAAAGAATTGTTTTGACCTAATGCCAAGGATATCTTCTTAGCTGATTCCCTTGTCAATAATGAAGAAATAGACCCAGTGTCCCGCACAATCGCTTTCGAGTTAAGCCTAGAAAGGTAGTAATTAAAATTTTCCTTTGACTTTGGATCATCTTTGTACCATAGACAAAGGTAAAACCTGTATTTAAAAATTTTGCACTTAAGAACTAATAATCATATGAGAGAAGAAACCATATATTGAAACTGTAAATATGCTGTATCTCAAAATTCTACATCCTAGCATAGAAAATTTGCATATTTCTTGTCTATCAATATCAATCTTATGCACACAGGAAAAAAAATCATGAAATCATAGACTCTTATAAAAAGTAGATAATTAAAATAAATATATTATTTTCCAGTGGCTATTTTTTGGTCTATGTGGAAGGAAAGAAACTTTAGGATTTTTGAGAACAAAGCTTCTGAGGGGAATGAGATCTTCCAAAAGGCAAAATGGAGACTTTGCACCTGGCTCTTGTCGAGTAAGGACTTTAAGAGCTTAAAGTGATGAACCTATACAATTCATGGGAAGGATGTTTAAGTGGTGGACTTAGAAAGGCAAAGAATAGAGTGAAATGGTCTCCTCCTCCCCCAGGTATTCTAAAATTCAACATGGATGGAGCAACTCGAGGTAAACCTGGAATGGCAGGGATAGGTGGGGTCCTACGAGACTCGAGGGGGACTTCGTCCTTAGTCCTCGCAGAATCTAGAGGTGTGAGAGACTTAAACAAGGCAGAACTATTAGGGATTAGGAAGGCTCTAGCATTGTGGGCTCCCATTGTCACGGGCAACTCATTATAGAGGAAGATTCAGCGAATGCAATTGAGTGAGTACATCCTCCACAGAAACGGATACCACTTGTTAGGAAGATTAAGGAGTTGTGCCTAGGAGATCTTGTTCCACCACGTAGGGAAGACAGCCAATGGTGTTGCGGATTTCTTTGCAAAACTTGAAGCAAAGTCACATTTGGAGGGAACTTTTTCTCTTGCTTAGGGCAATTAGGGGTTCGTTTTGGGATCTCTCATAGGAATTGACCTTGTATTGTGCTAGTTCGTAATGTAGATCCTATTGTGTTTTTCTTTTCTTTTTTTTGAATTAAAGCATCTTAGACCCTTTTCATGTAATTGCATTGTTTCTACCATTTTAATAAAATTTCTTGTGATTGCTCAAAAAAAAATATCTATATTATTTTTAAGAAATAAAAATAAGATACAATAATAAAAAGCAAATCTATAAAATAAAATACAGTCAAATCTTCTTTCTTTTATCATTCATACAATAATTTGTGCCACGATACTTGCCTTCTAGGTTTAGAAACTTCTCATTCCAAGGTTACAATTTCTGGTTTGCAATTTAAAAAAAAAAAAAAAGGAAAGCCAAGATTTTTCCATGCCCCCTCATTAAAGTGACAGAAGAATCCAACATTATTTGATTTACAAGGCCAAAATAATATTTAAGCAAAAACACATGAAGAACAAACCAAATGTCAACTCTACTGGTCAAAGTTTTCAATAAAATTATGAACCTTACTGATCAAAAAATAAAAGCATGTACTTTCCTTTTTATTGAAGTAGTCATGTAACAAAAAGTAAAGTCACAATATTCAAATTCAAAACATTAAGTTTCTTGAAGGAATTCAATCATTAGAATAAAATCACACTTCATGGCAAATGTCATCCATGAAAGTGTATAATGTATCAGAAGAAGAAGAAGATGATGATGATGATGATGATGAGGAAGTGTAAGTAAATTTACAAACCAACGAGCGAACAGATGACCATCATCTGTAGAACCAGCTTCCTGCAGGTAATTCAGAAGCATTTGTTGAACAACTTCCAATCTGGAAATAGAATCAGAAGATTCACATGTGGTTTCCTTCATGGGCTGACATTTACTAGCTGCATCAATGCACTGTGATTTGCAGAATGATTGTAGAACCATAAGTTGCTTCTTACAAAGGCAGAGTTGACAGGACCACCCACGGGGCAAAATTTGGCCTGCAACTCCCATGCAATCAGAATGGAAGCATTTCTGACAATCTTGACAAACAATCAAATGTTTTCCATCCCTTGCTTCAAGACAACCAAAACATACATCTTTTGGATCAGTGGGAACATCAGAGCGTTCACCTACCAACTCCTGTAAAATCCAAAACCTGTCCCTCCTGCAAAGTACAGCATCACGTTTTAAACGTGCAGCAACTGTTCCAAGAATATCGATTGCCATGCCACGAGCAGAGACGTCTTTAGATTTTAACCCAGCATTCTGGAGCAGTAAAACACAAAGAACCTGCAAGTAAACCCCCATTAACAATAACGAAATAAGGTGAGCTACAATAAGGCAAGGTTGTAGGTTGCCACCTCAAGTATAGGAGCAGAAGCAGGATACTCCGGCAAATTCAATGTAGTTAGCAAATCCATAATAAGATTCTCCATGATCACTTTCAGCTCAGATACCTCTTGACTTTTCACTGAAGTGAATCTCTGAAGAACGCAGGTCCAGAAGAGACAACATGCCTCAGTAGCAGCTTCATGGCATTTACTTGGATAACTGGCATCAACTGAAACCTCAGGGACGGGATTAACAGTTAAAGTTCTCCTCAGTGCATCGGGAAGATTGGCACTACACTGAACCAACTGAATCAACAACGCAGTTATCATCTGAATCTGTCTCTGTTCTTCTTCTGGTAGATGGTAAGCTCTAAGAGCACGCTTTGAAACTGGTAATTTCCAGAGCAGCTGAAATGTTTCATCAATCAAAAAATTCCTGTGCTGTGCATACGAAGCAAAAACCTGTCGACAAGGATGAAATACATAAACAAATATAACCAAGCTGCTAATTAACCTTTTAGACCCATTGATGCCGTCCCATGTACATATCTTTTTTCATTAATATAATTTATTCTATTTGTTATCACTCAAAAAAATAAAACATGCAGAATAAAATATGCAGTACCCCACAGATCAAATTGATTGCTTTCAATTGTAAGAGCTGAATATTATCAACCAATAAAGTTGAAAAGCTGGTCTTCACCAACTGTAAAATGCAGCTATCAGAAAGGCGCTCAATAGTCAGCAGATCTTTTAGAAAACTGAGAATCGTGCAAAGTTTCTGAAGTATGGCATACACAACTGCTGAAACCCTAGCAAGAAAGCCACAATAGATTAGAAGAGATCCATTTGAAATTACACAAGACCTAATGATGGTACAGATCATTCATACAAAAAATACAAACTATCAACCAGAGTGATCACCCACTTGTTTCCTGTTGACTTCTTAACTTTTACGGTCTTATAACCACGGCGTTTTTTACCCACTGAACCAATGTCAGCATCAGGGTCATCATCCTCGTCACCTAACAAAGTAAAAATAAGCATACCGAATAAATCCACTAGTATTCATCCAAAAACTCAAAATTAATATATCCATGCAAAAGGAAATGCTAGAAAAAGGGCAGCCGCACAACCTGGCATGCACCAAGGTCATCCTCACATAATCACTTGCCTGAACTGAAATGCAGTGGAAATTGGTATTGACCAAGGTCTTGGATAAGATCCCTTAATCAAATGCCAAACTATCTAACATAACTGCAATGGATGCAACACAGTTCCTGGAAGGTGCTAGTCTTGATACCATGTGGGATTGAAATTTCCTGGTCTCGTTTACCCATAGTGCATTAGTTGCACCTTTAATTGATTCTAATTTTTAAATCCAAAACTACCCACTGCTCATCACAGTTATTGAATCCTCAACCTAAAAGGTCTATCATATTCATTTTGAAGTGCATAACCTCGCAAAGAAAATCTTCATTTATCTGATGCCATTTCCAGCATAAGCACATATTTGAATATTAAATATGCACAAGGAGCACAAATGAAGTAATGAACAAATGAGACACATTATCTCAGTCTTCAATTCTGAATCAATTTCACTTCGGACTTCGTAACAAATAATAAAATAATGTCTCTGACATGAAATATTCAATTTAGATTCTATAAACCTTCAGTATGTCAGCATAACCGAAATACTACAACAGATAATTTAAGGCAATGCAAATGCAGGTAGAAACAAATTTTACCATCAAGTACACCATTTTCCTTCGGTCTATGCAATGCACGGTATGATGGATCACAAGCTAACATACACTCCATGATTTGATGCCTTGAGAAGTCTAGAATTCTTTCAATTATCTGAAATGAGATAAAAATGAGAATCAGATTTACTGATAAAGAAAAAGGGAAAAGGAAAAAGAAAAAGAAAATCTATTTACCGCTGTTTCAGAACTACCAAAAAGTTTGTACTGATAATTATCATAAAATGCATGATAATCATGTAGGCCAGAAGCAATCCGAGGCAGGATCATCCAACTAACAAAATAAGAAAGCCAAAAAAAAAAATAAGGACATACTTCTTCTTTATAGATCTGCTTTGGCATGTCATCTTGAGTCATAATTGCTAGAGCTGCATGAGTAGACTCCAAGGCACAAATGACCAATGATTCGATATCTGAGTCAAACTGGAACCAAAAAAATGTGTCAACAGACGAAAGAAACCAAAGCTTCTAGCAACCACAGTTTTGAAGACCTAAATGATGAAGAAAAAAAAACTGGAAAAAAATATTTGCAATACATATTGCATCAGCTTAACATTTCTTTCTTTTTCCCCTGTAGCTTAGATAAACTATATATCAAAAGCGAGATATTCATGAATGAAGTTAGAGGAACTAAAGTCACAACAGAGGTCTTGGACAAATGAATATAGAACATAGATAAAAACACCAAGCTCCATAATCTTGCTAATTCTAGATGGTAATTTAACAAGATTAGTTCTTATCATTCAAAAAAGATTATTTCTTTTGTTACTAATATTCAGCTGTGTAATGATAGAGATGCTATCCAACAAGAAATATTTTCTAGGTCTTCTTGGCATCATCCTATTGTGGATAACTTGGAATTCAATCATGGAAACGAGGCTGAGGCCAAGCTTCTCAAGATTCCATTTTGAGACTGAAGTTAAGATGTTCTCATTATAATGGCAAATGGCAAATCAAGAGGCTAGAAGGATTTCTCTTTTTTTTTTCAAGTTCTTTTGGGATTATATTTGGCTTGATTCAATGAATTTCATGTGGCAAAATCCAGCGAGATGTGGGAGCTACTTTCATCCTTCGTATTCCCAAGATGATGGAGACCAAGGAGGTTAAAAAAATTCACCCTATTAGTCCAATTTGGAGTTGCTACCGAATCCTAGCCAAAATACTCAAACTCCAAAAAGTGATACCTGTTGAATAAGAAACTGGAAATGGAGGAAGAAGAGATGAAGGGAAACCGGAAATGGAGGAAGATGAGATGAAGAAATCCAAGAAACAATTTTTTTTTTATTCCATATACGGGTTTTACATGAAAACGGGCCTCGGGTTCATGAGAAAACCCGGGTTGAACTACGGGTCGAAGGGGTATTTACGGGTTTAAAACCCATACGGGTTCTAAATCAACCCGACCCTTTAAGTAGCCGGTTATGGTTGAACCGCGGGTCAACCCGCGGGCCGAGCCAGGTTTAATAACATTGCTTTCAACTCAACATATACGAACACATGCAAACATATTGGAACCTACGGTATAATACTTAGTAATTTTGCTCCAGAAAAGCAGGTATAACATAACTGATGCAGGGCAAACTTTTGCGACATGCAAAAGATGACTCATGAGTTGAAGACCAAGCAGACAACGAGACCTAAAGTGTTCATGTCAAAACAAAGCAAAATATGAAAATAAGAAGTTCCATTCGACCCAGAGTAAATATAGTACGTGAGGTTTAATTGAAAGCAAAAAAACTATTAAAATATAATGACGAAGTCGCTTGCATTCGAATATCTAATTCTCACTTATTTGACTAAAGAACCTGGACTTTTAACTTGTCAAAGGAAAAACATAATCACAATTCAAAATGTTCACAAGGATAATGTCTCCAAGCATATTATTTTTCTCCAATGACAGTAAAAGGAAATAACGAATGCAAACTTTTCTAAAAAAAAGGTTAAAATCTGTCAGCTTAATAACAAACACTTGATCTAAAACTATTATTTTATTAAAAAAAAAACTGTACAAAGACTTGATGTGGTGGAAATATTAACATACAAAAATAACCTATGAGCATTAAAGATAATTGATACGCAACAAAAACTTACATTTTCATGTTCATCAATGGACAGACCCTGTCCATGATGAATCTGGCGATCAAGAATATTAAGAAGTCTTGCAAGAGTATCAACAGGAACCAAGTGTAGGACTTTTTTCGCACGAATGGATATTATTTCATTTACAAGTAATTTAACATCACTAAGAGGCAGAGATGGTCCCTCTGCTTCACTAAGATTATCATTAGTGCTTTCTGCTCTTCCACAGAAGTCCTCCAACATCTCACCAAACCTCGCAACAATACCATCTGAAAATTAAATGTCCACAAATACATTAAGACCATCTAACAAGCCCGGAAAATGATAGTAAACGATAGCAATAGTCAAAGAATAATATAGTAACCATTCAAAAAAAAAAAAAAAATCAAAGAATAATGGCTAACCTTGAAGCTCAACAGGATCTGGTTCGTTTAAAAAAGGCCTGTCATCATTTCCTTTCTTCTTAGTTTTCGGTTTACTTGTGTGAATATGGGGTGTGGTCTGCAATAACTGTTAAGAGTTACAGATATATGACAAAATGACTCTAAACTAAATATGTAGGGTAGAGAAAATGAATACACACATGAACAAAGTTTGCATCAGAATGAGAAGTTAAACTTCTTTCATGGTCTAGGTGTGTATGAGCAATATGGGGTACATCTTGTTGAAGAGACTTTGTCCTAGGTGCTGAATCATGACAGTTCTCCTTCTTAACAAGACCTGAGAAACTTGAACAATAGAACACACGATAAGCATAGAAAAACTAGATTAGTTCAAACAATCAATCACAAAATAAGAGGAAAAAGTAAAACCAACAATGCAGATGACAACAGGAAACAGTAATTCAGCAATTAAAGTCCAAAAATGGAAATATACAAATATGTATTAGGGTAAAATGATAAAATACAATCATCATTTTAGCCACTAAGCCCATCAAATGATAAAAGAAATCCTCATGTGAGGATTATATGCTATGCAGTGGCCATCTAAAGTTCATCAACATGGTTAATTCATTGTAAGCAAGTGGATGCATTTTTTATCCAGCTAAGACATTTACAGTATGAACCCCATTTATGGATAACCAAATACCAAAACTCATACCAGTTTCATATCCTTCAATCAATGTTCAAAAGCATGAAAATTCAACTCGACTTGATTTCTAGTTAAGTAGAGTCAATTTGGAGATTGGCAAGTTTTGACCGAGTAAAATAATAATTAATATAGTTACATAAAAGCAAAAAATATATATCTTCAGAAGAGAGCGGAAAGAAATCCAAATTTCATAAAAATGTAAAAACAAAAATCAGACAATAAATAGGAATGAAAAAATTCAAAAAAAAAAAGGGTACAAGAACAAGAAGAAAAATCATAAAACTGAAGAAGCACAAAGAAAAAATGGAAAAAAAAAAAAAGGAAGAAGAAAACGAATTATAAAAAGAAGAAGAAGAAGAAAATAAAAGAAAAACAAAAGAAGAAAATACAATCAAAGAATAATTAGAAATATGGAAGAAAAGAAAAACAAAAAAGGGCAAAAGCAAAAGACACAAAAGAAATGAAGGATAATGGAAAAAAAGGACAAAGCAGGAAAAAAGCTCAAACCCTCCACCCTTGCCGCTCTTCTCTATTGCTCAACTCTCCCTCTGATCATCATCATCATCATCTATGTTAGCGTTTTTTCCTGATTATCATTTATATATTCTGATTTTGTTCCCATTTTACCTTAACCTTACCTGAAAGATACCTTCCATGCCCCAAAAAGAAACCAGAAAAATTATTTTTCTCTATTTGACAACTTGACGTATCGAGCCAAGCAACTCAAATCAACCGAGTTTCCTTGACTTGGCTGAGTCATTAAATTCAAGGTAAAAACTCGTTTCATGTTGAGTATTTCTTAACTCAATTATGCCACCAAGACAAATTGACTTAGCCAAGTCAACCAAGTCACGCTCAAGTTTTAAGACCATGCCTTCAATGTATAATGAAGAAGCCTTTTTATGAAGCCTTGTTAACCATTCAAAAGTCACAAGTTCAATCAAAGAGCACCATGCCTATAGTGAATAAAGAATAAGCCTTTTATGGAGCCTTATTTGCCATTCGAAAGTCAAAAGCTTGATCAAAGAGCAAATATGATGCAAACTAGCTATGGAAGCTCCTAGCCTGTACTTCAACTAGCACATGACATATCCACTTCCAACTCAAGTTCTTTTGACGGTCATGCCAGCAACAATTTTCACCTTCACCTCCTAGGATGCATTTGGATGAGAGAGAAATTTTACAGGGTTTACCTTGGGTATTATGAATAACCCCTTGCTTGTTAAGGGTTTTCAAAAGTGGGAGGGGAGGGATTTTTTACCCCTACCCCTTAGTTACCAAACAAGGGTAATGGGTGGTTATCCCCCATCCAAACACAGCTCTAGACATCAGATCGTCCATAGAACAGTGCTTCCACTCCATGAACTTCTTCCATTTCCACCACCTTCCCAAAACAAGATCCGAGTATTTTACAAGTTCCATCAGCCTACAAATACAAAGGAAAACCAGTGAAGCAATTCCTCACCACTAGTGGCTCACCCAAAATTCCAAATATCTTTATCCATCTAGAACAATGATTCCAAAGCATGTGCCCGAAAGTTCAACAAAGAGACCATTTCAACCTCAGAGGTCATCTGATTTAAACAAACTCTTTTCTAAGCTTTTGGATCTTTTTGTTACATTTTTCCCCAAATAACTTAAACTCTATTTATCTATCTTCTCAAACTCCTTATTAGTTGCATCTGAAACCGCTTGAGTAGTCGCATCCTTTTCTTCCCCCACAAATCTTGGAGCTTTCTGCCTCTTGACCATCTCATTCCAAGGTCTTACTTTTTCACTTACACTTACAACCATTTCTTGCATCCTTCTATCAGGAAATGGTGGCACTGTTAAGTCCTGAACATGGATACCTTTGTCGGAGAGGGGTTGAAAAAGAAAGAATGTAAAGAAAGAAATGGGAAAGAGCCTCAAATGGCTAATTCCATAACACCTTTATCAAACCCAATGTCCTTGACAGGACAGTTCCTACAAATTTTCAAGGAAAAACTAGTTAAATTTTGAATATAGTCCATATGGCAAACCATTTCAAGGGAGGTATGTACTACCAAAAGCCACTAAAAGGACTGATCACAAATTTGCTTGGACCCAAGAACAATTCTTCCTACTCTTTAATTTTAAGGTGGTTGTCAACTTTTGCTAAGTTGAGGTGGGAAGGTAGCCTATATCCGATTGTAGTCACAAGGCAATATATTTACCTTCAAATGAGCATAATCGAAGGGAATCCATGCAAGGAAAGGTAATATGCAAAGTTCATTTAGTGCAACATGTCCATTTGGTCAGATAAGTTTTTCCACACAAAACTTTCGTTCACAACCACCTAGCACTTTTAGCCAAAGATGCTAAAGTCCTCTCTAAACATTACAGATCTACTGTTTGGCAATGGAAGACATTTCTCCCATTACAACGTAGGAGATGTATACTATAAACAACATAACATGGTAAATCAAAACAAAATTACAAAAAAAACCAACAAAAGACTAGTTTCTCTCCACTCCCAATTAAGCTAGGAAATCTGCCACCCCATTTGTAGAATGTCTAATAAAGTGATCACCAGATTATTATCAAGCTATCGACCTACAACTTTCTTGATCAAATGACCCAACACCCAATCACAACCCATCATCTATAGGAAAAGCATCCAATCTCATATGCCAACATACAATTGCAAAATAGATTATCCACCCACTCCCCACCACAAACACACACATCTTCTAGAGATGAATTCCTATGCCTTAACTTGCATCAAATTGCCACCTTACCCCTAATAATTGCACACCAACTAAAACCATGTACCCTTGGAGGAGCTTTACTCCTCTGGGCCATTTCCCACTAACGTTGATTCTCCACTAATGATAAAGCTTCCTATATACATAACTTAACCAAAAAATCCCACGAATTGTCACCCACCCAAATCCTAACATCATCCTCCTCTCTACAAATAGATGAATCAGTAAGTAACGTCACTCTCATAATCACCAATCTCCACCTCTCTAAGGGTCTCTCTAAACTCCACCATCCAAACCACAAATCCACTGATAACCTCATAACAATTTTGAACTGAAGCCTTTTTATCCACCACCAACCTAATGAATGAGGATAAACCTCAGTTCAATCCCCCATCACAAGTCATTCTACAAAGAAACCCTATCCCTCATCCTACTACAAACCTCAAACTTTCTCTATAGCCTCTTCCTACTATGAACCTCAAACCCTTCCTGTAGGCTTTTCCTACTCTCCCTCAATCCTCAAATGAAGTAAAAGATACATCAATCAGCATCTCTAATTAGAACCAAAGAATCTTTACAAGATGTCGAACACCAAAACTACAAAGCTACATTAGCAATGCTGATAGACAACAACAAGAACCTGCAGCACAGCTGCTCACGGCTTATTGCTATAAACACAAAGATTGTACGTTTGAGTCATGTCATTAAAAAAAAAGGTGCTAACAGACAATCTAAGTGCAAATAAAAGGAATCTGACACTAGGAAGGCACAAAGAAGATGGTAAATACTACTTGAAACCAAAAACAACTGTAGCTTAGCTGGGTCAAGTCAAGTTCAACCAAGAGATGCCTTCCATTTAGGACAAGGTCAGCTAGCTATAAATGTGCCAAAGACCCAATAAATAACTCTATATTTGACTAGGCCTCCCAGCAGATGCACTGATTTGGAAGAGTTCTGAAATGTTCTATCACTCTTTTCTCCCACAAGGACCACAACACCAATGGGAGAACTAATTTCCAAAAGCCACAAACTTGTAATTCCTCGACAGTGAATAGAGGAAAAAAAGATTTGCTGTGGTTGAAGGCATAACCTATAGAATCCAAATAACTCAAAGGAAAGCTTTCCCCAGCTAAGCTACATAAGTGCAGAGTATGAATAAATGGGCTACCCATTCCACATCCAAGAGGCTAGGGATGGTGGAGAAAAGATAGTAGCGAGATATGCGTGGGAGACCCCGGGGGGTGGAGATTAGGTAGTAGAGCTGCTAGGGATGGTTCGTCACTAGTAAAAGCCTTAATGAGGCTAGGGAGCGGGGAAGGAAAGGTAGGAGAGATATTTCAGAGGAGGACTAGGTTGCAAGTTGGTAATGGCATTAGAATATTGTTCTGGAGAGATATTCGGATGGGAGAGAGTCCACTAATGGAAGTATTTCCTAGACTTTTTAGAGTGGCTCAAAATCGTGAAGTTTTGATCAGTGATTACTATATAAAGGTCAATGGTACATCACAGTGGTCCATATCTTTCAAAAGAACCTTGTAGGACTTTGAAGAAGCTATCCACAAAATCTTGTTAGGAATCCCAAGAGATACCAGTTTATGGATAAGGGATGAGGACAATGTTGTCTTTTAATAATGAAAAGAAAGAAAGAAAGGAAGAGATGAAGAACAAATAATAATGATTCTCAGAATTGTATTGATATGTTTTTCCTCTTAGAGGGTGCATGTATAAATAAGAGAGAGAGAGCCAAATAAGATGGCCAAAAAGGAAAGTACAATCAGTCCAACTTATCTACTCCTAATTATACAACTATACAGTTGACTTGCCAAAATAGGCATAGTCGGTTTAGTTTGTCCTGAATTGGGTCCCATCGGATCCCACAACACACCCCCTCAAGCTGGCTCGAAGATGTCTATCAAACCCAATTTGTCAATAACCAAAGTAAGTTGGTGGCGAGGAACAGACTTGGTCAGGATATCTACCAATTGATCCTTAGATTTCACATGTGGAGTAACAAGTCGGCCTTTAGAAATGTGTTGTCGTAGGAAGTGACAATCAACCTCAATGTGCTTGGTCCACTCATAAAAGATTGGATTGGAGGCGATGTTGATAGCTGCCTGATTGTCAGAAAACATAATGAGCGGGTCACGTGGAGCAAAACCCAATTCCTGAAGAAACTGGCAGACCCAAAGAAGCTCAGCTGTAGTATTGGCCATTGCACGATACTCAGCTTCAGTACTGGAACGAGCAATAACAGATTGCTTCTTGCTACGCCAGCCGACTAGATGAGAACCCAAAAAGGCACAGTAGCCAGTTGTTGAGCGGCGATCATCAGGAGAGCCGGCTCAATCAGCATCTGAATAGTCACAAACAGAGAGGGAAGACTGTCGTGTAAAGAACAAACCCCTACAAGGATAAGCTTTAAGATACCGAAGGATGCAGAAGACAGCATGAAGATGGGTACCCATGGTTCATGCATGAATTGACTAACCACACCAACTGCATAGGAGAGATCGGGTCGTGTAATAGTGAGATAAATCAATTTTCCCACCAACTTCTAATAGAATGAAGGACTATCAAGAGGAATCCCGTCTGCGGCAGAGAGCTTCGTATTGACATCTAATGGAGTGTCAGCAAGTTTGCACCCAGAGTATCCAGCATCCTGAAGGATGTTAAGAGCATACTTGCGCTGAGATAAAGAGAGTCCTCTAGAAGAACGACCAACTTCAATACCCAAAAAATAACGCAATGGCCCCAGATCTTTAAAAGCAAATGTGCGCTGTAGATATTCTTTGAAAGTAGATATGGCAATAGCGTCATTACCGGTGAGGACAATCTCATCAACATACACCACTAGAATCATGACCACGGAATGAAGACGGTAGATAAAAACTGAGTGATCCATCTGACATCTAGAGAAACCATAAGGCATCAGTGCACTACTGAACTTCTCAAACCACACCCGTGGAGACTGCTTGAGGCCATATAGAGCTTTTCGGAGTTTGCAGACAGACTGAGGCTCCCCCTGATTAACAAACCCTGGTGGTGGAAGTATATAAATTTCATCATGGAGATCACCATGAAAGAAGTCATTCTTCACATCTAACTGATACAGCGGCTAGTCATAAGTGGTGGCAATGGAAATCAAAATGTGAACAGAAGTAATCTTGGCCACGGGAGAGAAGGTTTCCTGATAGTCCACTCCGTAAGTTTGTATGTATCCTTTGGCAACGAGATGGGTTTTATACTGGGCGATGGAGCCATCTGGATTATGTTTTAAAGCAAAAATCCATTTACACCCAACTGAAGGTTTACCTTGGGGCAAGGGAACCATGTCCCATGTGTAATTCTTTTCAAGGGCAGTGAGTTCCTCTTCCATGGCTGCCTTCCATAAGAGATCACGGAGAGCGGTGTCAATCTGTTTGGGTATCTTATATTGTCCAAAGCTGCAAGAAAATTGTGATAGGCAGGAGAGACAGCATGATAAGACACAAAATGGTCAAGGGGAAGCGAGGTACAAGTGTGTTTACCTTTGCGGAGGGCAATGGGAAGATCAGAGGCATCTGTAAGGGAAGGATCTGGGCGAGAACAGATGACGTAGTGGTGTTCTCGAGGAGCGGAGGCCTTATCTGTTTGCGGTGATATACCAGAGTGGGCTTGGCAGTGCTAGTGGGACACACGTCAGAGCTAGTAGGACTCAAGTCAGGAGGGAGGAGAGGAAGAACAGGAGCAGGGACAGATGGTGAAGAGAAGTAAGGGATTGTCTCGAAGAAGGTGACATCCATAAACACATATATTTTGCTAGTAACTGGATCAAGACACTTGTAGCCTTTATGGAATGGGGAATATCCCAAAAAAAAAATCCTTTACAGCACGGGGGGGGAAATTTATCACTCGAAAATTGGTGAACAAAGCAGACACATCTAAAAATATATAAGGGAAGAGGAGGACTATGTTTATGAAATGAGAGAAGATCAACGGGTGATTTGTCCATCAAAACCGGGGATGGCATGCAATTAATAAGGTAGCATGAGGTTAGGACAGCCTCAGGCCAGTACGACTGTGGAACATGCATGGAAAAGAGGAGAGAACGAGCGACTTCAAGAAGATGTCTGTTTTTTCGTTCAGCTACACCATTATGTTGTGGTGTAAATGGACAAGACAGTTGGGATTCAACACCACGCTCTTGCAAAATTTGAGTAAAACAATGAGACAAATATTCTCCCCCATTATACCTACGCAAAATTTTAATTTTAGAACCAAATTGAGTGGCAACCCAAAACACTTCAAACTTATGCTTCATGATATAAACCTAGGTCATACGTGAATAATTATCAATAAATGACACAAAGTATCGTAAACCAGTGCGAGAAATAGAAGGTGATTGTCAAACATCAGAATGAATAATAGAAAATAAAGAAGATGCACGTTTATTCATAGAAGAAAGAAAGGAAGTCCTTTCATTTTTGTCATATTGGCAAGGAACACACTCAAACTGCTTAAACGATACAGAAGGAACAAGTTTCTTTAGGACAAAGTCAGAGGGATGTCCTGGCCAGCAATGTCAAAGCCATATATCAGACGAAGAGGAACTAGAGTAGGCTGCAGAGGCACCAACAGGACCATCCAGCAGATATAAACCTCCAACTTCACCACCACCACCAACCAATCACCTACTTCGTGGTCAGATCTTGAAATACACAATGAGAAGAAAAGAAGGTAACTGGGCAATGAAATTGTTTAGTGAGTGCACTAATAGAAAGCAAATTGCGATATAAATGAGGTACATGTAACACAGAGGGAAGGTGCAAGGTGGAAGAGAGAGGGAGGGTCCCTTTTCCAACGATGGTAGTGGAGGAACCATTTGCTAATTTAACTTGGCCATAAGAGACAGGAGAAATGGAAGAGAAGAGATTAGACATACCCGTCATATGATCAGTGGCCCCAGAATTGATGTTCCAGGAATGAGAAGAGGCATGATTGGCAAAGGACTCAGTACCTGAAGTAGAAGAGACAGCATTGGAAACATCAAAGTGTTGAAGGCGATCCAGTTTTTGTAACAGCATGTTAAAGTCCTGACGATTGACTAGGGCACTGTCATTAACCACATCAGGGGGAGAAGGTAACAGGCGAAGCGACGGAGATAGTAGCTTGCTTCGAACGGCCATGCAATTTATAGCAGGAATCAACATAATGGTTCGTCATCTTACAAAAAGTGCAGAACTGAGACCCCTTCTTCCGGGGACCTTTAGTGTCATGACGCTGGTCAGAAGAAGGGTCTTTGCCATAAGAACCAGAAGCCCCACGTGAGAGAGGAGGCATGGAAGGATGAGTGGTCACCAACAGAGACCGTTCGACTGGCATAGGAGTCATAACCAGGCAGCGCCTATCATCTCGAAGTAAGGCAGAGTAGACCTCTTCCAAAGAGAGAAGAGGGCATTGGCCAAACAGCTGGGCCGAATAGGTTCAAAGTCCTGGTTAAGGCCAGCCAAGAACTCAAAAGTCTGTCTTCGACTAAGAATCTGGTTATAGAGAATAACATCAGCAGGATCCACAAACTGAACCGATTCAAATTGATCCAATTCAAGCCAACAGCTTTGAATAATACTGAATGAAGGAGAGCTCCCCCTGTCGAAGGTGAGAAGCAGTCTGATAAATCTCATAGAACCGGGCAAAATTATCATCGTCCGAATACAAGGCCTTAATGGTCTCCCAGACATCCTTCGCCGTGGGAAGTGTATAGACAGTGTAAGAAGAGTCCCCAGAGGTCTTCGGTGGTTCCGTAGATGAGGCCATTGTCCCAAGAAGAAAGCTTTCAAGTAGTAGAAAGCAAGGATAAAAGTGGCAGAGAGCAGAGGCAGCAAAAACTGGCAGAATAGCAGCGTGAGACGCTGATCCGACGAACCAAAGAGACAATAGTGGGGCCCACCAATGAAGGATGGAGGAACCAGCAGAAAGGATGAAAGCAGGAATAGCAGGCAACACCAACTGGAGAGAATACGTGACCAAATGCAGCAAAGAAAAGAGGACCTAGTGAAAAAGGCCCAAAAAAAGGCCACCAGGCGTACTAGACAGCAGCAGAGGAGATTGAACAGGTGGGGCCTACGCTGTACCGGAAATGAGGAGCAGCCGGAGGCGAATAAGTATGGGCAGCGGCGAAACCAGAGGTAGAAGCCCAAGGAAAACCAAGGCTAGATCTAGTAGATCGAAGCCAAAAAGCAGGAAGATGTTAGGAGGTGGGACGGAAATGCTGCAACAGAGAAGGGGCAAAAGGAGGGCCCACCAAGATCCGAGGGGGTCGCCAACTGATTGGATGCAATCCAAAGGTAGAGGCGAAACCAGAGATGGTTGTAGTTGAGAGATCCAAGAGAACAAAGTAGATCGAAGGGCAAAAGTCCAGATCTAATGCTTGGTTCTGGCAGAAACCAGAAAAGTGGAAACCGAGCCAGAGGTGTTGAGAATCAGCAACTTGGAGAGAGAAGTATAGCCACGACAGATCCTCAAAGCGAAGTCGAAGAAGACACCGAAATCCGACGATATACAAGAACGCCGATGAGGAATGGTACAAGTGGAAGAATGGAACCCCTTAAAGCGCCCAGAAGATCGTTCTGGTTGATACCATGTTGTCTTTTAATAATGAAAAGAAAGAAAGGAAGAGATGAAGAACAGAGAATAGTGATTCTCAGAATTGTATTGATATGTTTTTCCTCTTAGAGGGTACAGGTATAAATAAGATAGAGAGAGCCAATTAAGGTGGCGGCCAAAAAGGAAAGTACAATCAGTCCAACTTATCTACTCCTAATTATACACCTATACAGTTGACTTGTCAAAATAGGCATGGTCGGTTTAATTTGTCCTGAGTTGGGTCTCATTGGGTCCCACAACAGACAAGTGGGTTTGGTCCATGGAGATGTTGAGGTCCTTTTCGCTAAAATCAGTCCTGAGAGCAGCATAAAATTCAATCTCTCCCCCTATTTGCAGTCTTGCCTGGAACAATAAGATCCCCCCTAGAATCCAGTTTTTTATGTGAACGGCCTTGAAGAAGAAGATCTTAGTGAGACATAATCTCAGGAGGAGGAGTGCTTTCGGAAGAGGTTCCTACAGTATATCCTTTGCCCGAGGACGAAGAGGAGACAGTGGACTATTTGTTTTATAAGTGCCGATTCACGTGGGTTGTGTGGTACTCTTTCTTGAGGTTGTTTGGGTGCTCGTGGGTTTTAGGAAGTGGAGCGGAGGATTTATTTGTGGCTTGGATGTGGGGGAGCCTTGGAGGTAAACATAGAGTGGCATGGAAAATGGTTCCGTTTGTCGCCTCATGGGCAATTTGGAAAGAACGCAATGAGAGGATTTTTGAGGGAAAGGGAGGGGTGCTCCTAGAGATGTGTTTGAGAGGCAAAATGACAGGTGACAGGGTGGTTGTGTGTAAGGAGTTTTCAGGTCTAGCACAGGAGGATTTATATTTGTCTTGCGAAGGATGTATGAAAGGGGTTGGTAGAGGTCAAAAGTGTACGGTTGAGTGGGCAACGCCTCCCCTAGGTTCATGTAAATTCAATGTAGATGGGGCAGCAAGGGGTAAGCCCGGTCCGGCAAGTATAGGTGGTGTATTACATGATGATAGAGGTAGGATGTTAGTTGTTTTTTCTAACCCAGTAGGGATAATGGAGTCAAACAAGGCAGAACTGAGAGCAATCAGGAGAGCACTTTAGTTTTGCTCTAGGTTAGGAGAGGTAACCTCATTATCGAAGGTGACTTGATTAATGTCATCTACTGGGCTAGTAATAGAAAATTCTTCCATTGGAGGTTGGTATGTATTCCTAGGGACATTTGGAGGTTGTGCAGCTTGGGAGGCAACACTTTCACTCACTCTCTCGATCAGCAAACAATGTATCAGACTTCTTGGCAAAAGTTGGTTTTCATACTCAAAGACCAGTTTTGGAAATCTTTTCATTTAACCAGCCTTAGGAGTTAGGGGAGTTGGGGTCCTCTTAGTGGAGGATGATTGTTTTGTTATATTTTTCTTATTTCTGTTCATGTTTTTTCTTGTTTCTCTTGTTTCTTTTCCCCATTCGTCTTGATCCGAGTATCTCTCTCCTATACATGGATCATTCTCTTCTACTCTTCTCATTTTAATGGAATCAAGTCGTTAATGTTTCCAAAAAAAATCCACATCCAAGAGGCACATTCTGACATCCAGCAAAAATGATCTATTGGACTTCTTATGATCAATTCTTTTTTTTAATAACTCAATAGTCTATTATTTGTTGAGCCTCCGATACAATTTAAAAAAAAAACACACAGGAGATACATAAGGTGAAGGTAAAGAACTCTACCATCCAAGAGAAGTATGCTAAGCTAAAAGTATAGAAGCATAGTAGTCACAGTACAATACACCAAGGGGTCCTAGTGTAGAAAAGGAATAATATGTGTATTGTATTCAATCTCTATGCTATTACATGTATATATAACCTCTAGCCGACCCTAAGGCTATCACCAATAAACTGAAACTCTTAATCTAATTATAAATCAAATACACCTCTTAATTAGAGGTAAATCCAAACTAGAATTCTAATAATTTAAATATATTCCAGCACGCTCCCGCAATCTGAAGCTTAGATGAGCACAAAGCTTGGAACGTGAAGAAATGGCAACTGAACTGCAAAAGTGGCACATCGAATTGGCCACAAAAATTTGTTGGTAGCAAACTATTTGGCTGCAAAAAATGTTGACGAGGCAGCGTTGATTGGCCACAAAATGACAGGTGGCAGACAGAGATGGCGGCCTAAAACACAAAACTTGACACGGACAACGGCAGTGGCCGTAAGACAGTTGTCCGGCAAAAACAGTGATCGCAATATGCAATAAACACAGGTGATGAATAGCCTGAAAAATAAAGGACTGAAGCCATCACATCGATCAATCAAATAGGAAAGGCCAGCAAAAGGGTTGTAGCCATAAAGGCCAGCAAACAAAAGGGCTGAAGTCATAAAAACCAGCAAATAAGGCTGTAGCCATAAAAGGCCAACAAACAATGGTTGTAGCCATAAAAGGCCAGCAAATAAGGTTGTAACCATGAAAGGCCAGCAAAAGAGGCTGAAACCATGAAAGGCCAGCAAAAACGGGGACGAATCAGAGTCCTCCAAATAAATAAATGGATGAATTCCACAATTGGACATGTATGTGTCCAAAAAGGTCGTTTCATATTGGATAAACGACAAAACAAGGTACGCTTGAACGAAGGGCAAAGTAGGAGGAGAAGGGCAATTTGCATCCCTTTCTTCAACTCTCCCCATTTCTTCTTGACACAGATCTTTTAGATCATGGCTAGAAGAAACAACAAAACACTGAGAAGGAGAAACATCGGGCATAAGCATCATCAGACATGATGAACCAGCGACTACTGGCTGAAGAGGATAGAAGAACCTCCAACCTTAATCATATATTTGTCTGAGCATGATCCACAAAGAACATACCAAGGATCAAGAGCACTCTGATATCCAAAAGGGTGTTGATCATCTCCAGACCTTATTCGATTATGAGTCACCTAGACCAAACACTGCATAATAAACTGCACCCAGCCACATGTAACTTAGATATCTTTTGCATTAGGGACTTCCAAAATGCCAAGTTGTTGTAAAATCACTGACAGATCGGCGGAGAAGAGAGTGGGTAACATGCGAAGGAAAATCTCAAGTTAGAGATTGGCTCCCATCCAATAAAACTTCATCCATGTCCTCTGAGATTTCAGTTGCAGGCACATCCGCATTAGATGTTGGTTGCTCCTTAGGGTTTGAAGCAGATGAAAAATTCTTATTGTCCAGATCAAATATTGTGTCCAATTGAGCATGTGCACAAACAACAAGAGAGGGCTGGCAGCGATGGCAAGTGAACAGAGATCTGAGACGAGCAAGAGCCAGACCCGACAACAACCACGTCAATAGCAGATCCGCTTCTGCAGATGGTTAGACTCTCCCCCTTGCAGCAAGAGGTGGAAGCGTAGTCTGTGAAGCGGCAGCAACAGTAGAGAGACACCAACGCTGCAGGCAGGACGGGATCTGCTGCAATAGGGGTCTTTGCAGCGATGAAGGAACAACAACAATTGAAACACCTTTTGTCCCAGATTGAACACCACTTGGGCAACACAAACCAGATCCAGATCTGGTTAACAAGAACAGCAACGGAAGGAGGACTGGGAATCACCGTTTTCCGTCAGACAAGAGAAAGATGTCCAGCAAAGCATCAATCTGTTTTGTTTTGTTTTTTTGTAAATATATGGCAAGCTGTAGAATGATATAGAGATGGAGCAGCAAGATGCAGTCACGGCACTTCAGAATGACAAGCGAGTAAGATGGGGGTGACCACCAGACGGGCAAGAGCAACACAGCAACAAGGACAGCAATGGATGACGAGAACGGAGGTGCGGAAATCTGTCCAAAAATGGCAACCAATGGAAACAAATCTGGTGCTGAATCCGGATCTGGCAGCACCCTTGGGCGAAGGCTAGGCAACGTCACATGGGTCACTTGCAGGCGGCGGAAGAGGGTGGGTGTGGGAGTACCCCTCTCGTTGATCCGTTCTCAGGTCTCGAGCATGAGATGAAGAGCCGAAGCACTTGAACTGAAGGGAGCACATTTGCAGGGAAGCCAGGGGCGTCGCTGGAGAAGGGCCAATCGAGCAGAACAGCAAAACAAGAGATCTGGGCTGGTGCAACAAATAAAGGCAATAGGCTGTCCTGCAGATCGATAAACAGCGATGCACTATTTGTAAAAGCGGAGAAGACAGAAACGATATTGAGTGCATTGTTCACGACTGAGCGACGGATGCAACTCTGCAAACAGAGCAAGAGATGGAGAACCCAACGCAACAAATCAGATCAGAGGGGTGAGATTGGAACGCCCAGATCTGTTATATGTCTCAGATCTCATATCTGAGAAGGATGATTGTCTAAGATGGCAGAAAAGGTATCGGCAGCAGTGGGATTTCACCAAGGCGATGAACTTACAGGTCTCCTCCCTTCGCCCGATCGTGCCATGTAGAACCCTCGAGATGTCCCTCCCTCCGCCGATGTATCTCCGACAGAGGGAGAGAAGAAGAGGCTTGATTATTGAGCCACACTCAATATGAATGAACCTGGCTCCGATACTATGTAGAATAAGACACCAATAATATGGTATTTCTTCCTTAATCAAGGATTGACCTGTGATTTATATTTATAGGAAAAACATAATACAAATAAAGAAAGTAAAATAAATACAAATACACCTCTTAATTAGAAGTAAACCCAAACTAGAATTCTAATTATATTATAATTCTAATAATTTAAATATATTCCAACACCTAGAGCATAAGGTGTAGATAGGCCTTAATACATCAATATTAACAGAATATGAGAATACAATACTAATCTAGAGGTCCTTTTTAGTGTACTATATTTGTAAGGGGCCAATACACTTCGATTTTTTTTTTTTTAACAAAAAAGAAAACCCGCATCATCCCAATTCAACATATGCTTCATGGATTTGAACCTATCATTTTCAACAACAGCAATTGGATATAATCAGACTCTACCATACAAAATGAAGGTAAACCCTTATATTTGAAAAATAAAAACAATTAAGGACATATGCTATCACTAGCCATTTGATCTTTCAACTGCAATCATTAATTGTGGCCTTGCATTAAATGGCTAAAAATCTTATATGTCGTTGAATTTTGATATTTTAGCTAACCTTGATGCCGACTTTAGTTTCTTATATTTGGATGGGCCTGAAAACTATGTCCAACTTTAATTTTAAAATTAGATTAAAATTGTATATCATTTGTTGAATTAGGATAAAAACGATTTTTCCAAAGAACGTGTAAAAAGATTAAGCAAAAAGATTGGGGCTTCTTTCAAAATATCCCTAGATATTATAGGCCTTCTTAATAGGAAACAATATGACATGCTAAAAATAACACCATAGAAGCAAAACATCAAATGGAGCAACCACCCAACAGCACAATGTACAAAGTTATGAAAGTAAAACATACTTAAAACCAATTTTAAGTGGTTAAAGTCATCATTAAAGTATATAATAGGATACTAGTGTTACCTCGAATGGAGTATTCAAATGCTTCAGAATTGCATTGAAGAACTTCAGTATAAAGGTCTAAAGGCTCAGAGCATGTGTAGGAAGTGTGACTCACATCACATCTAAGATTCCTGAAAACAGTACTTGGGATTAGGCTAAGTAGAGAAAGGCATTAACAAGAACACCATCAATCAACCTTTTACAATTTAAAGAAATCGAAGGAACCTTCTTTCTTATCAAAATAAGAACATTTATATATAAAGAAAAATTTACATTAACCTATGCATGAAAGTATTTAATAATTAGAATGTGGGCCAATATCAAATTACTATATCCTCATGCCCACTAGTTAGCTAGCATGTTTGCTCCATGATTTGCTTCTAGGAGAAAGCTTAACTCTACAGCTAAGTTCTAGAGCTTTTCCTTAGGTTTGTGTCACAACTACACAATCTCATTGAAATTAACATCTAGGTTATAAATAATATGGAATTAATTCTTACAGTTTTTTTTTTCTAATTAATTCTGACAGTTTCTTAGTATAACGATAGCTTTACTGTGTGAAATTGTCTGCCACATCACCCAACAAGCCTTTTGGGTGTATGAGGTTCAGCGGTTTTTTCTTTGTTCTTTAATTTGTTCCTTTGCGCGTTTGGTGCCTTTTTCTTAATATTATATCAATTACCATGTCCAAAAAAACATCACCCAACAAGCATCAAGGAATTTCAACCATGGTTTTACCAACTTTTTAGAAGCATGCAAAATGCACCTACTTTTCCACCGAAATGAGCACCAAATACTCAAGAAGTGAAAATCTGATGCAATTTTGAACATGGACTATGTTACACTAACACTTCAAGATGTGTGACACACCCTTGTTGAACATTTGTAACCACTGGCACCTGTTCTTCATGGACTACTTTAGTGTTTTTTAACATTGTTTTCCAAGATGACTAAAATACTACAAAACCTTCCCCCTCTTAAGAATTAAACCCCAAGGGGTTGGCCTAGTGGTTGAAACACAAGACTTCAGATCAATCCCTAGTAACTCCAATGAAGGGCCACTCCACGCAGATTTATCCGATATGTGTGGATTGGGGGGTTTTCACACATCCCTGAGGACTAGTCAGGTGCGACGCCTGAACAGCTCCAAACCTCAAAAAAAAAAAATAGTATGTTATTTTCTAATTTCTATTAATGTTATTTTCACACCTTATTTTCTTTTAAACTAAATTTAAATTTAATCTTCTCTAAATATGGGTCATGTCCCCATGTCCTACTTTTCCTAGATTGTCGAGTCCAACATCTCATACCCGTGTCAAAGTCTGACACCTACACCCATGCACATGCAACTTTGGACATGAGCCTTGATTTTTGATCAATCAAGTTATGTTTCCTAACCTCATAAAATCTAAATCGCTTCATTTTTATCCTTGAACTTTTGTGGCCCTTAAAATAATGGCTTGATAGATTAAAAAAAGGTGATCTTTGGTGCAGCCATGTTAACTTTCCAATGGAGACATCATCATCACCACCAGTAGACCCCACTTGAAGGGCAACAAGTGTGTGCGTGTGTGTGTGTGTTGCATAGAAAGTGACACGAGCAAGAAAATAACAAAAGTACAACATTTTCACGCTCCAAAACCCCACAAGGAAGAATAGAGATAAATCAACATCCAAGAAAAAAAAAAAAGAAATAACTCACAAGAGTGAATGTTCTCTTTACTCGTCCCTTTAGTTCAATCACAACATCACAATATAGACAAGACTTTAAAACACCTAAGAAGAGGGAGATGCTTCCTCTCCACCATTCTTGTTCCTACTCTATGTTATCCAATTCATGAAAGTTGCACTCCATATATTTTTTCCTTGTTCCATCAACCACCATCTAAAATAATGGACAATGGGATGAACAACTCCCAAATGATGTAGCAACAAATTGTCAAAAGTAGAAAGTAGGATTAATCAAGTAATCCTACCATTTACTTTGGATTTTCAAAGCTTTCACTGTTGATAAATGTTTATATTATTACCATTTGATCCAACAATGAGGATGAATCAATGAAGTACTAACTCAAGTCATTTTTGAGTTTATTGTGAGGATAGTATAGTTTAAGCCATTTGTGCTAGATAAAGGTGGGCCCTACATATGAGATTGTTAGCTTAAGTAGAAAATGCATCCAAGCACTTTCAAGTTTTTCAATGTTTGTGAGTGCTGTTATCATCAAAGCCTTTTTTTTTTTTTTGGTCTAAGCCTCTTAGAGCACCTGACTAATCCTTAGGGTACGTGCAAACCTCCCCATCCACACACACTGGGTAAAACTACGGACAGTGGCCCTTTAGGGGAGTGGGAATTGAACTCAAAGCCATTATTATCCTTTCTATTTGACATTTTGAGTTCTGCTTTTCATTAAAGATCATGTTTCCATTATTCAACAAAAAAGTATAACACAATATACAATATGACTTTCTTCTTTTATATACATGTGTTCTTTCTTCCTATTTTTGGTGCATGTCTTTATCTAAATGCATACATGACAGTAGATTTGAAATATTTTCTCATTTATCTAAGGAATTCTAGGCTCTAGATAAGAAAAGCTTTGCAAGGTAAACAAATTCAGGCCATAGCCCATGTAAAAAAAGATACTAGGTTTTTTTTTTTTTTTTTTGAATGGTTAATATATGAAAAAAAAGAGGCACCAGAGGTACAAATACAAAGAAAGAAAGACAAAAACAAGGAAACAACGAACACAGCCCCGAAACACCCACGGGATACACAAACACCAGACGTAAACTAAGTCAACACATTCTTTCCAGGCACGTAAGATGTCATTCGCAGAAATATAAAAAAGAGAGTAGGTTTGAACCCTATCATTCAAAAAAAAGTAGGGTTTTGAATGCTTGTTGGTGGTAAAAAGAAATAAATACAATGGCATACAATTTATTGAATTTTTTCCATATTTGGAAAGGTTACTTCTATTAAATTGTATGATGCCTTTATTTTTTGCCTATTTATTTTTTACAATAATTTTCACTTTTTTTTGCTTGTGAAGAAGAAGAAAATGACAAGAACCATAAGCATATTATGTAGTGACTTTTTCTTTTCTTCTCTTTTCTTCTCGTTTCTTTTCTTTCTTTTTTTTTTTTTTTTTTGAGAAAGTCCACTCCTATTAAATTGTATATTATGAATACTTTCAGCTAGCTTATTTAAAATACATTTTGCATGTCATTTTAAAAGATGCACAATCATGGACATTTGAGAGAGGTTATATTAAAGCTAATTGATGCAAGCATCAGATCTTACGAACCCAACGATGGCCCGATCAAGACTCGGTTTGTCAAAATCGAGGAATTGACCCATCAAATCGAAGATAGAACCCACAAAGGAAAGAGAGGGCCTTGCATTGAATTCCATGTCAGCTGCCGACTCACATTGTATTGGGCCCTATGCATTCACTCACATGTGGACCCCACATGGTCAAAAGATCCTCTGTTCCAGCACTCCTGAATAGTATGTAATAAGAAGCAGCAGCTAAATAATAGGAGGAAATCAGCGTTGGCGGTGGCTGATTTGGACGGTGGAAAACTGAGGAAATCTTGGGCTGAAATCGGCCTGAACTGGAAGTCAGCCCAAAAGATTCTCCAACAGATCTCTTTGGTGATTTAAGGTAAGAAAAATTGAGCAAAAAGAGATAGGCCAGAGGATGCTGTTACACAGTTAAGGAACTGTGTACACAGGAATAATAAGGAAGGAAGGAAGAATAAAGAAAATATAGGAAGAAGATTTCCGAAAAAATAAGTAAAATAAAAAAGAATGGTTGCTGCTAAGTGCCAACG
The DNA here is from genome assembly GCA_022113865.1 of Chimonanthus praecox. Taxonomy (NCBI): domain Eukaryota; kingdom Viridiplantae; phylum Streptophyta; class Magnoliopsida; order Laurales; family Calycanthaceae; genus Chimonanthus; species Chimonanthus praecox. Next base: position 49,766,917 of record CM039089.1, on the reverse strand, counting down.
AAGAAAGACAATGAAAAGTCTTGCTGGGCATTGAATGAAATGAAGAGAAGAAAGGTAAGGTTGGGAATGAAAAAAAAAAATGAAGAAAGAGAATGAAAGGTTAGGTGCTGAAATCCAGCACTCACGAAATCATATGATGAAAAAAATCAGCAACGAAAACAAAATAAAGATATGGCAGTGGTGGGATTAACCAAAAATCAAGGAGAAAGAAAGGAAATAGGATGGAGTTGACTGACGGCTTCCATGGTCTATTTTCAGTATTTTGTTTTTATTTTAATTCCTTTTTCCATTTCAATAAGGCCTTATAAATTAGCATTGTGGTCAAGGATTTGTAGAGAGACTTTTGATTACTAAATTTATGAAAGCAGGAAGCTTTTTCTCCATCCCTCCAGGACGGTGAGTTGATGCCTTCTGATTTTTAATTTGCTCTTGTAGTGAAATTCTCATTTTTCATGTCTTGCATTGATTAATGCCCAATTAATTTGAATTCCACATTTAAGTTACACTTCATTAGAAGGTTCTCTATGTTCAGACCATCCTTGAACATGAGAACATTGGGTTTCTTCATTGAAATCCGTTATTTGGCTTAAAACCCCGAGTCTAAAACATCATATGCAGCTTGGCATGCATCAAGTGGTATCAAAGCCTATATCCTACACCAACCCATCAGTTTGGGACCCATTAATGTTCCATGTTGAGCACTCTACTTCTTGAGACAATGACTTCAACAATGCTGAAGGATTAGAACAAGGCATGCGACAATCGCCATGGCAGAGACACCGCAAACCCACCGGGTTGCAGCGTTGAGCCGTCTGAATGCAGAATTGGCCCGACAAATCACAATCTGCAAAAAAATCATTGAAGCGTTTGAAGCAGAAAATCAAAGGCTGCGGGAAAATTTGAAGAGGGGATCTAAGAAATCTAGATCTAACGCTTCAAGAAGAATAGAAGAAGAAAATGGCTGCTCGTAGGAAATAAACACTGGGTTGAGTACATCAACTTCATTTTCGTTTTTCTTTGAAAAACGTATAGACCATGAGCCTATCATTGATTGGTCTAAGACTCTTGTATTTGATGAAGAACCAATCATAGATAGTGTTTTGAGTTCTTCTGCAGATGACGACATTCGAATGGACAATCTAACACCCGTATACGATGATTACGGAGACACTGACAATTTTGTTAATGTCTTTGACTTAGTCACACAGGTAAACGGGAATTCAGTTGATGGTGCAGTGGAAACAATAGCTGAAGATGAAAATTTGTCAGTTGGAAAGCACGCAAATAGCCCAGTTGAACCGGTATATCACACTGAGACTGTAGATACGAATCAAGAATTGGCCATAGAGTCAATTCGGGATTTGAAAGTGGTGATGTATCACAAAGATTGGTGGAGCCTCTTCCATCAATACAAGTTGTTGAAGACATTGAACTTATATTGGAACCATATGTAGACCCTGTTTGGGCAAATTCTGTACAGAAATCATATAGTCAAATTACTTTGGCTAACACTATGTTTGACAGACAGGTTGCTACTAGAAGGGTTCGTGCTCAATTTAAATGTGGTATTCACACCAATATACCACACCTCCAATACAAATCGAAGCAACAAAGGCGGAGTTGGTGGCCAAAGGCGCGTTTTGACATTTCCCTCAAAACCCGACTAAACTCAATGACAAGTTTCTTCCAGCCGTGAAAGAATGATGCAAGCATCAAATCTAACGAACCCGGCGATGGCCCGATCAAGACTCGATTTGTCAAAATTGAGGAATTGACCCGTCGAGTCGAAGATCAGTTGACGAAGGAAAGAGAGGGCCCCACATTGACTTCCACATCAGTTGCCGACTCACCATCATATGGGCCCTACCTTGTGCCACAGTGGCTATACATTCACTCACGTGAGGACCCCACATGGTCAAAGCTCCTCTATCCCAACACTCCAGAATCATAGCTGATAAGAAGCAGCAGCAAAATAATAGGAGGAAATCAGTGTTGGCGGTGACTGATTTGGACGGAGGAAAACTGAGGAAATCTTGGTCTGAAATCGGCCTAAACTGGAAGTGAAGCCCAAACAGTTCTCCAATAGACCTCTCTAGTGATTTAAGATAATAAAAAATCGAGCAAAAAGAGATACAGCCAGAGAGCACGTTGTTACACAGTAAGGAACCGTGTACACAGGAATAATAAGGAAGAGTAAAGAAATATAGAAAGAAGATTTGGAAAAAAAGAAGTAAAATAAAAAAGAATGGTTGCTGCCAAGTGCCAACGAAGAAAGACAAAGAGAAGTATTGTCGGGCATTGAATTAAATGAAGATAAGAAAGGTAAGGTTGGGAATGAAAAAAAAAATGAAGAAAGAGAATGGAAGGTTAGTTACTGAAATCCAACACTCACGAAATCATATGATGAAAAAAATCAGCAACGCAAATAAAGAAAGATATGGTAGTGGTGGGATTAACCAAAAATCAAGGAGAAAGAAAGGAAATAGGATGGAGTTGACTGACGGCTTCCATGGTCTATTTTCGGTATTTTGTTTTTTATTTTAATTCCTTTTTTTTTTCAATAAGGCCTTATAAACTAGCATTGTGGTCACGGATTTGTAGACAGACTTTTGGTTATTGAATTTGACTTTTGGTTATTGAATTTTTGAAAGCAGGAAGCTTTTTCTCCATTTCTCCAGGATGGTGAGTTGATGCCTTTTGATTTTTAATTTGCTCGTGTTGAATTTCATTTTTAATTTAGTATTAATTAATTGCATGGTGAAATTCTCATTGTTCATGTCTTAGATTGATTAGTTCCCAATTAATTTGAATTCCACATCCAAGTTAAACTTCATTAGAAGGTTCTCCGTCTTCAGACCGTACTTGAACATGAGAACGTCGGATTTCTTCATTGAAATCTGTGATTCAACTTAAAACTCCGAGTCTAAAACATCATATGCAGCTTGGCATGCATCACTAACTATTTGATCATTTGAAGCAGCACACTCAATTGTGGAGAGATAGAAATCTTATCCCTGAAGAAAGTCCAGGAAAAAAACAGCTATGTTGAACTCAAAAGTCAAGCCCAAAAAGATTCAAAAGCGCTTCATAGTGATGATAAGTTTGGTTATTTGTGACCAAATGCCCATGTTACATTCATGGAGTTCCTTTAGTCGATTGTTCTTTGACTCAAAGGATAAAGAGTGAAGACACAAACTAAAGAGGTTTTTCCATTGACTCTCGAACAAACAAGGATGCTTATTGTTCAAGAAAAAGAATGAAGATGAACACTAAAGAAATCTATGAGAAAGCATATTTGAAATTTTAACAATTCATACAGTTGATCGATGCATCAATACATCATGGCTGAGTCTCGCAGTTTTGCTACACTGTATTTAGATGGAAAACAAGGAACTTACATCATTCAATAATTTTCAGATAGGAATTTGGATATTCTTAGCATGATTCACACTAGAACGGCAAATTCTTTCTAAAAATTACTTCAACTGTTCACATATGTTTCACATAAAAGGCTACACCATTGAGAATCATCTCTATCTTTTTTCACTAATTCTACATATTGACAGAGGCACCCACAACAGTAAGCTGATCCATATCATGAAACCTTTGGGCGTCTATGTCTGAATTAGAAATAAGCCATTGCATATTTATTGATATAAAGAGATCTTTTATTGGAGATCTGCATTCAGTTTTACGTAGGAATAAGCCACCCATACAGAAAGAGGCAATGATGAGGGCAAACGTTTTTTTCCTTTTTATCATGTGGTAAGAATTCTACTCGGGTGAAGAAACACAGATCAGATGAGAAGAGTGCACAATTCACTAGCTTTACTCAGGAAATCCTTAACATATTCTTTCGTTCTTCCATAATCCTCACAAAACAAGTCTGTAATTGCACAAGTTCCAGACTAATTATAAGAAAAAAAATCAACAATGTTACTCGTACTCAGTTCATATGATATTTTACTCAGTCTTTCTTCCACACCAATGATCACACAGCTTTCAAATTATGGCGTTGAATTAAAAATGATTATCATTATAATATCACATCGAATCGCTCAATGCATGCATATGAAATTGCAAATACAGATAAATGTAGACAAAATGCCAATTAAAGTGTCATCCTTGAAAAGTAAACAGTCCTCAATTCCAATAAACACATTCTCATACATACTCAGTCTAAGAGGGAGAAAGCAAAGAGATATAATAAGAGTCCAATTAGTATAAAGAAAACGCAAATTCAGTAACAACGGGAAGATGAGAACTTACAGATAAGTGACATCCGTGTCTCTAAGCAGATCCGCAATGTTCCTTGCCTGCGCAAGAATCTCAGGCCTATTAAAAGACCTGAAGGGGCTGTTCGGATCATCAAAGAGGCGCAGCTCCGGATCAGCAGCTCCGCAAAAGACGGGAAGCGAGAGCAGCGGCAAGCAAGGGGCCACCTCCGTGTGCGTCGTGTTGGTCAGGCGGCACATCCGCTCGTAGCCGAAAACTCGGCTGTTCTCGTCGCTGGAGTTCGCCATCACCTACCGGACGGCTCAAGGAATCGAAAGAGAAAACCGAACAGCTGTCATTTACTGCAAAATTGGGCGAGAAATTGGTGTATTTAGGGTTCGGGAAGAAGGCTTTTGGACAGAAACGAAGCCCTAAATGCAAGGACGAGAGAAATGGGGAGGAGAAATGGCGGGGAAAAAAGGGGGAGATTATTTTCGACGACTGGTGTTTGATAGAGTTAGCAGTGGTTTACTTCTTCTCCATTATATACGCAACAGTAAAAGGCAGAGTCCAAGGCATAAACTGAGGGCCAATTTACTAAAATGGCCTTGCTCTGTTCATCTAATCACAGTAATAAGCATTAGCTTCCGACCGAAGACAGCGGTTACGGGGACAGGACCACGTGTCACTGTTTGAGAACTCGGACTATCCGACTCAGTTCAACTCAGTTACATTTTGAAACGCCCATGTGGAGCCGTGGACCTCCAAAACTCCCGGATAATATGGTCGAGTGTCCAGTTAACGTGACTCACATTTAAATGGGACTGATTTTATCAAATTAAAATAAAAATAGAGTGGATATTTTAACACGAGCATTATTTTTTAGAAGGCACAAGTTTTAATGAACTTCTTATTTTGCTCATCATTTATCTGTAGAAATTGGTTTACTTATCGGTGCACCAGACAGATACACCGACTGGATCACTTGAAAATTAGTGCATCGATTTTTTAAGATTCAAAATCAGTGCACCAATCGGATCATTTTACACATAAATCGGTTCAATTTTCAATGAACTGATTCACTGAAAAAGTGAGCCAATTTCTACGGATGGAGGAAAAGTGAAAAATCCGTATCTACTAAAAGAGTATTCCCGTATTAGGATAGTCACCCCTAGAAATGAGGTCAAATAAATTTTAATTATACATTTTCGTTATTTGATTTTAAAAAAAATGAAAAAAACATATGAAAAAGAAGTTGTTATCTAATCATTTATATCATTCATTTGGATAAAGTGATTATAATTTTTAGTATGATTTATTTCTTTTAATTGTGTATAATAATTTCTTTTATTTAATGAGATCAGTAAACGCCACTCACTCTATTACCATATTGTCTTAATTATGTTACACTAAATTGATTTTAAAATAAACACAATATTTCATGCCTTAGTCAAAAATCAAAGCATCAAATGTAATAGATAGAAGCTATATTATTTATAAATATATTTATGCTTATATTATTTATAGATTAATTTACTGAGTTATATATTTGAAAAGATAGAAGCTCTGCTCCAAGAACATTTGAATGCCGTTCAACTTTCAAATTTTTAAGACAAAGCCACTATAATTATATTTCTCATCAATGAGGTGGTTTGCACCTTAGGTGTACCTTACATAAAAGTTTGTTTTTTTATTTTTTATTAAGAGTTAAAATATAAATAATAAAACAAAACTTTTCTTTTAAAATTTAAAATCTAAAAGAAAGCATATTTCCTCATTTTTCTCTAGTAGGTATTAACATATACAGATAATAAAACGCATGCTCTATTTATATAAAAATGTGCTTTTTTCCATTTTTAATGATATGATTATTAGAATGATGATTTTTTTATGATTCAACTCATTATTACTTGAATAATAAACTTTTGGTATTAGAGTCTTATATTATGAGATTATGTTTTAATATTTAATGCACTTTTTAAAGTATATATTACACTTATTTAATCGATAGTGAGGCAAAATTAATGCTTTTCATTAACTTATTCAATAGCCTTGCTCAAAAGTATAACGATCTTGTTTAACAACTTAAAAGTTCAACGGTCATAATTTAATAATCAACAACTAAGCAATCTCATTAAACACTTCAACAATTCTCAAAATTTATTTCAACACTTAAATAATTCAGCAGTTTAGCATCTTAACAAATGAGCCCAGCATCTCTATTCTTATCACTTCACAACTCAGCAGTGAGCGATTCAACAGCTAATAGTACCTCAACACCATGTAGGCTCCGCATTTACCCAGGTGGAATTTCTGCATCTACACATTCGATTCTAGGTGTAGGTGGTAAATTACTACGATACACCTGTATTTTCATTCGTTCAAATGAATGGTCAGTTCATTTTGACATTCATTTAAATGAATATATGCATACCCCCGCAATTTTGATTCGTTTGAACGAATGCCCTTATAAATTTAATTCATTCGAATGAATTAAGTGGACAGTAACATGCATTACTGTTTACCCGTTCATTTGAATAAACCGATGGAATGAATTGATTTTATTTAAAATTTTAAAGTTATTTTTTAAGCACTGTGTATTTTTAAAATTTCTCAAATTAAATACCCGAACTAATTACGATAATCTGATAAAAATACTTTAACACTTTAAGCTCTTTTGACACTCTTAAATATTTAAAACACAGTATTTTACAATAAAGGTATCCTTAGGCTGTGCCGAAAACACATTTAGGAGTGTCAAAAAACCTTAAAGTATTTTTATCAGGTTATCATAATTAGTCCGAATATTCAATTTGAGAAATTTTGAAAATACACAGTACTTAAAAAATAACTTTAAAGTTTTAAAGGAAATTTTATTATTTAATACACTATGCATTACTGTAGCATATGGAAGATAGACCATTATTTTTTAAGCATTATGTATTTCCAAAATTTCTCAAATTGAATATCCAGACTAATTACAATAACCTGATAAAAATACTTTAAGACTTAAAGGTCTTTTGACACTCCTAAATGTGTTTTCGGCACAGTCTAGGGATACCCTTATTTATAAAATATTGTGTTTTAAGCATTTAGGAGTGTTAAAAGACCTTAACGTCTTAAAGTATTTTTATTAGATTATCATAATTAGTCCGGATATTTAATTTGAAAATTTTTAAAAATACACAGTGCTTAAAAAATAACTTTAAAATTTTAAAGAAAATCAATTCATTCGAATGAATAGAGTGAACAGTAACGCGCGTTACTGTTCACTCAATTAATTCCATCGGTTCATTCAAATGAACGGGTGAACAGTAACGCGCGTTACTGTTCACTCGATTCATTCAAATGAATTAAATTTATACGGGGCATTTGTTCGAATGAATCAAAATTGTGGGGTATGCATGTATTCATTCGAACGAATGCCAAAATGAGCTACGTATTCGTTCGAACGAATGAAAATGCAGTGGTATCATGGTAATTAGTCATCCACACTCAAAATCGGGTGTATAGAGGCAGAATTTCTGGGTGTGTAAAAATCGAGCCTAGCATGTAGGATAATTATAAGCCTTATATTGCACTAAATAAAATTAAGAATTTTGATAAGCTTGATAATAAAATTAGAATAATTCTCAAATTCTGAGCTACTTCATATAGAGGCCATATAATGAATGCTTAATATAGAAATCAAAAAATTTCATAATTGAAAAGTTCAACTCGAAAGACTGAAATGCTAATAAGAGAGAGAGAGAGACTGAAGAGGGTCACCATTGCGGGTTATTTTTGAGTTTTAATGGTAGGAGACAATTGCCAAATGGAACTACTGTGTAAGTGTAAAAGTCTTATTTGAACATCTTTACAAAGTCTAAAAATTTTTGGAGAGTAAATTGCTAACCATGAACTTTGTTAAGATACATTAAAATTTGATATTTAAATTATGATTAAATTTTCTTGATGAGATTTATTTAAAACAAGATGGATTGAGATTTGAATGTAATAGTTTGGGAGAGATATTCTATGTATCTCTCAATTAGAAATGAAAAATTTCAATATAATTTGTATGTTTAAATCTTTTTTAATAAAATAATTTTATAGTAAATCTTATTATCTCTCTCACTTTTTAAGATAATATCTATTGAGTTTGATTAGGTCGTTAGTATTCCTGATTCTCGGTCATTTACCATATCCGAGCAATCAATCAGACTCTTTTCCCTCCATTTCACCCTTTTATATGTCCAAACCTAGCACCTTACCAGAATCGAGATTCAGAATCTCTACTTCCCTACGATTGTCCATATTTGACCAAATTCCAGAACTCGCCCGTTTCACAAGAAGAGCCCTCTTAGCTTTCCATGTCAACCATCACTTTATGTCGACGTTGTTGCCGCCGTTCGCAATGTGTAGCCGTCTACATCGACCTCTTCCCCCTCTGCCCCTCTGTTGGCTCTAACACCGTCCATATTTGGGTCTTCTAGCAGCTTTTGTTCTTGTATTGATCTAGTCAATCTGAGGAATGGAGACTTTTTGTGATTTCACTAGCTTCTCTCAAATGTGTTTTTTCTGTGATTAAGATCACTACTTCTCATTTTCTGTCTCCCTTATTTTGAGACATTGCAGATGAAGAAAAAACCTCTTTATTCCAACGACGGAAGCTCCTAACATTGTCAAAGGAAAAGAAAGTTCAAGGGTCTTTTGTCACACTTTGACCCAATGTGCACGTGATATATATATATATATATAATATAAACATCTCTTAGTCCATACATGTGGCACTCACACATTCAAAGAGATTCCTGTGAATCCCAAGACTTGTTGGATTCTTTATATGATCGAACTAAATAAACAGCTGCCTACATATTCCTTAGAGATCAGATCACTCGTAATTTTACTTTAATTCTAATCTTACTCAATGAGTGAAGTCCACAATTTGTGCATAGTGTGTTAACACGCTATGCATCATATCATGCCACTACCTAACCATGGGTCCAAATCAAATTATGGATCCAATGCCCAACCATGGGTCCAACTTCAACCATGGGACCAACACGTCTACAATGGACTCAACACGTCTACAATGGGACCAACACATCGACAATGGGACCAACACTTCTACCATGGGATCGACACGTCTTCCAGGTGACAAATACCCGATCTTGGGTCCTATAATCCCTTATGGGTCCAATATCTGTCCATGGATACAATATCCATCCATGGGTATAACATTCATCCATGGGTATAACATTCATCCATGAACCATTGACCTAACACCCGAAAATGGATCTCTATGTGACTGTAGCAACATAATCATATCATTAGCACGAGGGCATCCTCCTCCTCGAGTGTTATCTTCTAGCATGTACAAAAACATGTGACAGACATACCCGTACCATGCCAAAACCACGTGAGGAGCGTACCCGTATCACACCAAAATCACGTGAGGAGCGTACTCATAACACACCAAAATCACGCAAGGACTGTACCCATACCACGCCAAAACCATGTGAGGGACGTACCCATACCGCGCCATCTAAGTGACTCAGTCACATACATATCAATGCCACAGTCCCCGTGTGTCCATCTCGAAGTTTCTCATAGTCCCCTAACCACTCCGGGTTTCAATCATGGGATCTACATATCCTGACATCAAAGGGGTAGTCTACGTAGGGGGACTTGCACTCACTAGTATCATCAACTCTAGACTCCTTAGGCCTCATGGCCACTCTGGACCACACTTATGGGATCCAATAACACTAGTACCAATGAATCCATACACTAATGTTGACACCAAACCCAAAATTTGAGAGGCTCACTTATTCACTAGTCCCCTTTACCCTCAGGCATCTGTACAATGCACTGATGCTAACGTCCTACCATGCTTCTACTCGGGAATGCATGTTTACCAATTCTCATGTTGGCACATCATAAGTCTAACATGTATAAATAACTGCATTATAATGAGTAATGAAACATAAGCATGGTTTACACATCTCATCACATTCAATTCCATATGTATGATATAAATAACACCAGGAGCGTTGATCGGACTAAAGCATTACGTTCTCAGCTGCCTATGTACCACGTGGTAGTAATACCCCGACCCAAATTACCGTTAAATTTAGTGATTAACTATAGTTAATCATGTTTAGTGGTCGGTTAATCTGGACGATTAACGGATGTGCTTTATTTTGAGTCAAAAGTTTGACTCGATCTGAGTTCGGGATCTGTGGATCCAACTCGTTGAGTGTTGTAGCAAAGTTGATATTATTTGAACTTTTCTCCTGCTGAAGCGTTAAAGGTCACCTATTTTTGGTGGACAGTCATTTGAAATATTTAAGTTTTCAAATCTCACACATTTGTTCAGTTTTGAATTTGAAGTTCAACGGTTTTTACGGTTTATCATTTGGACTTCCGGAGGTGTATTTTCGGTAAGGGATACCCTAATTTGTAAAACATTGTGTTTTAAGCATTTGGGAGTATCAAAAGACCTTGAAATCTTAAAGTATTTTTATCAGATAATTGTAATTAGTCTAGATATTCAATTTGAGAAATTATGGAAATATATAGTGCTTAAAAAATAACTTTGAAGTTTTAAAAGAGATTTATTATTCAAAACTATAGCAATTGTATAGTTTCATTTTTTTTAACTAATGCACTATACATCACTGTAGACACACTTCCTGCGATCCATGCCTCTACGTGTAGAGCAGGTGATGGCAGGTCATTCCTCGCCATACCTTGGAGGTTTATAAAAAGAGAAGAAATGAGGAAAATTTTCAAACAGTGTCTGTTTTTTTTTTTGCTTCATTTTCTACTTCTCTTCACTTCCGACGATAGTTACAGTGAGCTTTTAGGTTTCCTTGGATTTTCCAACTTCTTCATTTCTCAACCGTTTCAGCAAGCGAGGTATGCAAACTGATCTTGTAATAGCTCGAAATTTTAAATCAATCTATATTTGGCATTTATTGATTTTAATTTGAATTTTGACATGAGGGAATACCAAATGGATCAAAAATTGAGATAAGGGTCCAAGAATGGCCCAGTTGGGCCATGGATTGGATGAAATCCATTTAATGGGTCAATGAGGACTAATCGGGTCAAGGATGGTCAAATTGGGCCCAATACTCATTTGGGACCCAATGGACCCAATTGAGGTAAGCCTAAGGTAAGGAGGGAATTTAATTGGGCCATGGGCCCAATGGTTACCCATTAGACCATGAATTGAAATTAATTCATTTAAGTGGTCAATGGTAAGTAATTGGGTCAATGGTAGTCAATTTGGGTCAAAGAGCCATATGGGACCCAATGGGCCAAGGAAGCTAAGCCCTAAGGTAAATGGGTAAGACAAAATTTAATTGGGCCATGGGCCCAATGGTGATCCAATAAGAGGGATACATTTAAAAAATTTAAATCACCTAAGTTAAGTAATAAATTGACCAAGGTAACATGGCCAATGGGGCCCACCACCACCTCACCAAGTGAGGTGGCGTGTGGACCCAAGAATAGTGGGGCCGACCACCATGGTTGACCAAGTCAACCATGGGTGGATCTTAGAGGGAATTTAATGAGATTAAATGGGAAGTGATTAATTAAATTAACCTAGGGATCAAATTGATCTAAGTTAATTAACCTAAAATTAAATGGTCAAATGGTCAAAACCACTCCAACAAACACAAACCACTTCAAGAAAACACAAAATAAAACCATGGGCTAAAGGGGGTGGTTTTATCCCAACCACCACCATTAATGCATATTGGTTGGTTAGGAGTTAATGTGAAGTTTGACTTAGGTAACCAAAAGATGAGACTTCATCTCATTGTCTCCATTTCCATTTTCTCTCTCTCCGTCCCTCCTCACACACACAAAAATCGTCCCCCCACCTTGCAAAGGAAAGAGTGAAGAAAACTTAGAAGAAAAAGAAGAGAAGAAGAGAATAAAAGAGGTGGAACCTTGGATTCACCACTTGAAGATTAAGAGCTACCATCTTCATCATCTTCCCCTCTTCCCCTCTATCAAGCTAACACTATCTTAGCCAATCCAAGCATGTCCCACCATTGATCAAGCTCATCTAGCCGATCAAACAAGGAGAGGAAGAAGAAAGGAGGCCAAGGAAGTCGACGGGAGCGACAAAGACCAGAGGAGTCGTCGGATCGTAAATATGTTCTAAAACAAGAAATTTAATTTTTAGGGTTTTAAGTTTTGGAATCCATTTCCTTGGATTGGATGGTGGCCAAACCATCATGGGCCATGGATTTAAAAATCCATCCAATGGTAGGATAATGAATGGATAAGATGGCGGAATAGATTAAGAAAGTGATAAAATAGAAGAATGGAATTTTTAAGTCTTTATTAAGCATAGGAAAAATTGGATCTTAATGGTTTAATGGGCCATAGGGTTCGGCCATGTAGCACGGCCGAACCCCATGGTAAATGTGGGAGGATTTTAATTAGGTTTGAAGGTTTAAAATGGTGGAGAATGATCTATGATAAATTTAAATGGACTTATTGAGTATAGAATGTGATGTTTAGATGGAATGAAAATGGTGATGATTTAGTGATTTTAAAATGGATTATTTTTGGGACAAAATTAATGGTTTTTATGAAGATCTTAAAGTTGGTGATAAATAGTAATTTTAATGGATGAAAAAGGGTAGAAATTAATGGAGGAAATAATAGTTGCAAATGGATTCCCAAAGTGTATGATATAAGTTTAAATGGACCAAATGAATGATATTATTGATTTTAAATGGAATTTTTTAACAAAGAAAAATCATGGACAAATATTCATAGAACTTTGGTCTTAAATGGTTCTAAGAAAGGTGGGCCATGAACCATGGGTTCGGCCATGATTTTTAGACATGGAAAATAATGTGGAGGAATGGGAATTTGAATAGATGGGTAAGTATGGTATATAGTAATTTTTTTGATGGAAATGAGGATTTAGATGGATGATTTAATTTTCATTGGAAGTATGTTAAAATGGGTAAATGAAACCAAGAAAAATGGAGAAAGAAACATCATGGGTTCGGCCATGGTGTATGGCTGAACCCATGACCCAATTTTGGATCAATTTTTAGGCTAAGGTTAATGTATGTATCAATGCTTAGGAGTTTGTTTTAAAGGGCCAAAATGAATGAAGATTAGCAATTTTAAATTGGATTATTTTTGGGACAAAACTTAGTCTTTAAAATGACATCCATAAAGGTGAGCCATGAACCATGGGTTCGGCCATGGTGTATGGCCGAACCCTATGGTGTGGTAATTGGTAATTTTAAAATGGAGAAGAATGATAGAGGTTAATGGAGTTTGTATGGTATGTGATGTTTTAAAAGGATGAAAAATGGGGACTTGAATGGATAATTTAAATTCATTAGAGATAGGAATTAAGATGGGTAAAATGAACCTAAGGAAATGAAATTTAGGTATCATGGGTTCGGCCATGGTGTATGGCCGAACCCATGACCCATTGTATGGGCCACATCTTAGGCCAAATATGGAATTAGGTATGAGATTTAATTCTTACAAAATTAATTAAAATAGGTGATTGATGTTATAACGCTAGGTCATAGTCAATGAAACCTTATGTGGATTAGGAGTAAAATTCGATGCAATATGAATGATGAAAAGAAACGTGTAGATGCTGCGTTTTAGGCTCGCTCATTTGAATATTCGAAATTGTCAAAATCGGATTTATGTATGTGATTAAACCAATGGATAATGGGCTAAGTTAAGCGCCGATTTTCGATAAACTTATAATGTATTTAAAGATCATTGAATGAACCTAGGGTTATGATTAGTTAGGAACTTAATCATGGATAACGTATGGACTAATTCGGTAAATGTAATAAGGTATCCGATGTCGCAAACGGTACGCGATCGACGACCGGATTATCGAACGGAAAGCGTAACGGAACGCGACACGGTATTCGGTAGGATTCCTACCTTTTTGTAAGCGATGGATATGTGATGGTGTTTTAAATTATTTTGATTTGGCTTATGATGGATTTATGATTATGATTTATCTTATGATGTGTTTTTAAGTTATGAATCATATGGATTATATTTTAATATTATGCATTATATGGCTATGTATGGTATATCAAAATTATGGTTTATCTATGTACTACATAGCATGATGCACGTACATCTCATGCATGGCATGGGCGGGAAAATAATGAAACCGGAGTCCATGCTCCGTCGGGGCGACCGAGAATCAGACATGGGGATAGTTTGCGGGCTATAACCGGAGTCCATGCTCCGTCGGGGTGACCGAGAATCAAATATGGGGATAGTTCGATAACCGGAGTCCATTCTCCGTCGGGGCGACCGAGAAGCAAACATGGGGACGATACATTGTATGATCATACGGATGATGGGTGGGACACATGACATAGGCACCCATGGCATAGCATTCATCACGTGCTTATTTTGTTATATGTTATTTTATCGGTATATGTGTTATCACTAATCCATGTGCTAGCCCTACTCGGAGTAGTACTGGGCGCGTTGACTAACGTTCTACTTCTACCCTACCTGATGACACAGGAGATGGAGGAAACGGTGGACATACCGGAGGCCAAGCTTAGGAGCTTGGGAAACAGATACTAAATTTATTTAAGTTTTATATTTTGGAAATGTAATTTGAGTAACTTAGCTTGTCGGACTGTATAAATTATATTTCTTGCGATGGTTTGGACTTTAGTCATGGACGATTATATTTTGTTATATAAATATGAATCATAGGGGCATTTTGGTACTTCAATGTTGTGTCTTCCCTTCTATCTAAAAACCAGTAGGATATACTCTATTATCATGTTCTGCAATGATTATAATCCGCGAACTTACTTCCTACGCGTGAACCATTCTGGTGGACTTAGTTCCGCGCACGCGTGGGGTTGGCCAGTTAAGGGTCGGGCTTTAGAAGCTCGGACTTAACTCGCGTCGTGGCGTCCGCGCCCTCTCTCACTCTTCTATTTCAAAAAAAAAAAAAAAATAGAGTCTGATTTTCGGAAAACGGGTGAAAAAGGGTGGGGCGTTACAGATCTACTCTGAATTTCAAGAACTCCGTTACTTATTTTATTTTAAGAAGAACAAATTCTGTACTTCAAAAATCATGCCAAAGATGTTAGGAAAATGTTGTTTTTCCTTAATTATTGAGTAACACGTCTAGTGATTTTCTTGTGTCAAAATAGTATTTTTGGTAACTCTAAGCTAAAAGAGGGGAAAGATTAACCTCCAGCTAACTTTGGATGTTTATTTTCTGCTATAAGTGTTTACTTTCCTATACCCTTTAGCCTTACCTCAATACATCTTCATGGTCCTATCCAGAAGACAATACGAGGATGGCTTGAGCATTTTACTTTACTGTACCATAACCTCTGGGCATAGTCTCAATACTCGACCTTAGCTAGGAAGAAATACGAGACTGGGCACTGAGTACTTTCATTTTTCTCTTTATTGTTTGTTTTGGATAACTGACAGCTGACTTTGACTTAATAAGTGAAGTAGAAAGATTTAGGGAGACTCATTGACATTATCTAGTTTTCAGATGGAAAATATATTTAAAGAGTTATTTGGAAATGTTTTAAGTTACTTTAAGTGTATTTGAAATTAAATAAGTATTTATGAAAAATTATGATGTTTTACAGATCGTGGTGATTTTTACAAGCTGGATAAGGTGAGGGACTCAACTTTATACGTACATTAGTTAATGTGAAGTCTTTAGACTTAACCATGTTAATATACTAGACTTTAGATGAAAAATGGGAACCCATGGTATTTCACTGATGGAAAATACCAAATAGGACCAGAAAGCGAGACCTGACATTGCTTCCTTCTAAGGGATGGTATATATGTTCTGACTGTTAGAACAGAAACGTAAATAAGGTGTCAGGGAGCCTATGCCTAGTGGTCTGAAACGCAGTATAGAGCCCATTAGAAATCTAAATATTAATAGATTAGTTGTGTGAATGTTTGTAAATGTCCATTATTAGACTGGTTATGTGATTATGCATGTATGATGTTATTCTTATTTATGCACGTGATGATTTATATTGTTGTTAAAATGCATGTGATTACTATGCATAAGATTACACTGCATGTGGTATTCTTGTACTAACAAGGTTATGTAGGTGGTGACTATGAATATTCTGGGTTTGTTAAACCTGGATAATACCAGAGAATGATAAATGTAACTCTATTGTTAAATCCTGGTGGAAAGGTATATAGATATTCATATTTATTTCATGTTTATGAATCATGGGTATTTAATATACATGTTAATGTATATAAGCACACACTTTTTTTTGTAGCAGTGATATAAGCACACACTTGTGTAAAGCTCTTGCAAGATACTGCATTTTGTCCAGCTACGGTCCTAATGCATATGAGGTTGAGTGGAATACCTCATGGGGTTGAGTGGGATACCCCCCAAGGTTGAGTGGGATACCCCGGTGTGATTAAGATTATTAATCTTACTAAATGAAAGAAATAAATAAATGGTAAAATGGTTAATTGTTTATCATTTCATTACAGTCATGCATTGTATTTTGCATTAAGTTCATGTCTATTTATATTGTTATCTCCTTCTTGCAGCCATAACATTTGCGAACGTTGTCGCCATTCAACCTCTTCCAGTCTAAGACAATTCCATAAAATAGATTTACAAATACTTTTTGCTGGTAATTCTTCCTCCACAAGGTCCCTTTCCTCTTCTAAGTTATGCCAACTTTCAAGTTCTTTCAAAGTTGCTTCTTTTCTCTCTATGATCGGGCCCCCTTCAAATTCAACCCATTCCTTAATCTTAGATTTAAGGAGAATGAGTTTATTTGAAATAACAAAACCTCCCCAACCTTGGATCTCAAAATTGTTCCACCAGTCCTTAACTAATCCAACAAATGTAGGATTCTCTAACCAAATGTTACTGAACCGGAAAGGCTTGGGGCCCCAATCAATTTCTTCCGAGTCAAGTATTACTAGACAGTGATCCGAAATGGGATTAAAGGATTTCACCTTAGTAGAGTTGGGAAAAAGAAGGTCCCAACTTGATGAGGTTAAGAATCTTTTCAGTCTGCTCATAGAGCAAGAAACTTGTCCGTTGCTCCAAGTAAGTGGAAGATCAGTTAATTCATTTCTAACTATGAAATCCGAGAATTCTTCCATGCTTCTATTGTGGAAATGCCCGTATTTTCTCTATGAAGGGAACCGAACTGTATCAAAATCACCTCCCAAACACCAAACAGATGGGCTCCAGCTATTTATAAGATCTAATTCATTCTAGAAGTCTTCCCTATCCCCTTCTGCATTGGTTCCATAAGAATTTGTAAAGCAGGCTTCCGACCTTTCTTCTATCAATGTTCCTTTTACTGAAATAGATCTACCATCCAAACATCTTGATATTGCCCTAAAAACTGATGGGTTCCATAATATTAAAAAACCCCCGGATGCTCCCACTGAATGCTTACAAAAACCAGTCAAGTTCTTGAAGACCCCACAACGCCCTAATGATGGAGGGAGATATCTCTTCCTTTTTTGTTTCTTGAAGCAGCAAAATATTAGTCTTGTATTTCTTAACAAATCTTCGAATGGTACCGCGCTTCTCTCGAATACCAATTCCCCTAACATTCCACGTAATGGCCTTCTTTGAGGAACCTGTTCAACCCCAACACTCCTATCTGAGCCCTCCGATTATCGTTTGTAAATTTTGAAGGCGCATTTTGTGTGAAACTTGAGAAAAGAAGTCTTGTTCAGAAACTTATCCTTACCCCTAATACACCTTGATGGTCGAGAAGAGCTAGAAGCGGAGCAGTCCAGGTCTTCCAACAAGCACAGATGATGAAAAGCCGATGGATGCTCATCAAAGTTCACACCCAAAGCACTACCGATCCTGAGAATTTCTAAGCCATCTGTCTCAGAATATCCCTTGGCTTTTAACTCCTGTTGTAACGACCCGACCCGAAAACAGGGCTTAGGGCTTGACTCAGTGTGATATTGTCAGCTTTGGGCCTCGCACACAGCTCAAACCCGCACGGCTTTGTTCTTGGGCCTCACACTTGGTCAAGAGAGGCTGCCTCTTATAACCCATCAAACTTTTCTCTCCACTACCGATGTGGGACTTCTCCCACATCTGTTCCCAGATGGCTGCTTTTGGGCAGGGGTTTCACAATCACCCCCCTTAAAGCCTCGAGCCGCCCTCGGCTCGACAACATCAGGGAAGGAGGAAGGCCCACACAGTCCGAGTGTTGAACTCGGCTCTGATACCATATTTGTAACGACTCGACCCGAAAACAGGGCTTAGTGCTTTACTCAATGTGATATTGTCCGCTTTGGGCCTCGCACATAGCTCGAACCTGCACGGTTTTGTTCCTAGGTCCTGGCCCACATGGCCAATGCCCAAAAGGCCTCACACTTTGTCAAGAGGGGCTGCCTCTAATAACCCCTTAAAATTTTCTCTCCACTATCGATGTGGGACTTCTCCCACTTCGGTTCCCAGATGGCTGCTTTTGAGCAGGGGTTTCACACTTATACTCCTTTAAACTCTTTTGAGTTTTCGTGAATAATCTTATCTTTTCCTCTTTTTGCAATGTCATTTACCTCCTTTGAAATTCCCTCATTCACCTCTCTACCTTCAATTAAAGCCTCAGGGAGGGGGTGGTGAGAGGCGAGACCCAAAAAATCATATTCATTATCTTTACTCACGCACTGTTCTTTGGTCTCCAGATCCATTACTGTTCTAGCATCTCTAGATTCCCTTTAGTAGACAAAGGAAGAAGAGTCTGCCCCACCAATTTAGAGGAGGATTTAAGTTCAGGCGCAGAGACAACATCCATTACTGTTCTAGCATCTCTAGATTCCCTTTAGTAGACAAAGGAAGAAGAGTCTGCCCCACCAATTTAGAGGAGGATTTAAGTTCAGGCGCAGAGACAACAGGCAAGGCATGTGGATTGAACTCTAGACCTGCTTCCTGCTTGGGGTTTGAGGGATCGAGCTGAGGATCAAGAGCCTCAAGAGAATTCTTAACTAGGTTAGAGCTGGACCCAAAGGATTG
The DNA here is from genome assembly GCA_022113865.1 of Chimonanthus praecox. Taxonomy (NCBI): domain Eukaryota; kingdom Viridiplantae; phylum Streptophyta; class Magnoliopsida; order Laurales; family Calycanthaceae; genus Chimonanthus; species Chimonanthus praecox. The sequence goes on along the minus strand of CM039089.1, from coordinate 49,747,659 downwards.
ACTTGAGGCCCACCCTGAAAGATAAGCTCGGGTAAGGGTCCTATTTAAGTTTCTTAATTTTTTTCTTTTTCCCGTATCAATTGAAGCAGATTTTCTGGTTGATGCAGAGCGGCACACTGCTCCAAGCGAACACTCCCAATCACAGCCCCTTCTAGTCTTGTTGCCTGCCTCGAGCTTTCTGAAACACCAGCACACCTTTCGATCTTCCAAAACATAATTTTAGAATTAAACAAAAATATTGAGACTTCTTATTAAAGATGTCAAAAAAATAAAAATAAAAATAAAAATAAAAAGACGCTCGGGGCTCATGCTTAAAAAGGAAAAATAGTGTTTTATCAAAAATAGGGGGAACCATAATTTTTACTAAATTGATTTTATAATCAAAATGATTGTAAAAACTGTTATTATTTTGACAGATCGACATTGATCCAATGGTCCTATTTGAATGTTTGCAGGCATTGGATGATTTATCATTAGTAAGGATTAAACTGAGAAAGGAGGAAGAAGATAAATCCAAGAAGAGCAATTGATTGGAAGAATATAAAATCGAAGAAGAGCTATTGATTGAAATTTTAGGCTTCATAACATAAATTGGCCACTAGAAAAGCTTTTTACGAAGGAAATTCTACTATGTTCTTTTACAATGGCATGGCATACATTTTTTTTTAGGGAGGGAAATTTTATTTTTATTATTCATTGTATTTTTTGAGATAAAGCATTGTTTTTTCATACTATGCCTGAATAAAAAAATTATGTTAAAATGAATTAAATTCTCTCTATATATATACAATGTCAAGGTGATGTTGCTCATGAAAGAAAGGATGTATGATAGCACTAATCTTTTCCGGTGAAAAAGAATAGATACAAGATCGCGTGGTGTTATATGGATACATGAAATCATCCACAATTTTGGTGTTATTAATGTTGCACACATGCATGAGATGCCGATGTTAAGAAATCTATGTGCTTTGGCACTTTGCAATACTCTAGTGTCGACATTATGACTCGGAACTAATCTTGAGTGAAAGTACATATAAAACTACATACTATACAGTACGACGTACTATTGTATAGATTCATAAAATCATTCATGATAATATGAGACAACAATTATCATTATTATGCAAGTCATTTATCTCATGAATGTGATATTAAATTTTATATTAAAATTTGACATTAATTTAAGATCGACATTTATACTTACATTTAACAAATATATCATACAATATTTATACACTATTGCATGAGATAGCCATATTGAAGAATTTGGAAATCACACCATCATGCAAATAAAGGAGCCATGTATGAGCTATGTATGGGTTGATTCGATTCGGGTCGAGTTAACTTGTAAATTCTTCAACCTGACTCAGACTCGAATTCTATGCGATTTTTTGTCTTCTCAACCCGATCCAATCCGTTGACCCGACTCACATGACCCTACCCGCATGATTTCTCGACTCGGATCAAAACCCGACCCGAGTTTCACCCCATTTATAATGTCACCAACCCTACTACAACTCAAAGAGGAAAGTTCCTAATTCTAAAATCTTACTCCAGTTAGGATGCAATACCAAACAATCAATGATAAGATAAACTCGGAAACCTACCAATTTCTGATTTCCTAAATCTAACATAATCCAATCGATAGACCCAAAAGAGTAATTTTACAATTAATTCTAATTCCATTAGCATGTTCAGTTGTGCTTGGGTCACATTTTCGTTCATTTATTTATTCCCTAAATTCTTAATGAAAAATAAATTTTAGCTAGTCACACATAACTAATTACCCATGAAAATTATGAAAACCTTTTTTTTTTCTAGTTTCACCCAATTGCCCACGAAAAGTTATGGCTCTCTCTCTCCAAGTGATGTAACTCATGCAATAAAATGTTCTAGCTATGGTATAAAAACTCATTTCTAACTGAGTCAACTCAACCAAGTTGAGAAAAGAAACTAGACTATACTTTTATGTGAGGCATTGTGCCTTGGCTGCGTATTCGTTCATTTCTTTATTCGCTAAATTTTTTGATGGAAAAATTCTTTTTTGCTGGTTTGTGTGAACACCACATTGAATTCAAAGGAATTTTGTATTTTTAATTTGATGACACTCCCCTAGTATAAATGGATTCCATGGTAAATGGAAAAGGTTCTAACTGCATGGCATTCATTTTCTATTAACTTGGAAAATGGACACCAAGTTCTAGATAATTTTTTTAATGACCCAAAGTGTTCACGTCTCTTAAAGTATCAGACTAATCCTTGGGGCATTTGCAAACTTCCTTACCTACACATATTGAATAATTCTATATGAAATATCCTTTTAATATGGAGTGAAAATCGAAATCAAAACTCGCACTTCCCAAATCGGAGGTTTGACCTTAACTCTTTTTTTCTTCTTCTTCATCCCCTTTTGTCTTCAATTGTCACCAAATTTTGTATATGATTCTTTTTGTGTTTCTCTCTCTCATTTTTTTCTCTATTCTTCATTGACTCTATTTTTTCTTTTTGTCATTTCTTTTTCTATTTTTCACTTTTCTACTTTATTTTATGATTTTTAACCTTTATAATTATAAAAACAATATATTATTGTAATAGATCTGATTGAGTGTTGATTTTTTTACTCAATCAAAACTCGTCTAAATTTTTTAAGTAAATTCTACTTATTATAAACATTATGATCGAATCAAGTTTTGGTATTTTTAAACCATGATTCTAGTGCAATCCTAACTCAAAAGTTTATATGAGCCTAGTTTTGTGAGTGGACTCACTTCCACCAGAAAAACAGTACTTTTATAGTTCCATAATCAATGTATCGGTCGATATGTTGCGAATTTTTGTAGGTTGCAACATAACAACTGCTACGGTACATTGCATTGAGGCAGGAGTTATTCAGCCGATATGTCCATCGACTCAGCCGTATCGGCTGAGTCCTTAACAACCCTACCCCGCCTAGCATGATATTGTTCGCTTTAGACTCCACACACATGTCCTCGCGGTTTTGCTTTGGTATGTATGCCCACACACACCCTAAAAGGCCTCATGCTGAGAAATGGAAGAGCACCACTTATATCTCAATATTCGTACAACCTCCCAAGCGATGTGGGACAAAATTCCAGTGTCTCACTGGTAACTTTTTCTCTCTATGCCCAGTGGAGTTCTATTCCTCCTTCCACTGACTATTTTTTCCTCCCTTTGCCATGCACGATACTTGGAGTTTCCTCCACAAAGTGCGTGCCATCACACTCTCTACCACACAAGATGCTTGGCTCCCCCTCCCTCCCCACAAAAAGGTACGGGCTATCACAATCCCCCCACCTGAGACCAGAGTCGTCCTTGGCTCTGATACCATATGTAACGAACCTGTCCCGCCCAACATGATATTATCCGTTTTAAGCTCCACACACACCCTCATAGTTTTGCTTTGGGGATGTGCACCCATACACGCTTTGGGATGTGCATCCATACACACACCCTCATAGTTTTGCTTTGGAATGTGCACCCATACACACACCCAAAAAGGCCTCATGGTGAGAGAAGGAAGAGTATTATTTATGTCCCAAGATCCGGACAACCTTCTAGGCGATGTGGGACAACAGTCCATCGCCTCACAAGTGACTTTTTCTCTCCACTCATAGTGGAGTTCTTCTCCTTTTTTCACACATGACACTTGGAGTTTCTCCTCTTCTTCACAAGGTGGAGGCCATCACACTTAGGGCCTGCCTAACCATAAGGCAAGTTAGGCAGGTGCCTTAGGCCTCATTTAAAAAAAGGCCCACTTGGTATTATTGTATTAAGTTCGGAAAACCCTAGAAAAACACGCTTTACTTGCCGCCGCAACACCCTAAAAAAACCCCTTTTGCAAACCCTAAGAAAATTTTAAGTTGCTGCATTCTATTTCCCTATTTGCACAAACTGTGCTTTCTCGCCTCTCCTCTCTGCTGCTCTCTCTCGCTCTCACTTCTCTCTCTAACTCTCTCAGTGCTCTCTCTCTGTCTCTCTTCTCTCTCAGTGCTCTCTCTTGTCGTTCCTCTCTCACTGGCAGGTACTTTTTTCCATCGATCTTAGGTTGTTCTGGTTGTTTTTCTTAGTGGTAGGCCATAGGCTCTTTGTCCTGCTAAGTTTTTTTGCTTGTTTGTGTCCTCTTTTTTATTCATGAAGTTAATTTTTTTTTTTTAAAAAGTGTAAATAGGTTAACTCTTAAGCCATTCCACAAATTGGTTTCACGTTGGGAATGGGATTCAGTTTTGGGCATCACCATTTTGAGCCCAGATTTATTTGTGGGATAAATTTGAAGGACCCGTCTCTAATTTAATTAAATTGGAGATTTTAGATTGTTGTTTCAACCTCTTGAAATAACATCAGTTTTTCCCTGTTTCCCACATAATCTGATCTAACGCCAATCATTACTTGTGTTAGCCGAACTTAGAGTGCAGATTTTTTAATTCCTTCGTCTTTTGATTAGTTTATTTATTCTTTTAATTCCTTTCTCTTTTGATTACTTTTTTAATTCAGTTATTTATTCTTTTATTTGGTGAATGGTGATTGATACTAAATTGGTAATGCCATAATGTTAATATTGAAACAATAGAGTTTTGAGGTTTGGATATTTGAATATTGGTAGAAAAATAATTGCTTACGGGCTTGAAATAGTGTTGAAATGCTGAAAATATTTGGATATGCTAGAATAATAGTTAAAGATATTGTTTGAAATGTCCTACACACAATGCAGTCGGATAGATGAAGAATTGAAAATGATATTTTAGCAAATATTGAATACAAAAATTAATTTAGTAATTTTGTATCTCAAAAAGCAAGAAAAGTAATTTTTAGATAAATTCTTTTTATTATATATAATTAAAATAAAATTTTGATTAAATAGTACTTATAATAATATGTTAAATATTAAGAAGGCCCCGTTTTAGATTTTTTGTCTTAGACCTCAACTTGTGTCTAGATGGCCCTGATCACACTCTCTGCCACACACAATGCTTAGAATGTTCCCCCTTCTCAACAAGGTGAGGGTTGTCACAATGACTTTTAAGGGATCATCAAATCATACTTAGATTGTTTGGAATCAGTCACCGTTTATGTACTTTTTGGTTTAGCTCCAATCATATTACATAAGTCCAAAATGTATTTGGATTGGGTCAACATATGGGCCTGCCTTGAAAATTAGTTTCAAGCCCTAAAAAATAATGAAGTTGACTGAGACCCTATGTAGCAAATTGAGAATTAAGTAATTCAATAAAAAGATCCATAACAGATTCAGTATTGTTTGTGAAGATTATGTCATCCAAATAAGCAAGAAGAACTAAGATGACACCATTTTTATTTTGTCGAATAAGTTAAACAATTGAACCATGCATGTGGAGCTTCCTTAACACCATAGATAGTCTTGTGAAGTTTACATGCATATGACAGTTGAATTGAATCTTTTAATCCAAGTGTTTGCTCCATATATTACTTTTTATTAAGATAGCCATGTGAGCAAGCATTTTCAATATCAAGTTGATGTTACACCCATTGTAAGAACAAGACAAAAGTTACGTTCAACAACATGCCTAAAAGTCTCATTATAGTCTAAGTCCTTTTGTCGATTGTAATCCTTTGCAGCTAAATGCACTTTGTAGTGTTCAACACCCTTTTGCAAGCAACTATGTTCATATTGGGTTATAAGGTATCAATATCCATTTACCATTATGAACAAGAGCATTGTACTCTTCTAGTACTGTATCTCGCCGGTGTTTTACCTCTTGAATATCGTTATCAAACAAAGGTAATGAAGAGAAACCCCTCATCCTCCTCACACTCCCCTCATCCAAACGCTGCTGTAGGTTCAACCTCAATGTCTAAACTAGAACTGAGGATACAATCAATAGAGTGCTTAGAGACAAGATAGATTTTTGGGCTTCCTAGTACCATCTCAACTTCTTGGAATCATTGGATGGATAGAAGAGTCTTTAGATGGCAAGGTAGCAAAAGAATTTGGTGGTTTGGGACACCAGAGGGAGAGATTAGAACACAATCTTGGATGACAGGTTAGTCTAGTGGAGGTTGTGACGTAGTACATGGCACACGACGTAGTCTTGAATTAACTGTAACCGGATGTGAACTTAATATGCTACCATCAAGAGCTGCTGACGTCTAGGTCACATCAGATGTAGGAGCAAAGATGAATAGTTCATGATTTTGATAGAAGAATTAGAAGTTCGGGGGCAAAAACCTTTATTGAGAAGCAATTTAGTGATGTTGGAGGCTGTGGAACTGAAGAACAATGTATCTTGTGTTATGTAGTACTCCATCCGTCCCAAAATACCTGTCCCATTTCAGAATTTTTAAGTTCTTAAGGATCACTTTATAAAATATTATTTTTCAGATATTAATATTTTATTATTTGGAAAAGTCAGTTTATAAAAGGAGGTTGTCTTTCCATCACATTAGAATACGATTTGGAGCTGAAAATAAATGAATCGAACAAGTAGTTTAGGACAATTCTAAAATACATATAAGACAAGTATGGGACAGAGGAGTACTACTTAGACTGAACAGAAAGCAAGTTGATTTGTCTGTGGCATTGGAGGCTTCACCATATGAACAAAAGTCGTATGGAAGTCATAATGAACTGGAAGTTTTCCTTTTAGTGATGTTCAGAGTGCAAAAGAATCATTCCATAACGTGGAAACAAACATGGGAATTTTTTGTTGCAGCTTGCAATCAACCATACTAGCATTAGTTTATTAGACAGCACATATACAAAGATACAAGGCCTTCCATGTGCCATTTTGAGGATCATCTCATTTTGTCTCCTTCGGTCATTATGGAGAAAGCAATCAAACAATTCAAATGTTGCTCAAGATTATACAATGATGTATTTTATAGAACAAGATGTCATAGAACCTCTAACAAAATTTTGATCCACTTATAGAGAAAATAAATGACTTTAAGGTATATGAAAAATAGAAGATTAGTGTATCACATTAACATTAGAGAATCGATGTTGTTTATAAGTGTATTGAATATGGACTATGGAGACACAAATTATAATTTATAAGGTTACTTCTTTGTATGTTATCATTGTAACTGATTGTTAGGAAACAAACACGACAATGGGTTTACTGGCTTGGTTGAAGTGTTGGACCCAAGGTCCAGCTGGAGAATACCCGAGGGGATTCCAAGTCTGATTTCCTGATATGCAACTCCTTTGTTGAGCTTTGAAACCCAATACTATTTGAATCAGGTCCGATCTTGGGGCCGAGAGCTGTTGCTACCAAAGATCAATTCAAAATTCATCTCATTTATCCACATACGATATGCTTTTAAATGCAATGATATGGACCATGTGATAAAAAATAAGATAACATTATAGGCAGGGCGGGGGCTCTGGTGTTCATCTCGTGCAGCAGGGCTCTGGAAATAAAGTGGGCTGTAACACCATGTGCATAATAGAGCCATGGTTGCTACCTGCTCAGACTCTGTCATATTTTTATTTTTTTTGAAGTCTAAAGTATCCAAGTCTCTTAGAATACCTGACTAAGTCCTTGGGGTATGTGCAAACCTCCTTATCTACACACACCGGATAAAACTAAGGGGAGTGGCCATTATATGTTGAGAGTGGGACTTAAACCTAGAACCTCCTTATTGAGAATGGTACCCTACCCCTCCCTCCTGTAAAAATGATTTCAAGCTCATGATGGAAAGCTTCATCTTTAAGAAATTTATTATCGATGAGATATTCCACATACAAAACCAAATGCTGGACGGATAAGTATGAACTGTCCAATGAATGCAAAACCCATCGCTGGCATCTATATAACAAAACTGCATCAGAAATGTCTCTAGAAAGGAGGAGCAATGCATGGGCAGGTAAGCAAAATGGACCCTTTACTTCTAAAGGCTACTGATTTGGACATCATATTTTTCCTTTTGCAAGGTATCTCTGACTCTCAATTGCCAGTCTAGCAGTTATGGGGCATCAGGGCTTGCTCAATAATCAGCTGTTATGGGCCAGATTCTGGTCATCCAATCCTGTGTCATTGTTTTTCCATTTAATATTTGCTCAGAACTGAAAAGTGATTTGAGTCCTCCATCAATAGATGGTGTGGGAGAATTATATCCAGCACACACCAAAGTTGCCGAGTTTATATAAAAGAAGGGACACTTAGAAAGATTAAGCACCTATACCATTAAACCTCCATCAATCTTATCTGTAACTAGGCCCATGTTTTTCTTCCTTCCTGTATTGGTCAGGAGATTGAGTCTAGCAGTTTTTCTTCATATGAAGAACTCCTTGTAGGTTGTCCATCTTGTCTGATACAGATCATTCACCCACCACCATGGATATGAATAAAACTAAGAAATGGGCATTCAAGAAATAGTTTGTCGTCGTTCAACTGCAACGGGTGCCTATAAATTGGGTTATTGGAATTGTTAGGCACATACACAGACTACCTATAAGATAAACCATCATCGGTATTATTCAGTCTCAAGTGGAGTTTATTAACGCCAAACAGTAGTAGGTGGTAACACAAGCTATTCTAGCAGCAGTATTGATAGCATGAACATTGTTCCTCATTGATCAAGAGTACGTCGCAGCAATGTCCAAGAGACACTTGCACACCTCCTGTGGTTTTGACAACATAGGCATATGGTCTGCACCTTTTATCTCTTTTACCTCTTCTACAGGATAGTTCTCAATCATCCAATGCTGGAAGTCCTCTGGAATTGCTAGATCTTCATTACACACAATGTAAACACGCTTAACCGACCCAAACCGCTCCTTGGAAAAGGTTGGTTCATTTGCCAATTCTTCCATAAACAGTGAAGAAAGCCTTAACAGTGTCTTTGCCAATGTGAGATCCTTCAAAGAAAGTAGAACAAAGAGGCAATTGTCAAGAAATTATCAATTATGAACAATGGTTTCAAAGATCACACAATGGTTTGCCTCACTCAGACTGATGCCAGATGCTTAAGGTCACACACTCCCAATTCTCTCCAAATAATTGAACATTTTTTTTATTCTGTGGTGCCATTTTAAGAAATGGAAAGAACGGGTCATGAAATTTACCCTTTTTGAGAAGTCCACTGATCATTCACAATTCATAAATGAGGACTTTTGGATGATAAAGTATTATTAAAATGGATAAAGAATGGGTATAAACGATAAGGATTATAGCCAGGCCCTTTTTAGGACTTGGGAGAAGATGTGCAAATATTCTATGTAAAATTATGTACAATTTTTTTTTTTTTATTAAGTAAAAATCAGCCGACCCCATTTCATGGTGATTATAGGTAAAATCTCGGATCCATGACACCACTCACAAACACCATGGATCAGGTTAGGCGCCCCAAGGGTTTAGGGCAAGACCTCTCACATAAGATGGAAATATCGAATCACTTGAACAAATAAAGCGATGGTAACAAATTTTGTCCTCAGCGATTACTTTTTCACCTTACACCAAATCCAAAAGATTCCCTCAACCCACCACACTGATTTAAAAGTGCCCCAAATTTTAATCCAAAATAAAACAAGACACCAATTTGGATTTTGGAATCAAGCACTCATTTCATATATTCAAATACATGCACCTTACCTGATGCTTTAGAGATTTGTCAATCCTCATGATTTTTCTTGTCCTAATTCCAAGGACTTTATCTGATTCTTTAGCTGGTGGGTAGATTCAAAAGGATCAAATCTCCCAAGGTTGGCAATGAAAGAGGAGTCTTACCAACTCATTCATGCTCCCAGTTGAATCACTTTTCCATTCTAATTATCCCTGTATTATCATTAGGAAAATACCAAGTGTTTGATCACTTTCATACCTCTGAAGGAGAGTTTTGATAGAGGTTTTCAGCCAAGAACTTGGGACCGAACAGCATTGAAGAAATAGTAGAATTTTCAGGCCCTTGGATCAATGTGAATTGGGTATCCTTGAAGGCCTCCAGTGGGGTCCTCTCGAAGTACTGCCATACATCAAAATCAGAGCTCTTTCAGTGTCTACTCTCACTATCACATATATTTTTATTTGACGATGATAAATAAATAAAAGAATAATAAATATATTGATATACTTAATTTTCTATTATTACATATCAAAATCATGTAGAAGAGAAGAATTATTGAGAGTAAACTCCATACGACCTCCGGTAATCATGATCCTGCCTTTTTCAACTTCTAACCGGGGGTGAAACTTGGTGACATGATTGACTTAGAAATCAATGGGTTTAGGTTATGTTTTTATATATCTTGAGTTGGATCGGATTGGGAAAAAATAAATTCGAATGAAATTCGGGTTGGTTCAGGTTGAGAAATTTAAAAGCAACCCGATCCGATCCGACCCGAGTGCACCACGTTATAAAACAACACTTGGATTAAGTCGGATTATAAATTAGAGTCGGGTCAAATTGAGTAATTCAGTTCGGCAATTCGAGTCAAATCGGATTGCGTTCAATAATTTTTGACATATGTTAGATTGAGTTTATTGAAACCCGACCCGACCCGATCCGAGTTTCAGCCCTACTTCTAACTAAATAATTAAATATTAAAAGTTATTTTTTTTCAGAATTTTATCTTTTCAGTCATCCATCCCTATTGAGATGGTCTATACTGCATTATGATTCTTTTACAAAATTGCCTCAAACTAACAAATTAGTTTTTTTTTTCAGACCAAATTTACATTCATTGTAAAACAAATATGCTTGCGTATAGCATTTAAATTAACTATGCATAGACTTTGCCTTATAGATTCTATGTCCAAACTCCAAACAAAATATTTTTAGCTATATATCATAATTTTTTCATTGATTTCAAATAAAGGCACACACATTTCAGTGCGATTTGCAGAAAATGATACGAGAAAAGAGAAAAAAGAAAAATAAATAATTTCACCTTCACCCAATCATCTCAGTCTTACAATTTTAAATTAAAAAAAAAAACTAATTATTATATTTTTAAACAGGCGATTAATTTACTAATTATTCCTCAGTCTGATATTCCGACATACTAAATTATTTATTATGAAAGTATGATATTTGAGGGGGGGAAAGAATTGGGCGACTTCACTTTTTAGCTTTTACGAAGAGACATTTTTCAATTCTTCAATAATTTTATAATTTAAATGACAAAACATTTCATAAAATTTTAATATAAAAATAATTATATATTTCACAATAGATATTCTTACCATTTAAATTAAACATGCGCCTTCTTATAAACATCGATTATTCTATTCGAGTAAAAAAGAAAAGAAAAAAAAAGACAAATAAAATAATAAACTTTTCTTTATGATATAAGTCCTCATCTCATCAATAGAATCTGACAATGAAATCTGTAAACAGGATATCAGATTATGCGTGTATCAACTTAGAAAAAGGGTAGCCATCCACCCATATAGGAGGTTTGTATAATTAGACACAGGTTTTAGTATATTGTCAATTTTACCCTTCGCATGAATAATCAATTTCAGTGAGCTGATTTTACTGTTCATGTGAAGAAAAATTTCAGTGAGCCGATTTTCCTGTTCATGAGAAGGGTAAAATTTCGGCGAGTCAATTTTACTTTTCATGCAAAGAGTAAAATCGGCTCGCCGAAATAGCTGATTTTACTGTTCATATAAAGGGTAAAATTGAAAATACACTAAAACCCATATCTGATTAGATAAAACTCCCGTGGAAGGATCACTGCCCTCGAAAAAATATCAATTGATATTTCACATATAGACTGATATTTATTGAGTTTTGGAGATAATCATTAAAAATATATCAATATAATGACTATATAGCAATAGAGGTATTGATTTGTCGGATTTAGGTTAGGTTATGCTTTGACAGTTTGAACCTATCTGAAGTCCATTGAACTTTGTAGATTAAAGCCTGATCATGCATTTTTGGGACCACAAAAAATCCAACCATTCAGAGATAGATATGATGAGCTATGAGTGGACTAAATTTAAACTTAAAACTTAATTTTCAGCCACTTAATCTTAGTGGCCAAAGTTACCATGCGTTCTTGTCTAAGTGATTTTTAAAAATGTTTGAAACCACTAGATCAAGTGAATAAAAATTGATTTTTAAGTTCAAATTTTATCGAACTTATAATTCTTCATGTCTATTTTTAAAATGAACGGTCAATCTTCTAATTAATTTCAAAATAATTTTATAAAAATGGAAAATGATACAAGTGCACTTTTATATACATATAATAGCTAAATATGTAAAATAAAAATAAAAAATGACAAGCTTTCACGGGCTTCTTGCACAAGGTTGAATTCAGCTATATATAAAAACGGGCTCAAGAGTTTAGTCTAAATCTGACCCAATAAATTGACATGTGTGTTCCGAGGAGCCGTATTTAGCAATGATTTGTAAATGACATGAAGCTGCACAAATACAGACCAAACCAAACAGGGGTTGACTGGCCATGGCTCTTCCAAATTTGCAGTTATCTTTTTGATAGCAACACAATTTTGAAATCAGTACCCATTACATATTAAAATTCTGAAAAATTGTGTTGTCAACTAATTGAAATATTTAGTAATATCTAAAATATCAGTTTAATACATGTTAAATTAAAAAAAAAATATTAAATATCAACTAAAATCAAAATTCATGTCTATGAATGGGATTAAGTAAGACACCCCTAAGGGGACACCTTCTACTACGGTATTTAATCAGAATGATAAAAAAAATGCTCTTGATGGAATTTTAGTGCAAGAGACAAATATCATTTCAGAAGAACCTCTTAGTCATTTTAAATAAACTTCGAAAAAAAAGGATATCCCATTAATCTCCATTTACAAAACAATGTCAGAAATATTTACCTTCACGGGTTATTCTCAATTAATGATAGTATCATGATATTTTCAAAATTTGAAGCTTTCACTTTGATTTTGTTGGAAAAATCTTTTTGAAAACATAATGTTTTAAAATAATTAAAATACAGTGAGAAAATGTATAAATGAAAATGACACTTAAAATTGGAATAATCATTAAAAATATTGAGGAATAAGGGATTTGAGTAATATAAAAGGATTTAAGAGTTTAGATAGACATGAGAAAAACGGAAAAAAATGATAATGTCGTGAGACATTTGTGTCATTATCGTTATCAAAATAAAGATGTCAATAAATTAGATTTTTTTTTAAATCAAATGTTACCATTAGTAAATGATATTTTTGAGATAACATAAGTATCACAACTCCGCATTAGAGGGAGATTAATCTCAAAGATACATCAAACTACTTGCAAGTCTCGTCCTCTCATGTATTAAGTAAGCCTAGGAATAGTTGAACTCAGAACATCTAATCTATTCCTCGAAGTTTAGACTTTCTGAGTTATCTTTGGACATTAATATCAAAGGCATTTATTACAATCAGAGTATGAAATACAAGTAAACTTGGCAATGAGTTGACTCGGGTCACCTCATTCAATTCGGATCTTGTCAAATGGATTAAGTAAGAGTTTGTTTCAGGTTAAATTAAATTGGGCTAACCTATTTATCTTACTAAAGAAACTTTTCTAATGAGATGCATTCTGAGAATATCAAATGGGTGTGGTCCTCATATGATTTCACATTTGTGACAGTACTTGGATCAACTAAGTGTAGTCATTTATTTTCGGATTCGAGTTAAGTGTATCTACTTATAAATGAGTTTTGAGTAAGATACGTGTTTTTAAGTCGTGTAGAATTTGTGAGGTATTAGGACAGACGTGGAAAAAGAAATTGTAACAGGTTATGGTCTCACATGATCATTTGGCCATACCCGTGTTAGGCTATGCCTGTTTTGCCAATGATTGACAATTTATTTCACTCAAGAGAAAAGAAAAAGAAAAACAAACCCTAGAAAGATGATAAGTGCACGAAGCCTGGGCCAGACAAAAACATACAAGATAATAAAACCCGCAAAGCACATGGCCACGGACAACTCGGGCTGGATGAAGAAAAAACTCTTTAGGTTAGGAGCCACTAAAGGTCCAGACAGAACAATCCCAGAGCCCACATTCCGGGGCAGAAAACCCAAACTATAACAGATAGTCGTTTGAGCACAGGACCCCAATACCAGAGATGGCCCCCAAGTTGTCGTCGGAAATCACCCCAAATGTTCCAGAAACAGACTGAACAGAGGTGGCTTTGGTGGAGGATGACTGGCAGGGGAAAGTTCCATTGAGCAGAGAAACTGCTGCTAAACTTTGAAAGTGTTAGATTGTATTATCTATTATGTATAATGGTAGATTAGTCATTATGCTTAGGGGTACTTTAGTCCTTTAGATTAGGGTTTGTATATATGTATTATCGTATTCCCTTTTCTAAGTAATGAGATATTATGGAAGTTATCACGGTATCAGAGCAGGGTTGAGATATTAGCATCGTAGCATCGCATCGCATTGCATCGATCATCCTTGTTTGCAGTCGCCTCCTAACGTCATCATCGACAATCCTTCTTGCAGTGCACCACTTTCTCTGCAGCAAGCCCACTGAGTATCATGGGTGAGTTAACACAACCCACCGGTTTACGATTGATAGAATGGGTTTAGAGGGAGAAGAAAGAAGATGCACACACTAATTGAGATTGATTCGAGGGAATCCCATGTCTCCTTAAACAACTATTGGTTTATGTCGAGGAACCCACCCTCCTTAGACTTAGTTTTTAGAGATAAAATTCTGCATATCTTCTTTTATTAATTGCTTACTCTTAAATAAAGAGATTCTCCTCCTCAAGGTGGAGGTTGATTACATGGAAAGATTCTAGGCTAATTATATGGCTAGATAAGGGATGAATTCAAATTCAAACGAGAATCTTGATAAGGGATGAATTCAAATTTAAATGAGAATTCTAAATAAGCAAACTATATGTTGATAATCTGGAGTTGATTTGATCTCTATCCAAATCTCTATCTCTATCCAAATCTCCTACAACTACACACACTCAGCAACACCTCAGCATGAACCTGGCACACTCAGTAGGCATGTTACATTCCTCCTGACTCGAATCCGACATCATCCACGAGGAGGAAATCTGGTAACTTGGCCCGGTGTTTATGGTAAAACTTCCAAAAGTCGTCTTCATTCTTTGAGTCGCTCCTTTGCACTCGGGTCACGACTTTAACCTTTTGCTTCACCAGGCTCCCGTTGCGCTCCTCTCCAACTACACTTAGTACTGACATAAGGCTAACATGAATGAGGCAGACTTTAAACCACTATCCTACAGAAAATGATAACGGACATGATGCTTCAATGAATGACATTGATTCAATGTCACCCACAGTTCCACCCAATTCTATAACACAAACATCTGTGGGACCTTTTTTTTCCATCAAGAGGAATAATAGATACAGATTCAATCCACTCTTTAATGGATTAAGTGACGTGATGAACCACTTGGACTGTTTTTCCAAGATCGACACCTTTCCTTTCTGTGTCAGTGACATACTTGTATATCTTTCCAGTGGTAATGTTGTTTTCTTCAGTTACATCCAAGAAACCACTCATAGCCCCATCAAATTGCGGAAACTCAAGTCGTGCCATGCGAGTGGAGAGCATCTCCATACGAGAATCCATCACAGTCAATTGGTCCACCAATCGTCCAAACGTTTGTCTTGATTCTCTATGTCCTCCTTCAAGAGATACATCATCTCATCTAACTGAGTGTTGAAAGTATCTTCGACCATTAAAGGAAACCTGTCTCTGATACCTTGCAGCGAGCCCACTGAGTATCGTGGGTGAGTTAACATAACCCACCGGTTTACGATTGAGAGAATGGGTTTAGAGGGAGAAGAAAGAAGATGCACACACTAATTGAAATTGATTCGAGGGAATCCCAGGCCTCTTTAAACAACTATTGGGTTGTGTCGAGGAACCCACCCTCCTTAGATTTAGTTTTTAGAGATAAAATTCTGCATATCTTCTTTTATTAATTGCTTACTCTTAAATAAAGAGATTGCTCCTCCTCAAGGTGGAGGTTGATTACGTGGAAAGATTCTAGGCTGAATACATGGGCTAGATAAGGGATAAATTCAAATTCAAACGAGAATCTGGATTAGGGATGAATTCAAATTTAAATGAGAATTCTAAATAAGCAAACTATATGCTGATAATCTGGAGTTGATTTGATCTCTATCCAAATCTCCTACAACTGCACACACTCAGCAACACCTCAGCATGAACCTAGCACACTCAGCAGGCACGTTACATTTTTCTGCATCCGCGTCTGTCACCATCCGATTTCAGATCTGGTCTTTGTAGAACCAGCACCACCTTCATCTTGTTCCCAGATCTAGTACTTCAAGCCACGCCTTTTTTTCTCCCTTAAACAGTTATTTGCATTGTCTCGATTGGGGCGGTTTCTCCTTCGCATCTCTGCATCATCCCCTTCGTTTGGGTTGCACGATTCAACCATCCAAATTCAGATTCGCTTGGGTTGCACGATTCGCCCATCTCCACCTTGAGTCTTAAAGATTGAAGAGGGCCTGAGACAACACGATTTGCAAGTGTGTGTTTCCCCTTTGTTTGTTTGCATCACAAAGCACTAACAGATATTTGAGTACAATTTTGACCAATTTTGCTAGTGTGTGAACAGTATTCTCTCTACAAGTTTGAACCGTTTTTTTCTACATGGCCAATAGTATTTGCTACAGTACAAACAATATTCGCTACAGCGCGAACAGTATTCGCTACAGGAACAGTATTTGCTACATCGCGAACAGTATTCGCTACAGGAACAATATAGTATTTGCTACATGTGAGCAGTATTTAATACAGTAGCTTGCACAGTGTTTTACTACAGTAATTGCTATAATACAAAACAATTCTTTCAAATCAAACTAAGCCTAGTCTTGGAAACTCGATAACAATGGCTGGCGAACATGATGATTCCCTTCAGGCGATCAGTGTAAAGTTGAATAAAAGTAACTACACTTATTGAGCATATGTGATGAAATTTTTTTTTACTAGAAAGAACATGTGGGGTTATGTCTTTAGAGATACTGTTGTTCCCACAAACACTAAGACAACCGATTATGCTCAATCATTGGTTACTTGGAACACAAATAATTCCAAAATCATCACTTGGATAAATAACTCTATTGAGTTCTCTATCAGTATGCAACTTGCAAAGTTCTCTACATCCAAAGCAATTTGGGATCACTTAGACCGGTTATATAAGCAGTCTAACTTCGCTAAGCGCTATAGACAACGACATTCGCATGATCAGGCAAGGGGATATGAGCATTCAACAGTTCTACTCAATTATGATAGCCTTTTGGGATCAACTTGCATTAACTGAACTAAGAGGATTTAGTTCTATTGAACTTTACTGCACTTATAGAGAAGAATGACGGCTTGTACAAATTTTTTCAGCTCTCCGCGATGATTTTGAAGCCCTTCGAGGCTCTATTCTTCTTCGTAGTCCCCTTTCCTCTGTTGATCATGTAATTCATGAACTCTTAGCTAAAGCAGTTCGCTTAAAATCTCATCCGGGCAATGGTCTCTATCTGCCTAGTCAGAAGGTTTTAGCAGTGCAATCTAAGTCTCCTTCTAGTTCTTAGACTCGACAACGCCAAGGTGGGAGAATTGCTATCGATGATTGCAGTTGTTGTAAGCAGAATGGACACTGGAAAGCCCAATGTCCTGTGTTAATGAAAAGACAGCAACAACAAGTGCCAGTATCTAAGCACCATCGCACAACCACAGTTGCTTCCGTTCATCAATGGAATTTGTCGCAGATGGATGTTAAAAATGCCTTTCTGAATGGTGATTTCTCTGAAGAAGTTTATACGATTCCTCCTCGACGTGTTGCTCATCGTCCTGGGGAAGTTTGCAGACTTCGAAAGGCATTATATGGTCTTAAACAGGCACCTTGTGCTTGGTTTGACAAGTTCTACACGATGATAAGTTCTCTTGGCTTTCACTCCAGTGCTCATGACTTTGCAATATTTGTTCGTTCCACCTCCATTGGTCGTATTCTCCTGCTTTTGTATGTTGATGACATGATCTTGACCGGTGATTATCTTTATGGCATTGCCCAATTGAAGTTACAGTTG
The DNA here is from genome assembly GCA_022113865.1 of Chimonanthus praecox. Taxonomy (NCBI): domain Eukaryota; kingdom Viridiplantae; phylum Streptophyta; class Magnoliopsida; order Laurales; family Calycanthaceae; genus Chimonanthus; species Chimonanthus praecox. The sequence goes on along the minus strand of CM039089.1, from coordinate 49,729,626 downwards.
CACACCCAATTTGACATGAAAGCTGCGATACTTTCTTGGGATAGAAGTTGTCTCTTCTCCCAAAGACTATCTTCTCTCTCAATCTAAGTATGCTGCAGATGTTCTTATAAAATCTTGTATTACTGATACCAGACCAGTTGCAACACCTTTATAACTCAATGTTCATTACACTTCATCTGATGGTGTACTTTTGGTTGATTCTACGTTGTATCGCACTACTGTGGGAAGGTTGGTATGTCTAACCATTACGCGGCCTGACATTACTTATATAGTTCATATTGTGAGTCAGTTTGTCTCTTCACCGACCACTGTTCATTGGACAACTGTTATTCGTATTTTGCGGTATATTCGTGGCACTTTATATCAGAGTTTATTGTTTTCTTTGTCATCTACCTTGGAGCTCCATGCATTTTCTGATGCTGGTTGGCTTTTTTGTATTCGTGAGTGACTCTCTCATTTCATAGAGAAGCAAAAAGCATAATGTTGTTGCTCGCTTATCTGCCGAATCTGAGTATCGGGCTATGACTTCTACCACATCTGAGATCGTTTGCCTTCGTTGGTTACTTGCAGACATGGGTATCTCTCTCTCTATCCCCATGCCTATATATTGTGATAATAAGAGTGCCATTCAAATAGCGCATAACTCAGTTTTCCATGAGCGCACCACGCATATTGAGTTGGACTGTCACTTTGTGCGCCATCATCTTCAGCTTGGCAAGATTTCTCTTTCGTTTGTCTCTTCTGCAATGCCACTGGCTGACTTCTTCACAAAGTCCCATACCATTACACGCTTCCAGTCTTCTTGGCAAACTCTCGACGCTTAAGACTGTAACATCGCGAGTTTGAGGGCGGATGTTAGATTGTATTATCTATTATGTACAATGGTAGATTAGTCATTATGCTTAGGGGTACTTTAGTCCTTTAGATTAGAGTTTATATATATATATTATTATTGTATTCCCTTTTCTGAGTAATGAGAGATTATGGAAGTTATCAGAAAGATCATCATTAGAACTCAGAAACATCAGTTTGGATCGGATGTCAAGACAGATAGAAACACAAATTCCTCTCCGCCTGTTGCGCTGATGGTTGAAAATACGGGTGTTGCGCTCATTCCAGCAGTGGCAGATAAGCACCGGGACTACTAAACTAGCAGCCAGACATTCCAGCCGAGGGGCTGTAGAGGAGATCATGTTCTTTTGCTTGTGAAGTAATATCACTACTGAGACTGTTGGTGTGCCAAATTTAAGCATTAGTCCTTGCCAAACCTCAATGACAAAGCGATAATGCAGGAGACGAAACTCATGGTATGTTGGTGTCTAATATGACTGAGGTGCGTGGCATCAAGAAACAAGAGTCCATGTGGATATGTGGATTTGGCCATGGGCCATTGGCCATTACTTAAAATTCCAAAATTCTCAAGAGACAGTTATGTTGGAATTTGGTTCTTGTTGATTTCTCAATTCTACATTTTCAATTCCATTCACGCCACAATTTCTCCTTGCATGTTGACAAGTTCTTCAACTTCAATTACAGCAAAACCTCTCTAAATGTAATATGGCTGGGACTAGGATCTAAATATTATTTTAGAGAGGCTATTATATTAGAGGACTCTAACAAATTGATATAACATTCCTTTTCCACGATAACTCCTTAAGGCAACCGACTCTCACTCTTTTAAAAAGGGCCTTTCGGCTGAAATTAAAACACAAGATTATATAAGAATAAAAAAATCATCTCCTAACCCCAGCTGAAGCACTACTACTGGTACATTCAATGGAAAACTTTTAGCTCCAGCAGCTTGACACAAATGCCGATTTCCTTTTCACTCTTCAGCAGTTTGTGAGGTTCTTAGTCACTTTTATAATAGTTTTGTATTTTGAATTTATAAAATATTACTTTAAAAAATGGTTGGGACCAGAGTCATAGTACATTTTGTATTCTAAATGTATTGAGTATTGAGTCATTTATTACAATTTTATATGGGACTGAGGTCGGGACTAATTGTCGATATTATTTTGTACAGATTATTACTTTAAAGAGTAATACATTATAGAAGTTTTACTATAGGTGGAAATCTGGTCATTACTCTTTGGCCAATCTCGAATACTACAAGCTTAAAATAAGATTCTTGTATGAAAATTATTACCTATTAAAGCAAAACAAGATAATTTTTTACTATGAAATCCATCCGTTCTTGTGTATTATCATGCATGTAAAATTGTAAATAGATTTCAGATGTCTGTCATCCATAATGTTGGCCAAGTGCAAATTACTTGAGATTTTTGACGAAAGAAGCATATAAAAAACATAGCATGTTTTGACTTTGGAATGCAAAGTTGATAAGAAGAAGATACCTTATCGAGGACGTAAGAAGGGCGGGAAGAAGAATCCGGCATGAATGCTGTGAGGAAGACTGCAGCTGAAACCTTATTGGGAAACTTATCCATGGCTAGAGCCAGACTCAGGCCTCCAAAGCTATGACCCACTAGGATCACCTTCTCTTCTGGTGGCAGAGAGGCCATCAGCTCCATCAATGGTTCTGAGTATTTCACGAAAGTGCCTACTTCATTGAGTTTATTTTGATCGACACCGGAGGCAGTGAGATCGATCGCACTTACCGGATGGCCGGCCGATGTTAACAATGTGGTCAGCTTGTACCAGCTCCATCCTCCATGGCATGCACCATGCACTAGAATGAAATGTCTCTTCCTCTTCCCCTCGTCCTCCATCTCTCTCTCTCTCTCGGGTGGTTTTCTTGCTAATGTTTCAGAAGCTATGCAACTTAAATAAGCGTCAGTGAATATTCATTTTGAATACTCTTACTGGATGCACCCTCTTGAAAATTTACTCTCCATCCAAACGCAACCTTAAGATAATAAGCTAGAATATAGAATTTCTTTTAAATGGATTTGAGTGGATTAATGAATGGTGGAAATATGGTCTAATAGAATAGTAAAATAAAATAAATGAGTTTGAGTGGGGTTTGAATGAGGTGAATAGGTCAATATCAAAGTTGGGAGAGTTTGGTCGATTGGCGATGGATGTAGATAGGAGGAAATGGGTGAGGGTCAAAGGAGAAGAAGAAGAGACGTCTTACAGAGAGGGACGAACCTGACTTGGAGGGGGCAGTCAGAGAAGACTGCAAGGGTTGTTCGACGGGCTCCGACGGCTGCAGAAAACCACATAAATAAGATAGCAATACTGGCAAGCAAGCAAAACTTCATAAACAATCTAAATGAGTTTGATTCATTCGATTGTTGGTGTCAAACTATATTTTCAAGAGGGGTATTATACGAAAGATAATGAGAAATGAAAATATAAAATTGTGTTAGGATTGGAGTTTTAACTTAAAAGACTATTTTAATAGATGGAGATTGATGTGAGACTTATTTGTATCTCAATAATTTCTTCCTCAAAAGAGGATCTATGGCAAATAGAATGTTATCGACCATCTCATTTTACTAGAGATTTTTGAATTCATATGTTGTGACTTGAAAATTTAGTTCTAATACCATTGTTAAGACTAAATTTCCTGTCTAAAAAACTAATATGATGAGTAAAAATATTCAACCTTATATAAGTCTTTCAATTTTTTCCTCTCCGAGGTAGGATTCATTTGTATCTTTTTCTCTTCTATTTGATTTCGAACGCTACCCTTACCATGTTATTTGATGTCAAACACGTCTTGTCGTGCTATTTGATTTGAAACGCATATAAAAAAAGTAAAAAGAATCTGCTGCACATGTTTAAAGATCAGACGCATGATAATCAGTGACCCACATTGTCTTAAGTGGCGGGTGGCGTTTGCGGTCAAATTAAATTTGGAGCTATGCGTACATCTGCTTAAACGGTGGTTGAGAAATTCATATGCAAATTCCAAAGTCGGACTGTTTTCTCGATTGTGACCCGAAAACCCGAATATTCGAGAAATTCATATAAGGCTTATTGAGTTAGAATGTAAATTAAGTCAAACTTCATATATCGTTCATTAATCAGATTCGAAGCCCTATATCTTGTCTACCATTTTATTTACATTCATTATACATTTTAATATATAAATATTTAATTTGAATGTTAGGACTGAACTTCGTGTCCAAAAGTCTAGTTTGATAAGTGGGGTTTCATCTTTATATAATTTTTTTTTTTTTCTTATCGATGTAAGACTCATTTGTACCCAACAATCTCTCTTGAGACTTTTGAGCGAATAAACATCGCCAGCCTTCTCGCTCGGCTAGAAAATCTATCAGTGGCTTGACCCACTATTAGAACTAAATTTTCAACCCAAAAGATTAATTTGATAGGTGGAGATCCCGAGCCTCATATCACTCTCTTTTTTCTCTCTCTCTCATTGATACAGGACTCGGTCGTAGTCAACATTTAATTCATGCCAATTTAAATCTCATATATGCATTGCCCATTAATCAAGCTTTAAACTGTGTCCCATAAACTATCGACTATTTCTCGTCTCTAAAACAGTAATTAAAATACAGAAAAACAAGACAATACATCAGTTCCCATTATTTTGTCATAACTTAGGCTACGTGAGATGCTTGATTTGTTCTTCTAAAATCAAAGGAGAAGATCTGAGAGCTGCGTCTAACCTAAAACTGTAACAACTCTATGAAAGAATTAATTAATTATATATATATATATATTAGTATGTGAGTATTTAAAATAAACCTCACTCAATTATTTTAGTATTTAAAAAAATAGAAATAAACTATTAAATAAATATTTTTGATTATTATAATTTTGAAAATGTATCAAATAGACCGATGGTGCAAATATCGGCTGATATTCAAGATTATAGTTTCTTTTTAAAAAAAAAACTCCATGGTGGACCAAAATAGCTCATGATATCGGCCGACGATATTTTGATTTTTTTAATTTTCAAAGTTTTTAAAAGAAAATACGTTTTTGAATTTTTTTTTATTCAGAAAAAAATAAGAAAGAAATACATGTCCAATATCTTAAAAAAAAAATAAAGAGAAAGATATCGGTCGATATCTCTGCTCACCCAAATTTTAAACCCCACATAAAAATAATCTAAATTTGAAAAAATAACAATTTGAGTAATTTAAATTTATTACAAAATGGGTCTTAAATTTATCCCTCGGTTCTTAGTTTCCCGTGTGTAAAAATTACATATAAAGTAGTTTGTAATTTTTGAGCTTAGAACTAAGAACTGAGAGGGGTTCAGAGCCTGAGTCCCGAAGAGATTAATGATGGAAGAAAGAAGAAGAGAAATCAAAAGCCATGAGTTAAACAAGGTATAATACAAGTCTCTCTGAACAACACTATCTTACCTTAGTTCTTACTTCTTAGAGGATTGAAACTCTGCTCTCCTTTGCTGTTTCTTTTTAACTCTGCCCTCTCTTCAGTCTTCTTACTCGCCGGTGGTGTACCTTGCACAGTGCAGTTATCATCAGAATTATTTTTAAGTCCGACTTTTGTCTCTACTCCACGTGTGCCACTTTTCAAGGTGGTGCACCACACCCCCACACCATGTGACCATCCTACATTCTAAGGTAAAATATTACTAGCTGAACTATCTCTAGGGTTCAAGTTCTCTCTCTCACATAAGCAAATGTCCGATAGAAACTCTTTACTTAGTATTATAAATTATATTTAAATTTGAAAAGTGATTGCTGCACCAATATTTTTACTTTTGATGTAATAAAAATTTGAGTAAGATACTCATTTTATCTAATTTTTTTAATCTCTTATTTTTCTCTCTTCTTATTTATTTGAACAAAATGAATATTTTATTCATTTTTATTATATTAAAAATAAATGTATAGATACACTAATTAATTTTTTTAAATATTATTATTGAATAGTTGACATGTAAAGGAAAAGCCTCCTATTTAACATGAATCATTGGTCTTGATAATGGGCACATGACTTGAGTTAGGACACTTTAATGATTAAATAATAAAATAAATTTATTAACTTTATAAATTCAACAAAGCAGTTCTTACTATTAAAATGTATCTGAATTTAATCTCATAAATATATGGAGTTATTATATTTAAATAAATAATATAAGAAAAAAATTAATTTTAGAATCATAATATTTTTACAATCTTTAATTTATTCTACTGATTTTTTTAATAAATATATATTTTAAAATTAAACAGAGTCATAAAACTTTATGAAGTTACAGTGTTCACTGTAACACTGTCATTTCATTTATCTGTTTAAGATTCTCAAAGCGGATACAGACAACTAATGATTTGAAGAAATAATGGCACTGGTCCACAAATGCATTGGAGGTGGAATTGGCTCTGTTACTCGTAATGGCACTCAAGCAGTCTCCAGTACTCACTTTTGTCGTGATCCCCCTATAAAATATAATATGAGAAAAAGGTGTCAGATTTTATACGGAATGGAATTTTTCTTTACATATTAATATATATTTTATTAAAATAAATTAAAATTATTTAATTAATTTTTTATTCTAATAAAAATAATGAAAAAATATCAATATTTTTAATAAGGATAGTGGACTTATCTTTTTATCTAATTTTTAATCATTTAAATGATAAAAAAGTATATTTATATTCTTATTATAAATATTCTTATCATTTTCTCTGACAAACGTATGAAAACATTGAAAGTATTGAAAATCATAATATATGAGAGAGACATCATTTTTAAACTTTAGATTTTGTATTTAATATTATAAAAACTTCTTAAAAGAAGAATTTCGAATGAAGGTATTGTCATACATGGGTGCAAAAATCACCCTAGCCATATATTGACCAATAAATTTCTTTTTCCAAATTAATTTTTTGAAATAATAATAAAATTATAGAAAATGCAGATGATTATGGAGTTATTGAATATATAATTTTTTCATTAAATATATGTCATGTACATCTTCTAATATAATTTTGAAATTGTGACATCGTGAATTTATATAATTATTAATAAAATAGTGAAAATTACAAAAAAAATGTAGATAAATAAGGAAAAATGTAGAAATAATTTCATAATTTGATTACTTAGTTAATGAGTGTTATTTTAAGTTATGAATTATAGAAATTCAAAATTAAATAATATAATGATTAAAAATTCCAAAAAATCTTGAATATATATTAGAAATTAAAAGTAATGGTGTGCTAATTTATTGAACCGATAACCACAAAAATATATATAATAAAATCAAATATTCATATATATTGCGGTACAATCAATGGTAAATACAATAAAAGTAATATCAATATGGAGGAAGTTATTCAAACTGATAACTGGGGACGTTGACGTTAAATATAAACATCACATATGTTTCTGGTGGATAATACTCATCTGTTAACATATGCTCGGATAGAGACAAAGATGAATACGGATATTGCCAACTACCAAAGCTTTGGTCTGATTATTTTATAAAAAATGGACATGAAGCACATATTACTTGAAAGAGACTCATCGTCTATGTCTCCATAAGCCAAACCACCCCAATAGTCTGTTGGCATATATTTGTGTGATGCTAATCCAGCACCATGTCCAGGCATGTTTGGATTGTCATGAGGAGGTGTACGCTGTGATTCCTCCTGTGTGTGATGGACTGACTCATGTCGGGGTGATCCCCAGCGGAATATAGGGCTCCTCCTCCTCCGCAACACCAGCCCCAGTCGGATTTTAATCTCTCCAAAGATGTCTATCATCTAAACCGCCATCATCATCGATAGAACCTGTTGGCTTAAAAGTTAAATCTGTCTCTCCTGCATAAGACTGAGTTGTCAACTCCGTGACTGTGTCCAACTGAGTCATGAGTTTTCAATTTCTTTGACTGAGTCGTGATTATTTACGTGTGCAAGACCTCATATCTGGAAAACATGCACACTCAAATCAAGCTTGAAGCTCCAGAAGACACGTTGTTTGGAAAGCATCGCACCAAAACCTGAAGAACTCCTTGAATGCCAACCAACACAGGTATACGGACTCTAGGACGGACCTAGAAGCCCTAGAATCCTTTGGTTATATACGGACCCTAGGACGGACCTAAAAGCCTTAGAATCATTCGGTTAAGAACTGGTTTAAATTAATATAGGATTTCTAATTACCTTTGTCCTATGGAGAGCTCTAGCTATCTACCAAATATCCCTATATATTCTTGTGTATTTGCAATCTAACAAATGTTCATTATAGTTAAATCTAATGATTGTAAATGAACACATAAATGGCTCTCCATCTTGTCCGAATTTTCAAACTCTAAATTCATCAACACTTAGTGAAATGTGTGGCTTATTAGGTTCTTCAGAACCTGACTCGGAACCAGCCTCAAAAGTTCCGAAAGTTGTTCCTCGGTTCGGAACCTGACACTAAACCAGCCTTAGAAGTTTTGTAGGTTGTTCCTAAGTTTAGAACCTGCCTCGGAACCTTCATTGGAACCATCCTCAGATGTTCTGAGGGATGCATACTGCAGGTTCCGAGACCTCCAATGTACATACTTGAGGCACTATTTCTAACCTTCGGAACTTGACTTTGGAAGTTCCGAACCTGAAACTTGGCTAGTTCATAAGGTGGTCCAACTAGCCATTGTAAGGTCAAACTATTCGTTGAAATATGACCGTTGTATTTCTGACTGTTGGGACTTCGGAAGTTCCGAGGCTAGTCAACCAGGTTCTGAAGCAGAGATCTGTTGGAGCTTGTTCGCTATAAAAACCAAAGCCATTTGAGATGCCAAGGTCGATCCTTTTGAGCTAAATTTTCTCTTACTCTTTCCTAAGCATCCCAACTATTCTTAGAGTACCAAATCTCCATAGTTAGACCCTCATTGCTCTAAAATATATCTCAAACACATTCAAAGCACTCATAGGCAATCATTGAGCATTTAATGCTCAACATTGAATGTGTTCTTCAGGAAACAATTTGAGATTGATTGTTTACATAGGCAAACATTTAATCATTCCTAGATCATCTCCCAATCTTTGGTGTGGCATTCATTGGAGCATTATCTCATCACCAAGGAGCTAAGTGAAGAAAGACATCTAAGGACAAGGCTACTTCAAGTAACTAGAGGCTAGTGTTCTTGGTAAGACTTTCAAGTTCTAAAACTTTCATTAATCATTGAGATATTTTGAAGGGTTGGTGTAACCCTAGTGAAGTCCAAGAAAGGTGTTTTCTTGGTAATTGTAAGTTATCGGTTCAATCTCTACCCTTGAAATAGATTAAGGTTGTAATAGGTTTCTTCTCCACCCATAAATGAGAAGTTTAGTGAAATCCTCAAGTGGTGTACTTAAAGCGTGGATGTAGGAAAGGTTGCCGAACCACGTAAAAATATTTGTGTCACATTCATCTATTTCTTCTCACCTCCTTCACAGTAATTTGTGCATTTGTGATTCATCTCTCATTATTGTGTTTTTGTTTATTCTCTATCTTTATTGCACAAACTTGAGATTTAATTGGATTAATCTTTTAAGATAAATTAATTAATTAACTCACATTTAAAAGATTGTTAAAATTCTGCGAAAGTCCTATTCACCCCCCTCTAAGACTATGTAGCTTGACTAACAATTGGTATTAGAGCAAGGACTCTTACTATTTGACTTAACTGTCTAAGAGTAGATCCTTCAAGCTAGAAATGTCTAAGGGTAATTGCATGACAGTAATGTATCCTCCAATACTTGATGGCTCTAACTATGTTATTTGGAAAGCCAAAATGAAACTGCACTTAATGGTAATGGACAGAGCTCTATGAGAAATAATCTTATACGGATGGACTAAACCCTCCAAGATTTACTTCTTATACAATGATATTGAAAAAAATATGTATTCGGCAAATGTTAATGCCCTCACTTCTATACTTTGTGCTATTTCATCAAATATCTTGGAAAATATCATATCTCGTGAAACCGCGAAGGAAGCATGTGACATGTTGGAGAAAACTTATGAAAAACCGAGGAAAGAAGATGTCTTAGAAGTGGTATATTGTCTTGGACCCATTCAAACACTTGAACCTTAACAAAAACAAACTAATGAAGAAGATGTATGATACACCTACCATAGAAGAATTAAGTAAGACATTAATTGAAATGTACAAGCAACTTAAAAAAGTTGATAAAAAAAATATAAAACTAACAAAAGAACTAAATCAAGAAAAGTTGGCAAAAGAAAACATTCTAAAATATTTAACTTTGGCAAATCAAGTAAATCCAAAAGTTATTTAAGAAGAGTGCTTAAACTTGAAGAATGTTTAAAAATGGAAATAAATGAAAAATGAAATCTTGAAAATGAGATAAGAAAACTAAAGCATGAACTTCACTCATTAAAAGAATACTACAAAGATTTGAAAATTGTGCTAAGTTGTGAAAAAAAAGTAAATGCTAAAATTAAAAATCAACTTAATGATGCTAAAGCTAATATCCCTAAATCACAATCAAATATAGAAATTGAAAATCAAATATTGGCACAAGAAGTCAATGACTTAAAGAGATATAAGGAGAAATTTGAGATTAAGTTCACAAGTAGAGAAGAGAAGCTTGAAAAGCTCCTAAAACTAAGTAAACCATTTGGAGACAAAACGGGTCTTGGATATGATAGGAAAAATGATAAAAGGACCCAAGAACCAAACTATATTTGTTAAGGATAAGTCTCTCTGAACTCCTCCAATAAAAATCATAAAATGCTTTCATTGTGGACGATCCAGACATCTCATGTTTGAATGTAAGTAAAAAGTAAATATAAATATTAAAATACAAATCAAACAAAGATGGGACATCAAAGGCAAATGACACACAAAGAAGAATAAAAAAGAGTAACTCCAAACTTAAAGAGAAGAAAGAAATTTGGAAATGCAAACCAAAAGAATCTTCCATCAAAGTTCCAAAATTAAAGACCAAGGCATAACAACTTAAATGGAAATCTAAATCATACATTAACTCATAAATTGATTGAGGTTCTAAATAAATTCACAAGATTTTGTCAAACTAACAAGAACACTAAAAGGAGAACATCAAATGTTAACGTGTTTGACACTGGTGGACCCCGGAGACCTCTCCAAAAGACCATATGGGTACCCAAGGTTAGGGGAGTGAGTTAGAGTATGATATGTTTATTAGTGTGAACTTTTACCGAACTTTATGTTTCTATTTTATTTATATGAATTAGAATCCATCATTATTTGAATACCTCTTGATTGCTTTGTCCGTACATGCTTTTAATGCCTATATCTTGATTGATAAGTTTGTGTGTGAACCCATGCTCTATTATGGTCCAAAATTGGAGCTCATAGTAATATCATTGGATCAAAAGTAGAAATCTTGTCTAGCTTATGATTGTTGGATCATCACTTCCATTGGCAAGTTTGAGTGACTTATATGCTTTGGGATAGAACCCTTGACTCTCAATGCAATGATAACATTCTTCTTGGCTATAATGTTTATCATGCTCAAAGAAGTCATAAATCCCATGGACTTGAACTCATTAAGAATCTAAAAGAATTGATTGTTGAATGCTATCTCAATCATGCTACCCCATAGTAATATGAACATTAAATGTTGAATTATCATTACTCTCAATATCTTCTTCTCCATGTTTTAAATTGAAAATCTTTGATTTCTTATATCTTGCAACATATTTTGGATGAATCATGCTTGGTTTGAGCTCTCATTGTTAAACTCTTTGAAATATGATTCTTTGATCTATAGGACCTTGATCTCTTATAGTAAAACTCTTAAATAAGGGATTTGAGAAATTGTCTAAGTTCCAAGAGATCTAATGGACATGCTCTAAAGGAGCCTAAGGATAAAAAAAATATGATTTACAGAGCAGTCAAACCATTTGTTGACTATTTGAAATTGAGAGGCCTTGAAACTTAATTTCGGAACCTGGCTCGGTACCTATTTCTTAAAACGGATTTGTTTTCGAAACCCGCTGAAAATGTTGAAACTTCAAGCATGTGTAACCTCAGAACTTGGTCTCGGAATCTGTCTCGAAATCTGTTTCGGAACTTTAGGATCTTGTTTCGAGACCTTTGGCGTGCTAAAACAACCTTCCAAGTCAATTTGTTCTCGGAACCTGCAAAAGAATTTACTTTGGAAGTTCTGAGGTTGTGTATACCCTGTTCTGAAGCCCCTTAGATCTGTGTCTTTCTTTCAGAAGCACAGACTGCTTTGGAACCACTCATCACTTACTTCGGAAGTTCCGAAGATGCGGAAGCTCGTTCTGAAGATGCGAAAACAACACCTGTTCGAGCAGTTTAAAACCAGCTGCGAAGGCACCTCCCCTTTTTCACTCCCATTTTCTTCGTTTTGGCGTTCTCCCACTTCCGAGCTCCTTCCCAAGTCTCCACCTCCTTCAGCTGGCATCAAATCTTAACAGTTCCTTGGTTTCCACATGGGATCTCTTCCTCCTTCGTCGGGTAAGCCTCTATTTCATCTCTTTTCACTCTCTTCCATGGTATTGATGAGTTGAACTTAGAGTCTCTCATCTGTTCCACTCAAATCCGACCCCAATGGGTTAGCCTTCGCATGTATTTTGTGATAAACACTCACATGGTATGATCATAAAAGCACCCCCAAGAATCTTCTTTTTCCACAGTTTTCCATGAAATTCCTTGCCAAACAACCCTTCTTAATAAATCCTCTTAAAATTGCTGCAAGAAATCCTCACATTCGCTGATTTAAGACACCCCTATCAATCCTTCGCTTGAAATTTACTTATCCTTGAATCAAGCTTCTATCTTAGAAAGTTTTTTTTTCCCCATTTTCTTCCAATTTCCACAAAATGGATGAAACCTCTTCAAGCTGATTGGTGCCAAGAATTTTTAGGAGTTGTTCAGCTAATTTTAGGTCCCTCTTTCCATCCATTCCTCTAGAGAGATATCTTATGAATGTTAACCAGGAGAAAAACTGATTACATGACCAGAAAAGGAATCTTTGTTGAGCGTCAATGCGCTGCTGTCTGTCCTTTTCAAGTCGACCACTATCTCGTTCAAGTCCACTAGTCCAGAATTTTGAATAGGGGAGGTCAAGCATACGCATCTCTTGTAAGGGGTATGTATGGAGAAATCAAGGAAGTCTCATATATTGACTACTCATTCACTATCAAATTTACCGATGGGTCAGAATTTCGAGTCACACCAGCGCACATCTCCGCACTCATCAAAGTTCCCTTATCCCATAATGGCCCAAAATCTGTTAGTGATGACCTTACTATGGAGGAAAGAGGAGCTGCTACCATCCTTTTATGTGGAGAAGTCGTTCAGTGGGTCAATGAACATGCCATTCGTGCCTCAAAAACCCTTCTCCATTTTCGTCTCATGCACCAAATATTCTACTTCAATATTTATCCTCGAAAAGGGAACTGAGGAGACATGACTCCATATATGATAAACATCTTGAAGGCAGTATATGAAAGAAAAAGAATATGTCTACCTATCTTGAGCAGTTGGACCATCATCAACCACTGGTTCAAGCGAGGTCATAGTGCAACATCTTTTGGGTACCTTATGTCTGAATTAGCTCAGAGGCTGGGAGTTCCTGCTGAACATGATGATGACATGTTATCCAGCTCTATCCTCACTCTGGACACCATACACAGGATGTTTGGTATTCATACACCTCCTGCAGCAGCTCAACCTGCACAAAATGCAGATCAAGTAAACCAAGAAGAAGTTCCTGCACATGAAGAAGCTCAAGCTGATGCAAAACTCAGACCCTCTATGTCTACTCGTCCTTTGCTTGAAGAACGTACGACTGCCATGAAAATCGCATGAATCAAATAAGTCAGATTCAAGAAAGGCACACACTCATGGTCGAAGTAGATTCTGGATATTTTAAGTTGCAGACATTCCGATGCCGATACTCCTTCCTATTCTTGCCAGACTAGATCATGATGGACCACAAGGAGTAGGAATCTCTTTTGGAACATATGTTTGTACTTTGGGATGGGTACATACATTTTTGGGTTCGTTGACCATTATGGTCAAATTTTGGGAATGTACTTACTATTCGGCATGTAATATTTAATCTGTAAGTAAGCTTATGCTCTAACTCATGTTTTAAAATAGCTATATTTCTCTATGAGTTGAATGCATGGTGTTTTCATGTTATACCTCTAATGCTTATATGGCTGGATGGTTTGCCTTATACATATTTTCATGATGGCTTGAATAAATTATTTGTCTTTATTGGTCTCATGCATGTATGGACGGTTGGGTGAACTCATTTGCTTTCATGGATGATGGTTGGAGTCTATTTTTTTATTATTGTCCCAACATGTTACATAGTCATACCATTTTCATTAGGCAAAATATGCTCATCTCTACATTTCATTTGATATCATTGCCAGACCTAAATAGTTAAATCTATATTTCTTTTGATGTCATGAGAAATTAATTTAAAACTTGCCATTGTTTCTCTCTCTCTCCTCACTCATTAGAATCATTCATTACATATTGCTCTTATATGGTTATATCTGTTTAAATGAATGATGGGATGCTATGGCATGCACATCCAAACCTTTGTCACCCTCCAACATTCAGGGGGAGTAATTGTGAATACTTACTTGACAAGGTTTATGATAACTTGGGAAATTATACTTCTTTAAATGACCTTCCACACCTTGTGCACCATGAAAAGTACTTGAAATGACCCTTTATCAATTTTTGACAAAAAGGGGGAGAAATATTGTTATACTGCTGGAGATACAAATGTTTTCATGAGAAAAAACCTTGAAGGGGTCAATACATGAAAATTGGGGGAGAAACAAAAATGTAATATCGGTATCAAAGACAGGGGAAGCAAATATGATTTTAAGATATGCTTTAAAATTGAACACATATTGTTTATTATCACTAACCATTGGGGACATTATTTTTCCACCAGATTATGCAATTTATGTTGTGCTTACAGGAATATCCATGCATAATCTAAGGGGGAGCCGCCACGAGCCTTCAAGCCTTCAGACTTAATACAGTCATGTCCATGTTTATTGAGATTATTTTAATATTATATTTTTGTACATGGCATGTATTTGAACTTATCAAAGTCTGTAATTTGTATTTGAGACTGTATAGAGTATTTTCAAGGTTTTGTCACGAAATTGACAAAGGGGAGATTGTTGGCCTAAAAGTTAAATATGTCTCTCCTGAGTCAAACTGAGTTGTCAATTCCGTGATTGTGTCTGACTGAGTCTTAAGTTGTCAATTTCTTTGACTGAGTCATGACCTTCTACATATCAAAGACCTAATCTCTAGAAGACAAGCACATTCAAATAAAGCTTGAAGCTCCAAAAAACATGTTGTTTGGAAAGCATCGCACCAAAACTGGAAAAACTCCTTGAATGCCAACTAATACAAGTATACGGACCCTAGGACGGACCTAGAAGCCTTAGTATCCTTCGGTTAAGAACTGTTTTAAATTAATATAGGATTTATAAGTACCTTTGCCCTATAGAGAACTCTAGCTATCTATCAAATATCCATATATATTCTTGTGTATTTGTAATGTAACAAATGTTCATTATAGTTAAATCTAATGATTGCAAATGAACATATAAAGGGCTCTCCATCATGTCCGGATTTCCAAATTCTAAATTCATCAGCACTTAGTGAAATCTGTGGCTTATTAGGCTGATTCGGAACCAGCATCAGAAGTTCCGAAGGTTGTTCTTAGGTTCGGAACCTGACTCGGAATCAGCCTCAGAATTTTCGTAGGTTGTTCCTAAGCTCAGAACTTGCTTCGGAACCTTCCTCGGAACCATCCTCAGAAGTTCTGAGGGATGCGTACTGCAGGTTCTCAGACCTCCAATGTTCATACATGAGGCATTGCTTCTGACCTTCGGAAGTTCCGAACCTAGAACTTGGCTAGTTCTGAAGGTGGTCCAACTAGCCGTTATAAGGTCAAATTATCCGTTGAAATATGACCATTGGGACTTCAGAAGTTCCAAGGATAATCAACGAGGTTCCGAAGTAGAGATCCTTTGGGAGCTTATTGGCTATAAAACCAAAGTCATTTGAGAGGCCAAGGTGATCCTTTTGAGCTAAATTTTCTTCTACTCTTTTCTAAGCATCCCAACTATTCTTAGTGCACCAAATCTCCATAGATAGACCCTCGTTGCTCTAAAACATATCTCAAACACATTCAAAGCACTCATAGGCAAATCATTGAGCATTTAATGCTCAACATTGAATGTGTTCTTGATGAAACAATTTGGGATTGATTGTTTACATAGGCAAATCTTTAATCATCCCTAGATCATCTCCCAATCTTTGGTGTGGCATTCATTGGAGCATTCTCTCATCACCAAGGACCTAAGTGGAGAAAGACATCCAAGGACAAGCCAAGGCTACTTCAAGTAACTAGATGCTAGTGTTTTTGGTAAAACTTTCAATTCTACAACTTTCATTAATCATTAAAATATTTTTAATGGTGTAATCCTAGTGAAGTCTAAGAAAGGTGTTTTCTTGGTGATTGTAAGTTATCGGTTCAATCTCTACCCTTTAAAGAGATTAAGGTTGTAATAGGTTTCTTCTCCACCCTTGAAGGAGAAGTTTAGTGAAATCCTCAAGTGGTGTACTTGAGGCGTGGATGTAGGAAAGGTTGCCGAACCACGTAAAAATACTTGTGTCACACTCATCCATTTCTTCTCACCTCCTTCACATTATTTTGTTCATTTGTCATTCATTCTCATTATTGTGTTTGTGTTTATTTTTTATCTTTATTGCACAAACTTCAGATTTAATTGGATTAATCTTTTAAGATTAATTAATTAATTGACTCACATTTTAAAGATTATTAAAATTCCACGAAAGTCCTATGGTGACCCCCTCTAGGACTATCTAGCTTGACTAACAGAATCATCAAACGCGGCGAACCCATGGTCGTGAAGACTTGGTGGTTGATTGCTGGAAATTACAATAAAGAAATCTGAATAAAATGCAAATACAACATTATTATATTTAGCAAATTGACTTTCTTATGAATCAAAGGAACACAACAACATTATTTAAGCTAATTATACAATTTAAAGTATGCATAAAATGTAACGCTCTGTCCCTCTAGCACAATATTGTCCGCTTTGAGTCTGTAGACAGGCCTGCACGACTTTGTTTTTGGCGAGCAAACCCAAGGAATACTCTTAAAAGGCCTTGTACTTGAAGGAGGAAGCTCCACACATTATATACAAGAGGAGCAATCTTGCTCCAAGCGATATGGGACCTGTGAAACACACCTAGCGCTTGGTGCCATTCACCTGGTTATTTTTTCTTTATATTTGGGATGTTTGGCCTTAGGTTGGGTCCCCCTTTGGGGCGTGGTATTACAAGCTACCTCCCGTTAAGACCAGAGGCGTCCTGGCTCTATCTGTCTGCCCCGGTTCTATTCACTGAACCAAACACTACACACACCCACACCCTCAGTCCGAGTGTTGAGCCGTGCTCTAATACCATTTGTAAGCCCCGTTCCTCCAGCACAATATTGTCCGCTTTAGTTAGGTCCGCAGATGGACCCACACAGCTTTGTTTCCAGCGAGCAGACCCAATGAATGCTCCCAAAAAGTCTTGTGCTTGAAAAAGGAATCTCTACACATTATATACCAGAGGAGCAATCTTGCTTCAAGCGATGTGGAACCTGTGAAACATGCCTAGAGCCTGGCACCATTTACCTGACTATTTTTTCTCTATATTTGGGACACCTGGCCTTAGGCTGGGCCCCCTTTGGGGGCGGGGTATTACATAAAATAGGTGCCAATATGAGTGATGTCCAAATCTTCACCATTATTCATCAGAACTTTGTTTGGTCTCTAAAAATTAGTATGAAGAATCATGTTTTAGAGATTGTTGGTAATGTGATGTGATGTGAAGCACCACTCTCTGGATACTGCTGATAGTCATAAGGATTTCCATAGGCTAGAAGACTATAGGCTTGAGGTAGAAATGCTTGGTCATCTTGAAAACAACCATAACAACTGGAAGCTAAGTGACCAAAGTTATAACAAAGCTAACACTAAATCTTAGGTCCTAAACAAGAGCATCTTCGAAATTTAGTGTAACACCTCATCCCGCTATGGGCGTGTTACAGTTGGTATCAGAGCACGGTTCAACTCTCTGACTGTGCATGGGACAAAGATGGATGTGTTGATGATTAGAAATTAAGTTCATCCCTTGTGTGATAGGTTAGATTGAACTGGGTTCTGGCGTTTTGCGTAGACACCCTAGGTTCGTGTGGTATGCTTTATGCATTATCTTTCAGTTAGTTTGTTTAAGTTGTATCTAGTGGTGGGTTCTC
This sequence comes from Chimonanthus praecox, assembly GCA_022113865.1. Lineage (NCBI taxonomy): Eukaryota > Viridiplantae > Streptophyta > Magnoliopsida > Laurales > Calycanthaceae > Chimonanthus > Chimonanthus praecox. The sequence goes on along the minus strand of CM039089.1, from coordinate 49,711,387 downwards.
GCCCAATTTGAGGCTGATTGGCTTTTGATTCGCCGGTGAGTCAGTAGCAAGGTTGATAACTCATTTGAGTGTATGGAGAATCGTGTCGTGGTCATGGGAGTTGTGGAACATGAATCTTTAGGTTTTGAGTTACGTTGGTCTTGATTTCTAGAGTAATTAGAAGTGTTCCTCGGTGGGGCCTGCATCAGGAAAGGCCCTCACCTTAATGGTGTGTTAGTGGTATTCCCGTAGTGGGTTGAGCATTGTGATGGGGTCACGGGGTCTCTAGGTTGTATCGAACTGTTTGGAATGACTTCCTTGTTACATTCTGATAGTTGAGGCCTTTGTAGTGGAGGTGAGCTTCCCTGTTACATTCCGTGTTGTTGAGGTCGCCTATTTTAAAGTTTGATTCCCCAGTTTCGTCAAGTATCTAAGGTAGGATTTGTTCGAGGATCTAGTGTTGAGAGCGAGGGCACCATATATGAGCCTCGTTTGTGACTATTTGGTATTGAGATAGGCTCTTTGGAAATCTATGGACGTCTACCGAGTTAGTCCGACCGGCTTACTCTGTAGATGGCCAGTGGAATTCCATGAGGTGGTTGATGGGTTTGGTATGTTTCAGTTGTTGGTAAGGTCCATTTGGGGCTTAGGACTGCAGCGAGTGTCGTAGGTCGAGCCATTGGGTGTATGTCCGAATCTTGTACACCCATAAGTCCGGCGTTATGGTTAGAGACAGTTTGGGGTTTGCTAAGAGCTTGTTTAGGTCAGACTAGTAGGGTTGACCGTTGAGACTCTAGTGGGCCCAATGTACTGGCCAGTTTCAGTGTGTGAGGGAGTTGGGAGCTCGATGCTTTGTGCAATGCACGTGGGTGCTTCTTAACTCTTGACCCGTGTAGTTGATTCCAATGCTCCCCACTATTTTCGCCTTGAGTTTCACTAGTTGCAGATCAAATTTGTGGATCGTATGTTTTGACCTTTGGGGTTTAGTGTTGGAGCTTGATTTATGAGTTTTGGAGATTTCAGAGTTCGACGTCATCTTGGGGATGGATTAGTTGTTCTTCCATCAAGTTACCTTGGACTATTATTGTTGGCGAGTGACAGGTCGGTTCTTCTCAGGGGACACATTCGTCGATCGGCTTACCGTTTACAGTCTGAGCGTGGAGGAGTTGCCCAACTTGGTGGCTAGCTTGAGTGGAGAAGAAGTTCGGGGTAAGCGGATGTTGAGATGCCTCGCGTGGTTTGAGACCTCCCTAGTGTCCTTCCAGAGAGCTCCTCGAATTGTCGCCACGTGGCGAGGTAGGGTTTGTTATGGATCCGCTCTCCCACTGCGGCACCTATTTCGATTACTCATTTGTCTTGTGTGCCAGCAAGACAAGGTGGAGAGAAAGAAGTTGGGAAGATTGCTAGAATCGTTGCCTGTTCCAAATCGACCTTGGGCGAATGTTTCTATGGATTACATCACTGCTCTCCCAAAGCTTGGTGGACTTGAATAAATAATTATGCTTATCAGGTGGCTCCGGTAGAGGTGTTGGAGTCGGAGAGTTGGCTTAGGGAGTTGTAGTCTTCTTGCTACAATTGACCCAGCACCCCCTTGGAGCACATCGACTTTGTTGACCAAGAAAAGAATGACTCCATGAGTTTGTGCGTTGGTTATCGATGGATATGTAGAATACATATGAAGAACAAGTACCTCTTGCCGTAGATTGACGGCATCTTGGTATACTTAGTATCAGAGGAGTATTATGAGAAGATCTGAGGACTATACCTCAGGTCTTGAGGGATCTTCAGATTCATCTGGAGTACAATGAGTGTAAGTGTGATTGTGCCAGAGAGAGGCCGCAACTATATAGTTTACGGTGGTGTTTAAAGTCATGGTTTAAGTTGTGTATTGATGCATGATGAGAGAGTGATAGTTTATGGTTCGAGACAACTTAAGACCTAGGAATATAACTATCTTGCTCGCGACTTGGAGTTAATGATTGTAGCTTTTGCACTCGAGGTTTGGAGGCATTACTTGTATAATGAGAGGTTCAAGGTTTTCTCGGATCATTATGGCTTCAAGTAAATGTTCACATAGAATTCGCTGAACATGAGGTAGAAACAGTGGATGGAGTGCCTTGGTGACTATGACTTAGTGACGTCTTACCACCCCCGTAAGATGAGTGAAGTTGGAGACGCTTTGAGTTGTAGGATGAGAAAAGCCTTGCCGAGTTTGATCCGAGGATATAATGTGTATCACATTGAGAGATTCTGTGACCAATGGCAGTGGACTCCCTTTTTGGATGGGTTGTGAGACGAGATGGAGGTTTGATTTTTCCAGGGCAGATTGTATGTACTTATGTAAAGGCAATGTCATGATGAGGTATTATGACACTTTCATCAGCCTAGAGTTATTGTGGCTCTGGGACACACAAAAATGTATAATGATTTGCATCAACAGTTCGAGTGGAGAGGCATGAAGTAGGCAGTTGATGAGTTCATGACTTGTTGTTTGACATGACTGCAGATCAGGTTAGAGTTTAAGATTTGTTGGTAGATTGCAGTCTCTTCTGATCCCCCGAGTGAAAATGGGGTCATGTTACTATGGATTTTGTGAATAGTTTATCGAGGTCACCTTGAAGGGATGAGGCAATAATGGTCATAGTGGATTTATTGGCTTAGTCGGTCCATTTTATTGGAATGAAAGACGGTTTCAGTAGAGACTTTGAGTCGGCGGTATTTGGCAGAGGTAGTCAGGCTGCATGGTGTGCCTATGTCAGTTATTTCAGACCGGGATCTGAGGTTTGTTTCTCAGTTCTAGTAGAGCTTAAAGAGAGGGTTGGGCATGCAGTTGTGCTTCAATACCGCATTCTAGTCTTGTTTAAGACTAGAGAGATACGAGTTCAGTTTGAATTTCGAGGACGAAAGTACTATAAGGGGGTAGTGTTGTAACGACCCGACCCACTTTTCTCCAGTTTTAGAGAGATTTACGGATCTCCATGCGTCTTTGGTATTTTGGTAGCAGTGGGGAGAGTGTGGGGTCCATGGTGGGTCTGAGGTTGCTCGATTTCGAGCTTGGTAGCTCAAAGGGAATTTTGGTAATTTTGGCTTATTAAATGATTTTTCATGCAAAAATAAATGAAAAACACACATTTTAGTTGTTTTATGAAAAATTATGTGCTTCCCTTTATTTTTATTTAATAATATTCAATTGTGCAATTTTAAAATTTGCCTTGGTTCGCATTCAGTCCGTTGTGAACCTAAACCCTAAGTTCCCATTTAAATATTCTTTTTCTCTTTTTTCTTCCCTTTTTCAAACCCTAGCCTCCACCCTCCTCTTGTCTTCTCCCCCTTGCACCAAAACCCAAACCCTAGATCATTGAGCCACCCCCCCTCCCTTAGTGTGTCTCTCTCTCGTTATGTGTTTTATAATATGTTCAATACGATTTTGGAAGTTTAGCAGAATTTACAGGGAAATAAAAGATATGAGAATTCAAATGGTGAATTTTGCAATTTATGGGCATAAGTTGATATTTTTGGAGAGTTGGAATTTTTAATAATTATTTTACCATAATTTTAGGGGTTTTATTTGTAAATTAATTAATTCAAATCCATTTATGAGATTTTGGATTAATTTAGTCATTTTTAGAATTGAATGTAAGGTATAAAATTATTTATTAGATTTTTCATACTTTAAAAAGCCCAATTATTAAGCCCATTGAGAAAAGCCCATGAAGAACTCCACATGTGTGAAGTCTATTTTCAGTGGTATGTTTTTTACGTATATATTTTCCTAAGTTCCGATAGGTTCGACCTCGCACTCAATCGCTACACTATCTAATGGTTCGTGCTCTTACGAGTTATAAATTTACGATTTACACAACAAATTTTTGGCGCCATTGCCGGGAAAATTAAAAAAATCGCCATTGAATTATTTATTTTTTGAAATAATGATAATTTTTGAAATATTTATTTTTGGTAACTCTTTAAAATTAGAAGTTTCTATTTTTAGAAACCCTAATTTTAGATGATTTCCTAAATTAGAAGTTTTTTTAAAATAACAAAAATCTGGAGATGATTTAAATTTAGAAACACTGCTAAATTTAGAAACTTTTTATTTTTGAAAAGTTTTATTTTTAGAAACTTCCAAAACTAACTAGTTTCTCTTTTTAGAATTTTCTAATCTTAGAATGTTAATTTAATTTAGTCATATTTTATTTTTAGAAAGTAAACTAAATTTGAGAAGCTTTAATTTTGGAACTTCTTTCTATGGAAAGTTTGAAAATTGTCTAATTTTTTGAAGGTGTCTAATTTTGGATAGTTTCTAAACTTTGAAAATTTCTAACTTAAGACTCTTATTTAAGTTTGGAAGGTTTCCAATTACGGTGTCTAGTTTTAAAAATATAAATAAATTGATGTTTATGGAAAATTTTGGATTTTATTGGATTATTCTTAGACTTGAGATTCTAATTTTGTTGAATTTAGTGAATGTTAATTTAGAAATTTTTATGCTCTTAATTTAATTTAGAGTTCTCAATTAAGTTCCAATTATTTAATTTTCTCCACTAATTATAACATTAAAAAATTGCATTAGTTTTGGAATCATGCATTTTTTTATGAGATTCAGAATCTTTATCAAAGTTTGTGGTGTTCTACTTTGTAGGGATTTTAATCGTATTCTCTAAAAATTTCTTAAGGAAAAACACTTCATGTGAAAGTAAGTGCCTAAATCTCTTTTTCTTTAATTTTTTTAATTTTTCATGCATTCATATAGTGTTTCTTAGGGTGTTTGCATTTTATTTTGCTTAAAAAAATAAAAAATTGCATATTTAATTTTGTCATGCGTATGGTGTTAGTTTCATGCATTAGTCTAATTGTTTGATTATTGTTTGCATATTTGCTTTAAGTATTGCATTATTAGACTATGTTACATAAAAAAAAAAAAAAAAAAAAAGGCAGAGAAGATAATAGTTGTTCTGATTGTGAGTCTATCTAGAATATTGTATCTGTCGATGTTTGTCAGTGTCTAATTTAGTTTTTCACTTTTTTTGAGTTTTTTTTTTTTTTTGTGTGTGAGTATAGAGTCTTTGTTGTGTGTTTGTGTTTGTGTTTTTGTTGTCTATTTGTTTTTGCAGGTTTTGAATAAAGAGAGTCATCTCAGGTATTTTCTCAACTCAAGTTGTTCTGTTATGATATTTTCTTCTAATTTGTAGGAAATATTGAGGACAATGTTCGATTTAAGTTTGGGGGTATTAGGGGGCTATACTTTTGTGTGTTTTGATTTTTAGTCCAAAAAAAATTAAAAAATTGAAAAAAAAATTGATTTCAGCATTAATATATGGATAAAAAAATTTATATCATGCATTTCCTATTGAATTTTATGAAGTTTATGCTTGGAAAACTTTTACACAATCATATTAATGTTAGCGTAAAAAAAAAGAGTATTCATGATTTAAGTAATCACTAGAAGAATACCAATGAAGACTTATACCCAGTGAACTTTAGAGCCATTCATTTTTCTGAGGGTTAAGTCATTCTTTATTTTCTTTGATGTGCGCATTATTTTTGTTAAAACTCATTATTCTTAGTTTTGGTCAAATTACTGAGAACGACATTAAAATTAGATTATTACACCTGAATTTTTTTTGAATATATTTGAAGCTAATTAAATATTCATATGAAGCTTTGGAAATGATATATGCCATTATTTTTTTACCGTTTGAGCCTTTGAAGCTTACCTATATTGGTCATATTATCCTGTTACTTCCCATTTTTTGATCCTTGAATAAGAATTTAGTTTGTTTTTCTTGATTTAGCCATGTTTACCGTACCCAGTTACAGTTGTGGAGTTTAAGCTTACATTGAAATATTTGTGACCAATTCTAGAACACAATAAAGGTTAGAGATGATTTTTATTGGGATGGTAATCTGAGAAAAATATATCATTTGAAAAAAAAACATTACTGAAAAAAAAATGATGAAGAAAAAAAAATATGGAGAATGAAAGAAAAAAAATTGAGAAGGGAACATCCGTACATGAAAAGAAGATGTGAAAAAAAAAAGAAAAAAAGTTAGAAAAAGTCCGAAAAATACAATGCTTTGAAAGTGTTGAGAGAAAAAATAGAGGAAAAAAAATCCCAATGAAAAATTTGCAGACCTCTAGCTTTTCTGTTCAAAGTACTTAATTTTAGAGTTTTGTTATCCTTCTTTGATATGACCGGTCCTAAGCCATGTTTCGTCTTATTAGGAAGTCCTATTTATCCTTATTTAATATGGTATTTAAATTGGAGAATAGATGAAGAATAATGAAGGTATATTATTTCAATGTTCTCAGGAAAATGACACCCATTTATGAGATCTATGTTTTATTTGTTATAATCCATTCTTTAATTATAAATATGTGAGATATTTGTATTTGAGAAATTATTCTTCTCACATATACTTTTGAGACAAATTTAACCAAATCTCTCAGCGAAAATATTTCTAAGAGATATATCTTATGAGATTTGGAGTCGAAGCGCATTTTCGGTTGGTGGTTGTAAAACTTGTGCGTATTTTAAAAAAGAAGATTACGTTAATATTGGCTATCACACACTACAATTCGAGTATAAGTTTTGTAAAATAATTTTGGAGTTGTATGAAGTTTAAATTTTTGTTTGGGTATTTTTGCTGAATTTCGAAATTTGATATAATCACTAGAAGCCCTCACGATACTATAACTCGTCCAATAGTGGTGAGCTAGGGGTTTAATGGCATTTTACATACGCTAAATACAATCGAGAGTGCCAGTGTAAGTGGTGTAGATTAGGATTAATTTAGGATTTTAATTTTCAGTTTTTGTGTTACTCGAGGACTAACAAAATCTAAGTGTGGGGGTATTTGATGAGCACAGGAAAATAACTATTTTACCCCTTTTATTTGGACTAGTTAGCCCTTATTTTATGTGTTTTATGATATGTTTAATAAGATTTTGGAAGTTTTGCAGAATTTAGAAGGAAATATAAGATATTTGAATTCAAATGGTGAATTTTGCAATTTATAGGCATAAGTTGGTATTTTTGGAAAGTTGAAATTTTTAATAATTATTTTACCACAATTTTAGGGATTTTATTTGTAAACTAATTAATTCAAATCCATTTATGAAGCTTGGATTAATTTAGCTATTTTTAGAATTGAATATAAGTGGTAAAAATTATTTATTAGATTTTCTACACTTTGACAAACCCAATTATTAAGACCATGAAGAACTCCACACGTGTGAAGTCTATTTTCATCATTTCAAGATACATATGAGGAAATTCAAAATTTACAAGACAATATAAGAGGATTTTCGAATTTGACAAGTGAATTAAGGAAAAAGAAATAAAATAAGAAAGGGAGAAAAAGAAGGAAGGTTTGACATATCTTCCGTATTTTTGCCATAAAGTTTAACTCCAATGTCCGATTTCTTTTATTCTTTTTGGGTTGGAAAGAAGACTTTAAGGGATACAACTTTATTGTTTACAACTTTTCTTGACTCGGACGTTGACTAGGTCAAAACTGAGCAGTAAGGTGGTACATGTGTTAAAAATGGGATTTTACACCCACTTTCCTCACACAAATTTTACTATTTTTTCTACCTTCTTCCCTCCTTTAAGTCATTCCATGTTTAGCATAAAACATATCAGCCCTCCAAGTGTCCATTGCTTTATTTAAATATTTAAATCCAAGTCATTCATTCCACCTCCTTTTATTTATAAATACTCCCCCTCTCATTGAGAAAATTGAACTTGGCTGAATTGGTAAGGTTGTGCATGGGATTAGAAGGAGATAAAAGAAGACAGTCCAAGCTTGGGTTGGTTATATATTTTTGTTTTTTTTTTCTTATTGTATTGTGTTGTAATTTTTTTATTTCAAAATCCCATTGAATTGTAATTCCAATTTCATAATTTAATGATAAAGTAAAGGTGTGTTGAAATATTAGTCTATAGTTTTTCAATTATTTAATTCATATATTATGATGATTTGATTTGATTTTAATTCTCTTTTTAAAATACATGTTGGATTTAATTATAGATTTTTCAAATTAGATGCACTGAAATATTTATACTAATTAGACTTCCTTCTTCGATTTAAGGCTCTTATTTTCAAGAGTGCACTGAAATATTTAGGTTTGGAGAAAAAGTTCAAATTCTAATTAGTCTAAGGTTTAATTTGAGAAATTCTTGATGATTGAATTCATGGCTTTTATATTTGGAATTGTAATTGATGAAATATTTGAGTGTATGATTGGTGATTTACGTGAGCTCTGTATTTTAGGCCTTTGTTTCATTTTGAAAATATGGAAAATAATGCCTCCTTCATTCTTTGAGCTAGTGCCATTGTAAATATGTATGTAGGTAATTTTAGGTGTTATTTTTATTTTTATTTTAAAATTCAAATTCTTGAAAATTGTGGAACTTGGTTGGTTATTTAATTAATTGCATTTTAGTTTTGTGTTCTAAGTTAAATTAATATTATTTATAATTTTAAGATTAAATCCACCATTTTAATTAAAATTAGATCTCTTTCATTCTTAAATTCTATTTTTAGATGTGATTTCTAATTTTAAACAATGTTTTCTATTTTTAGATATGATTTCTAATTTTAGACAATATTTTCTATTTTTAGAATGTTTCGAAATTAAAATTAGATTTCCTAGATTAGAGAATTAATACCATGTTTAAGATTTATTTCTATGATTTTTTAAATTTCTTAAAATATGTAATTCAGTGGTATATTTTTCACGGATATATTTTCTTAAGTTCTAATGGGTTCGACCTCGCACTCAATCGCTCTATTATTTAATGGTTTATGCACTTGTGAGTTATAAATTTAAAATTTGCACAACAAGTTTTACCTATTCTTTCTCTTTATTCTTTCTTTCCCTTTCCTGAAACCCTATAATCCCTAATCCTTATGTTGCCGCCGCCGCCACTATCTCTCTTTCCTTTTGGATTCCACTCCCAAACCCTAGCCACCGCAGGTATCTCTTTTATTTCTTCTTCCTCTCCAATCTAAGTCATAATTACCGCCATGGTTTTCTCTCTCCTTCGGTTTCTTCTTCTTCCTCTTCCTTCCATTTCCTTCGCCGCCATCGTCTAGCCCCATCTTCCTTCTTCATCTTTCTTTTTCTTTTTTTTTCATCTTCTTTGTCGGTCGTGTGCTTTGACCATTGGAGGTGTAGTGTTGGAGTTTGATCTGTGGATTTTGGAGATGTCAGGTTTCGACGTCATCTTGGGGATGGACTGGTTGTCCTTCCATCAGGTCACCTTGGACTGTTATCATAGGCGAGTAGCAGGTCGTACGCTCACAAGTGATGTGTTCGTTGAGAAGCTTAGCCCTACCTTCAGTCCGACAGTGGAGGAGTTGTGCAGTTTGGTGGCGAGTTTGAGTTGGGAAGGTTCGGGGCCAGCAGGTGTCGAGCTGCCTCAAGTGGTTCGAGAGTTTCTGGACTTTTTCCAGAGGCGCTTCTTGGATTACCACCACTGCGAGAGGTGGAGTTCGTTGTTGACTTGCTACACGGAACGTCACCTATCAGTATTACTCCCTATCGGATGGCACCGACAGAGAATTTGGAATTGGAGAGACAACTCAGGGAGTTAGAGAGCCTTGGCTTCATTCGGCATAACACTTTATCTTGGGATGCACCGATGTTGTTTGTCAAGAAAAAAGATGGCTCCATGAGACTGTGCATCGACTATTGGCAATTGAACAGAGTTACAGTAAAGAACATGTATCCCTTGCCTAGGATCGATGATCTGTTTGACCAGTTGAGAGGGTCTAAGTGCTTCTCCAAGATAGACTTTCATTCAGGTTCCCATCAAGTCAGGGTACGGGTGTGTGATATTGAGAAGACTGCTTTCCGCACTCCTTTTGGACTTTTGAGTTCGTGGTGATGCCTTTTGGGGTGACTAATGCCTCGGCGACGTTCATGACCCTAATGAACAAAATTTTCAGGCCATATCTAGATCAGTTTGTAGTGGTTCATCGACGACATCTTTATATATTCAGCATCGGAGGAGGACCATGAGCAACATCCGAAGATTGTACTCCGAGTCTTGAGGGACCACAAGCTTTATGCGAAGTACAACAAGTGTGAGTTTTGGTTACCAGAGGTTCAGTTTCTTGGACACTTGGTGTCAGCTGATGTTGTGGCCGTGGATCCAGCTAAAGTTGAGGTTGTTCTGAGTTGGGAGCGACCACAAAGTGTGACTGAAATCCTCATCTTTTTGGGTCTTGTGGACTACTACCGACGGTTCATCAAGGATTTCTCCAAGATCGCCACACCCATGACAAGGTTGACCTGTAAGGATGTGCAATTCATCTGGGACGAAGCCTGTGAGGCAGCTTTCCAGAGGTTGAAGAAGAGTCTGACTACCGCTCCAGTGTTGATAGTGCCAGAGAGGGGTCGTGGCTATGCGGTCTACTGCGATGCTTGCGGTGATGGTTTGGGTTGTGTTTTGATGCAGGATGGAAAGGTGGTAGCTTACGGTTCAAGACAGCTTAAGAGACCCATGAACTGAATTATCCTACTCATGACTTGGAGTTAGCGACTGTAGTTTTTACGCTTAATATCTGGAGACATTACTTATATGGGGAGAGGTTCAAAGTTTTCTCAGATCATCATAGCCTAAAGTATCTATTCACACAAAAGGAGCTGAATATGAGACAAAAACGGTGGGTGGAATACCTTGGTGATTACGACTTCGTGTTATCTTACCACCTGGGTAAGGCAAACGTAGTTGCAGACGCCTTGAGTCATAGGACGAGGACAGCCTTGTCAAGTTTGGTCGGCGAATATAGAGCATCTAGACTTTGTCGCATGGTTGTTCAGCCAGGGATTTACGTTAGAGTTTTGAGAGCTCAACATACAGATGAGAGGTGCGTCGCATTGAGGAACGTTGTGGCCAATGGCAATGGACCTTTTGGATGGTCTATTAAACGAGAGATGCTGGTTTGACCTTTCAGGGCAGGCTTTTTGTACCCTTATCGGGACAGTGTCGCGAGGAGGTATTACGACACTTTTACTGCCCCAGGTTCCGCCTTACATCCGGGCCGTACAAAGATGTATCACGACTTGCATCAACAGTTCTGGTGGAGAAGTATGAAAAGAGCAGTAGCCAAGTTTGTGACCCACTATTTGACTTGTCAGCAAGTCAAAGTAGAACACTTGAGACCCACTGGCAAGTTACAGCTCTCCCGGTCCCCGATTGGAAGTGGGACCACATTACTATGGACTTCGTGACTGGTTTACCGAAGTCTTCTCGGAAACATGATGCAGTGTGGGTCATAGTGGATTGATTGACTAAGCCGATCCCTTTTATTGGTATAAAGACAACTGATTCTCTCAAGACTTTGAGTCAGATATATTTGACGGACATTGTCAGACTACACGGTGTGCCTAAGTCAATTGTTTCAGATATGGATCTGAGATTTGTCTCTAGGTTCTGGCAGAGCTTGCAGCAAGAGTTGGGCATGCAGTTATGATTCAGTACAGTTTTCCACCCCTAGACAGATGGTCAGTCAGAGAGGACCATTCAGATCTTAGAGGTTATGCTCCGAGCTTGTGTTTTGGACTATGGGGGTGGCTGGGAAAGCCATTTACATTTGGTTGAGTTTGTTTACAACAACAGCTATCAGTCCAGTATCAAGACGGCACCACATGAGGCCTTGTATGGCAGGCCGTGCAGATCACCCTTGTGTTGGACAGAGACTAGTGGTATAGTGATGTCAGGACCAGAGATGATCCGGGAGACTACTGAACAGGTGAGACAGATCAGGCAGAGGTTGTTGACTGCCCAGAGTCGGCAGAAGAGTTACGCCGATCGTCGGAGGAGGGAGCTTGAATTTGCTATTGGAGACCGCGTTTTCCTTCGGGTTTCGCCCCGTCATGGGATTCAGAGGTTTGGACGGCGAGGGAAGCTGTTGCCTCGTTATGTTGGTTCGTTTGAGGTGTTAGAAAGGGTCGGGGAAGGGGTTTATAGACTTGTACTTCCTCCGAATCTCGCCCGAGTGCATAACGTCTTCCATGTTTCAATGCTTCAGAAGTATTATTAAGATCCGTCGCATGTGATTAACTTAGAAGATGTGGAAATCAATGAGGTTGTTACTTATGAGGAAGGACCGGTGAGGATCAAAGGTTCCAGAGAGCAGAGGCTTCGTGGCAAGACCATCCGCTTGGTTTTAGTGGTTTGACGGCGCAAAGGCAGGAAGACTCTTATTTGGGAAAATGAGGCAACGATGCGGAAACAATTTCCAGCCTTATTTGATACTAGAGGTATGAGTTCAGTTTGAAATTCGAGGACGAATTTCTTTAAAGGGGGTAGTGTTGTAATGACTCGTTTCGAATTTTCTAGTTTTCGAAGAGATTTTCAGATCTCTGAGTTGTTTTAGGGACCTTGGTAACAGTGAAGAGAGTGTGGGCGCAATGGTGGGCCTAGTTTACCTGTTTTCAAGTTCGAGAACTCGAAGGGCATTTTGGTAATATTATAATTATTGCGTATTTGTCATGAAAACTTGTTCAAAAGTCACACGTTTTCTCGCCCGAGATCTTTTCGGATTCTTTCTTCGAGTTTCTTCCTCTTCTTTTTTGAAAAAAAAAGAGGCTAAAACCCTAAACCCTAAACCCATATAAACCCTCACCTCTTTTCCGCGACACTGTAGCCGCTTACGCTACAGTCCCGTCGCTTTTTCCCCCCAAAGTCGTGACTCTCTTCTTCTTCTTCTTCTTCTTCCTCCCGACATTTCTCGATAAGCCTCTCCTCCTTCTCTCTCTCTCTCTCTCTCTCTCTCTCTCTCTCTCTCTCTCTCGATTTTCTTCTTCTTCTCCTTCTTGACCTCGACCGGTTCCACCTTCGTTTTCCCTTATTTTCTATTTCCCTTTTCTTCAATTTTTTTGGGATTTTTCCCAATTTTCCCATATTCTTCCTTTTCCTTTCTCGGATTTCTCTACTTTACTCGGTTTTCCCTTGTTTTCCTTTTCCCTTTCCTTCATTTTCTCAGTTTTTCCATGATTTTCATTTCTTTTCCCTCCTTTTTCCCATTTTCTAGATTTTTCCGGGATTTTCTCCCCTTTCCCTCCCACTCAGCAGAGTTACTGAGTCGCTCGGCCGAGTGCCGAGTCGACTCTGTCGAGTTTTGTTCTGAGTCAACCCAGCCCTTGGGCTGGAGTGGCGACCCAACCACTCGGCCCATTGGCCCAGACCCGACGCGACCCAGACTTGGTCCGGCCCAACCAGGCCCAGACCTGGTCCGGCCCACGTCTGGCAGGCCCACGTCTTCGGCCCAATCCACACCTTGACCCAATTTCCCCAGCCCTTTTCAAAGCTCGGTTTCAAGCTCGGCCCAGTTCGGTCTGTTTTGGGCCCGACCCAGTTTTTAAGCCCGTTTTCTCCTCAGCCTCTTTTTGAACTGTTTTGTCTTAATTTCTCATCCGTTCTTCCTTGTTTCTGCAGATTGAACTCCCTTCAACCCAACAAGTCGCTTACTCGCTTTGGACTTTCGACTCCACACACACGGTGAGGGGACTTACCACAATTTTAGCTTGCATTGCATATATCAAATATGTATTTCGGGACATGAAGTGATCCGAATGGAACGCTCTATTTATTAAGCCACTCGGTAAGGGTGAACCCTTGAGAATAATTATGTGGCAAGGGGTCTATTTGGGTGCACTCTTGTCTACTATATGCTTTTGTAAGAAACTTTAATTGGATAAATTAATATTGAATATGATACTTGAAAGATGTTGATGATACATTGAGTGTTTGTTTATAAGATGCAAATGCAATCCCGCCGAACATGAAGATGTATGTTTAAGTAACTTGTTATGTGCTTTTGACTCGCATGATGAAGTATGATGTTGATATTGGTTAGTTATATTAGAAAATGCATATGTTGTTATACATGTTTAAGTTGTTACATGTGATTATGAAATCATGTGCATACATGAGAGGTAACCCGCAACGGAAAATGTGCCATTAGATATTGAGATGGATGATTTTTTGTGTATATATGTTTATGACGATGTGATGATATTGGTTGTTGGGAGGACTTCCTCGTGACTCTCCGGCGGTTGAGACCCCCATAGGGGGATGCGGGTCTCCCCGTTGCGTTCCGGAGGTCGAGGTGCCTGCCCTAGAGTTCGGCTCTCTCGGGCGTGGTCGAGATGGTTTTCCAACACAGCTCGTGTGGGTGAGGCAGTTGTGTACTCTTTAGTCTCCCAATGGTAATGATAGGGAGACCGGAGTTTGTTGGGGAACCCGATATAGGTTATGGAGATGATTTCTTGGATTTAGTTAGTGGAGACATCGGTCAATAGAGTAGTTGAGTACTGTAGGTATGGATATTTTATTCACTTATGATGTTCACTGCCCCTTTCATATGTGATTTATAACTATTTTGTTAATATGTGGTATGTTTTATCCCTTCACTGGGCCGTTTTGCTCACCCCTTACCTTTCAGGTGCCCTGATCAAGGAGGGCCAGGCGGGCCCCTTGAGAAAGTACGTGGAGAGGAGTAGTAGGGAGTAGGAGTTTATGTTTATGTTGTGTTTGAAAGTTGAGGATTTTTAGTCGCATGGACTTAACATCACTTGTTTGTTTGGATGACTGTATAACCACTTGATTAGTTTACATTTGTGGTTCGTTGTGTTTTTCCTAGTTCTAGACTTGTGGTTTGTTGGATGGGAAGCAGTTATCCCGCTTTTTTTAAAAAAAAAATACTATTACTTTTGTACCCGATATCTGTCTTTGTGACCTTCTAAAGCTTTTCGGAGATAACGCTCCTGTAACGGGACGTGACGTTACATTTCCAGCCAGTTTCCAACCAGATATGTGGGATCATCCCATTTTTGTGGGGCCATCCTAGTTTTGCAGACTTGTCCTAGCTGCTCAGGCCCAGTAACCCATGCATCGCATCCTTCAACCTGTTTTCATCGCTTGGATTTCGAAAATGCACACAAATGAGGGAACCTAACACACTATTTTAGCATACACATTTCTGCATAAATATCTATCTAATTATGTGGACACGGAGTACACTGAATGAGACCTCTTATATATTATGGGCCACTCGGCAAGGGAACCGTTCTGATGATTATGTGTCAAGGGACCACTCACGTGTACTCGTGTCCGGTGTGAATAAAAAGGCATGATGAATGTATTAGATGTGTTGGATAATCATGTGTTATTATTTGATGCGACTGATTGATAACATGTTGAAATGCCAATGTGTGAACATGCGATAGATTATAACCATGTGTTATTATTTGAGGTGCTATGATTGATAACATGCGTAGAGGTAATTGTGCATGTACGTAGCTAGTGTATATGGAATGCGTACGGGACATGTGTACTAAACTATATTAGAATCTAGAGACTTCACCTTGTCGGGTAGTTAGGGTTGGGATATTATGTGGGACAGCGCATTGGAAGCGTGGTCGGACTATAGTTTACCCGGTGGTTAGACATTGGTGGATGTACTCCCTAGTATAAGCTAGACGGTCAGGTCTACCCTTGTAATCTTAGGACACGCCAATGGGAGAGGCATGGTCCGATTTGGAGGGCGAGGTGCACGTGAGTCCCATGAGGGACAGAGAGAGTATGGGTTAGATGGTCAGGACCATCCTCATAATCCTCGGACATGCCTATGGGAGAGGTGTGGTCCGGTTTGGAGGGAGAGGTGCCTGGGAGTCCCAGGAGGGACATAGAGTATGGTTTAGAGGGTCATGTCTATCTTGTGTTCTTCAGACATACCTATGGGAGAGGCGTGGTCCAATTAGGTGGGTGTAGTGCCTGGGAGTCACAAGGGGAGGACTGACAGGTTGAGAAGTAGTTATGGTAGCCTCAGGGACGCCATTCAGACGGACAAGTTGAGAAGTAGTTATGGTAGCCTCAGAAACGCCATTCAGTTGAGTGTTGGTTCACCCAAGGCAGTCGTATAAGCCCTTACAGTTACTGTACTCGAGTGCGTGATGGTTGAGGACAACTCCCGCTGGTATGGTTTATGATCCCCATATGACCGAGTTGGTTGAGGGTGTTTCGCCCACTCATTGGTCGAGGGTGATGCGGTTGAGGACAACTCCAGTTGGTATGGTTTATGATTCCCGGATGACCGAGTGGGATGAGGGTGTTTCGCGCATTCATTGGTCGAGGGATGGTACGGTTGAGAACAACTCCCGCTAACATGGTTTATGATCCCTGGATGATAGAGTGAGTTGAGGGTCTTTCGCCCACTCATTAGTCGAGGGATGATGCTATTGAGGACAGCTCTCGCTAATATGGTTTATGATCCCCAGATGATCGAGTGGGTTGAAGGTGTTTTGCCCACTCATTGGTCGAGGGATGGTGCAGTTGAGGACAGCTCCTGCTGGTATGGTTTATGATACCCAGATGAACGAGTGCGTTGAGGGAGCTTCTCCCACTCATTGGTTGAGGGATGGTTCGATTGAGGACAGCTCCCGCTGGTATGGTTTATGATCCCTGGATGACCGAGTGGGTTGAGGGTGTTTCGCCCACTTATTGATCGAGGGATGGTGCGGTTGAGGACAGCTCTAGCTAGCATGGTTTATGATCCTCAGATAACCAAGTGGGTTGAGAGTGTTTCGCCCACTCATTAGTCAAGGGATGGTGCGGTTGAGGACAGCTCCCACTGGTATGGTTTATGATTCCCGAATGACCAAGTAGGTTGACGATTTTTCGCCCTTTATGATTCCCGGATGACTGAGTAGGTTAATGGTGGTGTTTCGCTCACTCATTAGTCAAGGGATGGTACGGTTGAGGATAGCTCCAGTGAGCCTTACAGCCTGGTTATGATTCATGACTCGTGGTACCGGTCTGTGAGGTGTGTGTGGACCTCTGTGGAAGTGTTGACCCTAGGGGTAGGGCAGTTGTGTGTGTGGACCTCTGTGGAGGTGGTGACCCTAGAGGTAGGGCCGTTGTGTGTGTGGACCTCTGTGGAGGTGGTGACCCTAATGATAGGGCAGTTGTGTTTGTGGACCTCAGTGGAGGTGGTGGCCCTAGAGGCAGGGCGTTTGTGGGTTATGTCGAGTATGTGCTGGATGGTCCGCACAGTGGGTCGTGCGTAGGTTATGCAGTACTATGCATATAGACATTCTTGATACATCATAGTAGTGGTCATGCAGTGGATGTGTAGTGTTTGATTTATATATTTGTGTTATCTTGCTAGGCATGCAGTGCTCACCCCGCTTGCCTTTCAGATATTTTGATGGAGGCGGGACCCCACGGGTTCCAGGATCAGTCATAAGCGGTGGAGACTGCAGATAGTTTAGATTTATTTCTCTTTCGGTTGCTTGAGAGAACAATGTATATTTGTTTCAGTTGTCGTTGGATATTATGGATAATTGTATAATTGTTTCTATATTGTTATGTTGGTTTGAATCATTAATGCTTCACTTGTTTCAATTATTATCCTATTGTGGTTTGATAAAAAAAACATACCTGATATCTGTTTTTGGGGATTTAATGAGATGTTTCGGAGATAACACTCATGTAGCGGGACGGGGTGTTACATTTAGTGGAGTTGAGAATTGGTGAAAGTGGAAGAGCAGATGAACAACTAGCAATATAACTAAAGCTAGAAGTACAGTAAAACCCCTATAAAATAATAGTCTTGGGACCAAGAGAAATTATTATTTTAGCAGGGTTATTGATTTATCTATAAATGAATAATTTATTAATTTATCGATAAATGAATAATTTATTTATTTATCGATAAATGAATATTTATGAATTTAGAGAGAGTATTGTATTTCTACTACTTGTACATGTATAGCTTATAAATCCAAAAACAATGGATGTGGTCAAAAGTTAATACATTGAAGCCTAAGTGACTCTAAAAAAGAATAGATGATTATTAATTGTAGAAGATAGAAAGAATCCTAAAAGGAGGAGATGTGGTGTCAAAACTTAATGCCCTATAAGATAAAGAGGTTTCAAATAGAAGATAAAGATGTTTCAAGTACATAGAAGATAAACTCTATAAATAGTCATTAGTTTTAGACTTTTAGACTCCAAATCTGTACAATTCCATATCTTGTTCCTCCATGGCGTCTCATTTGATAGGAGTAAAAAAATCTACAATGGAAAATCCCTATACTTTCTCTCCAATCCAGTCCACCTCATCTCCACATCATCAATTTTATCCTCCACATCCTCAAACACGATTTTCTC
Organism: Chimonanthus praecox; assembly: GCA_022113865.1. Taxonomy (NCBI): domain Eukaryota; kingdom Viridiplantae; phylum Streptophyta; class Magnoliopsida; order Laurales; family Calycanthaceae; genus Chimonanthus; species Chimonanthus praecox. The sequence goes on along the minus strand of CM039089.1, from coordinate 49,693,217 downwards.
TATCTCCTTTTCCATCCATTCGAAAATCGGATGTAATCCTCTCCACATCAACTCATCCATCCATCCATTCAAACTTTTAACCTAGCCGTTCATATCATTGCATACATTAAAACCCTAAATTGCACAACAAAATTCGCCCATAGGGCTGTCCTATTTTCTCTCATTCATTTTCTTTCCCTCCAAGTTTGCTTGCATCCCAAGCCACCATCTAGCCAAATTCGTGTATAGCCTTATGCAACCCTAGGTTTTCTATCTTTTAATCACACCCACCCATATTCCATTAGATTTAATCCCATCCTTTCATCCATTAACTTAAACCCAGATTTAATCTTAGCCATTCGTCCATTTCTTGAGCCTATAAATATCCCATTCGACCATAGGCAAAATTGAATTTGATCTGAAGCTCAAGAGGACCAAAGGCTGAAGAGAGAAGGCAAGAAAATAGAGACATTTTCTATTTATCTATTTTGTCTTTCTTGTACTTAATTTTATGTAAGCCTGTACTAGAATTCTTTTATTAAATAAATAAGAGACATTTTCTTTTAGAATCCTGGAAAGTCCAATTATTCAAATTTATTTTTATACTCTATTTTGATTTTAAATTTATATTCTTTGTTTAATTAAAATATTTAGGGAATTAAACTTTAATTAAATAAAAGTTTATGAATTTCTAATTAAATAGGCATGAATTGATTTTTGAATTCTAAGCGTTGAATTTCAGATCTAGGTTTCTTATTTATTTATTTATTTTGGGCTATAAGACAAGAATTCCATAACTACCTTTAAATTATGCATTTTTATATTCTGTCATTTATTTTATTTGTAAATTTATTTCATATCTTTAGTTATGTTAGATCTTTTGATTGTATGTTGTATTTTAATTATTTTAATTCTTTAATTTGTTTGTCATTTATTTTAATACTCTTATATTTTATTTTATGTTTTCAAACCACTCCTTCAATATGTGTTGGCTAGTTTGAGATTTAATTCAACTAAACCTTAATTTTGCTTTCTCGAACTTAGGTGTAAGATTATCCATAAATTCTACATTAATCCATTAACTTAATTGGATTTAATTAATGTTCTACCTTTTGGATTTGAATCTTAAATTAGAGATTCAATTATTTTAATTGGATTTAATCCATTTATTTTAATACTCTTATATTTTATTTTATGTTTTCAAGCCACTCCTTCAATATGTGTTGGCTAGTTTGAGATTTAATTCAACTAAACCTTAATTTTGCTTTCTTGAACTTATGTGTGAGATTATCCATAAATTCTACATTAATCCATTAACTTAATTGGATTTAATTAATGTTCTAACTTTTGGATTTGAATCTTAAATTAGAGATTTTATTAACTTAGAGTTAAATTTATGAAAATATGATTAATTGTTATGATTTGATTTATTTTAAATCTTTGTTTTCTAGAAAACATAACAATTCAACCACTAGATTGTGGGATCGACCTCGCACTCAAAGCGCTATACTATAAAGGTTCATGCGCTTGCGAGATTTATAAATTTAAAAATTTGCACATCAACACATAGCCTTGACTTGGGATCACCTCAAGTGCACATCACACCTCGAAAAAGGTTTATAGTTGGATTATTTTTCTAGAATGTAGTTAGATTTATTTTGCTCAAACTATTTTATCATAAATCCTCATTAAAACAACTCTCGCCTACATAAGATTGACCCTATTTTAAAAAAAAATGTAAGGATACATAGAAACACTTATTAAAAAAGTTCGATAGTTTAGCAACAAACTCCTAAGTGAATGGGGTGTAACCAATTTGTTGCCTGTAAATCTCAAAATTTAGTTTCAATGTTACGAAGCCTATAACGGCTGTACAAGCCACAGCGCTACGGTAGATATAAGGTTTGTATCAGCTGCAGCATTCAATGGTTGCGACTGACACGTATCAACCAAATTTTTTAACTTAGTTTATATTAGTAAGACTAAGGATGGGATATATTCATGATTTTAGATGCCAAATTTCAGTTAGTAATTTCATCACTTAAAATTGTGATTAAATGTATTATAGTTTCATCGTACAAATCAAAGTATATTAGTTAATATGAGAAACGATACTTGGTTTTTAATATGAAAACTTGGCTGGCATTTATTAAGTTGAATGAGAAGCAAGTAATCAGCAGCCTCCTAGAACCAACAACAGATGCAGTACTCCATGGCAATATCTAGTTGAAATTTTTGATAGGTTAAGAAAGACTAAAGTATATCAAGTTTTCTCGATGTGTGTGGGTTGGGAGGTTTACACATGCTCTAAAGATTACTCAGATGGGACGCTTGAATACCTTGATCTTAAAAAAAATGACTTCAAACTTCAAATTACTCAAAACTCAAGTAGCCAACCAATCAAGTAACTATGGTTAACAAGTACACACTCATTATTTAAAACACCAAAGATAAATCAATGTGCTATTCCTAATTGTCAATTGGAGTTCACTTGTGAAATAAGAAACATATTAACTAAATAAAGAGAAATACTTTTATTTTAGATGAATACTAAATCTCGACAAAATGATATATATTGGGGTTAAACTAAGATCATAAATGAATAGTCAAACTTAGAACTAACTTTTTTATCATCCAACCATCCATATGTAATCGCCTTGGAATGTTATTCAAAATATCAGTTAGACGGCATTTCTATCAAACTAGTTTGAAGAGTATTCCTTCAATCATCAAGTAAACATCAAATGTCTGATATACTCATGTAATGAAGAAGGTGAAATAGATGGGAATGACAAACAATTATCTCTCATACGTGTTTCCTAAATTATTCTATCCAACTATGTGATCCACTAATTATCCATGTGCTTTCTCTTTCATTATCACATAAAATCATTACTCCATCTATTTTAATGAGCGGGCGATATGTAACACTATTAAAAAAATCGCTTACATAATGTTTTCATCACCTTAGGTATAAAATATCAATATGACGATTTCACTTGTTTTCGATCTCTCAGTAGTAACCTCTAAACCTTCTGTTATCCCTCATCTAGTAACTCTACCATCATACCAAAAAAAGTAATCTATACCTTCAAAACCAAGGCTTTTGATCCGATAATCGGACACTGAGGCGACAATGGATATAAATACAATAGAAATAAGATGAGAAAATAATATAGACACATGATTTTAGGAAGATAAATCTTCCTCTTTTTGGTCTTTTCTTCTATTTTCTCAAAACACGAATTGAAAAATCTCTCTAGCGTGCATCCACAAGTTGGAGACTGCCAAAAACAAAAAAGAAATGGGATAAAAGAAGGCAGAAACTGCCCAGAACCGTCGAAAACTACTCAAACCGTCAGAAGTTTTCATGTACCAATTGACTGGTACTGTTCATAGACTGTGCCAGACAATGTACCAGTCGACTGGGGGATCAACTGGTACCATCAGAGAGTTGTTTGTTCTTACAAACAGGCAGTAGTCTACGTACCAGTCGAGTGGTGGATCGACTGGTACTACGTCGAGAGTGTATTAGACGATGTACCAGTCGACTAGTGGATCGACTGGTACCATCTAAGAGTGATTTGTAACATAGTACAGTCACTAGACGATGTACTAGTCGACTAGTGGATCAACTGGTACCCTTAAAGACTTATTTTATTCTTTATTTTTCTAAGTCGTTAACCAATTTTTACAATAAGAGATACAAGAAATACATGGGAATACAGGAAAATACAATAGTGAGATATCCACCTCGATCATGGCTCCTGTTGATCTGCAAATTTTACATTTATAATCTCGCAAGGGCACAAACTATTTAATAGTATAGCGATTGAGTGTGAGGTCGAACCCAAAGGAAATCCATAAAATATATTTTTAAAATTAAATTAGTACATTTAAAAAAGATGTAATCTTAAAAAATAGAAACAAAAGTTGCAAACTTGAAATTAAAAGCAAAATAATCGCAAAAGAATTCTAAAACTTGGATGTTTTAGGATTCTAAATGGATGCTTTGTATTTATCTCATGGAAGAATTCAATACATGCACTTATAAATTAAATATAAGAAAGACAACATAAAAATAAAAATCTACAGCTTTCACTTGTAAATTCGAATGGTGCTCCTGTCTTCTTGTCTTTTCTCTCCAGCCTTAGTCCTCTCAAGCTCCAGTTCAAATTCGAATTCTATGGTGTACCTCAGTACTCTATTTATAAGCTCAGGGTTGGAATGGACAGTTGGAATTAAATCTGGGTTAAGTTGTGAATTGATGGCTAGGATTGGATCTCATTTACAAGTGGATGAAGGAGATTTTAAGTTGAAAAAGCTAGGGTTACAAGGCATACACGAAATTTGGGTGGCTTGGCTTGGTGTCTAAGCTATGGTGCAGAGAAAATTGGGATTTAGGATTAGTTTGAAAAGTTGAGTGCAAATCCATTTTTCTACACATGTATCAACTTGAAGCTCCAAAATACCAAAATACCAAAATTGTGTCAAAACTTGCCTTCCAAATGCCTTTTTTTTCTCCATTTCTTCCTCCACAAGGCTTCACATGAAATTGACAAGGTGTTGTGGCATGAACCTAGATGGGATTTTGGCTTTATTCTTAATCCTAGGGTTGTTATGAATGAATGACTTAGATTACTGTTGAGCACTGAAATCTTACATTTTTACCCCTGATTATTAGGCCAGTTAATTCTCAATTTTGTAGTAAAAAATGGAAAGTTCAGGAAAATCAAGTAAAAACAACAAAAGATTGTAATTTTAGAGCTTTAAAGAGAAGACCTAGAATTATTATAATTTTTTTATGTCACTTTATAGGATTTTCATGTAAATTAATTAATCTAGATCCAGTTATGAGAGTTTATGATTAATTAATAATTTCTAGATTTAAAGTGGCTAAATAATTATTTAAGTCTAGAGGTTAAAAGCTGCAATCCAAGTGCCAAAGCCAAAATTTCAAGTCATTGGGCCAAGACTCAGTTCAAGTGGGCCAAGCTATGCTCCATAAAGCTTCAATGGGCCAAGCCACATTCAAGCCCATGTGCATTCCACACACTGGGCCAGGCCAGTGTACAAGCTCAATCCAACTAAGGCCCATGCTCTCAAATCCAATTTAAATGGGCCTGAGTTGAGATCTAGATCTAAATCCATGGTCCATGTTTGAATTTACCTAAGTCCAACCCAACTACCTATGTCCAAAACCCATAACCCAACTTCACATCCACACCATCTTATTTCCATCTTAGATCTTAATCTTCCATCTCACATACCAAATTAGATCAAACCTTAGATCCACCATCAAATCTAACCCATCTATTCATCTATCATTAGATCTAGGTCATCGATCATCATCATGATCATCTTAACCTTAGTTTAGTGTTCGTCCATGCATCACCTATTAATCATTGCATTCATTTCATGCATTGATCATCTTAGCCATTAGATATTAGGTAATCTAATCTCTCTCACTCATTCATCTCTTAGAAACCCTAGAGCCTCCACATGTATCCATCACATACACACATTACCTTAGATTTAGGTCATACATTGCATCATCTCCCTAGGATCAACCTTTGAATCGGAACCCTCAATCAACCATCTACCCATTCCTATAACTATTTTACCCAAAATACCTTAGAGCCATTAGATCAAAACTCATTTAATCTAAGCCCTCCATTCATAAACCCTAAGCTATGAACAACTTGTGGTTCAAGCTAGCCCCCATGCGTATATTACACCTCATCATCCCATGATTTTTCAACCTAAAACCTCTCCATGCACTTAGACTAAAAACCATTTAGTTACATTCCTAAGATCCAAACACACCTCACCATCCAATCCCCAAGTATCCCACACGATTTTCTCAATTCCAAGCCAATCCAATTCCTATTTCTCTGTTAATCTCCTATCTTCTCTCCACCTTGACTTAGCCAACAAGGAAAGCCACACCAAATTCGTGTGACTCTCCTTGTGCAACCCTAAAATCCAAGCTTAAATTCCCATCATCCATTCCCATTTAGATCCAATCCAGTCCTTTGATTTCCCACCTTAAACCTTGATTTAATCCAAGCCATCCATCTCTTTTCAAAACCTATAAATGCCCCATTACGCCAAGCGTAAAATTGGAATATTGCCTGGAATTCAAGAGGACAAAAGGGTAGAGCAAAAGACAGGAAAACAAGGAGCACCACGCGAATTTACAAATGAGAGTATAGATTTTTATCTTTTATGTTGTTTTCTTATATTTAATTTAGAAAAGCCTTGTACTTTAATTCTTCCATTTAATAAAGTAAAGCATTCATTTAGAACCCTGGAACATCCAATTTCTAAAATGCTTTTATGATTATTTTATTTTTAATTTCAAGAATACAACTTTTATTTATTTGATTGAACATGAGCGTATGCAATAGTTACGATCTTGATTGTAAGACTTAAATCATAATTACTAAGGTTTTGATTAATTAAATTAAAAGTTGTGAATCTTGTTTTATTAATAAATATAAATTGTATTTTAGATCTTTTCGTGAATTTTAGATCTAGGCCTTTACTTTATTTACATATCTTGGGTGATGAAGGGTCTATTCCAAACAACCACTTTTTCTGTTACTGCACATTTAATTTCAGTCTTTTATTTTCATCCAATTTAATTTTTTGCCTTTTGTTTATGTTAAATCTCATGTTTGTTGTGCAATAGTTGTTTTAACCCAAATCTTGTATAATCTAATCTTTAATTCTGTAACTTTTTAATTCATTATTTAATTATTTAATTCATTCTTTAATTCTTTGATTCACTTTCTCTTAAACTCACTCTCTCTCAAGGATCCATTCAACAAAAGTTAGGATGATGTGTAAATAATTTTGTAACTTGAATTCATAATCATGATTAAGATTAAGATTTAATTCACCATATAAGAATAAGAAATCACACATCTTATTTGCTGATTTTTCCAGTTAGATACATGACTCATTTAATGATTCAATTTCTTAAAAATAATTCATTTTTAGAGGACATTAATTTAAATTCATATACTTTGAGATTTTCTTTGGACTTCGACCTCGCACTCAATCGCTATACTATACATGGTTCGTGCGCTTGTGAGAATAACAAATTTAAAACCATCAACAATTACTTTGGGTTAAGATCTAATGGCTCTAAGGTTTTGCCTAATATATATGTATGAGATAGATGGTTGTGATTAAATGTCCTAAAATCTAATGGCTTAACTAATGGATAAATGATCTAATTTGATGGATGATGAGATGATGCATGTATGATCATGATCCTAGGGTTAATCTACATGATGAATGGTTTGGATGACCTAGATCTAATCATGATGCATGAATGGTTCGGATTTGATGGATTGATCTAGGGTTTCCAAAGTTTAATGGTATGAAATGAATGGTATGGATGAGATGTATGGAATGAATGGTTACGATTGCATGATTTGGCTAATAGATGGTTGAGATTGCATAGAGAGAGGATTGGATGGTGTGGATTAATAAGGAAATGGACAAGGATTAGGCGTGTGAAAGGTTTATGGACTTGGGTTTTCGACCTATAAATGAGAACATGGGCCTCCAGTGGATCTTTGACTTGAACTTGAGGACTTGGGCCTTTGTTGGACTTTGGAGTGTATATTGGCCTGGTCCATCTTATAATATGCGCATGGACTACATGTGGCCTGGCTCAATATTGGCCTGTGGAGCTTAGCTTGGTCCAATTGAACTGGATCTCTGCCTCATTTGATCTTGATTTTTAGTCTTTGACACTTGAATTGCATGTTCTCTCTCCCGGAATTAAATAATTAACTCCACCACCAAAAATCTAAAATACTGATTAAGTCTAGACTCTCGTAACCGGATCTAAACTAGCCAATTTTCATGAAATACCTAAGTGAGCCAAATTAATTACTAAAATTCTAGATCTTTTATTTTAGGCTCAAAACTAGCAATTATCCACTAACTTAACTTGATTTCCTGTATTCTCCATTTTTAATCTACAAAAGTAAGAATTTGTATTAAATGCACTAATATACACAAAATTGAGAGCTAACTGATCTAATAATTAGGGGTAAAAATGTAAGATTTCAGTGCTCAACAACTCCCCCTGTTCAGGGGATTTAGATCCCACTAAATCTTCAGAATTTCAAATGAGTGAACTCGGTAGCTCCCTTCTCCCGACTGTACCACCGCGACTGACTTCGCAATTGAACCTTCTTGCCGATCCGGTAAGAGTCATAATTCTCTCGCCTAGTCTTCATAACCTTCTTCTCCAATATGCAATCTTCAGACAGTAGATCCTCCCGCTCTACCCACAAATCATAAATGGATGGTAGCCGCGTCTCCTTATTTGAATCGTCATCAAGTAGTGAAGGTTCAAATAGCTTTAAGTTCTCAACATTGATGACCGAGTACATCTGCATATACGGTGGTAGATCCATCAGGAATGCATTGTCTCCAATCTTCTTGATGATTCTCAACGATCCATATTTGATGGGTTTCAATTTCTGTTCATATCCCTTCAACCGTTCTTTGCTCAGCTTCAGCCAAACAAGATCACTGTCTTGGAATGTATACTCCACCCGATGTCGATCATGTCGGTCCTTATAGCTTTGTTGTTAACGCTGCAGTTGTGCCTCCACTTCTTTATGCACCTTGGCAATCCTCTCAAGACATCATTGAGCTCTAGCCCTGTCCTCCTCTTCTCTCCCTTCCAACTGACTGTCCCCAAAGTTGAAAGCCAAATCAAAAGGGCTTTGAGGCAAGTAACCCAAACACACTTCAAAAAGTGACTTCTTTGTTGAGCCATGAATTGCACGATTGAAAGCGAACTGCAGATATGGTAAGCTTGTGCCCCAAATATTAGGATTCTTGGAATTGTAGCCTCGAAGGAGGTGCATCAGAGTTCTGTTTACTACCTATGTCTTGTCATTAGTTTGCGAATGAAATGTTGTGTTCCTCTTCAGCCTGGTATCCATCATTCCCCATAGTGAATTCCACAAATGACTTAGGAATTGACTATGTCTATCCGAGACAATCAACGTAGGCAATCCATAGTGCTTCCAAATATGGTCAAAGAATAGCTTCGCTTCTGACTCTCCTGTCACTGTCTTCTTGCAAGGGATGAGTTGCACCGTCTTGTTGAACCGATCCATAATAACAAACAGATAATTGTATCCAGACTTGGTCTTCGGTAAACCTCCCAAAAATTCAACCAGCTTATTCGTTGCTCATTTCTTGTACTTTATCACCAGATTAAACTTTTGGGAGGTCCTCTGTGTAGGTGGTCTAGACAACATATCAGTAAGCTTATTCGTGGCTCTTTTCTGGTACTTTATCACCAGATTAAATTGTTGTAAGTATGACTTCCACTTCATGTGTCGAGCCTGCTGCAACTTAGATTGAATTTGCAAAAACTTGAGGGGTTTGTGGTCGGTGTTGATTATGACATCCTTCCCCAACAGATACACACGCCAATGCTTCACCGCCTGGTGCAAAGCATACATCTCCTTATCAATGGTGGTGTAATTCATCATCGGATCACTGAACATCTCAGAATGGTAAGCCACTAGTATTTCATCCTGTAACAAAACAGATCCCATAGCATATGTAGATGCATCTGCCTCAACCTCAAAAGGGCAATGCAAATTTGGTAATGCCAATACTGGAGCTTCTGAAATCTTCCATTTCAAGTGCTCATCCTTCTTCGTCAACTCAAACTTCTGATTGGCCTTTGTCAAAGCATGTAAAGGCGCTGCAATTAGTGAAAAATGGCAGATGAACTTCCGCAGGTACTGGTAAGCTCCCATGAAGCTTCTAACTTCAGTCATTGAACGAGGTGAAGGCCATGTGGTAATCACCTCTATTTTTGAAGGGTCCACCTTCAATTCTTCTGCTCCAACTACAAAACCCAGGTCCACCAATGACTACTTTCCAATTTCACATTTCTTTCCATTCAGCTGGAGCTGATTCTCCATCAACACCCCTAACACCTTCTTCAACTGAGTAATGTGATCTTCCCATATCTTGTTATAACTTAAAATATCATCTAGATATAGATTAACAAAATCTTCAATGAAAAGATGCAATACCTCATTCATCAATCTCGCGAAGGTCGCAGGTGCGTTGCACAATCCAAATGGCATGACCAACCATTCAAACTGCCCATGCCTGGTCTTGAATGAACTTCCAGGTGTCTTATTCGAAACCCCGAACTTGGTGATAACCCGACTTTAGGTCCAACTTGGTGAAAAACTGGGCTCCTTATAGTTGATCAAGCTGGTCATCAATCCTCGGTAAAGGATAACGATTCTTGATAGTTCTTGTTTAAGGCCCTATAATCAATGCACATTATCCAACCTTCGTCCTTCTTAAGCACCAACAAAGCTGGACATCCACAGGGTGAACAACTAGGTTTGATGACTCCGTGCTCCAACACATCAAACTCATGTTAGGTAGAGAAGCATCTCCTACCAACTGTATGTCATGTTTCATAGGTCTCCGTGGTGGTAAACCTTGTACCTCCTCAAATAGTTCCTTGAAAGTCAGCTTGACTTTCTCAATCTCATTCTCTTGCTTGGGAATGAGAGATACTGTGGAGAGTGTCACTTTAGCTGATGGTTGTTCCTGTGGTCTGATCATCAACAGGACAAACTTCCCACAAGAATTCACCATCCTCTTGGCTTGTGTAGCTTTGACCAAAGAGGTAGTGGTTTGTGGTTTGTGGTTTGTTGGTGTTGTCATGAAATTCTTTTCCGTCCTTCACAAATCGATACTTGCGTTGTCGCCTGTAATGAATGGCATCTCGGTACGACAAATATGGATTTCCCAAAATGACCTGACACATGTCCAATGGAACCACGTCACAAGTCACCTCATCAATATACTTCTCTATCATAGCAAATTTGAAGGTGCACTGCTTAGTGATCTTCATCTCCACATCTTTTTTTATCCACCCCAATGGATAGGCTCTTGGATGTACTGTCGTCACTAAACTCATCCTCTATACCAAGCATTCTGAAATTAAGTTCTTATGGCTTCTCGGATCAACTATTGCCTCAATCACACTTTGCTTCACTTGAATCTTCAAGTGAAATAATTCTTTCCTTAACTTAGAGTTCTTAGAAGTCTATACAGTCTTTGCCATGGGTGAAAGATTATTGTCTGCCTTTTGCAGCTCTTCAATCTCTTCAACCTCACGAACATTCAATACTGCCTTTTCGTCCTTTTTCGAGCATCATTCAGGGTGTAGCTTCCAGCAATTTTCTTTTATGTGACAATTTTTTTTACGGTGATCACAAGTAGGACTCTTAGTACTACTTTGCTTCTTTGGCTGACTAGTCTCACCCCTATTGTTACTACCCATACCAGCTCTCCCTTTGAAATTCGGCTTGACCTCAACCCTATCATACTTATTATTCTTTGCCTCTATAGCGATGGCCTTCACTGTAGCTTCATTGATGGAGCTAACTTCAAAAAGTTTCAGCTCCCTCTGAATATATTCGGCTAAACCACCCACATACTCCAGGAAAACCTCGTAGTCTTCAATAGGGCCTGAGTGTGGAATTTGGCTATGTGCTCTTAAACCGATTGGACAGATTGTTGTCACAAGTACTGCCACCTGATCCACCGGACTTCCTCTATCCAATTAGGTAAAATTGTTTTCGGATCAACTTCTTAAACTTACCCCAAGTTAATTCTGATATGTCATGTCGCGTCACATAAGCATTCCACCATGTCAGTGCATGTCTTAACATCTTCAGTCGTGCAAAATTGATTTTCTGGGCACTAGTGTACACATAGAGAGTAAAATAATTCTCCATTTGTTCCATCCAATTGTCTAACTTGTCCGCATCAACTACAGAATTTCTAGTTTTAAATATACTCTGAAAGGTTTCTTATCGGACTGGTCGGCTCCCAACAAGAATTCCTAGGTCTACCCGACCTCTTCCTCGTCTTCTTCCTCCTTGTCTGTATCTGTCGGTTCGATCCTTTTCTTCTTGGATGAACCTGCAGATGTCTGTTTCGAAGAGGATTTTGAGGCTGCACCTTCCATCAACTTGGTGACTAATTCCATCAATGCGGCCATTTCTTCCTCCAATTTGGAGAAACGCTCTTTCAATTTGTCATTTGCAGCCATATCCGTCTTTCTCGAGATTCTCTTTTTTTCTGAACAAAGGGGCTCTGAGAGTTCTTCACCAGACTTCTGGTATTGGTCACGTGTCAAGACCATATACCCTAGGCATCCCAAAGAGGACGAAACCGAGCTCTGATACCAAATTGATCCGATAACCAGATACTGGAGCGACAATGGATAGAAATAGTGTGGAAATAAGATGAGAAACTAATATAGACACAGGATTTTGGGAAGAGAAATCTTTCTCTTTTTGGTCTTTCTTCTATTTTTTCAAAACACAGATTGTACAATCTCTCTAGCATGCATCCACAAGTTGGAGACTATCAAAAACATAAGAGAAATGGACAAAAGTGGGCAAAAACTGCCTAGAACCGTCGAAAATTGCTCAAACCGTCGACAATTTTCATGTACCAATCAACTGGTACGTCGACTGGTACATCAACTGGTACTGTTCACAGACTGTCTTAGACGATGTACCAGTCGACTGGTGGATCGACTGGTACCATCAGAGAGTTGTCTGTTCTTACAGACAGACAATAGTCTACATACTAGTCGACTGGTGAATCGACTAGTACTATATCTAGACTTTACTAGACGTTGTAAAAATCGACTAGTGGATCGACTGGTACCATCTGAGACTGATTTGTAACATAGTACAATCACTAGACGATGTACTAGTCGACTGTGGATCGATCGGTACCCTTATAGACTTTTTTTTCTTTTTTTTCTAAGTCTTATAACAAATTTTTACAACAACATATATAAGAAATACATGAAAATGCAATAGTGGGAGATCCACCTGGATCAACTTCAAACAACTCTATGTTAATGAATTGATTCAAAATGGATTTGTTTAAATAAGGAGCAAAAAGTGATAATAGATCCTAAAGTTATTTTCTAAATTAAAAAATATAAATTTTATTTTATAGTGAAAATTTATTAAGTTAGAATAATGACTTGTATAAGCTTTGCGATATTAAACAGTAATACCCCAGCGCTAATTAAAATTAATTATATGGTTATGAGTCGTTAATTGTGATATGTTAATCAGGAAGCTTACAGAATGGACTTTCTGACAAGTCCAAGTTTGACCCGATCCGATTTCAGAAGTTCATTGATCCGACTCACTAAAGTGTGGATGGCAAAGCTGTAAATATCTGAACTTTCTCTAGTAAAGACCCTAAAACTATTTCGCTCTGGAAAACCACTCATTTGATTTAATTGAGATTCCAAATTCACAAACATTCCATATTTTTTAAATTTTGAGTCTAACGGGTTGTTTCGTTCATTCTAATTCCACAAATTTTGACCCCCTTAAATTACCCACTATGTAAAACTATAATTGAACAATGAATACGAAGTCAAAAAAATATACAGAGAGATTCAGTATTCAATCGGTGACATAACCAAGCTTTTCATGTTTTCATATCTCCAAAAAACAAAGTGTAAGACACTCAATTTACACTGTTGAATATGAACCATTGTTTTAACAAAAACCACTTTCTCACTCGGATGGAGTGACTTTTGACCTCAAAACTCCTTTGACCTTTAGAATGGTTTCATAAGACGAATTTACCAGACATAAATGCTAGTCAGATTTTCCCTAAAAGATACTTCGAATCTATGAAAATTTGACCAAAACATGATTTTTCACTAAATCATTGGGTTTTTGACGTGTATTTCTCTCTAGATTTTTTTGGCCTTTCTAGTTTTTGAAACCCAACCTATCGGACTAGTTAAATCAGTTTAGGAGAACCTCTATAATACCCAACTTGTGTCGTGGGTTAAAAGTTTTTTAAAAAAAATGCATGTTAATCCATAAGCTACATGCTAGTGTGGTAGCATAGGCAAACGTGGTTGCCTTGCAACCCATGTCCTTGCCTATAGATGCTATGGAGTGAGGAAGCAAGGAAAAAAAACTATCTCCTCTCTGCAATTCCCTGCGAGACGTCACGACGCGAGATAAGTCCGAGCTTCCAAATCCCGACCCTTAACTGTCCAACCATACTTGTGCGTGGACTAAGTCCACTAGAACAGTTCACACATACTCAAGTTAACTTGGAGAATAAATCATACATGCAGAATTACAATAGGATAACAATCCTATTCCATTTCAGATAGTAAAGTACATCCATCACTTAATAATTACCTTAAGTTAAATATCCAAAATCAAACATCCAAATCATAGCAAATATAACTACGCTATTACATTCCCGACTGAACTAATTACTCAAATACATTATCCATGAGTAACTTAAACAAAATATAACTTAATCATCCAAGCTCCTAAGCTTGGCTCCGATCACATCCTTCGTTCCGTCCATTCCCTGTGTCATCAACTAGGGTAGAAGTAGGGCGTTAGACCCAATAGGTATTCCAATTAGGGTCAAACACATGGGTTAATCATTTTTCAATTTTATTAACACCGGGACATAATAGAAGTGAAAAGAGCGATTGGTGGACTCTAAAAATGAATTTTTAGAAATGTAGAGAAAATAGCCTTTTTCTTAATGTTTGAGTTACACATCTAAAATCCATTTTATTTCGTGTCAAAACTGTGACTTTTCTCTCTTAAGAAAAAATTGGGATAATATTAACTCCATCTAACACATTCTGTGTTTATTTTTAGTATTGGATGTCTTCATTTCAAAACTGTACCCACTGGGCCACAATTCTCCATCTGAAGCGATTCTGGTTGCTCGGTGGGCCAATTGTAGCGATTACTGTCGCTCGTTGGTATATGAATCGGCCACTTAGTATTTTATTTACATTCATGTATTGTACCTTCTGGGCTAAAACTCTTCATCTGTAGCGATTATGGTCGCTCGATGGTGCCATCTGTGACGATTCTTGGACACCTAGTGGTAAATGAGTTGGGCACTGCATAATTCATTTAGTTTCTGTATTGTACCCTTTGGGGTAAGTCTCAATACTCTTCTGTAGTGTCACGCCTCGACCTGAAAAGTGGGCCGGGAACGTCACTAATTTTTTTTTTTTGAAACTAAATTCAAGAATTCTAATTGGGCCGGATCAACGGTTAGGCACATGATCTCAACATGTGGACTCAAAAACATACCAAAGATTACCCAAAAGAAACACAAACACAAACACATAATTCCATGAACGAATTATTATTACATCGCAATCAGAGTAGCTACGGAACACATGACAATTTAATACATCACGTCAATACAAACTAAGTATCACACACGGTACTTTACATAAACAAATGGTTCAAGGAACCAAAAGACAAAGATAACGGAATTCCCTCAGTGGGAATCCCAAGGCAAAGTAGCAGCTTATCCATCCTAAGTTTCATACGGAGGGTTCTTCTCCTCGGGCACATCTCCTGAAATGTGAGTGGTGTGAGCTAACTAGCCCAGTGAAGGAAATATAACAATGCAATCTAATGAAACATCAACTTAGTTAAATAATCAACATTTGCAATATGATATCTCATGCTTTTCAAAATAATCTCAACATCAATCCATTACTGCTGTCATCCATCATAACACCTACATACTACGCTGAGACCATTGTATTAAGTCTCAACACGGTCAAAATACATCCTTACAAGCACATCTCCGGCCCTCACATGGCCGTCACTGACACTCCTCAAGTCAGCAACTGTCAACACCCCTGGTCCAGTAGACGTAAACCATCTCACACACATGACCGATATTGGTTCAATAGTCAAGGGCACATGGAAGCAGTATTACATATCTCATATGATCAACATCATAAACATTTATAATCATTATAAACACTTCTTACAACAATGCATCATGTCCGGGCACATGGGTGGGTTCATCAAAACTTGAAACCACTCATTGCTCAAGATTCATCTCATTAAACCTGATTACATCTACTGCAAAGTTAAGTCCCCTCACCGAAATTGTGTGGTATCGCGGTCTCTGTCAACATGCAAACAAGTGTGTAATCAATAATCGGTCAACATACATAGCACTCAAAGGAATATATACAAGTAGTATTTCAAAACTATACAGTTTTTCCAAAAATCTCGAAGGTAAATGGAACTGAGTCTCCTACTTGGTTTCTAACCATTTTAAGTTATAATAATCCACAATATAATAATCAATAGGTGCTCAGACCAATTCTCATATTGTCTTCTAGACAAGACCAGATTGACGCATTGAGTTAGGTCTAGATGCTCAGGTCACTTCTCGTATTGTCTTCTTGATATGACCAGATTGACATATTGATTTAAGCCTCGAAGTCACTCATTGCCCGACAGATATAGCGTCGGTCTGGAAGTGAATATAATAGTAATACACTATAGTAATAACAGAAGAGGGTTAGTACAAATTTTAAATTATCAAATGGGTATAAACATCTCATTTAAAACTTAGGAACTAAACATGCATCATCAATCAATCAAGATTTTACAATAAAAAATTGGGTTCCTCAGAATATGCCTCGAAACCAGGTATTATGGCCTAGGATCATCCGAACTACGGACAAAAACTAGTCCACAGACTTCGGAACTTGGATCTGTCCTTAGACCGTCTGAAGGTCAGGTATTGGATCGTCCGAAGGTCCTTCCGAACCGAAAAATAAAGAAAAACAGGCTTCGATGAGTCTCGGTATCTGGGATCATGCCAAGGGAAGCTCGGATCGTCCAAAAGGAGTTCGGTCTTTCCGAACAGGCTCGGAACGTCCGGAGCAGAGGTGGGCAACAGTTAGCCTCTGGCTACTTCGGAAGTTCGAGCAGAACCTGGAAACGTCCGAATAGTAACTCTCGGACCGTCCGAAGGGGGTCACCCTCGGATCGTCCGAAGCACAACTCTCGGACCGTCCGAAGCACAACTCTCGGACCGTCCGAGAGTCGTCTTCCTCCTCTATCTGCAACAGCAGACAGTAACGGGCAGCAACACCATGAATACGAATCCAAAAATAATGGATTTTCTGAATTCGTTTTTCACATCCAACCGGTCAGATGGACTCCTCAGTGAGTCCTCTTTCCATATGGTGTAGTTTGAAGTTTTAACACTGACTAAAACATCCGATTGTAACTTCAAAACCAAGGTGATCCAAAATTTCCAAGTTTTTTCTTAAACTTCAAATCCATTTTATTCACTCAACACTCAGTCAAAAAAATGCTCTTTCTTGATTCTAAACCAACTGAAATTTAAAAAGGAACATAATGGTTACCTTCGCTTGAGTTCCTGGGTTGAAAATCCAAGCTTTTGAAAAAAACTTACTCTTAACCTTACGGTCAACCAAAGTTTGAAAAACAGAGAGACTGAGGGAGAGAGATCGGTCTGGTTGTTCTTAGGTGGATTGAGATGAATCTTCGGGGTGAAAACAGCTGAGCTGAGAGGGTAAATTTATAGAGGAAATTTGACAATTTGTGAAGGCCACGACAGTCGCTGCATGCAGTGATGCCGACGTCCAACACAGTAACGGGCAGAAGTTACTGTTTGGTTGCAAATAAGTCCCTCTCTGGAATTTCAGGTTTTTGCAAAAAGGTCCTAATTTTGATAAAAATAATTTTTAACTAAAAATAATATTTTTAAATCTTAATAAATTTAATCCATCTTAACAAAAATGTTGGGTTTTAAAAACTCTAATCACTATAAAAATTTGGAGATTTAAAATTCGCTAAAAATCATAGATTTAAATAAAATCCATAATTTAACATTATTTGTTTATTTTAACTTGTGTTAAATAAAATAAATTAAAATCCTCATTTTTGAGATTTGAAGAAATAATCTAAACCGAAATGAAATGGTATAAAATATTATGCTTGGTTCAAAAAAATTCTCATTTCCAAAACCATTAAAAATATTTATTTCTCCCTTTCGGGGTCTTGACGGGCGGTTTTAAATACCATTTTCTGAAAATAAAAAAATTCTGAAATCAGAAATAGGAATCATTGATTAAGAAAAATAATATCATCCAATAATAATCACATAATGACTCAAATAATAAAATAATACCAATAAGTGGTAAATTACCATTTTGCCCCTTCCAGCTAGACGAGCCGGATCACTGAGCTTTCAAACTCAGATTGGGCCACACCTAGGCTTTTCACAAAGCCTTAACCGTAATCTTCGAGATTAACCGGTGTAAGAAGGATTTATTAAACTAATTACGCTTAAATTGGGTCAGGGTATTACATGTAGTCAAGAAGAAATAGGAGACCAGACACTGAGTAATTTCCATTTTCTGTAGTCATGAACACTGTAGAATTACCATTTTACCCTTTAATATTAGATTAGTCAGAATCCATGACCCAAAGCCCAGTGGATTCGAATTACCAAGACTGAAGCCAAAAATCCAAGTCAAAATTGTCTAATTGCAAAACTGGTGATGTGGCATGCAAAATTAAAGTGGGACCCACTGAATGTCAAAAATCCATCTCCAAATTCATACAATCTAAATCAAAATCTTGAGAGGCATTGCAACATTCGACCATATGAGTTGGAGAGATTGGGATTGGATTATTTTTTCAGAAAAATTGAGAAAATCATGGAAGAGAAACTTGTGGAGAAAACTTCTCCAAATTCCATGTGCAAGAATCGTATGGTGCTAAATGGAGAATGTGTTATGCACATATTACACAAAGAACAACTGTATGAGGCTAGAAAAAAGAGAAAAAGTTGGGATTTGGAATGGGATGAGTCAGCAAAAGATAAAATCCAAATCTTAATTGGATTTTTCATCTCATATGTGCATAAACACATATGATTGAATGAATTTTTGCAATCCCAAAATTCGTGTGATGCTGGATTTAGTTCTCTCTATTGGAAACTATAAATATGGGTCCCAATGCATTAGTAAAATTCAAATTTGAGTAAGGATTGAAGGAGCACTAAAGATTGGAGGCTGAAGAGACTAGAGAATAAAATACTTTTTAATTTAATTTGTAAGTTCTTGTGTTTTCTGTCTTTGATGCAAAACTCCAAAAGCATTGTAATTCTATATTCCGATTTATTTGCATAAAATTCATGGTAGCTTATTTTAGATGTATCGTTTTTCAATTATTGAATATCGTGTAATGATAGTTTGAATTTTTATTTTTGTTTCTCTTATAAATGTTATGTTAGAAATTATTTTGAAATTTTCAAGGAAAAACAGAACCACTTTTAGGATTGGTGAAATGATCTTCCTAGTCTAAGGTTCTTTTTAAGAATAGTTTCTTTTAGATTTCGAAAGGCAAGTATAAATTTCTACCCAAGCCTAAGGCTTGAATTAGGAATTTCTTATTTCATAGAAGCCATAATATTTTTAATTGGAGTTTTAATAGAAGGCAAATTTAAATATGTATTTGATATTTCTTGAAGATTTCATAGTCTAGGCCATAATTTTATCATTAAATGGGATAAAATGCCTCCATAAATACTTGTCTCAATTCCATTATACATTATGTGAACATTTTATTATTTTTATTAAATTCTTTATTCTTTTCTTAATCTCTCAAATTCTTTTGGATTAGGTTGAGATTGATTTGATTGCATTTTAATTTTGTTCTCTTAAACTGGTTTGAGATTATTTATAAAATCTAGATCTATGACATTACTTTAATTGAATTGGATTAATTGGTTAAATTTTAGATTTAGACGATGCTCTAATTTTGATATTAATTTCTTAAAACTGGAATGCAACTAATTTTAATTATATTTGTAAAAATTAGAACTTGATTTTCATATTTAGGTTATTTCTAAACATCTATATTTTTTTTAAATCACAAACGTTTCAATTTAATATATTTTATTTTCGCATATATTTTGTTGTTTCCTGCGGAACTGACATCGCACTCTTAATGTTATACTATTTAAATGGTTCGTACGCTTGCAAGTTATAAATTTAAAATTTCCACAACAAGTCTAAAATGCAGTATGTGACCCATTTAAACGTATAAAGGATAATAGGTTTAATGAATTGGTCAAAGATGCGAGGCGTCTGAGGACAAATCGGAATATGGTATATATTCATGTGCATGTGGAATATATTGTGTTAATGAGTTTATGCAGGTTTTGAAATTTATTGTTTCGGGTGTTGGAGCAGGGATAGCAAATCAGTGAATGGTAAGTATACTCCAGTGTGAAACCCTATGAGAAAGGGTATATGGAGTAATGTGTATGTAAACCAAACTTGTGGTTTGATCCCCGGTGTTGGGATGTGGTTAATGTGGTAAGATGGTAAACTGCCTTCTCATACATTTAGTTGTTAAGTCATACTAGACAAGTAGGTCATATATATGTATAGGTCGTAGGGTCGTTAAGCTCTTGCAAGATGCTGCATATTGACAGTGTTGGCAATTGATGCATTTGAGGTTGAGTGGGATAACTCAATATATTACTGGGTTTGTGGAAAACCTTGATTTATATAGATGCATGAGGGGAAGGCAGTATGCATATGTGAGTATGCATGGGTGTGTGTTGAAAGAAAAGAACAAATGGTAAAGTAGGCCATGATATTCTATTGTTCTTGCTAAACAACATTTTATCATTGATATCTTGATATTTGTGAAATTGGTGAATCTATGAGCTCTTGTCACGCCCCGACCCGATTGTGGGCCCGGAATGTGACTATTTTTTTTATAAATAATCTCTAATCATATATCACCATAACTGGGTTGGATCCTCAAGTCAAACATTTTAACCCATAATAATAAAATGCCACACGTGCTCTTCACATGTAGATTCAAACACGTACCATATCTAACCATGTAAAAGCAAATATCATACAAACAAATATTTCCATTCATACCATCAGAGTTACGAACGAAATATAGTAGTTTAATACACATTTAGACTTAAAGTACCACATGCGGTACTAAAATTAACAACACTTCACTTGCATAAAATTAAACATATTTTTCTTCATCGGGAAATATGATCGACTGCTTAAGCTCCCTCATCCTAAGATAGGGGTGGAGGTTTCTTCTCCTCAGGTGCTAACCCTGCAATGTAAGGGACGTGAGCTCCCTATCCCAATGAAGAGAGCTTAAGTAACATTTTAACATAATATCGTAAGTTAGATAATGCAGTCCAACTTTGCAAATATCATAATACCAATAATGGTCTACTCTACCATTATTATCATAAATGATCTTACACAAAATCACAAATGGTCTACTATACTATTTTTACCAATTTACCACAACTGTCACACCACTATCACACATATGAAGCACTACACTAGCTTCTCAAATGCATTAAGTTTCGACACGGTCAAAATGCAGCATCTTGCAAGAGCTTAATTGACACCAACTGTCCGACCTCGACGACCAATAACAGCCCTGTCACGCCGCGACCCTGAAGGTGGGCCCAGAACGCGACTGATTTTTTATTTTTTTTAACTAAACTCAGGAATTCTAACTGGGCCGCATTAACTGTTAAGCCCAAAGGTCACACATGATATCTACATGTGGACTCAAACATATACTATAAGTTTACCCAAAAGATACACAAACATCAACACATAATTCCAACCATGAATTATTATAATAACATCATCATCAGAGTAACTGCAGAATACATGGTAGTTCAATACATCACATTAATGCAAACTAAGTACCACACACGGTACTTTACATAAGCAAAGGGTTCAAAAAACCAAAAAGCAAAGATAAGGGAATTTCCCTCAGTGGGAATCCCAAAGCAACGTCGCAGCTTATCCATACTAAGCTTCAAACAAAGGGTTCTCCTCCTCGGGCAAATCTCCTGAAAGATGAGTGGAGTTAGCTAACTAGCCTAGTGAAGGAAATATAACAGTGCAGTCAGGTTAGCCAAAATAATCAACAGTTGCAATATAATATCTTATGCTTGATAATAAATTCTCAACATCATGTATAATCTCATCATCTTTTTCATTACTGCTGTCATCCAACGTAACGCTTACATACTACGCTGAGACCATTGTATTAAGTCCCGACACGGTCAAAATAAATCCTTGCAAGTACATCTCCGGCCCTCACATGGCCTATACTAACACTCCTCAAGTCAGCAACTGTCGACACCCCTGGTCCAATAGACGTAAGCCATCTCACAAACTTGGCCGATATTGGTTCAATAGTCAAGGGCTCGTGGAAGCAATATTACATATCTAATATGATCAACATCATAAACATTCACAATTATCATAAGCACTTCTTACAACAGTGTATCATGTCTAAGCACATGGGTGGGTTCATCAAACTTGAAACCACTCATTGCTCAAGATTCACCTCATATAACCTGTTTACACCTACTTCAAAGTTAAGTTCCCTCACCGAAAATGTGTAGTATCACAGTCTCTGTTCAACAAGCAAACAAGTACACAATCAATAATAGGTCAACATACATAGCATCCAATGTATACATACAAGTAGTATTTCAAAACCATACTTGTTTTCCCAAAAATCTCCAAGGTAAATGGAATTGAGTCTCCTACTTGGTTTCTAACCATTTTAAGTTATAATAATCCACAATATAGAAATAATAAGGTGCTCAGTCCAAAACTCATATTTTCTTCTAGACATGACCAGATTGATTTATTGAGTTAGGTTTAAATACTTAGGTCACTTCTCGGTTGTCTTCTGGATATGACCAAATTTGACATGTTGAGTAAGGCCTCGAGGTCACTCAGTTCCCGACAGATATAGCGTCGGCCTGAAAGTGAAATCACTCAGTGCCCAACAAATAGAGTCGGTCTGGAAGTGAATATAATAGTATATACACTATATTAATAAGAGAAGAGGGTTAGTACAATTTTAATTTATTAAGGGCATAAACATTACATGCATCATCAAACAATCAAGACTCTTTATTAAAAAAAATTGGGTTCCTCAGAACATGCCTCGGAACCAGGTATTCTGGCTTCGCATCATCTGAACCACTGCTTAAGCTAGTCACAGACTTTGGAACTTGGGTCTGGCTTCGGACCGTCCGAAGACCAGGTCTCGGATCGTCCGAAGGTCGTTCCAACCCGAAAAATAGAAAAAGGGTCTCGGTGTGTTTGTGTGTCTCGGATCATGCCGAGTGAAGCTCGGATCGTCCGATAGGGGTTCGGTCCTTCCGAACACAGCTCGGAATGTCCGACAGAGTGGCTAGCCTTTGGCCACTTCGGTACTTCGAGCCGAAGCTTGGAAAGTCCGAAGGGCTAACTTCGGATCGTCCGAAGGGGGTTACCCTCAGACAGTCCGAAACTCGACTCTCCGACAGTCCGAGAGTCCTCCTCTGTCTGTAACAGCAGACAGTAACGGGCAGACACTCAAAGAAATACGAATCCAGAAACAGTGGGTTTCCTATATTCGGTTTTCACATCCAACCGGTCAGATGGACTCCTCAGTGAGTCCTCTTTCCATAGGGAGTGGTTTGGAGTTTTAAAATTTAACAGGTCATTAGATTTTAACACCAAAACCACACTGATAAAAGAAATCCCACATTTTTCTTCAAACTTCAAACTGGTTTTACACACTCAAAACTTGGCCAAATTTGGTTTTTCTTGATTTTAAACCAATTGAAATTTAAAGAGTAACACATTGGTTACCTTCACTTGAGTTCCTGGGCTGAAAAATCCAACTTTTGAAAATCTTCCTCTTAAGCTTACGGTTGATAAAAACTGGGAAAAACAGAGGCAAAGGATCGGCTAGTTTGGTTTCAGCTAAGACTGAGAGAGGGGTGGATAAGTGGGAGTTTAATCAGCTGAACTGATGACCAATTTATAGAAATTTTAATCAATGCATGGAGGTTAGACGGAGGCTGCATACAACTGCGGCCTACGTCCCGAACAGTAATGGTACTGTTTGGGCGTTGGTTGCAGATCAGTCCCTGCCAACTTCTGACTTTGCAAAAAGGTCCAGTTTTGATGAAAATTCTATTTTTAACTAAAAACAATACTTTTAAAGCTAAATAAAATTAATCCAACCTAACAGATAAGTTGGGTTTTCAAAACTCTAATCACCATAAAATTTGGAGATTTAAAACTCACCAAAAACCATAGATTTAAATAAAAATGATAATTTAACACTATTTACGTGTTTTAACTCGTGTTAAATAAAATGATTTAAAATCCTCATTTTTGGGGTTTGAAAGAATAAACTAGACCATGCTAAAATGTCTAACATAATATACTTGTTTCAAAAATTATCACATTTCCAAAACCATTTAAAATATTTATTTCTCCCTTTCGGGGTTTTGACGGGCGGTTTTAATACTATTTTCTGAAAATAAAATTATTTTAAAATCAGAAATAGGAATCCTTAATTAAGGAGAATAATATCATCTCATAATAATAACATAATAACATAATTTATAAAATAATAACAACAAACGATAAATTACCATTTTGCCCATCCAGCTGAACGAGCTGGATTACTGAGCTTTCGAGCTCAGATTGGGCCACACTAACAGTAATTTTCAAGATTAACCGGTTTAAGAAAGATTTATTAAAGTAATTTACTCCTAATTTGGGTCAAGATATTACAAGCCCAATGGCTAAATATGTGATGGCAGTACCAATAATCAATTCCATACCAAGAAATAATCCAAAATCTCTTACCATATCATATTGCTCAATTTCTCACAACGGAGTATATTATTCTCAAAATCTATAAGCATAAGCACTATGCATAATTAACATCATTATTGTTAGTCGAGTTAGTTCGATGTCTAGAATAATCCTAGAGGCGGTGAATAGGACTATGGAGGAATTTTAAATTCCTTTAAAATGTGAATTAATTAATTTATTAGTCTTAATAAATTAATCCAATTTATCCCCAAATTGTACGATTAAGATACAAGATAACACACAAACACAATAATGAGAGGATATGAGAAGAGATGGAATATCTTGACACAGAGATTTTTACGTGGTTTGGCAACCTTGCCTACACCACGCCTCAAGTACACCACTTGAGGATTCCACTAACTTTCTCCTTCACGAGTAGAGAAAAAACCTATTACAACCATTGATCTCCTTCACGGGTGGAAATCGAACCTATACAACGCTTAATCTTGTTTACAAGTGAAGATCTAACCGATAACTCTGAAGAGAGAAGGCATCATTTTCTCCTTACAAGGCGTACACCAACCCTATACAAATTACACAATGATAGGAAGAATTTGATTTTTAGAAAAATACCAAGAACGCCTGCCTCTTGATGCTCGAAGTGGATTCGGCACGTTCTTAAAGATCCACCCATTTTCTTAGCTTCTTTGATGAAGTGTAGATGGTCCAATGATACCCAACCAAGATGTAGGATAAGATTTAGGGATGGTAGAAGATTTACCTATAAATACAATCTATCCCTAAATGTTCTCTAAAAAACACACTCAAGAGTGTGCCTAAGATGCTCAAGATTTGCCTATGAGAGCTTTGAGTGTGTGAGATTGAGTTCAAGAACTTTGGTAATCTAACTATGGACTTTTAGTACTTTTGAAATGATTGACAGTCTTAGAGAATGTTAGAAAGGGTTTTGCTTATCAAGAATCAACCTTTAGAATGCCCTAAGGTCATACAATTAAAGCCCTCTAGAAAATATATCCGTTGGATGTCAAAATCACAAGAAAATAGACGTTACCGTTGTGTTTTCAGTCGATTGAAATATCCAGGGACATCAGTTGAAACAACTGAGAAGAATTAAGTCGACTAAATTCACAGATTTAGCCGACTGAATATTACGAGAGGTTGAAATCACATTCTGCTGCATTTTCGGTAGACTGAATTTGATAGTTTTGTACACCTCCACCATAACGGTCATAACTTGGGTTCCCAAACTTTGTTTTTGGTGTTCTTTGGTTGGAAAGCTCACTGAAAGGTATATCTATTTACAAAATTTGGTCGAATTTGAAGTTCATTTGATACCTCAAATAATCTCTCCAAGTGAGTATATATGACAAAACTGTATTATTTATTTTGCACCCTTTCATTGAAATGCTCATAACTTGAGTCATAGAGCTTTGTTTTGGAAAGATCTTTGATAGATATCTACTCACAAAACTTGATCCAATTTAAAGTTCATTTGATAGCACAAATGAGCTCTCCAAGTGAGGGTAAATTCATGACAAAACTGTTTTGCACCCTTTCATAGAAATGTCCATAACTTGAGCTATACATTTTGGAATTGGATGTTCTTAGACTTTTTGGAAAGCTATTTGAGTGCTCTATCAAATAATAAATATTTTACTAATAAATGAGTATTTATGATAGATGCAAGAACTTCTCCAAAATAGAGTAAAATTCACCGAACCTATGATATCCAAACGAGTTCTACCAAATTTTAAGTCATGGATTCTATGGTTTATCCCAATGGTACATATGGGTTTTCTAAATCAGTCCTAAGGTCCAAATACCTGTGTTGGTTGGCATTCATGAAGTTGTTCTGATTTCGTTGCGATGCCTTCCAAATGACGCTTCTTCTGGAGTTTCAAATTTGATTTGACTATTTATGTCTTTCAAATGTACAGCTTTGGACACGTAAACGGTCAGGACTAAGTCAAAGAAATTGACAACTCAGTACTGAGTCAGACACAATCACATAATTAATAACTCAGCGTAACTCATGGGAGACAAATTTAACTTTTAGGCCAACAATTATGTATCAATATAAATATATCTCAATAATTCATCAATATCTAGGCATGTGAGTGCGTCATTCTCCATTATAGACTACTAGACCTTGACTCCCTGACACCGTGTTATGCTTTCGTTTTAATAGTTAGAACAAATTTCATCCCTTACATGGAAGCAATGTCAAGTCTCATTTTCTGGCTCACTTAGTATTTTCCATCTTTTATAATATCCTTGAAACTACTTATTGCCTTAGAATCTAGGTTTTCAAAACCAGATTTACCAATCCACTATAATTAAGTCTCACTGTTAACTATCTAGTTTACGCAAGAATCTGTAACACACAATGGAATACAAATAAATAAATATTCATAGATAGTATAATACACAATCACATTATAGTCAATCTTTCCAATACATTTTTCTGAAAACTTAGGGGAAATGGCTATGAGTTCACTTAAATGTTACTTCTCCATTTTAAATTGATGTAAGAAGAGTTAGTCATCCAAAACATTCAATGAAAATAAAAAGAAAGTACTCAGTGCCCAGTTTCGTATTTTTTCGGCTCCAGAAAAATATTGAAACTTTGCCCAAAGGGTACAATACTGAAATATAAAGTGCTCAGGCCACTACACGTATTGTCTTCTGGATTAGGACCATTAAGACATATTGAGTTAGGCCTAGAGAGTATAGTAAATAAATCACTCAGTGCCTAATCACTTTTACCAACGAGCGGCGTTTTTACAGCGCTATTGATGGCTACCGAGCGGTGTTTTTGTTGCTCTACATGTAGAGAGTATCAGCTTGGAAATGAACACTCAATTTACAAAAAAATAAACACACAAGAGTTAGAGTCAGTTTCATTTTTAATTTAGAATCAGGCTTTTGAAAAACTAATCATAACAAATAAAACATAAATCTTAAATTACCAACTCTAAGAAAAATTCAAAAAATAGTTCTAGATCCCTCAGAACATGCTTCAGAACCTGGACAGTGGCTTCGAAACCTCTGAGCCACAATCCTTTTTATGGTGTTTCAACTGACCCTTCGGAACCTGGCTTGGTTCCTTCGAAACTTGAGTTAACCTCTTCGAAACCTCCGAGTTTCAGGTCTCGGAACTTACGAGCTGGTTTCGAACAAAAGCAGGAAAAACAGTTGGTCTCTATGCCCTTCGGAACCCTAAACAGGAGTTTGAAACTTCCAGAGACTGGCTTTCAGAACTTCTTAGGTAGTTCCGAGACTTATCTTCCTCAGCCAATCGCCTGCAACCAATGTTGTGATGGGACAAATAAGGTGATTTATGAATAAAAAAATAGAGGTATTTCTAAATTCGTTTTCTAAGTGTAGCTAGTCTGATATGATCTTCTATCAGTCCTATAAATTTTCGAAATCATTTGGATACAAAAGAATTGAGAAAAAACTCTGATTTTTAAAGGTATGATCACCAAAAAACATGAAAAACTATAGTTTCCACTAAATTTGAAAACTCATTTTAAAGCTTATTTCAAAACCAAATTATCCTTTGTTTGATCCTAAACTTGTTAGAATTTCAAAAGGAAAATAATGCATACAATCACTTTGAGAATCGGTTAAGTTTTGAAGATTTTGAAATGTTTCCACCAAAAACTCAAGTTGCAGAAAGCTTGTAGGGAAAGAAGAATAAGTTTAGAGGTAGAAGAAGAGAAGCAGTAGCAACAGTTTAAATTTGTTTAAGAAGTGATGAAATTCCAGGAATTGCATCAATTTAAATAGAAATTTGGATGTAGGGAGGCATAGGCCTGGGATCTTCCCACGTTACTCTGCAAGTGAGTCAATGCCGATGCAGCTGCTGGTATGCAGCTGCATGGGTAGGTTGAAATTTATTTATTTTAAAGCCCATTAAGTCCTATTTTGTTAATTAGATGTAAATAAGATTTAATTAAATTAATCTGACCGATCCAAATCATCGGGTTTTAAAAAATAAATACACTGTAAAAATTTGGAAAATAATACACTTTGAAAATCAATCGATTTTAATAAAAATAATATTTTAGATAATTTCCTTAAAAGGTTTTAAAATTTTATTTTCAAAATCTAAAAACACAAAATGATAGCTTAAAACAAAGATTAAACACTGTATATTTTCTTAAAATTTTCTAACTTTCAGAATTATCTAAAAATAATTATTTTCATAAATAGGGACCTCCTTGGGTCACAAGTATTAATATTTCTGAAAATCAAAAACACAAATTAAAAGATCCTATAAGTTCATAATTAAAAATCATTAAAAATGTACAACACTTGAGAGTCTACTTAATTCAAACAATATATTTTATAAATAAGCAACTATTAAAATAATTAAATAATGATATTTATAACAATTTACCAATTTATCACTCCAACTTAAATAAGTTTGATTTATGAGCTACCAAACTCTGATTGGGCCAATCCTGAGCTTTTCAAAAAGCTCAAACTGTAATCTTCATGATTGACGGTTAACAAAACATGATTATTAACATAAATCACACAATTTAGCCTAATTTTGGGTCTGGGTATTAATCTCTCTCTACTGGTTGTAGCTCTCATCCTTTACAATACAGGATATGTGCTGGAAGAGGGAACGAAGAATCCCTTTGCGATGGCTTAGGCATTGGAATCCCTAGATCATCAGTCGATGTGTATCAGTTGACTATCACCATGAGTTCCAATAAGTCAATCTATCGGTCGACCATTAGTCGACTAAGACGGGGAGAAAAATATTAAAATGTGATATTTTTCGTAGTTTCTGGCAAGTTTGTCAGATGATTTGAAGGAATTGGACTTGTGGTATACATCTTTGAGTTCTACTAGCATTGAGTAAGTGAGCTTTATCCCTCTGCACTTGGGTTGGATCCACTTAAAGGCCCAAGCTCCAAGAGAGGTTGAATTGGAGATTTTGAGGGTATGATTTGAGTTTAAAATAAAAATTAGTAGCATTTTTGACCAACACAGGTCAAGGCGTGATATATAATTTTTAAAATTTGACTAATACAATTTATAAAAAAAATTCTTTTATCTCACAAAATTACAATGCTTTGATGAAGGATTTTTAGAGTCCCATCAATAGAACCCTCTCACATCACATTCCCATCAATCCTCTCACATCACATCTACCAATATAAAGCACGACCTGTTTTTGAAGAGAGCACCACTCGATATTTTAATAATTTCCGTGGAACAATACAATCGGTGAAAAGATATCAATTGCTGGTAGAGATATTTTATAAAATCAAGATATCATTTTGATTGGTGTAAGATTTGAAAATGTTTAGGGATGTAATCAAGTTGGATTTAGATCATATATCTACAATATTCATATCAACTTATGCTTAATATTGTCGGATTCGAATATGAATTTGGGTCATAATAGAATTTTAAATTCAAGATTCATATCTCCATTTATTTCACACTATTAAATTTGAATATTGTTATAAAACATTAGCTTTGACATTTTCCTCATTAAAAAATAAAATTAACAAAATAGTCAAGTTCTAATAAAAAAGAGTCCAAATCTTATGAAGTATTAATTAATGGAAATTAGAAGAATATATCTAAAAATAATAAAAAAAGAAAACTACTCTAATGCCTAAAAAAAATGCAAAATGAATCCCAGAATGTTAAATTAGATAATAAACATCGATAATTCAAGCAATGAAATTTATATCTCACTTATAATACAATTTTTAATTTCAAAATTTGATGGTTAGTATCAGGGTGAAAATTTTGGTATTGGCCGATATTTTTTTCTCTCTTCTTTTTTTTTTAAAAAAAAAAAATAGCTGATATCGGCCAATATGATACGGCCGAGATATCGATGTATCAGTGATATTTGCACCCCTGGTTAGTATGCTAAATGAGCATGAAGGCAAGTTTTAACATTTTTTCTTCATATAAATTATTATATATTTTATATATAAATAATAAATATATTATTTACATTACTTGTTATCTGAATTGGCAGACTATCGAATTCGGATGTAGTTAGATCCATATTTGCATCCAAATACAAAAAAAATATTAGACTTGGATTGAGATTTAAATCCAAACATTTTTAATAGATATAAAATTTTCATTTGAACCCATTAAAGAGTAAGATGTTTCAAACCAGGGGTCAAAATATCGGCCGATACAATATGTATCGGCCGATATGTATTAGTTTTTTAAGATCGAACAATATCGTATCGACCGTACAAAACGATTATCGGCCGATATGACCGATATTCGGTCCGCAATATCAGTCATCATATCGGCCGAAATGCATAAATATCGGTATTTAAAAGTTATTTAAAAAAAAAAATGGATATGGTTTTTCACGATTTTTCCACGGTTTTTTGCGGTTTTTAATGATTCTTCACAGTTTTTAACGGTTCTTCCGATATGGCTTTCCACGGTTTTTTACGTATTTTTGCGATTTTTTCACGGTTCCGATATCGGAAGAGAGAGAAATGCTGATATCGGAAGAGAGAGAAAATTATCGACCGATATTTACATATCGACCGAAATATCCGCCGGGCATTTTTTTGACCCCTGTTTCAAACTTTTGAATATTCGAATATCCATTGGTCTTAAAAAAAAGATTCGAATATCCATTTATATTTCTAAAAATGTTAACATTATGACATTAACATTTTAAATCTAACATTTCAATATTAGGTAAAGATTTTTTTTTTTTTTAAATTATAAAGTGCTCAAAGGGTAGAAAAATAAAGGGTTTGCCCTCACCACCGATGCCAGGGAAACAAATCTCGGTCGATACGATATGTATTACCTGATATTTGAGATATCGGCCAATATTTAAGATTTAAATCCCTGACCCACACTCAACAAGCCTCACCTTATACTCTATCTAATGGATGAGATCACATAGAGTATTTGTCTTATAAAGAGTTTCTTAAAAAATACAAATGTTTCAAATCAGACAATTAAAATGGGACAAAGAAAGTGTTTTTTTATTGTAAGATTTGAAAATGTTTAGGGATATAATCAGGTTTGATTTGGATCATTTATAAGTAATATCCATATCAATTTATGCTTAATATTGTCGGATTCAAATCTAAATTTATATCATTATAAAATTTTAAATTTAAGATCTATATTCTCATTCCCTTCATACTCTCGGACTCAAATATCTATAAAATAAAAAGTCTTGATATTTTCCTCATCAAAAGAAAAATAAAATGAATTAATTAATAAATTTCTAATAAAAACCTTAAATCTCATAAAATATATAATTAATGAAAATTAAAAAAATATAATGTTAAAATAAAATAAAACTACATTCGGATAATTATCGGACGGGCCGCAGACGAGTCCGAAGGCCCGTCGGACTCTGAGACCAAATAAAAGGCGACGAAACCCTATCCCGGCACTCTCACTCCTCTCTACCTCTGTCCGCTCGTCTCTCTCAGGTAATTTTTTTTCTTTAATTTTTTTTTGTTTATTTTTATTCCAAATACTGTTTGAATCTGGATGTGGGTTGATTTATAGTGAAGAGAGAGTTTTTGTTTTTGCATAAAAAACTGAATCTGAAAATGGATGTTTTATTTTTCAAAAACGAAAACTCCATTGAAACTGAAAATGGGTTTATTTTGGGTTTTGATTTTTTTTTGCTTTTGAAAAAAATGTGGTGGAGATTGAGTAACCACTTGCCCTGTCTGTCTTGTACATTAATCTGATCACAGGTTATTCTAGACTTTCTTGTTCTTGCAGTTTGGCAACTGTAGATGTTGGTTTGAGTTTTGGATTAATAGGATTGATTTCATGTTATCTTAGCTTGATTCATTATAATTTCTACTATTTGTGGATTGTTGGGTTGCTACATTTTCCCATTTTTCTGCAATTTTGTGCCTCAAGTCTCTGTAATGTTTCTGGGCGAATGTGTTCAAAATGGTCCATGTTTTTGCTGCATCTATAAACTATGCTAGACATATGGGTACCACTAAGGTTTAGAATTTAGGAGAAATTGAGAAGCTTTCACTTAATGATCAGTTAGCATGAGATTTGTTGTTGGCTTTCTGATATGTAATTGTGTTCTGCCATTTGATTTTGATCTTGTTTTTTCTGTCATGGTTGGAATCACATGGCATGGTATTATTGGATGTACTGCAATATTCGTTATTATTCAATTCTTACTTTATTTCTTTCTTGTATATGTGGAAGATTGTGTCAACTTACTGATACAAGAGTTCTCTAGGATAGAGATGCACTTCTTGATGGTTAAAGCCACTGGATATACACTATAAAGAGATTAATATGAGACCTTCTCCAAACAAATAGAGATTAATATGAACATGATTTGTACTCTTTGTTATTAAACCATTCATCAGGACTTATATGGTGGGATGTTAGTATGCCATTTTGTTTCTTTGTGCTTGTTACATGGTAATAATTTATATATTTGTTAAGTGCAGAACTGTGGATATGAACTCTAGCACGATGCACAAGAGATGTTAGAGATAAATTAATATAAAAACAAAGATAATTTTTATGAACTTATTCAATTAATTCAAACCTACAAATTTGCTGAAACCCTAAAAATGAATTCGAGTCCAGTATATTGGACTATTTTGTATAATATAGATTTTATTTTTGACAGGTTTTGACCAGATTTTGGCCCATAAACAGTTCCATTCGTTCACATATAAAGAAAACTATCAAGTGCAAAGAGATCTAAGCAATTGAAGAGTTTTATATCATTAAAATTTAAATTTTATAAATGAATGGTGAAGATGAAGACCGTGATGTAATCACTGGAAGGTCTCATACTCCTCATAACTTCCCATAAGCACGTTTTGGCTTGGGACGTAGATTTTATTATAGAAAACTATCAGGTGGAGAGAGACCTAAGCAATTGAAGAATTTTATATCTTTAAAATTTATATACCTTTCAATTTTTTTTTAAAAATACCTTCCAAAAAAAATTATATGGCTTGGGACATAGATTTATCGTCTTTCTTAATAAACAAGGTCTTGGAGAGAGAGAGAGAGGCTGCTTTTCATTTGGTATGATAAGTGAGCTCTACTAGTAAGCCTCTTCTATATGAATGATTCTGACTTGTCTGATCACTTCATATGGATTTCGTGGTTGTTTAGATTGAATAAAAGATTATCAATTGATATGAATATAACAAAGTTAGAAAATTGCCATCATCTATTGGATAGTTAATATCATCAAATGAGCTCACTCGGATGAATGATATTAATGATCAATGTATAATTCCACATGGGGGTGGGGGATTCCCATGTCATTCGAAAAGAAACAAAAAAATGTTCTGTTGCCATCCAGGACGATGTTATGCTAGCATTGTAAAAAGAAAAATGATTTGAAATCCGAATGGTTTGACGTTAGGTGCAATGAAACCTACCTTGTGTGTCTTATTTAGTCGATTTCATGCATGTTGGATCTTTGATGGTTGCAAAGAAATTATCTGTTGTTGGTTTTGCAAATAACAAATTTTAATTTGATTTGATTGCATAACCATTGAGTTGTGCAAAAGTTAGGCCAGAATCTAGCCATTCACTTGGGGATTTCTCATTGAATGTTTATTGTCATAAATCAAGGTGAGTCATTTGTCATTATGCAGTCCAGGCAAATGGGTTTTTGTTTGATGGTTTGACCATTCAGCACACTTGTATGTTGGGCAAAAAGAGATGAATTGGACTAATGTACCACTTGGAATTGGAACATGACATGGACATGTGTCCAACACAGGAACATTATCCTTTTCAAAGAATTCATGTATCATGGTTGGATTATATATGCAACTGTATTAAATGTGATAAACCCCTACGACCTTTTTCCACACTTACCAATGTAAAGAATTGGAAGATTACAAGTAAAAGGTATCATTACAAGGGGATACTTTTAAAGATCTGGACTGAAATAAATAGAAAAAAATTGTGTTAGATTGTGGAAGGACAGAAACTATGATCTTCAATAAAAGTAAAACTCAAATAGCCAATACCTAAGTGATGGGAAAGGCTTAGAAGACGATGATGATACTTCTATGCATTTGATATTGTCTGATTATGACTGCCTGCTAGATGGATGGTTCTGATCAGCCTAATCATTGTTTATGTATCCTGCAGTAGCTCAGTTTGCTACAGACTGTGGATTGTTGTAACTATAACAAAGGGAAAATGTTTTGGAATGGGCAATTAATATTACCCAATCAGCTATCCTTGCATGATGAACAGCTGTGATCAACTCTGATCGCCATGGACAGGCTGTAATGCAATTTATGTAGTGTGTGATCAACTTCCAATTTATGTAGTGTGTTCTACCTGATGAAAAATGCAAATAATTTCTGCCTCTCAGATTTTGATCTTCAGTTCTACAGTACAACTGTACGGATTGCCAAAATGCAGAACGAGGAGGGACAGATGATGGATCTTTACATTCCCAGGAAATGGTATAGTCTTATGTGTTTCTGATCTTGTAACGCGGTATGAATTGTTTCGTCCTGCCATGCCCTTTGGGTCGAATTTAATGCAATGTTTACATGTAAAATGTTGTAGTTCTGCAACAAATAGACTTATTACGTCGAAGGACCATGCATCCGTTCAGATAAACATTGGTCATTTGGATGAGAATGGCATGTACACTGGCCAGTTTACCACATTTGCTCTTTGCGGATTTGTCCGTGCTCAGGTTTTCAATCTCACACCATTTACAATGTCTATTATGATATTTTTTATTTGCTAGTTTTGCCGGTGATCTGTGTGGTATTTAATTGAATTAAGTTACTCTTGTTTATGTGATTTTTCATTTGCATGTGTATTTCATATTTTATGCTGCTAAAATCTGATAAATTTTCTAAATATTGAACTTGTAACATAAATTGCTTTGGTCATCAAGTCGTATTGAATTGCTAATTGTGTTGTAAATTTAAGTTTTTTTTTTATGATTTTCTCAAAAAAGGTTAAAATCTTTTAAAAAATTAGAATGTAAAGAAGTATATTTTTCATTTTCTATGCATTTGGTATTCACAACAGTATTGAAAGAAAAAGAAACTAATGATAGCATCATATGTGAAATCTTGTTGTCATTTATGTAATCTTTGATAAAGATTACAAAAGCTAAGTCATGTATATGGCCTACTAACTACATGGTTTCATGGATGGCTTATAAAACTTATGTTTGAAAATTGACTTGGATCATAAAGGAGAACTCATATTTTGTAAAAGTAACATTTAAATAACAAAGATTGTTAGGTCTTTAAAAAAATTGTATCATAGCTTGGAAGCCAAGTTGTTTTGTTTAAAAATCGGATAGTATGATACGATTTTAGCAATTTTGCATCTGATAGATATGATAACTTAGGATGCTTCAGCGATGAAACTGATGGTTTGTATTTGACCTTGTTTAATCATCTTATCATCTGTCATTAGGATGTATCTAAAACCAGTTGGGGTTTATGCCTTTACATTGTTTATAGCTTATATGTTTTGTTTGTGGTTTTGCTGGTGGTGTTGATGGGATTTACTTGAACTGGATAATAATGGTCATCTGATTTTACATTTGTTTATATGTTCATGTTTTAGTCTGTTAACTTCAGATAGATGCAGTAAGACTTTGATATTGGAAACGATGGTTTGTATTAGATCTACTCCTATAATTTGATCATCTATGATACTAACTATTGATGGTGCAGCATGAGGGAATGTGAGACATTGTTAAAAAGCAGGAAGATTTTTGTTATAATCCCACATGCATAAATGCAGACACACATAATTGCAAATCAGAAATATGTGAAAATTCCAAAACCTTGAGTGTATTCTGTGTTCCAAACAAACCTAATAGTTAAAACTTGAAAGAATTGTTAAAAAAAAAAAATTAAGGGTGATGACAAATTTTCATCATCATTAGGGCCACTATTTTGTCCATTTGGAGTCTCCTTCCTGAGTTCGAATGTTCTAATCAACCCTGAAAGACTTTTGTGTTGCTCCACATTTACCCTTGTATTTTGCCCTTTGACTTTTCATACTGACGTTGTTTATCTTCTCGGTATGTATTTCCTATCTTTTTCTTATAATTGTTAACCTTCAAATTATATGGTTATGGTGGTTTGATTGCCCTCATTTGGAACCTACTCAAACAATGTGACCCACTTGGGTGAGCTCTGTTTGGAGCAAGTATGCCATTTTCATCTTAGTAAATGTGGGTTGTATTGCATTCTTTCAGCTTGCTTCTTGTTTCTTTGCCATAGTGCATGTGACTTAACCAAGTTGCTCTTGGTGCTGAAATTTTATCCACCTGATTTGGTGCTTGTTTACATCTTTGCTCTTCACATGCTTATCTGTATGTGGAGATGAATGTTTTGTACTTGACGACTTTCTAGTGCTGACACATAGTACAAACACAATTCAGGAGTTTAAATAATTTAGGAATTACCTAAACACTCCTTTTTTTATGAAATAAGAAAAATCTTTACCTTAAAAAAAAAAATTAAAACATCCATAATTCAGGTCACTAATACTAAGCAATCCTAGAGTGGTAGTGTTAAATGGTTGGATCTATGATGCTTGGACACAACAAGATATGACAGGGATACACCATTGCTATGGCAAACATAGATTTTACACATCAAAATGAATTACCAACGTGGATACAAAGGTGACGAACAGTTATGCACCTAACTTCAAGTGTTTGTGCTACATAGGGTTGAATTTTTTTTTTGAAAGGTAATTTTATTAATCACAAAAAAGATACAAGAGACCAAAATAGGCAAGCAGCAACAAACCCACCACATGAAGAAAACCACACAAAAACACCCCCCACAAATATTACAAGAATTTGTTTACAGTTTCCATGGTTAAAGTCAACTCCTGGTGAGCCATATCATCTGCAGCTGAGTTAGTAGAACGAGGAGACCAAACAATCTTAAAATCATAGGCAGCAATAGGATGCCGAATCCTCTCAATTTTATCTAAGAAGATCCAAGGGCGCTGAGATCCCAACGCCCACCCCACAATTATCTTAGAATCTCCTTCAACGCAAACTCCGCCTCAATTATTGACCCATTAGGAATTGGGCCAGCAAAAGAAAGCAAAGTATTCCCCAAATTATTACGAACGACCCCGCCATAACCTGAAAGACCAATCTCACACATACAACTGCCGTCAAGCTTGAGTTTGAGGAGCCCAACCGCCGGAGACCACAGAACTTGGGGCCTTTAATCTAAATGAGGCATAGCTGAATCGACCGATGCTTTAACATGCTGATCTCATAGGTGCATCATCGATGTATAAGGTGCTTCCGATGGTTGAAGGAACTGTGCCTCTGCATAAGATGCAACTATTTGAACTACTTGTTTCTATGACTTGAGAATGATCTCGCACAATGTGCACCACCTTCGGCATTCTCTTGTATGTTTGTTAGATGTACGCATATCTGTCCTAGGCTTTCAATCTTATTATGGTATTATGTTTGTACTCTCTAATAAGAGGAGTCTTCTTTTAATAGAACGGGAGCTTTCTAACAAGAGATTATGAAAGCGTAAGTTGGCCACAATCACTAGATGTTCATATTTTTGGAAGAATTGCATAGAGTTTGTAGAAGAAGGGGGAGGATGTTTAATGGATGTTTAATGCGTGAATTAATGGTGTAATATAGGACATGGTAGGTTGTTGTGTGACAGAAATTAGCCAGGTGATAGTGGCAAGTGGAAAGGTAGATATTGAAAAACTGGACAAAGGGTGCTGATGAACTTCTTAGATTTTGGCTAAATGGTTAAGAATCCATTTTGCCATTTGTTCCATGCAATTGCATGGTTGCCTATTTTTGTCGTATCGATATTCCTCAGCTGTCAAGTGTTTGGATCCATGTGAAAACATTTTCAATGTTTTTGCAAGAATGGTATTTTAGAGTCTGTTGGTGCCCTGCAAAGCATGCTCTGTTGGGTTTGCTTTGTCAAATCAGGCACCAGTGTAAGTCTTTAAGTTGAACCCAAAATGAGATAAATGTTACGTTGGGGATGGAAGGGGAATGATCTTCCCATTCTTCTACTTTCTTGTATTCAATAAAGCTTGTAGTTATCATGAGATAACATTTTGCTGTTTGGGCAGGCATCCAGACTCCTGTCTGTCATATGTTGGCAGTGATATAAACCAAAAGAGAGGGTGGGGTATGGGGTGTGAGGTGTGGGGGGAATGGATGTTCAATGCTGATTCCTTTTTGTTTTTTTAACGTGCCTCTCTTAATAAATAAACCTATTCTTGCAAACCATGTTCTGTACTTCTCCTTTTCCTTTTGCTTAGCTAAACGTGATGGTGAATCCCTGTTTTGTTTTATATGGTGCTGATGTTCTTTGAAATTTCAGGGTGATGCTGACAGTGCTCTAGATAGGCTCTGGCAGAAGAAGAAGGCCGAGATCCGCCAGCAGTAGTGAATTTGTTGCTATTTTGGTTTTGCATGAGGACTGCCCAAGAGGTTTACGATCTTGGTGTTTGAGCTTTTCTTTATATAGATTTCATGACAGATAATTGTTTGGTAATTTTTAAGGTACTCGAACCGTGGGAAAGGTGTTTTTGTAGGAAAGCTAGGCTTTTCCCATGATAAGTATTTCTCTGAGTACATTTTTCATGATCTCAGTGCACGTTGGTTTTCAAGTGTTTTTATTAGAGATATCTTAATTTTTCATACCTATTATTCATGCCTGTCCCAAAAGCAAAACGGCCTTGAACCTGAACTGTGATCTGTCCTGACTCAGATTTGACTTGACCCAACCCAAGTTTTATTATGTAATTTGATCCACTTTCAGTGCAATCCAAACATGACCTGCGACATGGCTGTCCCAAACTCAACCTCCAACCCAACCCAACTTGTCCTAAATCTTCTTTAGAGAGCTAAAATTTCATCTCTACAAGTGCATTGACTTAATCTATCCCTTTACCTCTAAATCTTAATGAGAATGAGTTGTATCTTAGCTATTTATGGTATTTTTCATTTTTTGAGTGACTAATAGATTACAAGTTCACTATGAGCCATATTTGTGGACTTTATACACTTTATGGGCATTGGTAATGTGTGTAATTACTCTAAAGTTAGATAATAAAATGGATCGAGTGTATGTAACTAGTTCTTTGTATTTTTCTATTTTTTTCATCACCTTATTTAGGTGGACACACAGAAAGAGGTTATCTAAACTCTACCCATTTCTAAAGAAATCTTTTCATTTGAAGTTTATGTATTCTTTTCCCTTTAGAAAATAACCAGTAGTTAAAGCTAACTTACCCTA
The DNA here is from genome assembly GCA_022113865.1 of Chimonanthus praecox. Lineage (NCBI taxonomy): Eukaryota > Viridiplantae > Streptophyta > Magnoliopsida > Laurales > Calycanthaceae > Chimonanthus > Chimonanthus praecox. The sequence goes on along the minus strand of CM039089.1, from coordinate 49,653,326 downwards.
GCCTAGTTTTACCCCGTGAAACTTGTGTGAACCAAGGTAGGGCTCTAGTTCAATTTGAGTTAATAGTGTTAGGTTAGTCCTAGTCTGTGTTGGGTCGAGTTTGATGTGGACATTACACCTAGAAATTGGGTGTAAGAGAGTTTCTTGTTCGACCTCAGCAAGTGAGGCCAAACCAGATGGTTTAGGGCCTTAATTGGACAACATAGTGCATGTGGACCCATATATGGGTCCAAGGCTCACTTGATATTGTGTAGATCCTAATTGGATGCTTACCACACGCTCAAATTAATAAAGCTCATGGAAGACATCTGGAAGTGACACTTGCAAAAATCCAGCCAAGCTAACTAACTTCACATCGGATGGTTGAAGAGAACACCAACTTGTAAAGCACATTTAAGGTATCAAATCAATTTGGAATTGGATGAAATTTTTGGTGTGGATAATTTAGTCAAAGAGCTTTTCAGCGATCCCAAGAACGCTTAAATCATGCTGAAATTCAAATTCTATAACTAATTCAACTTCTTCCTAGATTGCCCATTGGCTAAAATCTCACATTCTAAATGTGTGATATTCAAGGCAAGCCAAGCCAAGCTTGCACAACTAACAAATGAGTGAGCTTTTGGGAGTCTCCATGATATTTTTAGCTCTATTTTGATGTGTCTGCTTTGTGGACCGTCCACACTTCCTAGGTGGACAATTTCTTAACTTCTATTGGTTATAGTAAAGCATAAAAATCTCACCCTATTGAGGATGTGATCGAATTCATTTTGGTGATACTTTTTTTCCTTTTTATTTTATTCTAGTCAACTTATTGTAACCTTGATTGAGTCTTGGTTAGGTCTCTGGTTAGGGTTTCCAAAGAGTATAAATGCATGTATGCATGGCCTATTGAAGGCAATTAAATAGATAAGAATTTTGGGAACCCAAAGACTCACTAGAGTTTGGTCGTGTGTGCGCACACCTGGGCTGAGGCCCATGGCTTTCAGCCACGCCTTGGATTTCTGAATCCAAACTGTGCAAGTAAAGTACCATTCTTTTTTGTTTTTTGTTGAGTTTCGATTATTCATTTGGGCCGATACTAGGCTTCTTGTTGTTCATTCTATTCTTAATGTTCATGTCCCTAAGAACATGTAACCTTTACTCAACTTGAACACTTAAAAATCCTTGGGAAACTTGTTCATCTTTGGCATTGTTCATCGAACCATCGACAAGTAGTCGGCTCGTAGGTACTCAGACGACTATGAGATCCATTAACCGTAAGATTATAGACCCAAAATCCTAGCAAGTGACGACTATGAGATCCATTAACCGTAAGATTATAGACCCAAAATCCTAGCAAGTGTAAGGGAAAGGCTTTCGACACTATCCATGCTTACCTCAGTTGGTATCAGAGCAACTCTCTCTGGATTGATGTCTCTCTGGATTGATGTCAAAAAAGCCGAATGACAACCTGTTTCGGTTTCATACTAGTGAACCGGAGTTGAATTTTTTTGTTGGGATGATTCCCTTTTTACTAGAAGCCCGGTGGTGAATTTTTTTCTGCTGAATAGAATTATTGTTTTGGACCACATCCATGGAAGTATTCTCTCTTTGGACCGGGTTATTGTTCTCGCTCAGTGATGAGAAAATACAGCAACAGATCTACTGAATGAGCCGTTCGAACTGCAAACCTGAGGCTGTTTTGAACCGTCCATATCAGCTCTATTCAAAACCATTGCAGTTTTTTAATTTTTTGGCTGCAACTTGAAGAACAAATTCAGAAAGATCTTGTTAAAATACCAGTTGCTGTAGGAGTGTAGGCGTTGGCTTCCCCTGAAAATCTTTGAGGAAATAAAGAGCAGCGAGTACTGGTTGAGAACAACATCGCAGGCTGAGTCCTATTAGAATATATTAGAATTAGTATTAGATTTTCACAAACTGAGAGTCCTAATCTAAGTTTGGGTTTATCTCTAATTAAGAGATGTAATTATCATAGGGCTCACTCGAGATTATAAATACAGATGTAATAATAGATCTTGAATAATATAGGTTATGATTTCTAACTTGTCCAACAGTACCTTATAATTTGATTTGGGAAACTAAACAGCGTTTTTACTGTTGAGAAATTCTTGGACTGCTTGATAGCAGTATTACATCCTCGGCCAGATCTGTTTGTTTAGATTGCAGCCAGTTTCTTTTTTTAAAAATATAATAAAAAGTTTCAAAATGTTGCTTTTTCTTAAAACCAAAACTGTTTTTTTTTTTTTTTTTAACTCCATTTTTTTTTTATTAAAAACAACCCAGTTTTTTTTTTTTTAAAACGGTGTTGTAAAGAAAAATAAACAGTTTTAAAACACTGTTTTTTCTTAAAACAAAACTCTTCAAAACCTAGTTTTAAAATACTGTTGTTTTAAAAGATAATAAACAGTTTCAAAAACGCTGTTTTTAAAAAACATGACTGTTTTCTGAAATGCAGTTTTTCTTTAATATAGATAATAAAGCAAGCTTCAACGTTGAGTGTTGCATTGCATGGGAATTAAAGAAATGGACAACAAAGTGTGGACGTGTTAGTGCATGAACGATGATCATGACCAGGGTACGAATATCAGCTGATACGAACCGTATCGGCTGATATTAAAACCGCATGATATCGGCCGATATCACAATATTCGACGATATTTTCGGTGGTTTTTGTTTTAAAAAAAAAAAATAAAGACAGAAATTTATTCGACCCCTGTGCTTAATCATGTTGACACCTCATAGTGGACATATTTTGATCGTGTTGCAACAATTGCAACTCGTTGAAGAAGTGTTGCTAGGCTTAACGGTGAACCACCACAGAAGCAGCAATTTGATTTAATGGTTTGAGCCGTTTTTCTGCAGTAGACCGGTCAGTTTGAACCGATCTAACAGCAGTGTTCCATGGACTCAATGGTCGATTGATGAGCAGCGATATTCTAGATTTTGATTGAGGTTATTATGTATCTAATTCCATTATGTTTTTTAATTCGATCAATATTTGTATTTCGGTCATTTGTAATTGGTTGAGTCAACCAAATGAACCGTTTTGATTTTATATGGTTTGGCATGTACTTGGTCCAACCCGATTTTTGGATTCAGTCTAGGCGTGTAAACGGATCCAGGTCCGGCATGGCCCGATAATACAGGGTCCAATACTCCAATTAGTCTTGAATCCGGCCAGGCCGGTTAGAGCCATCGAACCGTCCGCGGCCCGATAAGGGTCCGTTTATCTGTTTCATCCAGTTTAGGCCCTAGTTTCTTCTTTGATGCTACCGGACCCTATATCAAAAAATTTAAAATTTGATTTTTATGTTACTGAGCCCAATATTCATTTTTAATCTAAAATTTGGTACTAACAAGTTCAACATCCATTTTTTAACTTGAAATTTTATGCTAATTGGCCCATTATCCATTTTTTAACTTTTAATTTTATGTTACCAAGCTAAATACACATTTTTAACCTAAATATTTATTTTATGAAGCCCAATGTCAATTTTTAAATTAAATCAATATTTCGCATGTACTACACTAGTGAAATTTCAAACTTCTTACCCCTATTAGCTATTAGCTATTAGCATCAAGTAAAGGGAAAAAACTAAAAAAAAAAATTACTAAATTGAAAATATAAAAAGATTAATTTGGGCTTATTACCCTTAATACAAAAATAAATATTAAAATATGTCTCTTGCTCTATTTGGCCTCTTCTTGGTGCATCTCTTTCATGATAAATTTCCAAATTCAAACTTAACATTTATAAACTAACTCGAGACCTAAGAAAGCAAGTGAAAAAAACACTTGACGATACAATATATGAAGAACAACCCATCAACAAGTAAAAGTAAATAAATGTGAAATATTAAAATAAAATATCCAACAAACAGTCATAAATATAATTTTTTAATGATACAGAAGTGTCTCACAATAGAAGTTGGATTACAGATATAGAGACTCGTATCATTTAAACAACTATAGTATCATTTATTTCTTTTATTTCCCAGTTAAATCATTTATTTTTTTCCAGCAAAGAGTTATATGGGTGATACCCAACAAACATTTTAAGCTATAACCCCATAAATGGGTTCAAGAAGAATCAACTCATTTATTAAATGGCCAAGATACTGAACCAAGATCTCAACTTGCTGGAGTAGTTCATAAACTATATGGTGAAAAAGCCCAAATAAAAAATACATAAAGGAATAAGTGTAGAAGCAAAAGAGAAAATTACAAAATGCAATAGAAGTGACTGTGGAAGTCCATTGGCATGTGTACACTTGGCCACATTAGAAGGCAAAAGAAGAACATGAATATTTTTTTGCAAGTTTGGAAATGCATATAGTAAAATAGTAACACATAGAAGAGTTACCATTTTTTGTAAAACATTCCCCTACTAAAGGGACTAGAACCTCACCAATCCTTGAGATAGTGATTCCAAAAGCCCAAGAAACACACATAAAATGTAATAATCATAGAACAAAAGGATTTATCAAGAAATGAGAAGAAAGACTAAAAATCCAAACAAGAACATCTATATCACCCATTTGGGTGATCAAAACAACTTAAATTGTGGTTTGCTAGCAAAGTTATGTCCATTGCCCTCAACACTTCCAAGTAGAATAATAACGGATAAATCTTACATTGCTCCATCCTGGTAAAAGTGCTGTCATTAGATCCCCTATGCCTTGTTTTGGTCACATTGACACATAGTCCATTCAATGTCTCTTCACCAAGGAGTTGGCATACAGCCATACACATTCACCTCTCTTAGAACCACTATAATTGATCTAGTGGTCCCAACTGATTACATTATGGGGCCAAACATGGAATTAAAGTACCTCCAAAATATCCTCAACTAAATGATCATGACTACCCAATTCTACACTGTTTAAATGTTCCTTGGCTACAATTGTCCACTTGCAAATTGCAAGCCACCAGTCAAATAAGTAGAATCAGACATAAGAAGATCAGATGGCTATGGTCTTGGGGACGGAGAGATTAGGAATTTAGGACTTGGCCGGTTGTTCATAGAGGCTCACCTGGTTAACATATGATGATGATGATTATGGGCGGCCCACCTGCAATATTACTGGTCAGGAAAAAACCAAGAAAAGACATTTCCTTTGAGCCAGCATATCATATAATGGCTGATTGGGAGTTTGGGACTGTGATCCGAATACAATAATGAGAATTACAAACCAGATAGAGATCAGTCTGGCCCTATAATAGTAACTGGCCCTATGCTAATAAACGCACCTTCGTAATTAATTCTTGATTCCTGAACCTGATTCCTTTCTAAGAAATACCCAACTCCAGATCTTGAGTTTTATTCAAAACTTTTGGATTTTCAGTAAAGGATATGGTGAAACAAGCCAAGAAAATTAGTATCAATACCAAAACAAATAAAAAAAACACAAAAGGGGAAGAGAGATGTATTGCATGAAAAGAAGAAAATATAGAAATATATTAAGAACTTACAAATCCATAGTCATTGGATCTTCCTGTGTTCTTGTATGCAATCACAACAGCCAAGAGAGAGAGAAAGAGACCCAGCAAGAGAGAGACCCAGAGAACTTACCGAGGCGAGAGAGAGGCAAGAGAGTGGCGAGAGAACGGCGAGAGAGTGGCGAGAGTATGCAGCGTGCCCTAATCTTGGAAGTTTCAAGTTGAAATGATACTTTAAGTCTTTAACAGAGTCCGTCGGACCGTCTGCACGCAATATTAGACTGCAAGATCCGGACCTGAGTCCGTTTATAGGCCTAATTCAGTCATTTGGGAGATGATGCAATCATGATGGTATGTGCAAACATCGGTTTCATTTGTCATGAAACAACCTTTCTCACTCGATTGTTAAGACTTCGAACTATTCTCCACACGTCAATGGTAGGAGAGTACATTCGATGTAACAATCTTGGCGGAGATGATGATGGTGTTCAACTCGTTCAGAACCAAGATGGCACTTAGCCAACTGGTTATGAACGCTTTGATGCTCTTGTAGCGCAAGTTGGTGAAGTTACGAGGACGGTACAAACATTGGTTACAGAGATGGAAACCATGCAGGAAGTACCCACCTCGAAGTGTTCATACTTCACCCTCCTTTTGAGGATCCTATGCAGCGTCTCGCAAGTTATCGGGTGATGAGTCAGAAGGAGGTCGTTTCAGACAATGACCTAGGTATTGTGATATTCGGCCGAGGCAACACATTGCCAGAGAGGACGCTTTTCCCATTCGACTCGACATTCTCGAGCTTACAGATGGGTTATCTAGTGATGAGTTTTTTTAAGTTGGGTTGGGTTATGTAAGATGTATAATATGAAAATATACCCAATTGTAAACATGGAAGAAAAGACACTTACTTGAACAAGAGAGAAGAATACACTTAACTCCAATTTCAAAATAAATCAAACTTCACTAAACTTACTCGAACTTTACCCTTGAAGTATAAAAAATTGATTAACAACTCCGAACATTGGCTTCCTCAAATTATGCTAAGTACACATGTATTTATAGCTTTTTGAATTAAAAAACTCTAACCCTAACTCAATCACTCTTAACTCTAATTACAATTTAGTTAATCAATAAAAAAACAAAAATAAGTAACCAATCACAACTAAGTGAATTGGATGTCCCATAACTAATCACTTAATTACCATTTCATAAAACAATAATATATATACACAGAAAACCCTAACTAAAGTCTAATAAAGACTAATCTACCCTTATACAAACAAGAGAATACAATTTAACACCCGCCCTCAAACTCACGATGGAATAGTGTTAAGCATCGAGACTTTGCTAAGAAGAAATTGGAAGCGCGTAATGATATGGGACTTCGTGAAGAAGTCAGCCAGCTGCAATGCAGAGGGGACAAAAGGAAGAGAAATCGTGCCAAATTGAAGATGATGACGCACGAAGTGACAGTCCAACTCAATATGTTTGGTGCACTCATGAAAGACTAAATTATGTGCTATTTGAATAACACTTTTATTATCACAATAAATGGGCGTGGGAGCAGATAGAAAGACACCCATATCTGTAAGTAAGCAACGAAGACAAACAATCTCAGCGGTGGTAAGCCATTGCCCGATACTCCGCTTCGGTAGACGAACGAGCAACAACATTCTATTTTTACTTCTCCATCAAATGAGAGAGTCACCAAGAAAAACATAGAAACCAGTAGTAAATTTGCGATCAGAAGGATCACCTGCCCAACCAGCATCAGAGAATGCACGGAGCTCCAAGGTAGATGTGGAAGGAAATAATAAACTCTGATATAAAGTACCACGAAGATATCGTAAAATACGAACAACTGCTGCCCAATGAATAGAGTGGTTGGTGAAGAGACAAACTGACTCACAATATGAACTGCATATGCAATGTCAGGACGTGTAATGGTGAGATAAACAAAACTTCCTACTATAGTGCGATACAGCGTAGAATTGGCCAAAGACACACCATCAGATGAACTGTAATGAACATTGCGCTCTAAAAGTGTCACAACTGGTCTAGTGTCAGTAATCTGAGCTTTGCGAAGAACATCTGCAACATACTTAGATTGAGAGAGAAAATAGCCTCTGGGAGAGGAGACGACTTCTATCCCAAGAAAGTATCGCAATTGCCCAAGTCTTTCATGTCAAAGTGATGTTGCAATTGTAACTTCAACTGCACAATGGTGTCATCAACGTATAAAAGGAGGAGAATACGACCAGTAGAGGTGGAACGAACAAATAGAGCAGAGTCATGAGCACTGGAGTAAAAACCAAGAGAATCAATCCCTATGGGAACTTATCAAACCAAGCACGAGGTGCTTGTTTGAGACCATATAATGCCTTTCGAAGCTTGCAAACATCCCAAGGATGATGAGCAACACCTGGAGGAGGACTCGTGTAAACTTCTTCAGAAAGACATTTTTAACATTCATCTGCGACAAATTCCATCGGTGAACAGAAGCAACTGCGAGTAGAGCACGAACAGAGGTCATTTTAGCAATAAGACCAAAAGTCTCCTCATAGTCAATGCCATATTCCTAAGCAAAACCCTTAGCAACTAATCGAGCCTTATATCTCTCAACTGACCCATCAAACTTGGTCTTAATCTTGTACACCCATTTGCAGCCAATGGTCCGTTTGACCGGAGGAAGATCAACCAATTCCCATGTACCTGTTTTGTGCAATGCAGAAAGTTCTTCATCCATAGCATGTTGCCAGAGAGGATCACAACTAGGCTCCTTATAGGAGGTTGGTTCAGAGAGAGTATGAATGGAAGTGAGAAAACGAAGAAAATGAAGAAGAATAACACGAATAACCAAAATCATCAAAGGAATAACCAAATCGTGTAGGAGGTTTACGGACTTGTGAAGGATAACGAGAAGGAACAAGATCCACATCAGCAGAGAGCGAAGGAGAAACAACGGTAGGAGAGGGAGCATTAATACCTGTAGAGGATGAAGCTTCAACAGGAGTAGAAGAAATAGAAGAAACAGAGTTAGGCAATGCAGACACGTTATCAGGCACAGATACATCATCAATATCAGAGAACGGATCAATACAGAGAAGATCAGATGTAGTAAAAGTGCGAGAATTGGAAAAAATAGAAAAGAATGGAATATGTTCAAGAAACACAACATGATGTGAAACATACAACTTTTGTGCATTGGGATCATAATAGCGATATCTCTTTTGACCCTTATCATAACCAAGAAAAACACACATGGCAGACCTTGCAGATAATTTTGTGTGCTCACTATGAGGATGAAGAACAAAACAAGTACAACCAAAGACTTTCAATGAAAAATAATCTGATATTTTATCATATAAAAGTTCAAACAGAGATTTACCAGAAGTGATAGCAGAAGGAATTCGGTTAATCACATGAGTTGCGGTGAGAACCGCTTCTCCCCAAAAGACGCTAGGAACACTAGTAGAGAGTAACATAGATCGAGCAATTTCAATAATGTGCCTATGTTTTCTCTCCGCAACCCCATTCTGCTCAGGAGTGTCAGTGCAAGAGGACTGATAAACAGTTCTATCCGAGGCAAGTAAATCTGAAAGAGCTCCAGAGGTGTATTCACCACCCAAATCAGTACGAAAGCATTTAATAGTGGCGAATAACTGAGTACGAATGAGGGTCCAGAAAGTTTGAAAAATCGAAAACAATTCAGAACGACGTTTCATCAAATAAATCCAACAAAACCGAGAATAGTCATCAATAAATGATACATAATATCGAGACTCCCCATTGGTAGCAATAGGGGCCGGTCCCCAAACATCAGAATTGTAACGTCCCGTCCCGTTACGGGCGTGTTATCTCCCAAAAACCTCAGAAGTTACAAAAGACAGATATCGGGTACAAGAATAACAGCAATTTTTTTTAAAAAAAAAATGGGGTAACTACTTCCCGTCCAACAGCCCACAAGTTCAAAACTAAAATAAACACAACGAACCACAAATGTAAATTAATCAACAAGTTATACAGTCATCCAAACATACATGTTGTTGAATTTATGTGACTAAGGTTCTCAAACAACAAACATAGCATAAGCATAAACTTCTGTTCTCTACTACTCCTCTCCTGGTATTTGCTTAAGGGGCCCGTTTGGCCCCTCCGCGGTCGGAGTACCTGAAAGGTAAGGGGTGAGCAAAATAGCCTAGCGAGAGAACATATCACATAGTAACAAGATAGTTATCGATCACATATGAAAGGGGCAGTAAATATCACAAGTGAATAAAACATCCAAGTTTACGATACTCAACTACTCTATTAACCGATATTCCATTAACCAAAATCAAGAAATTATCTCCAAAGTCCACATCAGGTCCTCCAACGAATCCCGATCTCCCAACCAGTATCATCGGGAGACTAAAGAACATACAACTGCCTCACCCACACGAGTCATGTCGGAAACTACCTCGACCACGCCCGAGGGAAAACAATCTTTAGGGAAGGCACCTCAACCGCCAGAACACAACGGGGAGACCCACATCCCCTATGGGGTCTTGACCGCCGGAGTGTAACGGGGAAGTCCTCCCAACCACTAAACTTATTTCATCCTCATGGATGTATACACATAAACAAAACCTCTCATGCATGCACGTGGTATCATGATCATGTATGACAACACAAGATGTTCTAATATGACATCAATATCAACAACATGCCTCATCATGCGGTCAACGACACATAACAATGCTTAGACTTGTACCTCTATATCCAATATGCGATTACATATGCATATTATGCGTAAACACGGAAAGCATCACAACAACTTTCAACTATTGTATTCAACATCATTCTACACTTGTCTCATTCATCATAATGTCATATATGTGTTATGATTAAAACACAACATATTTTCAACAACCTTCAGATATCAATAACCATTCATTCATTCAGAATTTTATATTAATCGCATATAATTGACATGGGTGAACCCGAACGGGTCCCTTGCCACATATTCATTTCAATGGTTCCCTTACCGAGTGGCTTAATAAACGAAATGGTCCATTCAGGTCACTCGATATCCAAGATTGCAGGTTAAAAATGCGAATGCATGCTAAAACAGTGATAAGTTCCCTCACCTGTGTGTGTCCTTGAAATCCAAGGCGAGAAAATGAGTCCGGGGGTTGAAGGGGCTCAATCTGTTGAAACAAGAATAGGCGGGTAAGAAATTGGGATGAGACGGGTCAAACTGGGCAAGGAATGCAAATGCGCCTGAGAACGGGTCAGGTCCGAATCGGGCCTGACTGGGCCGAGCTGAAACAGGCGAACTGGGCCGGATCTGGAGGGCCGGACGGGTTGGGCCGGATCTGGAGAATAGGGCCAGATCTGGTGGGCTGGACTGAGCTGAAACAGGCAAACTGGGCCGGACGGGCTGGGCCGGATCTGGCGAAGAGGGCCGGATCTGGCGAACAGGGCCAGATCTAGCGGGTTGGGCCGAGTTACCGGGGTCCAAAATGGGGGCCCGGCTGAGTCAACTCGCGGCCGAGTGACTCAGCCAAAGGGGAAGGGGAAGAAGAAGAAGAAGAAGAAAGAAAGGAAACCAGAGAGGGGGAAAAAGGAAAGAGAGAAGGAAATCGGAAAGAGGGAAAGGAGAGAAGGGATGTAACGCCCCGCCCTTTTCACTCTAATTTTCAAAGTATATATATATTTTTTAATATAATAATCAAGTGATCGGGGCGGAGTGTCACGACGCGAGTTAAGTTCGGATCTCTAAATCCGACCTTTAACTGGCCAAGCCCATGTGCATATGAACTAAGTCCATAAAACTGATCCGCACATGGTACATATATAACTTGCGGAATTAACTTAGTCTAAATCTAACTGAGGTTATAATAGAACCTATGACTATTCCAGTTTTCTATTCTTAGATAGCAAAGTACATAACTTATTCTCCAAACTTACTAATTAATCTTAACTAATCGTTTAATCAAATCATCCAACTTAAAACAAACCATAGCATCTATCTTAACTACTTATTACAAGCCAACATAACTAATTACCAAATTACATTGTCCAAATATATCAAATATCAAGTCCATAAAATAGTCCATTCATAATCCATTCCAATCATTCAAACCGCCCAAGTTTCCGTGCTTGGTCCTCTTCTCGATCCACGTTTTTCCCTTTCCCTGCATCATCCACTAAGGGTATAGATAGGGCGTTAGATCAACGCACCCAGTAGTGTTTCCGAATAGGGCTACCACATGGTTAGTAAAAAACATGCAAGTAATATAATAATAAAACATGTGTGACAAAATCCCATAAAATATGCTATGTATGAAATGAACATGTAATGAGTCCCACCCATCACCATTCATCATAGCCATCACTTGACGGGATTCTCATCGTCAAGGTAACCCACAGTGGTTTTTCGGACGCCCCGACGGAGTGTGGCCTCCGGATTCCTCCTGATGGGATTCTCATCATCAGGGTACCCCGCAGTGGTCTTTCGGACGCCCCAACGGAGTGTGGCCTCCGGTTACAACACCATCATCCCATGCCATGCATGAGATGTCTATGCAAACATGTCATTTAGAAACATAACTTTACAATCATATAAGATATCAAAATCAACATAAAACAGCATATGGAATAGTGGTTACAATAAAGGTAGGAAACCTACAATAGTTTACTTTGTTCGACCCTTCCTTTGGACCGTCTTCCGATCACGGCTTGTTCACCGTTCTAAAAATCCGAATACCCTATGCACATGGTAGCAAGTTAATCATTTGACCATATAATTCTAATTTGATCTAAAACCCAAAAATCTACTTAAACTTCCATGTCCTATCTTAGCCATAAAACCCCATAGTTTTGGTCCTTTTAAACATGTTTTTTTTGGTCTCATTTAGACATAGGATAACAGTATAATGTTACCATGTTTTTACCTTTTAAAACCATCCAATAAGCCCATCACTTTGTATGATTTCCATTTTGCAAAACTCCATCCAAATATCCACATAATAGTCCATGGGGTTCGGCCATACACATGGCCGAACCCTATGGTTCTCTTAATGGAAACCCACCAATATTTATCTATGAAATTAATCAGCAAATTAACATAAGATAAATATGGTTCAGTCATGTCATATCTACTCCAAAACAGTAAGCTTAATTCCATATAAAAATCTTTTAAAAGCCCCACTCCAAAATATGCATTTTTGACTTTCAAACACCATAGAATCCACCAATTTTCTCATGGGGTTCAAATTAATAATAACCCATAACTTAAGCATTGGTGTTTCTTGAAACAAGAGCATAAAATAAATCATATCTTCCCACATGATTTTAAACCCAAATCCATCCTCAAAACAGTCCATGGTTTTGGTTCAAAAAGACCATCCAACTTAACCCAATCTTTTCATGGAAATGTCATACCATTTCATGGGGTTCGGCCAACCCAATTGGCTGAACCTCATGGCCTATGGTTTAGATCTATTTATCCAATTATAAACTTATCTTATTCTTAAATCAAAGCACATAATGATTACTTAAAATCCATCCTACACTTAACCCAAATAACTATACAAAACAGTCCATGGGGTTAGGCCATACACATGGCCGAACCCCAAGGTTTCCTTGATGTAAATCTTCTTAACCTACTTACTGATTTTTTGCCACAAAATGACCCATTTGACATATATAAAATTTACCATGTTTTGACATGATTTTTGTCCTTTAAAAACATCAAACTTAATCCACTTTTATCATCTAAAAAAACAGTCCCATACTTGTATGGTTTTAACTTCCAAAAACCATCCAAATAAATCAATTATTTCCATGGGGTTCGACCATCCAATGAGGCCGAACCCTATGGTCCATCTTTTTATCTCATTCATGTACCTCCATCCAATATCTAACCCTTGTTAGATTTGGCCATCCAATGGCCGGATCATGATTTTAAAAATTGTTTATCGAAAACCTACCGTTTCCGCGACTCCTCCAATTGATCTTCCCTCCGGCTTGTTCCTTCCCCTTTCTTAGCCTCTCCTGATTCCTTAATGGTCAAGGACTGATTTAAATAACCAGCTGCTGCTCTAGGTGTTTGGAAAAAAATCAAGGACAGCAAAGAGAGATAGATAGAATATTGGCTTTTAGATGGGAAACCTTGATCTCCCCCTCCTTTGCTCAATGTGTGCTCTTGATTTGGTGAACGAAAGCAACCAAGGACTGATTGCAAATCAGTGACTACCTGCTGTTTTTGCTTTTGGAATGTAGAAGACAGCAAAGAGATAGAGAGATAGAGATAGAAAATTGAACCTCTTTTGGCTACTTAAATTCAGCCCAAACTTGCCTCACATGTAACTCCCATATTAACCCCAAGTCCTTTATGCTTACTTGGGGGTTTCATCTATGCAATGAAACCTCCCCAAGCTCTCTAATGTCTCCCATACTGGTATTTGTGTAACCTCTCCTTTTCTTCCTCCTCTCATTATCATCTTACATGGGGGTTTCATCTATAAATGAAACCTTACCCCCCTCCAAAGTGTAGTCTTATCATATTTGAATTTTAAAAGTCAAAACCTCATTTGTAACTCTATAATACAGCAGCTCCATTCAGCCCATTTGATCCTCATCAATGTCCCATTTGAGAGTTTCATTCTTGAAATGAAACTCCCCTCCTCCAAGTGTGAACACACTTTGTAACTCCCATTGATTTTAATATCTATCTTGGAGTTTCAACTTTTAAATAAAACTCTCCATGTTCCAATGACTAGCCCCTTGGTTAACCTTGTATTTGTAACTCTCAAAACAGCCACCCCACTTATTTCTTTAGTAGATGTTACATGCATGAAAAGCCTCATGCAACCAACATGTAAAACATTTGAAATTGAGTCACAACTCTCATGTAACTTAATAAATTCAACTCATAAGTTTTGTTCAACTAAACTCCACCATTCATTTCAACTCAAACCAACTCAAATATTTAATGGACTTAAACCAATTAAGCTTTGAGCTCACTCCATGATCAATCATGACATACATGACCCATTGGGTCCCATTTGGGTCCTTTGACCCATTTAACCTCTTTGACCCAAATAAATGTACCTTGCCCATTTAACTTAATTTAAACCTTATACAAGTACATTGAGCAATGGGTCCCACCATTTTTCTCATCTATGATCATAACCCTTCAATTTATAAATCCAAGGACATTTTCGTAAATATTGATATATTGAAAAATCTAGGGTATTACAAGGGAAAACAATTACCTCGGATCGGTCGACGGCGGGAGAGCTGGAGGATCTATGGCTGGGAGCCCAAACCTCCGATTTGGCGAGCAGCAGACGACGGCAGATGGGGAAGAAGGAGAAGGGAAAATCGGAGAGGGAAGAGGAAAAAATCCGAAGAAGGGTTCGGTGCGGCTGCGGCGAGGGTGGAGGGTTCCTAGGGTTTGAAGGAGGAGGGGAGAGCCACCGAGAGAGAGGGAGGGAGAAGCACGGGCACTGTCGCAATGCGGCTACAGTGCGGCGTGAGAAGGGGGGGGGTGTTGAGGGATTTTGAGGGTTAGGTTTTGGGAAGAAAATTTGAATCTTCATTTTTTTTTTTTTACACTAAGGTTTTGAAAAAAAAAAGAATTTCTTTTCAAAATAAAATAAATAAATAAAAAATACAAAGAATTTGAGAACCCGAAAAATCTCGAATAACAAACGTCGATCGGGAAAAAGTGTGATTTTTCAACAAATTTTTCATGACAATATACATAAAAATTATGAAATTACTAAAATGCCCTTTGGATTTTCAAACTTGAAAATCAATAACTGGGCCCACCACGGCATCCACACTCTCTTCACCGCTATCAAGGTCCCAAAGACAACTCGGAGATTCGAAAACCTCTCAAAAAAATGATAAAACTCGGAATGGGTCATTACAAGAATGAATCAAATAAAAAAGAGCAAGAGAAATTGATGAACTATTATTAAAAGGTAATGCAGAAAACTTAACAAGTTTAAATCTACTGCAATCAGAAATATCACAACAATGTAAATTGCCTAAAACACCTGTAGAAGCTAAATACTTTAAATGGGAACGAGAAACATGGCCAAGCCCAGAGTGCCATAAATAGAAAGTAGATGAAGTGGAACTCAAACGAAAAGATGACAAATCCGCTGAAGATACAGCTACATCAGGAACACGGAGCTGCTCTAACACATATAATCTTCTTTCTCTACGGCCGATCCCAATCAGCCTCTTGGAATGAGGATCCTGCATAGAACACGAAGTAGGAAAAAACTTAACAATATACCCAGAATCACATAGTTGACTTATAGAAATCAAATTTATAGTGAGATGAGGTATGCAATAAACGTCAGAAAGATGAAAATGAGAGGACATAATAGAACCCAACACCTGCCAAGGGCAAGGAAGCACCATTGGCAGTTAACACAGAAACAAACGAGGAAGAAGGAGATAAAAAAGTAAACAGAGAAATATTATGAGTCATGTGATGAGTAGTTGCTGAGTTAAAGACCCAGGTGGAATGAGATATACCTAAAGAAACTGAAGGAGGTAAACCTATGGAAGGAGAAACAGTAGAAAAGGCATTAGGCTATTGAGAAGAGAGAAATTTTTGCAATTGATTAGCAAGTGTTAACAGTGAATGAGTAGGAGACAGTGAAGGAGTCGAAGATGATGCCTCATGGCGAGAAGGAACAATAGTGGTTGTGCGATGATGTCTAGGTACGGACATTTGTTGGTGTTGTTGTTGCTGTCGTTTCAATAATACTGGACATTGGGCCTTCCAGTGACCCTTTTGTTTACAATAACTGCAATCATCAATAGCAAGCTTCCCACCTTGGCGCGATCAAGGCTGAGAGATAGAAAGAGGCTTGGATTGCACAACAAAAATGGTCTGACTAGGGCATAGAGAGAAGACTGTTGCATGCATGAGTCTTTAAGCAAACTTCTTCAGGTAAGAGTTCGTGAACTATAGAATCAACCGAGAGAAGGGGACTACGATGAAGAATAGAGCATCGAAAAGCTTCAAAGTCATCGCAGAGAGCTGACAAGAATTGAACAAGTCTTCGTTCTTCTCTATAAGTGCAGTAAAGGGCAATGGAACTAAGTCCAGCAGGCTCAGTTAATGCCAGCTGATCCTAATAGGCAGTCATAAGTGAGTAGAATTACTAAATGCTCATATCCCCCTGCCTAACCACACGAATATCATTCTCAATTTGGTTCGCTTAACAAAGTTAGACTACTTATATAACTTTTCTAAGTGATCTCGAAATTTCTTTGCCTGTAGAGAACTTTGCAAGTTGCGTACCAATGGAGAGCTCAACGGAGTTATTGATCTAAGTAATAATTTTTGAATTATTTGTATTCCAAGAAACCAAAAGAAACCAATAATTGAGTATAATATGTTGCCGTTGTGTCTGTAGGAGTGACAATATTTCCAGAAACATAACCCCACAAGTTCTTCCCAGTCAAATTTTTTTTCATCACATAAGCCCAATAAGTATAGTTACTGTCACTCAATTTGACATTGATCGCCTGAAGGGAATCATCACGTTCGCCCGCCATTTATGAAGGAATGCAAAAGAGTAGATTTGGGATTGCTTGGCCGTGGAAAGAGAAAAGATGATCGGCACTAAGGAGCAACGGATCTGCAAAAGTGCATTGCAGATTGGTATGCAAAACGTGATGCTTTGATACCATCTTAGAATACTAATCACTTAATTACCATTTCATAAAACAATAATATATACACAGAAAACCCTAACTAAAGTCTAATAAATACTAATCTACCCTTATACAAACAAGAGAATACAATCTAACAATGTAAGATGTATTTGAATATGAAAATATACCCGATTGTAAACATGGAAGAAAAGACACTTACTTGAACAAGAGAGAATAATACACTTAACTCCAATTTAAAAATAAATCAAACTTCACTAAACTTACTTGAACTTCACCCTTGAAGTATAAAAATTTGATTAACAACTTCGAATATTGGCTTCCTCAAATTCTGCTAGGTACACATGTATTTATAGCCTTTTGAACTCAAAAACTCCAACCCTAACTCAATCACTCTTAACTCTAATTACAATTTAGTTAATCAATAAAAAAAATGAAAATAAGTAACCAATCACAACTAAGTGAATTGGATGTCCCATAACTTCACACGTCTTTGATGATTGAATCCAAGTAGGACTCAATGAGTTGCTCACTCAAGGAAGTGAGTGAGTTGGTTGGAGAGAGTAGTCCCAATCTGAGTTGGCATATTGGTTTTGGAGTAGTCTTGCACAGTCTTATGCCTTGCTCACTTGGCTGCCAAGTTGGGCGCCTCTTGACACTTCTGAGGGTTGAGTTGTTTTATTGGTGAGTCCATGTGGGTCTCAACATCGTTTGTGAGGTCCACATGCAATAAGCCCGACAATCGGTAGTTCTCACTAGCTATTTTCCCCTTGACCTTGCCAATATAGAACTTGTCGTAATAATTCACAATAAACAACACAATCTTATCCTCTATCAAATCCTTGCTGATGGCCACATCAGCTCGAGAATGAATTAAGCCAAATTAGTTAATTTCGTGCTTGGCCGAATTTCTATATGTAGGTGTAATGACCCACCTCCACTCAACACGATATTATATGTTTTGGGTGCTTATATGCCCGCACAACTTTATTTTTAGCAAATGAGCGTCACACATATTGTTGTGCAAAACAACCGAAATCAATGCAAGAAACAAATCATTGATACAAGAGAAGACACAGATTTACGTGGTTTAGCTAAATGCCTATATCCACAGGCAACACATGGAAGATTCCTACTAAATCTGAAGAAGGGGATACAATGGAGGCTCTCAATCTCATACAATCAAACTCTTAGTTGCCCGATAGGGGCTACAGTGCCAAATCTACCAAACAACACTCTCGCATTCTCTCACTATATATAGTTTTCATACAAAAGGAGAAAGGAATTGGGCTGGGCCATAAACAAGCTAAATCGGGCCAAGCCAAATCAAGCCAATATTCAACACATATACCCAAAAGACCTCCATTGAGGTGTCTGGAGACTGGGCTATATGAAAATGCTCAAGCTCTTTTCAACATGACGCCTTTTGGGCATGTGTGTGACTTACATGTGCCAAATACAAAGTCGTGCAGGTGCATGGGAACCCGAAGCGGACAATATCTTGTTGAGTGGAGGTGTCGTTACAGATGGTATCAAAGCCGATAACAACTCTACCTTAAGGGTGTGGGAGGGCTCCCATGTGCTTGGCGGGTTGAGGTGGGTGGGCTTTGGGGCACTAACAAGCTATCCATACAATAGTTGAGAGTATCACACCGCCTAGGAGAGCGTCTGAAAAGTTGGGCTATATGATAACACCCAAGCTCTTCTCAACATGAGGCATTTTGGACATGCGTGTAATACACATGTACCAAAAAACAAAGTCGTGCAAGTGTATGAGCACCTAAAACGGACAATATCGTACTTAGTGAAGGTGGTTGGTTACATGATCCAATAGAATCGAGGGCAATATCACATTTTTAAGATTCAACTAGATTCATAAAAGAACAAAATTTGAGATAAGGGTAGATTTGGCAAATATTTAGGCTAAAAAGCACAAGTGTTTTGACGTGACATGTCAAATAGTAAATCTCACATTATCAACAAAAAAATTATATAGATGAACAGATTATCATGTCTGCTATCATACTCTCATAAATAAAACTCATTAAATGACACAATTATTAATATTTAGTTAAAAATTAACTATTGGGTAAATATTTAGTATATTGTGATTAATCTAACTATTAAAATAGAATAAGTAGAAATAATAAAAGATTTAATCTAATTTTTTAAAAGATAATTTTAATTAAGTGTTCAACTTAAAAATGAGTATCACATGTGATTGTGTCCGAGCTGAGCATTTCGTTGGTTCAAATAGATGAAAATGGCTAATAAAAGGCCCCACTATAAGCATTAAACATTGTATTATAAAAGTGAATTCTTCTTATAATTCATGTTTGTAAACTCTGCAAATAGGTATCTGCCAATATCATTGATTCTTTTCAAAATTATCCAAGACAAGCATCGCCCTGATATGCTAAGCTCAATAGGGATTAAGATGCCAGTCAAGTGCACCTACGTACACAACTAATTAGTTTCTAGCAAAACACCATAAAATCATCTTTCATGTATTATTCTCTCCTTTTATATTAATATTAATATTAATATAATATACACAATAAAACAAAAAAAAAGGCAAACCTCCAAAAATGCCCAGATATTTTTTGTCATCTGAGCACAAGAATTCTATCTAAGGCCCATTTTATGATCAACTTAGATCCAAACTTTTATAATGTTCATTTGATTTGATGCATCATCACCATTTGATTAATCATGATAGGTCAAAATACTTATCCAATAATTTATTTTTTTAATCTTAGAAATCAAGAGCTAACATGTAAACCTCATTTTGATAATATGATCGTTCTCGTAATAATCTATCTATATATTTTTTGTGATAAGACTCACCGTATAACATGATACATCATAATACCCATCACAAGAACACCATTCTATATGTAGAATTTAGGAATTTGGCAATTTAGCCTCTCTATTGATATCAGTATAAATAGGAATTACAAGCCTCATAAATGAGGAAAGAATCAATCACATACAAATTACAATCCCTTGATTGGGGACGAGAATCATTACAGATACAAAGTATCGGAAAGTCAGGACTTTCCGTTAATACTCACCCACAAACTCGACGAGGATGGAGCAACGAGTTTGGAGCTAAGCACAGAGAAGCGTTGCGAAGACAGACCCTTCGTGAAGATATCAGCAAGCTGATCAAGGGAGGAGACAAACTGAATCTGATGAGTGCCAGCGGTTACCCGTTCCCGGATAAAACGATAATCAAGCTCTATGTGTTTAGTCTGAGCATGAACGATAGGATTAGCAGCCATATATGTGGCACTGAGATTATCACAAAGAAGGACCATTGGAGAAGAGAGAGGAAATCCAAGCTCACGCAAGAGATTTTGAATCCAGATAGTATCAACACAGGTATAGGCAAGAGCTCTGTATTCGGCTTCGGCACTAGAACGAGAAACAGTCGGTTGCTTCTTAGCACACCATGAAATGAAGTTGGGACCCAAGAAAATGCAGAAATCAGTAGTGGAATGACAACTATCAGGACAACCGGCCCAATCAGCATCAGAGTAAACAACTAGGCGAAGAGGATGAGTCGCACGAAGGAGAGGCAAACTACGACCAAGGGAGCCTTTGAGATAGCGAAGGATGCGTTTGATGGCGTCCAAATGAGGTGTGCGAGGTTCACGCATAAATTGAGAGGCCATGTGTACAGCGAAAGCAATATAGGGCCGTGTGAGGGTGAGATATTGAAGGGCGCCAACAAGCTGGCGATACTCAGTGGGATCCGAGAGCAGGTTACCAGAGAGAGAAGACAACTGAGTCTTAGCAGCAATAGGCGTGGAGCACGGTTTGCAGTCAAGCATCTGATGACGGCGAAGAATATCTAGGGCATATTTGGTCTGAGATAAATGTAACCCTCGAGAAGCAGAAGTGACTTCAAGACCCAAGAAGTAATGAAGAGAGCCAAGATCCTTGATTTCAAATTCGGAGCCCAGTGTTTGAATAAACGATTTGAGAAGAGCTGGAGTATTGCCAGTCAAGACAATATCATCAACATAACGAAGTAGAATCATGAGGCTGGAGCCCTGGCGAAAGGTGAACATCGAGGTGTCGACCTTGCTTTGAACGAATCCATAAGAGAGAAGAAAAGAACTGAACCGGTAAAACCATGCTCGGGGAGCCTGCTTCAAACCATAAATTGCTTTGTTTAGTTTGCAAACATGTTGAGGACGACGAGGATCAACAAAGCCAGGCAGTTGAACCATATAAACTTCTTCAGAAAGGTGGCCATGAAGGAAAGCAGTCTTAACGTCAAGCTGATGAGTGGGCCAGGCAGAGTTGACCGCAAGATTGAGAACAGTACGGATTATGGTGGGTTTGACGACAGGGCTGAAGGTCTCATCATAGTCGACGCCTGTTTGTTGATGAAAACCTTTTGCAATGAGGCGTGCTTTGTGGCGCTCAATGCTATCATCAGAGCGGCGTTTGATCTTAAAGACCCATTTGCACCCCACAGTGTTGAGATGCGAACTAGGTGGAACAAGAGACCAAGTATTTTGTCGTAAGAGAGCATTGAATTCATCATGCATTGCTTGTCTCCAGTCAGCAGAGCAGACAGCGTGAGTGAAGCAGGTAGGCTCGATATCGGAAGAGGAGATCATAGAGGCAAAGGCATGCGGGAGTGGGTGGCGACTAGCAAAAGCCACTTTCTTGGTGGGCTTGAAAATGCCATCCTTAGCACGAGTCACCATAGGGTGAGCATTATCAGGTGGAGCAGGAGCAACATCTGGAGTGGAGGAGAGAGAAGGAGGCTCAGTGGCTGACACCGTAGAGAGTGAAGTGTCTGTCTCAGAGGCGACCACGGAAGAGTGTGATGGGTCTGCAAGAACTGTGGAAACCGGAGCATGTGTTGTAGAGGCCGGCGAAGAAAGCATGGGGATGAAGACCATGTCAGGAGAAAATGGTCCAGCAGTTGGTGAGGAACTAGAGGCATAGGGAAAAACGGCCTCATTGAATAGAACATGTCTGGAAATGTAGACGCGGCCAGTGGACGGATGAAGACACCTGTAACCTTTATGGTGAGAGCTGTGACCTAGAAACACACATTCAGCAGATCTTGGTTGCAATTTGTGAGTAACATAATCACCAAGATAAGGATAGCAGGCACAACCAAATGTTCGGAGGGACATGTAGTCAGGTGTGCAGTGAAACAATGTCTGAAAAGGGGAAGACCAATTGAGGATGGGGGTAGGGAGGCAATTGATAAGGTACACAGCAGTGCATAGGGCCTCAAGCCATCAATTGTTGGGAAGATGAGAAGCAATCAGTAAGGTACGCCCCATTTCAGAAATATGGTGATGCTTACGCTCTGCAAGTCCATTTTGTTGTGGGGTATGACGACAGGAGTAGCGGTGACGAATCCCTTTTTGTGTACACAAATGGTGAAATGCATGATTATCATATGCTTTACTTCCATCACTCTGGAATTGTTTAATGGAGGTAGAGAACTGATTTTCAACAAATGTAAGAAAGGTAGAAAAGTGAGAAAAGACTTCAGACTTATGTCGCATGGGAAAGATCCAAGAGTAGCGAGAATAGTCATCAGTAAACAAGACATAGTAACGATAACCAGTAACAGAAGAAACAGGGGACATCCATACATCAGAATGAACTAAATAAAATGGTGTTAAAGCTTTATTCTCATTAATAAAAAAAGGAAGTCAGATGGACTTTCCTAAAGCACAATGTGTACAAAACTTATTTGAAGAAAAAGAAACAGAAGAGCCGAAGCTTTTATTGGATGCAAGAACTTGAAGGACTTGAGATGAAGGGTGACCAAGACGCTGGTGCCAAAGAGACGGCGAAGAGCGCGAAGCCGCTAATGCATGACGAGTGGGACGAATGGGATAAAGATTAGCCTCACATCGGCCATAAAACAAAATAGAACCAGTGTATAAGTCACGAATAAGAAATCCCCATGGAAAGAAGGTAAAGCTAACGGAGTTATCTTTTGTGAATTGTGCGACAGATAACAGATTCTTATGCATGTGAGGAACATGAAGAACATTAGACAGACGAAACTGTGATGAACCAGAAGAGAGTAAAAGGTGACCAGTATGCTCAAAACAAGATCATCGAATAATCAGGTCCAAGGCCCCGAAGGACTGAAGTGACAAGATCATCACTGATGATAGGTTGGTTGATGGCTGCAAGAGAGTCAGCAAGAGACTTGGCATGCTGCAGATATTCAGAGACAGTCTTCGTGCCCTTGGAAATGGAAAGCAGCTGGAAGCGCAGATGAGTTGCATTGGCAAGAGACTGCTGAGAGAAGTTGTGCTGTAAGCATTCCCAAATCTGACGGGAAGTGGAGAGACCAACCACCTGTGCCAGAACAGGTTCAGAAAGGGTAGCATTAAGGATGCTAACAAGGCTTTGATCCATGTGAACCCAACTCGTGTAGGTGGGGTTTGGCACTGGTTTGGAAGGATCATCAGTGGAGAGGTACTGAGAGGGAGAAGGAGAGGTGCCATCAATGAAGGACCAATGGTTTTGACCAATTAAAAAGGGTTTTATTTGAGCATACCAAAGTAGGTAATTAGTCTCCGTTAATTTGATGGAGACCAGATTGGAGAAAAGGGGTATGGGGATGGTATTGACTGAGGAGGATGATGAGGAAGCTGCTGAGGAAGCCATTTTGAGAAGGTGAACTGGTCGGCAGGGCAAAAGTGCTGTCCCTTTTTGCTTTTTTTTTTTTTCAATCTGGGATCGGGTAGACAGCAGATGGGATGAACAGTAACAAGGATCACGCCGAAAAGGGTCACAGTAGAGGAGTGCCACAGCCGCAGCCGACGTCGGGGAGAGCAGAGCGTCAGGAGGCAGTGAAGTAGCGGCAAATCTGGCGGCGAAGAGGAGAGGAGCCGTGAATAGCAGAGAGGGCAGATCGGAAGAAGGGGCGTCAAGTGGACGCCGGCGCTCGAGTAGGGAGAAAAACCGATGCAAAGGGAGATCGCGCAGCAACTAAGGAAGAAGAGGGGATCTCGGTTTGCAGCAACAGCAGAGGCGACAGAGGCGAGCTACGCGGAACTGAAAAAGTCCGAAGAGGAGAGAAGACGATCAGAAAGGCGTTTGTCGTCAGAAGCAGCGAGCAGCGTCGGTAGCGCTGAACCAAGAGTACCGTCGGTAGATCTGAGCAGGACGGCTCTCAGATCGGAGAAGGATCAAAGAGGAAGCAGATCGGACGGTGTATTCTGCAGAGTTCTCTGGATCCCACCGAGAGGTTCCCAACACTCTCCGACACACGTGAGTCCCATTCTCACATGTCTAAGGGTCAATTTCCTCCAATAAAATTCACATTTAAGGGTCAGGTCGTCACAGAGCATGACATGAAGAGGTAATGGAGAATGGCCAAGGGACAGAGAAGGTGTCAAGAACATAGAAGGAAGGGGATTATGAGACTAACCAACCCCACCCACAATACAGAGAAACAACCGGATTGGGTGGTCCACTTTAAAAGCATGATACTGCTGGTCATACATGGGTTGGAACTGTCAAGGATAATTTGTAGTCAACCAAGAAGAGTTGAGATCATTTGGTAACAAAGACCCTAATCTATAAACTCATAATGACTAATGCAAATATGAGAGAGGCCAAGGAGTGGCTTTGACGATTAGTGATGGCCACGACAGAGATGACCATCGATTTGAAAGAGGTCAAAACTTTTGTGTTAGGAAAGGCATTAATAGTTGGGCAGTGAAGTGGCTGGGGGTTATAAGCTTTCTGATCACAACCTTGAGTGAGGAGGAAGCTTAGGAATGAGTTAAAGACCCAGCTTGGAGGAACTTCTTCAATTAGATCGATATCTAATACTCCAATGCATGTCAATCAAAAACACATGGGTCCATTGTCATAAATACCCCTTGTTGGCCTGGGATTGTGACTCAATCTTACAATTTTAGAGGAGGATGGGGAGAGTCTTGGAGATAGATAGGTACTCTCTATCTTAAAATTACTTTTGGTAAGTTGAAAATACAAAGATTATCCCGAGGAGGGTTCAAGTTAGATAGGGTCTAACATTTCAATGCTCACAAAAGTCTCAAGCCAAGTCAAGTCAAAGAAGTACAAATCCTTTGGTCTGAATGATGATCCGGGCTGCATTTGGGCCTCTCCTAAAATCGGGTTGGAATTGGATCTCCCTCGGCTCGGCGGCCGGCTTGTGTGTAGAACAGTAGAAGTGATCTTTTTAAAGTGCTTAGCTGTCACCCCTTCCATCCTCTCCCTCTCAGCCTACCCTCTGCAGAATCTCTTTCTCAATGGCGCAGGTACTCTTCTTTACTGATACTGCATTAGTTTTCCATCCACATCTCATTTTCTTCTCCAAATTCTACACTTTCTGAAAATTTGTTTTTCTTTTCTTTTCTTGACATTTTTTTGGGCGACATATCACGATCCCACTTGCTTGATTGTTGTGCTTTTTTCAATGCTCCGTTTTGGTGCATGGAAAGTTCTTTCTTGGAACAATAATCGTTTTTCAAGTTTTAACCGAAAAATTGCTAAGCCCATTTATGTTTATAGTCTAAACAATGGTTACTTTACAAGAAGTACTCTCTTTTCCATTCATCCAAACGAAGCCTAAGAATCCATTTTTTTCTAGAAACCATTGGTTTTATTTTTGGTCATTTTGAGGACATTGTGGGCTGTTTGGGAGGGGTTATTAGCATAGTTGTCAATTTCGTTTTTAGGTCGTTTTTTGACTTGTGTCATGTCAACAGGACCTATCATAGAACATGTGGACTTGGATGCTCATCAAGAATAAGCCCCTTCTGACCATGCTAATCATTCAATGTGAAGGCCATGGAATAGACGGTTGAAAGTCAAGCCACTTTTGGTGTCCATTTCATGGCTGTTAGATTATATATGCTTCTAGATGAATGGCATTCCTTTTTGTGAGCATGTGAACCTACATGTTCTTTTTTATTGATGAGATTAATGGGCTCCATATGCGGGCTGATGTGAAAAAAATGTATTTGAAAGCGTCTCTCCCTCGTATGCATGTCACATGTCAAAAAAAAATGCATTTGGTCGATTGTCTTTCTCTCTCTGCCTCCAGATGAAAAAAAGAGAGAATATCTCTGGATAAATATAGAAGAAGTTTCACCGGGTGTGCAAGGCATTAGCCGTTTTTGAAACTCAAATGTTGATTTGCAATGATCAAGGACTAAAGGGCCATTCCAAGTTGGTGAGCTACCGACCATTGGTATTGAGTGGTGACAGTACTGTTTAAAAAAAAAAGAAATCTAGAAAGTTTTGAAATATGTAAAAAGGAATTATGTAATTAAACATGTGTTTTCAGTTGTAATAATGTCTGAGTAAGTTTTTATTTTTTTTAGACTTAGTTACTCCGTGCATCAATTGAACTTAAATAATAGAATATGCCATGAGATATGACACATTCAATAATTAAAGAGTAGCATATCTCATTCGGAGGACAATGCAATTCCTCCATTAAATAACAAACTCACAAGTCATAACCATATAATCACATTATGTAATTATTAGGAATACTTTTTATGCTAAGTATGGTTAAGGGATTTGAATCCAAGAAAAAAATTTCTTGTGGAATGTTTTTGAAGATAAAAGGAAAATTCACTTGGTTGATTTCTCATCAGTTTGCAAGCCAATGTCAATGGGAGTAGAGTGGAGCTATTTTTTCTCTTCTGCCTCTTTTTTGGGGAGGGGGAGTTAAATTCAACAAGAAAACTAAAACAAATCATTTTGAAATATATGCAACAAAATATTAAACTTGTTAATGTCATTTGTTTAATAAATAAACTTGCCAATTTAAAAAATAAAGAAACTTTGTTCTAATTGCTTTCATACTAAGATTTTAGGTGATCTCCTTTATAAATGACTAGATTACATGTGTAAAACTGTAAATATTCTTTATTTTTCTGTCAAATTCAACTTTCAAGAATGCAGGTTCAGTTGTTGCCATCATGGTTTCTATCAGTTTTCCTGAAAAGCTGATATGTCTCAGCCAGTGCATTGATACTTATTAATGTATCTGCTAATGCCATAAAAAAGATAGAAAAGACATCAAAGAATCGGGAAAGAACAGCAAAAAATGAAAAAACTGAAAGCCCAATGTATCATATTTTAGTAGATGGCATTTGAAGATGTCCAATTACCAATTTAACTTTTCAACTTGCGGACCTGGTAACTTTTAAAATTGATTTGGATAATCCTAACTGTTTGATCTATGGCTTGCATATCAAACCATTTCGGAAAGAAGGGCTTGCATATGGAGTGTCCATCATTCCTTACCCTTGTATGTACTTACAAAGAGACAGACCAAACTATGTTCTCCTCTCTAAAAACATGTTTTGTATTGTGTTCTCCACACTAAAAATGTATGCTCCACTCCATAATCTCTTATCCCTTATATGTATCTTAAAAGGGGGAAGGGGGAAAGGAAGTGGGGGGGGTGCAGAGAGAGAGACCAAGCTGCATTCTCTATTTTAAACACGTTTTATCCGCTATGTTTTCTACGTCAAAGCACATTTTTCACTTCATAATTGAATCAATGATCAAGATCTCATTATACTGATTTTTTCAAGAATTGATTGGATAGGTTTTCTTTACTTCTTTGAAAGCATCAGTCATATTTTTCCTTTGGTTTATATAAATATATTGGGTCCCACATTCTCATTGATCCAAATCTTATATTGATTACTACTGTCAATGATCCATTTGAAAAATAGGTCCACCTACACAAAATTGTCCCCTAGATTTGCTTTTCATTCATTTTTTCTCCAAAGGTGTTGGGTCTTTCCTTAAAGTAGAAAAGTTATAATTAGTTCAAATGGAATTCTTTTAGGCCACGTGTGAAATGTTCTTTAACTAGTTTAAATCCAAATATAGGAGGAAATTTTGACCAATGGTTTACTAGTTTTGGGCCTTGATATAATGACTGAAGCTTGAATCATTTGAATTTGTCAGAATCATTTGTCGAATTGTGTACAATGAAGAATTATTTTACTTTGATCTAAGGATATTCACCAATATTACCAGATATCAAATGAGGGGAGCTTTGAGTATATTATTATTAGGGGCACTGGTTATTATTTTGTGCAATGACAGCAGGTCAGCTTGACAATTAGATTCTTTCTAGTTCGGTTGTGTGTGTTACTGAAAAATTGTTTGTTTAATGGGCTTAGAATTTGTTGTAGTTTGCATCAGGTGCATTCTAGAAAATGTTATGATTTCTAAAAAATATTATGATATTTTTTTTTGCAACATTTTTCTCTGAAGTTTCAGTTTATTTGCGATTTGATTGGAGGATAATCATTGCTTGACATGTTGAATTGAATTTTATGCAAAGATGTGTTTGATATGTACATTTTCTTTTTAATTGATTGGTTGTAATTTGAAGTTTGAATGATACTGCAGGTGACACACTCGTCTGAGGTTGCTCTTAAGGAAAATGGTGGGCCTCAAACCTTCTATACAAACATGAAATGGTGCCACGCTTTAGATGATTCAAATGCTCATGTGAAGCACATGAATGGCCCACTTTTACAACCATGTGACCTTTTCAACTTTTGCAAGTATTTGTGATTGGATCACAATGCTAGGGCCTTCACATTAGTAGATTTTCAAATACCCCCTATCCATGTTGTCCCTAAACACTGCTTCTAAAAATATTGTCCCTAAATATCCTTCCCACATAGGTTGTCCATCCATGTGCATTCTGCCATCCGATCCATCCATCCATTTATTCATCCAATATACACATATATAACTAGCACAGTTAGTTCTGTTTCTTTTGAAAGTTGTTGCCACTGCTTGTGTGAACCTTTGGCTTAATGCCACTTTCTATGTATGGCTTTATTTTTTACCAGAACATCAAGGCAAAGGCTTTGAGATTTTTGTCGGGGGTATGGCTAGAAGTGTAACAGAAGATATGATTCGTGAGGTCCTTGTTCTTCTTGTATTGTTTTCATTTCTACTTTATCTTTATTCATTTAAAGCATTTAAGAGTTTGTTGTTCTACTTGAAGTTTAAAACATGAAACTATGTTAGAAAGTAATGAGTGTTTTCCTAGTATTCGTCCTATGATATGTTGAGCATTCTTTTGACAAAATAATGATTTATAGGCTCATTTTCATTTAGGTGTTTGTTTCTTGTGGAGAAATTGTGGATGTACGTATTATGAAGGATAAGAATGGCAGTCCAAAGGTTTTAATTCTTGTGCTCCCTTAATTTAAAAAAAAATTCTCATGCTCTCATTATTTGGGATTATTCACATACCTCTCTTTGCCTTCTCCGCATTTAAATACTTTCCATTGTGTTTTAACAGGGTTATTGCTTTGTACGTTTTGCGTCAAAAGAGGCAACATTTAAAGCCTTGAAAGAAAAGAATGGATATGTGGTAAAAGAAACAGATCTGGCTTGTTGTCTATCTTTTGTTGTTTGAATTTTGTTGGTTAAGGTGTTGGGCTGTTTATGCCTTTTTTTGGTCTCTTGCTTGTTTGTATTCTCATTTTGTGATTAATGAAGTTGCCTTTTTAAGTTTTTTTTTTTTTTTTTTTTTCCGTTTTTGAATGTGACCCTGATCATACGTTCAAGAGATCTATAGTAAAGACTTCAAAGGGGTTATTCAAAAGAAGTAAAGACCTCATAGATACCTCCATGTTGCCCTTCTTCAATCATTCCAAACCGTTCACACTCATTCACCACCCCCACAACACCTTGCTTTCTCTTGTGAATGGTATATATCAAGATTGACACTCATTTCTCTTTTATCTTTGTTTAATTTTTAAGCCAAGAAAACATATTTATTTGAGTCCTATAAAACCATCAACCTTTTAACTTTTGAATTTATCGTCATGATGAGGAGATGGAGTTGAAATATTGTCTACACCTTGTCCACGTATTGACCGACCTATTTACCCACTTCCTAGTGATTTGTGTGCATATTGCAAAGTCGAAGTATCTATTTCACAAAATAAGACCAACTTCTGTAAATCATTACTAAAAAGTAAAATATAATTAAATTGCAATTATATATTTTTTAAACTAATCATATTTCATGTTAAAAAATCAATAAACTCCGCACGGAATTTTTTTTTTTTTATTTGCTTCAAATTGAGACTGGGTTGATCTTTTTTTTTTTTGAACAGTAACAAAGTAAATTTCATTACTGGAAAAACAAATACAAGAAGAATCAGTACATCAATGGTAATGGCCTAGGAGGCTTAGACCAAAAGGAAAAAAAAAATAACAGCTACAAAAATAGAAAGCACTAAAAGATATGCTCAATCCATGTTCAAGCATCACCTCTTTCAAAGAAAGCACACCCATGACAACAGATTGTTTACTCCATGTTTAGCGAAGAAATCCTCAATCCCATTGCTGAATGACCCACTTGAACAAAAGATTCATCCATTCTTGAAGATAGATTCCTAATTTCCCTGGCTATGAAAATCAGTTTCTAGGGGGGACGCTGAAGTCCCTTGGTCCACTTGATTGCATTTGCCGAGTCCCCCTCTATCACTATCAAACATTGTCCAAAAACTTTTCAAATGGTCAATGCTCTTCTAATACTGAGGAGTTCTGCCTCATTTGAATCTCTCAACCCTACCGATTCCATAAAGACCACTGGCATCTTGCCCCTACTGTCCCTAAGCACCCCATCTATTCCTGTTGTCCCCGGTTTTTCTTGAGACGCTCCATCAACATTGAATTTCCCAACTTCTCTCCGAGGAGTATCCCATGAAACACTTGGCTCCGACATTGTACTGGCTCCATTCATACAACCCTCCCATGACAATAACAGGTCTAATGGTTTGAGCCCTTTGAATTCCTTCCTCATGCAGGACAAATGATAGGGTAGCCCTAAATGCCTAATGTGGTTCCATAAATATTAAATGGGATGAAAATAATGCACCCTAAAGCTAAAATGGGTTGAAATTAATCAATCAATTAATACTTGCAATTCAATAATATAAATTTGTCACAAATAATCATGGAAGATATTTCAGAATATGATGTAAACAAATAGATGAAAGAATTAATAAAAGGGTGACATGATTTTGAATGAACTGAAGATATATGATTTTAATTGAAAAAAAAAGGCATATGGTTATAAATAGGCATGTGCCTTAAATTAGAAAATAGAAAGGAAGAGAGGATGATGGATAAGGAAAGGGGAAATACGAATGGGCTTTGTGGACTTTGAAGGGCAGAGAAAAGAACGATGGAAAGAGGGAAAGAAAGTGAAGGACAGAAGGCGGATGGCTCACAATGGGTACACGAAGGCTATGGGAAAGGGGCAGCAGTAGTAGGAATCACAAGGGAAGGGGCAGCAAGGGCTGTATGGGCTAAAGAAGGACTTGGGAAGGATCTAGAAAGGTAGCAACAACAAAGGCCAGCATGGAGATGGGTTTATGGGAATCACGACAACAAAGGGGAGTGGATCTGGGGACTTTGAAGGGAAACAGAAGCAATAGGGAAGAGATATGGGATTGGCAACAAAGCCAGAGGGGTTTAGGATAAGGGACAAAAGTCTTGACTGGGTTTTGGAAAGTAATGGCAAGATGGGGTGGACCTTGGGAGGCAACGACAATGGGGATCTGGGCTTGGATGGGTTTGTGGGTACCAAAAATACAAAAAAAAAAAAAGAAAAAGAAAGGGGAGAAGAGAGAGATGAGAGATAGAAGATGTGTACCTGATAGAGGAAGAGGCTTCGCACCTTTTTCGATGGCTTCTCGCCGTCCTTCAGCTTCTCACCGGAGGCTCGTTGATTTCTCACCAACAAAAGTTGCGCATGGAGTTGTTTTCCGCTGCAAAAGTACGATTCATTCATAATCTGATTGCCCTAAAGAGGCTTACAATGTATTTATAATAAACATACCAACAAAATGACGAAAATACCCCTAAATGTAAAATAAAACAAAATACCCTCAAATAAAAAATAGAAAATCACATCAAAAGACAACTAAATAAAATAAAATCAAAATAAATCAATGTCGATCCAATGCTCTGCATCAAAGCCATACACATAAATTCCACTTAGCCCTCTGAAAGAGCTCATCAACCTCACAAGATTTCCCTTCAAAGATTCTAGAGTTTCTGATTCGGGAGCAACGCTTGCAACTCGGGCAGAAGTAGGAGAAGACAAAAATCAACTAGATAAATCTAAATCTTTAATTCATTTTTCGAATAGAGGTGTATCCCTCTCTTACATCTATCATATTTATAAGAAAACAAAGAGATAAAAATAGAAAAGGACTCCTAATCAAAGTAGTAAACTTTCTAATTATTCTAAAACGACCAAATAGAGATGAAGATCAAGTCCGAAGATGCGAATGATGAAGCTGTTAATTGCACAATCTTCAAAGCACGGATGAGGAGAGTTTTCCTTCTGTGGGATGATAAAGCCAAGGATCGCAAACGAGCGCAAGCATGGATGAACAAAGCTGATCGCGAAGGGGTCGTCATATGACACTGGAGTGATCACACGACCCTGATGGTGTGTCTTATGAGGCTCCAATGAGAGGATAGGAAGTGAGCATGAGAAGGTACAAATAACCAGAGATGAGTTCTTGGTATTTGTAATGGGATCAAGTTTGGGTAATGGAGAAGGTTGAGTAAGTTACAGTGGTGGTGGGGGAGGTGGTATTGGTGGTGGTGGTGGATCGACACACGTCGGTTGCATCGACTGTGATGCCGGCAACACAACTGGTTCATTCTCCAAGATAGGCATCGTCTGAGTGGTCATGATGTCTGGAGAAGCAGGCATTAACTTGGAATCTGACTGGGGAGCAGTGTGCATGAACTCTGAGGATAACTTTGGACTTGAATCTAGTTCAAAATCAGTAGTTGTAGGAGCATGAATTACCACAGGTTGTTCTAACTCACGTTTTGTTCGTATGGCCATTCGGAACGCATCTCTTAAAGTGACGATGTCGTGGAAGACGATGCGGTCATAGAGCACAGGATGGAGTCCTCCGAGGAATCTGGAGATCTGTTGAGACTCAGTCTCAGCTTGTCTCGCGGAGAGATAGAAGAACTCAACTACAGAATCTCTAACAGTCCGATTTCTTTGCCAACAATTTTGGTATTGCTCGAACATAAATTGCTTATAGTCGACTGAAAGGACATGATTACGTAGCAACCTTTTCATCAATGTCCATGATCTAATAGGAGACTGTTTGTAATACCTGAGGTTGATTTGCAACTCTGTCCACCATGCAGACACTTCATATTCGAGATGAGATGCCACGAAGTCTATCTTTCTCGTTTCCTCAATCTTCTTATGAAAGAAGAAGCGTTCACTTTTACGAGCCAATCGAGGAAGTATTCATTGTGCCACTGACCATAAAAAGGTGGGACGTGGGGCTTGGCGCCGTCGCTTGAGTAGGCACATAGGAAGTCATAGTGATACCACTTGATGTAGCCGAAGCATTGCAGACTTAAAATGCCTGGTCAAACTTGGTCAACACGGGTCAATCTGGGCAAAGATGGGTGGGTCCCATGGTTTAAGGTATGAGTTTGGTCAAAGGTGGTAAAGAAAGTGGGAATAGGGTGGTTTGGTAAATAAGTTAAAAGAGTGGTTTGTTAATTGGAGAACAGGTGAAGGGCATTAAAGGTAGATGGAAACGTAAAGGAGACAATGCATTAATTGTCTTGGGAGGTGGGATGGCTTTAGTGAAGGGAGTAAGAGAGTGAAACGACTGGTGTAGGATGGTTTGGATTGTTAATGGAATAAAATAAGGTAGACAAATGGTATAAGAGGGTAAAGAGAAGGAAGGTAAGGGGTGTTTTGGTAAAGAGAAATTGATGCTTTTGATAGTAGTAAATGCATGGATGAAAGGACAAGAAAAGGTATGGGGAACTGATGGTTTATTGGGTAAGTGTGGGATGAGACTTATGAAAGGAGATGGGTAAAGTGGGTTGGCCACATGGGAGGTTGTGAATGGTTATTTGTGAAAGGTGAAAGTATAGTGGAAAGGATGGAAAGAGTTTGACATCGATGGGTTGTGAAAAGAGGAAACGAAAAAGAATGGAAGAGGTGTGGAGCGGCGGAAGCAGTAAGCGGCTGAAAATAAGGAGCGATGGATGAAAGGACTTGAGTTTGCTTTCCACCAACCAGACCGTTGCGCATTAAATGCACACCAACGGAACAAAAACGGTAACCCATGAAGGGTCGTGAGACATGATGGATCGTCGAGCCCTGTTGCCGATGGATCGTGCTCTGACGATGTATCGTCCTGAGAGCAACTGAAATTTACAAAGTGAGACATGTCCAGAACTCTGAAGATTTCAGCCGACAGGTCGTGATCACAATTGGTCGTGTCCTGACCATACGATGGATCGTGACTACGAGTGGTCGTGTCCTGACCATTGCGATCGATCGTGCTTCCCACGAATGAATCGGCCTGAGGCTAAAACTCTTTGACTGTATTTTTCCAACCAGAACCTTGTCAATTTTGGACGATGGATCGTAAGACCACGAAGGGCATCCCTATTCCATACGATAGATCGTTAGACCATGAAGGGTCATCCCTGTCCCAGATGAAGTATTGTCGGACACGATCGGTCAGCCTAACAGTCA
This sequence comes from Chimonanthus praecox, assembly GCA_022113865.1. NCBI lineage: Eukaryota > Viridiplantae > Streptophyta > Magnoliopsida > Laurales > Calycanthaceae > Chimonanthus > Chimonanthus praecox. The sequence continues at coordinate 49,618,606 of CM039089.1, read as the reverse complement.
TCAACTTTTAAAGGTTAAGTCCATTTGGTTTTGTTGGATGTCGAAGGTCCATAGGCTTGAAAAATTTACCCAGATGTGATATCTAAGCCTAGGCAAGTTCCACCTAAGGGTGTGGGTTCCATCCTAATGTCATCTATGGCCAATTTACCTTGAGTGATTGCCATACACATGATGAACTTGGAATCTTCACTTGATTTTCAATGGTTTGAGGTTTGATTCATTGGCTTCAACCTTCCAAGGTAATGCTTCACTAAAGTCACGAATTTGACAAAAAAGTGACTCGGGAAGCCGGGTCACTAACATCTTGGATCAACTGCATCATGGCTAATGCCTGTCTAGGTGGTGTTCCTCTCTTGCATGGAACTATGCACGACTTCCTTGGGTCATAGATGTAGAAGACTTTTTGCTGTGGAGACACTCCCACTTCAGCTTGTCTTATGAATTCAAGGCCCAAGATGAAGTCACAGTCTTCCAACTTTACCACATTAATGTTGATCGGTTCCTGCCATTCTCCAACCTTTATCTTTACCACATTGATGTTGATCGGTTCCTGCCATTCTCCAACCTTTATGTTGACGTTCTTAGCCGTCCCAGATATAGGTTGTGCTTTGGAGTTGGCGGCTTTCATATGCCATCCATTATCATCCTTGTAGTTGATACCCAACTCCTTAGCCATCCTCTCGCCATGAAGTTGTGTGATGCAGGACAAAAGATAGGGTAACCCTAAATGCCTAATGTGATTATGAAAAGATTAAAAGGGATGAAAATAATGCACCTAAATCTAAAATGGGTTGAAAATAAATTCCAATTAATACTTGCAATTAATTAATAAAAAAATTACCACATAATCATGCCAAATATCCTTGGAATCTAATGGACTAATTAATGGATGAAAGGAGTTTGGATAATGAACTAATTGAGTTAAGTGGGTATCTTTGATTATTGGCACTAATTTCATGCTCATAATCCTGTTCCTGATTTTCAGCTACAAGGCAAAAAGATTGGCATTTCTCTATCAACAGATCAGAATTCCTTGTTTCTTGGTAACCTACGCAAAGGTTAGCTGCATTTATATATGTCAATTTCACCGTTAAGTGAATTTTACCAAAAATATTAGCATTAATACTTCTTTGTTTTCCATACCTAGCTGTTGATAAATTAGTGATCTGGTTATTTTCTGAGTACATATTTTTAGTGCGTTTGCTTTTGCTCTCTTTGCTTTTCAGATTGGAGTTTTGAAGAATTTGATAAGATTCTCCGCCAGGTTGGTTTAGAAGTATTTTTTGCAAGAAGTAACGGATGTAAAATAAAATAGAACAATGGAAAAGTAGAGGAATGAATTCTGTATTGATTGATTCATTAAACAGTAAAAGGCCTCACCCTTATAGACAGAAAATACTGAATAAAAGGAAAGTCAACTATCTATGTATGGTAGTCACCATACAGATATATGGAACTCGAGAACATGTTCACACTACAAAAATCTACAACAGTCGCCCTCAAGCTGGTAACTAGATATGAATTAAGCCCAACTTGCTCAAAACGTCTTCTAGCTGTGAGCAAGAGATGATCTTGGTGAGCATATCAACAAGTTGATCTTTGGACTTCAAATAAAGACCGATTATATGTCCAACAGAAATGTGTCGGTGGAGAAAATGATAGTTAGCCTCGATATGCCTCGTTTGTTCATAGAAAAATAGGGTTGGAGGCAACAGTAATTGTCACCGAATTATCATAGAACATCAACAAAGGACTAGAGGAGTTAAACCTGGCTCGACTAAAAATTGTTGAAACCATGGTAATTCACATGCAATGTTGGTCATGGTGCGATATTCAGTTGCAGCACTGAAATGGGCAACAACTCTCCATTGGAGGATGTGAGAGTGGTGTACATTTTATCTGTACTCATGTGGTCTATTGTATGTGTAGTGTTGACTTTTCCAGGAGATTTGCAAGTATCGGTCGACAAAGTGGAAGCCATTGGTTAGGATTTTGTGAAAATGAGAAGACCAATAAATAATGCAAAAATCAAGCAGCAGAGCTGCGTTCCAATGGTTGTTTTCTTGTCCAAGTGTTCATTCTTCTGAACCCATCATTTCTTTAATTTTTGGTTCAAAACCATAGATTCTGGCTTACAATTATCTAAATTACCCTAAAGACTTTCGATCATGAAGATATCAGGTCAGATTTTGAGAGAAGATAAGAAAAACCGCTTGAAATTGCAATTTCCATTTAGTTTGTCTTGTTTCAGGCAATTCATTTAATCTCTTGGAGGAAGTGGAAAGAAATGATCACATGTCCTGAAGGCTTGGTGGAGGATAAGTTTGCGTGACAGTAAGGTAGGCGGTCTTTTTAAAGAAAAACTGCGAATTTTAATTGGAAAAGGAGATAGGACTTTCTTATGGAGTGACCTATGGATAGGAGATAGACCCTTACAAGAAATTTACCCAAGACTTCTCGGATAGCTAGGAATAGACAAGCAAGGGTAATGGACTGCTCCAAGATTGAAGGGGGGTTACCTATGTGGGAAATAGAATTTAGAGCCTTTGAGCAGGAGAGCCTATCAGAACTCAAGAGTGTGCTAGGAACCGTACCTAATCTGGACAGGTGACCCATCGAGCTTTTATTCAGTTAAGAGTATGGTGGATTTGGCTCAACCCGTCAACAGGGGTTGTTCGAGCCTTTCAGCTTGGGGACTTGAGTGACTCCGCCTCGAGTTTAGGCGTTTACTTGGTGTGCCCTTAAAAAACATATCTTATCTCAAAAGCAGAACTCAATAGGAGGGGAATCGGTGTGTCCAACAACGATCTTTCCTATCCTCTTTGTGGAGAGTAGGAGGAAGATGTAGATCATCTGCTAGGAAGTTGTCCAATATCGAGAAATCTCTAGAATAGATTCGCTTCCTTGATGGAAGTATCGTGGGTTTTTCATAGATCCTTCTCAACAATAGTGAGTTGGGTAATCTCCAAAGTGGGTCTCAAGTTCAAGTTGGTATGGCAGACTATTTCGTCAGCCATCCTTTGGTCAATCTGGAAAAGGGAACCAAAGATTTTTTTTTTTGGAACAAAAGCTCAGAGGAAGAGGACATATTCCAGACAACGAAATGGTGGTTATGTGTTGGCTTCTAGTTCGGAATTTAAAGTTACTAGGTTACTGGGCTTCTACACTTCTTGGGATGGGAGCTTATCCGGATCACCTAGCAAACGACTAAACTCGAAGCGTGGTCTCTCCCGAATAGTGGAATGTTTGAGTTCCATGTAGATGGGGCTTCATGGGGTAAACCTGGACTAGCGAGGATAGGTGGGGTTTTTAGGAACTCGAATAGATCATCATTGTTAGTTTTCTCAGAGCCTATAGGGGTGAAAAATTCCAATGAAGCAGAGCTGTTAGCTATTAGGAGAGCCCTGATTCACGGGGTAAACCTGGACTAGCGAGGATAGGTGGGGTTTTTAGGAACTCGAATAGATCATCATTGTTAGTTTTCTCAGAGCCTATATGGGTGAAAGATTCTAATGAAGCAGAGCTGTTAGCTATTAGGAGAGCCTTGATTCTATGGTCGGAATGCAATAACAGTAAGTTAACGATTGAAAGGAATTCAACGAATGCAATCAAGTGGGCAAAGGGTTCAAAACGACCTCGTTGGAAACTTGTAACAGTAGCTAGGGAGAGTTCTTTGTGTGTTGGGAGGGAGATCTCTTTCTCTCTTGTTAGAAGATTGGCAAACGGAGTAGCCGACTTTCGAGCCAAATGGGGAATAGACAGACAGGATGGCAAGGCTCTTTCTTGGGATCTAAGGGGTTTAATCCTTGTAAACCCTATTGTACATTCTCTTTCTATTAATATATTTCTCATTTGTTACTATTAAAAAAAGGGCAGTTAATGCAAGCATGGATTCCATGGCATCAAGTAATGGTGAAAGGGTGGAGACAGAGAGAGCAGGAGCAGAGAGCTTACCTGAACGATAGAATCTGGTGAGCATGGGGCGAGAATCACCAGTCAAAGGCAACGGGGTGGCAGGATGTCGTCAACAAGAGACAAAGGCTTCAACAAAATTCATCATCAGTCACCATTTTTGTTGAGAATCTTCCAGATTCAATTTCCAGAAGCTGGTTTAGGGAATTCTTCAGCAAATGGGGTCGACTTGCAGATGTCTTCATCCCTGAGAAGCGGAATCTGAAGGGCCAGAGATTTGCATTTGTGAGGATGATGGAAGAGGAGGTAGCATCAAGAGCAATCCAAGGGTCCAATGGATGCTGGGTTGGTTGGAGAAAAATTGTAACTCAAAGAGCTATATATGGGAGAGTGGAGAAGGAATCAGAAGACTCAAGGAATGGCCAAGTTAAGGAAAGGATTGACATTCCTCCTGACGTGTCTGAAGGTAAGATCCCAAAGGCAACTCCGGCAATGAATCGAACTTGGGCTGAGGTCTTAGGAGCCCAAGGAAAGAAAGAAGCATTGCCTCAAGAAGTGATCCCCACCATAGACATCAAAATGAGCAAACTAACCTTAGATGAGGCATGTGAATGGCTTCTCAGATCCGTTGTGGCCTCAGTAAAGCTGCACATCTGCCCTCAGGAGGTTCGCATCTTTTGTGAAAACCGGGGCATCAATAGCTTTATAGTTCGTTGGTTAGGTGGTTGCACTTTTCTGATCTCTGCGTGGATGAGGGAGGAAGCTCAGAGTGGCTGGTGAACCCAGACTTGACCAAATTCTTCTCCTAGATGGCAATCTGGCACTCAAAAACATCTATGGCGGTCCGATGGACATGGATTCATTGCTTCAATTTTCTGCTGGTTGCTTGGAACTCCACTTCCATATCAGCCTTCGGTAACCAACTGGGAAGGATACTGGAGATCGATAATGACAATCTGGACAGAAGAGACCTCTGCTCCCTGAGATTTTTTTTCTAAAGTGGAGAACACCAAAGCCATCCTAGAAGAAGTGATGGTTAGGGTCTCCGACGGGGCACAAAGTCCAAATTAGAGAGGTGTCCATAGAAGACCAGGTGGGGAAAGATCGAATGGAATTGATGGGCGACGATCGAAATGCAACTTCGCCGTGTCTATGGCCTCCGGCAACGATCATCGTCCTCCTTTCTGTTCGCACTTGGGTCAGGCGAAAGCGTGGGTTCCCAAAAATCAAGGCATCTCTGAAACGAAGGACAAAACCCGAGACATATTGTTGACTGAGGATGGAGAGAGAAAATCTTAAGCGAATGAGAGGAGTTTGCATAGCCCTATTTCCGCTGCATCGCGTGGGAGAGAGAAAAGCTTGCATGCGGTGGCTGACGAAGCTCTGCAAGCCAATCGCGAAGGAGTGGAGGAGAAAATGGGGTTAAAGGAAGGTACTGAGAAGATGATATCAACAACTGTAAATGAGGATATTCCGAGTCTGGGCTAGGCATGGGTCTCAAACCCATGTGGAGCTTTGGGCCTATCCCAGACTGATCTCAACCAAGGCCTTCTCTTGGAATTGGACCAGGGCTTGATCCACAACAACTCAGGCCCAACAAATCTTTACAACTGTAGCCCAACCCAGCTACCTGAGTCCCAGGCTAACGCATCCATCAGGCCTACCACACTAATCTAGAGAACTAATCCATCGCTGAGTCCTTTCAGATCCAGGCGGAGACCCCTCCCTCCCCAACGACACAACAAAAAACAGAAAAAAAAGGAAAAAAAAGAGTATTGGGTTGCTGGTGGAGGTGGGGAGTTGAGGAGTGTCCGATGATGACCAAGATGATGGTGACCACGACTATGACAGCCAGGCAGATACTTTGATCCCTCCAAAGGCAAAAATAGAGGCATGAAAAAAAGAAAAAAAGAAAAAAGAAGAATGAAAAAAGAAAAGAAAAAAGAAAAAGAAACCTGGACAAAAAAAAAAGAGGAAAAAGAATAAGAACAATGCCGGAATGGAGCGGATTGGAAGGTTGTCTAATGGAGATCTAGAGGATGGGGGCTACAGTTTTGATGGGAAGGAATCGGAGGGATGGCGATCTACACGTCTTAGGAGTTCCCTTCCTACTATCGGCAGATCAAGCTCCATGCCAAATCTATGTCAAGCGGTAGAATCAGAGGGTGAGAAGGATGAACACTACCTTCCTTCCTATTTGAATCAGATGAAGAGGAAGAAATCCTTGTTCTGTCTGACGAAGATGTGGTGGAATGTAATGAACAAAATCACACAATCTAACGATCGGGCAACACCAGAACCAAGTGGTGTGAAGACAGTGAGTAGGACAGTGGATAAGAATTCCAAAAGAAAAAAGGTATATCGAGTGGGCGAGGCAGTTTTGGCTTCCAAGCTAGGCTGCAGTAAAGATGATACCAGAAAAATATTGTATGCAGGGAGCAAGATAAGACTAAAATTTCTAGACTTGGAATCAGCTGAAGAAGCCTTGAAATGGATGGATGAAAGAGATCGAATATCATTGGACTCAAGGCACTCTGACAGCGCTTCCAAAATGAAGGAATTGATAGGCACATCAACCTCCTGAAAGTCTATACCTCTAAGAAGAAATGTTTGACTCAGGGGAAGAAACATGTTGCTCAATGAAGATAGTCTCATGGAATGTGAGAGGCCTTGGTCTTAGGCTGAAAAGGAGAGCCATTTGGGGGTTTTCAGAAAAAACTGGGCTGATGTTATTCTTATCCAAGAAACATAAAGGGAGGAGATTGTTGAGCCTTCTGAAGTTTTTTTTCTTGTCTGTTGTACTACTGTAGCAGATCCTCTCTACCTTCGATTTTTTTGGCGACACATCTGCCGACGGGACCCTATCTCTCTTGTCGTTTTTGACAGAGATCTCCTTCCCTCAAGTCATATCTCTGTTTTGCTGCCTTTTCCGTTGGTTTCTGTAGCTCTTCGTCACCAGCGATTCTGCAGTTTTTTAGAAAACACAGTCTCGATTTTCTGCTTCGATCTGGTGCCTCGCCGCAGATTTGGGAGTCGATCTTGCCACCCTGCATTCGCCCCTGAGTCTACTCTCCATCCCCCCGGCTTGTCCTACCTTTACACAGTTGTGGGACCCCCTCGTATGCATCACGGTTCTTGCTGCCTTGATTTTTTCCTATTTTTCTTCCAGATCTGCTTGGTTTTTGCAGTGTTTTGCTTGGGACCAGCAGTACTGAGTTCGCCCAAGCCTTGTGCTCTCATCGGACTGACCTTTATCCTCTACGATCATCGGTGGGACCCACTACAGAGCAGTTTCTTCCATCTGGGGCAGTTTTCTTCCTCCTTTCTTGCTGTTTTTCATTGGAGAGGACTCCATTGTCCTCTTTCTCTGTGGATATTGCTGCTGCTTGGCCTATTTTTCTTTGTAGGACCTACGACTGTGTTCTCGATTTCTGCTCCGCTTGCATCTGACAGATCTATTTCCGGATCATGACTTCCTCTTCCGATCAACATCAGAATGGGTCTTCTAGGAATTCATCCAATACTTCCCTCACTGATCTGGCTGCTTCTGGGACCACAAATATTGGGAAGATCACCACTATCTTATTGAATGAGACCAATTACTTCCAATGGTTTCATTCCGCGAAAATGTTTCTCAATGCCAAACAGTTGTCTGATTATATCGATGGCACTGCCCCTGAACCAGCCAAGACAGACTCTTCTTATCGCACATGGACATCTAACAACTTCTTGGTACAGCCCTGGGTCCTTCACTCCATGGAGGATCACGTTCATGTTACTGTCTATACTCTTCCCACGGCCAAAGATGTATGGGACACCATTCAAGCCTTGTATTCAGATGGTGATAATTCTGCCCGCCTTTATGAGTTATGTCAGACTGCATCTCATCTCCGACAGGGGGAGCTCTCACTGATTCAGTACTATTCCAGGATGCGGGCGTGTTGACTCTAGTTGGAAGAACTTGAGTTTGTTCAGTTTAAGTTATGATGATGCTGTTCTCTATCAGCAACTCATTAATTGCAGACGAGCTTTTGAGTTATCGGCTGGTCTCAACTAGGACTTTGAACCTATTCGGGCTTAATTGTTGGGACAACACCCTCTTCCTTCTCTGGAAGATGTGTATTCTGCTTTACTCCGTGATGATCGGCGTCGTTCAGTTATGACCCCTGTGCTTGCTGAACGCTTTGCCTTAGTGACCTCTCATCCTTCAGTGCTTTCTCCTGCTCGAGGGACTTTTGGTCCTCCTGGCAAAGGTACCCAGAAGAAAGGGTCCTGGTTCTGCACTTATTGTAAAATGACAAATCATTATGTGCATTTGTGCTATAAACTACATGGGCGATCCAAGCAAGCTAATATCTCTGCTGCTGCTCCTGTCCCTTCCTCATTTGATGTGGTTAGTGATGATGCACCAGTGACTCGTTAGGACCTCAATATGCTGTTGCAACGCATGTATCGTCTTCAGCATTCCGAGGTCTCCAATGTTGTCTCCTCTTCTTCAGGTACTGGGCCCATGACCAATCATACGTCCTCTCATTCTTGGATCATCGATTCTGGTGCCACAGATCACATGGCTAGTATGTCCTCTATTTTCTCGTCCCTTTCTCCTGTTTCATTTGGTACTGTTCGCTTAGCTAATGATTCTTCTACTACCATTACTGGTAAAGGAACTATTCCTCTTTCTTCCACCATGCACCTTCTAACTGTGTTACATGTTCCCCATTTATCTCGTAACTTGCTTTCTGTTAGTGCCCTTACCCAACAATTCAATTGCTCAGTCACCTTTTTTTCCCACTCATTGTGTTTTTCAGGAATTGATCACGATGCAGGTGTTTGGTGGTGGGCGTGAAGTTGGGGGCTTATATCTTTTTTTTCCTCCTGCTGCTACTTCAGAAGCTTGCTCGACCCGTCCTCGACTGATTTGTGGCTGTGGCATTGCCGGCTTGGCCATCCTAGTGATTCTGTTTTGCGAAAGCTTGTTTCCTCTTTATCTTTTAAGCATTTTATATGTGAACCTTGTCAATTTGGCAAACATATTAGAACCTCTTTTCCTTCCTCTATGAATAAACGAACATCTTCCTTATTTTCTGTTGTTTATTTTGATGTTTGGCAATCTCCTTCTCTCTCTCGCACTGGTTTCTGATATTTTGTGTCATGTATTGATGATTTTTCACGAATGACATGGATTTATCTCATGAAACATAAGTCTGAAGTATTTGATCATTTTCGCACGTTTTATACTTGGGTTGCTACTCATTTTGATTATAAAATTAAAACTTTGCGCAGTGTTTTTTTTTTTTTTGGGGGGGGGGGTGGGGGGGGGAGATATTTATCTTATTGTTTTCTTAATTTTTTACACGAGCATGGTATTGAATTACATTTGTCATGTCCATCCACCCCCCAACAGAATGGTGTCGCGAAAAGAAAAAACAGACACCTCCTTAAGGTAGCTCGCACCCTTCTCTTTACCATGCGTGTTCCACAGTCTTACTGGCGTGAGGCAATTTTAACCTCCTATTATCTTATTAACCGCATGCCATCCCGTGTGTTGTCCGATCAATCCCCCATTCAACTTCTCTTCGTCCATAAATAGATTCCATTTTGCCATTACATGTTTTTGGCTGTGCATGCTTTGTTCACCTGTTTTCTGGTGATAAATTTTCCCCTCGTACTGTGCCCTGCATCTTTTTAGGTTACTCATCCTTTCACAAAGGCTACAAGTGTCTTGATCCTACGAATGGCAAAACGTATGTGTCTATGGATGTCACATTCTTTGAGACAATCCCATATTTTTCTACATCCTCTTCTTCTTCTTACCGGTACTCCTTCCTCTCGGTCCCCTCCAGCCAGCACTTCCAAGCCTACCTCGGTATATCAACGCCGGCCACACCAGCATCGGCCGCCAATACACGCCCCTATCACCTGTGCCTCTTGTCCAAATCCACCCATCCGTGCTGAGTCAGACCTTCCTATCACCCTTCGGAAAGGTAAGCGTATCTGTACTCTTCATCCTCTTGCACAATTTGTTTCCTATCATGCTGTTTCTCCTTCCTATTAAAGCTTCCTCATAGCATTGGACAATGTCAATATTTCCAAGCGAGTTGACATTGCCCTTCGGGACCCCTTTTGGAAGGCAGCCATGGCTGAAGAATTAGCGGCACTAGAACAAAATCATACTTGGGATATGGTGCCTCTTCCTCTAGGAAAGACTCCAGTTGGCTGCAAATGGGTCTTTGCCTGGAAGCATAATCCCGATGAGTCCATTGCTCGCTATAAGGCTCGGTTGGTTGCCAAAGGATTCACACAGACTTATGGAGTGGACTATCAGGAAACCTTCTCCCTGTGGCAAAGATTACTTCTGTTCGCATTTTGATCTCTATTGCCACCACCAATACATGGCCGCTTCATCAGCTGGTTGTGAAGAATGCCTTCCTTCATGGTGATTTACAGGATGAAGTTTATATGCTCCCTCCTCCGGGGTTTGTCATACAGTAGGAGCTTCATTCAGTATGTCAACTCCGCAAAGCACTTTATGGCCTCAAGCAATCCCCACGGGCTTGGTTTGAGAAATTTAGTGGTGCCCTATTGCCTTATGGTGCCTCTCGCTGCCAGATGGATCACTCTGTTTTTATCTATCGCCGTCCTGCTGTGGTCATGATTTTGGTTGTTTATGTGAATGATATTGTTCTCACTGGTAATGATGCCACCGCCATCTCTACATTCAAAGAGTATCTTCTCCGTGCCTTTGCAATTAAAGATCTCGGGCCATTGCGTTACTTTCTTGGTATTGAGGTTGCCCCATCTTCTCAGGGACTTACACTATCGCAGCGCAAGTATGCTCTTGATCTCCTCCATGATGCTGGTTACTCTGGTTGCAAACCTACTGACACCCCACTTGATACAAACACAAAGCTCTCTGCTTCCGATGGAACTCTCCTGGACTCTCCTACTTTTTATCAGAAGCTCGTTGGGAAATTGATTTACCTCACTATCACCCGGCCTGATTTATCATATGCTATTGGTGTGGTCAGCCAATTCATGCAGGCTCCCCGAGATACCCATCTTCATGCTGTCTTCCGGATCCTCCGTTATATTAAATCTCATCCAGGATGGGGACTATTCTTTACCAAACAAACTTCACTGCCAGTTCGTGGTTACTTTGATGCTGATTGGGCTGGCTCTCCTGATGACAGACGTTCTACCACGGGTTATTGCATCTTCTTGGGCTCCCATTTGGTCAGCTGGCGTAGCAAGAAACAGTCTGTCGTTGCTCGTTCTAGTGCTGAAGATGAGTATCGTGCTATGGCCAACACTACGGCTGAACTCCTTTGGATCCGACAGTTTCTTACAAAATTGGGCTTCACTCTTGCTGATCCCCTTATTATGTTTTGTGATAATCAAGCGGTCATCAACATTGCTTCCAATTTGGTCTTCCATGAGTGGACCAAACACATTGAGGTTGATTGCCACTTTCTTCGCCAACATATTTCTGAAGGTCGGCTTGTCACTCCTCATTTGAAGTCCTCTTATCAACTTGCCGACATTTTCACTAAGTCGGTTCCTTGAGCTCCACTTGATTCCGTTATTAGCAAGCTGAGATTACTGGATATCTTCAAACCAGCTTAAGGGGGAGTGTTGTAGGACCCGACTTAACTCGGGACCCATCTCTGGAAAGACTGTGTCCACGTTCATTGTATTTACATTGTGTCCACTTGTAATTACTACTTTCCTTTTTTGCCAATGTGATTGACTCCCTTTTTTTTATTTAATCATGTATAAAGCTACAGGTTCAACACACAGTGAATTCATTTTATGAGGAGAGAAGAATTCTTCTCCTTGAATCTTTTCTCCATCAATTCTCTTCTTTTTCTTTATTTTCATTCTATTATTCAACAATTGCTAGCATAGATATTAGGGAGATTTGGGGTCTTAGATCAGCCGCTTGGAGTGCCAAACCAACCGATGGTAATTTCGGTGGACTTCTAATTCTTTGGAATACTGAAGTGTTTGAGGTAGTGGAAACTATTATGGGTAACAGGACACTATCTGTTAAGGGTAAGTTGGTAGATGAAGAGGTGGAAGTGATGATAACTAATGTATATGGCCCGCATTCTGGTGCGGAAAGAATACAATTCTGGGAGGACATTCAGCACCTGAAAAATAGATGGCCAGGGCCGTGGTGTGTAGGAGGAGATTTTAATGCAGTACGCTTTCCTCCGTAGAGGAGGGGTAGGTCAAAAAGAACCGACTTCTCGGAGGAATTTTCTGATTGTCTTAACTCTTGTTAGCTGATTGATTATCCATTGCCGGGAGGAAGATTTACATTGTCAAACGGGTCGAGATGTCCCTCTATGAGCAGATTAGACAGGTTCTTGGTACGGTAGATTGGGAGGAAATGTTCAGTAATGTCATACAAATTAAACTAAAAACACCAGTTTCAGATCATTGATCGGTTCTTCTCAGCATGGAGGAAGAGGCTTGGGGCCCTCGCCCGTTCCGCTTCAATAATGCTTGCCTGGGACATAAGGAGTTCATGGAAAGAATGAAGGAGTGGTGGAACTCATTTGAGGTTGAGGGGTGGGCTAGTTTTTGTTTACAAAGAAAATTGAAGTTGCTGAAGACCAAAATTAAAGACTGGTTCAAGGATGAGATGAACAACTTGCATGGGGAGAAAGACCATATATCAAAATTAATGGGTGAATGGGAAAGCATGGAGGAAGAAAGGGATTTGACAGAGGAGGAAACCAAAGAGATACACCTATGTATGTCTAAATTATGGGGACTATTAAGGAGGGAGGAAGTGGAGTGGAGATAGAAGTCCAGGGCTACCTAGTTAACGGAAGGGGATAGAAACACTAAATTCTTCCACCGAATGGCCAAAGCAAGAGCTATGGTGAATACAATGAGAGTCGTCATGGTGAATGATAGAAGAGTGGAAGGGAAAAGGGAGCTAAGGGCAGTAGTTAGGAGCCACTTTGTCTCCATTTTTTCTCCAAATGGCGAAGGAAATCCTATCAGCATGACTACAGAGTTTCCTGCCACATTGCCAATGACTGGTTTTGATTCATACCCCCATGCTTTGCTACACCCTTCAGACCCGGGAGCGTTCTCTCCACTTGCAGGTACTTCTACCTTTCCGCCTCCCATGTTCCTTTCTTCTTATAGTTATGCACCTCTCATCCCCGACTTTTCCAAGTCAGGGCCTGTCTTTCATCCCTTTCAGCTTAGATATTGTCGAGAATGAAGCTTAGCGAAGGAAATAGGTGGCATCTTTCGGACCAGCAACAGAAGACCTCGCATCTTTGGCCATAGTATCCAGCAGCGGACCTGAGTAGTCGGCAACAACACATGGAGATGACTCTAGTGGTTCTACACGCATTAGGGGGATCTTAGCAAAGGAGATGAGCGGCAGGTGCTAGTTCATCAGCAGGGGTTCTCGCATCTTTGGCCACATCATCCAGTAGCGGAAGCATTCCCTGAGTAGTCGGCAGCATCACATGGAGATGACTCTACTTGGATTAGGTGCTACCCATCCTTTTGCACTCCTCCATTCTATTTCCTCTAGTGTATACCACACCTGGGGGGAATCTTGCCTAGAGCTAGTGGGGGACTTGAGGTTGTTCCACCTAGAGAGGGGGTTACCGTTGCTAACCTTAGACCTATACCTGCACCACTCCTGTCGAATCTCAGTGTTGTTGTGGGTGATAGGACCAGAGAAAGGGTGGGGACAAGGTCCCCACTACCAGAGGGTGTTACTTTATGTTCTCTCCCAATAGACAAGGAATCGTGGTTAGAAAGGGAGTTTGAGGAGGCAGAGGTGGCAGAGGCGCTACATAGTGTACATGGGGATAAGGCTCTGGGTCCCAATGGGTTCAACTTCAAGTTCCTTAGGAGTTGTTGGGATATAATTAGGGAGGACTTCCTAAAATTCTTCAGGGAGTTTCATAGGAGAGGGGTCCTGAACAAGAGCCTAAAACATTGTTTGGTAACCCTAACCCCAAAAGGAAGGGGCATAAGAACTTTCTCACTAAAGACCTATAAACCTAGTAGGATGTGTGTATAAGTTGTTGGCTAAAGTCTTAGCTGCGAGGCGTAGTTCAGTCCTTGGGGGGTTAATTGGGGAGTCGCAGGGTGCATTTATTGAAGGAAGATAGATTCTGGATGGAGTGTTGATAGCAAACGAATTAATCCACGTGAGACGTAAGGAAGGTCTAAGAGGTGTGCTTTTAAAACTAGATATGGAGAACGCCTATGATCATGTTAGGTGGGAGTTTGTGGACTATCTATTTTGGACGATGGGCTTCATCCCCATATGGAGGGGTTGGCTGAGGGCATGTATCCAAGATTTTTCCTACTCCATTTTGGTGAATGACTCTCCTACAGAACCAATTAGGGCTACTAGGGGTTTATGTCAGGGTGACCCATTATCCCCATTTCTGTTTACCATAGTAGCCGAGGCACTCAATGATCTTATGAGACGAGCCAAACAGACAAACTCATCAAAGGTTTGGAGGTCTCCCTAGATAGTTTTTTAGTCAATCAATCACCTACAATTTTTAGATGATACTTTTTTGTTTTGTGAAGCATCTAGCGAGGAATTATTTGGGTAAGAGCGGTTCTAAGGTGTTTCGAGCCTGTATCATGACTTTAGAATAAACTTAGGGAAGAGCAACATTATAGGCTTGGGTGTAGAGGTGGAGGAAGTCAAAGTATTAGCAAGGGAAGGAAAAATTGGTGAGGTACTCAAGAGGGAGATTAGGCTCCTGGTTGGGAATGACAAACGGGTGTCGTTTTGGAAAGACATTTGGGCGGGGAGAGACCACTAATGGAAGTATTTCCCAGACTTTTTAGGTGTTTAAGAATGATTTTCCTGCTTGGGAGAGAGCTTGCCACGAAGCTTATAGCGAGAACCAACAAAGTTATTATTCATGAACATATATAGAAATGATTGCCTTTGCCTTTGGCCTTTTAATATCCTGTTGATCATCCACCATTGGACCTTTCCCCTTGAAAGTAGAAGGCCCTTTGGAAGCAAGACTTGACTGTTCAATAGGTGTAGGGGCAGATAGCATGACCAGTCACCTCTGCTCATCATGAACTAATGTAGAGTAGATCTCGTTGAGGGGTGAAAGAGGTTTTGACTTAAAATTTTTTGCACGAACGGGCTAGAACTCAGGATTGAGGCCTGCCAACAAATTAAATATGTGCCGTTTCTCAATGTACTTGTGTAATTGAATATCAGCGTGTGTCTCAAATGTAACATTCTCTAGTTGATCTATTTCCAACCAATAACCATGCATCTTGGAATAATGCTGAATGAGAGACCACTCCCCATGTCGTAGACGGGCAGCAGCTTGGTATATATGATATATGCGAGTAGAGTTATCATCATTAGAGTATAAAGATGGATGGTATCCCATACTTTCTTTGCAGTGGGGTAACGTGTACACTGCCCCTATGATATGTTCCTCCATGGAATGTAAGAGCCAATGTTCCTCCAATAGAAGTTTGAAGTTCCAATGTCAGCAGGTGGCTAAAATGCCAGATCTAAAGGTCTGATGCAAAAAAATGGCTTTTGGAAGTCTGCTGTCACAGATCTGAAGACTGGCAAAAATGGGCCCAACCTTTGATTGAAACCCTTGGTAAAAAAACACTCTAGGGGTAGGGACAACTAAATGAAAAAGATCTTAGAGAGATCTGATTGCTTGAATTACAGATCTAGCAAACTTGTGCAGAAAAGGTTTTTTTTTTTTTGTTTTTCTGTTACAGAGACAGATTTAAAAACCAGGTGAGTTGGACCCCACAAGCCACTCAACCCTACAGCATTCCGTACTGATGGATTCTAGGGTAAAAAGTGAAAGTAGGTTGGTGGGTTGCAGGTCCAAATCTGTAAGAATGCAGCAGATCTAAGGATAGGGACAAGACTGCCCGATGAACCCAATAACTGGTGCAGAAAAGAACGATAAAACAATTTAACCTGTGTGTCCCGGAGTTTCTTCGGAGGAAATAATAGAAGACTGGTATAGACTACCCATGCACAAGCTCTGAAGGCAATGTCTCAGCAGAAATTCAGAAAGTATGATTCCTGGCCGATACCATGATGTAAAATATAATAGAACAAGGGGGAAAAAGAACGAATTCTGTATTGATTGATTCAGAAGACTGTACACGCCCTCATGTGAATAGAAAATACTGAAATAAAAGGAAAGTCAACTATCTACATATAGTAGTCTGAGTGACTTTACAAATATAGGGAACTCTTATAATAAAAGAAGAAAACATGTTCAAACTACAACAAAATTTACCACAGTAACTAGATCTGTTTGTTGGTCATCAAAAATAAGCATAGAGTTGTGGTTGCAGGCTTTTCGAGATATTGTCTCTGTTGATCTTGCAATTCCTTCAGACATTTCAGACTCTTCTACAGGAAAAAGGCAACAGAACAGGGGATTTGCCTTTGTGCAGTTTGTCTCTCACGCTGTAAGTTTTGTTCAATTTTCTTCATTCTAAATGGGGTATTGGTGTTATGCACTTTATAATTTTCTGATGTAGTCCAGTAGTCTTCTGGCAAATAGGATCTTAGATGCATATGTAGTGGATGTTTGTTGCACTTAGATGCTGTTAATTAGTTACTGATTTAGTTATGCTCTCTCTTTTTGTTTGTTGTCTCTCACAGCAGCTTACACCGTACGTGCGTCTGTAGCCTTATGTGTTCAGTTATCTTGAACGAGTCAATCTATACCCTTTTGTTGCAACCGATGTTCGGAAAATCAAATCAAATCAAATCAAATCAGATCATAATCCATAAACATGCTAAAATTGTATAATGCAATCTGTAAACTGTAAAATTGTAAGATATAAATGGATTTTAAACTTCTGTAAATATCGTGATTTATCATTGAAGCTTTATCCCATTGACCGATACATCATCTTTCATGTATACTAGGACTTTTTTATTTCCATCTGTTAATTTTTAATTTGATTTAAATCGAGATAGTTTAAAATATTAATTATAAGGAGCAATCAAATCTTTTTATAGATAATTTATGCGTTGCTTCTAAGGCTTTGAATTTTCGCCTGTTGGCTTGGATGTCAACTACGCCCTTTGATATAAGGGGTTATTTGAATATTGCTCTTTAAGTGATGCAAGTCAGGGAAGATATTTCTTTGGCTTATGATTTCAAGAAAAGTTTGAAAAACAGATTGTGATGAAAGAAAAGACAAAGAAGTCAATTACAGTTATTTGCAAAATCAGGACAGTTACCTTTCTAGGGACTCAAATTCAAGTACAATGGAACTCAAATAGGGGATTGTAAAATTCACCAATCATTCAAAGAAAAGATAAAGAAATTCACCAAAAAGTGTGAGTTTCATAGAAATGAGAGTATTGAAATAATTTTCCTCTAGAGATTCATATCATAAGATTGAAATTGTGAATGGAATATTTTGATAACAGTAGCTGTAAACTTAATGCTTCTTTCTTTGTTCAACCTTCTGCTCAAGTAGGAAGCTATCCACTAGAATGGTAGTTAATATTCATGCAAACTGTGCCTCAAGTAATATGCATGTATTCTTTCATTACGCCCATTCTCCATATGATTTGGATATATGGTCTTGTTCTTTATTGTTGGAATGAAAACAAGGAGAAAAGAAAAGAAAGCAATGAAGGAAGAGAGAAGAATTGGGAGAGGTAACTCTCTTGTGTATTGTATATCTTGTGTTTCTTATAGAAGAGGATACATGTATATATACGGTACATGGAGCCAATCAAGACGAGGAAAAAAGGAAAGAAAGATCATTTACAATCAATACTATCCAAATTTCAAAAGTCAACACACGTGTAAAATGTAAAAATTCATCATATACTACAATTGTCCCCCTCAAGTTGGTATAAAAATATCAAGTAAGCTCAGCTTGCTTAAGGCGTCATCAAGTTGTGACCGAGAGATTGCCTTGCTGAGCATATCAACAAGTTCATCCTTGGATTTTAAATGAGTGAGAATATGACCCGCAGTAATGTGATGGCGAAGAAACTAACAGTCAATTTCAATATGCTTTGTGTGCTCATGGAACACATGATTGGATGCAGTGTTGATTGCGACCTTCTTATCGCATAACATCAATAATGGTTCAGAGGAGGCAAAACTCAATTCAGTTAGAAATTGGTTAAATCATAGTAATTCACAGGCGAGTATTAGCCATGGCACTATATTCAACTTTTGCACTGAATGGGCTAGAACATTTTGTTTCTTGCTACGCCGAGTGACCAAATGAGATAAAAAATGCAGTATCCTATAGTCGAGCGACTGTCGTCAGGAGAACCAACCCAATTAGCATCTAAGTAACCTCGAATAACTAGTTGAGATTGATGTTTGATGTTTATAGAACCATGGTGAGCCTTAAGATAGTGAAAGATTCGAACCACAACGTGAAGATGTACATCCTACAAGACATGCATAAATTGACTGACGACTACAACAACATAGAATAAATACGGTCGAGTAATGGTTAGATAAATAAGTTTACCCACTAGTTTTTGATAAATGTTGAGCCATCTAGTGGGATCCCATGTGAATAAAAAAACTTAGTATTGACATCAAGAGAAGTGTATGTTGGCTTGCATCCAAAATATCCTGCATCTTGTAAAAGGTCTAAAGCATAGCTTCTCTGAGAAAGAAAAATCCCCTTAGAAGCATGAGCAACTTCAATTCTAAGAAAATAGTGGAGTGCCCCAAATCTTTGATATCACGAGTGTTGTAAATAGTCTTTTAATGCATCAATAGATGGATATTATTTTCAGTAAGTGCACTATCATTAACATAAACAAATAGAAGCATTACAATAAAGTCGACACGATAGACAAAGACAAAATGATTTGTTTGACAGCGTGAAAAATCATACTTCAATAAGGCATTACTGAATGCCCCGTAGAGACTGGTTGAGACCATTGATAGCCTTCTTGACTTTGCAAACCAACCCTTCCTGCTCCTGTTTCACAAACCTGGGAGCATGAAGCCTGTAGACCTCTCCTTTTAAGTCACACAATGAAGAAATCCATTCTTGACATCTAGTTGATGACGAGGCCATTGATGAGTGGTAGCAATAAGTATCAAGTTCCGAACAAATGTGATTTTGGCCACAGGGGAGAAAGACTCTTGATAATCACGCCCACATGTTTGTGTAAAGCCTTTGACAACCAATCTAGCATTATATCAAGCAAATGAACCATCGCGAATATGCTTTAGTGTGAAAACCCATTTGCAACCAACATGAGTTTTTCCTGGAGGAAGAGAAACCATCTCCTATGTATGATTTTTTTTTCCTAGTGTTACAATTTCTTCTTCTATTGCCACTTTCTAGGAGGGATCCCAAAGAGTCGCATCAATCATCTTAGGAATAATAGTGTTGTCATGGGAGGGGTGTTTGAGGGGAACAAGGAGGGAAAGGGCAAAAGTACTTTGGACGAAACTTGAGCTCGGTTTTTATAAGTTTAATGTAGACGAGGCTGCTAGGAGAAAGTCTGGAGTGGCCAAAATAGGGGGTATAGCTCATGATGATAGGGGAGAATGCTTTCAGCCTTTTCAGAGTCCACTGGTATCATGGAGTCTAACGAAATTGAGTTATTTGCGATTAGAAGACCGATCCATCTTTGGATCAGGTTTGGGAATGACAATATGATCGTCGATGGCGACTCTCTTAATGCTATCGCTTGGGCTAGAGGTGGAAAGTGCTCCCCTTGGAGGATGGTTATCAGGGATATTAGGAAAATGAGCAGGAATTGAAGAATCTTATTCAAGCACGTGGGTTGGTTAGCGAACGATGTTGCGAACTTTTGACGAAAGTTGGAGTTTAAAAGAGGGTGCCAATTGTGGAATTTTTGTAATCCAGCTCACTGGGTTAAGGTGTGTGGGGTCAAGGGTGACGCAGATGTGACACTGATATACTTGTCTTATATTTGTATTCTGCTATATCGTCTTGTATAACTCTCTTATATAAGTCATACTCTTCTACGTTATACTTACATTTATTTTTTTAATGAAATCCTTTTACCCTCCTTTAAAAAAAATGAGTGTTGTCCAGAGCAGTTAAGAAGTTGCAATGAAATGGAGAGACAGAATAATTGGACACAAATCGTTCAATGAGATGGTCAGTACATGCACGCTTACCTTTCTGGAGGCCAATAGGAAGTTCAGGTTTAGTGGGAGAAGATTTGAGCCACCAGTAGATGGTTGGGTAGTGTCATGTTGAGCCGTGGCTTATACTTTCTTCTTAAATACACAAGAATACGCTTGGATATGTAGGGAGTAGCAACATCGTTTCTGAGAATAGGAAAAACTGAAGGAAATGAATAGTCAAAGCTAATTTGATCAAAATAGGGAACATGTAAAAAATGTGACGTCTATGTAGACGTATGTCTTACAAGTGATGGGTTCAAAGCACTTATACCCGTTATGGAACAGAGAGTGTCTCAAAAACAGACATTCGCTAGAACGCTTGGAGAGCTTATCATTAAAAACCAAATGGATACAGTAAACACATCCAAAGAAATGTAAAGGGATGGTGAAAACATGTTTGTGCATGGACACAATATCAATCGGAGCTTTTTTATATAACACACATGAGGGCATGCGATTAGTTAGATAGCATTAAGTTAAAATAACGTCTAGGCAATTCGACTTAGGTATGTGCATAGTAAATGGCAGGGAACGGGCTACCTCAAAAAGGTGACCTTTTTTCCTTTCGGCAATACTGTTTGTTGAGGTGTTTAAGGGCAAGAGTTTTGAGATTCAATGCCATGGTCCTGTAAAAATTGTGAGAGTGAATGTGTAATAATACTCCCCCCCATTATCACTTTGAAAAAAATTGATATGGTAATCAAATTGGGGTTTGACTCAGATAAAACGTGCGAAAGTGATCAAAAACCTCAAACTTTTTGTTTAATCATGTATACCCAAGTCATACGAGAGTAATCATCATTGAAAGTAACAAATAACAAAAAATCAGTACGTGAAACAAGAGGAGACATCCAAAACATCGGAGTGAATAAGGGAACGAAATGTAGAAATATTTTTATCAAGTGACAATGGAAAAGGTCTATGATGTTTGCCATATTGGCAACTTTCACACTCAAATTCATCAAAAGACAAGAAAGGAACTAATTGCTTCAAGACTTTATTAGATGAGTACCTTAAATGGCAGTGCCAAAGCCACACATCCTGAGAAGACGAGGTAGAACTAGCTTCAAAGTGGTTGTCAGCTCGAGGATCAAAGATGATGCGGGCATCACACATAAACATGAAAATTTGGAAAGAAACTACATAATTTTCGAGCGCGGCAAAGTGGGGTCATAACTGTCTAATTGGGGCTCCAAAATGGTGAATTTAGTGCATGTGGACCCTACCCATGGGCTCAGGGCCACACTAGAAGCATAATGGACCCCACAAGAGGACTTGTAAGGCCAAAACCCTAGCTCCAAAAGAGAGTTACAAATTGAAATGGGTTGGAGGCTACAAAACCTACATTTATAGCATGGTGGCATGTGGACTCTCTCTCTTTCTCATCTAACACAGCAAGGACTCCAAGGTGGACTAGGAAAAAGCATGGTGGCATATGGGAGGTGGCTCCTTCTTACTGGTTGGGGCAACACATCAATGTGACATGGCACAATGTGATTGGTTGTCACTCAAGGATTGGTAAAAATCTCAGTTTGTCACGACCCGACCCAAAGGACACCTGAGAAACAATAATAATTTTTTTTTTTTTTTACTTTGAAGCATGCACAACTCATAGTCCAAACACGTGACACCTACCCGTGTTGCGAGATCCCTACGGTCCCTAGGACTTATTGAACCCTTGATTTGATCGAACTGAACTATCAGCTGCCTACGTACTCCAATGGAGATAAGATCTTGTATAGTTCTCAATTCATTTATTTCATGGCACTAACCCCGTGCTATTCATAATGTCACATCAAGACATTCTAATTACCCAATTGTGGGCATCATCAGTAGAATAGATCTAATCTATCACGGGTCTAGCCAATCACGGTTCTATACCAACTATGAGAACACCGTCAACCGTAGGATAAACCTCAACCATGGGACCTATACCCGAACATAAGTACATCCTTCCTCAGGGACAATACTCTAATTATGGGTCCAATCCTCTATGGAATCAATGTTTTCCATGGGAATATCCATCCACGGTATACAATACTTATCCATGGTCACAAAGCCCTCCATGAGAATAACCATCCATGGGAAATAATATCCATCTATAGAACCATCACGTCCACTATGAGACCAATACGTCTACCATGGAACCATTATATCTATCATGGGGTCAATATGCCCACCATATAATCAATACCTAGGCATGAATCCAATCTGTCTACCATGGGAACAGCATCCATCTCTGGTAACTCTCCATCAGTGAGTATCATCTATCCATGGGTAATAACCATCCATGAATATAATCACTCCATGGTTAGAATCCATCCATGGGCATAAGTCATACATTCGTAGAACCAATATGCCTATCATAGGACCAACAAGTCTACCATGAGACCAATACGTCTACTATGGGACCAACATGTCCACCATAATACCAATACGTCTACCATGGGACCAACATGTCCACCATAATACCAATATGCCTACCATGAGACCAACATGTTCACCATAATACAAATACGTCTACCATGGGACGAACATGTCTAACATAAGACCAATACGCCTACCATGGGACCAATAGGTCTACCATAAGACCAACATCCGAGCACCACCATGGGAACAATCATCCATGGGTATATACATCCATCCCTGGTAACTATCTATCTGTGAGTAAAATCTATCCATGGGTATAATCCATCCATGGGCATAACTAATCAAGGGGCACATCATCTACCATGAGATCTTCTATCCGTAGGAACATCACTCGAATGAATCACTATGTGACTGTGGCAACAACATCAAATCATTATATTATATCAGAAACATACCACTGGCAAGACTTAGGGTCCAACAACTTACTAAGCGGGTGACTCACGCATAGCGTGCTCTAGTCTACCTCGCCCCACGTCCCTTCACCACGTGGTGATTCAGTCAAGCTCCAAGGTGGTCGTATCACGCCTTACCAAGCTAGTACCACCCCCTTGGGGCATACAAGTACCTAGCCCTGCGCATCAACGCACATCAAGTGTGCTAAATAGCCGTGAGAGCGCCCTCCAGTGCGTAGCATGTGAGGGACCTACTCCTTGACGGCAACCCTACGGGACCAAGTCTCCGTAGCCGACCCCACCTACCGAATACCTCGCTGGAACGGTCAGTCAACCATCATAATCACTTGAGGGTCCTACCCATACCACGTCTCAATATCAAGTGACCAAGTCACATATACATCTCAATGCTACAGTCTCTGTATGTTCATATCGAGGCTCCCACAGTCTCACCACCACTCTAGGCCGTACTCATGGAATCTATATACTTATCTCATCCTTTTAAGTATACAAAAGTGAGACACAATGATCTACTGATCGGACAATTTATTTTTTCAACGGACTGAGGCATAATGTTACCAATATCACGTGGGGGACTCACCCATACCACGTCTCAATCATCAATATCATGTGAGGGACGCACCCATACCACGCCTCAATATAATCAATATCACTTGAGGGACGCACCCATACCACGTCTCAATTATCAATATCACGTGAGGGACACACCCATACCACGTCTCAATATAATCATCACGTGAGGGACGTACCCATAGCACGTCTCAATATAATCAAGTGACCTAGTCACATACATCTCAGTGCCAAAGTTCTCATTTGTCCATCTTAAGAATTTTCACAGTTCTCTAGCCACTCTAGGCTTTACTCGAGTAACAAACATATTTGTCTCATCATTATCATATCGGGACTCCCAAGGCATCATAACCTCTTCGGGCTGCCTTCGAGGGATCCAACATCTAGCATTAGGGTCTATATTAGGGAAGGTATATCCCACCAATCCCTTTTTACCCACCACATTTGCTCAATATCTTACATTATCCTTAATATAAATGGATGACACAATACGTCTTTTGATCGAGCTGAGGCACAATGCTATCAGTTGCCTACGTACCACATAGTGAATCAGATCAACCGTAGTTCATTATTTTCACATTTGGGTTGACATTGGGGAGTGGTCATACTTTTACTTTGGGGAAATCAAACAAGGATTTCTTAGCATTTACATTGCATTCCATGCATTCTCAATCATGCTTGCACATCCCCATTGTAGTACAA
Source organism: Chimonanthus praecox (assembly GCA_022113865.1). NCBI lineage: Eukaryota > Viridiplantae > Streptophyta > Magnoliopsida > Laurales > Calycanthaceae > Chimonanthus > Chimonanthus praecox. Next base: position 49,594,407 of record CM039089.1, on the reverse strand, counting down.
GTTAACCCTCTTGGGTTTTAAGATACTTGATCTTAACTCACCCACATCACTTAGTCTAACCCTTTACCAAGTTCTTCTTCAAATCATGGAAATTCGTTCTACACATGGTTAGGTCGATCCACCACAACCATTATCAACATAGATACTCACTAGTGATATACATATCGTCACATAATCCAAGCATGGCATTAAAACACATTCATCATGCTTATTATATGAGTTAGCCATCTACGAATTCCAATTACAATCATGAGAATTCATTTGATACATACATTACTCATAACCATACACAAGTATGGGAAGTTATCAAGGCCCTATATTACACATCTTGGGCAATCTTGATCTATCATACTTTAACACATCACAAATCTATGAATTCTCAATTATAGTAAACATCTAATCATAGGGAACTTGGGAAACTCATACATATGTATCTGATACAATATATTCACATAAATCACACATAGACATAAAGAGGTCAAACCATAACCTTACCCAACTATGCATTGGAATGTGCACAATGCAATATTCACTCAAACATATTATCACACACCTTGTGAGCCTGGAATTTTACAAATATTCCCAATGCTCTAAGTGTATGACATTCTCCAATTTTATCCAATGTTATCAAACTCGAATCGTATCGTAATTGGGCTAGTGGTGTGAATCGTGAATCGTAAAATCGTACGATTCATATATCCTCTTATTCCCATAACAATTTTGTTGACCTGGGCCATTACACAGTTAGACTCAATCTAAGGAGAAGGGATATCCTTCCGGAAAGCGCTTCGATTATGTGCACTTTGTGCGGGGAGGAAGAGGAGTTTGTGGATGACTTACTGTGAGTGTCGGTTCACGTGGGGTGTGTGATGTTCCTTTTTGACGCTATTTGGATGCTCGTGGGCCAATAAGGAAGGCGTGGAGGGAGTGGTTACAGGGTGGTCGGGGGGGACCCTTCAGGGGTAGAGCTAGGTCAGCTTGGAAGATGGTTCCTTTTGCAGTCACGTGGGCTATTTGGAAAGAGCGAAATGGGAGGATCTTTGAGGATAAGAGGGGGTCAGTAGGAGACGTTTTCAAGAAGGCAAAATGGAACTTGATAGAATGGCTTTCTGTTTGTAATTGGCCCCAAAAGATTTTTACCTTTCATGGGAAGTGTATGAGGGGAGTAGGGAAAGGTAGAAAACTCAGGGTTGATTGGGTTGTGCCACCTCAAGACTGTTTTAAATTTAATGTGGATGGAGCAGCAAGAGGTAAACCGGGTCCAGCAGGAATAGACGGGGTGTTGCACGATGATGGGGTTAGGATATTATTAGCTTTTTTTTAGCGCTTCAGTATCATGGAGTCGAATGACGTGGAATTGAGTGCAATTAGGAGAGAGCTTCAGATTTGGTCTAGGTTTAGGAATGGTAAGCTCTTTGTTGAAGGTGATTCGACTAATGCTATCTCCTGGGCTAGTAATAAGAAGTCTCCCCCTTGGAAACTGGTTACCATTTTTAGGGACATTAGAAGGTTATGCAGGACGAGGGATATCACCTTCACTTACGTTTCTCGGTCGGCGAACAGTATTGTTGATTTTCTAGCAAAAGTGGGAGTTTAAAAGCATAGACCCATAATGGTGCTTCTCTAATCTAATCATGACTCTTTGGGTGTATGGGGTGATGGGGAGCTCCACATTGTATCTTACTGTTTACCGTTTTCTTTCTCATAGTTCTTAGATGTTTTTTTTTTTGTTTTCTTCTGTTAGCCATGTATACCTCTCCTATACGTGGCTTTTTCTCTTGTATCTTCCTCTTCTTTTAATGAATTCATTTGTTACTGTTGCCAAAAAAAAAAAAGGATTGGTAAAAATTGTGGGCTAGCTTTGCGAGCAATACAAATATACATAAACAAAGTTATGACCATTTTTCTTGTCAGGTGAGTGACTAAAAACTCTAGTGTTGTGTAATGTAATTAGTAAATCCTAGGAGTAGCATCACCCATCCACACCAATTGGGCTTGTTTTTCTCTCTTTCTTTCCTCACCTAACACCTATAAATAAAGGTCTTGGCTGCAACATACAACACATGAATTTGGAGTTGACAATTGAAGTTAGAGATAAGTCTCTTTGGGAAATTTCGTACTAAGTTGTTTTCTTTGAATACTAGTTTTTTAATTTTGTTTTGAATTTATTTAATTCATGCAATCATCCATTAAAAGTCTGCATTAAATTATTTAAATCTGATTGGTGTGTTTGGAATTGCATTTTTAATTTAATTCAAGCAACAATCGGACCTAGTTTCATTGGAAACTCGGTTTCACTGTGGATATTGCACTCTAGCAATTTCTTGGTGGCATTTGGGGTCATTTCTATTCTCCTTGTGATAGGTTAGATCTGATCTGTCATTTTTAATTGGGTTTCATGTTGTCCATTATTGGGGTGAAATCCAATTAGTGGATTGGAAGGGACAACAGATCCGAGGAACTCTCTGAAATCCCGGACGACCATTTAATTCAGGTTTTCTCAAGTGCCTAGTAGCTTGAGCTGGGTTTGGGTTTGTCATTACTTTATTTTAATGCTTCGAAAGGTTTCTAAAATCAACATTGGCCTTCATTAAAAGAATGTAAGTTGTTGGCTTCACGGCCACCACCAATCCTCAGCTTCGTGGTCAAGTCTTGAAAGATACAATGGGTAAGATAAAATGTTACTAAACAATTCAACGACCTAGGAAGGGGACAAATAGACGAGATTTCGAGATAAATGAGGAACATATGAGACCGATGATAAACCAAGACTAGAAGACAAGGTGATAACCCCTTTACTAGTAATGTGAGCGAAAGAACCATTGGCTAATTTCACTTTACCAAGAGAAAGAGGAGAAAACATGGAAAAAAAAATGGGACATACCAGCCATATGATCAATAGCTCTAGATGGAGGGCGAGTGACGCAATACCTGATTGATCTATAGCAACATGGGAGACCCTAGAGGATTGAAGATTCTTCAGTTGTAACCTATCTTGCTGCAGAGAGGCATACTCATGTTTAGACACTTGAATGATGTCATCTTCAACAACAGAAGAAGGGATTTCAATGTTATGAGCCTGCTTAGAGGGAGACTGGCCATGAAAGTTATAGCAGGAATCAATATAGTGATTGGTTATTTCGTAGTACGTGCAAAACCAGGTCTGGTATCCCTCTGGTCACCATTCACTGGTTCCTTCCCTTTGAAAGAGGAGGGTCCCATAAAGACAAGAGTTGACTGATTAGCAAGCACAAAGGCAGAGGAAAAAACTAGGCTACGCCTCTCATCACAAAGCAATATGGAATAAACCTCATTTAGAGGTGGAAGAGATTGCTTGCTCAAACTTTGGGCGTGAGTAGGGTCAAAATCAAGATTAAGGTCAGCAAGTAAGTCAAAGGTGCACCTTTTAACTCATTTTCGGTGGAGCAAAGTATATACAAGTCTCAAATTGAAGATTCTCAAGCTGATCAAGTTCCAACCAATAACTCTTCATTTTTTAATAATATTTAATGAGATAACTCCCTCTGTCGAAAATTGGAAGCATCTTGATATAGCTCATAGACGCGAGTAGAGTTATCATCATCAAAATATTGGGCTTGGACTGTATCTAATGTGGGATTAGTGCTTACCGGCTGAGCCATCGAGCAAAATCGGGGATCTCGAGTCTTCACCGAGACTAGAGAAGGAAGGAAGCCTGCAACCACGATAGGAGAAGAAGAAGAAGAAAGAGAAGAAAGGATAAATAAATTTCTAAACTTCTTTCATTTCATATTCGATAGTTGTGTATCTCCTCCACTACAATACATTCTTAAATAAAAAAAAAAAAAAATCGAAGAAAGAACTCCAATCGGGACTATACTACAACTGGACACTGAATGGCGTGTCCATGCTGAATTAGGACACCAACTAAAACAAAACTGAATTAATAAATTAAAGAAATCTGATAAGTAGGATAATCAAATAAAAATGGCATTGGGTCCACTTGTGATATGCGTCCTACATCAGTCCCCCGATCTTGAAAATAACTCGTCCTCGAGTTGAACTCATGCATAATCATTGCATTGTCGTCATAGCAAGGAGAACTGTCTCAAGGTATCAGAAAATGTCTTGAGAGAACAGACAGAGGTGGAGATCAATTCCAAATAGTCGAACAACGATTTTGGTAACTGCACAACTTTCAATGCATAAACGATGAGAGCTATCCATCTTCTGGACAAAGAAGTTAGTAAATGCACATGTGCTCAAGCGAGGGCAAATCAATCCGGTCGCAAAAGGGTCTTCAAGTTGCACCTGAGGGATGGCATATTCATTCGGACTTACATAATAGTGTGTCAGGGTGGGAAGGCTATCACTAGGTGTCAAAGATAGGACAAGTGGCGGGTAGGATAATGTACGAAAAACCATAGAAGCATCCGTGGTATCCATATTGGGATCGGGACTGGGAATTGGGAAGGGTTGGATAATTGACGGTGTTGGTGGTGGTATCAATGGTATTGAAAGCAAAAGATTGTGGGGGTGATAGAGGGTCAAAGTTGGTGGAATTCCGTTTGGAGTCGTTTTTCAAAAGAAAGGGGAAAGGGATTATTGGTTGCAAAACAATGGAATGGGAAAGAAGCTGTTCGAACAGATCTGGGAGGCAGAGAGTTGATATGTCTGGGTGTTGGTTGCGGCGACACTCGATGGAGCAGCACAAAGGGGACGGGCAGAAGCAGGAAGGGGTTCCAAGTGAGATGGGTGCTGATATTGAAAAGGCAAAACAAATAGGAATCTTTGGGCAAGGGTCAGTGAAGGACGTGTGGAGACATTGCTGTTAGGCGAACGAGTGAGGCGAGGGTTGGATTGGGTCAGTCGAGTGGCAACTAAGGTGAAGGCTTTGTGTGTTGCAGGGAAGAAGGGCTTTTTTTTTGGTCGAAGGGAGGGGCACAGAAGAGGGGAGGGGAATGGATGAGAAATGCAGGGGCATGTGACGCAGGACAGGGGTTAGGGTGACCCTAAATTCCTAAATGTGATTTAAAGGGATGAAAATAATGTACCCTAAATCTAAAATGGGCTGAAATTAAATATCAATTGATATATGCAATTAATTAATATAGAAATTTACCACAAAGAATCATGCAAATTCTTGGAATCTAATATAAGTGATTATAAGACAATCCAAACCAAGTCACATCTGCAGTAAAGGTCCCTCAAAACAAAGGGGTTTGTCAAATCCCATAAATATATAGATCTATCATCAGAAATATGAATTAAATTGGCTGTTTGGCAAGGAGAAATTGTAGGACAACAGTAATATGAGATCTTAACGGTATGGGGCAGCAAAATAGGGGATCTCAATGGATAAGACAGCAATAAACAGTCATATATGGGACTTGTTATGGGTTGGGACAACAGTTTATGCGGCTATTTGGGATAGGTAAGGGTGATAAGGGCTAGGGTTTAAAGGATATGGTTAATGGATGGGAAAATAGGAATTGAACAAGGCTATGGTGATGGTTTTTTTAATGGACAACAATACAAAGAGAAGGAGAGGGACGAATTTGGATGGTCTCGGACAAGTTCTGGATGGTAAACAAGGATTTTCTTCGACAGATCTGGGACAACAATAAGACGGTTCTGGAACAGATCTGGGACAACAATAGGATGATTCTGGGACAGCAGTTCGACTGGGTTTGAGTGGGCAGCAAAGAGAGAAGAAATGGAAAAAGAGAGAGAGAGACATAAAAATTTAGATCTTGAAAGTGGATTCTCACCTTTTCCCGTGGCTTCTCGCCTTCCCTAGTTTCTTACGAGGGTTCCTTGGCTTCTCACCATGCTTCCTACGATGGAGGCAAGTTTGCACAAAGCAAAAGTTGTTCTTTTCATTGATTAACAGTCAATCCCGTATGGAGGAGTTACATCATATATATAATGACTTAAAAATATGAAAAAGACCAAAATACCCTCAAATAAACAAATACCAAACTACCCCCAATGATTAGAAAGCCCTAATTACATGTAAAATAACTGAATTTTCCCAAACAAAACCAACTTTTAGACTGAACAAATAAATGAAAGAAAAAGTACAATTATGAAAAGCTAGAAATCCTAACTCTAAATATAGAAACTTGCTAAATATGGAAACTCGTGTGGTGCTCAGCATCAGCGTGTGAGGCGTTGGAAGGGATTTGCAGCGAGCGGAAGGAGAAAGAGATCAGACGACGGTGTTGGGTGGGGTTGGTTCTATAGTGGACGAACGTCATTGTCGATGGTTGGATGGAGAAGGGTTGATCGATGGGAATAGTGAATTGGAAGTTGGAGACGTTGGTGGGTCGTCGAACAACCAAGCAACTCTCCGGTGCGTAGATGGATTCGAAATCTGGCCTTGATGCACTGCAATCGAACGACGGATGGCTGGCAGATCCAGTGTGTCTTGCAGAAATTTTTATTTTTCAAAACAGTAATCGAGAGCAGGATCGTCCCTGATAACGCAGGGAAACGACTTGATACCACTTGATGCGGGATCAATGCTCACCGGTAGAGCTATCTAGCAAAATCGAGGATCCTGAGTCTTCGCTGAGAATGGGAGAAGGAAGGAAGCCTTCAGCCACGGCAAGGGAAGAAGAAGAAGAAGAAAGAGAAGAAAGGATAAATAAATTTCTAAACTTCTTTCATTTCATATTCGATAGTTGTGTATCTCCTCCACTGCAGTACATTCTTAAAGTAAAACAACCCAAGAAAACTCCAAATGGGACTCTACTACGGCTGGACACTAAATGGCAGTGTCCATGTTGAATTAGGACACCGACTAAAACAAACTAAATTAATAAATTAAAAAAAATCTGCTAATTAGGATAATTAAATAAAAATGGTTGTGGGGTCCACTTGTGATATGCGTGTCCTACATCAGTATCCCATACGTCCTTCGCAATAGGTAAGGTATGCACCAATCCTCTAACATGCTCCTCCATAGAATGTAAATGCTATTTTTGAACCAAGGAATTATTAGCTTTCAATTCCTTATATTTGGATCATCCTTCGTAGGTTTTATGGCAGTACCATCAATATAGTCAATCTTTTGCTTAGCATCAACGAACATTTTAGCCAAATGAGACCATTGAAAGTAATTGGTCTCATTTGAAAAGGCAGTGGTGATCTTCCCAATGTGGGTGGAATCAGAAGATGTGTTGCCAAGCATGTTTGAGGTATCAGAGGAGGCCATTAAATATATAATATGTAAGGGGAAAAAAAAACAGATTTGCTACAGTAATTGTTCACAAAAGTGGCAAAAAGGGGGCCCCCCAACAACACCAATCAATGGGATGAGAAAGGAGGCCAAGGGCGACTGCATAGGAGTGGATTTGATGTTACTCCAGTCCTTAAGACTCTAGATATGGACAAAATCTATGGAAAATAAAAACGATAGACAAGGTGTATGGAAACAACATCGACATTGTTGTAGCAATAGTGGGCCCCACAGATCACAAAAGGAAGAAGAAGTTGAGGAGATGGATACTAGGACCCTAGGCGACTCCAATAGTGCAGGTTTCAAGCAGAACCAAAGCTCCTTGTCGCAAATCTGAAGCCAGAAAGGCGAAAAGTACTGTTCCCAGGTGTCCTTGACGCGAAAACGAGAATGCAGATAAGGGGCCCCACAAGACACCAAACCCTAGGACCCACCTGATGGATGGAAAGACCCAAAAGCGATTAGGGTTTTTGTTAGTGCCTCGGCTCGTTCGAGTCACCCATATTGTCAATTACGTGACTCACTTGGATCTTGCCTTGGAAGAATATGAAAATGTCGGAAGATCTACTGTGCGTTGAAGACTGCACCGAATTTGCCTTTGGCACACAAGTAAGTGAACCTTACTAGACCTTAGGCTAAGTCGAAAATACCTTAGAAGTCAATGGTTAATAATCTAGAAAATTAGAAAATGATTGACTTCTAGCCTCGAGGCGTCAAGCATTTTGTCGAGGCTTCAAAGACTGTTTTTAGCCGAGTGAAAACTTTTGACAGCTGTAATTCAACGTAGGACCACAAAGCCAAGTGTCTTTTGACCAAGTATCTTACAAGAATTGGTAAGATAAATCTAAACATTTGGAAAGGCTCCTCCTGATTTCAAAAAATCCTAATTCTTAGTTTAGTTGGGATTTTTATGTAGTTAGGAAATCTGTTTGCCACCTCATGCTGCTGGTCAAATCGTTTGAAGCTAAGCCACGTGTGTGGGTATCTTCTAAACATATGGAAAGGCTTGTCAATCTATCAAAGAATAAGCCCTCTTGTGATTGACAAATCATCTTGCAATCCTGAAATAGTCTAGAAGATTTTTTTCGAAAAATCTGGGAAAAAGGAAAGTACATTCGTGATTGCAAATTTAAAATTAACTAGAGGCTCTTAGTGATCTAAAAAGATTATGGAAAATTTGTTTGGCCATCTCATTTATAAGAGAATGATTGACAAGTGGCAAAATCTTTTGTGCTGGCCTTTGACCAAATGAATTTGGAAAAATCTTTGAGAGGCTCCTCTTGACAGTAGAAGATCATAGAAAAAATCATTGTGTCATCTCCTTATTCGTTGGTTGAACATGTTGATTGTCAATCATGGACAGGTGGCAAATTAAAGAGCTGGACATTAACTTAATATCATTAGAAGAAAGGTTTGAATTAATGAAAAGTCAGTGTGCTGTATTGTCTTATACAACCTCGAGGCCTTGAAGGAAACCTGGAGGCCTCGAGACTTGACTGCTGTATAACAATCTTATATATTCTCGGCTGGCTTAATTAAAAAGGTGTACTGAACATTTGAAAAAGAACGACTGAGACCAGAGAGCTTTCCAGCCCCTTGTCACTCCTTCTTCATCATCCTCTAACAAGGATATGTTTAAGTAATCAATACTTTATGTTTGATGAAGTGAAGCTGTTTACCAAGGACCAAAAAATCAATCATATTGTTGTCCTAATACGCTTATTCCACTGTGCCAATAATCAAATCTAATGGACTTGATCTGAAGGAAGAAGCACAGAGACATCGAGCAAAGATTAACACACATTCTGAAGATTGGTTAAGGCCCAAGGCAAGTGTTCCTTCTTCACTTTTATTTTATATCATTATAAGGTGGATTAGAACATTATGTTTGAGCTACCCAAAAAAATAGGCGTCGAGGATTAGACCATTTGGGTCGAACCTCTATAAAAAAATTAGGTTGTACTATTTGAGTGTGAGGCTCATTCATAGCATAATTGGGACGACCCTAGAGTTGGAAAGTCTAATAGTGGACGTACGTTAATTGAAACCGAACCACTATAAAATCTCTGTGTATATATGTGGGTGATGTTTTTAACTTGAATGGTTTGATTGAGTATTCTGTCACTTGCACACACAGGTAGGTTCGGCCATAGTTCATTAACAGTGCTTAATTCAAAAGTGATTCACTTCATATCTCATACATTTAAGTAGTGATTTTTTAAAGGAATTTTAAAAGGAATAGAATTTCGAAATCCGACCTATTCACCCCACCTCTAGTAACAGAATTTCAGTTTTGGTGTTTTCGAAGACCGGTGAACAGTATTCGTGCAGATTGAAAGGTGAACAGTGAAACTGTTGTTTTAGGTTTCCTGTAGTTGAAAAAAAAAATGTGAATCCGTCAAGGAGATGATTCAACCATGTAGAAGAGGGAGGCACCCCAGAGGCTGCAGAAAGTGTACAAAAACCCAAAAAAAAGATGATAGCAAAAGGCGGAAAATTCAGAATTCAAACTTGACTGATACCATGTTAGAATGAAAACAATGATAAAAAGAAAAGAAAGTAATGAAGGAATAGGGAAGAATTGAGAGAGGTAATTCTCTTATGTATTATGTATCTTGTGTTTCTAACAGAAGAAAATACATGTATATATAGGCTGCTTTTGGATGAGGGGGGTGTAAGGGTAATGGGGGGTTACCCTTCATTACCCTTGTTTGGTAACTAAGGAGTAAGGGTAAAAAATCAACTTTTTACCCCTCTCCTCCCACTTTTGAAAACCCTTTCCTTTCAAGGGTTTTCATATTTCCTAGGGGTAAGCCCAGGTAACCCCTGCAAAATTTACTCCTCATCCAAACGCAGCCATAGAGTACAAGGAGCCAATTAAGGTGAGGGAAAAAGGAAAGATTATTTACAATCAATGATTTCCAAAAGTCAATACACGTGTAAAATGAGAAAATACACCATATCCCTACAACATTTATAGCATATTAAGTTCAGGTCAGTCTCTATTTTATAGTCTTAAAATATAAAGGCATGTGCTCATTTTATATTGAGTTAGGCTAGTGAGACACGCTAGTGAGACACACTAACAAGACATGCCATTAGCTGGATCGTGGGTCCCACAAATTTAAGTTCATTTGATAGATGATTACATGGACATAGAGTATATAAAGTTTCACTATCAATTGATGATCCAAGCCATATAATCTCGACCTTTAAATTTTGATGATTATGGGCTATTGATTTCTGAAAGTTTTAAATCAAGGGATATGATAATCAGATGGAAGTGAAACTGTATACAAGAACTATTCATATAGTCCTATTTACATCAGACGCAACAATGTGGCCTCTAAAAATCCATTTTTAGGGGATGTCTCGCTATCTATCGAGACAGCACATCTTGGTAGAGTTTTTGTTTTATATTCTTCCATTCATGCTTCTTAGCAGCTATAATTTCTCTACAACTTACCCTTTTTGCTCATTCTTCCGTGGTGTGCATGCTGAAGAGCCAAAGTTCTACTTATGAGAGCTACCTTGTTAACATGGAATGAATTGAGTGAATTTTCTTTTGATCTATGATCCTCATTCTGGTTTTTATGGCATTTCTGACGTTCAGATCTTCTAACAATCACTTCCCTGGTTATCAATTTTGTTTCTGAACTTTTACCTAGATGAGATATCTGTTCCCCTTTGCTAATAAGAGTTGGATATCCACTAATTTCATTCTCCATGTGACATTTCGAAAACTTTTGTGGTGTTGAAGCATATTATAGACTTCACCACATTGTGGTGGGTGCATATTCCTTTCATGTTAGTTTTGATTGGAGTGAAGTGATAATGGTTGATATGGCTTACAGAGTGATACCACTCCCATTAGAAGCCACAAATGAAATCAAATGAGACTGAACTATGACATGGATTTATTTATTCTAGAATTACTTTAAACACTTAAGTGACAAACATATGAATATTTAAATTAGATTTCAAGAGGAGAAATGTGCTGTTGTAATATTTTAGTCATCTTGGAAAAGAACGCTAAGAAGCTCTAGGAGTCCATAAAAAATTGGTGCTAGGGTCCATGCAACATAGTACTTGGTTGATTTGAAAGTTGGAAAGCTTTTCCAACTACTTTAATTTCCAGAATTTAGCATCAATTCATTTTTAAATTGCTTTTGGAATTTTCTCAACAACAATACAATGAGATCAATCTATGTTCATACAGCGTAGAGATCGTTTCAGTTAATTGGGATCTTCATTACCTTGTTTGGATGGTTGTTTGTTTAAAATGGCATTAATATTTGAAATTACAATTCATTCATTCTCAATTAAGACTGGTGGAGCAATTTAAATTACATCCCAGTTATTCGGCCATGATTTTGTGAATTCAATGTAACCTCCTTCCACGAAAATAATGAGTACCCCGAAGTTCAGAGAGATACTTTTGTTACAAAATGACATCACTGACCTTATTTGTTTCGCCTTTTATTTCCTGCTATTTGACTGCACAGTACCTGGTTTGTTCTTCTAATGTATCACTTTGAAAATATAGTCTTGAGGTTCTTCTGATCAGATTCTTCTCGTACCTTGTCTCTGCAATTTTCATCTGTCATACTGGAAGTGTGAAAGCTGGTCTCGCAGATTATAAACATGTGACCTATTCAATGAACACTTGCCTCATGGTTGATTACTGTTCCTAATTTTGTTGATACTCGGATACGATATCATCTCAGGAACAAGATGTTTTTCCAACTTCAACTTTTGAGCTCCATTAGATTCCTACAACGTTTTTTTTATATTTTTTGGTTCATTTTGATTTATGCAATCTACAGTGATGTGCATATGAACTGTATGGAATTTTAGACAAGATATTTTTTTTCTTTTCCCTTCAACTTCGAAGCTCCCTGGGTGCCTCCATTTCTTTGCTATTTGCTGATGATCGATTTAATACATTTTTCTGTCAAAGGAAAAGTCCTGGAAGTTTAAACTAGAATAGAATTGTAACTGTTTATATATTTCCGATCTTTGTAAATCATATAAATAACTACTTTAAATGTCTTGTTTATTGTTTTCTACGTTTTCAGATTTCCCTTTATACTATATCTTAATTTTCTCCTCCCATTCTATTATGTTCAGTGCTGAAACCTAAATATAAAAAATTTCCCTCTTAGTTTATTCCTAGTGATAGTTTTTTTATGATTTTATTAGCACTTAATAGTCTTGATCAGATCTATTGGTTCATTGGATTTATCTTCGTATTATTGTAACAAGATTCAATGGATGCAAGGGTTGCTGAGTGTTGGAAAAACAATCATAAGTTTATAACAGAATATAAAAGTATCAATGCCCCTTTTATTCAATGATCTTTACACTGATCAATTTATCTTGCACCACTTTTGTTGATAACTAATCCCTCTACCTCTAAATCCACTCAAGTATATGGATCTTAGTCTAATATGGTACCATCCTGTAAAAGACAGCTTACCAGATCCAAATAATCATTCCATCCTAGCTCTTAGGATTTTGATCTTGGCAAATTGAAAATTCAATCACAGGCTGCAGCACGTGCGTGTAGACTTGCTTCCAAACCAGATTTTCTACTTGGTAATTGCCATCCTGTTGTAGATTGGGCTGAGAAGGAACCTGAAATTGATCCAGATGAATTGGCCAAGGTTACTTTCTTGCTGCTTTTTTTTAAGCTTCGATATGTGATTTTTTAGAATTTGACATCACTTATTGTCTTTTCTTGTTATTCCAATTTCAGATAAAAACAGCATTTGTTGGGAACCTACCTAAAAATACTGATGAGGAGTATCTGTCCAAACTGTTCCAACCTTTTGGAAAGGTATCATATTGGGATAAAGAAAGAAATGTGGTCATTTACAAATATATAAAGGCCTTTTGGAGCTTTTACAGTCAAAAATTATTCTTTCAGGTGGAAAAAGTGGCATTGTCCAGGAAAGGTCGCTTCCCAGTTGGATTTGTTCACTTTGCTGAACGCTCAGTAGGTTCTTCTGTTTTTGCTTATAATGTCATTTTTTCATAAACCAAAAAAAAAAAAAATTGCTGATTTTATTCTCTTTATCATGCAAGCAAGATCTAGCAACCCCTCTTGTGCACAAGATTTCTGGTCTTCAGTGCTTTTCTTTTACAAAAGTAACTCGTCTTTGAATCTTTGTTTCTGTCTCTAGTCTTCCATATTATGGTCTTTATGAGTTTGCATTTATTGGCACTGAAGTGGTATAAAATTCTGAAACCCATTTATTTAAACAGTTGATTGGGTAGTATGGTTCTCCATTTTCTAACAGGACACTTGTAAAATTCATGTATTAATAATTCAATCATACATTATGTCCTTTTGTCAGCATTTTGGTTGTTATTTCTGAGGGATAGTGTCATTTGTGATCCATAAACAGGCTTATACAGTTAGCCTGAAGTCAATTTTGTTATCATTGTCTCCATCACTTTCTCTTTTGTTAATGCCATCTTAAATTATTATCTCTGACTTGCTCTTTTTCCTTGTGCACAGGAACTAGACAATGCAATCAAAGAGATGGATGGCAAAACAGTGGAAGGACCAGAAAAAGGTCCAATTTTTAAGATTCAGGTAAGGGCAGTATTAATATTCTTATTTTTTATTAATTTTTTTGAATCATTTTCTCTAATTTTAACAGGCTTGTTTTTAACTAAATCATTAAATCCATTTATTTATTCCTGTTGATGACTTTTTTTTTTGGTGGGGTGGTGGTGGTGGTGGTGGGTGCCAATAGGTAGCAGTGGCAAAGCCAGTCGAAAAAGATAGGAAGCGCCATCGCGATGAATCCCAAAGCAAACCAGTGAACTTGTCTAGAAGTTTGACAAAAACCTCAAAGGACAATGTGGCTCATGATTCTCCATATGAAAACAAATTAAAAGCACCACGACTCAACTATTCTCTATCAGTAAATAACGATCATCTATCTTCATATTGATTTATTTGATCCTGATTATCATTGCGGATATCATAGACATCTTGCCTTGAATTCGTACTGAACTGCTTTCAAATAATGTGAGATTATATCTGATATAAATACTACGATTAGTTATTTCGTATATGATTATTATTAGTTTCTTAATGCTTGCATTTTGTTGTTGTTTCTTCTTCTTCTTTTGGATTGCATTTTTCTGATTGTAACTATACTATAACTACAACATTAAAAAGGTGAAAAAACCCTCTACTGCTGCTACTGCAAGTACTATACTGTTAGTACTTATAATAGTGGTCGTGTTATCATTATTATTGTTGGGTGCCTGGGCATCGAGCAAAGCAGTCAACCTCTGTAACCAATGATGTTGTTTTGCTGGTGCTGCAACTACTTTCTACTGTCATTATTAGTTTTATCCTTGTTATTATCATTATATTGCATGGTTCAAATACTGATACCAGTCACTGTATCAGCCTTTACTTAGACACAATACGAACCGAGTGATATTGTTAAGAATCGGTTATACTAGTTGAAAATGGTTTGAAATTTTAAAACCTCATAAAAATTTTGAAAAAAAAAAATCTAGAATATTGAAAAATCATGGATTGAGAAGTTTATTTTCAATCTGAGCCAACATATAGGAAAATTCTATCCATTTTAGGGAAATTATGTCCTAAGTTGCTCTATGAACATGTGTTGTGGGACCCACCTCTGGACATAGTTGACCAGAATCATCCCAGCTTTTTTTTTTTGAGCAGTATCATCCCACTTTGGAAGGTTGACATAAAAAATATTGCAAGATATGTAATTTATTATTTTTTATTTCTTTCCTTTTTAGCCATCGTAATTGGCTCATTGTAATCTATTTATAATATACTCTATAATACCCTGCTCCAAAAGGGGTCTATAGTGTGGAGGAGAAAAAGACCCACATTGCTAGTTGCCATTAGAAATTCTCTGGTATATAAATGGGTAGCATTCTTCTTTCTTGCACAAGGCCTTTTGGGAGCAACAGTGGGTTGGCTCGCCAAAGCAAAGCTGTGCGGGCCCGTGTGTAGGCCCAAAGCAGACAATATTGTGCTAGCGGGACGGGTCGTTACAAATGCTATCAGAGCAAGGTTCAACTCTCTGCCTGAGGGTGTGGGCTTGGTTGTTATGTATGCAGAGCCAGGGACGACTCTGGCTTTAAGGGGAGTAGATTGTAATACCCTGCCCCATAAGGGGTCTATAGTGTGGAGGAGAAAAAGTCCCACATTGCTAGTTGGCATTAGAAATTCTTTGGTATATAAATGATAGACTTCCTCCTTCTAGTAAAAGGCTTTTTGGGAGAAACAGTAGGTTGGCTCGCCAAAGCAAAACCGTGCGGGCCCGTGTGTAGGCCCAAAGTGGACAATATTGTGCTAGCGGGACGGGTCATTACATACTCTCCTTCGATTATCAATACAATACAAATAGAGAGAAATAATTCTTCTCCAATATTCTTCTTTTTTTCTCTTCTCCTTTTTCCTATTATTATTTTCTACATGGTATTAGTTAGAATACACGATCCATAACAACGTGCTCTCCTTGCATCAGCTTTTAGTTTTTTTCCTACCAGAACCTAGATTTTTTTCCGTCACTCCGTTTGTTGTCCCTAGATCTGTTAGATTGATACTGTTGTGGGACCCGACCCAATTCAGGTACCATTCTTGTGTCGTAGGTCCCCCGACCCATTTCGGGACAGAAATTGTCCACGTTCAATGTATATTACAGGACAACTAGATTATTGTCTAATAGCTTGTAATTAGATTTTAGATTATTGTTTTCCTTTTTGGTCTATATGATTAGCTCATTTGCGTGTTAATTATACATGTACAAAAGACATAGTTTCATATACTGAATACAACATGGAAAGAGAAGAATTCTTCTACATCTCTTCTCTTCTCTTCTCTTTCTTATTTTCATTCTATTATTCAACAGATACAGTTTTTGCCTTGCATCTTTCTCTCTCAAGGATTTGATCATCATTTCGCTGTTCTCAGGCATCTGTATATGGGACGTCCAACGGGTGCCCTTTCTGGGTTTTCGGCCTCGATCTGGTGGCTGCACTGCTGCAGCTTCGTCAAACTACCGCCGGTGTAGTCGTCCCTGGCACACCTACCTCCCCATCTGGTTGTCATTAACTTGGGTTCTCAGTGGGTCCCCTTTTCCTGAGTTTTCCAGCATTGCTGCAGATTGTCAACGGTTCTTGAGATCTTGGTTCTGATCGGGCTTCTCTCTTGCTGCCTTTTCTTCGAACCACCTTTGTTGTTGTCGCCCAGCCCACCTCCCTCTCCCTCTGGTTGACCTAAGGTTCTGGTCAACGCTACTGCCAACTTTGTTGTTCTTTGTTTTGTTTCCAGCAAGCGACACTTCTTCTAGCCTTCTTGAAGATTGGCTTCGATCTGATTCATCTGTTCTCAAATCTTGCTGCCATTTTCATGTGTGATTCGCCCCTGCCTCCTTGTCTTATCCACAAAGGTTCTAAGCCTGGTCACAGACAACCCTTCCACTCAGCGACAGTCTCATCTAGGAAACCCAGTTTTTGGGTTCTCAGCTTGCATTGGCTGGTTCTGTGAGTTGTTTGCTTTGAGCTTTGTGCTACAGTGTTACCCCACCCTGAATTTCCAATCTACACGGCGTCTGCTATTTTTCGTGCTTGGTGGGACCCACTTATGCTGTATCCTTCCCTCTGAATATCTGCAGGCTACTCTGCTGAGGTTTTCTTGGATTTCTTTTGGGCTTGATCGACTACTTTTCTTCTTGCTGATATACTCGATGCTCCTCCTTTTTCTTTCATTACCAATGGCATCTTCCGCTGCCCCTCCTGTTGCTACTTCTTCTGATTCGAGCAGTGACAATGCCCCGATGACTCAACAAGAGTTTGCTTTCTTACTGCAACAGCTTCAATGCCTTGAATCCTCTAAGGTCTCTACTGTTGTCTCCTCGTAATCAGGTACTAAGCCCCTCCCCTCGCACACCATGCCTCCACCCATTCTTGGATTATTGATTCTAGTGTCACTCACCATATGGCTGGTATGTCTAACATTTTCTCTTCCCTTTCTCCAACTTCATATGGTAAGGTCAAATTAGCTAATGAGTCATTTACTGATGTTACTGGTATAGGAACAATTCCCGTTTTTCCTACTTTGACTCTATCTGCAGTTTTGCATGTTCTCACTCTATCACGCAATTTATTATCTGTTAGCGCCCTTACTAAAACATTGAATTGCTTAGTCACCTTCTTTTCTTCTTATTGTGTCTTCCAGGATCTTCCACGAAGCAGATAATTGGTGGGGGTCGTGAAGTTGATGGCTTATACTTCCTGGACCCTCGTGCTACCAAATCTTCTGAAGCTTGTTCGACCTCCTCCTCGGACGATGTGTGGTTTTGGCATTGTCATCTAGGGCATCCCTCTAATTCTATTTTGAAGCAACTTGTTCTGTTTTTGGCCTTCCCTAAATTTGATTGTGAACATTGCCAATATGGAAACACAGTAGACTTGCATTTCCATCATCTCTCCTTAAACATACTTTTACCTCATGTTCTCTTATACATTTTGATGTCTTACAATCTCCTGTTTTCCACACTAGTTTTCGTTATTTTGTCACATTTATTGATGATTACTCTCGCATGATATGGATATATATGATGAAACACAAGACGGAGGTCTTTGATCACTTTTGCACCTTTTACTACTGGGTTCAAACCCAATTTTCTTGTAAAATCCACATTTCGCATAGTGATAATGGAGAGAATATTTGTTGCACTCATTTGTCCAATTTTCACAAGACCATGATATAGAGTTTCAACTTTTTTCTCCTTCCACACCTCAACAAAATGGTGTAGCTGAACGGAAAAATTGTCACCTCCTTAAGGTCGCCCGTTCATTTCATTTCACTATGCATGTCCCAAAGTCATATTAGCTAAAAGTTGTTTTAATCTCTTGTTACCTTATTAATCTCATGTCATCTCGAGTGTTACAGAACAAATCCCCTCTTGACCTTAACTCCATGCACAAACAAGTCTCTATTCTTCCACTGCATGTTTTTGGGTGCATTTGTTTTTTTCACCAGTTTTCTGGTGATAAATTGTCTCCCCGAGCTTAATGTAACAAATATCGCCGATATTTTTTATTTTACCACAAAAATATCGGCAAAATAACGTTTCGCGTTAAAAATGCAATATTAACGCCAATGCCGTTTTTTTATGACCAAGGTGTCCAGGGGTCTCACCTGTTAACGGAATTTTATTGTTAATATCACATTTTTAACGCAAGAAAAGATAATATCACGATAAAAACACGATATTTCCAATAATTTATTTCCCACTGTTTTGCACACATGCACGTGTGGAAGTGGAAGTCATAGACGATTGAGTTAAAGTCTCAGCTGCCCTATATATAGTGGGAAGCTCTGTCATCCTTTGTTCTCTCATTCGATGTGGGACAAACAAAGTAGCAAAGGTCAAAGACTCCTTTGCTGGGTGCAGTGAGAGTGAGAGGCTTTGGGTTCATTTCTTTGGTAAGTTGAGTGAGTCAAGAGCTCTGATGACTCACATATAATTTTAATATATTTATCAATTTATTAGTTATATTAACCTTATTAAACTAAACTAAAATTTCTCTATATGCAAAATATAATAAATAAGTTTTATTTAAATATGCTTATTTTATTGATTTAATAGTAGAAATTGATACTTGATAGAAAACTTTATTTCAATTGTTCATTTTACTTTAATTTAAATCAGGTGGCTAGTTGTGTCGTATGAGACAATTTTATTTTAATTTTCACATCAAAAACTATTCTTTTGATTTTATAGTCAATAAACCTATCTTATATATTTATTTATTATTTTTTAAATATTTATATTTTCCTCGAGATTTTCCCGTTAAATTTTCAGTAAAAACCTGAGAGTTTGAAAATATCCCGTCATTAACAGTTGTTGTTAATATCCCGAGAATGATATTTGTGATTGCTCGGGCTGTGAGATGTGTCTTTTTAGGATATTCTCCCTTTCATAAAAGATATAAGTGTCTTGATCCCCTCACTGATAAAATCTATGTATCCATGGATGTCACCTTTTTTGAGAGAGTCCATTACTTTTGTTTAGATTCATCTCCTTCTCCTCCTTCTTCTTTTATTCTTCCTCTTCTCCCTACAGATATTGGTATTTCCATCCCTGCCAAGCCCCTTTTGGTGTATCACCGCAGGCAGCCCACGCCTTCAACTGCAGTTGGCCCCACTCAATCATCTGCTAGTGGCCCAGATCAGTCCACCACTGACCCTAATCCTCCCATTGCGTTTCATAAAGGTTATGTGCTTGTACTGATAATCACATTGATAATTTTGTGTCTTATCATGTTGTTTCTCCTTCCTATTACATTTTTCTTACAGCCCTGGACAATATTAAGATTCCAAAGTGGATTGACACTGTCGTTTGTGATCCCTCCTGGAAAGTCGCAATGGAAGAGGAATTAGCAATCCTTGAGAAAAATAATACCTGGGATATGGTTCCTCTCCCTCCAGGAAAGACTCCAGTTGGGTGCAAATGGGTCTTTACTTTGAAGTAATCATCCTGACGAGTCTATTGCCAGATGTAAAGCTCATTTAGTTACCAAAGGCTTTACACAGACATATGGATTGATTATCAGAAAACCTTCTCTCCTGTAGCCAAGATTACCTCTGTTCGAGTATTGATTTCTATTGCTACTACTCGTGACTGGCCCCTTCATCAATTGGTTTTGAAGAATACCTTTCTACATGGTGATCTACAGGAAGAAGTTTACATGCTTCCCCCTCCTTGGGTTTGTAGAAAACAGGGGCAGAAACATTCTGTATGCAGACTCAAGAAGGCTATCTATGGCCTCAAGCAATCTCTATGGGTTCATTGTTGTATCTTCTTTGTTGTTTTTTTTTCTCTTGTATTTATTGAGTCTATTCCTTTTAGAACCCCCATTCTTGTTTTGTAATTAAATTTTTCTATCAATAAAATTCACCATTGTTACTGTTAAAAAAAAAAAAGAATTTAAGGAATAGTAAAAACTAAAGGGACTTGTAAAGTAATAAGATAACTTTCACTTTTTAAAACGAATTTTGTAAGATAGCTTAAAGAGCTGCAAACGAAGTTGTAAGCAAAGGCAATATGAAGAATATGAAAATTTATGGATCAATTAGGAACACAAGAGGGCAAAAAGAGAATATACAAACTTGCTAAGATAAAAGAGAGAAGTAGAGAGAGACCTTTATCATATAAGGTTTATTAAAGATGAAAATGACGAGATGTAGTTCAGGTGGTAAGTGTAGAATTTAGTAATAGAGAATTGCCAATATGCAATGGTCCAGAGGAAGACATATCAGGGAAAGCATCAGCAGGAGAAGAGCCCCCGGAAAACAATATCTTAGGTGGTTCAGCAGATGAGGCCATGATCTCAAAACAGACCAGGCGACAACAGATCTGGAAGAACCAAATGATCAACAACAGGCCCCACTGAGATAGAAGGTAGTATCAGTCAGGTGGGATCGCAGCACTGGGAAGAGGCGACACCAATAAGGGTTTAAGAAGAGATGAGGCAGCAGAAAACCAGCAGATCTGAGCAAAACATCCAAAAATACGTGGTTCCTAACGTTCCCAACAGAGGCCAGAAGATCAAGCAGGGGGGCCCATGGTGCACTGAAATATGTGGTCACCCGTAGGCGGGTGTAGAGGGGCAAGGGGTGATCCCAGTGGAAGAGATCTGGCAGAAAACAGAGCTCAGATCCAGTGGATCTAAGCAGATGTGCTGGAACCTGATTGTTCTGGCGTACGTAGCAGCTGCACCGAAGATGAAGAAGGGGGGCCCACTGGTGACCGAAAGCAGTGGTCAACCTTAGGCAAGGGTAGAGGGGCCAACGGCGATTCCAGGGGTTGAAGTCCAAAGGAAAACCAGTCGCAGATCTAAGCCTCAAACCAAAAATCTGTGTTGGCTTGGAACGAAAACTGGCGAGAGTGAAAGTGCTTCCAACACTAGAGGCGATGAAGGCACAGACGAAGGCAAAGGAATCCAGGCACTAAAACGTCAAGAAAGGGTCACAAACGATGTCAGATCTGTAATAGGAAAAAGAGAGATCAACCGCTACAGGAGTCCTCTGCAAACCGGAACCGAAGATGACATCAAAATCCAATGAGGAACAGTAAAACAGAACAAGAAACAATTCTCCGAGGCGTCCAGAAAATTGTTTTGGCTGCTACCATGTAGAAACTAATAATAGAAAAAAAAAAATTGGAAAAAGTTTAGGAGAAAACGTGGAGAATAATTTCTTCTCTGTATTGTATTGATCTGTTTTCCTCTTAGAGGATACATGAATAAATAGAAAAAATGAGAGCCAATTAAGGTGGCCAAAAAAGGAAATACACTAGACGTATCCTTATCTACACAGGTTATACAATCATACAGTTGACTTTCCAAGAGAGGTTATGATGCGGAGCACCATACGAGTTTACATATTTAGCAAGTTTCTATATTTAGATTTAGGTTTTCTAGCTTTTCATGATTGTATTTTTTCTTTCATTTATTTGTTTAGTCCAATAGTTGGTTTTGTTTGGAGAAATTTAGTGATTTTACATGTAATTAAGGCTTTCTAATCATTGGAGGTAGTTTGGTATTTGTTTATTTGGGGGTATTTTGGTCTTTTTCATGTTTTTAAGTCATTATATATGTGATGTAACCCCTCCATACGGGATTGACACTTAATGATGAATGAAATTAAAGTTTTCTTCCGCTGCTTATGTGACGAAAATAATTTTGGAGTGATTCCTTTGGCGTGAAGCCTAGCGTGACAAAAATAATCATACGAGTTTCCATATTTAGCAAGTTTCTATATTTAGATTTAGGTTTTCTAGTTTTTCATGATTGTATTTTTTCTTTCATTTATTTGTTTAGTCCAATAGTTGGTTTTGTTTGGGGAAATTTATTGATTTTACATTTAGGGATTTCTAATCATTGGGGGTAGTTTGGTATTTGTTTATTTAAGGGTATTTTGGTCTTTTTCATGTTTTTAAGTCATTATATATGTGATGTAACCCCTCCATATGGGATTGACACTTAATGATGAATGAAATTGAAATTTTCTTCCGCTGCTTGTGCGACGAAAATAATTTGGGAGTGATTCCTTTGGCGTAAGGCTCTTTTGGCGTGAAGCCTAGCGTGAGGCTACCATCTTTCCATCTTCAGGTATTCTTCTTCTACTTCTATCTCTTTCTCTCTCTTCCTCTCTTTTCCTTTTCTTCTCCTTAAATTGTTGTCCCAGGAACAGCTCCTAAATCTATCCTAGAAACAACTCCAAAACTTGTCCCAGATCTGTCCCAAAACAGCCTCAAGACCAATCCCAGTTCTGTCCAAGATCTGTCATAAACCTATCAAATCTGCTACTACATTTAGATCTGTATCTTAGACCTTTACAACCCTCTTCGTAACCCTTTTACTGTTGTTCTACATCTTTTCTTGTTGCGTTTATTAATTGATTAATTAATTTCAGCCATATTGGATTTTAGGATGCATTGTTTTTATTTAAATTTAGGCATTTAGGGTCACCGAGTAGTTTGTCCTACATCATGTTAATCGGGTCAAGTATCCAGTATTGGGTCCCACAACAGTAAGTGCTCATACAACCAAAAAGTTGTGGATTCGAATCATTTTGCCATCTCAAAAATAATAATAATAACAATAACAATAATAATATGGATAATAATAATGATAATGAAAGAGTATTAGTGAAAGATAAGGAAATGAAAGATGGATGAGAAGAGTATTCTGCAGAACTATGGTTGGTAGTTTGGAGACAATTGTTTTTTCTGTATTGTATGCTGTGCTTATGCCTTGGTGTTATTTTTGTAACTGTGTCTGTTATCTAGGTACCTGATGGCACTGATCCATATGAAAAAGCTGTTGCTTCCTTACCATCATCGTTAGCAGAGCGTTTACTTCGGATATTTCGCCTGGGTATAGCCACTAGATATGATGTAAGTTGTCTTTCAAGGAACTCTGTAGACATGATCAATTTTAGTTTCCTGATGATCTTGAAAGTTCTAAATAATTAAATACAAACTCCGCATTGGTTATAATTGTAAATTGTCCATGTTGGAGCTGACCCCATATAGATGGGATTTTGGGATGTGATGATAATGATGTGATATCTATGTTAAAGGTCTTTTTAAGCATTGGTTTTACTCATTGACAGATAGATATCCAGTTATTGACTAGTCTGAAGGAACTTCCGGAATCTGCAGCCATTACAGTTCTTGATCAGGTCTGGAACATATCTTCTTGGCAACTTACAATTTTTTGGTTTTTTTCTCCTTTCTCCTTTTTGTTTTTACATCCCTCTATTAATCTATCTTTGCTTGTGCAGTTCCTGTTATCATGTGCAGATGGGTATGATAAGGGAAGACAACTTGCTGGATTAATAGCTAGGGTAAATGTTCACAATATAAATGGCGTTCTCCTTGTTACTGTTGGTTTCTTCTATTAGTCCAGAATGCGCCAGTGTGGATATGTTAATGAGTATTATGTACTACCTTTGTAGCACAAGATTGATAACCTGGGATCAAATTGGACTCCCTCAAATCTTCCTGGAAACCTGGGATCAAATGGAACACCCTCATATCTGCCTGGAAGAACAAGGGAATTTGCACATCAGGAGCCTGAGCTTCCCAGTTTGTCAGGTCTTTCTCGTGCGGCTGCCTTTGATCCTCTGGTTTCACGGCCTGCAGGCACTGTCCTGGCCAGGTAAGTAGTGTGCTAATTTAGAAGAAGCTTCCGTCAGGTCTGCATGCCATGGTGCTGTTTCCTTCATTCCTGTTTTGCTGTTTTCCCCCCTTACTGAAGATGTGTGGCCTACTCTTGGTGTAAATTACATATTTACTTCCAACAAGTTTAGGACTTAGTGCAGGTTCTACAACAGACTCCAGAGGCACAAATAAATTGTGATAAGGTCAAATTATGGTAATAAGAGAGGAACATCAAAAGGCTGTGGTGGAAAGTAATGCCTAGAATAGTAAGAGTGCAAATGGAAAAACAACTGTTGCTTTAGGAATCAAAGCTCAGGTATTGGTTTGAAAAATTGAATGTAGATATTTTTAGGAAGTTAATAAACATGGCAATTTAACCATTTATTACAATGCGCTACATAGGCTGAAAACATATGATTTTCTAATGACTGTTTTAGACCACTTTGGTTGAGATTTATATCTATCCTTATCAATGTTGCTTAAGTGCTGCTATCAACCTTCTTTGGTCACTTCCCCTTGTGTTTCTAAATATGGATATAACTTGGAGGCCTTTCATTTTTTATTCAAAATGTATTGAAGGCATTATTAATTTCGATTAATAGAAACAGTATGGAAGCTTTAGAAGTGACGGATAGAGTAGCACATAAAAGGAGTGGAATGTGGATCATTTAGCTGAACTGATTTCTAGAAGGTGAAGTTGCTTAGAAAATGACGGGAAGACTGAATTGATGCCAAGAAGGTTGAGGCGCTTAAAAGTGAAGCTAAAATGAGGACAGAAAATTGTTCATCAAGGTAGAGAACAATGATGACAAAAGGCCTGTGAACCTTAGAACCACAACTTAAATAATTTAGGAACCGGACTAGTTTAAGATCTAAACCCAAGGATATCTGAATCTGGCTCAATGAATTGAAGGAAATCCAGAATCAAAATCCTAGATGGATGAATATTTGGAAGATCTTCTACTATGATCCCATTTATGAAAGTAATTGTAGAGAATTGGACTCAGTTGAAATTGAGAAACTCCAAATTCTACAGAGACAAAAGTATGAACTTACTCTTATTGAAAAAAATTCACTCTCTAAAAGAACAAATTGAATGATGGATTGAACACTGGCCAATCACAACACTCAATGAAATCAAAACTTGGAACTAGAAGCTCACAAGAATTGCCACACACTCCACCAAGGAAAGCAATAAAAGATAAACTCAATAGAAGAGAACAAAACACACAAACTGGGATGTCAATGGGCATCACAGGTAGCCTAATTTATAGTGAATTGCATGCTAAAATTCATGTCCACCTCGTTAATCCACGTACACCCTTATGCACCAATTACAGGTTGACATGTTATCCGACTATTCTCCACTAATAATATGTGACATAAGCAAAATAAAAATAGAATATATAGAAACAGTCAAGAAACACTCCTAAAAATCTCCTTGTAGGCGCCAAAGGGTTGCCTCGTTCTCCACAAAACTAAAGAAAAATTAGAGGAGAATCTTTGTAAGTGGTTGGCACCCACCTCTGTCTATCTTGTGCAACTTGAAGAGCCTGTCATGGAAAAGTCCAGGTTCTTGCAAGTAAATTCGTCACTCTCCATTTCCTTCACTTTTTAGGCACACGGAAACATGGTCCCACACTTATTTGTGGAAACTTATGGTGGACACATGTACCAATGGTCTTGCTCAATTTAATGAATTTACCATTGGATACCTTCTGAGATGGCGAATTTATAGAGGCACCTTTGGATACCTTCTTAGATGGTGAACTTGTAGAGGCACCCAATTGGTCATAAAATTGAAAGGAAATGTAGAGGGTTGGGTCCTCATCTTCTAAATGATGCCTTGCATCATTCTCCCCTACTTAAAAAAGAACTTCCCTCGAGTTTACATCTTCTTTAAGCTTATTATGCCCTCTTTCATTTCTTCCTATGCGCTTGAGTTTGTCCACTACTGGCAAAGTTTGATGCATTATCTGACAAATGACAAGATTCAAAATCTTCTTCAGGTCTTGAATCTTTGAAAGTCGTAAGCCATTTAGATCCAAAGATTTGTGAATAAAGGTTTTCCAAAACAGATCCTTATAAGGCTATTGACATACACAACATCTGGACAAAAATCTTTGATCAAAGAATCTTGCTGAACATATTTAATCAGAGATTTGGTTTTCTGTAGATATTGGCACTTTTTTTTTTGTTTTTTGAAATGGAGCCAAATTTCTATTAAAAAAACTCTTGGCCCTGCATAACATTCATCCATAAGTCTTTACATTTGAATCCCCTTCCTTGATCTAGTTGATCTGCAATCAGGTCTTAGATTGTGACAGAATCCTCACAAATGTAGCCTATGACAAACCTTGAAGCAAAAAGAAAACTCATTTCCAAAATTATGGCTTTCCCTGAGATTTTTCTGTCAAAATTTTCACTCAAAGAATCATGATTATCAGTATAAAAAACTAATCCATGATAAATAAAGAAATTGACAACTTGATTTGGGATTTGCAATCCTTGTATGAATTAAAGTTTCCTTGTAGCTTATTTGGAGGTATATGTTTGTGAATATGTGATGGAGGCATCATACCTAATGGACCATTAATAAAATTGACTTGGCTTTCATGACCCAAATTGCCCAATGTATTCATCAGTGGACTTCGTCTAATAAACCTGAACACTTTGTTTGCTTGAGCCGAATCACCTAACAAGCCCGAATGATCCGGTTAAGCTTGTAATCTCAAGCCAAAATATTACCAAGCCTGACCCAAACTCCAATAAGCTCTGTGAAGCCCAATTAGCCCTAATGGAACATAATAAATTAATTGGTGCCCAAGACCCGCATCCAATTAGTATTTTTACTTGTGATGCTCAATTCAATGGTGAGGTGAGGATGTATCAAACTATCAAATGGACATTAATCATGGTTGGATGTAAATCTAAAGAAGCAATAACATTTTGAGTGGTTTAGATTTATTATTGAATGATCTAAAGAAGAAAATAACATGTTGAGCAGTACGGATTTTTTTTTGAATGGGCCCCACGTGGAGCCTGTACACTCAAGCTTGCTGTACTCCCAGGCCAATTGTAGTTTCACCCCATGTTAGAATATGGATGAGGAAGAAGAAAAGATGTTGTGCAGCTGATTTATCCCATTGTGGCTCCTCCTAATCATTTATATATGATATATTTACAAAATATATGCTAATCAGACCCATAACTGCAGCCACAAGAAGATCTATTGCAAGCTAACTGATCTCTTTAGATCTCTTTATACATGGGAAATCAAATTACTGAATATTAGTATCACCAAAGGTGGCGCATGAAAATGCTATGGGGAGTAATTTCTGAACTTGCATGAGTATTAATTGGCTGTTGGAGTAGGTGATATGCTTAGAGTGACTCTGAATTTGGAAAAGATATGGCATGCTATTACTGCTAAAAAGCTATTAGTTTGCCACATAAAATATACAGAAAAAACAACACGGATAATAGTCTTTATCTTGGTACTTACTTTATCGACTTGACAATTTCTTTTTGTTAAAACATCTTAGGTCATTTCACTCCCTGACATTTCTTAATTTCATTAGCAATAATCGCTAAACACTTATCGTGAGGGTATTTCTTATTTCATTGGCAATAATCCCAATGTTTAACATCATGATATTCATGTTTTTCATCTCTTCATCTTTTGAAATTGCATCACAGTATTTTTTTCATCTGCTTACTCTAATTACAATTTGTGGTCAGTTATTCTTATCAACTTGTAAAATTACTGCAGTATTTTCTTTCTGTGGATTTATTGTTTTCAATGTATACTTTTATTAATGTACTTCACCTCTCTTTTCAGGCATGATATGCACACACCATCACCAAGTCTGCACCGTTATTCTTCATCAATCTTAGAGGATACTTCTGTGTCTCGGTTTGGTGCTGGTAAACTTGAAGAAACAGGTTCTCTCTCCTCTTACCGAACCCCATTATCATCAACAGGTTATGGCAGCGGTATTGCCTCAAACTCCCGCCATGTGTCTACTGTTGATCGTGTCCCTAAACGCCCACAAGTGAAATTTGATCCATTCACTGGCCAACCTTATAAATTTGACCCCTTCACCGGCGAGCCCATACAGCCCCCAACTAATCCTCGACATCCTGGAAGCCTTGTCTGATATTAGGTGAAGAGAAGGTTGTTGTATACTGAATCAGTTGTAATGGTGGATTGTTGGTCGGAATATGTTGATGGAGAATGTAAGGTTAATAATAATGAGAGTTATTGATGGAGAATTTAAGGCTAATGATTTACTGAGATACGATCATGGATTGGCTTTTAAAAGCCCACCTTATGCGTAAGCTGATGATTTTGGCTTTTTATGAGTTGTATTTGTGTGTTATTGTCTCTTCTCACTGACACTAGACTCCCAGAGTCTTAATTTTATTGTGCAGGTGTTTGTTTCTCAGGGGTATTTCACATCAACGAATAGGTGTTTGCTTCTCAGGGGTAATGATTTGTTGTGAACTTTCAATCATAACTTTTTAATTGAATTATTAGCTAAATTTAACATCTTTTGAATCTAAAGGCTTCAATTGAAAGTTAATACTAATTTTTGTGAATCAGTTTACAACATATTATTTCTCCATAGTAAGACCTTTACTCTTGTACGTCGTGCATACATTTTTACATGGGGATGCTCTCATTTGGTCTACATTTATACATGTATAATGTCAAAAGTCACTTTGATTGGATTGACTAATCTACTAGTTTATTAGATTAATCAATCTTATTTTTTAAAGTTGAAGATTTTTTATCATTTAATTAGTTTTATAATTGCAACTTTAATTGAGAATGGAAATTCATTTTGTTAATCAATGGGTTTTAAAATTTAAATTAGTATCAAATTGTGTATAGGTACATTACATAAGAGGTAGGTAGATGTGAGGCGGGAGAATAGATCCATTGTTGGCTCTACAAAATAAGTTTGTAAGTGATCTTTAACCATGATCCCTTTAGAATGGTGCTCACATGAACTCTAATTTGTGGGGCTCACACTAAAAACTTAATGGATTCAATTTCTCTCTTGCACCTATTTATCTCTCATGAATTATACACGTACTTAATTTGACCTTTAAAATTAATTGATCTAACTTAGTGATTTTCTAGTGTTAAATAAATGTGAAAATTTTGAAGGCTTTAAAAGACAGTTTCTTTTATACAATCAACATGAAATTTTCTATGCACTATTGACAAGCTAAGATTTTTCAAACCCACTCATTTATGTGGGTCTAAATCCCTTTAACCTTTCTCATGAAAATTTGTGAGGCAGAATTCAATAAGCTCGTGTAGTAGAAAAGATCTATACCCTATCTTTTGGACTAATGGTAGGTGTCCATGTCACTTATATCTCATAGTGCAATTATCTTTTTTTCAAACTTTTCAAGTGTTGTGTCTGTTTTTGTGATGGGGAATTGGGTGTTGAGTACATTTGAATTTATTCTAGGTTTTGCACATGCATTAAGATATACTCTCTTAAGAACGAGTTTGCACCAAGCATAATGCAAACAACCAAATGGATGTCACTTGAAGTCATATAGATAATTGGATTTCAAAGGCTTTGACTTATATATGATACTTATAAAATTTTATTTTGATTGGATAAGAGAAGTTATATTTTTTAAGATCTTAAATTTTCATATTTATCTATCTGGAAATTCATTGGATCAAATCGGGTTTTAAAAGTTAAATTGGTGTCAAATTGAGTTCGAACGCAATTTACGGGGATAGGCGAGTCTAAGGGAAATTGAATCTATTAGATTTAATGTGAGCCTCACAAATTAAAATTTACTTAGAATTTATATGACTGGAAATTCATTGAATCAAATTAATGGGTTTTAAAAGTCCAATTGAGTACAAATGTAATTTATGTGGATAGGTGGGTGTAAGGGAAATTGGATCTATTAGATTTAATGTGAGCCCTACAAATCAAAATTTACTTGAAAATCTCATAATAACTGTTTGTAGAAAAAAATTATTAATATATAAGCAAATGATAGAAGCACCTCTTCTTTTAATTTTTTAAAAACACTTTCCTCATTGCGCTAAACACCACCCTAATCTTTTTGCTACTTTTTTTTCTCTAAACAAGGAAGGTTGGACTGTTAGATTATTTTACAAAGACGCATATATATCACGGGTGAGCCCTGCATGGTTAGTTGTGATTAAAAGAAGACTTTATGAATCTTATAAGTTAAGAGAATTTCTTTCATCTAATCATGGTAGCTTTGTTGAGCTTCAAACACTTCGACTTTGATAATAAAAATGGACTTGGGCTTGGGCTTAGGTAAAGAAAATCTAGCCCATGAAACAGCCTCAGCAGCTGTGGACTATGTCCCCACCATTTTGGACCTACAATTAAGGAATGTGTGAGTAGGGTGAAAATCTCAGTCAATACGATTAGTGTCGACCGTACTTTAATAAAATCGGTTGATATTGGCCGATATTGCCAATATATCAGTTGATATCGGCCGATTTTATTAAATATCACTTATTTTTAAAAAAAAAAAAAAAATATTGTTTCGGTAGTATTCCCAGGCCAATATCTCAGCCGATATCGGCCCAGATATCGGCTAATATTTACGATTTCAATTTTTTTCTTCAAATCAAGCCTTCTTTCATTTTTTTTCTTTTTACTTCAGAATAATTAAAATATAAAAAAAAAAACCCTGATATTTTTCAAAAAAAGAAAAAAAGAGGAGAGAGATATCGACCGAGATATCGTTTTGCCAATTTTTCTTTCCATGTCTGTGACATCTTTAGATGTAGGCTGCCAATTTTGGATTGATCATCATTACACCCTCTTATAATCCTAAAACTTAATAGACTTACAACACCCACTTTTTTAACAACTGAATTCATCTATTCCTAATCCTCTAAAAGGTATACGAAGGTTATGGATTAAAATTTTATCAAAATTTCATCAATCTATTAAATTAATCTTACTTCTAATGTGAAGTAGAGATACTCATGTTATAAATAAAAAATCAATAATTTGATACTATCAACAGTTTATAGCTGAGTTGCTTTGAGTGGTTGATACCCACATCAACCCATCCTAATCATCTTTGAAAAGAAGATTAGGGGCTATCAAGTCTTAAAAAAAAAATGGGGATTTAGGGGTTATCAATTCACTGGATGGTGCCAAGTGCTAACAACACTCTAACTGTTCCACCAGCTATAGTACTAAAAATATCAACAACAGTTTGTTGTTCTTTATTCTTTTACTGCTTAACCATGTAGAAAAGGAATACGTTGTGTATTATTAAACCTTAAGTTATTACATGTATTTGTTTAACCTTTATCCGATCCTAGGGCTATCATAATCAGACTCAAACACTTATTCTAAATCAACTATATCTCTTATTTAAGATACATTAAGAATCCTAATTATAATAAAACTACTAATTGATAAAATCATAAATATATTCCAACACGTCCATGCAAGTTGAAGCGTGGATGAACGCGAATCTTGGAACGTGAAGAAATGGCAAATGAACTGCAAAAGTGGCACACTGATTGGCCACAAAGTTTTGTTGGCAGCAAACTGATTGGCTGCAAAACTTGTTAAAGAGGCAATGCTGACTGGATGCAAATTAACAGGGGGCGAACACCTGAAAAACAAGGGCATAGTACATGTAATAGCCCGGATTTTTGAATCAATACATATATTAGCTATGATTTATTTTAATGGTTGAAATTTAGAATTTTGATAGAATGGATGGTAAATGGATCAAAACTTGGACAATGGCCCAAGTATGGTCCAATGGGCCATGGATTGGATTAGTTTCATTTAATTAGGTCAAGGATGGTCAATTGGGTCAAATACCCATTTGCGATCCAATGGGTCAATATGGTTTGAGCATTAGGGTAAATGGGTAGGAGTTGAATTTAATTGGGCCATGGGCCCAATGGTGATCCAAGTAAATGGAATGGAATTAACTAATTTAAATCACCTAAGTTAGTGGTGAATAAATCAAGATGGCATAGCCAAGTGGGGCCCACCTCCACCTCATCAAGTGAGGTGGCGTGTGGACCAAGACTTAGGTGGGACCAACCACCATGGTTGACTTGGTCAACCATGGGTGAGTCAAAGGTGAATTAAGGAAGATCAAAGTGAATTGAGTAGAATTAATTAGTTTAAATCACCTACGTTAATTTTAAATAAATCAAGGTGGCATGATCAAGTGGGACCCACCTCCACCTTATCAAGTGAGGTGGCGGGTGGGCTAAGGAATTGGTGGGGCCGGCCACCATGGTTGACTTGTCAACCATGGGTGGATTCATGGAAAATTT
Source organism: Chimonanthus praecox (assembly GCA_022113865.1). Lineage (NCBI taxonomy): Eukaryota > Viridiplantae > Streptophyta > Magnoliopsida > Laurales > Calycanthaceae > Chimonanthus > Chimonanthus praecox. The sequence goes on along the minus strand of CM039089.1, from coordinate 49,562,105 downwards.
AAGGGAAAATAAATGGAATTGAATTGTGTAATTAAGTGACCTAAGTTAAGAGTCAAATTAATCAAATGAATTACATTATGTGGGGTGAGTCAACTAGGAAATGGGTGAGTCAAATGGGTGAGTTCCATCTCATTTGGCCCATCCAAACCACCCAACTTAGACACACCAAAACCGTTGGCCATTGTAGGGTGGATTGGTTAAGACAAAGATCCACAAAATAAGGCTTAGCTTGAGCATGCATTGGCTCATGGTGGGTTGGTGGTTCCATCCCATCCCAACCACCCCCACTAGGGGACAATGGCCCTAAGATTGGGGGCATGCAAGGCCATGCACCCCTTAGCTTGGTCAAGGGACTCATGGAGAAGACTCCACCTTAATGAGGGTGGAGTCTAACCCAAGCAACCCAAGATGAGATGGGGAAAGGTCTAGAATCTCATCTCATTCCCATCTCATTTCCATCTCTCACTCTCCTAGCCGTCCCCCTCTCTCCCAAGACGAAAAGAAAAGAAAACACCAAGGAGAAAGAAGAGAAAGAAACTTAGAAGAAAAGAGAAGAACCAAACTTGGCCGATCAACCTTCAAGACCCAAGACTTGAATATCTTCCTTTCTCTCATCCTCTCCCTCTCTCAATCTACCTTCATCTTGGCCAAACCAACCTTTGGTGATCTCACCTTGGTCAAGGTCATCCATTGGCCGAACAACAAAGAGAAGAAGAAGAAAGAAGGCTAAGGAACCAAGAGGAGAAAAAAGGAAGCCGGAGGAGTCGTTGATCTGTAAGTTTCACTAAACAAGATTCTACATTTTTTTAAGGATTAAAAGCAGACCATGGAAGATCCATTGCTTGGATTAAATGGTGGCCAAAAGTGTTATGGGCCATGGATCTAAAATCCATCCAAGAAATGGACAACCCTAATGGGTAGGGTAGGATGTTAATAATGGAACAAATAAGGACAACATGTATATCTATGGGATTATGCATGCATGCATGTCTTAAGCATGAAGAATGGCCAATAATCATGGTTCGGTCCTTGCACAGCCGAACCCTAATTATTTGGTAAAGACCTCATGCATGCCTAAGATAAGGTAAAGGATCAAGGTTCACGGTTTGGCCTTTGCATGGCCAAACCCTAGGGTTTTTCTTGTATGAGAACCATCATGTAATAAACATAGAAATATGATTTTTGAAGGACCATAGCAACATGGCCGAACCCCATGGAAGGTGATTAAGTAATTCTTAAGGGGTTTTAAAGGATGAAAAACCATGGAGTGATTGGTTAATGGTTTTAGGGTTTTTGAAGGGTTAAATATTTGTAAATTTTAAAGGAGTTTTAATGAGGAAAATCATGGAAGATGTTAATGATTTTTATGGCCTCAAAAGTTGTAGATGAGAATGAACCATGAACCATGGGTTCGGCCATGGTGTATGGCTGAACCCTATGGTAATGTATTATTGACTTTAATGGGTGTAAAATATGAAAAATAATGGGGGAATGTTGGTAGCTTCAATGGACTCAAAATGGACTAAATGATGATAAAAAATGGTGATCTAAATATATGATTGAAACCTCCTCAAGAAGGGACTGTTTGTGAATCTAAAATGTAGTAAAAGACCCAAGGAACAGTGAGGAAAAGACATCATGGGTTCGGCCATGGTGTATGGCCGAACCCATGACCCATTTATGAGCCATTTATGGGCTAAGTTTGGGTATATACATGATTAAAATGAATGGAATTTTGGTTAAGGAAATATAAGATGTATACTGATTTTTATGTCATGGTTAATGAATCAATCATGGATCCACGTTTATGGATCAGTCATGGACCTAAGGATATAAAAATAAATGAGTGATTAACCATGGGAAGAGAGAGTGACATAAGCGTAAATATGCCCAAAAATGAAGAACCATGGGTTCGGCCATGGTGTATGGCCGAACCCCATGGGGGATGATTGTGGACTTAGGGGCTTTAAATAATGATCTTATTTAAAGGATAATAAAACAAAGGGTTGCTGGTTTTTAGACTTACAAAATTAAAATGATCAATGGATTAAAAAGGGACCCAAAAACCTAGTTAGTGAGGTTAAGGCATGTATGATGGACTTAGGCAAGATTAAAATATGGGTTTAATTGTTGATGTGTAATAAGGTAAACGGGACATCGCAAGCGGTGCGCAATTGGCGACCGAATTCGTGGACGAAAACGCAAAGGAACACTAGTTGGTAATTGGTAGGATTCCTACCTTATTGTAAGCCATGGATTATGTGTTTATGGATGTTTTCCTTGATTTATTTTGGTAATCAAATGACATGTTTTAAGATAGGTTTTAAATGTTATGATTTGTATTTTATATGGCATATTGTATTTACATCTCATGCATGGCATGGGAGGGATGAAATGAAACCGGAGTCCATACTCCATCGGGGCGACTGATAAACACACATGGGGATACCTTGATGTGCTTCATCCATCAAAGGGGTACTATGAGATTTGTAATACCTTGATGAGGGTTTTCCATCAAGGGGGATATAATGTATGATTGATGATGGACATTGTATAATGATGATGTGCATGATGGGTGTGACTCATGACATAAGACACTCATGGTATGGCATTGATTGCATGGTTTTGATATATTATTATCTATGTGTTTTGTTATCACTAATCCATGTGTTGGCCCTACTCGGAGTACCTACTGGGCGCGTTGTCTAATGCCCTACTTTCACCTTAGATGATGACACAGGAAATGGAGGAAATGAAGGACGCGACCGGGGCCAAGCGTAGGAGCTTAGAGGAGCGAGCTAGTTTATTTACTTAAGTTTATTTTGGAAATGTAATTTGAGTAACTTAGTTCGTTGGACTGTAATAACTTAAACTATTGCTATGGTTTGGACTTTTATTTGGACATTATAATTTTGAGGTATTGTTATTAATTAAGTGATGTAACTTCCTTTCTATCTAAAATTGGTAGGATAGATTCTATTATAATTCCGCATTAAGTTTATATTCCGCAAGCTTACTTTCTACGTGTGAACCGTTCCCATGGACTTAGTTCCACGCACACGTAGGGTTGGCCAGTTAAGGGCCGGGCTTTGGAAGCTTGGGCTTAACTCGCGTCGTGGTGCCCCGCGCTCTTTGTCACTCTCATTTCAAAAAAAAAAATTAATATACTCTGATTTTCAAGCTTAAGCATGTAGTGAAAAGGGGCGGGCATCCACAGTACATGACAAAATGGTTGAAGCCATCACATCGATCAAATAGATTGGAACGGCCAGCAAAAAAAACTGAAATCATAAAGACCAACAAACAAAAGGTTGTAGCCATAAAGGCCAGCAAATGAAGGCTAGAGTCATAAAGACCAACAAATAAGGTTGTAGCCATAAAATGCCAGCAAACAATGGGGACGAATCAGAGTCCTTCAAATAAAAAGAGTGGATGAATTCCACAACAAAATGGACATGTGTCCAAAACATGTCGTCTCATTTTTTTAGAAAGGACAAAAATAGAAAGAGAAGGGCAATTTGCATCCCTTACTTCCTTTCAACAAAGTAGAAGGCAATTTGCGTCCCTTACTTCACTTCAACAAAGTAGAAGGCAATTTGCGTCCCTTTCTTCAGCTCTCCTCATTTTTTCTTATCACAGATTTCGCAAATCATGGCGAGAAGTAGGGTCGACTTAACCTTTAAGCAAGAAAAGCCACTGCTTGAGGCTCGCGTTTAGAAAAGGACTGAAATTCTAGCTGCGGTAAAGCCTCAGAACTCTTTTATTTGTCTAAGGCGTAAGTTCTTAAAAGCCTCAAAACCTATTATTTGTCTAAGCCATCCGTTCTTAAAAGCCACAAAACCCCTTTATTTGTCGTAAAATAGTGAAAAAAAATGAGCCCTTCCGCAAAACCCTAACGGCCCCTTTTAAGTTGCATCCGTATGCCCATCTCTAATTTAACCTAATCCGAGACCTTTAACAAATCGTCTCCTCACCTCTCTTCTTCTTGTTCTTTCTCCTCTGGCACCAGTAACATTTGGAGACCCAAGCGCCATTTTTTCTCTCTGAGTAGTACAAACCCATCGTCACTGCCAATCTCACCTACGACGCTCTGACCAAAATCTCTAACCCAGGAGGAGCTCTTTATCTGGCTCCCTATCAAGGATATTGTTGTGGATGATCCGTCAGCGGGACTGATTCTCTTTGAGAGGGCTTGTGAGATTGTATTTTTTCCATTGATGTGTGATTTGCTCTTGTTTTTTTTTTTTTTTTTTTGGTTTTTTTTTTGTTTATTGCATGGAAAGGGAAATGTTTTTATAAAACAAACATTTTAGTACTTCATACTTCAGACAAAAGAATAACCATTTTTTCTGAAGAAATCAGATGATTTACTCTTTGGTTTCTCGTGTTAGTTTTTGAATTAGTTCAAGGTCCCAATTTTATAAGCTTTAATTAAATTGTCCCCATCCGTTGAAGTATGTATGTGGGGGTATTGGATGGATTTGGAGATAAGGATTTTTAAATCTCTCAAAATTTATTTTATTATATAATTGAATTTTAATTAAATATCAAAAAGGCCCGTTTAAATTTTTCGCCTCAGGTCTCAACTTGTGTCTAGTCAACCCTGGCGAGAAGAAACAGCTAAAAAACAGGAGGTTCTTGGCAATAAGGTCATTGATTCAGATAGACCATCAAACATCTAATTCCCAAGTAGCTCATAGAAAATTCCAATTCCACATCTTGGAGGATGAGTCTGGATCCTCCATGGCTGGCACGTTACCAAAATGCAGGGCCATGAATTGAAAGGAAAAGAGTTTTGCATCCAGCATTGGGCAACAACATAAAGAAGCAAACAAGTAAGGTGGGCTGCGTCATGATAACAATGTAGCAACAACTCAGATCTGATCTAGGGACGAGTTTCACCCAACAATTTGCAGCAGCGGATGATTTTTCTTTTCATCAAGTACGACGGCAACAAGTAAGATCACAAAATCTCAACAAAGATCAACTCTGAGAATAGGAAAACCAGATCTCCAACCCTCCAAGCTGCAATAATAAAAAAACAGTGCTCGGTTTTGGCATAACTAAATCCAACCTTCCAAGCTTTGATACCATATAGAAAAGGAATACGCTGTGTATTATTAAACCCTAAGCTATGTATTTATTCTAAATCAACTATATCTCTTATATAGAGATAAAGACACGTTAAGAATCCTAATTACAATAAATCTACTAATTGATAAAATCATAAATATATTCCAGCAAACCCTGTAGTTAATTTTGTTGATTTTAACTTTTTATTTGTCGGTTTTTTATTTATAAAATGATATTGGTATTTTTTATAATAAGAAATATCAATACCTATGTTCAATATCTTTTTTTATAGAAACATTGATATCCTTGTCACTCGTCAAACCATATGATGGAATCTTTTAACATCTTGTTTTGTGAACATGATCTATTATGTACAAAAGTTGAAAATAAATATACAGATTATTAAAGAAACATAAAATAATAATGTAAAATAAAAAAATGAGTAAATTATTATATAACTTTAAAACATTCACAAGATATTTCAAATGAAATTTCAAAAATTTTATCACTAAATTATTTTTAATTGGAAACTTTGTGACCCTTAAAATATAGATTTTTCGATCTAATCAATGTCATTTTTGGTGAGTTGGACCAATTGCCACTCAATTTGGTAGGCCTCATACCTAAGTGTGCACAATTAGGGGTAAAAAATTCGGCCAATACATATCAGTTTTAAGTATGCCAATATGTATCATAACCTCCGTAAAATTATAAAAATGGTCGATACGGTATAGTATCAACTATTTACAATTTTTTTATTTTCTAAATTGTTGTTTGGACCATTTTTTATTTAAATCTTACAATGGATATAATTTTAAGAAGGCTAAGAAGAAAGTTCTTCCAAGTGTCAAAGTTACTAAGACAATGCCGATTTTGGGATTTTTTTGTGAAAATAATTTAATGAAATGGCATTGAGTGTTCATGGAATTGAATAGAGATGCCTTAATGTGATTGATATAGTTTGTAGGTTGTTTTTGTGATTTTCCAATTTTTTTTTTATAAAAAAAAAAACATGAAGTCGAGGTTTTCTAAGATAATTCTCATTTTGGAGTTTCTTATGGAAAAATTTAAAGAAATGTTAAACAAATATTTATGTAATAAAATGAAGAGCCTTTAATGTCATTGTTATAGTTTTTAGAGTGTCTCAGTGATTTTTCTAGCATTCAACATTTTCCTAAAATTCAGATTTTGTTTTTTATAAAAAATTAATGAATTGTGATAGAAGATACATGTCATTATGGAATTCTAAATAACATAAATTTTTATATTAGGTATTTCCTCATATTGGTGTTCTATTTTCTAACATTTTTTTTTATGTTTTTCAATTTTTTAGGAAAACGGCTCTCAAATGTCAAATACTCTAAGACCAATTTTAATTAGAAAAACATGCTCACACTTCTCATTTTTTTTCCTCTTTTTTTTTTTTAAATGTTTCAGTCTTCAAGTCTTGAGTCTCTAATCTTCAATATCATCATTTATCATAGATAGCTTGTGTAGGATTTGTTGATATCCAATACACGTCTCCTTCACAACTAATCACTTTTCTTCTTCTTGAGCTGTAGCTAACACACATTATACTTGAACATAGAATGTTAGCACAATTTGACAATAACCTTATTATCATCAAAACCACCCAACAATCAGGGTTGCAACCTTGGGGCTAATAGTTATTGGGTAGAGTATGGCAATACGAGTGGAACAAAGTGCATGATGGAAAGAGAAATGGATATTCATTCTACAAAGATGGCATCAAAATCACACCTGGACCAATACTTAATAAGAAAACATCAAAGACTGATGGCTACTTGTAAAGAATTGAACTTCTAATATAAGAGAAACAACTGGACTTACCAGCACTAAAATGTTGGGACTATTGCGAATGAGTCTCACATTGGAAGTGTAGAGTGAAATCTACGGGTTTATAAAGGACTTGGGTCACTCCACCTAATAGGCTAGTCTTTTGGGCTGGAAGCTCAGGTCCTAACAAATAGTATCAAAGGCAGGTCTTAAGCTAGCTCATGTGGGCTAAGGAGATCCCTCAGGCAAACAAGATGGCCAACGCCGCTCTCTCCGCCAGATGACCTCATTCAAGGGGAAGATTGTTGGGGCTACTGCGAACGAGTCGCACATTGAAAGTATAAAGGGAGATCTAAAGGTTTATAAAGAACTTGGGTCACTTCACCTAACAGACAGTCTTTTGGACTGGAAGCCAGATCCTAACAGAAAATATGATGATTATGGGAATATTGACGACCATGTTGATGTGCTTTCATTGATTGAGCATGTGGACAAAAATGCAGTTGAGAGGCCATTAGAAGAAATAAAAAATGAGCATATTCCATTACATTCAACCATTGAGAATATTGGTCGACTGTTTGAGCCTAGGTGGACCCTATTTGGGATGATTTTGAACAAAATTGTGATAGTCAAATTTTATTGACTAACCTTTTGGATGACAAGACTCAATAGCTATCTTCGAGAGAGTTCGTATTCGATTCAGGAGTGGTGTATATATTCTCAATCCATCTTTAGTGAATCAACCAAAGGAGCAGTGTAAGCGATTGTGGTTGAAGGCTCAAAACCTTCTCTCCGGTGAAGACTGAGCAAACTCGGGGTCAAGCTTTTTTCAACTAGGAAAGAATTATGAAGGCATCAAAGGCTCATTTGATGCACTTGACGATGAGGAAGACTTAATTGATGAAATTGAAAAATTGGCCTCTCCATAAAATGAGGACCTTGGTTCTAATGGATCCAATTCACCTTATTCTAAGCCATATGAGTGCTATGGGTTAGGCCGTGTTTGAGCATATTTTGAGCCTCTAAAGTTCTCATTTGAAAGTATATGCAGGGACCAAGCTGAAGTGGCGAAATCCCATGTCGTTTTCATGTCAACGCCTAGCCATACGCCATGTCGTCCACTATTTCATAGTATTTCAAATTAGCAACTCATGGGTGCACAAGGGAGGATCCTGCGCTCTAGCTAGCATCAAAGAAAGCAAGGATTTCATTGTGCGACCCAAATCGCTCAGAGGAGAGAATATTGCATTCAATCTAGCGAGTGAAGTATGCAATATTTGCCCTACTTATATTGGGTTTTATGAATTTTTTTCTTTTTTTATTGATAATATAATAAAACCACGTGGCTAATTCTCATTGGGTAGGATTTTATTAGAAGATGGGATATTAGGCAAGCCAAGGGCATGTAGTCGCAATTGGATTGGGCATGTAGTCGCAATTGGATTGGGCATGTCCGCAAGTTCCATCTTTATTTTATTTTTATTTTTTTTATTCCTTAATTCTCTCTCTTACTCATCTATCAATTGAGTATGGGCGACCAACGTAAGACGAGCATTCATAATTGAAGCAAAGGTTGCTTTATGGTTTCTCCAATTATAGTGAGTCTAAATATTTTTTTAATTTTAATTTTAATTTGAATTTGTGTTGAGTTTTCTCTTTTTTTTTTTTTTGAATGAGAGGTTAGAATTCATTCAAAAAGAGAGGGGAAGCCCAAATGTACAAAAGAATCGATCAGCACCCACAACCTGGGCCAGGAAAATATCTACACAAACAAAACACACAAGCAAATGGTGAACAACACAGTTAAGAGCACAAAACTGGCCACCACAGAGACAAAAACAGATCAGAAAAGAACAGACCAGCAAGACACAAAAGAGAAGCCTAGAGGGGGACAAACCCAGGCCCCAAGCGCAAATCCATCACTCCATGTCGAACGCCAGGATCCTCCAACCAACCTCATCAGGACGATCCTGCCACCCAGTAACGAACTGGACCTGGGAAAAACGATTCAACTGGGCATTAGACAACCCCAGGACAGAGCAACCCGTTGCAGATAATAGAGAAGAAATGGCAGCGAGATGAGTTCTCAGGCTCCAGTGGGCACCATTTCTACTAGTAATTACATTAAGAGTGCACGCGTCACTAAGGAACAGGTGCAGGATAGGGATATGGAACTCAATGCATCGCATCAACACCAACTGGATAGAGCTAAGCACAGCCAGAGTGGAACTAACAGGGGCCAAGATAGGCCAGCAAGCAGCGCCAGAAACAGTCCCGTCCAACAAGAACAGAGCCTTCAGGTTCAGGCCATCCTCAGAGGGGGAGCAATGCAACATATATTGTGTTTGATGCGTCTTAAATTTAAATATTCAATTGATTACATCCAATCATTGCATAATTAAAATTGAATTCCATAGTTCAATTTTAATTCAATTAGATTTCAAACTTCATTAATGAATTTTAAGGTGTGAATTATCCTAGTGAGATTTGAGCCATTTTCCTTTTCATTGAGTGAAATTGAAATTGGGCCTTCCATCCAAGCTTCGAGACTTCTCCCACTCAGATCCATTGTGAAGTTGGAGATTTCGGAGTTCTATTATTGAATTTCTTGATTCGAATTGTAGAATTTAGACCTAAATTTTACTGTGGAAAAGCAACTTTTCTTGCAGTTTAACCATCATATTTGAAAGATACCATGCAATTTAGGAATAATTAAATGAACGGGTAAAAAAAATCTGAGGGATTCGCTATTGTTATGAAGGCCAGAACCAACCAGAAAAGTCTGCAGATGATTATGATGTTAGGAATGAGAGTGGACAATAGCTGGATAACCTGATGATGATGGGTGATGATGTTCTCAGAGAATCTAAGTAGTATGGTAAAGACATGTATAGTTTAATATATACCATGTTAAACCCATGTTATTTTCATTACTTGCTAATGAGAATAGTGGGTTATTGAAGTCAGATATGATTAGACCTAAATTCACATCACACATCCATTGGAGTTGGGATTCGAAATTTTAAATGGATATAAAATTTGCATTCAAATTCGTTCATTTTGAGTCAGATGCTTTGGACTTTCGGACTTTCATACATATATATATATATATATATATATATATATATATATATATAGAGAGAGAGAGAGAGAGAGTGTGTGTTTTTTCAGTTACAATAATTAATCAAAGCCTCAGCATCCAAAAAGATTCTGAAACAAAATCGATGGCTAATATTCGTCCTGCCACTGAAAGCACATTTTAGAAGACATTTTCTAAAACAATTCTTTAACACAACTCTTCCTCTACTTGTAGCTAAAACAGATTGAAGGACAAGAACTAATAACTTCTTTCAGATCCCATTACAAACATAACATTGATTTTACAACCATGCTACAAAGGCATACCAAATGTTAGTACAAATGCATACTCTCATGCTTATTAATAAAATGATATGTACATGATTTCAACTCCACATGACAATGCTACACTCTCTCCCTTGATATTGTCCCAAGTAGAAAAAAGATTGCCCTTCGAGATAAATACATACCTCACAACGCCCCAAAAGAACTGGAAATGCATAAGAGTCGCAGGATGGAACCACATTTTTTCAAGAGCCTCATTCCTCTGTCCAAAGCAAAGGCTTCATTTAGCTCTCATTTCCAGTCAAGCATGTCTAGGAGCCACAGCACCTCATCCTCTGAGCTTGCAGCATCGCAGAAATCCATCTCAATGCCAAAAACATCAATGACCCTGTCATTGCCATCTTCCATGAAAAGCAAGGACAGCCAGGCCCTGATACCGGAGACAAATGGGTAGACAGGTGAGAAGTCAAGGTAGTCAAATGCAAGTGCACGGAAGGAAGTTGCATCAACGTAATCAAACATTGATTTGTTGATGATGCAAGCAATCTTGTTTTTGTCTTTACGGCCTACCAAGACAGATACTTTGACTGTCTGACACAGAGGAATAGTAAACCTAGGGTTTACAGGCATTGTCATCTTGTATTCAGGCCCTTCCAAATGGATCCTCAATACATCACAGATACCAGGTGGAGGGCTCTTGATCCCAGTTCTAAGGACGTTACCAGGAACCACTTCCGAGAATAGTAGTTTGTCTTCAGACCAGAGATCAATGTAGAATTCCAAGTCATCGAAAGAGAGTCTTGGGGGAAGAAGGGTTCGGCGCTGGTGGCGTTTGGCAAAGGTTTGGAAAAGTTTATGGTAGCTTACCATAGGAGGGGAAGGCCTTTTGCAGATTGAAGGCCACCTTTTGGCGCACAGACACTTCCAGAAGTAATCATCCTTGGCAATATCTCTCCACTGCCGACATACCCGCATACAAGATGCCAGATCTTTGCCATCAAGTAGAGGGAACACAACCTTCAAGACTTCCCCAAATGAACGGTCTTTGGTCATTTTCCAACAATTGGAAATGCTTGCCAACAGTAATTTCAAGCTCTGTAGAACACAAAGAGTGTAGAATGAATTAACTGGTTCCCTGCAAAAATGGAGGTAAATGACATACAAAAAATTCATGACTGCTTCAGATTTAGCATTGTTATCCACTCAACAAAATGCAAATGGAAGACTACCAGAGGATATATATTCTCTCATTACAATGGCATTGCATACCACTTCATTCAAGAATGAATTCCATAGGAACAGAATAGTTCATAAAAAAGTTCGTATCTTCTCCTCGATGGAATTTTTTTCTTTTCATCCTGCAGACATGAAACTTCATACATTTACAAACTGTACAACAATGGTGACAACAATATTTTCTCAAGACAGCGTAACAGACTCAAGAACTTCATTTCGAACTTGCAGCCAGCAAGGATTGCCCCTCATCAAGAAATAATTCATGGCCCCTTTCCTCTTTACCTCTCGAAAGAAAAAAAAAAATCTTTCTTTTTTTTAGGGTGAAATACCTTAACCCTTAAAAATCTTCGTCCTTTTCAGAGTAATCATATAATCTACAGAGGCATGCTGGTTGACAAGTTTCTGAGCACCTCACTGCTCATGGCTGACATGTTATGCTCATATGGAACACCACAATGCCGATATCATGTTACCTAGCAAGGGTGTATGACTGCAGTTTCAAAATGTTTTTGACTGTCATTATATCCTAGAAACACATTGTTCTTAATTAATTAGTTGGAAGAAGGAGATCATTGTCATAATTCTGATAAAAAATAGAGATCATTGTCAGAAGTCTGATTCAAAAATAGAGAGATTGATCTTGCAAGAACTGCACAAGAAACCAATAAGGTTTAGATGGCTAAATTTGGATGTCTTTCAACTGCCAATCCGGATGGAAAAAAGTCTTGCCATCCTCTTATTCTCTGGTATTGTGAGTCCTTACTTTGGCAAGACGACAACTCCATTTTGTCAAAGTCTGTACGAATATGAATGTTAAGACAAGAGACATGCCTTAATCTACAACAGAACTTAGGAAAGGTCCAGACTAATAGGAACTCTAATGAAAAAATGGGGAAAATGGGGGATGGGGATTTCACTTCAAGGGGAATCAACCCCCTTAGTTTCACTTCGAGGAGAAACAGGCCACCTAGCCTCAAGTCTGTTTGTGGGGAAACACCTCTAATCATTTCATTATCCCTTCGCCTATAAATAGGCTTAGGGTTACAACTAAAATGAAAATGACAATATATGAAAAATATAAAAATAACAATAAATACCAAAATTTTGTGCGTGTTTTTGAGAACCACTTGAATCAATACAATCACTAAATTACTTCATTAACCTCGAAACGCATCATTCCTACTCTTGGAAATGAACCTTGTCCACAAGGTTCGAAAAAAAAACTTTTCCGAGCAACGACTTCTGGAATGAAATTCTTCGAATGCAGCACAATGTCTAGAAAAAATGGAGACCCTCATCAACTCCAATGCAAATCCGACAATTCCGAAGAAGTGGATTTCTTGTTGTGGGCATCATGCTGGAAAATTGATGCTTGCGACTAAATAAGCATGGGTCCCTTGTCCTTGCATATCAAAGTGAACCAGTTCACAGCATCTCCTGAGTGCATAGTCAATAAAACCAGCTAACTCTGTGGACAAACGGGATGAATCTCTTTCACCAGATTGGAGCCGACAAAGTAAAACAAATCAATATCAGTGGGACTAGTCTGACTCTTGTCCTCATTAGTACAAATACCTGCCCCTTTAATTTTAGACTCAGGAACATCTTTTTTTAAGTGTCTCCAGGCGGTAGTGCATCATCATCAACAATATTTTCATCACAAACAGTTGGTAATGGCATGACACCCTCAATAGTAGTGGTTACACCACCACCTATTGGTGGTTTGTGAGCTTCTTTGGAGAGAACTTTCATTTCCAAGCAATCCATTTTGTACTTGAGAGTGACCACTAATTTTTAATGTCTGCGATGTCATTTGATATTTCTTGAACAACCTCTTTGAGTCTGGTAACACATGCTTCTATAGAGTCCATAAAAAAATGGTGTAAAAAGATGGAACGAAATTGAATTTTTTTTACTAAAGGTGAGCATGGAAAAAGATGAAAAGAAAATGGGCTGAATTTTTTTAAAAAACAAAGGTGGGTTTGGAAATAAAATTGAAAATGGGTTGCAAAAAAATGGAATTTTTGAACTTTTTAAAAAAATTCTGCTTGAAAAAAAAATAAAAGGAAAAGAAAATGGGGTGAAATTTTTAAAATAAGTGGGACTGATAAAGAAATTGGATGAAAAGAAAAGGAAAAAGTTTTCTTTTTTGGAAAAATTAGAACAAATGTAATTTTTTTATTAGAAAAGGTGGGTTTAAAAAGAAAACAAAAATGGTATGAAAAATGAATTATGTGCATTGCGTTAGGGTTGGATGAAAGGTTGGGTTATAGGGTTAAGGTGTTTGGGAATTGGTTTTGGATAGAAAAGGAAGGGAAGAAGGGCTAGATCTACCAGTGAAAGAGGTGGATCTGGTGGCTCCTAGGAATGGCAGATCTAGCAAAGGGCACGAAAAAAAAATCCAATAAGTAGAGTAGATCTGGGAATTGTGGTGGCAACATTAGTGGAGAGTTAGATGGCGCTGCTGCTGCTTCATCTTCTTCTTTTATCTGGCCGAAAGGGGTTTGCAGCAGTCTGAGGTGGAAGGGTGGCTGAAAATGCAAAACTGGTGCTGAGGGAGAAGCCCGAAAATGGACAGCAAATAAACTGGATAGGGATTGAGAGCTCAAAGTATAGGGATCTCCTTTTAGAAAATGCAAATCGACAAAAGAAAAGCAAGAGCAGTTGAGAGCTCTGATACCAAATTGATAGGAACGCTAATTGGAAAAAGGAAGAAAATGGGAAAGAAGGGGAAAAATGGGGGATAGAGATTTCGTTTCAAGGGGAAATCGACCTCCTTGGTTTCACTTCAAGAAGAAACCGGCCTCCTAGCCTCAAGGTTGTTTGTGGGGAAACTCTTCTCTTCTCATTTCATTATTCACTCACCTATGAATAGGCTTACAGTTACAACTCAAATTGAAAATTACAACATTTAAAAATATAAAAATGACATTAAATACCCAAATAATGCCTAAAATACTTTATTAACCTGGAACTATCACAGACAAGTATCCTCCCCTGCAATCTGAGTTTAATTCTTCTAATACATTAAGAAAACTGACTTTCACAATATGGAAGAATGGGGAGGAAAGACTTCAAACTCAAAGTAGAACTAAAATTGTCTACAGCAGGTACAAAACATCAAAGCTTAGGTCCAGAAACTTCTGGAGCAGTTCCTCAAGCGTCAGCATAACCAAAGACCCAAAAATAAATAAATAAATAAATAAAAACCATAATATACCAAAATTCTGTAAAAATCCATCATTAAGTATTCTGGAGCATATATAAATTCATTTGAACTGTGCAGAAGTCATAGTTTATAAATGTGTAAGGGGAGAACAAATATTTTTGATCAAATGACTAAAGAATCCTGGAGAAGGTCCCAAATCAAAAGAAGAATAGCTTTCATATACATAATTAGCTTCAGTTCCGGTCCAGAACAACACATCCATCAAGGATGAGGATAGGGGGAAATTGTTGTCAACTGACCAGAGTATGAAATTTTATGCAAAGGTAGGAGCAGAAAAGGATTCCTGAGAGAATATGGACAGAAGTATGGAGAACCAACACTAGAAAATAGAAATAGGTAAACATTTTCCATCTGCAGGCATCTTTTAACATTCCAGAATATGAGTATATGACCAAATAAAGTTTTTGGGTTCTCCCAACATGGAAGGACTACCGAGAATCAAAATACCATGAAGATGGAGACATGACTACATGATACAATTATTTGAGAAGCCCACTACTGGAAACATACTCTAGAATGATCCATCAGACATACTTCAAGTGTGACATTATCAGAGGAACTAGAAATTTGAAGCAGTGTTTAAAAGCTGACTGGATGGAGAGATCAACCTAGATGACCACTTTTTACAGCCAGAGTTGCATGACCTTCTTGCAATAGTTACAGATCTTGGCCTTACAAATCAGCAAGATGAAAAAATTCTTCACAAGCATGGGACTGTGCATAGATCTAGAGTTTTGGCTTTCCACTGTCTATGAAAATGGACATTCGTGAACTTCCTTTTCCGTCTTCTATTCTGTAAAATCTTCACTACAAAGCAATAACTGGTTCACAAAACTTCCTCTAATAGGTTCAAATAAAAGTTACAATCACACGAGAAATTAATGACAATGAGGTGTAGCCAGAACAATTTGAAAATCTAGAAAGGATGTAAGAACTGAAGCATAGGATATTGATTATTTTTCTAGCCACCATGCCAGAAGCCAAAATAGTACTCTACACAGATGTTGTCTCCTTTTTCAAATTTAGAAAGTCAAGTTGAAGCTGCAATTATCATGCATAATTCTCCTTACGAACACCCTATAGCCTTCTAACTGTTATAGCAATGCAAAAAGAACTAAGAAGCCAAATGATGGTGAAGGCATTCTTAGTCAGCCATATTTTTTTTAGAAAAGCAACATTTTGATGTCTCAATTCATTCTTAGTCAACAATTGTACATCTTTGAGAGAAGCAGACGTTGTGTCAATCGCAGACTTGGATTCTGACCATTCAGCAATGCCCTAAGCCCTTAAAGTGGACCACTTTTGTTGAGTCCTTCACAGTAGTATACTAATTTTACATTAAACAATTAAGGTGACAAACATATTGGTATTTTAATAAGGTTTTAAAAGGAGAAAGGTGAGGTAATATTTTATCTTAGAAAAAAATGTTAAAAAGCACTAGAAGAGCCCATGAGAATGGGTGCTTGTGTCTGCACATATCAGACACAAGAACGTCACACAGCTTAAATTGTCTGCACAACAAAGGGTAGCATATAATTTAAGACAGATAACATTTCAGTCCTTCCTCCATGTTTACATTGGACAAGGAAAAAGAGCTACAGAACTTATTTACCTTCCACGGGTTATAATATCTTGTTCTGAAAAAGAGGACAAAAAAAAAAAAACCCTTAATGATATCTTGTTTCAGAATCAAATGCAAGCAGTTAAGAATACTTCCACAGGCTATAAGTCTGTAACATCTTGCTCTGAAGCAAGCACTTAATAAGAAACAAGTTACTCCAAGGAGGCAATTGTTAAGAAAGTTGAGGGAAATGCCAGACAGTCCACCAACTCAACACGAAACAATGCATGCATAATTGCATAACAAAAGTATGATTCCAAACACTAGCACTGGTATTAGTTCCTATTACACTGTACAAAGTACTAATTCCATAATCTAACTTTTTTTAAAAGATAATTTCTTAATCTAACTGCAGCACAAAGAAATTAGCATTCCTTCAGAAGAATGATACTGTGAAGTGCGCACTTCTTGGACTTCAATGAAATACAGAATGAGTACTATGCTCACTTCAACAAAATATAGAACGAGTACTATGCTCATATCTGATCATCTTATTATGAATCAGGCCAACCATTTCAGCTATTTGTCATGTGGATAGGGCCTAGCTTAACACCATGGGTGCTTGATTATCTGTATCTCCAAGGGTAAAAATAAGAAGCAGGTCAAAATCAGGCAGAAGAATTCACAACTATCAGATGAACAGGGTTGTGCAAACACTGCAATCATGCAACAGACTACCCTAGTCGCAGCCCCAAGAAATCAATGGTTCAAAACAACACGAATATTAGCCCCAAAGCATGCCAGAATAATCGGCATGGATCAAAGCAGCATTTATCCAATTGTCTAACTTAACATGTCACTGGGAACCAATGTTGTATTAGTTTCTTCAGCCAGATATAAAATCCAACTTAGAAAGGCTCAAAATCATTCCTTTCAGAAAATTCACAGAGAATGACCAAAATTGTGGAAAATGAATATAAGTCGATCCAACTCAACACCTATAAACATCAGAAATCGTCCAGCTCCAATCTCTAAGAGAAAACTCTTCAACCAGATATAAAATCCAACTTAAAAAGGCTCAAAATCATTCCATTCAGCAAATTCAAAGCAAATGACCAAAATTCTGGCATATGAACATATGTCGATCCAATTCAACACTTACAAACATCAGAAATCATCGGCTGCAATCCTTGCAAAGATTAGAAGAATAGAGGCTCCATTTGGATGCATGGAAAGGATAGTGCTTTCTAGCAAAATAAATATTTTTAAAAGTAAAAACACTTCGTGGTTAAAAAAAGAACCATTATCATCCAAAAAAGTACTTACCTTTCCTTACATCAAAGACCAAGAAAAAATAGCATCAATTTACAGAAAATGCAGCGAATTCATCGTGATCAACGCCCACAATTCTACTAAATCTAACAGAGTGAAGAAAATGGAAATGAATATGTAACAGAGAATTGAGAAGAATTTAAGGAAATGCAGGAGAAATTGGAATCACCTGGCGCTCACGAACAAGGAAACCCTAGAGAAAACATTTGGCTGACCGAGAAAAGAAATCACCCAAAATCCATCCCTCTTGATGACCGTCAAAAAATAGAACCTCAAATGACAACGGGAAAACAGTACGATACACGTCGGATGCACCATGAAACTCTACTCCACAAGACAATATGGAAAAAAAAAAAAAATTAATTAATTTTAAATGTTGACACTTATGGATGGCTTCCACTCTTCTCCATCCGAGAATTAATTGAGGTGTATAATATGACATTGTGCATATATATTATAAAAAATTAAATATCTTAAAATTCCAAATTTTATTAATAAATAGTTAATTCTATAATTAATTTTCCTACCGATAATCATCTAATTATTTATCTTGAGTGTTGACTCTTGAACTTATTCAATGTGAATATATATATGTAAATTAATCAAATTTATCAATTTGAGTAGATTGAATTTAGATTAAATGTTAAATAATATTTGTAAACAAATGATTAGATGTGGAGAATCGATCATAATAAAGTTAGGCCTTACATCTTTATTATTTATTTTAAAAGAACTCTAGATTCTAATTTTTTTAAATTTTACGAATAGATAATGAAGATACAGGATTAACCTTATTATGATCAGGTCTTCTACACCTGATTATTTTTCATATCTGTATCTATATATCTATTTATATCATTTGATCTACATTCATATTGGATTTATTAAATAAATTACTCAAATCCACATCCCTTTCATGTTCATGTTACTGAATTGAAGTTTAGTTTAAATTTTTACACTCAAAAGTTAAAAAAAAAAAATCCATTTAATTGAAATACTAAATATGTTCTCTTGGGGTTGTCTTAATTGTAATTAATGATACATAAATCACATTTGGATCAATTCTCATTTGCTTTCTTCCTGATTTTATATAAGAGACACTGAAAAATGATCTCCTAATCCATGTACTCTGTCATAAAGGGTTGTTGTGTGTTTATTTAATAAATCTACTAAAATTTGATTGAATTTATTAAATTATTTTTTATACTTTTCAAATTTTGATGACTTCAATTTTGATCTATGAACTCTTTAGTCTTTCAAATTATAACTTAATTTATATATAATTAAATTATTTTTAATATATTTTATATTAAAATATAGTTTTTTAAAGATTTATGATTATAAGATCTGATTGATAGTGTAAGAATAGAAGTTGATTTGGACATTAATACTTTTACTAAAATCAGACACTGTATTCTGATAATTTAATATTTTTACTATTTTACTCTTTTACCTTAAATTAATTTTATGAACCCGTGACTATGGATTGGTCTATTATTTCCTCAGAGAAATAACCCATTGGATGATCACTATTATCCAATTGGATGGTTACGAAGCAAATATAAATTGTTGAAATAAATTGCATGTCTTGGTGCCTCTTTACATATTAATATATGAACTATTTAAAAAAAAATTATTGAAATAAAAACTAGACTTGATTAGTTGATTTTTACCACTTTAATTGATTGTGACATTATTTGTTATTATACTTTTTTTTTCTGAATTTACGTGTAAGAAATTGTGAGATACTCAGTGTAAAACTCCGCACGTGAACTCCTATCCTTAAGGCACACCAAGGTTAGGTCATGAGAGCTCAAACCATGACCTTCCGCTTCCTGAAACGGGAAGTAACCAGATGAACTACAATCATATAGCTATTTATTTATTTTTATTTATATAAAGTTAATATTTATAATTAAATTTAACAAAATATTCCATCTAACAAGACCTTATAATTGACACCACTTCCGTTGGTTGGTGCATCTATTCCAACATGATCCAGCATAGATTTCAAAAGTAAAAATTATCGGCCAACTTTGAATTTCTTCAATTCAAACATATGATTTGACTCATTTGGTTTATTAATTGTCACTTTCAATATTGTTTAGGTTTGACATGATTAGCCATCAATAGTGACATTTGTATTAAATTGATGACAAATGGTTGGCAGATCAACCAACTTTAAAACATTTTTTTCAACAAATGAACCCAACAATGTTTATATGTCTAATCCAATATGTATGTAGTCTGGAAGCATCTCACTTGGATCAATTAAGGACCACACAATTGGCTCGACATGTTAGGCTCAAGATTATTAGGATTTCATTACCTTTTCTCTTTTTTTCTATTTTTTTTTTCCGTTCTATGAATTCTTTTTTATGATTAAAGTGTCTAAACCTTTTAAAATAATTGACTAATCTTTAAAATATGTGTAAGATTCTCTATCCATACAGACCAAGTAATTCTATAGAGAGTAACATTTTGGTTATACTTTCTTGAATCAAGTTCCTGATTATCATTCTAATCTCTTTAAGGTCTATCGTTACATGAGTTAACTTTAACTTAATGTAATAAATCATATATTTTTGATATATATATATATAAGTTATAGATCAATGTATTATATTAATATAAAATGAAACATTGTGAAATATTTGAAAATTAAAATTTAAGAAAAGTCCATTTCTAGGTATTAAATTATAAACGTCATAACCAATGATGAGTTGATCGATGTTAAAGCTTTTGAATTGGGTGGCAACTAATTACTTATTCTCAATTTTTTATTATAGAGCATTTTCTCTTTTTTTTTTTTTATAGGAAGTAGATATTTATATTAAATATTAGAGAGCCTAAAGATGAGATCATTACAAAGAAGACATAATCAATTCCAACTTGCTTTTGAGATTACAACATTAGTAGAAGATCTAACGATACAAACATTAAAGGACTTCATTAACATTTAATTCATTAACATTTAGTTGTTATATAACCATATCACAAATATCATTCTCGAGATATTAATGACGAACGATAGTATTAAAATCTTTCTAAATTCTCAAATTTTTACTTTAATAGGAAAATCTTTTAGAATATATAATATTTAAAAAAATAATAAATAAAAATATTAATAAAATAATTTTTTTAATACCATTTATGAACAACTAACAATCAATTCAAAACAAGTAATATATTAGAATATATTGCAATAAAAATATTACAATCTTTAAAATATTGACAAATGTTTTAAATTATTCCAGAAATTCATTAAGATTATTGGAAATACTTTTTATTAAGGAATTTACATGAAATTTATCTAGAATTTACTAAGATATAATCGTGATATTGCCATTTATCGAGTTTTTAATGTGATTTTATCGTAAATTTATTGTAGAGTTGATAAATACGCGTTATTAATACGGTAATAATAATTTACTGATAAAAATGTGATAAATTTGAAATTACCACCGGTATTTGTGACTGTAACACACTGTCCATCTGTTTTGTACCACAAGTTGGGTGAGTGGGAGGTGTGTTCCTTGTTTTCAAAAAAAAATTATTTCCCATATCGCATTAGATCGATTTTGAAATTTGGATGAACTTCAAGATCAGATGAACATCCCAAGGAGCTGATTAAGTCGATGGTAAGATTAGAGATAAAAAAGGAGTCGCCAACACAAATCAAGTTCGTAAAGTGCATGAAGTTAGCCAAAATAAGACAGGTTAGTAGGGCTAAAACTTCATAGTGTAAAGGAGAAGTAGCATTTAGTCTACGAGAGAATAGTAAACCAATTTTGTTTTCATTATATATAAAATGACCTCTACAACCAATCAAACCATTATTTGGATCAAAATACCCATCAAGATTAATTCACAAGGTATGTGTAATGGATTTTTTTTACTATTAAAGGTATTCATTCGTCTCATCCGATTAATCTTTCAGGATATGTGAAAACTTTTCTATCTTTACACACAGAATAAAACTAAAGAAAGTGACTATTTTTAGTTAAGCATGAAATGTATATAAGACCCCACTTCCTGAAATAGTTTCTTGATCATTAAGCTAACCTCAATTTAATATATTTTAATCAGCACTGATCCTAGCTGTATAAATTTCTGTCATTTTAAATTTATTTTCCTTTTGCTTAGCAAGATAAGGTAGTAAATGAAACTCCTTTAGTAAAATGCCACATGTTTAAAATACTCTTTTACATTACCTTGAACAAGGTAACAAATGTTACTTTAGCATTCTCGTGCATGGGGCATTGGTATTTTAATAAAACTGGACATTATTGTTTTTAATTTTAGGTACTCAAAGTATGAAAAGTGACCTATTTTAACATGTGTGGTTTAATTGGTCATCTTCCATTTAAGAAAGTAGGAGATTGTGCGTTCGAGTTTTTATAATCTAACCTTGGTAACCTTGGTATGCCCTAAAGATAGTGGGCTTCACCCGTGAAGGTATCACGCGCACGTAAATTAAAAAAAAAAAAAAGTGAACTATTTTATTAGAAATATTATAACATTCTAAACATTCTTCAAGTAAGAGACAAGTTCTGTAGACAACTTCGTTAGAAAGTCATACAAGCGGGAGATCATTTTCATATTGAAATCATTATTATTAGGATTTAGATGTTAAATATATTTAGTATTTATTTAATATATGTTTACTATATGCAGAGATTTGTAATATATTAACATATTTAAATACTAAATATATCCTAGAAATTCTGAACTAGCTTTTCTCATGGAAAATCATTCACGTGATTTGAGATTTTTCACAAATTTTATAGAAAATGAATTTCTACGGGATTTTTCATAAAGGACTCGACCCAACAAATTACTGAGTCAGTGACTCAGTGACCCGACCTGTTACAGGGGTCACCTATATTATTGAACTTGATGCAAAACCCATCCATTACTTAATGACTTGATCCATGCTTTTATCCAATCATAGTCCATTATTTAGATCCATGTTCTTACCCAAATTGAGTCCATGAACTGACTTAACCAATGTCTTAGAAACATGACATAACCCGTGACCTCATTACAAATTGTGGGCCAAGTCCAAAATTTTGGCCAAAATTTTAGTTTGGACATGCCGAAATGTAAATTTCAGAAATAGAAAAATTGTATTGATCAATATTTACAGATTTCAGCCAAAATTCAGTCATATTTCAAAACTTTCGCTCGAATTTTGAAAATTTATTTAAATTTTAATTTTTTAGTGATTTCTCCCTTTTACAAATTTTGGAGCTGAGATAACCGATATGACCAAAGTATCAATTGAATTTTTTCTCCCCAAGAATTAAAAAATTGATTCTAGTTATATTTGTAACTCAGTCCATGACCCATACCTACACTTTTCTGAGCGGTAACAATGAAAAATGCATTAAGATAAAGAGTTGATAAACAAGAAGAGAGAACAGGTCTAAGGGGATAAGATCCAGAACAAAAATAAGAATAGTGAGAAAAAACCCACAAAAAGAACAAAAACAATAGAAGTGAAAATAAAATCTTCTCCAATCTCATAGGAGAAAAACTCCAGAATAAAGATCGGTAACCCCAAATTTGACAAAATAATCTGTCACTCTATTCACTACTCAGCCAATATGTATAAAGGATACATGCATCCCAAAAACCATCCCATAAAACCATGACCCATGCCTATACTCAATCCGTATCCCATTGCCTCACCCAACCAGGGGTATAAATCTCGGCCGATACTGTGCGTATCAGCTGAGATATCTTGAGATTTTGAGGACCGAGTCATTTTGGCTGATGCGCATAGTATCGACCAGAGAAAAAAAAAATCGGCCGAGATTTTGGCCGAATATTGGCCGATTTCTTCTTTTTATTTAAAAAAAAAAAAGAATATCGGTCGTCAACCCGGCCGATATCTCGGCCGATATTTGCCCATATCGGACGAATATCGGCATAGATATCAGCCGATACTTTTATTTTTTTTAAAAAAACAGCATTTTTTTATTTTTTTTAAATGAAATTTTCAAAAAAAAAAAAAGCCAGCGAGATTTTCAAAAAAAAAAAAATTTGAAGAGAGAAAAAACCTCGGCTGAGACCGAGATCTCGCCGATATGAAATATCGCCCGAGATCTCAGTCTCGGTGATATTTGGACCCCTGCACCCAACTTATGGCTCAAGCAAGCAGGGGTGCAAATATCGGCCGATACGCCGATATCTCGGCCGTATCATATCGGTCATTTTTTTTTAAAAAAAAAAAAAGAGAGAAGAGAGAATAATATCGGCCGATATCGAATTTTTTAGCCCTGGGCCCAAAAACCAACCCAACCTAATCCATCACCTAGGCATATCAAGCCCAAGCCTTTCACTGTTTTTTTATTAAATCACGGTGGGTTTTACCAAAATCCGACAAGGTTCTTAGTTTTTAAGTAATTATTGATTAATTTAAGAGAACTGATGAGCCACCTCCATTTCGTTAGGAGACATTCCCTAGTTTATTTTTAATTTTAATAACGAAAATGATTATTGTAAAATATAATATTAAAACTGGCATTAAAATTTCATCAAGGGCTTTTTTGACATCTGAAAGGTTATCTCCTCATATTTTATATAATTACATATTTTTTTTTTATTCTATGTTATTGCGAGATTTTGAATCTATCAAATCAAATGCCTTTATAGTATAAATTTGTCAGATTAAAATTCTCTGAGATTCAAACTAATGTTGTTTGATAATTTCTAAAGATTATCATCATTATTAATCAGTCATCAATCTCATTTATTTAAGGTCGATTTTATGAATTTTTCTTCTCCAATTAACCATATCATAAATTATCCCATTCCAGAGTCTATCATGTTCTTTTTCTATCTCTTCCCTCCATGTTTTCGATGGTCGCTCTCTTGTCCCAGTGTTTCAATCCGTAGCCTCTTCCCTCTATGCAATAGGTCTATGCTTTATCTTTTACTAACATGACCAAATCATCTTAGGCGAGTTTCTCTCAATTTCTCATCCATCTGGGCTATCTTTAAATTACTCTAATGTGTCCATTTATAAATCTATCATTTAAGGTTAATCACTCATCTAACGTAGTATACGCATATCTGTTGTCTTAAATTTGTTTATTTGTCTTTTTTTCATTGGCTAACACTTTTCTCTGTAAAGTATCACATATCTAATAATTATTTTATAAAATTGTCCTTTTAGGCAAAATGAGACTTTTATTGCACAAGACCTCGTTAGCTTATCTATATTTTGCCCACCCTGCTCTTATCTTATTCGTTACATTTAAGTCGAAACCTCCTTTGGATTTTACCATATAATCACAATGTACAACTAAATCATTTCATATTTTTATCAAGTTACCCTCAATATCGTCTAACTCAATAAAGTTACATTTTATGTATTTTGTTTTAGTTCTACTAATTCTCAAATTATTTGACTCTAACGTTCTCCTCACAAATCTAGCTTAGTGTTGAATTGTTTCGTCTCACCAAGTGATACCATATTATCCACAAAAAACATACACTATTGCACTTTATCTTGAATTCCTGATGTTACGTTGTCCATGATTAACTCGAACAGGTAAATTTAAAGCGGATCATTGATGGAGTTTTACTCCGACAACAACTCTGTTGTCTCATTACAAATAGTTCTAACATTAGTCATATAGAGGTTATTTCTCTTCTCTCTAAATTTCTCCATCAATTGTCTCAAAATAAAAATTGCTTATGTTGTTACCTAACCGACATAAACTAAAATTGGTTTTATAATATATTTGACTCTGTCTGTAAACTACCCTTTATTATCCTTTTCTAAAGTTTCTAAAGATTATGTCAAATTTAAATATTGTATGGTATTCCAATGGATTTTAATATAAAATTTTGAAAACTAAACAATAAAAATATAAGTTATAAATATTAATTCTAGAATATATTTAATTCAATCAGAATGTAAGGTAATAAATATCAATTATTTTGTATTCATTTATAATAAAATTCATTCATAATGAATAGAAAAGCATATAATTATGAAAAAAGAAGTGAAATTGCAATCTCATACACAAATTTTAAATCAAATATCAACATTTTTAAGAGATTCAAATCAAATCTCTTATAAGTGAAGATCTTTCCAAACATGAATATCACATTGCCATAGAACTAAATATGAAAAAAAATCAATATGAAAACCATTTATAGCACTAAATAGTAAAAAATGTTAATTAAATAAAAAAATTAAGATTTAAATTTATTTTAAAAAATCACTACTAGTTACTTAGAACTCAATTCAAAAGGGAATAATTTCATAAAATAAGTTCCTAAAAACTAGCATTTGAAAGTCGAATTTGACTATTCAATTCAACCTGATTGGATTTAAACCAAAATCTATGACTATTACGTCTTTGACACAGTTCAACTATAAAAAAAAACTATTATGATTTTTGTTTTTCTTTTCTTTCTTTTCAATTGAAAATATTATTTTCTATAATTATTATCATAGTATCATGATTGCAATATAATTTTCACATTTTCACACTTTTGATAATTTATTTTAAATATAAATATTATATTATTTTATGTCGAAGAAACCTGAGACCACCCCCATCTCCGTCTGAGTATGAGGGTATTAAGTAAAACTCCAGATACACGTATCATGTCGCAGATCATGGACATCGGGTGACAATTATAAATATTTTGTTATTGTAACATTATATAAATAATTTAAAAAAGATTAATCTAATGATTAAATTTGACAATTATAAATATTTTGTTATTGTAACATTATATAAATAATTTAAAAAAGATTAATCTAATGATTACATTTAATTAAACTGTATTGTAATAAAGAATAACATAATTAGCAGTTTACTTTTTACAACATTGCTTAAAGCATTTTTATTTTCCAGTCAACATCAAATATGTTGATCTTTAGAGCAGTGGGATCACTCGTGGGAGTATTACGCTGAGTGACCTGTAGTTTTCCACGCGTAAATTAAAAAAAAAAAAATATTGATCTTTGGTGTTGTTTGAGTTTTCCACATTTTCATGCTTAAAGATAAAAGCAAGGCATTTCTTCCAGAAGCTTTTGTCCAATTGCCAACATGTTTTCTTTTTAACGATTGGTTAGTATATTTCATTCAAAAAATAGAAGTCCAAAATGTCAAAAAGTGGAGCCCACAGTCGGGCAGACAAAAGAGAACAAAAGGAGGCTAAATAGTAGCCTAAAGATGAAAGAAAAAAACCCACTTAAGTTGTAACATAGTGCCTCAATCTTGATTGCATTGAATTATTTCTAGTATTTATATGATCCTAAAGGCCCAGGTTTGCTTGTTTAAGAAGCAAACATTATCATCACATGTTGTTGCTATTAACAAAATTGAAATATATTAAAGTGCAGCTATAGAATGATGGGACCGGTGTGTTTATTTTTTACAGCTTGAAATCATAGGATTAAGTTTATAAATGACAATTGAGAGATTAGATTATTATTTGAGCACCTTTAAAATTTAATCTATAAAAATTTAGGACATTTTGAAAGAAGTTTTAATGTTTTCCTTTATATAAAAAATTCATAATTTAGCTGCATATAAAATCTTTCTGCTATCAAATTTAAGTCAATAAAATCAATGATTGAAGTTGAGAAAATTGCCCACATGGGTGTAACTCAACCGGTAATCTCCCGTCTCAGGGAGGTGGAAGGTTCGAGTCCCCATGGTCTCACCTGGTGTACCCTAAGCTTGGATTAAAATCTCGGTATCGACTGATATCTCGGCCGAGAAATTTCTCTCTCCTTTTTTTTTATAACTAAAACCACCTATATCGGATATCGGCCGATATCACAAATATCGGCTGATATGTATAAAGGTTTAAAAAATCGATATATATCGGCCGATATTAAAATTCCTTATCCTAAGGGTAGTGGATATCACTCGTGGGGGTTTTACATTAGGTTCCCTGACCCTCTGGAGTACTATCTCTGAGATATTGTACAGAGTAAAGTCCCACCGCTTTAATCTGACATATGTGTTGAGGGAGCTTCGGGATATGTAGAGAGTAAAGTCCGTCTCCAGGGAGGTAGTGTCTCTTATCACCATAGGTAATTCCAGAAAGCATCTTCTAATTTCTTGCACATAATGCAATCAAGATTCCATTTTCCAAATTTCTAAAGAAATAAAATTTATTTGCTACCTTCTTTAATGCCAGAAACATTTGTATGTCGAGTTGAAACTTTTAAATAACAGCAGTTCACTAGCTAAATTTTTCTCAAAGGTTGAATATACACTACCAAGCCTTGTCTCTTGACAGTTTCCTCCGATCTTTCATTTTTTTATTTTATGTGCCTTGTTTGTGTATCATGCTCACTTGATTTGGCAGAGATGGGATAATTCTCAGAAGATGTACGATTGAATCCTCAATATTTTTTTTCAACCTTATGATGCCAATTGCCAAGCTTGTGAGACTATCCAGAACATAAATTACCAACAAAATTGATATTTATTTTTTGTGTAACAAAAGATTTTCTCATTAGTGGATGCGGAATTGCTCATTTAGTGAAAAAAGAGGATATGAAGTTATATATGCTACATTTTCAAAATTTGTTCTACAAATATGACAACCTTGCTTATCCTTTGTTTAATAATCAGTCACTCTGTTGGCCTTTTTTTTAAACTAGAATATAGTATCAGGTCCGGCCTTGACATCTTCTAAAATCTCAGAGCTCTAGGCGGAGTGAGATTTTAAATGTCCTTTGTGACTGGTATATTAAGGAATTTAAGTTTGTAGGGGCCCTTTCTATCTGGCGGCCCTCGACTGCCCAGAACCGGCCCTGTATAGTACACCTCGTATTTGAAGCAAGGGTATGGTATCCCCTTAAATGCATGCAACCTCCATAGGCTGATGCCATTCACTCCTATGAATCTTTGGTTTCCTTTCTCTTTAGGTGGAGAGTCTTATATGTATTGAAAGTAAATCTCATCTCCAATGCTCATGCATTGAATGCTTCTCTGCCAAATATTAAAATGAATCATATTGAACTTGTCTTGTCCTTCGTGACACTTTCTCTAGGCTCCACTCTCTGTTTGCTTTCATAGCTTCGAGTCAATTGGTATAACTGAGTTTGTCTTCATCCAAATAAAAGTCAAAACTTAGAACATAAAAATTTCGAAATTTGTTCTTTCACCTCCTGCTTAGAAGTTGGAGATTAAAATAGTTAAGTATGACCACTAAAAAGGGGAAAAGAAAGAACTGAAGGATAATGGATCATATTGTCATGGTTATCTGTGAAATTATGCTCAAACTATGATGTGATATGATGTTATTCTCCTTTTGGTACTTGAGTTTGCAAAAGTGTATGTTACATAACCAACACTAGAAATATTAGCCCTTGTCAGAATTGATGGGGTTATTCATGTGTGTGGAATACAGTTTTTTTTTAAAACCGTATAGAATACATTGTTAATTCTGGACAAGGACATACATTCATGTTTAGTACTAATACTCTTTTACCACTTAAAGCTTCACAGTTTGTGATTCAGCTCTTTTAAATTTTTATGATTTGATCTTACTATCATAACTACAAAAAGGAAAACTAATATTCCAGTTTTTATTTTCTTTGACATAAATGGCAATAACTACAAAAAGGAAAACATGAACTTGAAAAAGAGAACCATTAGTGATAAAGCTCAGGAAAAGAGGCCCTTCACCATTTAGATTCGAAAATAACTGGCTTTGGTCTGAGGACCTTTATAGAGCTCTGGAATGGTGGATGAATGCTTTGTCCATGACTAGGCTGCATATTGGTTTGATAGAAGGAAAAGATACCTTATAGAAAAACTTAAGGTTTGGAAAAGAAAAAAGAAAAAAGGGAGAAGGAAAATTAATTATTGACAGGTATTCAGAACTTTGAGCTGAAATAGGATTTGAGTAGGCACTCTAACATAGTCTCCAGTGAAAAGATGTGTATGCGTCTAGCCTTGGAAGAAATTTTAGAAAGAGAAAATCTAGTTGGTGGCAGAAATCGAGAGTTTTGTGATGAAAGGAGGGGAATAAGAACATATCTTTTTCCCACTGAATGGCCAATGCTTGGAGGAAAATGAACTGTATTGAGAGGCTTAAAGTGGATGGTGGGTGATTGAAGAAGAGCAAAGAATAGAAACCAAAGTGGTTAAATGTTTCCACCTCTTACATTCCAAGGAGAACATGGTTAGTAAAAGTCTAGATGTAAGCATTTTCGAGAGTTGCCAACTGATAAAGCTATGCAGCTTGAAAGGAGGAAGATAGTCTTCCTGTCATCAGAGTATGTGATGTAGACTAGCTTCAAGATGAAACAAGAAGATTCGGGCACAGGCGAAGTGAACCAACCAAAGGATCCAATCAAATGAATTGGAGGTTAGGTCCAATGGTTTAGATCCACAAAAAAGATAGAATTTTATCTCTCTAGAAAATTATGCTAGAGATGAAAGGAGAACTGAATAACCACCTAATCTCACCAAGGTCGCAAATTCTAACCGGAATTAATTCGACAAAGGCTTCCAAATCAGTTTGAAATTCACACATTTATTGTGCAAAAGACTGATCTAAGTGGCTGAAACAATTCTGTTAGTATAGCAGGAAGGTAATGAAACAGACATGTACTAGATCAACTTAAACACAAAATAAAAATGATGAAACTTCAAACCAAGCAACTCACCAATGTGTATGGGGAGAAGCAATTTATTCATCTAAGTCTGCCTTTACATCAGTCGCGACACTCCAATTTATAGAGGAGAGTGACTGAAAAAAAAAAAAAAAAAGAGAAACACAACTCTGTTGGGCTTTCACGAACCCTGACTTTCCTCCCTCTAAAGCTTCTAATTAAACATACCCAATCCCACGATACCATGTGGAATTTATTACATCATCAAAATAAAATAAAAACAAAGAAAAAAACCCAAAAATTCAACTGTAATCCTCAACAAACAGGTTGCTGTTTTCAGCCTGGTTTCTGTTTCACTGCTGAGCCTGATTCTAGGTCAACTTCAGTGAGTTTAGACACCTTTTGAATTGAAACCCACAAATTTCTTGCTGTTTTTATTAAATTCAGTTGCTGAATTAAGGCTGGGTCGAAATTGAAGAGATTGAGAAGGAAATCAGATGCTAAAATTATCCAAACCGCTTGCTGTTTTCTGCAGATTCTTCAGGCTGCGCGATGGGCCAGAATCAGCAGACTTTAGGAATTTACCTCCTTGCTGGGTTGCTGTCATGGATGGTTGATTCTTGCTGCTACTTTTGTGCAAGAAGAATCTGGTCCAAAATCACTTTTGTCGACAGGTGGAAACATGTTCAATTTGTAGTTGCTGAAAGTCGGATCAGGTTGTAATTTGTGCATGCCGGTTTGGTTGTGCCTTTCAGCTGGATTTGGTCGAAATAAGGGTCTGAAATTACACACTAAAACTAGCCAAAGACTGATATTAGATATGTAGGTGGAAGGCATGTGGGTGGAGTGGAAGTAGGTGGAGAATGTAAGTGGAAAAAGTAGGTGGAAGTGAATCCTGTATCTGCAGCTTGCGACAGCATTTGGACCTCTTTTCCGGGCCTAATTGGGTCTCTTTTGATGACACAAGCCCATGAACCATTAATTTAAATGTTTCAGGCCCTAATGGAAGCCATTTCAGGCCCATCTTTGTCTCACAAAATTCAGCAGGAATTGATTGAAATTATGACATTGTGTTCATCAAGTGAACTTGGTTTGTCTTTGAATTCATTTTCAATTTGTTGCCATATGTTTGTGACGATGCCAACATCGTACCTCTGACTCGGAAGAAACTCGACCTCTAGGTTATGAAGTCTGCTTCGGAGAGGTAAAGTTGTCGCTTCCACCAACACTGTTTTTGGCGCCTCTTTGTTAGATTTGGAGCCACCATAAAAATCCAAACACCGTCTTCGAATGGTGTCTGCTTCCACTGCAAAGAAAAGTAATAATTCCTGACAATGAAAATGTTAAATATATAGATCCATAATTACATCGTTGTACAAACACATCCCAAACTGGATCTAAGTGTGGCTCAAATACATAATCCTTTCATCAATTGGAAATAAATTGTTTTCTGTTGATGATTGAATGTGTTCATGTCTTCCAGATCCTTGGTGTCTTCATGATCCATGAGAACCTTGATGTCCTCATCAGTATGGTAGTGGATAAGGATCTTGATGTAGAACACGTGGCCGATAAATTCTTGAAGACGTACTCACGACGGGTTGACAAGAGGCTAGTCCCACATACTTAATTGGGTCCATGTCCTAATATTTTAAATTGCTATTTTAATTCGTATGTTAATCCTATTTGGGTTAAGTGTTGTTTTCCTATTTGGTTTAATTGTTTGTTTAGTATTAGAAGTCTTATGTAAAGTTTGGAAAGTTCCAAACTCAGTTTTAGGTTTATATAATAGTCAGTATTTAGCTTATAAATAAGATACAAGAGGTGGAGAAAATGATACACCTTATTTTCGAAATTAATTGAAGAAGGATAATATCTATATCGTTCGTCGTTTTCTCTGCCTTGTTGCAGGCTCATTCATCACTGGTTTATTCCAGTCTGACTTCATCTAGATTCTGGGCATAATCCCAGAAGGATACTTTCACTGGTTGGGCTTTATCCCAATACATCATCGCTGCAAGTCTTTCCCTTCCTGTTGCTACAGTTCTGCTACTGCAACTTCGATTTCTCTGGCTGCTTCCATCCATAAACCAGGTACTTCGATCCTTTCCTTCATCTTCTTCTTCTTCTCTCCTTCGATCTCTCTCTCCTCTTCTCCCACTTTCGCCGCCTTCCTTCTTCTCTTCCGCTGCCCTTTTCGTTTTTCCTCTGGCTTTCCAGTTGCCCATTCGTATCTCAGCCTTAACAGTAACCCTAATTCCTCCATCCCATGTGACTTAAGTCCCTCCACTTAAGTAAGACCCCACACATGCGACTCAACTCACGTGTGTGACTCTTTTCGACTCGGGTTTTGACTTAATTCGATTTTTATCCCCGCTTCCGCTACAATAGATCTAGTCCTCCCTAACCTCCAATACTATTTAGACGTAATAAAGGCAGATGTCATGCAGGTTCATCAGTTCCCTAGCATAAGTAGGCTCCATAAAGGTGTGAATGCTACATTTGCTACCCTCACACCAAAGTTTGAAAGAGCAATGGGGCCTAGGAAGTTTAGACCAATCAAAGGGCCTTCGTCCAAGGCTCGTATATGAGATTCTTATAGCCAATTAATGCATATATTCTAGAGAAAGAGCTAGGAGCCAAGAGTGGCCTGTAAGATAACCTTGAGAGAACTTATGATCACATGGATTGGGATTATCTCATATACATGCTTTAGAGATTTGAATTTGGTTTCAGTTGGATTGGGTGGATGAAAGAGTTTTTCAGTGCTTCTTCTACACTAAAAAAAATTGGAACGCAACAAGCAAACAGAAAGCCAAAGCTAGCCGAAGCTATCCAAAAGATGCATGTAGCAAAGGATGAAATAAATCTGACTTTGGATTCCCTTGGAATTCCTTGAAAGTCAAAACCCAAAAGATGCATTTAGCTTGGACACTATCCAGAAAGTGGAGTAACAAAACCTGATTAAAGGATTCCACATTGTAAATTCCAACCTTGCTATATCGCATCTCAGATGTGACACTCACCATTTTTTTTTTGTTGGAATGAGCTTTGAGGCGATCTCAGGGCTTACGATCAATGCTGGCAAAAGCTTTAATGGTGGTATTCCATCTTTTGGAAAGAGAATGAAAGTTTTGATTCTCATATTGGCTGCAGTAAGGTACAATTTTCTTTTTGGTGAGAGAATCCACACGTTTGCTTCTTGCTTGCACTAAGATACAATTTTCCTTTCCCTTATCCTGGCTCCTTTGGGGTGTATCATCGATCCCTAGCTCTATGGGAACCAATCTTTGAAAGATTTAAACGGAAGTTGCGTCTTAGAAAAGATCTTCTATCTTTTGGTGGTTGGATCGCATTCATAAAATCAACCCACACCAATCTTCCTATTTATTTCCTTTCTTTGTTTAAAACCTCATTTAAGGTGGCTATATGCTTGAAAAGAAAGAATTGGGTTCCTTTTGGAGTGGAGCATGAGGAGAAAAGAAAATGCATTTGAAGAGTGGAATAAAGTTAAATTACCTTTGGTTAATGGGGCTTTAGGAATTGGTAACATAGTGAAAGAAATTGGTCCCTGGTTGCCAAGAATTGGAGGAGGTTTGGGGAGGAGAGAGGCTTTGTGGAGAGAAGTCATAAAACTTAAATATGTGGAAACAATTGGGGATGATTTCCAAGAAGAGTGCATGGAGGGAATGAGTCTTCTATTTGGAACAAGGTTTTAAATATCGGACTCGGTCTCAAACTTGGTAGGGATCGAGTTCGAGTCATATTAACTGAGTTGTATTTGAAATCAGCCAAATCCTACTCACGATTAGGTGAAAATGATAGGAATTGACCTGAATCATATAGGAATTGGTCGTATCGAGAGGGACCGATCCCGAGTTGACTCGGGTGATATGATTCACACACGGCCAATTTTGAAGGATATCTCAAAACTAGGAGGTCTTGGTCATTGGGTGGTTGTAAAATAAGGGAAAAGGTAAATTTAGTTGAGAATTGGATCGAAAACAGATATTTGGTAGGATGCCTGCGTGGGAGATCAACCTCTGAAGGAGTCTTTTGATAGAATTAGTTCTATCTCAACCCAAAAGGACGAGTCCATCAAATCATTTGGGGAAAAAATAGACAAGTCCATCAAGGATTGTGTTGAGACTATAGGGGAAGGTGGTGTGGACTCTACTAATGAGGAGAAATCCCATGGGTATGAAGTAGATCAGTCTGAGAATCTCCTCTGTAATAAAGGAATCTACTCCCTCTTTTTGTCTTGATATAAAGATATTGGAACAAGGATTCCCGTGCGGGTCTCTTCGAGCAATTCCATCCTTTCTACCATTAAACCTTCACTGGCCACTTTTCCATCAAGAGCAATTTTTAGCTAAATAATTAACCCCATAAAAAGTTAAGCCTTTTGCTGAACCAAATCTTTTTAACAAAATTCTGACCTTTACCTACCAGTCAGGAATTTTGCCTTCCCTAATGTGTGTTTTGTGTCAGAATCAAGAGGTATTGGCTGCAGTCATTTTTATAAACTTCCCTTCCACGAAACTTGTTTGGACTTATTTTATTGCTTCCTTTGCTTTCCATTGGGTTTCTCCTAATTCATTTCTAGCTCTCGTTTTGGGTTGGGGATCTGGTCTCTTTTCCAAGAAAAGTCAAATTTATTGGAAATTAGTACCATTGGCCATAGTGTGGTTTGTGTCAGGAAAGTGCAACCAGTTTATCTTTGAGGATGAGGTTTCCTCCACAACAGATTGAAAACATCGAGCTCAATATTGCTCAATGGGCTGCAACATCTAAGGAGTTTTCTAGTTCAAGATACTCTTCTATGAGGAGATTAGATAATGAATACATTTGAATAGATGCTCCACGCCTCCACCAATCATCGATGGCCAGTGAGATCCAACCTTGGTCATAGATGTTGTTTGACATCAGCTAACAATTGGTAAGGTATCACTTTCAGTGATAACTTTTGAAGAAGTTACCACCATTTGCAATGAGTTGAGATTCAATCTTTCAGCAAAGAAGCAAGCATGACTTGTAACAATGCAAGGAGGAATACTTCTTAAGCTACAACAAGACGATTGTGATACATCTAATATCACCTCCAATTCCCCTTTCTAAGGTGCCATGGACCCACTTAGTTTAGTTTGTATCACATTTTTTAGATTAGGTGCATCGGCCCAGTCTCAGGTGACTAAATCCATGTAGGCCATCTGCGATCGTATTTGAGTTTCTGTTATATTTCTTAAGAACAGATACAATATTAGAGCTCTCTAAAGATCACAACTTTGATAAACATGAATGTTAGAGCCCCTAAAATAATAACTACGACCGGAGGTGGCTCATCACAAAATCTGGATTGCTTTGAGGTGTACCAATTAAACTGAGACATATTCGATATGGTATGTCAGTTAGCCAAAAAACTATATCCATTTAGTCAAGACACACCATCTGACAAGTTTAAAATGACGGTGGGCATTTCCGTCTAGTAGTACAACAATAACGAAGTCAACAATTATTGCACAAAGTACATTTCAGAGATTTCCCTTCCCCCACCCCCCATCCCAACCCCAACCCCAACCCCAACCCCAACACACACACAATGAAGTAATTAAATCTTGAAATTGAGAAACCAGCCAATCAGCTTTGGCAGCCACCGATCCACGAAGTTGGATGCAAGCATAAACTATAAACAAGTAAGCCCCACCAGGTTTCCCAGCCTACAAAAGGAAAATACAAAATGTACCATTTTAAGTCTCAACATATTCAGCAAATACCCCTTATTAAAAGACCCAGGTGTTCTCATGGGCCATAGAGAAGTGTTAGGGGCCCCTGGCCCTGCATGTATTGGTGGCTTGATCAGTAATCATAAAGGTGAGCCCCTCACTCCTTTTTCAGGTCCTTGTGGTCCATGATTTGTTTATGAGGCAGAAGCCAGAGCTCTCTAATTTGGCTTAAAGCTGGTCATTCAGAACAGATATCTCCCCATTATTACAGAGGGTGGTAAGAAGTGAGCTGCCAAGACAGATTCTTTCCTGTGGCTGATTGACATTAAGGATATCTTCGACCTTCGTCGGGATATATCCTTCTTTGTTCACATGCTGAGGGAGGCAAATGGAGAAGCTAATTCCTAAGCAAAGAGAGGAGCTTCTAGAGATCAGGTGGTAATTGGTGGGCTCGAAAAATGTATGTCTTATCTATTGTATTGCAGTTTTGGCCTCTTCGGCCTTTTGTGCTATCTTTGGGCCCTTTTGGGGCTTGGTCTCTTTTCTGGCTTGTTGCTCGGCCAGCTGTATCATCCTTTTTACTCGTTTTAGTAAATTACTATCATCAGTCAAACAAAAAAAAACCTATCATGAGTAATCTAATAGTGAAGATGCATCAAATAGAAATTATAAAAGGTAGGATATTAGCTTTAAAAAGAAAAAAATTAATTTACTGAATTGGATTCAACATGAAGTGGGTCCCACAAAGGGCCTTTGTGGCTGTGCACCAAAAATGCTAAGGTGTTTTGTAGTTTCACCCTTGAAAGAAAATGCATCTTCCAATTTTTTTTCCCAAGAGCAATGCTACAGCCACAGATCCATTCATAGTACCATGGACTGCTCCTCTTGCTACTGTCTACTTTACGCCTTATGCATGCTGAGTATGTAGGTATTGTAATAGCAATTGTGCAAGTGAAGAGATTTATGTCTTGTCTTTTAGCAATCATTGGTCTTTTATTTTACCTTTCAAAACATAAATATATAAGACTCTTTTAACATTGATTAAAGGGGCAATTTCTATAAGAACACTTTCACTGCTACATGCAACAGAAGGTTGGACAATAATGACAGGACAAGTAGATAAGAAAAGTGATAGAAATGTGTAGTTAAAATTGATATTTGGTGTGAAGTAAGACAAAATTTGAAATGAGTGTACAAAAAAGGCTAAAGATTGCTCCAACAGAAAAAAAAAATAGATGAGGGAGAACGTTGTCTACGATGGTAAGGACACATTCCTAGAAGAACGAAAATAGCAAAATAAAAAATAGCTCCAATGCAAAAAGTTAGAATACAAGGTACTAGAAGGGGGAGGGCCAGGGATGTATTGAAGTGACAAAGCAAGATATGGTGAAAATTGGTGTGACGGAAGACAAAATTGTCAAGAGGGTTGAGTGGAAAAGTGAACACAAAAAGTTGAATCCAAATAGATTGGCTGTATGTGTGTGTTTATATTACCTTTTTACAAATGTTTGGTTCTTCGGGAAACTCTTCCCTAGATTTATTTGGCTTTATTCCACAAGAAAATTTAGTTATGAGACCTCGAAAAAGCTCAAATCTACCAATATCTTGAACCCTTTCAGTTAGCACATTTTCCAACTGTTTAAAGATAATGAATTGAATTTCATAGTATCAGTATTAAATCATGAAGCAATTGGATCATGCACAATGCTACCATCTATATCCTAATTATGTTCTCAAGATGATTGATAGCACAGCCATGCCACAGGAAACTCAACCAAATGATTTATTCATGATTGCTTATTATGACAGGAGGAAAAAAGAAAATGATAAGATATCAGTGGAGGCACTCCCTTTTTGATAGCAGGTGCTCCCTTTGTACTTTGGAACAAACCATCTAAATGGCAAAAGTATGAGTGACTCCCATAAATAATAGGAGTGTGTCAATCATATCAGTATGATTTGGAAAGCTTTTCTAATTTGGTACTGGATACCATAGTTCTGTATTTTGCCATAAATGGCACAAATATATGTTTCCTCAGCAAAGATCACTCATAACCAGTAAAAAGGAATGAACTTTAATGAAATTAAATTACCTCTAGATCGGTTGCACCATCCCCAATCATGACCAGGTTTTGGTATTCATGAACCTGCATTTACAAAAGAAACAGAACCATGAAAAGGAAGCATTGCCCTCTCAAGCTTTTTTTAATGGGTTTTCAGCGGATCAATTTATCAGAAGCTAGTCATCTTTGTCTTCGATGTTTCTTTCATAGTCTCTGCAATTTGTAATTTCACCTTTCTTGGCCCAACACTTCATTGGGGAGGACTTTATTATGTACTGTACTGTTTTTAACAAATGAATTTCAGTCTTCTTTAGAAAAGAAAAAAGATGGATTGAGGCGTAAAGCAGCAAGCCTACTGACTCTATATCTAGGATTACCTCGATGCAATGGCAGTCACAAAATAAGATTTTGGCACCCTGTTATTGAAGGATACTAGAATAGAGTATTTACATGGAAAAGGAGTTCCTCTCAAAGGGAGAATTACCTTGATTATATCAGCTCTCTCAAGCAGGCTAGCCTCCTATCTTCAGGTGCTCAAAATGAGTTGCAAAAAGGCTAGAACAAATAGAATGCAATTATCTTTGGAATGAAAAGGATAAAAAGAGAGATACCATCTGATCGAGTGCAAGCAGGTCTGCAAGCCTAATGATCAAGAAGGGCTAGGCGTCAGGTCAATAATCCAAATGAATGGAAGTCTTCTTTCAAATGATGACAGGGGAAAGGTGAGAAGGTTGAAGGAGATGGCAAGACATTCCTCAAGGCTTACACAATCTCCCAGTTAATGGCTGGAGGGTATCTCCAAGCAATATACAAGCATTCAGGGCCTGGAAAGGAATAAGAACTATATGTAACCTATAGGTAGGAGACTGTTGCCTATGGTCAAGATTCCAGTTCTATATAAAGTAGTAGCCAATAAAAACAACTTGGCGATGAAAAACTATGAATATGGGTCAGCCCCATTCTCATGGAAGCCACTAGAAGTGCATTCAACAGAGAAATCAGGTCCAACATGTGCAAAATATCCATTTCAGCAAGCCAAGTATCCTCTTTTTTATGTAATGGCACGTTCATTCTTTCATTCGTACTGAAGAATCATAAGTGGCATCTTGGCCATCAAAAACAAAAGTGCAGGCATGAAGCAGTGGCATCCATCCAGGCATATTAAAACTTTTAACACATATGACCTGATTGAAAATCAAGAATTTTGTCACACTGCATCAAATAAGACAAATGGTGAATTTTATCTTTCATCCTGAATTTTGTCAAAGGCTCACCAGAGATGGCTTGGATTTCTTTCTTTTAAAGATGACTGAGACTTTATTAAGAAGAAAGAGGAAATATAGATAGAAGCTATTAAGCTCAAAGAGAATTTGGGCTAACCCCGTTCCCAGTGGATGGGAATAATGCGAAGTATTGTCAGAAGTAATCATACATCATATAAAGATATATTATAAAGGATAAATACATCCAAAGATGACTTTCATTCCAAACTATCCACATCAATAAATGGACCATGAAAACTCTCACCAGTCTTTCTAGTCTTGTCCTTCTCATTATCGATTTCCATCTTTGTTGCATCCTCTCGTTAATGGCCTTGCTTTTTGTTTGCATAACATGTAGAGTAACTGAGAGACCAGGGATGGCCAAGGTTTTCATAAGAGAAATATGCTTGCAATCAAGTTGTTTGAGAGAAGTAAGTAGAGCTTCAACATTAGTATTAGATTGCCAACATTATCATAATCATCCTTTTCACATTTATCAAGAGACCCTTTTTATTCTACGCTTCCATTCTACCTAATCATAAACCACATCCTGTGTCATTTTATTCTATGCTATTGTACCCTATCATAAAGCACATTCTTTGTCATCTCATAATTATCGTATCCTTCCTTATCCCTACAACAAGGTCTCCAATGCCGACACCCCCCATCCCTCCTTCCCATCTTTCCCCCTTTGTTCCCTTTGTATAGGGGTTGTTTCCTTTCTTCTACATATGTGCCTACAATACCTTACAACTCTCACTTTCTCATTCATTGGGTATGCTTTCAGTGTCTCCCTAATGTGGTTATTTCTCATTCGTTAAAGTTACTCATCCATCTTGGCAAGTTAGCCTATACATCAATGTTATCATTACCTTGTCTACTTGCTTTTCCTTACTGTTCAACACTTAGCTTGATAAAGCATTGCCAAAGTTTAGTCATTTCTAGAATCACCCCTTGAATCAACATAGGACTCTTTTTATCACACAACACTCCACCAACTTATCCAGCAACCTTGCTCCAATTCTACTGGCTATATTTAAATCTGATTTTACATTTGGTTTGACAATGTCACTTTAGTACCTATGGCCTATTTGCCCAAAGAGGAACTTTTCAAGTCTACTTTTCATTTTCCTATGTTTTCATGAAAAAACAGATTTTCAAGGAAAAACAGATTTCC
Organism: Chimonanthus praecox; assembly: GCA_022113865.1. Classification (NCBI taxonomy): domain Eukaryota; kingdom Viridiplantae; phylum Streptophyta; class Magnoliopsida; order Laurales; family Calycanthaceae; genus Chimonanthus; species Chimonanthus praecox. The sequence goes on along the minus strand of CM039089.1, from coordinate 49,521,679 downwards.
TATGTCTTTCTCGGCCAATGGAGTTAGAGATTTTTTGCAAAATACAGAATTGATTCACCACGTCATGGCGTCTTCTACCTATGTTTATGTCCATGCTGCATTTATGGGTTGAGTGGAATTTATTTTTGTACTTTTGGAGACATTCTCTCTAGACACCGTTGGTATTTTTTCATTTCACTAAAGGGTTTACATCTCTTAAAGCCTTTTATGGTTTCTTTGTTTTTCTTGATCGTGTACTTTCCTCTTTTTATTAATGAAATTTAACTTGTTACCACTCCCAAAAAAAAAAAAAAGAGGAAAAGGTGTTGATTCTTGTGCAAAAAGAATATTTTCCTCTCTAATTGCCATCTGCAAGGAATCTAGTTCATATCGTTTCAACCAACCCCACTATTTTTTTTCGTGATGGGTGGGTAGGTTGGAGGGTAAGAGGGGCTTACTTGTTTTCTCTCTTCTTCTTATGCAGTTCAGATGTTTCTTGTTAGATTGCCAGACTTGCATATAAAAATAGGTACATAAGTCTAGAACTACTTACCTCATCCTACTTCAAAAGGTTTACATCACCTTTCGTCTTCTCCATATTTAAGATGGAAACTTCTTTGTCAAATTGATTAATGTTGTTTGTCGTTGAGATTCTTAATCTCAACTTTCTTCTTGGATGATTGGGATAGAATGAAAACAATTTGTTCCATAACCTTTTAACTATTGTACTCAATATATTAAGTGCAGCGGCAATGTGGGTACAAGCCAATAAGGTTCCTTGAGAGGAGAGTACAGATTCGACTAAAAGAGTGATTCTATAAGACATGATATAGGATAATAATGCTTTATGAAGTGGAATGTTGTGCAATAAAAAAAGACCAGTAAAGAAAAATCATGCTAGTATTTTGAGATGGATGAACTGAGTTATATCAAAAGATAGAATTAGAAAATGAGAAGAAGATGACCAAAAAAACCTTGGTTCAAAGAATTTATAAACTACCGGTGGCAAGGACTAAGAGAATAAGTAAGACCTTTTGAAGACTTGGATTAAAAGGGTAGTGGACATGATAGAATGTAGGGAGAAAAAATATGGTATTTGATAGGATAGAATGAAAATGTAGGACTCAATACACAAACCCTAGATAGATGGGACAAATGGTTGATGGTGGTGGCACTGGTGGCTCTAACTTTGGTAGATGTGTTGCGACTTAGTTGCTTTGACAAGGAAAAGTCTTTAAATTGAGCAATGAAACTTGGTGAAGTTCAAAAAAAGTCACCAAGTTCTTTTCAAACTGTACACCATCAATTAAATTTCACACCCCTTCACTAATCAATTTCCTCCCCTTTTTCCATTTGTCTCCCTTTCTTGATGCTTTCGTTATGGATTTTGTCTTGATCATCGGGCTATAAAGTGATGTTGGATACCGTGCATGGGGTAGCTCAACTGGTAGATCCTTTGGCTCAGGAACCAGAGATCCCAGGTTTGAGCTCTATAGTAACCCGATGCATGTGGCTTGCAGAGAGCTGCATGCATCAGGAGTTTTACCGAACGCCTTCAAACTTAGGGAGAGGTGGGGGTCTTGGGTTTCTTCGTCATCAAAAAATAAAATAAATGAATAAATAAAGTGATGTGGGATATATGTTTCCATCAAAACCTTACTGACCAAGAAATGCATGACTTCCCTTCTTTACTCCAACTTCTTAGCAGCATTGTCATCCGGGCTTTTCTTGATGACACTCGCATATGGTGGTCTAACTCTTATAACATCTTCTCGATGAAGTCCTTCTTTTTGTGGTCCAATCAGTGTGACTCAGTACCTTTGATTAACCCTCTCATTTGGTCCTCCAAAGCCACTTCAGGGGCCATTAGCTTCCTTTGGACTGTTGGCCATGGAAAAATTCTAACCCAAGGCAACATCTAGAAGAGGGGTAGACTTTTAGTCAATGTGTGCCATCTTTGCCTCTAGACTTCAAAAGATATTGATCGCCTCCTCACCCATTGCTCCTTCTCTTCCTTCGCATGGAGATCCACTTTGAGGATCTTTGATGTAAGGTGGGCAATCCCTTCTACTGTTGCTCAACTCTCTTACGCTTAGACAATTGCCAAGGGAACCTCCAAATTTTTTGTGTTATGGAGGTTTAACTCTTTTTTCCACTATTTGGAGCCTTTGGTCAAAGTGCAATAATAGGATTTTCTGGAACTAGGCTGCTTCTCTATTTCAGACAATTCTAGAACTTGGAAGGAGTAGATTGACCTATTACAGCCAAGTGTCGTTATCCAGTTTGTGGCACTCGGGTGTAAGGGGGTTTTGGCTTATTTTTTCTTTGCTTTTCACCTTTATTAGTGCAACCCTAGCACATTCTTTTCTAATGAAATTTCTATTGCCATTTAAAAGATATCCATTAAAAAACAATTTGCATCAATGCTCCAAATGAAAGACCATGCAAAGAGAATATGTGTGAAGAAATATACCACTTAAACAACAAACGAGTAATAGTGATGGATACTTGTACTTCTGTAAATGTAACATGTTTGAATGCAATATTTGAGGGATTGCCCGCATAATATTGACACTGAATATCTTCTAAAAGTACAGATCATGGTGAATTTTAACAAAACAAAATGTATTTGAATGTAAAGTGAAGAGTGTGAAAAGCTATATTCTAATGATATTGTAATGAAAGATTCTGAAAAGTATGCGGGAGTTATGTTACATAGAGTATGCATAGTAGTTAATTAATTTATATCCAAAATCTATGTTTATCAAATACCCACATTCACAATTTGATAAACCATCGAAACATGTATTAGCATATGAGCTTTGTCTAAGAACTACATCTTTCAATCTAAAAATTAAAAACAAAAAAGATCTTCCAATTCATTAACCTCAAACAAAATCTTGAAATGATATCATAGATGATTAATGTTAGTGTCATCTCATGGAGTGGGGTGTGTGTGTGGAAGGGTGGGGTTGGGTTTTGATCAATTTCAGACATCCGTCACGTTCTTTATTTTCCAGAGTTGGTATAAGAAGAACATGATTTGTGCCAATCTCCCTTCAAATACCCTCTCTATGATTGTCAAATCCATTTCCCTAAGGAGAATTATTTATTGCAGATGTAAAGGATAATGATCTAATGGAGCCCCTAGTTGGATGGTGTGTGTAAGAAAGCATATAAATCAGGAATTCGAGTGAAGTTTAAACCTCACAACCCTCCATGTAAGTTTTATCCATTAAAATTTCTTGCATTCTATACCATTGATTTTCCATGGCCCATCTAATGAGAATAGAATGATTTCATAGTTATGAAAATTCATCCACACTCTGTTCATTAACCCTATACATCTCACCCAACATCAATATCTCTCTTTGGTCCCCTATCCAATTTCATCAATTCAACACTTCTTTTTGTAGAAATCTAACATCAAATATATTGGCATCCAGTGTTGTCATGAAGGGAATGTTATATTTCCTTCAAAGCCATCATTTCCATCTTCTCTTTTTTTTTAAATGGGTATTACCCACACCACATTGGAGGTGAGAGTAATCTCACTCATATACAAACTGCCCACAAGCTATTAATTCCATCTATTTTAAGTTTGTTTACTACTATTTCACTCAATTCTGTTTTAACACATAATTCATATTTGTATTTGGCCAAGATGCTGACTTGTCTCACACCCAAACAGTACTCCTTCAAAATCCTGACTCCCAACAGAAGGATGATGAAATAGTAATATTCGGAAGAGTTACAATAGCCCATCTAATCCAGTTCCAATTTCCATGCTGCCCAAAACATACAGCAGAAAGATGAAATATTATTTTTTCCCCTAGAGATGTATGAAGACAATCCCATTACTACACTAGAAATACAAGCCAAGAAGCAGAAATTTGAACTTACAAGCATATAAAACGAACACCAGTTAAATCTCACAAATTTATATAAAAAGAAGAAAAACAATACCTGTTCCACGTCACTAAGAAATCCATGACGGGCATCGGCCAAATCATGTTCAAAGAATCAGCAATACCCCCAATTCCAAAATCGAAAATTTGAACTTGCAAGCATATAAAACGAACACCAGTTAAATCTCACAAATTTATTAAACAATACCTGCTCCATTCCATCATGAAAGAAAATCAGAAGGAAAAAAGGAACACCAGTTAACAAGAAAATTCAAAAAAAAAAAAAAAAAAATTGAAAAAGAAGAATACCTGCTCCAATCCATGAAGAACAAGAACAAGAAAATCAAAATAAAAAAAATTTGGACCATTTCTCGATTTGTGCGTGTCATCCTTGCGCAGGGGCCATGCTAATCTTCTCTGTATCGTTCCAATTTTATCGGATGTCTCCGAAGAGACAACTCTCTGTTTTCCGCTGTTAGTTATAAAAACCTCGATTTAATGGATTTCGGGCGATGTGGGACTATGTTCTCAGTCGGTGGAATTCTACAGTTTCCACTGTATCTCCAGACGGATTCATGATAAATTTAACTAAGGTCGAAATTCGAAATATTATTCTTAAAATTAAATTTAATCAAATTTAGTGTCTATTTGATATATATATTTACAACAGATTGAATATCATAAATAATAATATTTATTCAATATTTTTTTATCTTAAAATTTAAAAGACAAAAAAAAATTCTATGGTTCTCTTTTTAAATAGTTTCATAGTCTCATCATAATTTATGAACCGATCGATTTTTATTTTTTTTTATTATAGGATGCAGCCAACCAGAGCACATATTTATATTTGGGCATCTAGTTGACCTGTGTTAGAGACTAAATTTAAATTTAACTCCATCGTCTCAATTGTTGTTATTTTGTTTTTTTATGTTTGGATGGTTAATAATTAATAGATTTTATAGTGAACTTTAATTAGATGGATCTTAAGTTTAACCTTTTGACAACTCAATAGGACAAATTTATTTAGTGTTGATTGATTGTAGGTCATATCTATTACTGACACAATGAAAATTTTATACATTTTGAAACCACTTTATAATAATTTACTCTTTTGTCTCTATTTTCATTTATTTACTTTTCCACCAACATTGGTTTCATAGTTGGATAGCCTTTCGTTTGAATTTAATCAATTCAATTCAAATTTGAGTAGAGTTGGATTGGAGTGGATTGATTTTTTTGAAATTTTCAAATGAAAATCAAAACTAGATTGAATTAAAGTTAATAGTTTAGATTGAACTTCATCTAAGCCCAACTCATCCAAATTCCATGTATCATCTTTTTATATAATAAAACCCCAATTTGACCTTAAATTGATTAATTGAGTCAAAAGATCATCTTAAAATAGATGGAACGTGCCAATGAGATGATACCAAAAATCCTTATAAAATATGAAAATGTTTATCAAAATGTAATTTAAAATAAATTAATTTTATGATATATAGTCACCTGCTTCATATTAAATTAAATGAATGACTGAATTGAAAACCATTTCAATAATTAATTTTTAGAATTTGGGTCGGGACTTGTCGAGAATTTCGGGTCAATAACTCGGGTCGAGTCGAGTCGAGATTTCATAAATATTAACTCAGGTTGAGTTGGGTTTTAAGAAATCCGATTCGACCCAATTTCAGCCCTAATTTTGCAGATCTAGAGTTATACCTTCATTTTATATAGCGAATAAAATTTGTGTATTAGGTGTACGCTGGGTACATGACTAAAAGTGAGCTTTTTATTTTTATTTTTTTATGTGTAACAAGCTAACACCTCAAGGTTAATCAAATTTAATAACATAATAAGGTTGGACCAACTCCTTTTTCTAAAATTTTCTCTATTGTTTAATACAAACATGACAAGGATGGCTCAAATCTTTTGAACTCACCAAATGAAACCTAACACTTCTTTTTCTATCCTTATTCTTTTAGATTATATAAAGTTGTGTATTTGGAGAATCTAAAAGAGTACTATTGGATAAAGTAGTGCTCAAAATTGATAGACCAAATCTTCCGACTTGCTAAATCCAATCATAAAAATCTCTTTTCCTATTTTTTTTTTTTAATATTAATATGATAAAGATAGTTCAAATATTTGAAAGCTCTCTTATCAAATTTAAAATTCATTTTTTTATCTATTTTTGGATGATTTTTTTTTTTTACATAGTAATAATATGTGCATACACTATTGCCCAGTAACTGACCTGAGAAGAAAGGGGGGAGGGAAGTGTGAATTGAAATTTTTGGGATTTTCAAATGACTCAAAATAGAAAGAAAATATGTGAAAGCAATATAAATGTAAGCACAAGTAATTTGAAAAGATGAGATGTCACGCCCCGACCCTCTGAGCCCACTGACGTGAGATTTTTTTTTTTTTAATACAATACTGAGCCTTTGCGGAAATTATCTTATAGACTTTAACATCTCTTATGACCAAGTTTGGATCAACATTTGGCAGCCTCGGATCCAACCATACTTAGCTGGTAAAAATCCCAAGCAGATAAAGGGGCCACTATGGGCCCGCTTAAGACCCAAAACCTCGACAGATTCCACCTCCCGCATAGTATGTGGATACATTACTAACCAACATATAATCTATAACTTGACCTCTTAGAAAAGTCCAAATAGAAAATGTCACACATGATCTACCTAACATTTATAATCAATTGATCCCATCAACATTAGAATTGCATATCAGAAACGAAGTATACTTTATTACATCCTACAGTGTTTCAAACGAACACCATAAAGGGTCTATTACATTGCATGTTCATATGTACAATGTCTATCAAGTTAAACGTAAGATCCCAACATTGGGTAGATAGCTAGAGGGTTTCCACCCTACACTACAGCTGAAGATCCTCATGTCCTTCGTCCCCGGGTTTCCTGTTATGTAAGGGGTGTGAGCTTTACAAACTTAGTGAAGAGAAAACAACAGCAAGTTCTGGATAATAAAACATATTATCAACATAATAAACATATTATCAAACAACAGTTTATACACTGAGAAATCATTTAGAATAATGTTAACACAGTTATCTACCATGAAATGTCTTTCACTTCTCAAAAAGTTACCCCCGCCAAACGACGTCTACGGTTCTTCCCTTACCGCGATTAATATGTTTCCTACACCACCGGTAAATTCATGCTCAGTGCTTCACACAGCCCGTATTTTAAATACAGCTCGTACCAATGCCCTCCACGAGCTAGGTACTTCATACATTTGTGTGAGGTAATTTGATATGCACAGTACACCAATCAATATGCACATCAACACATGGATTTAAACATAATTGTCAACCCACATAATATCTCTCACACATATGATCATAATAACCTCACTCACCTAATATAAATTCATAAGCCCTCCTGCATGAAATCATAATACAAATATCAGCAATCAGTATATACTATGTTGAAAAAATTAAATACAGATTAAAAACCCACCAACGGGTTATATTATAATACAAATAAGTGTTACCGTTCTCTCCAATCAGGTACGTCTACCCTATACTCATCATTTATTGCATAGATTAATTATCCGGCAATACACACAGTTATACACAAAATCCATATTCCTATCGGAATCACGGTTGGATACTTGATCTATCCTCAGATCACCAGCATCACAATATCAAGTAGTCTCTAGGAATAAGTGAGTTCCGTACTCCGTTTTAGGATAGCTAGATCTCGACGTCCCGAAACACTCTCATATTCACGTTTCATATGTAGAAACTCATAATCACCTCCTTACGTGTGAACAATGTCGGTATCGCATTCTAATCCCATCACATCATTTCCATTAATAAAAATGACCACGGATATCCACTTATTGCCGTAGGGCTAATGGTGAAAGAAACATTTTACTGAATGCAAAATGAGATGCATTTTAATAAACACATAGTGTGGTTGAATCTTCTCATCTTCGGTTGGCGAGTGTTTTTCACTAATTTGTTTAAAACGTAAAACACTATATAGCCATAATATATACTCCTAAGCATTTAGAATATCATGACAATACATTTATAAAGTTTTCTTGCAATTTTGTAAAAAATACGATTTTGCCCATAAGCTTAATATGGGCTAAAAATAAAACCCAAGTGGTCTAACATAAATATTTTTAAGCTAAAACAATATAAAATCTATTTTTGAAACTTTTTCAAAAATTACGTTTTTGCCCCCAAAAATATCCAAAATTACCAAAATGCCTTGGGCACTATTCACATTACTGTTCATAAAATTTACGAAAATGCCATCCGGATACTGTTCACAGAAATAACAAAAATGCCATCCGGGCACTGTTCATATAATTTACGAAAATGCCATTCGGGTACTGTTCACTGAAATAATGAAAATGCCACTCAGGTACTATTCATAAAATTTACAAAAATGCCATCCGGGTTACTGTTCACCGAAATTACTAAAATGCTATCCAGACACTATTCATAAAATTTACTAAAATGCCACTAGGGCACTATTCATAAAATTTATGAAAATGCCACTCGGACACTGTTCATAAAAATTACGAAAATGCCATCGGACACTGTTCACCGAGATTACCAAAATGCCCTTCTGACAATTTAGGCCCTGCACACTGCGCCGTAAATCACTATTCACGGGCGGATTTTGTGATTTTTTTGTATTTTCTTTTCCTATTTTTATAGAGCAAACCGTAAGGCAGTTTTTTATGAAATTAAATATCTAGTTTCCTCTTAATGAGGTCTAGAAATTAAAAATATTAACCCAAAATAAACACTTACAGAAATCTTCTGAAAATTTAAGACAACTGCTTTAGAGTAACAATAGACGTCCAGAAGCAGAGAAAATGAAAAAACTGAAAAAAAAGGCTTTGTAAATTTGTGATTTTTAAATGAAACCGATTGCACCTATTTATAGTGTTTTGAAAAATACTATTTGAGTTTAGTTGGATTAACCCTGACCCTCAGATCTGTCGGTAGAATCTCAGCCGGTTATAAGTGTTGAGAGAAGGATAAGAAGATAAAAATTTATCTTCTGTAACAGTGAAAAATACTGTTACTTTAACCTTTTTCTATTCGTCTATATTAGACCCTAACTCATGAAAATCCGACACCGTAGGTGTGTTGAGAACACGGGGTCTACCTACGGTGGAACGTTCACTTTTTGTTTTGACACCGAAAATAGGGTATTTTTTCACAAAGTCAACATTTTAATAAAATAGATGGCTTATAATCACCATGATTTTGACACTTCGAAACAAGTGTTTAAAATACTCATTTCGACATTCTAAATATGTTAAAGCGTTTGATAAAATACAGATCGACTGTGACCTGAATTTGCCAATTTTCGGAATACGGGGTATCCTAAAAATCGGGGCTTTTAGATAAAAGCATATGTAAAATATACGTCTCGAGGAATACTCATGAAATTCTGAAAATACCACTAAGTAGCGTACTCAAAAGCTTAATATGTGTGTGAATTTCAAGGTCTGAATATATCAGAAGAGTGGTCTTTCACACTCAAGAGGTTTATAAGACACTATTAATGATTTTATATGTAAAACAAAAGACATTTAAGTAATGTCTAAAATGCCCTCTGAACTTTGTCGGGCTGGATCACTAAGCAACCGAGCTCTGATCGGGTCACATAATCCCTTTTCGGGAAGCTCTTTCCGTACCCTATCATATTAACCGGTCATAAAGCCGAGTTAATAATTCCAAAAAAAATTGTGATTTTTCTAATTTAAGAGTCGGGTTATTACATGAGAAGAGGAGAGAATAAATCTAACATTTAACGAGGTTCAGCTCCATGCCTTTGTCCTTACCCCAAGTTCCTTGCTTGAGAATTCGAATCCACTATACTTTTCATTCCCATGTGGAGAAGAAACCTTTGACACGATTCTTTTTTCAGGATCGAGAATGACCTCTCAACAAATCTCACAAGGGTACACCGACCCTTTTACAAAGTTCTCTCTGAATAAAAACAGTCACATACAAGTTTAAGCTCAGGAATAGCTCTCAATGATATACAACAATGATCTAGAGTTACTCAATATGATGGAACAAAGATGGCTCAAAGAAAAGATATGAAAGTTTTGGTTTTTCTTTTTAAGATGGAGTGATTTACAATTTGGTCTCCCTTTGTTCTTTGAGTGGTCTCTCTTTTGTGGCAAATCCTTTCTTTTGGACTTACAAATTACATTGATGCAATAATATATAAACATCTCAAATATGTTACCGTTGCAAGCATTAAATACCCATTTTAATGCCTTTAGACTGAGCATTAAATGCATCAAAATAAAACCATTGCCACCAGGCAGCTGACAATATAGCCCATATGTATAACATTTTGAATTGGTGACAAATGACTGATAGCAAAGTAATAGTTGTCGGTTGGCTATCAGATACCAAGACTGATTTGCAGTCATTTGTACATTCGACAGTTAACAGAGTAACTGTTGACAGTTGCCATTACGACGGTTGACGCTATGTTATAAGGGACCAAAATATTTATATAGTCAATATGGACACTCGACTGTTACTAGTATGTCAGTCGACAGTGTCCAATCTGTTGGGTGAAATCACTAGGGTTCACAGTCAAAAGTAAGAAGTTTACTTGTCGACGGTATGGTCTGAGAAACATATAAAATTCTAGTCAATGAGCTTAATCAATTTGTGGTCTTAAACAGTCATCTTAATATTCAATTTCTTTAAACTAAGGTCCATTTGTGGATTCACATAGTTCGAGTATTTTCAATGGTTTAGAATTGAGGCCAGTTTGTGGACTTACACTGTTCTATGTAATGTTCAATGATTTAGAACAAAGGCCAAGTCGTGGTCTTACAGTGTTCTATATAATGTCCAATAATTTAGAACGTAGGCCAAATTTACTAGGAACCAAATGTGACGTGTTCAAGTGTGGTCACAGGGTCCTAAAGTCCAACTAAGCTCTTTTGAGCTAAGGTGTTCAAGATATGAGTAACTTTACAAAAGTCCTAACACTCAAGGCCTAACTCTAAATGACTTGACCTTCATGTCTTCATTTCTTCAATGCTTCCAAATGTCTTCATTTTCATCAGCGTGATTTGATCTTCAATATATAGCTCGTTGTTTGCAGGTTGTGGTCTTCAATGTTGTCCATGAGTCATATGATCTTCAACCTTAATCTTTGTGCTTGACTCAAAACATCTTCTTCAAGGGGCTTGCGATTCAGCATATATTATCTTTTGCAGTTTGGAGTCCATTTGATACATATCTTATACAAAACTCCAATTAAACATTAAATACTTTTAAGTCAATATTTTGTTGTCATCAAAATTACCCTTTTATCTTTGGTTTGAAAACTTGGGTCAACATACACAATTACAGGTGTCTATGCAGACCAAAAAGTCTCTTTTTTATTTACAGTTGTAGTGATAGGAAATGTACAATGATAGAGAATATAACTATTTATAGTTGAGTGGAAAGGTGAAATTTAAAAGGGGAAATAAAAATAAACCACCCAAGTCTTCTCATAATTCTAGAAAAACATTTTGTATTTTTGAAAATAATAGAAAGGCCTAGTTATCATGATAGTTTAAAAAAAAACCCTTGACTAAAAGTCAAATTTAAACTTACCATTAGTGGTTATGTAAAATATTACCCCTTTAGACAAAATTACTCCTTTAGACTGTGGTTCATCATTATCAAGTCATTTATCCAAAGAATCTATAATTATCTTTATATTTAGATTGGACAAATTATCTCCTTGAGTTGATGGTATATCTAATACCAGCCAGGAGTCCACAATCTCTAGGTTGCAACCATAAGCTCTTACTAGTCCAAGAATGTGATTATATTTAAAAAAGAAAAAGACTTATCCCACAGTTCCAATACTAATTTGGTTTTGAACAAGTAGAGTCCCATATATTTTATTTGTTTTGTCTTTTGAATTATAATTTTTCATGAGCCTTTTTAGTTCTCCTAGATACTAATGGAATGTTTTAAATATTTTTATGGCCATCCTTGACTTCTTTTTCCATTTGCTTAGGATTATCTCTCATTTGTATTATATTGATTGTCAAGGAATTTTTTTATTATTATTTAATGATAAGTGATTGATTATAACTTTCTTTTCCTTTCTTCTTCTTTATTAAAAGTGGTATTTTTGTATTTTATATAATAAAATGTATTAACTAACAATAAAAGAGGATTTTGAGATTTTCATGGAAACTTAGAGGCTTTTTAATTTTCTCAAGAAGAAAAGATGTATTATAGAAATATGAGAAAATTTAGAATATGATTTGGGATCATAATACTATTTTGGACTTTTGCAAAATAATTTTAACGTATCTTAATTTATCTCTCTCACATAGCAACCCTTAATTTTGTGATCTCTAAATTAATCGTAGACTTTGAATTTAAACTGAAATTCAATTCAATGAAAGACATTAATTGAATGACAATGACTGCTAAATTGAAACATGCGATCAAGTACAGAGATAATCGTTTCAAAGGCTTAAATTATTAACTTATGAAGAATGTATATGATGTGAGTTCAAATTTATTTATTTTTTACTAAAAATTTGGATTTGAGTAAAAAAATAATTAATTTATCTTAAAGCAATCATTTTAACATAGTAACCTCTGATTTTGGGATGTCAAATTTGATTATAGGAATTGAATTTAAAATAAAATTTAATTCAATGAAGAATAGGCCAGCCATATAGACACTCGGAAAATCTGTCCCTACACACCCAGAAAATGCTACAATATATTCATAGGTGTTCATCCATAGAAGGGGTCTAATCCCTCAAACGGCCAATTGCATGTTGTTTCCCCTACTCCAATCTCGACATAATCTACCACTAAAGCAAAATTTCAACCATCTACTCGTACCACATGGTTCTATATAGAATAGGATATAAGAAAGGCTATGCAAATCATGATACCATCTCATAACAGGGATAATCTAACCCCTGCAAAGCTTCAAGCATCAACTCCTTACTCAAATCTATGGATATTTCTCATTCCCACATAAACATCGCTTCCAAATAAAAATACCAAGGAAGGTGGAAGAGCGAGATGATTACTTTTGGAGAGAGAAAATTCGAGAGGGAGGAAGCGTGAGACGAATCTATCTCTGATCTCCTGCTTACAATTGCCTAACACGAGGCTAGGAGAGGAAATAATCACTAACACGAGGGTATACTCCTCATTAAAAGATATCGCACATCAATCTCCAACAAAGAGTACATCTACTACACTAGGGAGTTCCAATGGGGGAGGTATTATACTCATATCCTCTCTACCCATTTGACAACCACTCCACTCTAGTGTTAAAATATCCAAATGCTCAATCTACCCATTCTCTTATTCACTTCAAAGTTGACCGACTCAGAGTCCAACTTGAATCTATGACGTAGATGGAATGCCAGGGTAGATACAATGAGCAATTTGATCAAATAAATGCTAGATTTCTAATAAAATAGCATGCATAGCAATTTCCACATATATTCATAACTATTATTCCATATGGGGTTGACATTAGGAGATAAGCTTCAATTTCCTTGGGAATTTCATCTATGGCTTGGCTTTTGCATTTCATAATGCTCCTTGCCATTCATATCCATGCCAACCGATTCCCATACAACAAATTATATCTAGCAGACTACTCGTTTCCTGTCAAATCAAAGCCCTCTCATTCAACATCAATTTCTCCATCATACTAGATAATCATCTCTCTTAAAATCATCATAAGGTAATTCCACATACCTTTTACATCATAATTACATCATTAAACAAAATGGAATCCATACACAAACACATAATTTTATTCATAAGACATGAAGTAACAATCAAGACTATCATGCAATTGAGTGCATAAATAATCCAAGGATTCCAAGATATCTTACTAGCCCACAACCATCCATAAAAGGTGGCTAGCATTTTTCACACAAGCAACTAGGCTCTAGACACTTATTCACTACGCGAGCGGTATTCAAACCATTTACACCCAAGTGCATTACGTTAAGGCTTGTAGTACAAGCATCACATTGCCTGATCATCGATATCGTCGATATCATGGGCCAACGTACTCCGTGTTTAGAGACTTGGGGAAAACAATCCCCCTCATCATAGGGCAACTCTCTTCAGAAAATATCTATATATGTCTAGCCTCTTGGACCCACTCATCATTTCCTCAAGGAACACTCTAGAAGGTTTTACCGACCTCTCCTGAGTCCTTCGAGTCAATAATCCTTGGCTCAGACTTTCTAGAGTTATAAATCAAATCAGACTCACTTCACGAGGATGCCTTCGGTCGTCAAAGACCGTTTCTAAACAAAATTAGTGGTCTACCATTAGCACTTCTTATAGCCAACTATAGACGTCAACCTCTTCGCCTGGATTAAAAGTCGCATTTAAGCAAATTCTGGTTTACAATACCAGTCATTCCCAACCGATGCCACAAATACACATGTCCCTCTAGTCTTTCTCCAACGTGATAAGAGTGACGACCTCACCTCACCGAAGTCTGTTGGGTGGTTACTTGCCAGCTTATCATCTCCCGGTCTATCAAACCCCCATCACAGGACCCTTGGTCTAATGGTCTCACTTCCATTTCCTGGGAAGACAGAATCATCTATACCTCACAAGGTGGTTCTCATACGATTCTAGGGGAATTCCAAAGTTTTCCACTCATGGAGCTTAATCATTTCCTCGCGATCTTTCCAAGTCCAACCTGATCCAGTACCTCACAACTCAGGGCCCACGTGAGTCTAACCCTCATGGGTCCAGCTCATGCTGTAATATCACTCTGGTCACCCCATTTGAAGTACGATCTAAACATTAGTCGCTTAAATCTGGTGGCAAAAGAAGGTTCCAGCCTCACTCAAACTCTTCCTCACCCCATTGCGACCCAAAACAATCTCATGCTTTCATCAGAGTTTCAAACCCCATACACATAGTCCTCGGGGAAATTGAGCTTAAGCTCTGATACCAATTGTCACGACCCGAGCCAACGGACAAGTGAGAAAAATTAATATATTTTTTTTAACTCTGAAGCATGCACAACTCATAGTCCAAACACGTGACACCTACACATGTTGCGAGATCCCTACGGATCAGCTGCGCACGTACTCGAATGAAGATCAGATCCTTCATAGTTCTCAATTCATTTATTTCATGGCACTAACCCTATACTATTCATGATATCACATCAAGACATTCTAATTACCCTATCGTGGGCCTCATCAATAAAATAGATCTCATCTATCACTGGTCTATACCAACCATGTGAACACCATCAACCCTGGGGTCAATGTCACACATGGGATAAACCTCAACCATGGGACCTATACCCGAACATAAATACATCCCTCCTCGGGGACAATACTCTAAATATTGGTCCAATCCTCTATGAAATCAATGCCCTTCGTGGGAATATCTATCCACGGTATACAATACTCATCCATGGTCACAAAGCCCTCCATGGGAATAACCATCCATTGGAAAATAATATCTATCCATAGAACCGTTACGTCCACCATGAGACTAATACGTCTACCATGGGACCACTATATCTATCATGTGGTCAATATGCCCACCGTATAATCAATATCTAGGCATGAATACAATATGTCTACCATGGGACCAAGATGTCTAACATAAGACTAATACGTCTACTATGGGACCAACATGTCCACCATAATACCAATATATCTACCATGGGACCAACATGTCTAACATAAGGCCAATACGTCTACCATGGGACCAACATGTCTACCCTAAGAGCAACATTCAAGCACGGGAACCATCATCCATGGGTATACACATCCATCCCTGGTAACACTCTATCAGTGAGTATCATCTATCCATGGGTAATAACCATCCATGAATATAATCCCTCCATAGGTATAATCCATCAATGGGCATAACTAATCAAGGGGCACATCATCTACCATGAGATCTTCTATCCGTAGGAACAACACTCGAATGAATCACTATCTGACTGTAGCAACAATATCAAATCATCATATCATATCATATATATACCATGACCCCTAGCAAAACTTAGGGCCCATGACTTATTAAGCGGGAGAGCACTACTAGCGTGATCAAGTCTACGCTCTGCATCCCTTCACCTCAAGGGTGATTCAGTCAAACTCTAAGGCGGTCGGACCGCGTCTAACAAAGCTAGCACTACCCCCATGGGGTAAAATAATATCTAGCTCTGTGCATCAACGCACATCAAATGTGCTAAATAGCCGTGAGAGCGCCCTCCAGCGACTAGCATGTGAGGGACCTACTCTTCGACGGCAACCCTACGGGACCAAGTCTCCGTAACCAACCCCACCGTCCCAAATACCTCTCTAGAACAGTCAGTCAACCATCACAATCACATGAAGGATGTACTCATACCACGTCTCAATATCAAGTAACAAAGTCACATATACATCTCAATGTCACAATCTCCGTATGTTCATATTAAAGTTCCCGCTGTCTCACGGCTACTCTAGGCCTTACTCATGGAATCTATATGCTTATCTCATCATTTTTAACTATACAAAGGTGAGACACAATGATCTACTGATAGGACAGTTTCCTTTTTCAACGGACTCAGGCATAACATTATCAATATCACGTGAGGGACATACATATACCATGTCTCAATTATCAATATTATTGAGGGACGCACCCATACCACTTCTCAATCATCAATATCACGTGAGGGATGCACCCATACCACGTCTAATCGTCAATATCATGTGAGGGACACACTCATACCACGTCTCAATCATCAATATCATGTGAGGGACACACCCATACCACATCTCAATATAATCATCAAGTGAGAGACGTACCCACACTACATCTCAATATAATCATCACGTGAGGGACGTACCCATACCACGTCTCAATATAATCAAGTGACCTAGTCACGTCTAGCATTAGGGTATATTAGGGAAGGTATATCCCATCAATTTCTTTCTACCCTTCACATTTGCTCAACATTTTACATCATCTTTAATATAAATGGATGACACAATGCATCTTTTGATCAAGCTGATGCACAATGCTCTCAGTTGCATACGTATCACATAGTGGATCAGATCAACCGTAATTCATTATTTTCACATTTGGGTTGACATTGGGGAGTGGTCATACTTTTTACTTTGGGGAAATCAAATAAGGTTTTCCTATCATTTACATTGCATTCCATGCATTTTCAATCATGTTAGCTCATCCCCATTGTAGCACAAGTTAACCCCCCCTTGGGTTCTAAGATACTTGACCTTAACTCACCCATATCACTTAATCTAACCATTTACCAAGTTTTTCTTCAAATCATGGAAATTCATTCTACACATGGTTAGGTCGATCCACCACAACCATTATCAACATAGGTACTCACGAGGATGTACACATCATCACATAATCTAAGCATGGCATTAAAACACATCCATCATGCTTATTATATGAGTTATCTATCTGAGAATTCCAATCACAATCATGAGAATTCATTTGATACATATATTACTCATAACCATACACAAGCATGGGAAGTTATCAATGCCCTACATTACACATCTTGGGCAATCTTGATTTATCATAAATTTTATCATACTTTAACACATCACAAATCTATGAATTCTCAATTATAGTAAACATCTAATCATACGGAAATTGGAAAACTCTTACATATATATTTGATACAATATATTCACATAAATCACACATAGGTATAAAGAGGTCAAACCCATAACCTTACCCAACTAAGCATTGGAATGTGCAAAAGGCAATATTCACTCAAACATATTATCACACACCTTGTGTGCATGGAATTTTACAAATATTCCCAATGCTCTAACTGTATGGCATTCTCCAATTTTACCAAATGTTATCAAACTCGAATCGTATTGAAATTGGTTTACGGGTGTGAATCGTAAATCGAAAATCGTAAAATAGTACGATTCATATATTCTCTTATTCCCATAACTATTTTATTGACTTGAGCCATTACAGGTTCAATATCCATTTTAGTTGCAATCTATTTAGCTTCAATCATAGCTGATTTTAATCCATTTTCTCTATAGTTATTAAAAAAACTAATAAAACCTTTTAAATGATCTATAGCAGCATCAATATGCATGTCTTTAGATTGTAAATTTTTACTAACTAAGTTAACAGTAAATAATATATTATACCAAATAATCATACCTAATAAAAATTCCAAATTTCCTAGTTCATATATAACTAAACTTTCAGCTTCATTTATTGTTTTAGGGACTTCACTAGTTTCTGCTAATTGAAGTAGAGCACCTCTAATTTATGTAGATTGATATTTTATCGCTTTAACACTTTTAGTACGACTTTCCCAACGTGTTTGTGACAGTGACTTTATAGTTAAAGTAGATACATTATTTTGTAAAAAAAATTCACCTCTTTGTAGAAGAAGAAAATAATGAATATATACGTTATACTACTCCAAAAAAATATATAGATTTACGACATGAGTTTGCCATATCAGAAAGTACTAAGTTTAAATTATGAGACCACATGGTGTGTAGAAAGCTCTAGGATTTGTATCTAATAGTCTTTTCTATACACCTTGTTGTTTTCCTTTCACATTTGGTCCATTATTCATACCCTTGTCCTCTTACATCATTAATATCGAGTCTTAAATTTTTTATTGCATTTAAAAGTTCATTAAAAAACCCTTTTCTAGATGTATCGTGTACTCTTAAAAATTCTAAAAAATATTCTTCAATTTTTATTGGATTTATTGAAACATTCACGCAACGCAATTTTAAAGTCATTTGTTCTTGGTGACTTGCATCCGGAGTACAATCAAGTATAATTGAATAATATTTTGCCTCTTTAATTTTTTTAATAATTGTACTTTTAACCTCAGATGCTAAAATATGTATTAATTTATTTTGTATATTATGTCCTGGATAATGATTATGGATTTCACCATTTTTAATACGACGAATATGTTCTTTCATTATTTGATCAAATTTTGCAATCATTTCAATTAAACCTAGAAAAATTCCATTATTTTCTTCATATATCTTCTCATTACTTCCACGAAATGGTATATTATTTTTAGAAAGAGTTTCCACAATAGCAATAATTCTTACGAGTATTTTTTTCCAATGTTCTTTCTCCTTGTTAATCTGTTATTGAATATTTTTATCGATTGTTTTATTTTTTAACAATCTTGATTCTAAATCAATCAAACTACTCATATTCATAATATGGTCATTTGTTATTTTAGGATGTTTAAGCTTAGCATTAAGATTTCTCCAATCTCCAGTTCCATTTGTAACTAATGCACTTTTACTCGGTTTTGAATTAAACAACTTGCAATAAAAACAAAATACTAAATACATCTCTTTTGAATATACTAGCCATTTTCTATCATGTTTTTCTCCATTTGATAATATTCGAGTATAATAGTAAGTAGAGAAATGCCTAGAGTTTTCATCCGAAGGAAATTTTATATTCTTATCTCTAATTGGACCTCTTTCTACTAATATATCTCTTGCTTTTATGTCTATAGTTTCCCATCATCTTGGATCATAACTAATTATAGAAATATAATCAGATATTTCATTTTATTTTGTTATTTCATTTTCTTTTCTTATTTCTTTTTCTTTTAAATTTTTTTGACATTCCTCATTAAGAATAATTTTATTACATATTTGAGTATCATTATGAATCTGTTCATTGTCATTCTTTTGTACCAATAATTCATCATGTTTTAATTTTGTTAAATGAATTGGTTGTTCATTTGTTAAATCTTCATTCAAATTACTTGCTAAATTCTGTTTTTTGCCAGTAACAAATTTATCTAGAGCCCCTTTTTGCTTTTGAACTAGTTTATCTATTCTTTTTTTTTTTGAAGTTTTTGAAATCCAGATTCATATTTTCTATTAGACATGTTTATGATTAAAAGACAATTAAAGAATAATTATAATGAACTAAAATTGAAAGGTTAAAGGACAATAGAACCTGGCAGCGTGAAAATAAGAGATTTGATGAATGGTTGGAGTGTCATCTATTATTCTACTAATTCACCAAAGATCTCTAAATTAAAAGTCATAGCAAGATTGCAAAGAAGAAATATATTGTTAAATAAAAATTTATAAGCATGAAATTAAGTAAATAAACTTTAATTAAAGATTTACCCAATATTACAAAAGGTACTACTTGTATTATTAAAGGACTTGTTTGTGCCATTCCATTGCAATTCAGATTCATGTCATTTTTGTTCACTTTGTATATGAGTTTTCTGCCTATGAATTCATTGCAGGTTTATCTGGAGAGAATTTTTAGGAAACTAGAAATTGATGCAATTGCAAAAGAACTGAAAGTATACCAGTCACCAAGTTACTGTCTTACAAAAGTCTCTTTAGTTTCCAGCTTCTACCCTTCGGGTTTTTATTTTTTTTTTGTTAAAAGCAATATGATGATTTCTAACATAGTAACATTACAATTTTCCAATAGAAAGCACTTCTACCTGATAATTCCACTGTGCTTGATCGTTCCATGATTGAACATAATCTTCTTAGTGTTAGTAAACCTTACACAAACATAGGAGGGTACGAGCTATGATAATAATTTCTAATTAATATCCTTTAATCTATCTCTCTAAACTATTATGTTTATTTATAAATTATTATTTTTGAAAAGTATTTATGAATTATTATTATTATGGAGTTCATCTTTAATTGTTCTTTATGCAGCTTTGAGGAACTTGGAACACTTCTGGCTATTGAAGTATTGATCCTCAGAAGGTAAGCAGTGGCAATATATTTTCCTGCTTTGAAAGGGTTGCATCAAACAAGTATTTCTTTTGACTTTTAGAAGCAGATAAATTTCCCCAAAAAAGAGATGGCCAAATTCAGATAATCAAACACATTGATATTGATGGTCTAGACTAGAGCACCAAGACCCAGATTGAAACCCACACAAAAAAACAGGAATGGAAGAAGGATACGAGACTCATCAAGAACCTTGAAGATTCATCACTCATGACACAGAGTACACAAAATGTGTCTTCTTTAATAACCAAATTAAATTCGTTTTATCATCTAATATCAGTAACCAAATCTAGAATCCCACATAAGCATCCACAACTTATAATAGAAAAGAGGTGAAAGAGGCCTACCTCAACCCACATCAAATAAAAGTTAAAGAAAAAAATATCTGCAGAGAGAGGAATAGACCGGCGAGAGAGCAGTGAGAAAAGCCTCAATAAAAGAGTGTGTTCAGATTTTAGAAAGCCTTTCACAAAGACTCAGATGAGACAGATCCAAACTCAAGGCCTCAGATTCTCACGAAAGTGATTGATAATCTTCAGAACAACCAGATGAGCAGCGAGACGGAGAGAAGTGACTAGTGAGAGGGGAGCCGTGAGAGAGATAGAGAGTGGAGTGAGGCGAAAGTCTAGGGTTTTCTTTATTTTAAAGAGTACCTAGAGTTTAACGTTAAAAAAAGGAGTTAAGAAAGTTTCAAAAATTTAGGAGAAATTAATGGATTTTGCAGCAATGCTTCTTTAAGTTAACCGAAATTTGGGCTTTCCTTTAAGAGGGGGCCTAAATCCGTCGCTTGAGTTGCTTTATACTCAAACCGGGCCTGAGACCAGCGAGAGAGCAGTGAGAAAAACCTCAACAAAAGAGTGGGTTCAGATTTCAGAAAGCCTTTCACAAAGACTTGATAAGACAGTTCCAAACTCAAGGCCTCAGATTCTCACGAAAGCGATTGATAATCTTCAGAACAACCAGATGAGCGGCGAGAGGGAGAGAAGTGGCTAGTGAGAGGGGAGCGGTGAGAGAGATAGAGAGTAGAGTGAGGCGAAAGTCTAGGGTTTTCTTTATTTTAAAGAGTACCTAGAGTTTAATGTTAAAAAAAGGAGTTAAGAAAGTTTCGAAAATTTAGGAGAAATTAATAGATTTTGCGATAATGATTCTTTCAGTTAACCGAAATTTGGGCCTTCCTTTAAGAGGGGGCCTACGCTTGAGTTGCTTTATACTCAAGCCGGCCCTGAGACCGGCGAGAGAGCAGTGAAAAAAACCTCAACAAAAGAGTGGGTTCAGATTTCAGAAAGCCTTTCACAAAGACTCAGATAAGACAGATCCAAACTCAAGGCCTCAGATTCTCACGAAAGCGATTGATAATCTTCAGAACAACCAGATGAGCGGCGAGAGGGAGAGAAGTGACTAGTGAGAGAGGAGCGGTGAGAGAGAGAGAGAGTAGAGTGAAGCAAAAGTTTAGGGTTTTCTTTATTTTAAAGAGTACCTAGAGTTTAACGTTAAAAAAAGGAGTTAAGAAAGTTTCAAAAATTTAAGAGAAATTAATGGATTTTGCGGTAATGTTTCTTTAAGTTAACTGAAATTTGGGCTTTCCTTTAAGAGGGGGCCTAAATCAGTCGCTTGAGTTGCTTTATACTCAAGTTGGGCCTGTTTTTTGGCAGACTACAACTCCTGCTCTCTACAATTCAAGCATATCACCTATCTTGATCCAATGGAGTTTTCTGCTAAACAAGTGTCTCAACATTGTTGAGAATTTAGACTCGTGTGCTGTTTCCTTTGAGGGCTTGATCCTCACCAAAAAAGCCTGCACACTATTAACTAGGAGAAACTTTGGAGGAGGCCATAGAATCATTATTTTGTTACTATAAATGAGGTTGCAATCAAATTTATAGGAGCTGGAGTGATGGGTCAAGAACCCGTCTAAAGAAGCGGGAGTCTTCAGTTCAATTTCCACTCCATCCCAATGGGCTACTCCCTATAGAGTTACATTATGTGGAAGTCATATCGCCGAGATCTCACCCGTACGACCGATTCATCTTATATCGGTCGAGATATCTCAGGCGTAAAAAACTCGAAATATCTCAGACCTTTTTTTGACCCCTGAGTAGAAAGGATTGCACATGCCCAAGATCACCTTGAAGCCCAGTTTACCTTCAAAATTCTTCTATATGGGATGTCAAAATTCCAAAGCTCTCCTCACATTAAAATCATCAATGGTGACGGGTCCTCCACAACATTTGGTTTGATCCTTGGTTGCCCTTGGGACAAAGAACTGTTGACAGGATTCGGCTATGGGGCAATTTATGACATGGGTTGAGAAAAGATACGAAGGGTAGCAAACTAATTGCAAATAGATCTTGGAACCCCCCCTCTCACATGCTTTAATGATCTCTCCATCATCTGGAAGAAATACAGTAAATTTTTCTTTCTTTTTTTATAATCAAGATGTTCAGGTCCTTTAGAATACCTGACTAATCCTTGAGCGTGTGTAAGGGGAGTGGTGGTAGAATGAAAATCAAATTCAGAACTCTCACTTCCTGAGATGCATTTTTTACAATCACTTCAAGTCCTTTGAGTTAAGAAATACAACAAGTTACCATGCCTTTCTTTGATGTTGATTATCAAATTGTTGCCTGCTTTAGGAGAACGGTTAGTTTTCATTCGATTATACTCGCAAAATCCTCCTTCAAAACGCCTGTTATGTCATTTGCTTCAATCTTGTTAGTCCAGTAGGAACATCTTGAGACATGCTACTATAATTTAGAAATTCTTCCATGAAGGATTAAAGACCTTGGAATGTCTACTTAGGAGAAACATCATCGTGTGACTCTGTTTGCAGCCTTTGTTACTCTCAAATAAATTGCATACTCATATTAGTCTCACATGCCCATTTGTCAATAAAATTTGGATCCATACTATGGTAAATTCCATCATTATCGGCCCCAATATATCTCAGAATTTTGTATGACCTGCAGGGGTCTCACCTATATTTAGATATGGAAAATTTTAATCCGACTAGTCCTTGAGACATGTGCAAGTTTTCCAATCCCACGCACACTAAGTAAGCAACTATAGAGAGTGGCTTAGAGGTTTGATATATCTCAGTTTTCTCCTCTTTTTATTTTGATCTTAAATATTTTTGTATTTAGATGGAAAAATCAAAATTGGATTAGTGATATACTTCAATTTAAAATTTCAAATCTGCAAGTTTAAAGTTTGAGTTTGCTTAAAATTTTATTACTTTTTTAAAATATTAATGATAAATATATTACTTTTCAACCCACTGTCAACCAAAAAAAAAATGTAATATAATGAGAAATTGCATCAACAATGAAAGTACAAATGCCAAGTGAACTCAATTTATATAAAATGAGATCCTCCTTAAACCAAGTTACCAAGGGAACTTAATGAACTTTATTGAAACTTAAAATTTATTTTAATATAAATATTTGAATTTTTATTATAAAAGAATAACAAGAAAGACTAAAAAAAAAATCATAAATTTGTCAGCAAAAGAAAGCGTAGAATAAGAAAATCTTCCAAAAGGCGTCAAGTACTCAAGTGTCAATACCATTTGTTTTTGTACGTGTGGAGGTGGTGTGAATAACACGGGAGGTATAAGGTGTTATCAAGTAGTAGTACATGGGGTGTCCCTTTTGACCAACATCCAACCGTCCATCAAAGTGGCCAAGCAATCCCACCCATAGGTGTTGATGCTTTTACATTGGATGGTAACCCATAGGTTGAATTGACCAACCTTGGCCAAAATCTTATTGGATGCATAAGAGGAAAAAAAATTTAGGTTACAATGCCAGAAAAATTAGAGGAAAGTAATATATGCAAGGAAAGTTTGAGAGGGGTAGTTATCGTAATACAGGCAAAATCTTTTAAGAGATATGGGATAGAGTAAAATGTTCAATTTACCTGTACCGATGCACCGCTCAACAAGTACTGGTGCACCGATAACACGCCGCTCTTCATGTATATGTTCTGCATACCGATAGGGATAAACTGGGCATTTCACTTCATCCCGTGTCTCCTAAAAGATTTTACCTGTGTTAGGATAGGCACGCTTTGAGAATGAATAAATAACATTTAGTTGAAAAATCTACCCATGCCATATTGGTTATTTATGTTATTATGGTCAAATGATTAAAATTTAAATTTATGGAGAAAATAAAGATGACCAAATGCAACCAATTATATATATATATATGGTATGTAACGACCAAAAAAACACTTTTCCACTTTTATTTGAGATTTGAGAGATATGATTGGTCATGTGCACTTTGAGGGACCCTAAACTAGCCTAACAAACTTTTAATTTGTCTTGAGCCTAATTAAATCAAATTGATTGCAATTAATTTAATTTTTGGACAAAAAATTTCGAACTATAACAATGATTTATTCTAGGGAACTAAAATTTTTCAGGTGAACTTTCATTCCTACAAGCTCCAAAACAACAACCATTGATCATAAATAAAAAGCTTATGAAGCTTGCAAAAGAATTATTATTATTATTATTATTATTATATATTATATATATTTTCCAAATATGAGATTTTCAACGCATAAAAATAAATTGTAGAACCACCGAAATATCTCTCCTTGGCGAAAACAGTAATTGAAGTCTAGATTTACTAGTTATAACCAAACCCTTCCCATCTCCAAATATAAATTCAACAATGCTATTATTATGGAATTGATAGAATTGTAAATGGGTAGCGATTCTTCCACGGGTTTTTTATGTAACCAGACACGGAAATTAGTGAATTTCCAATTTTACCCTTCGCATGAAGAGTAAAATCGGCTCACCAACCCTTCGCATGAACAGTAAATCGGCTCGCCGAAATTCACATGAATAGTAAATCGGCTCGCTGAAATTCACATGAAGAGTAACATCGGCTCACCGAAATTCCCATGAACAATAAATCGGCTCTCCAAAATTTGCATAAACAGTAAATCGACTATCCAAAAATTCGCATGAACAGTAAATTGACTAGCCAAAAATTCGCATGAACAGTAAATCGACTAGCCGAAATTTTACAATTCATGCGAAATGTCTAATTTTACTGTTCATGCGAAGGGTAAAATCGAGAATCCACTAATTCTCATGTCTAGTTATACAAACCTCCCATGAGAGGATCGCTACCCTTGTAAATTTGTAAGAAAAATATAACTTTACCCATATCCTAAAATGAAGACAAGCTTTACAAAGAAACTCATGAATCCAAAATAAAATATAATTGGAGCCCGTACAAACATTGTCAACTCAAGTCTATTAATCTAATTTTGAAGATGAATGAGACTAATGAGAGAAAAATTCATTTGAGGCTCAATTTCAAAGATTTATTTTTCACTCAACTTATAAGGTGTATCTGAATTGGAAGGTTTATATATGCCCCAAGGATAAGTCGGATGAGACACATGAACACTTTAGTTAAAAATAAATTAAGAAAAAAATTTACTATATATTTTATGTCATACCCTATCCCTCCCTCTCTTGAAGTCCCACATCGGTGGGAGAGAAAGGAGAGAGTGGGTTTATTAGAAAGACACCCATGTATAACTTAGTGTCAGGCCTTTTGGGCTGGGCCAGTTGGGCCCGGGCCCAAATGCAAAACCGTGCGAGTTCGAGCTTCCGTGCAAAGCCCAAAGCGGACAATATCACACTGAGTCAAGCCCTAAGCCCTATGTGTTCGGGTCGGGTCGTTACATTTTAGATGGTGATTTTAATTCTTTAAAAATATCCTGTTACATGGTAGTGAACAAGTCAACTCTGAGGTATTAGTTTGATGGTCAATTCCTATCTTTGTTTGTAGGAGGTTTTAGGATCAAGACTCTCTCAACACATAAAGAGCTGCTCATCTGAAGCCCGAGAATATGTGAAGCTCAAGAATTTTACTTCCAAATGCATTATTCAAGAGAAAGAGTATTTTTGTGAATTACATTTTAGTCCACTTTTTTATTTTATAAACTCTTTGTCAAAAACAGATGCTAGTCCTTTTCATGACTTGACGTTGTCCATGTAATTAAATCCAATCAAACCTTTTTTATTAAAAATATAAATGGAAATATTCGTGTTTTTTATACCAAAAACACCAGTGAAGCTTTCATCACTTACGCAATGATTAGTAGATAAAATGACAAGTTTAATACAGTAAAATCTCGATAAATAAATGTTCGATAAATTAATAATCTCGCTTAAATAATAAAATCTTCTGGTCTCAACTCGAGCAAGTATACTAAATTAATAACCTCGATAAATGCATAAGATAATAATTTTTTAGAAATCTTTAAGGGCCCAACAAAATATAAATTAATAATTGATGAAGTACATAAAAAAATATCTAGATTTTTTTTACTCCTTTCAAATGAGACGCCATGGAGGAACAAGATCTAGAATCGTAAAGATTTGGAGTCTAAGAATCTAAAACTAATATCTATACTTGAAACCTCTTTATCTTCTAGGGCATTAAGTTTTGACACCACATCTCTTCCTTTTAGGAGTCTTTCTATCTTGTACAATTAATAACCATCTCTTATTTTTTAGAGTCTCTAGGGCTTCTATGTATTAACTTTTGATTACAGTACATGTAGTAGAAACATAATACTCTCTCTAAATTAATAAATTATTCGTTTATCGATAAATCAATAATCCCGCTAAGATAATAATTTCTCTTGGTCCCAAGAGTATTATTTTATAGGGGTTTTACTGTATCTCTTACTATCAAAAGTACCAACATTCTTATCCATAAATCCACACTAACCATCTTCACTGAACACACTCTACCTCATGTTCAAGGGTATAAAATACGACCAATATATATCGATTTAAAATATGCCAATATATATTAGTCGATACATATCGTATTTTTTCATAAATTTATACGTTAGGCCAACACATGCCGTTTTACGGCTGTTTCATATTGGGCCTTGTTAGTTGATACAATATAGTATAGCCTATTTCTTATATTTTTGAAAAAATAATTTTTCCATCATTTTTCCATTAGATTCTTGTATGGAGAATTTTAAGAAAGATGAGAAGTAAGTTTTTCAAGTGTGAAAGGTGTTCGTCTATCCAACCTTTTTTTTTCTTTAGATTTGTCTATTTTGACCTATTTTCAAAATTTTTTTTTTTCTGAATGTTTGCTATAAGATAATCCAAATTTTTAGTTTCTTTTAGAAAATAACTTAGTAAAATGATATTGCGTATTCATGGAATTGAATTGAGATGCCTTTGTGTGATTTTTCAAGTTTTTTTTTTTAAAATTCATGAAATCTAAGCTTTCTAAGATAGTTCCCATTTTAATGTTTCTTGTGGATTAAATCTAATGAAATAATATACAATTGTTTATCTAATTAAATGAAGAGTCCTTAACGTGGTTAATATAATTGTAGAGTTTTGTGTGATTAATTTAATTTTCCAACATTTTCATGAACTTCATATTTTTTTACAAAAATATTCATAAATTATAATAGAAGGTATATGTCATTATGGAAAAATAGAGAGCATAGAATTCATATAAGGTATTTTCTCATATTGGTTTTCAAATTTCTAGGATTTTTTTTTTTTACAATTTCCAATTTTTGAGACATATTTTATTCCTATAAATATTTTGGCTCTTATTGTTTTATTACTGTATTAAAAGGGACATTTTTAAAACAAAATATACTCACACTAGGTTTTTAATTTTCTATCTTTTTCTAAATTTTCTTGAAAATTTTCAAAATGAAAATAGAGGAGAGTGCGTACCGGCTGACAAAATGACCATATTGATACATATTTGTTCATACATCGCATTAGTTAATACGTATCGTGACCATTTTCTAATCGTGATTCATGTCTCGACCGAAAAGAAGAAGAAGAAATCAGTCGATATTCGGCCGATTTTTTTTATCTACCGTATCGACCGAGATACTTTTACTAAGAGTACAGAAACACATACTACCAACGGGCTTTACTCGTAAATTAGAGATCCATGTATTTTTATAGATCTTCAGATTCTTATTTTAAACTAATTCAACATTCTTCTCACACTGTTCTTTGCCTTCAAAAAAATTTCGTCCGGTTCTGGGCCTGTAATTTTCAGGCCGGTAGACCTCCATTCTGGATCTACAGGTTTCAGTGTTTTCTTACATTGTTGGGCATTTTTACGAAGATTGGTGCACATATGTGCACTTGTTTTGCCAAAATTATTTTCTAAGTTTTAAATATCAGACTCAGTCCCCAAGGATTAAGTACGAGTCGAGCCTACGTTGTATCGGTCGATTAAAAAGAAATTGCTTGAAAATCAATAGGAATCAGATGAAAATGGTCGAGTCTTGACTGATAAAACTACGATAGCTCCCGATTGGCATCGACCGAGTCCGAGCCATATCAGTTTAGTTGTCTTGGACTTGGCCCATGTTTGAAGCCCTGGTTCTTCCTCACATTTGTTTGAACTCATTATTGTGTATTGATTTGTTATTGAACCTTACTGCCTTACATGCTAAATCCTTTCTTAACCAAGATCTAACCCAATCTAAATCCAAAATGCCAAATGCAGGATGAATCTGAACCCGTCGGGTTGGTCAGTTCAGGTCAGGTTAGGTCATCGTCCTTTGGGCTAAAACCCAAGTACATTTAACTTTGATACATGAAAGTAAGATATATATAACAGAATAAAAATGTAATAAAATGAAACATAACGTAATTTGCAAAACTCGGATTATACCTCAGGTGAGGTAGGTCAAACAAATGTCTCAACATGAGCTCAATTAAGCCCAACCCAACCGAAAAATAGCATGGAGAGTCAGGTCTGTTGGGTTTGACTCAAAAGGCTTAAGTTGGGCCCAACAAGCCCATGTCTATTTTCTAATGCCCAAACTTATAAGGGCTTATTTCCTCTAGGGTTTAGAAGGGGATAGAGCTTTTTTCTCAGAGAAAAACAGAGAGGAGAGAAATGAGAGACTATGAAGTTCATGCAGCACCCTGTTTATCTTCTTCATAGTGGAATTGAGCAAATCGCTCCGTGGACGTAACCTTTTGGTGAACCACATAAAAATCTCTTGTCTTTTGTGGTTTGTTTGATCTTGTGTTTTGCATCTTATTTTCTACAATTGGTATCAGAGTTAGGTCCCATGCTACCTCATGTAGACTCAGGTGATTCCCTAGGCGAATGGAATAGCCGGCATCACTCTCTCAGTCGGAAGGCCTCGTTCAAGGTGGGGATTGTTGAGGCTGCTATGAATGAGTCCCACATTGGAAGTGTAGAGAGAGATCTAGAGGTTTATAAATGACTTGAGTCACTCCACCTAATAAGCTAGTCTTTTGGGCTAGAAGCCCAAGTCCTAACAAGGTCTGCAAGCTGAGTATAAATCAAAGAACTAATCCCTGTAAGCTCTAAACAAAATACTCATCCAGATATGGATTAGGATAAGAACTCGAATATTGTTAAATACAGGTCAAGTATGAAATCTAAATAGGTCTCTTATGGTCCAATTCGACAAACGCCGGATCCATTGTCGCAAATCTCATTCTCGAGATATTAACGAAAATTGTTAATAGCGAGATATTTTTAAATTCTCTAGTTTTTATCGGAAATTTAACGGGAAAATCTCACGGAAAATATATTATTTAAAAAATAATAAAATAAATATAAAAAATAAATAATGTGGTTGTAGTTTGAAAACATAGATGATATTTCATAAATAAAAAATGTATATTTAGCCCAAGCGTTTTTAACGAGAATTTAATGGTAAAATCTCGCGATTTTAACGGGAATTTACCGTTTCTCGCGATAAAAACATGTTTTTAACAGGAATTTACAGTTAAAACGACAGACGCGCGTTTAACACGTAAAAGTTATTTTGCTTATATTTTCGTGATAAAAATGAAAATATCAAAGATATTTGTTACATTGGCCAGATCCATTAAGAATTTGGACCCTAGACCATGATTCCAATATGTTGTCCCATCAGACACAATGCATGTCTATACCTAAGCGATTCGTAATGTAACAAATACTGTCGGTATTTTCGTTTATACCACGATAATACCGGCAAAATAACGTTACCGCATTAAAATCGCGTTTTTAACGGCGCTGCCATTATTATCGGGAATTTATCAGTAAAAACACGTTTTTAATGAGAGAAATAGTAAAATCGCGTTAAAAACGCATTTTTACCGTTAGCCCTTTTCTCTTCTCACCCTGTCACCCGCACGGGGGAGACATCGAGCACACGAGCAAATACGAAACTGACTTAAAAAATCGCTCCTTTTTAGGGTTTCCTTTCCATTCCACTTTTCCTGTTTCTAGTTTCCACTTCCACCTTCGAAAATCGAACTCCTCTTACAGACTTACCTCTCCTCGCTCCTCTGAATTTCCCCCTTACTCTCCTGCTCCTCTTCTGCTCCTCCTCTGCTCATCTCACGCTCTCCGCTATCTTCTCTCTCGCCGGCAGCTGCTCTCTCCCACCGGCAGTTGTTCTCTCTCTATCCTCTCTCGTTGGTGGCTCTCTCGATCCTCTCTTGTCAGCGGCTGCTCTCTAGATCATCTCTCGTCGGCTGCTCTCTTGTTGCTTTTTCTCTCTCGATCCTCTCTCGTCGACTGCTCTCTTCATCCTCTTTCTCAGTCCGTCGCTCGAGTTGCACATAGATAAAATTTCTAACTTTTAGAGTAATGTGAAGGGGATTGATGAAAGCTCTAAAAGTTTCACAGTTCACAAACCACAGTACACAAACCCAACTCAAAAGGCATGAAGCTTTTTGCATCTTTCACAGTCTTACATAAAGCTGGCAAGTGGCAACCACACTTCATTTTATATTGTAAAAATGGGATTCATTCTTCAAGCTAAATGATAAAAATATTTGATTTTACTATAGATGAATCTCTCATAAACCCTAAAAGATGAGTTTATTCTTTATACTACATTTCATTTTATATTGTAAAATTGGGTCTACCGTGATAAAATCCAAACATTGAGATTGTTTGCACCCTTAAATTGAGACATATGTAATTATTATTATCCTTGAAGGAGACCATTTTGGATTGTCATCAAAGTATTATTATTTAATATTTTATATCTGGTAGTAATTGTTATTTGTCAACATATGTAGTTGAATATTTCAATTTCCTTTCTTTTGTATTCCTATGTGTTATCTTTTTTTCCTTTGTATAATTTGTAATGTAACCGATGGGTCTGTATACTGTGTGGTTTTGAAATCATTTATATGATTTGGCACGAGTAATCTATTAAGCATCATTAGACAGTCAACTTGTAGTTAAATGCAAGCACTGTAAAACTGTTCTTTCACTTTCAATTGTTTTAATGATCATTATATCAATTGTTTGTTTATTATTTTCTAAACTTTATGTTTATATTTTTTCTAGATCTTTGTTTTCACTTTTCATCAAAAATGCCTCAACAAAAATATCCATTATGGCAATATGGAGAGGAATTGGTTGAAAATAAGATAAAGTGTAAATTTTGTGTAGAAGGTTTTGGGGGTGGTATCACCCGTTTTAGAAACCATCTTGCAAAAAGAACATTGCATGATGTAAAAATGTGTGACAAAGTTCTACAGAATGTTTGTGAAATGGCAAAGGATGCAATAATATTTAAAGAGAGAACAAAAAGACATAGAAGAAATGGGATGTCTATTGGATTTGCTTGTACAGGGAAAAATTTAAAATTGGTTGCTTTTCCGTCTTCATCGCGACAACAATTGGTTGATACGATGATTAAAAAACATGATAAGGATTATGTTGACAACTTGATATGTAGAAGCATGGTGATGAACAACCTTTCCTTTAATTTGTTAAGGTCTAAAGAATAAAGAGAATCAATCCATGCTGCTATAGCATATGGGCCCACTTATGTCCTTCCTAGTAGTGAAACTTTAAGGACTAAATTGTTGAACAATGTGAAAGATGTAGCAGTATCATATGTAAATGATATAAGCAAGAATTGAAAGACAAGAGGATGCACCCTTATGTCCGACACATGGACAGATATGAAGAATCGACCCTATATTAATTGCTTAGTAGCTTGTCCAAAAGGCACAGTTTTCTTCAAGTCTATATGTAACACCCCGTCTCGATACGGGCGCGTCATCTCCGAAATATCTAACTACCAATACTCCTCCCCATGTGCTTGCTCAAGGGGCCCGCCCGGCCCCTCCGCGATCTGGGTACCTGAAAGGTAAGGGGTGAGCTATCCAGGGAAGGGATAAAACATATCACGTGTCAGCAATATAATAGGTGTCACTTGTATGAAATGTAGCGAACATAATAATAAAAAAAATGTCTCCATACATGATTGCCCAAATATACTACTGACCAAGCGTCCCACTGACCAGTCTGAGACATCACCTCCATAACTCATAACGGTCCTCCAACAACTCCAGTCTCCCTACCAATACAAACGGGAGACCATGCAAATATAAAACCGCCGGAATGCAACGGGGAAACCCGCATCTCCTATGGGTTCTCGATCGCCGGAGCATAATGGGGAAGCCAATCTCAAGGGGTAGGCACCTCAACCGCCGAAACGCAACGAGGAAACCGGCATCTCCTATGGGGTATAGACTGCCGGAGCGTAACGGGAAAGTCCTCCCAATACCCAAACCATCGTACCATCATAAACATATACATATGTAAATAACTCCTCCATCTCAACACCCAACGGCACGTTGTCCGTTGTGGGTTACCTCCCATGCATGTACATGATATCAATGTCATGTCTAACAATACAATCATTCTCTAATATAATTAATCAAGGCCAACGACACATGCATCATGCGTAACAAGAGCCGGTAATAGGATATCTAGACACATATCTCCATGCTCATCATGATCATGTTCAAATGTTGTAAATAAACACACAACATTTTATCAATAAACTTTTAAGTATCGTACTCAATATCCAACACACATCTCATTCCCATCATAAATTTACATACACGTTATAATTGAACACGAACATATTATCAACAATTTTTGTACATCATGTCCAATATCCGACACCTATTTTACTCATTATAAGTTCATTGCCACGCAATAACTAAACAAACATGTTTGTAGTAAGTTTCCAAGTTAAAATAATCATTCATCCGATTACAATTCTCCATTAATCGCACATAGTTGACATGAGTGCACCCGAACGGATCCCTTACCACATATTCATTTCAACAATTCCCTTACTGAGTAGCTTAATAAATGAAGGGCTCCATTCAAGTCACTACATGTCCAAGATTAAATGTTAAGTAGATGCGGATGTATACCAAAACAGTGATAAGTCCCTTCACAGTGTGTAGAGTTGTAATACTCCAGCCCAATTTAAAAGTTAATTATGATTAATTGTGATTAATTAAATAATTTTTATCCATTAATTATGAATTATTTTCCTCTAATCGTAAAAAGTATCAAATAAGTTCTTCAACGGATCTGAGTTTGACTCGATCCGAATCTGATAACTCTTTTAATTAAATTTCAAAGATATATGTACAAGTTATGAATATAATAATAATATTATTTTAGGATTAAACCTTAGCTGCTGTATAAACTCAGTCATTTGACTTACTTTGAACTTCAAATTTTAGATTATGAATTATTTTTAAATTCCAAATCTAATGACATGTCAATCTCGTTATAATTTCGCTAATTTATTTTACCCCTAAGTTTTAAAGTGGTAAAACCCCAATTTGACAGGGTAGAGGAGGTCTTAAAAATATACAGAGAGAGTCAGTACTCAATCTGTATTATAACTAAGCTATTTATTTCTTTACATTCTAAAATAGTGAGTTTTTTATATTTATTTCAAACCATGAAATATGGGCCGTTGAATAATCTTTCACTTGGAAAATGTGATTTTTGACTTCAAAACACTTTGAAACTTTAGAATGTTTTTACCAGACAAATTTAATCTATCAAACTATAAGGTTGGATACTTTCAAAAAGAATCTTAAAGATTAAGAGATTTTGTTAAAACAGTGATTTTTAGAAAAAACACTGGGTTTCTTAGATAGATTTCACTCCAAATTTTAATACCATGTCTAGTTTTTAATACCCGACCTACTGAATCAATTGTAATCAATTTAGTGAGACCCTGAAATACCCAGATAAAAGAAAGTACATAGATGTAAATAATAAAAAGAATAAACTAATATTATATTATAAAATAATAATAGAAAACAGATGTAAGATAAGTTTCAAAGTTACGGTTGTAGCTTGTACTTGTGCTGGAAGATTACAACACCGTCAAATGCCTATGTCACTGTGTGGTAATTGTAATAATATTATAATATATATAATAATAATAAATGGATAGTTATCAAAATCATATAAAGCTAATGAATAGCTGAGGCAACGTGTATGGTTAAAAAATCCATACGGTTACTTATAAATAAGAGTAATCGGAGAGGAAGCAAGAAGGTAAAAAGGAAAAAAAAACCCTCAAAGTATTTCTGCCTCTTTCAAAACAGCAAACACTCTCTCTTCTATTTTTCTTTTCTTTCCTCTTCTTTCTCTTGCTTTGGCCGTAGCAGCAATAGCCGAATTTTGCACTCAAACAGCCGAACGTTTGGGTTTCCCGCATTCTTTTAAGGGTTTTCAAATTTTATCAATCTTAAACGGAATTTTGCACCTAAGGTACCAAAATAATTATATTCTTATTTTTATTAACTCTATAGCAAGTTAGGAGTAGAATAGCTTAGTATTGGGTTCAAAAAAATGAGATTTTTTTTAATGGAGGAAAAATAGATTTTCTCTTAAAATTTAAATTTCACCCTCAAGATTTGTATTATTTTACGTTCAAAATATAATTTTCGACCCTAAGTAAAATCGGGAAAAAGATTAACCCCAGCTGACTATTGTGTATTTATTTTTCCACATTATGTGTTTAAATTCCTGTACTGTACCCTCTCGGCCAAATTCTCAATACGTCTCCATGGTCTTTCTTAAAGAAGACAATATGAGGATAGGGCACTGGGTACTTTTATTTACTTTACTGTCTCTGTACCCTCTGAGCCTCTCATAATACGTCTCCATGGTCATTCCTCCAAAAGATAATACGAGAGAAGGCAATGAGTACTTTACATTTTTCATTTTATTGTAATGTTTTGGATGCTGACAACTAACTTTCTGACATAATTTAAAGGAGTAGAAAGAGCCTAGGTGACTCATTACACATATCATGTTTTTTTTGAAAAAATAACACGGAGTTTGGAAAATTATTATGTGTATATACTGATAAATAGAAAATTTATACATTTTACTCTATCTTACAGATTTTCTGTGAAAAACTCAACCGGAGAAGGGGAGGAGACTCGAACCAACACTTGTATTGTGTTATATGTTAAACCCACTAACACCAGACTGAAATGGGACCCATGGTCAATTAAAGATGGAAAAGGCTATATAGGTCCAGAATACGAGACCTGACACTACTTACATGTAAGGGATGTAAATGTTCTAATTGTTTAGAACGTAAGCGTTAAAATGGTGTCGGGGAGTCGAGGACTTATAGTCTCTAACGCAGTATGGACCCATGGAGTGTTTGGGAATTGTCGGGTAAAAACTGGGTGAAGGCACTCGTGTTATTAAATCCAGTTTTATATATTGGTCTGATATTGATTATTTTATTGATTTCTTAAACTGGTATTTCATACACCAAATGGTAAGGCTGAAATATAGTGGTTCTCTCAGAATAAGTCCCTGTGTAAGGAGGGCACTAGAAATCATGCATTATCATGCAATTGACATTTACATGTGACAATTATGTTCATAAGTTAAATCTGTGGAAGATAATAAATTTGTAAAGTTTGATATTTGCCGTTGGACTATAATTGCTGAAATTAGCCAAACACCGTTTGCGAACCGTTGGGTTGGACGTGTTAGTAGGCTGTGGTCAACCGCCATCAACCGTTGATGTTGGATGGACTAGTAGACCGGGTCATGGAGACCTTATGCACTTGCAAGTTGCTATATTATTTTCGTGAAGGAATTAATATTAGTTCTGATTGGAACTTCAAATGGGGGCTGACCCTGATGTTGTAACATGGCTGGGGACCGACCCCGGTGTTAACAATGCGTACAACCTGAATAAAAACCTTAGAAAATGATCTTAGGGTGAAAATGGGATATGCTAATAACATACATTTCTATGGCATGCATTGTTTATGCATTGTTGCATTACAATCGTTGGATTTTACATTGAGTTCTCCCCACTGGGTTGTTGCTCACGTCCCTTATAATGCAGGATATGAACCAAAGGAGGGATTGGAGGGACCAGTGGTGCCTCGTTGAAAGTCGAAACTTAGAAGTTCCTAAAGTTTTCCGCATGTGGAAACCATTTGTCTGCTTTAATATGTTTGAGTTTTGTAATAAATATGCCTCAGGTGGCATAAGAAACTATGTCTGTAAGTTTTAATGTCGTATACATTATATCCACTATGTTTTCGTTCGTAACACTGATGGGACAAATAAAAATATTCGTTGTGTGATATGGGTTTGTATATGGGGACATATGGTATATGTTTGAGTCCATGTGTGAAAAGCACGTGTGACATTTTGTAGGATCGGGTTTTTGTAAACTTGAAGATCCAGCCCAGTTATGACGTTGGGTGATTAGAGTTTATTGTTAAAAAAAAAAATTAGTCACGTTCCGGGCCCACATTTGGGTTCGGGGTGTGACAAGAGTCGATAATCTGAAGAGAGCAAACGGCTTGACAGGTTGAAGGGAGCTCAATCTATTAAAATAAGGAAGAACAAAAAGGTAAATAAGGTAAAACGGGCTAAAAAAAAGGCTGGACAGAAAATGGGCCTAACACTGGGCCGGGCAAAAAACGGGCCGAACCGGGATGAGTCTGGAAACAAGCCGGGCCTACCAGATCTAGGACTGGACCTGGATCGAGTTTGGACCTGGCCTAACTGGGCGGGGCCGTGATCGATTTGGGTCTAATCTGAGGTTGGGTCAATGGGCCAGAGCTGGGCCAAGCAGATGGGTTCTGTTGGGCCAGGACTGGACCACTGAGCCAGTCGCAAACTGGGCCCAAGAGTCTAGTCAACCCAAGCGTGTGACTGAGTCCACTCGGGATGGCAGAGCTAACTCAGTCACTCAACTGAATCGAAAAGAGGGAAAAACAAAATCAAGGAAAATCCAGGAAAATCGAGAAAAGAGGGGGAAAACAGGGAAAACCGAGCAAAAGGGGAAAACCAAGAAATCCATGAAAGGCAAAGAAGATCAGAGAGGAGATGAGAGAGGCATAGAAGGAAGAAGGGAGTACTTGCAATCGGCGAAAAGGGAAGGAAATCCAATGGCTGAGGTCGGGGCAGCAAGGGTTGTCACGAGGATCAACAAAAGCGGCAGTCGGGTGAGGGTGACAACCGAGGGGGAAGGAGAGGAAGAAGAACAGTGGGAGAAAAAGGAGCGAGAGAGAGAGATCGATAAGAATAAGAGAGTTATAGACAGAGTCGTGGCTTGGAGGGGGGCTGCGGCGGCTGTAGCAAGGAGAAGTGGTCACCTAGGGTTTTCGAGAAAGAGGGAAGGAGAGGAGAAAAAAGAAATGCAAAAGAGATGGGGGGTTGCGCAACTACATTGTAGCAAAATGCTACAGTGAGACGGGAAAAAGGGGTTTTTAAGAGGTTAGGGATTTGGGGTTTGGTTGGGAGTTTTTTTTTTTTTTTTTAAATCAAGGTTTTACAATGAAATAAAAAACTTGAAATAAAATCTCGAGCTCCGAGCGTCGAGTTAGAAAATGTGTGATTTTTTAAATTTTCTTTTTTTCAGAATACTCAATAATTATAAAATTACCAAGTTGTTTTTCAAGCTTCCGAGCTGTAAATCAAGCAAACTGGGACCCACCACGGAGCCTACACTCTTCCCAAAGCTACCAAAGCTCTGAAAACAACTCGAAGATCCATAAATCTCTTCAAAAATCGGGTAAACTCGGAACGGGTCATTACACTATATGTGCACAAGAGAATATTAAAAATGGGGCTTTCATTATTGATTTTATATCTTCTGTGCTTGAAGAGATTGGACTAAGAAATGTGATGCAATTTGTTACAGACAATAGGTCAAATTATATATCTGCAGGAGATATATTTGAAAATAAATATCTAAATATTTTCAAGACACAATGTGTTGCACATTGTATTGATTTAATGTTGGAAGACATTGACAAGTTGCCATTTGTGAAGCCCTACATGGACAGTGGTCGAAGAATTGTTAAGTTTTTGTATCGGTATCAACATGTCCTTGATTTGTTAAGGGTGCACATCCAAGGAAGAGAGTTGCAAAGGCCAACCACTAGAAGGTTTGCAACTTAATTCATTTGTTTACAATTTATCCTAGGTCAAGAAGATGCATTGAGATTGATGGTTATTTCGGTTGAATGGAGAAGCGTGCCACAATGTAAAAGAAATGAAGGAAAAGATGTGGCAGACATTTTACAAGGTAATGAATTTTGGAAGGATGGAAAGAAGGAAATCCAAATTGTTGAACCTCTTGTTAAAATATTGAGAATGGTAGATGGTGATGGGTCCACAATGGGTTACTTGTATGAAGGATTTAATCGTGCAATAGCAGCCATTAGAAATCTCTATCCAAATCATGATAATCAAGATAAATGCATAGAAATTTTGAACATAATAAATCAGCGTTGGAAAAAATTTTTGCATAGTCCTTTACATCCAGTTGTTGCATTTTTACATCCTAAGTTTTTTTATGAGAACATTATAAGTACAGATTCAGAAATCAAAGATGGCCTTGATAAAGTTATCGCAAAAATGGTACCAAGAGGAGAGTTGAGAAAAACATTTAGAGAGTTGTCTCTTTATCATTCTAGAAATCCAAAAAAATTTGGAAGAACGATGTCAAATGAAATGGTGCAAACATCTCATCCTAGTAAGTTTCTTTTCATTTGTTTTCCTAATTTAATTTTGATTTAGTATTTTTATAATTTATATTAATTGTATATTGTAAGGTGTATCTAATTCTTTTAATTATTTAGGGCTTTGGTGGGACTTATGTGGAACTTCAATTCCAAATTTGAAGTCCATTGCAATAAAAATTCTGAGTCAACTATGCATTGCATCAACATGTGAGCGCACTTCGAACGTTTTTTAAGCAACTTATTCAAAAAGGAGGAACAAACTTCATCCAGAAAAGCTTCAAGATTTGGTCTATGTGAAAGTGAATTTGCTTATAAAAAAAAATTCAGAGGAGAAATTGTTTAAGGACTCAAATGACATTTCACTTGATAATATTAATCCATTTGATGGTTTGAACGAATAAAATGAAGAAAATCAATATTCTAGTGATGATGATGAAGATGATACTCTATTTGAGGAGCTTGAGAGTGAACATAATTTGGATTTCTTAGTATAATGATGACTTTATTATTTATCATATTTGTTGACTTTAATGACACTATTATGCTTTTGGTAATTTGTTAATTGAATGTTGGAAATTTTAAATTAGATTTTCTTGGTGGATGTTTGTGTTTTTTAATGTTATTTTAATATTGAATGACTATGTTATTATAGATTTACATGATATTTTTTTTACTCAAGAAATATAAGATGAGAATTACTTATTTATTTTTATTATTTTTTAAATATTTATATTTTCCGTGAGATTTTTCTGTTAAAAATTTGAGAAATTGAAAATATCCCGTTATTAACTGTTGCCGTTATTATCCCGAGAACAGTATTTGTTACTATGGATATCACTGCAGCAACATCAGCAAAAACTCCAGAAGTGGTGCTTCAACCAAAAATTTGATCTAATGGATCCATTGGAAGGGCTTGTTTTTAATTGGGCCCAACCACCCACACATCACAAAAACTTGATTTCCAATACTCCAGTTCTAAAAGCCCAAAACGAACAAATGAAATTAAGCCTCGACAACCCGAATTTGGACATCTCTTATCATGGGCTTAGGAATGTAAATGAATTTATTGCAATTCTTTAACTTGAAACATTGACTGCAGAAATGGACTCGAAGCCCCTGTTTAAAGTTTAGAGATCCGAATATGAACCTGAAGTCATACTGAAGTGGACGTTGAAAAAACCAGATCAAAAACTTAATTAGGAGTCATTTTTGTAAATATTTCCAATAATTATGCTGTAATATATAATCATACAATATATAGTATTAATTAATTATGTTTATAGGCATGTGGTAGATATTATTGTCAACTTCTTAAGCCTCAAAATGCCTAACCCAGGCCCACATTAAACCGGAAAATTTATGGTTTTGGATGGAACTGGGCTCAGGATAGGCTGCTTTTTGGGTCCAAAATATTGTCAATTAAAATTTGGGACATGCAAACTTAATGTCAAAAAAAACCCGAGTTTGGGCCAAAAACCTTAATTTGACCCAAAATTTATAGAAGTTTAATTTTAGTTAATTAATATCAAGTACATATATAAAATTTATAAATACATTAAAATATTTTTTTATAAAAGAATACAACACCAATCCATTCTGGACCTAAAAAAGTCCAGCCTGATTAACCCAGCATATTCATTTGAGATTTTCAATAAAAACTCAAGTATAAGCAAATTGAGCCAAGTAGGCCAGCTTCAGATTGGGCCCTTTAATTAGGAATTAAGTTGGAGTCATGTTGGTCCAAAACCCTACTCAACCCAACTTAGTTGTAGCCTTTTATATTTTTTTTATGACTAAGGTGTCTATGTATCTTAGATTATCCAACTAATCCTCACAATATGTGCAAACCTCCGTACCTACACATACTGGGTAATTTTACGGGGAGTGGCCCTTTAAAATAGAATAAGAATCAAACTTAGAATTCTCGCTTTGTGAGACGGATTCCTGACCATCATTCTAACTTGTTTCAATTGCTTTCATTGTAACCTTAGATGTTACTCGAGTTGTGATAGTCCAATACAGTGAAAATCTGTGTTGAAATAAATGAGTCAGAAAAGCAAAATTTCAATTTGTGTATAGAAGCCAATTTTTTTCATCCAATATAAATGCAAATACGAATATTGGTGATTTAGAACCCATATTAGTGTAATTCCATTAGTGCCATGATCATGATCAGGGCCGCCTTGGCTTTAGGCCAACTAGGCCGTCCGTCTAGGGCCCCCCAATGTGACCACGAATTAATTTCATGCACTGCGCATAAGACCCCTGAGATTTCAGGGCCGGTACTGGCCATGATCCCATCATGTTTCTATAAAAAAAAAAAGGACCCAAAATTTTATGTGATGCCTAGGGTTGTAATCGGGTCAAATGAGGATCTGATTTAATGCAAAATCTCCTGGCCGGGATAGCGGCCGATATCGACAATATCCGATATCGGCCGATATCTCGGTCAAGGTCATTCTCTCTTCTCTTTTTATTTTTTTTCAAAAATCAGCTGGTTTTAATTTTATTTGAATTTAAAAAATAAATAAGAAACAAAAATAAATAGACTTTTTAAAAAAAAAATATTTTTATGGAAAAAATACATAATATCAGCAACATCATGACTGACATTTTGCCGATATGACCAAATATCGGCGTTATATCGGTGGGACCCAACACTGATATTTGATTATTATTTTTATTTTTTATTTTAAATTCAGCTGATACTTTGGGCTATATATGACAGTCATATCGCAGCTATATTGTTTGCTAGGCCGATACATAATCTCATCAGTCGATATTTTAACTCTTTAGATTTAACTATTTCAAAAATAAAAAATTTGAAAATTTTATTGACAAAAAGACTAAATCCTATTGAAATATAATTAGTGAAAATTAGAAGCGCAAGTCCAAAAGAACAATCACAAAGTTACTCCACAATATGACAATAGAAAGGAAAAAAAAAAGCAAAAAATACCAAAACAAAGAAAGGTAATAAAATAAAATATAAAATTCGATTGGTAGAATTCAAATTGATACCATTTCTTAATACCAAATATAATGAGGATATAAATGTTATTTCTATTACTTGTCATTTTAATAAGTACTTTATTAGATTTGGATATGATTAGATTGAAACTTGCATCTTAAAATAAATTTGTTTTTTATTTAAAATTGAATTTAAATTAAAAAAATCTTAAACGTTTCAAAAAAATTAATTGAAATCCATTAGCCTTGAATATTTAGTTTGTCAAATATCCCATTTGCATCCCTAGTTATTGATAATACCCAAATCTCATCCATTTATATTCCTCTCATATTCCCTCCACATTTTCATTTTCAGTACACAATGATTAAGGGTGGCGATGATTTGGACTTTGGATTTGGGGTAGGTTTAGGTTTATTAAAATTCCCAAATGCAAGCGAACAGATTTGAGTGGAGTCAACCATTTGTTAAATGAGTCAGGTAGGTATAGATCAAATCAGGGGTCCAAATATCGACCAATATATCGATATCTCGATCATATCATATCGGCCATTTTTGTTTAAAAAAAAAGGAGAGAAAAAAATATCAATAGGTAACGAATTTTAAACCTTGGATCAAATTAGTAGATATTTTACAAATTAAAGGATTAAGTTAAGTTTTTTTTTTATGATCGACCTTTCAGAACATGTGCAAGTTTTTCTATCCACACATATCAAATAACTTTAAAAGGAGTGACCCTTTAGAATAAAATGGGAATAGTACTCGAGACTCTTACTTCATGAGCTATCTCAAAAATGTCAACGGTATATTCAAATATACCATGTTATTATCGACAAAATATTATTATTATGTTAATAATACGTATTTATCGCAATAGTAAATTCCCAATAAATTTCTAAGAAATTTACATTAAAACGTGATAAATGATAATATCCCGATATATTTCTGATAAATTCCATAATAAATTGTTTATTTTATTAATATTTTAATTTAATCTATTTTTTATTATTTTTAAATATTATATCATGAGATTTTTTTCATTAATATTCTAATAAAAGATCAAAAATTTAAAAATATCTCAATATTATCTATCATCATTAATATCTCGTGAACGGTTTTTATGATTATGTTCTTGACATGAGTTCTTGATCATTAAAAAGAAGCACATAATGGATGAGATGAGGTCCAGTTAATAAAGTAGCAGAGTTACTGGTAGACCACCAGAAAAATAAAAATAAAAAAGCTCGCTATCCTTCATTTACTTTGGTGCCTCCTTCCAAGAGAGTACGGCACGGCCCCATCATCATCATGTCTCTCACATTCCACCCATGCCTCCCTTCTGCACTGCAACCCTAGACACAGCATAAACAGAGACCACCCATCCCTTCTGCCCTGCAACCCCACGGGGACTGAGAGACAGTGATAGATTGGAAAATTGTCTAAGGGGGGTTAGGGGGTGGTTGGTTCGCCGGACGATTAAGAAGTTCTTTTGGTAATTCGATCCACGAAGAAACCTCTTTTGAATATTTTTCATGCAATTATTTTTTATCGAATTTAATTAATACGAAGAGATTTAAATATATTCGTAAGATTAATCTCATCTCTAATATAAAATAGAAATATTTATGTATTAGAAAAAAAAAATTAACTAATGTTCGCTTGCTACTCATTAGAGACTGAGATTTTTTTTTATTTGAAAATTTTGTTATTAAAAATTACTTTAATTGAACTTACGAAAGAATGCTTTAAGCTCTTCAAATTTAGATAATTGTATATCATTTATTTTATTTTTTTGAACTTGCATAAATTTTTAAATCGTGATTTGATTCAATGGTTGAGTTTGGAGAAGATGAAGAGGTAAAAGATTATTCAAGGGTTGGAGAACTTCTTGTCTTCTCCACCTGTTCAATAAAAAGAACACCATCTTCTCTTGTAATTTGAGTAATTTCACTTACCAACTATCATTTTTTCTTAAAAATGAATCCATACAAGAGAAGTTCGACTTTTTCTAATTCTCCATTCAAATG
This sequence comes from Chimonanthus praecox, assembly GCA_022113865.1. NCBI lineage: Eukaryota > Viridiplantae > Streptophyta > Magnoliopsida > Laurales > Calycanthaceae > Chimonanthus > Chimonanthus praecox. The sequence goes on along the minus strand of CM039089.1, from coordinate 49,477,087 downwards.
CAAAATTGACTGCATTTGGATGGGGGTAACAGGGGTAGCTCCTTATTACCTTTATTTGGTACTTAAGAATAGGAGTAAAAAAAATTCTTTTTAACTCTCTCCTCCTACTTTTGAAAAATAAATTCAAACAGGGGTATTTATAATACCGAGGGAAACCCTGGTTAAGGATAACCACGGATAACCCCTATAAAATTTACCCATCATACAAATAGATACGAGTTTGTACATGAGTGTTTAACATTGACAATCACAAACACGAGTAACACATCCTATGAAACGATGAGACTCAATTTTTAAATATGAAAAAGTTGATTTAATTTATATCAAATTTAGAAATTGCCTAATTGCTTTCAACTTGGTTGAAAAGATTAATTAGGGTTAAATTGAAAATGAGACTGAAAAATTATGTAAAGACTTTTACCACTAAAGGATGTAGGAAATCAGTCCTCTTTTTTTTTCGAATTTACATGTGGAAAACTGTGAGAAACCCAATGTAAAACTGCCATGAGTGATATCCATTGTTCTTTAGGTACACCAAGTGAAATCATGAGAGTTCAAACCTAGCACCTCTTACTTCCTAAGGCGAGAAATTACTAGTTAAACTATACCCATGTGAATAAAGATGTTATGTAATAATTATCCAAATCATGGACTCAAATTATGATAAATCTAAAAGGAGTGACCTTCCTGCTCCCTTTTTAGCTCACCCACCACTCAGCCACATAAGGATGGTCAAAAGATAGCAAGTATATTTCTTTCTTGAAGAAAAGATAGAGCTAAAGGGAACAATTGCTGAGCAAAGGCCTTTCTCCTTTCTCATCTTTAATTATATTCATATTTAATTATGATTGTATATTTGTATTTATAAAATATATAGCATAAAATCTTCACTTTTTTACCATAAACTCCTGTTGAGTATAAAATAATATGGGAATGGAAATGTCTATGACTAGACAAAGGGTTCTCTAAAACTATGTTTGAAGGAGACAAGTCATATATAAAATTTTAAGATCTCAAAGTTTAAATTTAAAAAAATATAGAAATAAGTTTGACTCAATTGATGATTGATGATGACAATAATATTAATAATGTTGGTACAGAAATTGAGTTTCTTCTATTTTAATAATGTTACAACAATTTGCATTCTTCAGCTAAGCAATAGATTCACTTTACATAATTACAACATTCTAATAACAATTAGAATATGTTGTTTATTTCATCAATGTTTGAAAAATTAAAAAGAAAGTGAAACCGCTGTTTAAGTTAGTTTAATCCATATTGAATCTTTTGTTTATTATAATTATTAGTGATAAAATTTCATTTATTTGATGTTAACTTTTCAAGTTTCACTTCACTCAATCACTCTAATATAAATTATATTTTTTTTTATCACTTCGATCTACCACTCTTTCTCGTACTTGCAACTTGTAATCTCTTAGCTCTATTAATTTGGATTGTTTCTAGTGTTTTACTTAAATGTCTATACTATTTAAGTGAGTTTTATCAATTTATCATCTTTTTGTATATTTTTAACTTTTCCAATGCAATTATTTTTAATTCTATCTTTTAAAGTTAATCCACTCATTCAACAAAATGTGCATATTATGTTGGATGAGTTAATTCACTTTAAATGATAGAATTAGAAATAAACTCAATTGAGTCACTTATTGATTCACTCATATGGTAACAATTATAGTGATGCAAATGATAGATCCGAGATCAATAAATAAAGTCATGCGAATTTAGTACAAATTTGATTTATTAACAACTCTCTCTTTGATTGAATCCGATTGAGAAAGTATAGGAGAGGAAAATAATGTGCTGGAGAAAGATAAAAGTGCTCATTTTTTTTATGACCGAGGTGTCCAGGCCTTTTAGAGCAAACGACTAATCTTTGGGGCATGTACAAACCTTCCTACCCATACACACTCACAAACTCTAGAAAGAGTGCCCTTTAGAGTGGAGTGAGAATCGATCACATGACTCTTATTTCTTGAGACAAATTCTTGCCATCATTCTAACTCCTTTAGATTCACATTTTCGCAATCCTCTGTTAATGGGAAAAGCACAGAAGCACATGTATCGAATTAGAGATCACATTTGCACGTGCAAACATGTGAAAGGCACAAGTAAATTTGCATTAGACATACGATTATGCATAAAATTTCACATGCACCAAAACAACACAATTGGCTCATGCACTTTGAAGAGAGGGTGGCACATGCAATACATGTACGCAATAAATGAGAGATATGGGAGCACATCACATGCATATTTAAGTGTCCACTTACTCATTTAAATGCATGTGCACACATGCACAAACGTGTACACACGTGTGTAGAGTTTATTGAGAGATATTTTCTTTTATTTTTCTCTTGAAAACAACATAATATACTAAATATACAGTTTTTTTTTCAAAAAGCTTCTTAAAAGATTAATTTACATTATCAATTTAATTTGTAAATGGTAGGATTTCATATCCATGTATGGTTTCTCTTAAAAAAAATTAATTAAGTAGCCATTTTTCCATAGAAATTTATGAATAATAATATGCTCTCTCCGTTTCATTTTATTTTCTCATTTGAAATATTTGTATTTTTTAAAGAACTCTCTATATAAGACTAGCACTCCATTTGATCTCACCAATTTTCAACACACTTTATACTATTCCAATATAAATGAGACAACTATTTTGAGACAATTCAAAAATCCATATAGGACAACTAATTTGGATCAGTTTCTTTGGATGATTTTGCCTTTGGGTATGTAGTGTTCATAGTGGAGCTTAATACATGAGAATGGATGGATTTGAAAGATACATTAAGAATAACACTTCTCATAAATAAATCTATTTCATTTAAAATATCATGCTTTTCAAGAACTCAAAAAATAATGAAAAATGACAATAATTTTAGATAAATTTTTAATCCAACAATGAGATGAACTTAAAATGGATTCATATTAAATACAAATATTATTCACAAAGAATAGATAAATGAGTGTGAAACGTATTCGGATCTCACTAGATTATATATATATATATATATATATATATATATATATTAATAATATAGGTATCAACATCTCACATTGGAAATGAGATTAATCCTAAGACCGATTAAATTTATAGAGAATATCTCATTAGAATTGAACTTAAATCAAACATACAACCGCACCTTATAAAATGGACATCTTAGACCCTCAAGAATACCAGTGGTTAGATAAAACTTTTCTTAATCCTCTTTAATTAATAAAAGTTGCTTTACTATAAGTGGATTAATTTGATGGAAAGAAATTGAGGTTGTGGGGGTAAATGGCGACGTGCTGCTACCCATCAATTCCATGCAGGGAATGTGCAGAACATGCTGTACCAATTTCCTCTCGGTTTCGTCATTTGGTGTCCCACCATGTCACATGGCTCCCTTCCAACCTACACTCTGCCATGTGCGCCCATGTGCACCAACATGACCTTTACCCATGCCTCCTTCCTTCATCTTTCTCTCTCTCTCCTGTACCATTCCACTTCTTTCCACTCTCTCTTTCTTCTCTGCTGGCCATACCATCTTCACATGCCCCATTTAGAGAAGCCACACCCCTATGCTATCATCTGTGTGACTCAATTGCCCTTCATGCAATCTCCAATTTTCTCAAGTGTCAAAATTTCCAAAAAAAAACAGAAAATAAAAGTTTTTAATTTATTTTGCAATATATTCTTTAAAACCCTAAAGGTCAATGGTGTCACTCCTTACATCTTTCTAATGTCTGTAGTGATCTATCAACTTCCTATATGAAGTCGATCTCAAGATTGGCGCAATGATAAAACATTAGTGAATAATAAAGGTATTTAAATATCTCATGGGAGCTGCATGAAAGTTAAGTAGCTTCTTTTATGAAAGGAGATTTTGAGTTCGACGCAAGCTCAAAATTTTTTAGGCCACTTTCTATGAGGTTACTTTTCATCATTTGGATCCAATATGTGTGTGTAGGGAGGTGTACATGTGCCCCAAAGGATTAATCGGATAAAGTTCTCTATGAATGAGAAGCTTGAACATCTTTGATTGATCATCAAAAACAATATGAACAATATTCAAGAAAAAATTGATAGCAGTAATGATGATGATAATTGTTTCCCAAATCCTGACGGGGGGTGGTCTTTTAATTATTCTAATTAATTTTGTCATACAACATATGAAGTATACACATTCATCAGATAAGATAAACTTCAAGAGACAGTGTGAATGTGCATAACAATGATGAGCATAGAGACATGGTGGTTTCATAACATAGCTAACTGCAATGCTAACAATCCATAGCAATCTAATCAAGAAAGCATAAAGCATGTAAGAAAATAAAGCAGGAGAGATGGAGAGATAAAACTCGATCTAAAAAGATTCGGTTGTTCCTGTCTATGTCCTTGCCCCGAGCCACGTCTGAGAGTTAACTCCACTAACCCATCCTTCTTACTGGTGAAAGACAAAACTGTTTACACCAATCTTCGTTAGTTCCCTAGTCCCAAGGGGTTTCTTTCCGGGTTCAAGACTGACCCTTCTTTCCGTCCTCAGAACAAGGTTTGCCAACCTTTCCTCTTCTCCTTCTTCTCTCTCAAAGAGAACAAATATTACATTGAAGCATAGGTGTAACTCTCACAAAAATAACAAAAATAAGAATGAAGCTCAACTAGAATTACTCAAAATGATAAAATAGAGATGGCACAGCTCGTGGTTTGGATTTGGGTTGCTAGAGCATCTCTAAGTGATAGGCATATCTCTCTCTTTTGGTGGCTATGGGAGTGGTGGATTCCTCTATTTTTCTCTTATATTCTTAATCCACTTCTTCCAGCAAATTTCTCCTCATAATGGTTGGTATATATAATGGGATTTAAATTACTGTTGTCATACATTAAATCAAAATATATCCATTTTGAAACATATTTAATGCACCACCTACCAGACCGTTGTCGCCTAACAGTCGCCGATTAGGGAGTCTGGTCAACGCCAAGCACCTGTTCAATACATATTCAAATTTGCACAGTCGACAGTTTGTGTGTAATAGTTGACAAAAGATAAAAAAAGACGTGCTCTGTTCTGAGTGTTATCATTGTCGACGGTTACCTATCTATCAGTGGCAGTAACTTATCAGAGACCATCCATTTGTCACAGTCCATAAACTGTCGCCAGTTGCCTGAGCAACTGTTGACGGTTAAATATCAGAGACTTGGCTGCATTATATTCTTTACAGTTCTGTGATGTTTCTACAGGTTTTGATTTGTTCTTGATGCTTGGTCTTACACAGGCTTATCAATTTTGATCATGAGCCTTTTGATGTTCTTGAAGCTTGGTCTTTCACAGGCTCAATCTTCAAGAGCAGTAGTCCATGAGTCATTTAAATTTGTATTTGACTCTCCTCTTGGCCTTTTGGTACTCTTGATATATAGAGGCAAAATGTATTATATGTCTGCAAAAACTCTAATACAAACATTAGTACCACAAGTCAATGGTTTAGTTATAATCAAAATATATCATTGACTTTTGGGGCTAACACGTGAAAAAACATGGAATTATCAGTTGGAGTACAACTCCACTTAGGGCCAATGTTGAGCTCATACTTATTTTTCTTAATTATGCTTTAAAAAAAAAAATGATATCACTTTCTTATAAAATAGGGACTAGACTTACAATGTTATTTTATAAAAGAAAAATCAGAGCAATAATGTCTTGTTAAGTTAAATGTTGGGTAACTAAAAAAAAGGGTAAAAATGTACAGATGACTATAATAGTTCATAAAGTATAATAGAAAAAGTGACTGAAATTTGAAAATGATTTGATATCTTTTTATTATAAATTTAAGTAGTTGGGTGTAATATCAAAGTAAATGAAGGAATTGATATAAATATAACTAATAGCAAAAGAGCAGATTTGACTTAATGCAAGGAAGTTATTTAAATGCTATGTGATGAAAGAATATCTTGCCTATCAAGAGAATAATTTTATAAAACAATTGTTAAATCAACAATCTATTATAAACTTGAGTGTTGGACATTAAGAAAAACAAACTAATAAGTTAATTGTAAAAAACATATATTCTAAAATCAATGAATAGAGCATTGTTAAAAGATAGAAATAAAAATGAGAAAAAAGTTGCTTAAGTGAATTAGACAAGTAAATAGGAGACACAAATGGCCTCTCTTAAAAAAGTTAAAAATCTTCTAAATAGAAGGATTAAGAATAGAGAAAAACTCTTAAAAAATAATTGAATTAGATAAAGTTATTATAAAGAAGATAATGAAGGGTATAATTTTATAATAAAAAAATAAAGGAAAAATAAATTCAAAAAAGGCTCCCCATATTGACACCCGTTTTTTCTACCTCTACACACCCGATTTAAAAAAAAAAAATCGAGTGAAATTACCATTCTACCCCTCCATGTTCTATTCATCCAAATGAACTATTGGTTCATTTTCAGTTCGTCCGGATGAATGTACTCATCCGAGCGAACAAATAGGTGTAATTTCAGTTAGTTCGGATGAGTGTTCATTCATTTGAATGTAGAGTTTGGTTCATTCGAATGAATGAGTCAAATTTTGTAAAGGATTGACATATATTTGTTCATTCGTTCGAATGAACACTCGTTCGTAAGAACGAAAATTACATTAAGGTATTCATTCGGATGAATATATTTATTCAAACGAACTAAGAATGAATTGAAAATTTGTTCGAATAAATTTATACGCAGGGGTAGAATGGTAATTTCACCCCAAAATTCGAAAATGGGTGTGTAGAGGCAGATTTTTCGAGTGTCTATATGGCTCCCCTTCAAAAAATCAGCTTAAGTAAATGATATAATAAAAGAAATTACTTCTAAAAAAATAAAATTAAAACAAAAATTATTTGAGAGACTTAAATAGTTCAATGTATGTACCTCCAATCGAACCATAGAAATAAGTATATCTCACTTGAGATACCACAAAAGAGAATTTTTAGGTCCCACCTTATTGGGTATGATGTAAAGAGGACTATAAATAATTTTTGTATGAAGTTTCACTTTCATATGATTTTATTTCTTGATTTTAAACTTTTAAAAATCAATGGTTTATGTTTATCAAAATTTAAAGACTGAGATTATATAGTTTAGATTATCAATTGATAGTGAAATTTTATGTACTCAATATTCATCCAATTACCCACTAAATAAAATTAAATCATTGGGAGCTAAGATTGATCTAATGAGATATCTCTAATATTATTTTGATAGTGTATCTCACTAACCTAACCATGATAATAATTGATAATGATAAGGAGGCACGCCAATGGCCAGCGCAGCACATAGTGGCAAATGCGTATATTGAGACAAGTCCAGTGGCGTTTGCGAGGGCGATTCTTCCATAAATGGAGTGGGGGCGGGAAGGAAACGAAACGAAACGAAACGAAGCAGCAGCATAGTTTTTTTTTAATTTTTTTTTTTCCCTCCATGGCTATGAGGTCAAGACCAAGAAGAAGCCTCTGGGCCACGGACAAGAGAAGAAGATTAAAGGAGGCGAAGAAGGCGGCCGGAAAGACGTGCTGGAAGAAGAGGAAATGGAACAAGAGAGGGGGGCCGGAGGAGAAGGGGTATGTGGCGGAGAGGCTGGAGGCCCTGAAGAAGCTGATAGATGGAAAGGGAGAGATGAAGGCAGATCGAATCTTCCAAGAAACAGCCCATTACATCCTTTCTCTGCAAATACAAGTCCAGTTGTTGCAGAGGTTGGTCGATTTTTATGGCTCCATCGACAAATCTCTTGTATCATAATCTCACATTTTGCAATAATACCATCCTTTTTATTTTCTGGATTTTCTTCTTTCTCTACGTTTTTTTTTTAAATATGAGTATCTCTACCTGACATTAAAGGTAAGATAAAGTCGATAAAGAGTACTTTGTGAGGAGTGATCTAAAAAAGTTTCAACGTAAATCAAACACGAGATCTCTATTTTTTAAGGAAACTTCTCTCTACACAGTGATGTTTTATTTCTCACTCATCAGTATATTTTTCATGTTTTTAATAAAAAAGGGATGGTGGTCCACATTTGATATACAAGGGTCATTACATATAAAAACCCAAATTACATAAGAGTTTGAGCTTAATCTAATTCAAGACTTCATGCGTAAGGAGAGCTTTTTAATTCATTACATTAAAGAAAGGCACTGATATATCATGTCCCACTCATCAGTGTATTTTTCATTTTTAAGTTAAAGAAAAAAGGATGGTGCGGTCCACATTTGATATACAAGAGCCATTGGATATAAAATTCCAAATGGTTCCGAGTGGATCCTTGTCTTTCACCTTGAACCGACGGTTGATCCATCATTTACATATGTTTCAGTTTTCACGGACGGCTGGATTTGTAAGATTTATCTGATGCAAATTCCATCAACGGTCCAGCAATTTTGAAATAGTTTGCGTCTTAATCCATAGTTGTTCGATCCATTCTGTATTTTACTTCTAAACAGAACACTTCGGTTCTTGAGCTTTTCCAGCGTTCTCCCTTGGAAAGACGAATTTTTTTTAATATATAAATAGTGAAAATTAAAAGTTTTATTTAAATTAACTACTTTTATATTTATCCTTTTGATGATTGAACCATATGTGAAGGTGTACTTTTCTCACCACTTTCACTCATTTTAATTTCTAATTTATAAAATAAGCTAAAGAAATAACAAATAAAAAAATTAAACTTTCAATTCAAAGCATATAATAATAATATAGTAAATAGAAATTGAAGGATTGCATATAACTCGTGTAAAATTTCAATCTATAGCTGCCTCAGTTGACATTCTAAGAGAAATTAAATATTTTATAAAATATTTGTAAAAGAGGAAATGAAATAAAATATAAAAAAGGAAAATATAGAGAAAGAAAAATACTTTTTCCCAAATAGAGATTTTCAAAGAGCTGGAGAAAACACTTGAGAAAAATAGTGCCAAAAGGCAGAACAACTTGAAATGGAAAAAAAAAATGGAAATGGAAGATGGGTAAAAGATTAAATTACTTCTTTACCCTCAAATGTTTATTTAAAATAAAAAACTTGTAAAGATATTTTGGAAAATTAAGCAGTTGAAATAAAAAAATGGAAAGTAGAGGATAAAATTAACGGATATGCAAAATGCTGGATCAGGGATCGGTATGGATGTTTATGCCGATCCCTTTCTTTAAATGTTTTGCTTAAGGGTCTAAATATCGATCGATACATATCATATCGGCCGATACGTATTGTATTCGCCGATATTCATAATATTGGTCTATATCTCGGCCGATATCACAATATCGGTCAATATCAGTCTTTTTAAAAAAAAAAAAAAAAAGAGAGTGAAAAATATCGGTCGATATATCGTATTGGCGGATACTGAATTTTAGACCTCTGGTTTCGCTGTTCCGGTCGAAATGGAACAGATCAGACAACTGAGGTCCGTGGGTCCTAAATTAATTATTATTTCAAAATCCATTTACAAATTACAGCGGTGGGCCTCTAAAGGACTATGAACAGGATCAGTTGGGCCTAGCTTGGCCCAGCAATGTCCAACCAAAGCAAACTTTTGACTCCATTTATGTGTGTGCCGACAGCTACATAGAAAATTCTTATTTTTCACTAGTTTTGGCATTTATTTTGGAAAAATATTTTTTCATTCATATGTTTTTTATTTTCAAAATATAGCATAACTTTTTAAATTTTAATAAGACCATTGGTGAAAGCTTCAGCAATACGTATCATATCGACTAATACATATCACTTACGTATCATATTGACTAATACATATCACTTTTATATCTTGCCGATACGAATCAATTGATATGACTGAAAATTTGCATGATACCTCATAAATTCAACCATTTTCATTTATTTTTTATTTAAAAAAAAACTATTTTGACCATTTTTATGTTGAATCTTACATTTACTATAATTTTAATAATATTTTGAAGCAAGTTCTTGAGACGTTAAAGGTATTTATCGATTTCAAACTTTTTCTTTAAAATTTGTATATTTTTAGTTATTTTCATGATTTTTTTGAATTTTTGTTCGAAGATAATTCTGATTTTGAGGTTTTTTGTGAAAAATAATTTAATGAAATAATATTAAGAATGGAAATGTCTTGATGTGATTGATAATTGTAGAATGTGTGTTCAAAGTTTTTTTTGAAATATTCATGAAATTTAGGTTTTCAGAGATATTTCTCATTTTTTAATTTCTAGTAAAAAAATTAATGAAATAACAAGAGTCTTATATATTTAACATGTAGTACGCAGGTATATGTGATAACCATGAAGTTGTCAGTCTTCAATTATAAATTTTGGCAGAAATATGTAATATTAATAAAATAAATTCAATTAAAAATTAAATACTATTTGAATTTCTAAAATATAGTTAATGCTTTTATTTTTAATTACTTTTTATACAAATAGAGATCGAAAATTTGCTCTATAGCCGAAATTTGTAATTGAGGGACTATAAACAATTAAAAGGCGAAGGCGTGAAGAAGAAGGCGGGGGGGTGGGGTGGGGGGGGTGGTGGGGTCACATAAGTGACGGCCAGATCATGCGTTGGGGGCATGGACCAGAAAGAGGGCGGATGATATCAGCCATTGGATCCAATGAGCTTTGGGCCCCTCAGCATACTGGAATACCATGGGGCCAGTTGTCAAGCACTGAAGATTCCACTTGTCATGCCAGGTTGGGCACACCAATTTGTGACAGTACTTGTGAGTAATTTCTTTTTTTAAATTTACCTGTAATTTCTAAAAAATCAAGATTATTAAATTATAAATGCAAGATGAAAATTTTATCATAATGCACAAAGCAATGTACTAGAAGAAATATATAAAATGGTAAAAAAAATTGAAATTTGATTGTACTTCTCTCTTTTGCTCTCTTTTCATCTTTTTCAAAAGTAAAGAAGTCTAGCTTAATTGGCTCCTATCTTAGGAAGTCGGAGGTTGCGGATTTTAACTTCTATGATCTAATCTTGATGTGCCCTAAAGTTAGTGGACTTACTCGTGGGAGTTTTACACTAAGTATCTTTTGATTTCTCACACGAAAATTCAAAAAAAAAAAAAGATAAAATTAAATTTTTCTTTAAAAGTGGTGCATCATGAGAAAAAAGAAATTGCGGTTCAAAAATACTATTCTATATATATTTTAATTAAATCATACATGCACAAATAATTTAAATTCTTCAATCTAATCTATTATATGTTTAAATTTGAATAGGTTTTAAAGGAGTGACTGCAATTTAAATGACAAGTTCTATTTTATAGTTAAATATATATAGCAAGTTTTTATGATAAGTAAGTTTATCGTTCAGAAATGAGAGGTCTCATATTTGAGTTCTATAGTTATTCGATGTCTTTGATTTGCAACGTACACATAGAACTTTACTCAATAGCATTGTAATCGAAAAGAAGTTAACCTTTGAATTCTTCGTTTTAAAAAAAAAAAATCAGTGAACTTCTTATTACTGAAGATTGAAATTTATGATTATAAAATATTTATATTTGAAAAATAATCATTAATGTAAGTTCCATTCGAATCTTTTACAAAATTAGAATTTACTTCAAAGGTTAACCATGCTTAGTTGTAATTTCAATTTCTTAAATAATAGATGTCGTGAATAAATTTTATTATAAATATTTATATAATAATTAATGTTAAATTGTTTACATTATAATTGATAATAATAATATTTTCCAATTTGATATTTATAATTCATGTTTTTACTCATATGTATTTTATTTTTTCCAATATTTCATATAAAATTAATTAGAATAACTTAATAATAATATTTAAATGTATCAAAAAAATTAAGAAATGCCAGACAATATCTAAGCCTAATATGTTTTTTAGAAACTACCGAGTAATAGTAGTTTGAATTTTACAAAGTTTTGATATTATAATTTAAAATTTAATGCTATTTGAATTGGAGGGATTTATAATTTTCATGGAAAATGGAGAGTGGCGAGATTGTGACTATGGCGGCGGCGTGCAGGGGACAGGACAGGTTACAGCTTATGTGATTCTGTACTGCTGTGCTGCAGAGCAAAATGAGACCTTCCTCTCTCCTGGGGCTGGAGCTCCCCACACGAGAAATCACGTGGATCCTATTGAGTCGAGTTAAGAAGATAAAAAGTCATATAAAATTTGACTCAGTTCAAATTGAAGATTTTATAGGTTAATCTGACCCGATTCAACCCAATTCAACCCAACTAAAATTAGATTAAAATGAGCTTAGAATACGGATTGAGTCAAAATTCAAATTATAATTCGGGTCAGATCGGGTTGAGAATTCAAGTCGGATCGAGTCAAGTTCTATATATATCAAGTCAAGTCGAGTTAGATTTTAAGAAATCCGACCCGAATTTCAGCCCTACTCTCTCTCATGTTTCTTCCCATCATTTCCCTTCTCTCTCTATTAATTACATGTAATAGATCAGGTAATCTTTAAAGAGTAGATTTTTTTTCTAACGTAGCGATAAGATTGTTTTTCTAACGTAGCGATACCTGATATGGGTTTTGCTCTATTGTCCATTTGAGCTTACTTGCCTGGCTCGTGTGTTCTTTTTGCCCTCCTTCTTGCCACTCTTGGGCCTATTTTTGGTTTCTACTTTTTAATCTATTTTTTTATGTCTGTCCTGGGAAAACTGTAAATTCTTGGACTTTGTTCCCATTTGACTGTAATATACTAACCATTATTTAAAAAAAAAATATGAACTAAAAATGTCTTGCATTATAAATGAAATAAAATAAAAGGAAAAATTGTATCATAAATCTCCATATAGGTGTGGGCGAATTTGCTAGATGTATATTGATTCATTTGGTCCAAATTCTATGGATCTAAGAATCCCAAGAGCCAATGGCATCAATCCATACAAATTCATGCCAACTTTGATAGATCCAAAAAATGTGGATCTTCATGCGCCCAAGCTTGTTTTTGTAAGAGATTCTTTCCTCTTGATTTTAGGAATGACATGGCATGCACACGTGGAATTCGTCTCACTACTTCCGCTTATCCGTTGCAAATGGGCCTGTGGACATTGAAGGCCCAAAACATGATAAAACAGGCCCTAACCCATATTGCTACTATGCGGGCTCAGTTTGAGGTGCTTCTAGGCCCATTAGAACCCTTGGAAAGTCCGAAGTCCTCTCTTACTTGCATCAATTTTATCATAAAATTAGAGCGCAATTTCCACAATCTCATCTAATAGTTCGAGACTTGCACGTGATTTTTAAAATGCCTGAGCGACTCAATTGATTCGAGACACTATCTCCACTCGATCAAGTTTTAGTCTGACTCGGCGAGCCAACCCAGTTTCATAAAAAACTTGATAATACTTCCTTCTTTTTTCTTTTCTTTTTTTTGCTTTTCTTAGTTTTTTATCCAATTGAGTTGACTTGGCCAAGTCAATTGAGTCAAATTCAAGCTTTTAAACTTTAGATCAAATTAATGCAATAGATAAATTGGCATTAGCCTGTTATGTGACTAGTGAGGCCCAACCTAGATATGGGCATGGGATTCGGCCAGCCTAATATTAGATAGGCTTGAGAGCTTAATTTTCTAGATTCCATCAATTATGAGGCTTTTGACATATCAAGTATCTAACACATCCATTGACCACAGGAAAGGAAAAAAAATGGTCCATGATTCCATATGCATCAGGATGAGGGGTCGAAAATTCGGCCAAACCGAGATTTTGACTGAATTTTTGTATCAGCTGAGATTTTTTCTCTCTCCTCAAATATTTTTATTTTGAAATCTCGGTGGTTTTTGTCTAAAAAAATCTAAAAAAGGCTTTTTTAAAAAAATAAAAAATATAAATATCGTCCGATATTCATTCAATATCGGCAAATATCGGCACAACCGTTATTCTTTTTTTTTTTTTAAAGAATATGAAGAAATCGGCCGATTTCTTTTTTCTCTGGTCGATACTGTGCGTATTAGTCGAGATATCTCGGTCCTTGAAAACCCGAGATATCTCGGCCGATACGCACAGTATCGGCCAAGATTTATACCCCTGATCTGGATATAGATCAAGTTGATGTGCACCTGAATTTCTACCCTGCAAGCGTAACTGGATCCGGGTCTCAAGTCAACATACGAAAAGTAGAAAAAAATTAGAAGCCGAAGTACTCCCCAATTAAGATCCAAATACAAATGAAGAACACAATCCAAACTATACTTAAATCCAAATATTAAAGGCCTGCTTCGTAAAATATTCCAGTAGACTTGTGATTCCTTAAATTCTAGAATCAGTAATTTCTTGATCAAGGCTGATTGTCAAACGGCAACAAACTCACTCTTTCACAAACCTTTATTGAAATAAAATTTAGACTCAATTTCTACAAATCAAGTCAAGGAATTCAATCATAGAACTTCTAAAACACCAACATCTTACGAATATGATTAAAAGAAATCCCGAAGCCCAATTTCAATCTCAAGAAATAGTAAAAGGCTGAAATCTCACTAGGAAATTGACATCATGCAGGATTCACTAATGAAATTTAAATTCAATTGAATTAAGATTGAATTACAGAATATAATTTTAAGTACGTTTAAATCAATTGAACATTCAAATTCAAGATGCAAATTTAACATCTCTCATGTATGAATTAAGATTAACTCAATATAAATTCAGAATAATATAACTTGGACTCACCACGCTTGGAGAGACCAAAGCAACCATGGCTTCAACTTGGATTGATCGGATTGTACATACAATGGCCAAGGTCTCAATTTATAGAGATACAAGGTGAGATAATTATAGATCTAGCAAAAAAAAAGTTAGATCTAAGATCTTCTCCGCCATTCTCTCAAAACTTTGTCTACATATATTAAAATTACAAATTTAATCCTGTTAGAAAGGTTATTCAATAAACTTTCCAATAAATCTAATTTTATGGAATCTGATATCATTTTCTACCTCAAATCTGTCTGCAAACTAAGATCATATTTTCTTCTAAATCATTGAGTGACACATCTCTTATCTAAAAATAAAAATAAAAATTAATAATCTTAAATTGATAGGGACACCCAAAGCGAGCCCTATCCTCTCCTCTCCCTTTCTTGTCACTCTTCCTTGTGGCCAACAAATGGACCACTTCTTTGACCTGAATTTGGCCTATTGTAATAGATTGGGCCTGACGTAATGCCCAAGCGCATGAGCCATTAATTTAAGCGTTTTAGACCCCAATGGAAGTCATTTTGGGTCAATTTTATGCCACCAAATTCTACTACAATTTTGGATGAAATTATCTTCTATTAATAGGCTTGATTCATTTTCAAATTCACCCTCATCACTTCTACAATTCTAGACTATGGATAGCCCCTGTGTTTAATAGGCTTGATATCAAGGTAAAAAAGAAGAAAAAAACATTAAAATGCTTGAGCATTTTTGGTGCATGTGCATAAAGGCTCCAAGTGGGGCCCAATATATGATGGATCAAAACTGTTGAAATCATTATTTTTTCTTTTAAACATGAATCCAACCTTTTATAATACTCATTTGATGCAACCTCATCATTGATTCATCAAGATAAGAAGAATTTATTGAATGATTTATTTTCAATCTTAAAAAATCCTGATTAAATAAACTTTTGATAGATAGTTCTAATGACAATCTATCTGTCCAACCCAATATTGGGTAGCTCAAATAGTTACTTTCTGCCTAATGAAACGAGAGGTGGCCAGTTTGAGTCCTAACAGTATAAACTAGGAGCGTCCTGTGTGTGGAGGTGTAAGACGCTCCCCCGAGGGGTTTATGGGGGCCCTTGCCTCGTTGTGGAATCCCACCCTTTAAGGTGTTGGGTTAGAGAACCTAGGCATTTCAGCCCAAATGTATATCAAACCTACCCTGGATATTAATATTTGGAATTTGAAATTTCCATAATCCATGTAATTCTGTCTTCATAATTCAAACAGCACAAAAAATTCAACTTGAACATTTTAATTGGGATTAATTGGGAAAAAATTGAAAAATTAGAACTATTTGGAAAATTCATAATTCATTTGACCATAGAATTCAAGTGTCACCAAACAAGTAGTTCATCGGAGAATTAAGTAAATTTCACAATGTTCTAATTTCACCTAAATTCCCAATTTGGAATTCTTTGGGCTTTGTTTGGCAGCCTAATATATAACGTCCATTTTTGGTGAAACCAGAATTCTAAAATGTTCTGAAATCCTATATAAATTCCTAAACTGAAGGTGACATTTTGGAATTCCAAAGCCAAAATAAAATTGGATCATGAAAAAATCCCAGATAATATTCTAAACCTACCAACCACGACAGTTCTTCCAATTCCAGACTGCTGAAATTTTCTGCCAAACAGAACGAATCCAAATCCACCTAATTAGGGACCAGATTCTTTGAGACACTGCTTGAATTCAAACCCATTGACAGCCGTAAGAAAAGATAGAAGCCCCAGAACGGACATCATTAGGTCTTCCAACCTGTCATGTTTTTTAATGACAAAAGGTGTCCAAGCCTCTTACCCGACTAATCCTTCGGGGCATGTGAAGACCTCCCAATCTGCACATTAAATTCTTCTTAGGCAAGTGGCTCTTTGGGGTTGAGCGTGAATTGAATAGAAGATTCTCGCTTCCTCTTAGCCGTCAGGCCAACCCGTCAGGGTTCCCAACCTGTTATGTTTATCAACATCCCTACGTGCTTGTGGAAATACTGTTAACCAACGACAATTCAGTCCACAGAACCTGGAAAGAATTTCAGTACCAAAGATCTCCACATTTGATCAGCCTGGACCTAAAAAGGATCAAGCGATGGCAAGAACTATCTGGAATTTAGTCCAACCTGGGTAAACATTTGGAGGAGATTCATAGGAGATTCATAGCTGGTTTACCAACTGTTTGGATGAATACCCCACCCACCCAAAAAAAATGAGCAACTCATATCCAAATCCAACACCCGAAGATGCACGTGCATCGTCCTGTGTCAAGAATACATATAATTCATGTTCAGGCTCCACATCGGTATCAGACAAAAAAGGACATACGGGTGCAACAACCCACATCACCAAAATCATGAGGTTCATGGTATGTAGATCTGGTACAAGAAATCAGAATAAAAGGATTGAATATCCATTTGATAAACCGCGATCAATTGGCTAGGATCTTCTGATGGTTAAACAGGCCTCCAATGTTAGAATCAAAGGTTCAAATATCAGCCAATACATATCGTATCAGCCGATATATATCGAATTTTTCAAACCGAACAATATCGGCCGATACAATATGTATCAGCCGTACAGTAGTATTATCGACCGATATAGCCGATATTCGGACCGAAATATCGGTCTCAATATCGGTATTTAATTTTTTTTTAAATGACCGATATTCGGACCGAAATATCAGTCCCAATATCGATATTTAATTTTTTTTTTTTTAAAAAAACACCGATACGATTTTTACACGATTTTTTTGCTGTTTTTAACGATTTTTTGCAGTTCGTCAGGATACGATTTTCACGATTTTTTGCGGTTCATAACGGTTCGTCACAGTTCGTCAGAATATGGCTTTCACGATTTTTACGGTTCTTCGCGGTTCGTCACGATTTTTGAGATTTTTTCACGGTTCCGATATCGGAGGAGAGAGAAAATGTCGATATCGGAAGGAGAGAGAAAAATATCGACCAATATATCGGCCCAGGCGTTTTTTAAATCCCTGGTTAGAATGACCCGCAAAGGGTTTTAATCTAGACAAGCACTCCATGGTGGATGTTTGTATCTTATTGTAGAACTCTTCTGTTCGACAAAACAACTATCAAATGGTCTTCCAATGGTTTAACAGGTCCAATTTCAGAATCGCCCTAATGTATATTAATGTAAAAACACTCCATCGTGGATGCATGCATTCTTGTGATTAAAGCATACATTACCTGGAACTATTGTACAACTTTTCTTTCTTGATTACAAAAAATGTCACAAATTTTAGATCCAGATAAAAGTAACAGCTAATGCATAGGGACCAGAATGGGTCCAAGAACAGAAAAGTTTAACAGACCTCTCAATGATAACGAGCATGTTCTTTCAAATGATTCCTCAACAGCCCACAAATAAGGGCATCCCTAATCATTAGTGTAACACTTTCCTGATGACTAACTTTGTGTTGTGGTGCTGCTAGGTCTAGAAGGCCCGAAGTAGTTTGTCACCAATCCCATAATGGCAAACCTGGTAAGATTACAAACATAGAAACACACCCTTATCAAAACAATATGAAGTTGTGAACTTAATCATCTACATAGGCAATCAAGACTTCTAGAAAGTAAGAACATCAAAAAAGATAATTAAACTTTCCAATTTAGAATTACTGATGCGTTTGGATGAGGGGTAGAGGGGTGAGACTGAAAGTAACTATCGTTTACCCCCGTTTGGTAACGAAGGAAATGGACAAGAAAATCTCAAGTTTCCCCTCCCCAGTACAAATCCGAAAACCCTTTCACTGAAAGAGGTAATCACTTTACCTCTCCCTTAGGATAGTTTCTTTCCTCTTATACCTTTTCTACTGTAATTAACAAACAAGATAAGAAAAACCCATGTTCAAGAGACACCCCTTAACCCCTCAAAAATTTACCTCTCATCCAAACGCAGCAAATATGATGTATGGGCAAGTGAAGACACTTTCTTTTGGTGGGGTGGGGTGGGGGAAGAGAGAGAGACAGAGTTGTGGATGCTCTTGCTTGGAAAGGTCCCACAATCACATAGTCAAGGATTTCTATAGGACATAGTAGAGGGCAACAATTACTAGAAGATTTTTTTGCAAAAGGAATGTATTATCATTTCATAATCAAATTTGCATAACTCACTGCTTATCCACAAGGAATGAGTTCATACACACACACTGACAAATGTGGGCAACGTCACGCATGAGCAACAATGCCCAGGTGGGCCCCACGGGACCACATGGCTAGCGGGCATGGTTGGGGTGGAGTCCGTTTGAAAGGTTTTTCCAGATGATACTTTCTACAAAAAATCAGGTCCATTAGATTTCAAAAGGAATGTTTTTAAGGGTCCGAAAATCAGCTTTTGCATGGATCAATCCAATGATGAGATCAACTAAAAACCGGTTCAAATTGGGACCCAATTCACAGGGTAGGATAGGGTGTGAGAGGGTTATTGGGTTTAAATGGGGGCTAAGTGAGCCCAACCTAAGTTTGTTGCTCATGGGCAATGTCACCCATTAGAACCTAGTTATATATTTATTAACAAGGATCACCTAAAACAGTTCGCATAAGACTTTCATGAGAACATTTTTGTAGGGCCCGTAGTAAACTCCCTCACACCCACCTACCCCCTGTGAACTGCACCTGCACCCAATTTGACAATAATTTGACTTTTAAAGCCCATTGATCTAAACCGATGAATTTTCATTGTTAAATAAATGTGAAATTTTGAGAGCCTTAAAAATATGATTTCTCTTATCCAATCAAGATGAAATTTTATAGACATTATATAAAAGCCAAAGTCTTTCAAACCCACCCATCCATGTGGGTCCAAGTGGCACCCATTAGCCATTTGCACCACACTTGGCGCAAACTCATTAATAGGGGAGAGCTCCAATATATTTATCAATTGCATAACTATTCTTGTTAAAATCTTACAATACATTTGTATCTCGCGATTTGTACAATATGGCAAGTAGAAGGATTTGTATTGCTTCAAAATCTTATAATTCCCATGAATATATGGGGTTATTTTGAATTTGAAAGCATGGACTTTTACTTTTATTTTTTGGTTTTTATGATTTTCTAGGGCTGAGTTGATGGGTCTTTAAGACCTTTCAATTTTTTTTTTGGGGTGGGGGGGGGGGCTTTTTTGTTGCATTGTTAGCTTTTTAGAGCATTAGTTGAAGTATATATCAGCATTTACCCATCCATGTGGGCTCCAAAGAATAGCTATAAATTGTTTTACTTCATTTTACCATCTATATGAATATTCAATTAATATAGAAATATAATTAGAGAATTGCTTTTACTATTACTTTTTAGATATGTTTTATTTTATTTCATATATATATATATATATATATATATATATATATATATATATATTGATGACCAAGGTGTCCAAGGGTCTCACCTGTATCTAGACAGTGGACATTTTAACCCGACTAGTCTTTAAGGCATGTGCAAGCCTCCCAATCCCACACACATTGGGTAAGCAAGCCCACAGATGTACATATTTCTCGGGGAAAACGATTGTGAATAATTCTACAACTTTTAATTCAAGATTTGCGACTAAAGACATAAAACAATTTCATTAATATAATTTGATTTTCACAACATGAGTATAAAGATAAAACTTTTTTTCATCAAAAATGTACAGTGAAATGTCCATATAATGTATGGACACTGATTGCAAAATCTAAAGCTCAAACCTGAAAAGAATGCTAATGGAACTAAACTCCACCTTCAACACTTTTATTCAAAAGATTGAGAACCTTTTTAGACCAGAGCATTTTCGGTCAATCTCCCTGACGAACTCTTTTGTTGAAGGTAAGTCATTTTATTAACACCAACCAAAGGGAGTGTAGTGGTGTGGAGTTTTTGTTGCATTGTTAGCTTTTTAGAGCATTAGTTGAAGTATATATCAGCATTTACCCATCCATGTGGGCTCCAAAGAATAGCTATAAATTGTTTTACTTCATTTTACCATCTATATGAATATTCAATTAATATAGAAATATAATTAGAGAATTGCTTTTACTATTACTTTTTAGATATGTTTTATTTTATTTCATATATATATATTGATGACCAAGGTGTCCAAGGGTCTCACCTGTATCTAGACAGTGGACATTTTAACCCGACTAGTCTTTAAGGCATGTGCAAGCCTCCCAATCCCACACACATTGGGTAAGCAAGCCCATAGATGTACATATTTCGCGGGGAAAACGATTGTGAATAATTCGACAACTTTTAATTCAAGATTTGCGACTAAAGACATAAAACAATTTCATTAATATAATTTGATTTTCACAACATGAGTATAAAGATAAAACTTTTTTTCATCAAAAATGTACAGTGGAATGTCCATATAATGTATGGACACTGATTGCAAAATCTAAAGCTCAAACCTGAAAAGAATGCTAATGGAACTAAACTCCACCTTCAACACTTTTATTCAAAAGATTGAGAACCCTTTCAGACCAGAGCATTTTTGGTCAATCTCCCTGACGAACTCTTTTGTTGAAGGTAAGTCATTTTATTAACACCAACCAAAGGGAGTGTAGTGGTGTGGATTGATATCGAAGCCAAGCTATATAAGAAGCGGATACGATAAATAGTTGTGTTGTATACGAGGTTCAGTTTGGACTAGGCTGCATACAGTTGTATACGAGACCAAGTTGTCTACGAAAGTTGTGCCAATACGAAGCGAGGAGGGGGACGGGACATACTATGAAAGCCATACATACAGATCAGGGTATTCTTACTCTAGCATTAGGTGAATCTGTTACGGAGAAGGGGGTAAAGTTCTTTTTTATGGCTAATCAGTGTTGACGTAAAAAAAGTTCCTTTTATTTGGCACTTTCTACGTTGACTGACTTACTTCCATTTCCATTTCTATATGGACAGACAGAGACACCCACTGAGCCATTCAGTGTAGTTGTGTGCTTGAATTGGAACACCGCAACCTTAAAGTCTTAAACCATTTTTTTTTTTAATTATATACAGGTGTGTTAGTCAATGGAGGGAACTGATGGTGTCATGGGGATGACAACGTTACCTTGCAAGTAGGGCAAGCCACAGTCCCCATGACCTAGGCCTAGCTTAAAATCTGAGCAGACCTGTAACACTCCACCTAGCGGCAGTTGGGCATGTGGGGAGTTATATGTGAGGAGAGCCAACCATGGATGAGGCCAAGTGGGCCAGCGCCCAAGCAAAACCGTGCAGACCCAGGTGGAGCCCAAAGCGGACAATCTCATCCTTGGGGTGGGGTTGGGTCGTGACAAGTGGTATCAAAGCACGGCTCAACACTCAGACTGTGGGGGCTCTACTTGCGTGACATTGCCTGCCTGTGTGTGTGGATCCCCTGTCAGTGTGATGTGACAGAGTCGTGGATTGTAACACCCCACCCAGTGGCAGCTGGGCATGTGGGGAGTTATATGTGAGGAGAGCCCAACCATGGATGAGGCCTTTTAGGCCAGTGCCTAAAGCAAAACCGTGCGGACCCAAGTGGGGCCCAAAACGGACAATATCATCCTTGGGGTGGGATCAGGTCGTGACAAGAACCCAAATCTATGGTCACCTGCCAAATTGCCAAATCATTTGGCCAGGATTGGATCAACTTAGGTGAGACCTAGATGATAAAGACCGCAACAAAAATAATCACTTCAGATAAAATGATTACATAAATTGGCTGAAAACCCAAGTTTCAACCAATTTATGTAATCATCTTGTGTCACTTTCGCTTGAGCACTTGAACATGTCTTGTAACTAAGATGACACTTACAATTTTCACCAAAAACCATCCTCCAGTCTCACCCTACAAAGCATAAATGTGGACATGGGGACAGGGATATGACACTGTTTTCCCCCAGTCCAAAATATAGTACTCGTTCAAAACATATTTTGAATTAGTTTTATGATCTTTTTTTTACAAAAAACATTTTAACCATGTTATTATTTCTCACTCATTATTCAATGAATTAGCCTTTAATTGAAAGATGAATGTTTATTTCATATAGTTTTTATAATGAGATCTTTTTATAGCCTTTTGCATATATTTTGTTAGTACTAAAACCATTAAAAGTTAAATAAAACAAATCTAAAACAACATGATTGGTCAAAGCATATTTTACTATTGACGTACCTCATAGGTACAAGTGTCCTCCACAATACATTGAGGATATACAAATGTTTGGCAATCTTAGATCTCACGTAAGGAAGATTGACTAAGTATGAGAGAAGCATAGATCAAAGTTTGGTAGCTGAGTTCTTTGCAGGGAACTAGGGATAGCACTGCACATGCACTAAGAAGCCATACAAATCATCTAACTAGTAATATTTCCTGTTTCCTGTTTCTTTTTTTATATTTTTGGAACTAATAAGAAACTAGTAAGAAATTTTCTGGATAGGTTCATAGGAAGAATAGAATTCACAGATCTACATATTGAAATGAAAATAGTAAGAAAGAAACCATCCTCTACCAGATAAGTTGACAAAGTATGATACGAAAATGCACTACTATGATTTATTTTGGAAAAATAAGTGCACTATGATGATGCATCTGCACACATTTTCTTTTAAAAAGAAACACATACATATTATTGAAATCATTTATCCTTTACTAAAAGGGAAAAACAAAATCTGAAAGAGGAGGAAATATCTTACATTTTATTTGTTTACTAAAACAGAAAAAATTTAAAGTTGCCACCTAGGATGAGTGATCTTAATCCTATACCCTAGACCTTTTAAGTCGGTGGTATTAGCAGTTTTAGAAAGTTACTATTAGTAGGTTTCTCATTATGCATATACTAAGATAGCTTTGCCAGTTCTCATGAGTCAGTCATATAGAAAAGACCATATACATATAGTTCTATTGTTTGAGATTAACCAAATTGAATAGAATCAAAAGATTCATTGGAACAAGTCTTGGGTCCTCTCTCTGCATAGCTTCTTGAAAGATTAGAAGACAATAATGTGGCCCAATTGGGATCTCCAACTCTCCATGTATATGAATGGTGCAAAGATACATCGAACAACATGCTTCTTTTGCATGAAGCTCATTTGTGAAACCAAAGCATCATCCACGATAGATTTATCAGATTTTGTCAAAGGAAATAGTATCAAAGTACGATACAATTCTGATCGTAAAACCATGTAAGTTCCTACACTCCTCTCCCATCAAATCTTAAAATTCTGAAATCTCATGAAATCTAATTATAGTCTAAAATTTTCTCTAAAATCTATACTAAATTCTCCTTGTAATGTGGTCTCACCCCACCTTCACACTCTTCTTTGTTTCCCTTTAACAAAGAAAATAACGGAATCACATATTCAAACTGGATCCTAATTTCTTATCTCAACAATTTTATAGATAATAATAGAAATACTGTTCTAGTTTGACCTAGCAATGTAATTTCAATTGTATTGTTGAGCGTCTTGCTGCGCTTCATCCTTTCATATTAGTGGTCCAATATAGATTTACTTAATTCATTCAATGTACTATTTACATTGTCCTCATTGGCATCATCATTGTTATATATGATATCATATGTAAGTGGTTTTGAAATGAAAATCAAAAGTTGTCGTTGTTTAATGTTCAATAGCATGTCAGGGCTCTCAAACCCACTTCGATGATTCAAATGATTCAAATAGCATCCCTTGACCTATTCTACCTCAGTTACCATTACAATTTTCATACATCGGCTATGATCAGTGAGCTAATTATCATAACTATGTCACATTTTGTGGAATTCAATGTAGTGTGATTTCAAATTTGCAGAAAGAAAGTATTCAGTACTAGGATTTGTAAGATACAAGTTTGGTTAGTCCTCAAAAGGCTTTCAGGAGAGTCGTTTGCAGAATTATTCAATCTCGGAGGTTGAATCTTGGTTGTTTGTAGTCATCCCTTGGTTGTGAAGCTACATTTTGAAGTTTATCTTTTAGGTTCATTTCGCTCCTTCACCCTTTTCCAATACTATATTATACTTTTCTTTAACTCATTATAAACATATTAATCATACTTTATTGCAAAATCTAAGAAAAGCAAAGTTACAAGCTCTAATAAGAGAAAGTCAGCAATACATGTCTCTATTATTCTTTAGAAATATAAAGGAAAACCCTTACTATGATAATGAGAAAAATTAGGGATAAATTTTCTAGTCACAAAGTTGCTTTGTGTTATCTTTCAACAAACCACATGCTAAGCACATTTAGGAATTAGTTTATTAAGGGAGAAGAAAAAACAACAGAACATTTGACAACCAACCCCTCCCCAGAAGAAACAGAAACCGAGCCAGACAACTTTAAAAACAAGCCAGGAATGTACCAAGGACTAAATAAAAGGAACGAAGCAGTCAAGCTTGAAGAATCTTTTACTTACATCATGGCCATGGATATCTGTTTCAGATCATTCTCCATATTCTTCATGTTTGCTAGTGATTGAGCGCAGAATATTATTGCCAACCATGAGAATAGTTTGTACTGCAAGAGCATGATGTCAACACATGAAAGAAGAAGAAGAAGAAGAAGAAGAAGAAAACTAATGTAATGAAATATTCTAAAATAAACAAATATGAGCTTCTATCTTTTTGGGAACTAAAAAGTTTCAATATCTAAGAAGAAAAACTCATCAGGTAATGCGAAAATAAATGATAAAACTAGAAAATGAAACAATCAAACAGGTAGGAATATTCTATTGTCACTCACATGAAAGAAAATACCACCTTAAAATAGTTCTCATGAAACATCATATTCAATAAAGCATATCTCAAATACATGAGGAAAACATTAGGTTATCAGCATCAGCAAAATGACCAAAAGTTTCAATGTTAATTTCTTTTAGTAACATAAAAAAAATCATTGCTGAAAAAGGAAACATTAAATACTAACTTGTACAAGATAAAACTATACTGAAAAAGGTATAAACAATAACTACATATGAACAAAAAAAAAAGGAAAATAAAACATTTGCCTACTGAATTCATAATTAATTCAGCTGCAATAATACCATCAATACTTGCCTAAAATGTCATCTCCCGAATATAGTTCTTGACATGATGAATCACTTCCTCTACTATTTAAACCTCAAGTTGCATGGGTACAGTGTGACCGTTGGAGTTTGACACGAATACGAAGTTTGTCGAACTTGAAAAACCAAAAAGAGTTAAAAAAAAAAAGACTCGGTGACTCAGTACCAAATTTAAATAAATTTAAATTTATTTTAAATGAAAATAAAATGAGAAAATAACAAAACATAAATTTATGTACTAGTTTTACTCCAAACAATCAAGTGACACAATTTTTTTATGACTGAAGGTGTCTAGACGTCTCACCCGTGGGAGACTTTACCCGACTAATTGATGCAGGACAACTAATAGGGTAACCCTAAATGCCTAATGTGGTTCCCTAAGAAATTAAAATGGATGAAACTAATGCTACCTTAATCTAAATGGGCTGAAATTAAGAGTTAAATTAATAAATCAATAGAACAATATAATGTGTACCATAAATACTTATGCAAATATTAAGAACCTAATATGTGAATGCAACGTAAGGGTCCAAAATTAAATGAATTAAATGGCACGTGGGCTGGAACTTAGGCTCATGCGATACCAGTCAATTGCAACTACGGGATACGGTGGAATTACATGAAAGGATGGCTTAGAGAAACCATGTCAAAGAAGGGAGATAGGACAAAGGGGCTGCGATTACAGGAAGGGGACTTTGGGCTATAACGGAAGCTTTAGTATGGGATTTGGGGGTAGCGGCAAGGCCATACAAGGAGATTTGGGGAAGGCGACACTGGTTATGGAGATTGGTGGGGTGGCGATGGCCTTAGGAGAAGCAAAAGGGGTTGGCTAAAACAGGTCTGGGCTAAGAACTGGATGTGGCAACTGTGAAGGGACAGTTTTGGGGAAAACAACACCAAGGGTAGCAGATCTGGGCTGATTTGACCCAAGGAACAGTTCTGGCAGCAAGAGGGAAGGAGAAAGAGAAAAGAGATAGAAGATGAAGAGAAGTACCTGAAGGAGAAGGTATGGTGGCCTCACGCCTAGCCTCACGCTAAGGAATCACTCCCAAAGATCGTCGCACCATTCACTAGTATTTTGCGAAAACTTTCTCAAGCTTTATTCATTCAATCAATCGTCTATTTGCCTCAAAGGGCTACATCATATATAAACTTTCGACCTACTAAAAAGAAATCATTGCTAAAAAAACAAATAAAAAAAAGCTATGAAAATAGAAAACCACGAAAATAGAAAGCTATGGAAATAGAAAACCACGAAAATAGAAAGCTATGGAAATGCTCCGCATCACTAATCCTTCGGGGCATGTGCAAACCTCCCTACACACACATACCGGGTTCAAGTGATAAAGAGTAACCCCATGAGGAGTGACCCAAAGGGGTTTGAGCAAGAATCGAACTCAAGACCTCCCATCAAGAGGGCAGCTTCTTGACCATCAAGCCAACCCCCTCTGGGTTTCAAGTGGCAAACATATTAATATTTTTAATTAGGTTTCAACAGGAGAAAGGTGTGGTCATATGTTAGCCACCTTGGGAAAGTATTAAAAGAGTCCAAGAAGAATTCATCAAACATTTTGAAGAGTTTGGACAACATAGTTGAAACTGGATTTTCTAAACTTACTTCTTTTCCTGTCATTATCTTTTTTTCCTAGCATTTACCATCCCTGATAAGTTTTTATATTTTATCCCCTTCTCTTCTTAGCCATAAATCTCGGTCATCACCTAATCTCTTCTCCTTCCGCGGAGCAAGGGGAATTCTCCCTAGTTCCATTTCTTCACAACCCCTCAACCAAACTAGTATGTCTATATATCTGGTAACAATAAAAATTAAGAAAAAAAACCCACTCTAACTCTTGTTAAGCAATGGGCTCCCATAATATCCATACCAAATTCTACAAAGTGTCTATGGGGTTACATGGGTCACCACAATCAGAAAAAATGGAGTCATCCAGAACATTAAGAGTTACTAATGCACCAAAAATAAATTTGACAATATGATCATAGCTTTGAAAATTTGGGCCCAAAAGTTTAATAGTGAAAAAGTATGATAATAAGTTTAGTTTCAACCCATCGGGTGCTCTAAGAGGCCTGGACAGTTTGGTCATTAAAAAAATGTTTAGTTTCAACCCACATGTGAGTACCGCTTCAATTAGACCAAATTTTAATGATGCACCAAAAAATCAACTTAGCCATATGATCGTAACTTTGATTGGGCCCTATAGTTCATCTATAAGAAAGTATGAAAACAAATTTAGTTACAACCGACAAGTGACAATGGACTCCAATGCCAATCAAATTTGGGACATGTCCCAGACATAGGGGAAGAGCGCCATGAAAGGGGTGATGGATTAAAAGAAGACTCAAGTCAAACCATGAACAAGTAAGGTGCCATGTGGCACCTCTTTCATGCAAAGAAAAGGGAAAAGAGCACCAAGTAGCCACTCTCTCACATCCAACTTCAAGTCCCAAGGACCATCAACTTTAGTTACATACAGTTCTTAACTATGTTACTAACACCAGTGAATTGGAAACAATTGCAATGACTACTTATGCTAAATGACAGGTTAACCATTTAATCATGGGTTTGGACTTCAAAGCACTAAAAATCAAGGCAAAAAGGTATCAAGACAAATTTAGTTTTATCCACTAATGGGAGTTCTAAATTTAAACAAATTAGGATACACTAATTAACATGGGGAGAAGACGGTTTCTGTGAGTGTATGGGTGGAAAGGATATTAAATTGGGACCCATGAAAAAATTTCTATTTGTGGAGTTTACATTGTGTCCATATCAACTTATTGTAGATCATTAGTTGACATGGCGCAAAAAGTTCGTCAACAGTACACATCCATTAAAAAGGATTTTTTTTTTTGCTACAAATGGTCCATATTATGAACTTCTATGTGGAGACTTTGAGGCCCACCTAAGATCGCTATGAGTCAAGAGAATGAACTAAAATGGATCATTCATGAATTAGCCATGCCCCAAAATTCACGTTGATCAAATGGTCAATGCTCTAGATATTAAAACCCAAAAACCGTAGATTGATTTTTTTTTTTTAACAGTTTAACTTTTTATTCAGTCTTTATATTTCTAATTATATTTTATTCCACATTCAATTATGCCATATGTGATGTGTGTCACACCAAAGAACAAAGGATCATCATAAGAAAGAATCATATGAAGGGCATGAAGTATCGACATCAATCTCCCCTAGAATACACATAAATAGAATTGCAAACTATGCTTTTCACCTCCACAATAACAGCAACTTGCATCATTTTGTGAAGTTGCACCATAAAGTGAAGGCAATGCCCCATGAAGTCACAACCATAAAAGGTATTTAGAAGTACTAAATTCATGCCTCTTAGATTTTATTTGAAAGCACTTGCCCTCAAATCACTTCATATTGTTAAGTGCTTTTTTCGTTTCTCTTAATTAACCATTCCATGTCATAAAAGTCCCTTTAAAAATGCTTAGTACCTTTCATGAAAATTACGACGTTTAATAGATTCAAAGGTTTGAAAGTACGATTTATATCAATGCAACAGAGGCCCCATAGGAGAAGGGCCTCTTCTTCCAAAATGACAGTTTTCTTTTTTACCTTCTTTGTTACAAAAGTTCCAAAGCGACCGACATGGGAGTCATAATGCCAAACAATAAAGTCTAGGATATGAGGAGGGTTAGAAAAAGTCATGAATTAAATAAAAATTCTAAATAGTTTCAATCCCCTCCATACAAATACTTGTTGTTATAGGACACCCAGATTCAAATTGTCTTGACAGTGAGGCATTGATGCTTTAGCACCTTGGCTTATAGCAACCTAATGAACCACAAAGTGAATAATATGAGATGCCTTAGGAAAATCACCCGCATTGAAAAATCATGGCAACTTGGAACTTCTCCTTTCCAAGTTATTACATATGCATCTTTTTTTCTTCATTTTTTTTCCATCTTTCCTAACCACACACTCCAAGCAACCAAAGAAAGAGGTAGTAGCCATTAGATAGATTTCACAGTATTCATTCAACAACCCCATTATTCCAAAAAATATTGAACAATGAGCTACCAACATACAGAATAGGTCTTCAATGACCACATAATCCCATTCCCCCCTCATTAGTTCAAGATGCACAAGTCCCATACTGTTTCATAGCTGGTAAGAGAGGAATAGAAAGATGTTGTGTTTGGTAGCTTTTAGAATTGTTCAATTGAGACGTGCAGATCTCAATGAGATTTTCCATTCTAGCAATAACAGATCTTAGGGTGAGATGGCAAGAATGAGAATAAAGTGGCTTGGATCATTTATTCCTATTCTAATACAAAATCTCTATCAAAAAGATCCCAACAAAATCAAACGACCACAGGGGCAGACAAGCAATAGATACTTCATAAACCTCAATATAGTTTGTTAGTGATAGCAATTTTTTCTCCACCAACAAACTCCCTTGACCCAACAATTGTTGGTAGCCTCTTACCACTTGGAGGGAAAAGCGCTGCACTAGTTCCAATGCATGGAGCGATCTAATGCCATTGCAAGTTGAGAGGATTTCACGAAGGGGTTGATGACACGCTTCGGGCCATCACCATATGAAGACGTCGTGGCATCCCTTACTAAGTCGAGGCAAACCTCCTCAGTCGAAGACTATCAGACCAAATTCGAGGAATTGGCTAATCGTGCTAGTGGGCTCAATGAGGCCTTCATGATTAATTGTTTCTTGGGAGGGTTGTATGATTAGCTATTTATGTGGTTCATCCAACATTATGGGTTATTGGCCAAACCATTGATCGAATTGTTGAAAAATAATTCCTTCACATAGAAGCAGCTAAGGAAGCATTCTCACGATTAAAGACGGCGATGAGCAGACCACCTGATTTCACCCAAACCTTTTACGTTGAGTGTGATACTTCAGGTACAGGCGAGGGCGCCGTGTTGACTCAAGCGGGCAGGCCCTCAGTCGAGCCCTCTCTGGAACATCTCTTTCTCTTTCTACATATGAAAAGGAGATCTTGGCCTTAGTCATGGCGGTTAAGAAGTGACGGCCATATTTGTTGGGACAGTGATTTGCAGTCAAGACCGACCACCATAGTCTGAAGTTCCCACTAGACCAAAAGATAGGTACCCCTATGCAACAGAAGTGGGTTTCAAAGTTGTTTGGCTATGATTTCACTATTGAGTATAGGAGTGGCCAGTCTAACACGGTGGTTGTGACGGTCTATCGCGCTGAGAAGGGGAACTCAATGCCGTCTCAACCCTTGTTCCATCGTGGACTGATGAGTTACGTGCGGAGCATTCCCAGGATACCCATATCCAACAGTTGCTTAACGGGCTGAGTAGTGGGACAGTCGATTCCACATTGTATACGTCTCATGGGGGCATACTCTTTTATAAGAGCCGATTTTATCTCTCATGACTCCCCTCTCATTTCAAAGGCCTTTTATCAGTGTCATGGTAGCCGGGGGCCATTATGGGTTCCATAAGACATGCCAACGCCTTAAGAAGGAGTTTTATTGGAAGGGGTTGAAACGCATCGTGCACAACTATGTCCGCATGTGTGATTTGTGCCACAGAAACAAAGTGGAAAACCTCAATCCTGCCGGATTGCTTCAGCCATTGGAGGTTCCTTCTTGTACATGGACATCCATTTCTATGGATTTTATTGAAGGGCTACCTTCTTCTTATGGCAAAACCACGATAATGGTGGTGGTTGACAAATTGAGTAAATATGGCCTTTTTTTGGCTTTAGGTCACCCATACACTGCAATCATGGTCGCTCGAGCATTCATGGATAATATTTTTCAATTACATGGCATGCCAGAAACAATTATCAGCGATCATGATCCTGTCTTTTTGAGTAAATTCTGGAAGGTATTCTTTCTTTTGCATGGCACCCAACTTCATATGAGTTCAGCTTATCATCCCGGACGGATGGTCAAACGGAAGTCATCAATAAATGTGTCGAGCACTACCTTCGAAGCTTTAGTGGCCTTAAACCAAAAGAATGAAGCCGTTGGCTCTCTCTGGTAGAATTTTGGTATAATACATGTGTTCATGCGTCCACCAAGATGACTCCCTTCGAGGCATTATATGGACAGGCACCACCTCGACTTGTTCCATACGTCGGAGGCACTACTCAAGTGGAAGTTGTAGACTCAGGGTTGCGAAGCCGTGCTGAAATTTTACAAACTCTAAAAGATAACATGGATTGGGCTCAAAGCCGCATGAAGGCCTATGCGGACAAACGGCGGACGGAGCGCCACTTTGACATTGGTCAGTGGGTATTCCTCAAGCTGCAACCATATTGTCAGAACAACATCAATTTGCGGCGCAACGCGAAGCTCTCTCCCAAGTATTATGGTCCTTTTCAGATTTTGGAACGTATTGGTTAGGTTGCTTATCGCCTCGCTCTTCCATATGATTCTCGCATTCACCCTGTTTTTCATGTTTCCTGCTTAAAGGAATGGTTGGGTGATGACTCTCTTAGGTAGACCACACTACCTCCGATGACGGAGCACGGGGAGGTTCCATTAGAACCACTAGCAATCTTGGATCGGAAATTAGTGAAGCATGGCAATAAGGTCATTACACAGGTTCTTGTTCAGTGGGAGGGGTTAGCACCGGAGGATGCCACTTGGGAGTTCTGCCATCACTTCCATGATAAATATCCAGATTTCGTCGTCAAGGACGACGACGGATTTCAGTAGGGGGGAATGTTGTGTGCCGCATGTGTTACTCAATGAGTTGCGGCAAATCAGTGTCCATCGTTGGCATGAGTTGGCAGAAGACGTATGATAGGCATGACAGCCTCACACGGTTCTATCAAGATTAGGATTAGTTTAATTTGAATTTTTAAATTTCAATTATGTTATCTCTTTCCTTATCAGTTGTAACCTCTCCCTAATTTTAGGAAGAGGAGTCCTTTTATATTTGAATTCAATGCGAGAATAGGGGAATAATCTTGCCAAACAAAAATCGTGTAAGAGGAGGAGACTACCTCGAACAAGTCTCACACCATCTTTCTCTTTCATTCCTTCTTCCTTCCCACTTGCCCCTCTCAACTAAATCGCCCAAGTTCCTTCACTCATCATTCTAATTTACACGGGTCCACCGCATAGATCCATGTTGATTCTGTAAAGCTCTATGGAGCTTGATTATCAGAGATGTATTGTTGATCGGTCTCAAACCCTAATGAGGATAGTATATATGGTTGTTTTGTGAGAGAGGGAGAAGATTTTCAGTAACGAGAGCCGCCTCTTCTTTATTTTGCTTTTGAGTACAGTGGATCGGTTGGAACCCCGTGGACGTACCGAAAGAAAATCACGTAAATCTTTGTGTTGTGGTTGATTCTCTTTGTTGATTTCTCTTTTTTATTTTCCGATATTGTTGTTTGTGTGTGGTCGAGAAAGTGATTTTCTCCCCATAGATTCCGCTTCCAATTCATTGGTATAAAGATCCAAAAAACCACCCAAAACAGCAACGCACAGAAACGGAAACTATATGAATAAAAAATCCAAATGCATTAATAGCAGAGTATAAGAAAACTACCCGCTTCTGATTCATTTCATAAATATAAAGATCTGAAAACCCAGGAGTTAAATTGCAAATAATTTGATAAGAAATCGAATCCGCCGTTACTTGTGGTATATAAAGAATAAAGACTAGGAAAAATAAAAAGGGAAAAGGAAGGAAGAGGAGGCAGACCCTAAGCATGACGCCAGTAATGCCTAAAACGATGGCGAAGAAACCAGAGTAGTCGACGGGTAGATCTTGAGGTGCTACCGTTGGGGGCACGTATGGTTTCGCTGCCGCCGGCTGCCTCGGATCGTTTGCCTGGCCGAGGCCGTGGCCGTGAGAAGAAGACATCTTTATTCTCTTGTCCGCAAAGAAGTCTTTCACTGCTTTGGTCCGCAGAGATGAGAAATGTCGAACAAGGCCGAACTATTTATCCTCTCGATAGGGACACCGATGTTGATAAAGTTTATTACAACGAAGACCGCGTTTTATCAGCAATAAAAATAATATTAATATTCTATATTATTAAAAGCAGCGGTGTTTTTATTATTTCCCTCTCTAAAATGAATACATTAGAATAAGCAGTGGTAATATTTACACCAAATCTTTTGGTAAAGGTACAGCTTCTTATCTTCAATTTCAATTTTACCCTTTTTAGTTCCCTGTGACATTACACAGACTCGCTGAATTTAGTGCATTTGGTGGCTGCTCAAGACCTCCTTTTATATGATTTTAAGTGGGTGGAAAGAACTCCACTTTAGGCATGAAATAACCCTAGTTTACTTGTGATCAACTAATGAAAAAAAACAACCAATCCTAACATTTCATGTGTAGTCACCTATGAGGGTCCTTGATAGCTTGCATATCCTCACTCGAGTTGGAATTGTGAAGTCGATATCTCAATAGAGAGCAATTTAAGGAAACGAGTTGGCTATACACGTCAATGGAAAGCAATTTAAGGCAAGGAATTGAACACGAAAGTCTCACACGTTTAAAGGAGAGTGAAAGTAAGAGTGAAGTCGGTCATGACTATATTTTGACATATATTCACAAAAACAGTCATAACTCGAATTATATAAATCAGAATTATTCAAACTTAGACCTGCTGAAAAATACATTAAATAAGATTTCTAACAAACTAAATTTTATCAAAATCTGACATCGTTTGATATCCCAGTTATACCTACAAAGTTGTTGTATTTTCTGTCAATAGCTAAAACGTTGCACCTCCTCCCTTGTTTCACTTGACTTTCATGTATAAGTTAGAGTTTTGGCCGTGTAACCCTCCTCCAAGTGTGGTTTATTAAGCACTTGAGTGAGCCTCAGGCTTATGTGTGGAGTCCAATTGCACCAAATCTACCAATTCAAAGTCTGGACTCGTTGGTTTAATCATATACTACACAATAAAAAAAAATGAAGCTTTGTTATTTCCCATATCCTCCAAATTTAAAGCCCACATCGTTTTCTTTTCAACTTATTCTAGGTGGTGATATTAACACCAAACCTTTTGGTTAAGGGACACTACGTTATCTTCAATTCCAATTTTACCCTGATTAGTTTTCTGCATTCTTTCTCATCTTTCTTTTCTCGAGTCATTCTATTTTCTCAACCGCAAGCTTTCCCTCTTCTCAATGGTGCATCAACCTCTAGTTTGATCGTCACTCCTCTTCTCTCTTCTCAACGTCTTCATTCGTCTCCTTCTCATCTAACTCTAGCTCTCCCTTCTCGTGTCATCATAGTGGTCCCTCCTCAACAAACACTCGTCTGACACTCTCCCTTTCTCTCTTCTTGTCTCTCTCTCTCGTCCTTCATTTCTCTATCTCCATTCCTTCTCCAGTATACTAATGTAAGAAGGCCACAACAGAACAAGTTCTTCCTCCCAATGAGTGGCAGAACTGAAAATCTAAAGGTACAGAACACATGGATAAATCATGAGTATCCCCATCCCACCACAGCATCATATTATAAGGTAAGTTGATTTTTTTCAAATCCAAAGAAAGTCAAACTAGTGGTGTTAGTCCTGATTAAATAAAATGGAAGCCTAAAAATGCATCATGCATCAGATGGTCGCACCTTGGATTGCTTACATATCTCATGATGGAAGAGGAAGATGGTGAATGGTGTTGACATTTTAAACTAGATTTCAGTAGAAGAAACCACCTAGTGAGTGATATTTAGGATATATACCCAGATATAGAAATTCAATTTTTCCTTTTGCATAAGATGTATTTAGATTTTAGACCATATAAACAACTTGTGTTCAAAATCAGACTTCTCTTTTGGTTGCCTAATGTTGAGATGATGGCTCGAATTAACTGGGTTCCATGAGAGGCATGCTGTTGTGCTAATTTGGGCAATTGCTAATATTAAGAAAGATGTGAATAGAAAGTGATTTCACTAGGTAGTTTCTTAATATGAATGGGGTGTTGTAAATGAAAATTGTTATTTAGCAAAGACAGAATATCAATTGGAATAGACACATGCTATTTTAATTGGACATGATAACATGGTAGAGATGTAAAAAGAAAGTAGATCAGTGAGCCTTCTTTTTATTGGACGTGTATTCATACTATATATTCAAGCAGCAACTCATGGAAAAGAGACATCTAATTCTGTGTAGCCTTAAGAGAAGGACACAAAACTGATCAACTATAGAAGAGAGGATCGCTCAGATCATTCTAAGAAAAACTCAGAAACAGAGGTGAGTTTTTCAACATGGGAGAAATAACAATATAGTAGTAGTAAGAGTTCTCATCGTCGGGACTGATCTGAAAAGGGAATAGGACAGATCCTTATAGACCTGTCTCTATTTTTTTGGCCAAGAGAGAAGCACACGGCAATTTGTCCAAAGGGAAGGACAGAACAATTTCTTTGAAGCTGCAAATCAGCATACACGAAGGAGTTATTAGAAGAGAAATAGAAGACAGTGTTGGAACTATCTACTTTACTCGGTAAAGAGGCTGTTTATTGTCATTTTGTGCATTGTGGTGCTGGGCAATCAGCGGTGGTAACAACTGATAAGTTTTTGGGTGTGACTTGTGTTTGGAGTGATCGGGTCTCTCTTGTAGTCAGGTTCTTTGGGTTTGGCTTAAACTCATTCTCTCTTGTATCTTGTGTTTCTTTCCTCTCTTAATAATATAATTTACACGCTTTGTGGACGTAAGTCAAGGGTGGGCCGAAGCACGTAAATTGTCGATGTTCGTTTGTGCTTGTAATTTTATTCCGATGTTATTGGGTGTGTTTAATTTTGCCATTAAACGCTAACAAGTGATATCAGTAGCTTTGGTTGGAGATCAGGGAATTGTGGGAGATCGGAATACAACACAATGGCCATGAGAGGAGTGCCGAGTATAACATTCGAGGTAGAGCCCTTCGACGGGAAAAATAACTTCAGCCTTTGGAGGAGTTCAGTACAGGATACTCTTGTACATCAAGGGCTACATAAAGCACTGAAAGAGATGGAGAAGCCAAGTTTTTCCGACGAGAAAAGGAAGCATATACAAGGAGGTCATGTTAGATGATGCGTGGAATGAACTATAAATGAAGGCGGTGGCAACCATATGGATGTGTCTGGCACCGGAGATAAAATATCTTGTTTTTTATGAAACTTTTGCAACATAGTTATGGAAAAAATTGGAGTCTCTGTACATGGCGAAGTCACTCACTAATAAGTTGGTCCTGAGAAAACAACTGTACCAGTTGCGGATGGAAGAATGAACCAACTTCCTAGATCATCTGCATGGATTCAACAAAATCATCACTCAACTGGCAAGCGTTGATTTGAGATTCGAGGAGGTTGACAATGCCGTGATATAATTGGCCTATCTTCCCCCTTCCTTTAATACATTGGTGACCACTCTACTGGTTGGTAGAAAGACCATGAAGGTGGACGAGGTTATCACGGCATTGCTGCAGACGGAGACCATCAGGGCGCCAACAAATACATCCGATTCAGGTGGACTGGTGTTGGCTAAGGTGGATAAGCAGCGCGGCAGAGAAGTCGGGAGAGACTCCAAAAACCAAAAGTGCTCGAGGTCAAAATCAAAGAATGCGGGTAAATTCAATTGTTATTACTGTGGCATGGAAGGACACAGGATAAGGGACTGCAAACAACTTAAACGTGATCGGTAGGCCAGATCAATCAAACGATGCTTGTAAAGCTTTAGTAGAGATGGTTATGTGTACAGTCACAAAAGGTACGAAAAATCTAAATAATAATTGAATTTTAGATTTTGGGTGTATCTATCATATGTGTCTGAGGAGGGAATGGTTTGATACATACAAACCATGCAATGATGGATTTGCCCAAATGGATAATGGGGCAACTAGCAAAATTATCGGGATCGGGACTATAAAAATCAAAGTGTTTGAAGTTATGGTGAAGAAGCTTGAGAATGTGCATCATGTCCCGGATTTAAAAATGAATTTAATTTCATTGGATATTCTTGAATCGGAGGGATTCGCCTTCAAAACTAAGGATGGGGCTCTCAGAGTGGTGAAGGGAGTTATGATAGTTATGAAGGGAGCTATGATAGTTATGAAGGGAAATGGCAAGGTGGTCTATATACGCTGTTAGGGAACACAGTAATTGACAGACAACAGGAACCTCCTAATAGGAATGCGGGCAGAATGTGAAGAACCAGCAAGCCTCCAGTCAGGCAAGGCCCGAAAAGTAAGGTTACTTCTGCACTAGATGGTTGAGGTTTCTTGCCTAGTTTCCATGATGTATATAAAAGCACGAGTGGAAAGGTGAAAGCGACGTCGTGCCACACATTGAAAGTGCGATAGCCCCGACAAAGCAGTCGATAATTGTCAAGTCCAAGCAAGGCTTGGGTTTGGCCAATTCTTTTAATTGAAGAAACAAGTGGAGCATCCCAAAGCATGGGGATGCGCGCATCTCACACAGACACGCATTGGACTGTAGGTACAGGTGGAGCAAGGCCGGAGAGCGGCCAGTGGTGAGGAGCAGATAGGTGCAGGTCAGTTGCCTCAGTTCATCCGGAGGATGGTGAATTCTCGCCAAGGTGGAGATTGTTGAGATGATGGCTCGAATTAACTGGGTTCCATGAGAGGCATGTTGTTGTGCTATTTTGGGCAATTGCTAATATTAAGAAAGATGTGAATAACAAATGATTTCACTAGGCAGTTTCTTAATATGAATGGGGTGCTGTAAATGGAAATTGTTATTTAGCAAAGACAGAATATCAATTGGAATAGACACATGCTATTCTATTGGACATGATAACACAGTAGAGATGTAAAAAGAAAGCAGATCAGTGAGCCTTCTTTTTATTGGACGTGTATTCATACTATATATTCAGGCAACAACTCATGGAAAAGAGACATTCAATTGTGTGTAGTCTTAAGAGAAGGACACAAAATTGATCAACGATAGAAGAGAGGATCGCATAAATCATTCTAAGAAAAACTCAGAAATAGAGGTGAGTTTTTCAGCGTGGGAAAAAGAGCAATGCAGTAGTAGCAAGAGTTCTCATCGTCGGGACAAACTGATCACTCGTGAGATGCCCCACTATTATTCCATGTATTGTGAATGTTATGCATTGTTGAATTGTTTAGGGACTTGATCTTATTGGGATTTTTTATTTGCTTGATTCTAGTGTGGGCAGTAACAGATATGTATGGTTGCTGAGTTAACTTGTCTATGGTCAGAATTATTAGGTCTCATTACACAATCATTGGTCAGACATGCAGGATACAAGCCAAAATTTTAATGGTGTAGGTCTCATTCGCATCATCCTTGAATGGATTGTGGCTCCACCTATTGCTGGATTTGCAACATTTTTCTTGTTTGGTATTACTAGTTCAACTTGTAGAATGTTGAATAATTGCATACATTCTATTCCATTAGCATCTGTATTTATGGTGTTACAAACCTCTCTAATGGAGGCAAGAATCAATTACAATCCCTTGATTAGGGAGATGAAATATTCCAAAGAGGAAGGTCAATCGTCTCAGTTGGCATGTGTGCTAATACTCCCCCGTAAACTCAATGGTGGTAAGCGGACGAGTTTGGAACTAAGTACAGAAAACCAATGCTTGGGAAGACCCTTAGTAAAGATGTCAGCAAGTTGATTTTTGGAGGGCACAAATTGGATATGATGAGAGCCGGTAGCAACACATTGGCGAACAAAATGATAATCCAGTTCAATATGTTTAGTCTGCGCATGGAAGACTGGATCCGCGGCCATATAAGTGGCACGGAGATTATCACAAAGAAGTAGTGTCGGAGAAGAGAGAGGAAATTAAAGCTCTCGTAAGAGGTGACGAATCCAGATGGTGTCAGTACAAGCATAGACAAGCGCTCGATATTCAATTTCCGCGCTAGAGCGAAAAACAATCGGTTGTTTCGTAGCACACCAAGAAACTAAATTCGAACCGAGGAAGATGTAGTAACCCATGGTGGAACGACGACTGTCAGGACAACCAACCCAGTCAGCATCAGAGTAGGCAATGAGGCGTAGGGGCTGTTGTGCACGTGTGAGAAGCAAACCACGATCAAGGGAACCTTTTAGGTATCGTAGGATTAGTTTAACAGCCTCAAGGTGTGACGTACGAGACTGACTCATGAACTGCGATACTAAATGAACTGAATAAGCATTGTCGGGTCGAGTGAGTGTGAGATAATGCAAAGTACCGACGAGTTGACGATACTCAGTAGGATCAGAAAGCAAATCACCATCAGTGGAAAATAAATGTTTCTAGGCAGCGACAGGTGTAGAGCAAGGTTTACATTCATGAAGATTTCCTCAACGAAGTAGATAAAGTGTATACTTGTTTTGGGACAAATGTAATCCCTAAGATAGTGGAGTCACTTCAAGAACCAAAAAATAATGAAGATTACCAAGATCTTTGATCTCGAATTCAGTGTTGAGGCGACGAGTGAAGGCTTGAAGGAGGGATGAATCGTTGCCAGTGAGAAAAATATCGTCAACATACAGCAGAAGGATCATAAGGTGAGAGTCTCGTTGAAAAACAAACATGGAGCTATCAGCCTTGCTTTGAAGGAAACCATAGGAGATGAGGAAGGTGCTGAATCGTTGGAACCAAGCTCGCAGTGCTTGTTTCAAGCCATATATAGCTTTGTAGAGCTTGCATATATGAGTAGGATGACAGGGATCAATAAAACCAGGTGGCTGAGTCATATAGACCTCTTCGGTGAGATTGCCGTGAAGAAAGACATTCTTAACATCCAGCTGATGCATAGACCAAATATACGTGACAGCGAGGCTGAGAACAAGACGTATAGTAACAGGCTTGACGCCAGGGCTGAATGTCTCATCATAGTCATTACCAGGCTGTTGATGAAAGCCTTTGGCAACAAGACGTGCTTTGTAGTGTTCAATACTATCATCAGAGCGATGTTTAATCTTAAACACCCATTTGCAGCCGACAGTGTTAGCATGAGAAAGAGGTGGAACAAGCGACCAAGTGTGTTGCCGGAGGAGGGCATTGAATTCGTCAGTCATAGCGCGACGCCATTCTGCAGAGCAAACAACCTGGGTGCAGCAGGTGGGCTCTGAATCTGAAGAAACCAAAGAGGCGAAGGCCTGTGGAACAGGATGTCGACTGGCGAAGGCCTGTGGAACAGGATGTCGACTGGCGAAGTCAGCCCTCTTTTTGGACTTGGAGATACCATCCTTTGCACGTGTGACCATGGAATGAGCATTGGCAGAGTGGTAGGCGACTCCAACACTGACGGTGGAGATGGTGATAGAGCATATGGTAACTCCAGTGTTGGCTGAGACGATGGCAAGTTTGGTGCGGAGGCAGGTGAAGATGGAGCAGGCATAGAAGATGGAGCAGCTGCAAAGGTCATGGAGAGAACTAGAATTAATACATTGTCGGAGGCAGGTGAAGACCTGTCTGTGGGTAATGCATAAGGAAAAACAACTTCATTGAACAAGACATGCCTTGAGATGTAGACTCTGCCAGTAGAAGGATGTAGACATCAGTAGCTCTTGTGCCGAGAACTGTAACCAGGAAAAACACATTCAACTGAGCGAGGTTGAACTTGTTAATAGTATAATCAATTAATCACCAAGATAGGGATAGCACGCATATCCAAAAGTACGAAGCGACACATAGTTGTGTTTAGTGCCGAAGAGTTTTTGAAAGGGTAAGGACCATTGCAAGAGAGAGGTCAGTAGGTGATTAACAATGTGAACTGTAGTAGAAAAGGTTTCGACCCATAGAGTAAAGGGGAGTTTTGAGGTAATAAGGAGGGTGCAGCCCATTTCTGACAAATGACAATGTTTGCGTTCAGTAAGACCATTTTGCTGTGGGGTATGATGACAGGAGAGAAGGTGAGTAATTCCCTTTTGTGCACTCAAAGTATGAAAAAGACGATTATCATATTCCTGACCACCATCACTTTGAAAGTATTTAAGAGTAGTAGAAAAATGATTTTCAACGTAAGTGAGAAAAGTTTGAAAATGGAGAAAGACCTCTAATTTATGTCTGATAGGATAAATCCAAGAGTAACGAGAAAAATCATCTGTAAATAAAACATAATAATGAAATCCAGAGACAGATAAAACAGCATCGGAATGAACTAAATAAAAAGGTGTTAGAGCACATTTATTATGTACTGGAAAAGGCAGTCGCGTAGACTTGTCCGTAGCACAATGACAACAAAAAGGAGTGCAAGAAAATTTTAAAGAAGGTCCTAAACATTTATTTTGAGCTAAGATTCGAAGCACAT
The DNA here is from genome assembly GCA_022113865.1 of Chimonanthus praecox. Classification (NCBI taxonomy): domain Eukaryota; kingdom Viridiplantae; phylum Streptophyta; class Magnoliopsida; order Laurales; family Calycanthaceae; genus Chimonanthus; species Chimonanthus praecox. Next base: position 49,435,128 of record CM039089.1, on the reverse strand, counting down.
AAGGAGAGGGATGTCCAAGACGCTGATGCCATAGTGATGGTGAGGAGCAAGAGGCGAGAAATGCTTATTTTGAAGAAACAGGTGGCTTGATGGGGTAGAGGTCTGCTTCACATCGGCCCTGAAATAAAGTAGCATCAATTCTTAAGTCACGAATTGTAGAACCCAATGGGTAGAAATGGAAACTAACAGAGTTATCACAAGTAAACTGAGCAACAGATGGCAATTTTTTATGCATGTGAGGAACATGAAGCACAGAAGAAAGACGAAAAGTCGAAGATCCAGATGATAAAGACAAAGTACTAGTGTGTGCAATAGGAATAGAGTCACCGTTACCCAAAAGGACAAAATCATTACACCCATAATCAGACTTAGAGCGCAAGGAATGGACATCACCAGTCATATGATGGGTGGCTCCAGTGTCAGGGTACCAGTTTGGGTCGGATGGTTGTGGGAGCTGCATCCCTATAAAAGCAGACGGAAGGTTCTCATCAGTGCGAAAGCCCTGGTGTTAAAGTTGATAGCAGGAGGTTACCGTATGTCCAATCTTGAAACACAGTTAACACTGTACAGTGGTGGAAGGTTGATGACCAAGAATACCATGAGAAGCATTAGCTCGTCCCCGAATGCGATTTCCACAACTTCCACGACCGTTTGGGTTGAAATAAGAATCGGATCGTCCTCCACAACGACCACATCCAATGCAATAAGAGTTCTCACACCCACGATAGGAGAGAAGTGCAGTGGGGTGGACTCCTGCAGAGCTGTCTTGTGTAGCACTCAAAACTAGAGTGGCAATCTGTGACTTAAAGAGAAGCAGACGAGCGCGAAGATCGGTGAAAACTGGAAGAAGTGGAGTGTTGAGGATGGCAGTGTACAACATGAAGTAGTCAGGTCCAAGTCCCCGAAGAACCGATGTAACAAGATCGTCGTCGGAGACGGGCTGATGAATAGTGGCAAGGGCATCGACAAGAGATTTTGCAACTTGCAAATACTCAGAGATAGATTTGTTGCCTTTGGAGAGAGACAACACTTGGATGCGCAAATAAGTGGCATTAGCAAGAGATCGTTGCGAGAAGTTACGTTAGAGACAATCCCTAATCTCACGTGAGGTGGATAGGTCAACAACCTGAGCAAGTACTGGCTCGGAGAGAGTGAAAATGAGAATGCCGACTAGATTTTGATCCATCTCAACCCAAGTGGTGTAGGCAGGATTGGGAGTAAATTTGGTGGAGTCTTCAGACGGAAGAGAGGGAGACGGACATGGGTATATTCCATCAATGAAGCGCCAAAACTGTTGACCAATGAGGAACGGTTTGAGTTGAGTCTGCCAAAGAAGGTAGTTAGTCTCAGTGAGTTTGATAGAGGTAAGATTGGAGTAGTTGGGAATAGTAATAGGGCCCAAGGGTGAGGTGGACGAGGTCGTAGAAGAAGCCATCGAAGCAGCAAAAATATGATGTTGTGAGTATCTCCCCCCCCCCCCCCCCCTCCCTTTTTCGGCTGACAAGGGAAGCCGAAAAGGCAAAGCCAAGCAGAACAACGGTTAGGCCTGTTGCTGGTCGGAAAAGGGAGCAGATGTTCAGCTGACAAGGGAAGTCGAAAAGGCAAAGGCTAGCACAGATCCAGCGAGTAGAAGGTAGCGACAACAGCTGGAGGTCCTAGAAGAAGGCGGCCGTGTCGAGATCAGAGCCGAGATAGGTGCGGAAACAGGATAGCAAAGAAGAAGAAGAGTGGAGCCGGGCATGCCGAGATCTCAAGCGAAATAGCAGCAAAGTAGATATGTCAGTGTGTGAGCGGAACGCAGGGAGGCGAAGCTAGTGAGATCTGCAATGCTAGGGAGAACAAATCTGAGAAAGATTAGATCTGAGGCGAAAAACGCACCAAAGAAGAGAAAGATCAGGGCCGGCCGTGTAGAGATCTGAGCCAACAGATCTGGAAACGCCGGATATGATCTGTGAGTGTGAAAACTCAGATTTGGCGATGTCGGCACTGAGGAAGGAAGCTTGGACAAGAGAGACGTCGGGGCTAGTCTGGAGAACGACCAGAACAAAGGAGAAGAGGACAGCTTCGGGCGTCAGAGGGGAAAATATCCAGCGAGATCTGCTCTGTCAGGGAGAACAGATCGAAGATGACAGTGAGAGGGGTAAACGCCGAGCAGAAGAGAACCAACGGCGAGTCTGGGGAGCAGTGATCAACACTCCTCAAGAGGAGATCCAGTAGCTGTCTGACAAGAAGCAAGTCTGAGCCGGCCGTGCAGAAATCGGAGTCGACAAATTAGTGGAGAAGAAGAAGATCTTGCGGGAAGACTCAGATAGATCTGGAGCAAGGCACAGATCCGGCGAGAGGAGGGTGTGCGGCGGTCGATAGCAGAAGACTCTGATGCAACAAACCATGCACACGGTGATAGAGAAGAGGGTGTAGGACGGGCCCACAGCTAGAGAGACGAGGGTGAAGGGAGGGAAAGAATCTAGTCCGACGATTCTCTGGCTCTGTACCATGTAGAATGTTGAATAACTGCATACATTCTATTCCATTAGCATCTGTATTTATGGTGTTACAAACCTCTCTAATGGAGGCAAGAATCAATTACTTGAATCAATTACAATCCCTTGATTAGGGAGAGGAAATATTCCAAAGAGGAAGGTCAATCGTCTGAGTTGGCATGTATACTAATACAACTGACTAGAATACTTTAACTATGTTCTCAAAATAGAGAGAGGGAGAGATGAAGGACGAAAGAGAGAGAGAACATCGGTTGAGGAGGGACTGCTACAATGGTAGGAGAAGCGAGAGGAAGCGTCAGACAAGAAGGAGAAGAAATAAGACGTTGAGAAAAGGGAAGAGGAAGGACGGTCGAACCAGAGGAAAGAGAGGTTGTCGAAAGTCTCATGAAAATAAAGATGGGAAAGAATGCCATGAGAGAACTAACTAGGGGTAAAATTAAAATTGAAGATAGTATAGTGTACTTTTACCAAAAGGTTCGGTGTAAATATCACCACTCTTTTGTTTTATTTAATTCAATATGGTAAAAACTAGTTCTTAGGACTACTTTTTCTTTAAGTTGTATGAATATACCTTTATACCTTTTGGATTCCCACATGCGTGTAGCTTAACTAATTGCCTCTCACCTTAAGAAGCGAGATGTTGCAGATTTGAGCCCCCATATCTTAATCTTGGTGTTCCTTAGGGGTAGTGAGCTCATCTGTTGAGGTTTTAGGATTATGTCTGAGTTTTTCACATTTTAATCCAAAAATATATATATATACCTCTTAACACTACATTAGACTACATCAAAATAATCAAGTCACGATATTCTCCTACCACAAATAATTCTATCAAAGTAAATAATATATTAGCAATATTATGATTATGAAAACTTATTTATTTTAAAAAAAAAATATTTCTAATTTAAGTAAATAAAGTTGGCCGCTCACACTTGATGAAGATCTCTTTTTTCATTGTTTATTTTTACTCATTAGAGTTACCATAAAAAATAAAAGACACATAAAATGAACAATCGACCGTTTTATAACTTACATGTTTAGAGTTTAGATAATTGTTAATGGCTCATAGGTACAGATAGGATCATGGAACACTTGTCATCTTAGGCCATGGACCAGGGTTATAGGTTGATGATATTGCATCATGTATAATGGATTAATCAAATCCTACCTCGATTTGATTTAAAAATTCAAAAATTATATGCTATCAAGTTAGAAAATATTGAAATATTGAGAAACTTGTATCTATTTTACCTTGTTCGACTATGTGAAAATAAAGTATAAATAGCTCCAAAATAAGAAAGGATGATCACCTGTGCGTGATATTATCCTGCACGCCTGTGCATGAGGTCTAGGCGTCTTCATTCATTTGAATCTAACCCGCAGTCTGAACTCGACTTTAGTAAATGGGTTTGAACAGATATTTTTGTCCGACAGGTCACACAGGCTTTTTTAATTTCCATTTATAGAAATGATTAAGCTCGGGCTTTACTTAAAGCCTGTTAGGGCTTGTTGGGCTTGTAGGTTCATTTATTTTTTTATACATACATTTTATAAAATAAGTAAATATTCTATACCTCATCTCCACTCTAATTCGTTTAAGCTTATTGACCTAATTGGTCTAAATAATTGAGTTTTTGGTGCAGTCATCAAATTTGATGAACCTAACTTGAGCCTGATCGAGTTTGAGCATGTCCAATTAGACAAAATTGATGAGTTTTCTCTACTGATTGATGCATGGATTGATGGAGGAAAGCGGGTACCTCGGACACAACCTAATAGACCCACTTGTATCATAGATAGAGCCCATTTAAATCAATTATGGGCCATGGCCCATTTGAAGACGAGTTTATCCTCAAAAGCTCATGAAACTAAATCCAGATGCTCGGGCCCATCAAAGACACTTCAAGCTCCACGGCACCTCCCTTTTGGACCCCACCAAATGCAATATGAAGAACACTCTTGATTTTGTGGGCCCGGTATCAAATTTGGAAAATGGCCAACTTAAGTAAAAAAAAAAGGAGATAAGAGTGGAAGACAGAGGGGAAGATAAGAAGGAACGGCTGGAAGGAGTAAACCCATCCCAACAGCCGCAGAACCATTAATGACTGTCCAACGATGAAACTGGAAGAAATAAAATTCTGTTCACAGACTCACAGTAAAAGCGGATAAAGCAGAAAGACTAAGCATCCAAATTGATTGAGTTGTTTATTTTAATTTTAATTTCTTTTTTAGAAGAATGTGGTTTATAAATTAGTGTTTCAGCCAAGGCTTTTTATTATTAAAATTTATCAAAGTTTAGAGCTTTCTCCCCGTATTTGATGAGTTTTATTCCTTTTAAATTTAATTTGTTTTGTGTGAATTAAATCATAAGGTTTTCCGAATTAATTTAAGTTTGAACTGAATTAGAGTTTGCAGTGTCCGAAAACTCAGTGCATTTAATTTTAATTAATTAAGTGTATTAAATCTCCGATTCCTCATTCGTGTTATATCTCAAGAACACATTATTTCTTTGGTGAGATTGATTCTGTGAACAATCCCGCCGAAATTAATCCTATCTTTCAATTTTTTGAGAGTGATCGAGAGATTTGAGAGTGGTATTTTAGGTTTCAGTCATTGAAATCCGTGATTTAACTTAAAATCCCGAATCAAAATCCTACCCATTCAAAACCCATAAAAAGGTTTTCTATCAGTTTTTCTTAAAAAAAAAAATTTACAAAACAAACTGGCTTTAAATGGTGGTATCATACTTAGGCCTTTAAACAGGCTCAGGCTTTTGTACCCGACCTGTGTATAAACCCAATGAGACATATCAAATGAAATGGTAATAGATCTTTTAGAAAGGTCTTTGTTTGAGAAGTTGCAAATTTTGAATACTGATCAAATTTTAGACAACTTAATAAATATGCCTTGATATATTTAATTTAAAATATATTTGTTTTTAGACTATCCATGTATATATAGGATCATCTTTTAATAAAAGTGACAAATGATCCAACAATCTAGATCCTTGATCCTTAATAATAATAATAATTAGCATGTCTAAAATAATAATATTTTTGACTTTATATTTATTTTAAGCCTCTTTTTAATTTTAGTACATGAGTAATCCATTACCAAAGTAGCCCACTACCTATATGGCCAAAGGTTTCTGTGTGTTAGGTTATCTACGTGATTTCCAAATTCACCTAAAGGGTGTCTTCATCAAAGGTTTCTATGTGGCTCTATTGTGTAAATGTAATCTATACATGGGCATAAAATCCTTTTTTTTTTCTTAACCCACATCCGTATAATTCAACTGGTTGTTTTTCACTTTAGGAAGTTGAAGATTGCATATTTGATCCCTCGTAATCTAATCTTGGTGTGCCCTTGTAGTGGACTCACCCTGAGAGTTTTACACTGGATATCTTGTAATTTTCCACTTTGTCAAATAAAAAATGGATGACTGAACTGCGAGTCCCAATAGTACAACATGGACATATCGGTATCATAAAATTTCTTTTGCCTCAAGGAGATTCAGAACAAAACATAATGTAGATGGATGGATAAACAAAACATCCAAAGACTTAACTCTATTAAAAATTTCTTATCCATGCTTGGAAGTTGGATCTGTTCAAGGGATCCATCATATTACCTAGGCCCATATAGGATGCAAAAAATTAAAGATTTAAAAATAATTTTAAATCATAAAAATTTAGTATAAAAAGCACTCTTTATTTTATTTTATTTTTTTGTTTAAAGGCACTCCTACCTACAATGGTAAGATAATTTAAAATCTTTTATATGAACATGAAATTGGCCTTAATTTTTATCATTTTGAGTAGGAGGCAATGAGGCATCTCTAATATAAAAGTAGATGGTATTCTATCATAGACTTTTCTTTTTCAAATCTCATATTTATATTTAGATTCTTCTCATAAAACTGTATCATTAGGCCAAAGTTAACCTCATGAAATATTTAAAAATATAAAATTTTATTTATTATAATATTTTTGACTTTATATTTATTTTAAGCCTCTTTTTTAATTTTAGTACATAAGTAATCCATTACCAAAGTAACCCACTACCTATATGGCCAAAGGCCTCATAGACCCATGTCCCTTTACAGCATCAAACATGGTATAAATAGTCAAATTCCATTCCATTTAAAATTTAATGGCCAAAACATTATGGATATAAACAAAAAAAGGAACAAAATGGCATATAATTTGGCACTGGATTCTGATCCGGCTGGAACGGGTAAGATTCGAGCAACGGGGGCCAAAATGACCCGTTTCAGCCCTAGTTGTTCCACTTCCTGTTTTCATATATTTTGTATAATTTTTAAATGGGTAGTGCTTTTTGCACCACTATTTTTTCTTGTAGTACACCGCCTTTTAAAAGAAAATTCAATTTTATTTTTATTTTGCGAAAGATGAAAAGAGAGGGAAGGAGCGAAGTATGAGCAAATTTGAATTTTCCTTCTAAAGGTGGTAGGTACACTACGAAAGAAAATGGTGGTGCAAAAATCATTACACTTTCCAAATGTCTGCTTATAATCCAATGGTATATAGCAATATTAAACTTGATTAAATAAAAGTGGATAAAATTCCAAACAAAAATTTAATTTATAGCCATTTGATTTAAGTGGTCAAAGTCATCAAAAGTTCTCAATTCAAGAATACTTTGAGTCTTTAACCACTATAGTCAAGTGACTAGAAATTTTATTCTAGCTTTAAATTCTGTCAACTTGTATTTTATTAAGTCAATTTTCAATTCATATGCTTTATATTTTATGGGTGTCATGAAAATTAGGGAAAAATGAAAATTCACAAACTACACCCATGTGTTTTGAATTTTGACCTTTGTTTTTATCAAATGAGAATCCAAGTTTATTTCTTCAATACTTCTTATGCTTTTTCTTTTTTGTCTAATTGGATTTTTATTTGATTCCGGTTAGTGTAGAATTCACTCTCTTTTAAATTAATATTTGAACTTCGGTTGCACCCAGTCCCTCACAAGTCATTGACATCGAATTACTTCACAACTTGAACTTGAGACTTCTAATTCCAAAGCCAAAGTGTCTGTAAATTAAGTTATCCCGTCCGAGGTCTAATCATTCGATTTTAACAGTCAAAATCATCAACGTCGAATCTTTTCAAATATATCCGTCAACGTTGACTATATGATCAAGTTGTTAGAAATTATTTTGGATTGTAATTTTAACTGGTGGTAGGTCTTCAAGGATTATTTCAATTTGTATGGTTAGATAATTCAAATTATAAAACAAAAATTTCTTAAATAATAAAAAACAGTGCCATGTACGAAATAAATGAGCTTGAAATGGTTGGCTCTGACTCATGGAAGTGTTTGCCATCCCAAAATGACTAACCATTGTGAGGCCATCCCAACACACAATCGGCTATAATACCCTTAATATATTCTTTCCTTTCTCTTAAAGGTCGGGCCCAAATCACCTTCAACCAGAACACGTTAGCCTCCCGTGCCTCCGAGTGGCAGCACTCCAAATGACTAGCTACTATGGGTGCTACTTGGCCCCACTTATAACCCTAGGGCCTTCCCAGCACACATCCAATGTGGGACTCAATTACACTTGTGTAATAGTCTCTCCATCCCAATCCCTAGCGCCCTCGCCAGGGAACCCACACCTCTTTTGTATAAGACCATTTTTTTTTTTTTTTTTTTGAGCAATCATAAAAGAATTTCATTAAAAGATAGGGGAAAATACAAAGGTAAAGAGAGGGTCTAAAAGGGATAGACACAAAGAAACATAAAAGAAAGACAAAAAGCAAGAAAGACAAGAAAATAAACAAGCAAATAGTAACACTACAACAAGAAAACTCCCGCCCAAAGATTATCCACTCCCAATTTTGCGAAGTAGTCCGCTACGCCATTGGCTGATCTTCCAACATTAGAAAAAGATACTCTCAATTCTTCAGCCAAGTCTCTCACCTCCCTAACCACATTTGTCAATCTCCAAGGTGGGCGTCGTATACCTGAAACTCATTTGAAAGCATTTGCCGAATCCCCTTCAATAATCAACTGACCTTGACCAAAAGCCTTCCAAATAACTAGAGCTCTCATAATGCTAAGAATTTCTGCTTCATTTGAGTCTTTAGTACCCACTGACTATGTGAACATTACGGATGATTCTCCCTTCTGATTTCTAAGGACTCCCCCGATCCCCGCTAGACCCGGATTTCCTCTGGAGGACCCATCAATGTTAAACTTCCAAGTCCCCTGTTGGGGGGACTCCCATTTGTCTTGTTTCCTTACTAATCGAGCTTGAGTCCTCATGCAACCCTCCCAAGATAACAAAAGATCATTCATCTTAAGCCCTTTGAAAAGTGGGTCCGCTAACAACCACGAAAACCAACACCATTTGGTTTTAAGAAAAAGGTCGGAATCGGTGGACGAAACACCATTTGTAAAAGACCCATGCGTCAAGTGGATTGCCCCTGCAATGTCCTAGAACCCCACACGATAGCGTTTCCGAGTTGGCTCTGATACCATTTGTCACGGAGGCACTTACTATCCCAAAATGACTAGCCATTGTGAGGATGTCCCAACACACAAACGGTTATAGTACCCCCGGTATATTCTTGCCTTTGCCTCTCAAAGGTCAGGCCCACATCTCCCTCAACCAATACATGTCAGCCTCTGGCGCTCCTAAATGGCATGACCCTAAATGACTAGCTACTATGAGTGCTGCCTACCCCCACTTCTAAGCCCGAGATCTTCCTGTCACACATCAATGTGGGCCTCAACACACCTGCGTGGCATTTGGCTTTAAGAGCTCGATAGGCTTCAAACGGGCTCAGGCTTTCTTTGAAACCACCCCATGACCTCGCCTACGAGCAATCTTGATGAAATTCCAATACGAACAAAGAAAACACACCTTACGAGTTTCCTATATCATTTTCTTGTTCCTCCACTTCTTTTACATGGCCCTTTTAAGATGAATAATGAAGCGAGTCTTGGAGCAATGTAAAGATCCTCTAAATGGAGCATCTAATTCCCACTTGAGTCAACAGGACAATTTTACAGGTTAGAGCTCCCCACAGGACATTCTCATTGGCAATGAGCAGAAGAGAGAAATGGGAGAGACTAACATATAATGTAAGATATCGAAATAAAACACCCCACATGCAGCAGCTACAGCTTCTTATTACTTTTCCCATAGATAAAGCTTCCTTCATTCTTTCCTTTTTATACATGGAAGAAGATGCTTGGGGGCTTTAATATAGACCAATAGGTACTCGATCACAGTCTGTCAAGGAGAAGAAGCTCATTCAAAGTAAGGGCAAAGAGCTTCCCTTGTGGATATCCAGTTCCCACACCCAAAGAAGCAGCTACCATGCTTCTGCCCCATATGCGTGCAACTCTTGAGCCCACAGTAGCAGTAAGTGCTACGCCAGTTCATGATGGAGGCATCTGTGTGGTGGTAAAACTGGATTGCAGGCGGCTCAAGATGTTTTTGAGTCTGGTCAAAGGACTGTAGCCATGTCAGGGCATGGTCAGCAGATTGCCACATCAATGAGTAATGGAGAACCTGAATCTTCAATGCATGAGGTGGGTGAGCAAACGAGCCGTGTTCCTGGTGTCATCTAGACCACAGTGAGTGTGGCCCTCCCAAGCCAAGCCAGCCAACAGGATTGCCTCCTTGAGGTTGCAGTGGTACCCACCAAACACCTCATGGAATTGACCAACCTGACCATGTAAAAGGATATTAAAATAATTTTAAAAACTTTCAGATATAATTTGGACATCCAAGGTTCTCTGCTGAGTAAAAGGAAAACCACATAGTGGTCAAGTGATTATCAGGCTACATGCAAGTCTCCCATGTATCCCTTAATATCGCCATTGAAGGACCAACATTTGACATATCACAACTTTCCAGGCGCATTGGATCCAACGGTCCATTGTGATATGAAGTGGACCCAAAAATATGTTTTTTTTTTTTCGGAAATGGTTGATATAATAGATAATAAGGGAGCACCAAAGGTGCAAATACAAATAAAAAAAACAAATAAACAAGTTACAAAGGGAATAAAAAAGGTTAAAACATCAGTTTAGATCAACACAATCTTTCCAGGCGTGCAAAATGTCCAACATGGAAATGTTCTGAAAGACCTGTAACGAAACAACCCAAGAAGCAGATTTAGCAAGAGCTCGATGACCAACCGCCGTATTGGACTCCCTCTTATCTCTTAAAAGCCGATTATTCCTTTCCCATCAAAGACTCCAAATAGTGGCATAAAAAGATAAATGCCCAAAGATGAGCACCTCGATGAGACAGAGGCAATGTCCCAAGAAAAAGACAACTCAGCAATCGATGATGGCATGACCCAAGAAACACCACACTGGCCAATCACTAAGGATCAAACGCTTGAAGAGAAGGAGCAATGTAGAAGAAGATGATTCGACTCTTCGGATGCAAGAAGGCACAACGGACAGGCACTAACCATGATGCGTCCTCTTCTCCACAAATTGTCCTGGGTCAAGATTTTCCCCAACGCGGCAGTCCAAACAAAGCCGATAGCCCGCAAAGGAGCATTAGAAGACTAGATATTAGGGTTGACAATAGCCATACCAGAAACAGTAGCCGACCAAGAGTGAAATGATTTAACAGAAAAAACTCCACTCTTATCCGGCCACCAAACAATGCTATCCTCCATATTGGTGTTGATTCTGGAGGAGGAAATGGATTGGAGAAGATCAGTGAATGCATAAGTATGAAGGTTACGGCGAAGAAGAATATCCCAAACCATGTGGTTCCCATCCAAGGAGTAGAAATGTGAAATTACTCCATTTAGATTAAGGGAGAGGCGGTAGAGGGATGGAAATTTAGAAGCCAATGAAGAGCCGTTGCACCACGAATCAGTCCAAAACTTAATCCTATCACCACGGCCAGCCCAAAAATATATATTTTGGGTAGATAAAGCAGAGAGACTCAAATATTACCAGTTACATGTGAAGATTTGAGATGGATATATCATACTTGGCTTTTCATATTACACTTTTTCAACAGATTTCCAAAAGACGAGCACATAAAAAAGCACAAGATTTCCCTCATTAGCAGAAGCCTAGCAGTCACTGATGAACCTTAATCTGTATATTAAAGAGCCAATCGGATGCTTTAAAAAAAAAAATCTTTTTGGCATATTCCATCATCCTCAACAAAAGAAATGACCTCTGTTCAACCAGTAACATAAGAGGTGATTAGTATCAATCATGCTCAACAAAAGAAGCAGCCTTCGTTCAACTAGAAATCATAGAGGTGTGTCCCTCATGGAATGATGATGCCGAGATCTCTGTTCTCACCTTTTTGATGAACAGGCTGAAAACAACCAGACAGTAACTATCCAATTGGAGGAATATTTGTGGCCAGTCATATGAGCAATGTGGACAAGTGAAAGGTGGTCCCACCATACAAATAATTCATTGAGCTGGTGATAAATGTTGTCTTGAACATGGGAGTGTCATCATTAGCAAAGCCTTTGTCCCATTTCCGTATTCTACTATTCAAGATATTGGTGCTTGATGAGCAATGAGGAGACAGCAAGTGGTGCACTCTCCTTTGAGAAGATATGGGTTTTGATGTGCATTTTTCATAGAATGTGGATTACTTCTCCATTGAGGTTGAGCCTTCATGTGTAATGTTTAAAATCATATAATCGAATCTTACATGGCTCAAATATGCAAAAAGAAAATGATCAAGAAGCTTCACTAACCCAACTCGATCTTCTTCGCCTATCTCTCGTTGCCATTTTCTCCCCATATCTCACCAAAATGTCGGCAAGATCAACCTGCCCCACCTCCCTCAACCTCCTCCCCACCTCTTCAAACATCAGGACACCTTCCTCATTTGAAAAGCAATTTAAAAACCAATTGTAATCAAACCTAGGGACCTCAATCCCCCCATTCATCATCCTTTCCAAGTACTTGGTAGCCTCCAATGACTTGCCCACCTTCACCATTCCCCCCACAAATATACTCTCAAAATTCACAACGGGGTGAGGCCCCTTCCTCCCTCTCTTCCCCAAATGCCCCTGCAAAAGCATGATGTATGTGTGCAGAGTGGGCTCACACCCTCTCTTGGCCATTTCTCTAAACACTTGAGTGGCTTCCCTTGCTCTCCTAAGCTTCAACAACCCTTTTATCAGCCCATGGTAAATTCCCACATCAGGCTCACAAATCCCTTCTAAAATCTTGTAACCTTCTCTAACTCTACCTTTGCTTACAACCCCACAAATTAAAGCAGCAAACACTGGATTATCAGCACTTATCCCCCTTTTGAGCATTTCATCAAATAACATTTGTGCTTCAACTACCTTGCCTTTCCGACACAGCCAGGTGATGAGAAGCCGATAAGAAGACAGATCAATCCATTGCATTCTCTCCATTTTCAGGGATCTGAACATTGCCATTGCATCCGAGATCCTATTATACTTGAAAAACGTTTCCATCACTTTCTGATATGAGAAGATCTCCGGCTCGAGGCCCTCTTCCACCATAAGATTCCAAATCTTGCATGCCTCCACCAGGTCGCCAAGTTCGCAAAACCCAGATACCAAAATCCCATAGGTTGTCGAAGACGGCCCGATACAAAGTTTCATCTTCGAAATGAAATATCGAGCTTCCGCTACAAACTTCGCAGAGCAGAGGCTCTCCACCACCGTATCGAGAGTCTCCACCTCGCAAAAGAGATTCTGGGTATGCATCAAATGGAAGAATTCCACGCACTTCTTCATCTCTTTTGCCACAGCAAGAGATTTCGCGGCGATTCGCAGTGTCATAACCGTTGCGAGACGCTTCTCGGCCGTTTCATGGAGGAAATCCCAGAAGAGTTGGATGTTCCTGGCTTTTCCATAGATGTCAAGGACCTTGTTATGGGTGACTGGCGAGTGTAGGAATTTGGACTCGTAGAGGGAGAATTGAAAGAATCGGTGAACCGGTTTCCATGAGTAGGGGAATTTGTTACAGACCTGAATGAAGAATTCGTGAGTGAGGTCGAAATTCACGTTTCGGAGGTTGGTGAAGAGTTTCGTTTCGGTTGCTTCCTGTTGCTGGTAGAGAATTGTGCAGACGCGGAGGAGATGTGAAGGGTTGACAGGGGTCGGAGAGAAACACGGAAGTCTACGTTCCGATACTTTTAGGGATAGGATGTGACAGTAGAGTTTCGAGATATGTCGGGCGGGGAGGTTTGGGGTTGGATTCATTCGTAGATTCAAAAAATGAGAGATTGGCTGTTTCAGTGGAGACCTGTAAAAGAGCATCCACGCTCGAGTACGAGATCGAAATATCCAATTTCCCGGCTACTCCGGCAGGTACTCTTCTTCATTTTTTTTCCCGCTGATGTACGTATGTGGAAGGAATCTACGGAGAAAAGTGTATAATATTATTCTAAAATATATAATTAATTTTTATTTATTAAATATTAAATTTTATAGAATTTCAATTCAAAAGTTTATATTATATAAATTCACTCAAAGTGATTAATTCTTATTGTAGAAGATTTCTTCGGCTTGAAAGTACTAAGTTTTTTTAAAAAAAACATTTTTTTTGCTTTTACTTTTTCTAGGATGGCCATTCTTCCACAGGAGTTTTCTTTTACCAGCTATGGGATTTTAAAATTTTAAGTGGAATTCTTACTTTACCCTTCACCATTCCATATCCCCCCTTTAAAAAAACTGACTCGAAAATGGTGAGCCAATCAACGCCACTTCAAAAAGGCGAGCCGTTTTGATTTTTCTTGCGTTTAGCGCGGGTTTTTAAACGAGATTATTTTTCAACCGATTTCTATAAATAAGGTATCAAAATTCATCTACTTTGAATTCTATGAAATCCGAAACTGATTTTAAGTGAAAATGATATAGTTTTGGGTTTCAAAAATCGTCTCCAAAAAATTTAAGAAAAATGATCTTCCGTCTTAATTCTTTGGAGACTATTTTTGAAGCTCAAAATTATACCATTTTCACTTAAAATCAGACCGAAGTTCATAAATTTCAGAGTAGATAAATTTTGATACTTTGTTTGTAGAAATCGGTCAAGAAACAACCTCGTTTGAAAACCTGAGCCAAACGCAAGAAAACCAAATGTTATAGTTGTTGAATGAAGAAGAAGACGATGAGAAGGAGAACAAGGAAAGACTCGCCGTTTTGGAGTTCATTTTATTAAAGGGGGGATACGAAAGGGTGAAGGGTAGCGGCGAACCGATCAAGGCCAAAACGGCGAGCTAGGTGTAACTTCCCTTGTTTTACTCGGGTTTTAAAACGAAGTCATTTCTGGACCAATTTCTACAAACAAGATATCAAAATTCATCTACTCTTAATATGAATTCCGAGACTGATTTTAAGTGAAAAGGGTATAATTTTCGGCTTCAAAATCATCTGCAAAGAATTTAGGAAAAATGGTCTTCCCTCTTAATTATTTGGAGATAGTTTTTGAAGACCAAAACTATACCATTTTCACTTAAAATCAGTCTCGGAGTTAATAAAATTCAGGGTCGATGAATTTTGATACCTTATTTGTATAAATCGGTCGAAAAACAACCTTGTTTGAAAAATCGAGCCAAATGCGAGAAAAATCAAATGGCTCGCTGTTTTGGAGTGACGTTGATCGGTTCCCTTTTTTGGAGTTCATGTTTTTTTAACGGGGATACGGAATGGTGAAGGGTAAAGTAGGAATTCCGCATAAAATTTTAAAAATCTCGTGTCTGGTAAAAGAAAACTCCCGTGAGAGAATGTGCACCATTTTTCTATTGTAATTATTAATAGAAAAATACCTACAAAATTTACACTTCATCTGAAGTCTTCTTCTAAATGTCACAGGACAGTTTGACCTCAAAATAGGTAGCCATTTTAAGGTCAAATCGGCCCGTGACAAATGTTGTCAGAGCAAATCAGGCCATTTTTGTGTGGGATTGAGACTTTCCCTAAGTGTGTAGACTCTACATAAAAAGAGATTTGGGTCCTCCTAGCATTGGAGGCTGACGTGTACCGGTTGAGGGCGATATGGGCCTGACCTTTAAGTGGACAAAAGACAAAAATATACTGAGGGTAATTGTAGCCGCTGGAAATCCTATAGGCTTGGGCTCCTCTAATGCTTGAACCCTACATATAAAAAAAAATGAGAAAAGAAAATGTGGGTCTCCCTAGCAAGGACACCAGGGATTGTGTCGAGGAGTCTCTCAAATAGACAAAATCGTACATCGTAAAAGGTTAGAGATGACTCTAAGGTTTATAAAAAAAGGGCATAGAACTTTAAAATGGCTAGTTATTTTGAGATCAAACAGACATGTGACATGGAGCTTTCCTCCTCAACAGATCTACCAGCTATGCCTCTCTTCTACTTCCTGCCTTTCTATCTTTCTTCATCCTTTCATTCGCCAAGCAAATCTGTCATGAACATCTTTATCTTCTTTTTTTTCTTTCTTTTTTTCTCCATTTTTTTACTCTTTTTCATCTTAAATGTCATGGAAGCCCCTCTTTTTTTTTTTCTATCATTATCTTTATTTATTTATTTCAAATCAAATGTAATACACGATCCATTCTAAATTTTAGTGAAATCTAAAAATTTCATAAAAAAATTTGGTCTAAATTTAAGCAATTTTTCTAAAACCACGGGGTTTTCGGTGAAACTACCTCGAAGGTTTTCTAATTCATTCGCCAGTACTACAAAAACAATATTTTATAAATCATGCTTCTAGATACATTTTCGACCAAATTGTCCTCACTTCACAGAGTACACGTGCTCTCATGACGACCATTAGTACTTGGTGTAAATCAACGCCCATTGAATAATGTGCCTCATCTCCTTATAAGTGAAAAAGTGTGATTGGTGAGTGTGCCTCGTCTTAGTAATAAAGACAACGTCTTTCCTCTATTTTCTCTTCCCTCATTCCTTTCTGGCATTGACGTTCAACTATTCATAATCAGGCATGGATTTAGGTAGGGCATTAAGTCAATAAAAGAAATTGCAAATTTTACATTTCTCCATCATAAATTGAAAAGTTGTTATTATTTCTCCTCCTTATTTTTATTTATTATTATTATTTTAGCCTCCTTCTAGAAATCATTATTTGGTTATAACTGATGTTGTAGTTATCTAATTGCTACCATGTAATGGCCCTGATCTGGAAAAGCCTAAAGGCCGGGTCTAATAAGGGCTGAAATGGTAAAACTGGGATTGTGTCTGTAACGACCCGTCCCGCAACTAATACAAAGTCTCAAAACCAATCTGATACTATTTCAAGGGTATATATATATATATATATATATTAAATAAAGTAAAGTACCGCTCCCGCAACCCACACTCAAATCAATAACCGATAGTATCAATAAAGTATTAATCATAATTGAAAACAATAACATCATTCCATTATTACATTCATCCAACTTAATGAAAGTACACATATCTCAAATACATTAGCAAATGCTCAATTACCAAATGGAACCCATGACAAAGTACAAAGCTGCAACTCTACGCCCAAAGTCCGATTGAGGGTCCCGCCGACCCTTCCTCTATGAAGTACCTGTGAGGCAGGGGGTGAGCTCTACATGCCCAGTGAGGGTAATACACCCATTATATCTCACCATGCATACACTGTATATGATCATATGAACACATCAATGTCTATGATGTCAGTGTACATGACTATGCAAGCGGGTACCCTACCCCTAATACACGGGCCCACATCTGTTGGGCCTCTAGTATATCCTCTAACCAAATCAATACAACTCTATGGAAACTCCCTCATGTACCCATCCGCTACGGTCCACCCACCCTCGGGTACACAGACTGATCTCCAACCGGATCAGGATCCATACTCCTCGACCAGACCTATGACCCTCTCATGACAACCCGAACACATACCATGACCAACCCAAGAGTCGAGTTCACTAGAATCCTAAACCGATTACCACACGGGAGTAACTACCTCACCAGTCTTCAACAGACTGCCAACCAGACTCATCCATGGTCTCCTCAACCAAGCACCAAACTCTCGATAATCAAACCTATAACCTTGGACCTCATCTGTTGGTCTCCACACAGCTGACGTATCCACTCCTCACGAAATTCTATTAGTCTTCTACAGAGTGAGTCGGCCAAACTCACTCGTTAGGCGCCCCTAAATTCCTGGTGAGTCAACACCCACAACACAAGTCTCAACATTGAATCCCAAAGTCATAATTGCGGGTAAACACACTACCACATCACACCATAGACTGTCTCCACCATACAAGTGTCCTAGCCTAAAATACCATACCTTAGACTGTATCCACTCTGCATGTGTCATAGCATGGAATACCATACATCAGACTGTACCCACCCTGCAGGTGTCATAGCCTGGAACATCTCATCACACTACACCGCAGGTTGTCCCCACCCTACAAGTGTCATAGTCTGGAACATCTCATCACACCACACCGCAAGCTGTCCCCACCCTACAGGTGTCCTAACCTAGAACATCACACCGCACCATCCATCGACCAATGAGCGGCCGAGCACATCCTCAGCTTAATCGGTCATCCAGGGAATCACAAACCATACCAACTGGAGCTGTCCCTCACCACATTATCCATCGACCAATGAGCGGACGAGCACAACCTCAGCCTACTCGGTCATCAGGGGATCACAAACCAGCATCCCACCCTCTTGTCTCCATGCGAGTGAACCACTCAACCCATTAGACCACTAGGGACACCTCATCTGCCACGCACTCGGCTAGCGTGTCTGTGATGACCACTAAGTCGGCCTTGGGCGAGCTAACACTCAACCCCAGAACTTCCCGAAGGTTTCTATGACTACCCCACAGCATCTCCCTCTTAGGACTCTCGGGTACCTCACCCTCCAAACCGAACCATACATCCCTCATAGGCTTATTCGAAGATCACACCTGACAATCTAACCCATGCCAGGAAAAACTTCAACCCATGTCCAACCACCGGGTAGCCCATAGTAGAACCACACTTCCACTGCGTGGTCCCACATAACATCCCCACCCTAACTACTCGACAAGTTAGGGGGAGTCTCTAGATCGTGATGTGGCCTAGTACCCATGCCCCACCAGCATCCCACATATGCTAGCATATGTATGCACAATTACCGCTGCACATACTATTAACATAGTTCATCATATAATAATCAGGTGTATATATATCACTATCTATCATGGTCTGGTATGTTAACATCTAAAAATGTTATAATGTCTAGTAGTCCAAACTAATTATCACATAGTCATATGGCATATTATCAACAGAATACATCACACCATAATCAGGTATATACCACCATATATCACATATTCGCATGCTGACATCTTAACATATTATCAAAAAATAAACTCCAATCATGTCACCACAGAATTAAGCAATTATGATATCAAAAGTTAGGCCTAGAAACAAAGGCCACACATAATTTCAACATGTGGACTCAAATACATACCATAAGCCTGCCCACAAGCAACCCAAACCACACAATCACATATTTCCATAAACGATAATATTATTCAAATCAATATAGAGTAGCTGCAGTCACATAGCAGTTTAATACATAGCCAACACATAAAAATACCACATACTGTACTTTACACAAATTATGGTTCCAAATAACCAAAATCGATAAGTCCTTCTCAAAGGGGGGAGTGGGGGAAAATAAGACCACGCCGAAGGCTCGATCGAAGGTTCCTCCTCCTTGGGTACATCTCCTAAAAGGTGAGTGGTGCGAGCTAACTAATGCAATGAAAGAAATATAACAATGCAGTCTAATGAACATCAGATTAGTCAAATAATCAACATTTTCAATAAACATTTCAAAGTTTTGCCAAAAATCTCATCATCATTCCATAACTGTTGTCATCCATCGTAACACCTACATACTACGCTGAGACCATTGTATTAAGTCCTGACACGGTCAAAATATATCCTTACAAGTACATCTCTTGCCCTCACATGGGTGGTACTGACACTCCCGAAGTCAGCAACTGTCGACACCCCTGGTCCAATAGACGTAAACCATCTCACACACATGGCCGATATTAGTTCAAAAGTAAAGGGTACATAGAAGCAGTATTAATATCATTACAGCTCATAAGCATATCATATATGATCAACATCATAAATATTTACAAGCACCTTTCACAATAGTGTATCATGTCTAGGCATATAAGTGGGTTCATCAACACTGATTCTTGAAACCACTCATTACTCAAGATCCAATCTTTTTAACCTGATTTACCCCTACTGCAATGTTAAATCTCCTCACCGAAAATGTGTGGTATCGAAGTCTCTACTAATATACAAACAGATATACAATCAATAATTAGTCAGAATATATAGCCCACAAAGCAATACATACTTATAGTATTTCAATCTATCCTGTTTTTCCAAAAATCTCTAGGGAAAATGGAATTGAGTCTCTTATTTGGTTTCTAACCATTTTAATTTACAATAATCAGCAATGCATATAATAAATAGGTGTTCAGGACACTTGCCATATTGTCTTCTGAGTATGACCAGATTGACGTATTGAGTTATGCCTAGATGTATAAGGTGCTCAGGCCACTACTCTTATAGCGAGTTAGGCCTAGAGGTCACTCAGTGCCCGAACCCTTATTTTCTACCGAGCGGCGAAGTAAATCGCACAGCTACACATAGCTACCAAGCTGAATCAGCCACAGATAGAGAGTATCGGCATAGAAGTGAATACAATAAGTAGTACACTATAATATTTAAGAGAGAAGGGGCTAGTAACAATTTTATTTATCAAAGAGGGTTTAAACATCACATGAAAACCTATCATCTAACACATGCATCTTAAGTCAAACCAGGATTTACAAATAAAAAACTGAGTTCCTCGGAACATGGCTCGGAACTAGTTACTGTGGCTTCGGACCTTTCGAGCCACTGCCTAAACTGATCTGCAGAACCTCGGAACATGGTTCTGGTCTTCGGAACGTCCGAGGCTCAAGTCTCGGACCGTCCGAGAGTGCTTCAGAAGTGAAAAATAAAAAACAGACTTTCGGTGGGTCTTGATGTGTCTCGGAACATGCCGAGAGAAACTCGGAACTTCCGAACCCCTCGGTCCTTCTAAAACAAATTCGGAACATCCCGGCAGTAGAGGTGGGAGAAATGTTAGCCTTTGGACACTTCGAAGTCCCGAACCAAGGCTCGGAATGTTCGAAGGTGTCGGCTTCGGAACGTCCGAAGGTGTCAGCTTCGAAACATCCGAAGCCGGTCCGATAGTCGTCTTCTTCCTCTGTTTGCAGCAGCAAACAGTAACAACGCCGAGGGAGTGAAATACGAATCCAGAAACAGTGGGTTTCTGAGTTCATTTTTCATATCCAATTGGTCAGATGGACTCCTCTGTGAGTCCTCTTGATATAGGGAATCAATTAATCCTTTAGCACTCATTAAAACATCAGATTTTAACCTCAAAACCAGAGTGACACAAGAAATCCAAGTTTTTCCTTAAACTTCGAATTCATTTTACGCATTCAAATATTTATCAATTTTACTTCTACTTTGTTCTAAACTTTTTAAAATTTGAAAAGGAACACAGAGATTACCTTCACTTCAGTTCCTGGGTTGAAAATCTGAAATTTGAAAAGTCTCCCACTTCCAAGCTATGGTGAAAATTTTGAAAAACAAAGAGGGATGGCAGTTGGTTTTCACAGAGGGTTAGATTTTCATCTGGGGTGAATCCATCTGGGAAGAAGGTGAATATTATATAGACTCAGCTGATGGCTGGGTGAAAGCCACCTCACCGGCAGCCCAAGGGCGCTGCATGGGAGCGGCTGGCCACGTACTCGGGGGCCACAGTAAAACGGCACAGTAAAAATAAATTGAAGATAAATCCCTCTGGGGATTTTGCAAATAGGTCATGTTTTGACTAAAATCAATTTTTAATTAAAAAGATGATTTAAAAAGCTTAAATAATTTAATCTAACTTATCAGAATGTTGGGTTTAATAAACTCTATTTGCCATAAAATTTTGGAGATTTAAAATTTATCAAAAACTATAGATTTAGACAAAATCCACATTTTGACACTATTTACTTAATTTAACTTGTGTTAAATAAAAGGGTTTAAAGCCTCTATTTTCAAGTTTTAAATAAATAAATTAAACCGAAATAAAATGGTCTAAAATAATATGCTCATCTCAAAAAAAAATTCATTTCTAAAATCATTTAAAATATTTATTTCTTCTTTTCGGGGTCTTTTCGGGCGGTTTTAAATAACATTTTCTGAAAATAAAATAATACTGAAATTTTAAATTAAAATCCTTGATTAAGGAAAACAATATTATACATCAATAATCAGATAATTACATACATAGAAGAAATAATATTTATAAATGGTAAATTACCAGTTTGCCCTTCCAACTAGACGAGCTAGATCCTCGAGCTTTCAAGATCTGACTGGGCCACACCTGGGCTTTTCGTAAAGCCCTAACCGTAATTTTCAAGATTAACCGGTCTAAGTATAATTTATTATACTGATCATGCTTAAATCAGGTCAGGGTATTACAAGTTCCCTCACCTGTGTGTGTCCTTGAAATCCAATGCGAGAAAACGAATCCAGGGTTTGAAGGGGCTCAATCTGTTGAAACAAGAATAAGAGGGTAAGAAATTGGGATGAAACAGGTCAAACTAGGCCTGGAATGCAAATGGGCCCGAGAACGGGTCGGGTCCGAATTGGGCCCAATATTGAAAATGGGTCCAAAATTGGGTTGGGCTTGAAATTGGGCCCAAAACTGGGCCGAGTGAGACTGGGCCAGGCCAAAGGCTGGGCCAAACCAGATCTGGTAAACTAGGTCGGACCAGGCCAGGGCCGAATCCTGCAAACTGGGCCGGATCTGGCGAACTGCGCCAGATCTCACGAACTGGGTCGGATCTGGCGAGATGGGTTGGGTTATCATGGTCCAAAGTCGAACCCGACTGAGTCAACTCTGCAGCTCTGAGTGACTCAGCCGAAGGAGAAGGGGAAATGAGGGAAAGAAAAGGGAAAATCGGGAAAAATGAGGGAAATAAAAGGAAAAGAGGGGAGAGATAAAGAAAATCGGGGAAAAAATCAGAAGGAGGAAGGAAGAGATCGAGAGTAGAAAAAGAAGAAAGCTAAAAGAATGGGAGAAGAGGAGATGGAATCAGAAATACTTGGGCTAGGCGGGAACTCCAGGAAGCGGTGGCGACGGCATTTACAGCAGCATCCCAAGAGTAGGAAGCACCACTGAAGCAGGGAGGAGAAAGGTCAAGAAGAACGGCAACAGCAGCGCCGGGAGTGCCCGAGGGAGGGAAAAAGAGATGAGGGGCCGCGGCGAGGGGGTCTCCAACAAAGGGGCGGCTACTCCTCCAGGGTTAGGGTTTGGAGCAAGAGAGAAGATGAGAGAGGGGAAGGAGAAGAAAGCTGCGAGAGAGCAGCAGGTGCGACAGTACTGTAGTGCATAGCTACAGTGTGGCCAAAACAGAGGTTATAAGGGGGGCAGTTTTAGGGTTTTGGAATTCCTTTTTTTTTTATATAAAATAAAAATCTCCAATTTCCAAAATATTTTAAAAAACCCTAAGAAATCAAATGACAAACGTCGGGGGGAAAACGTGTGATTTTCAAACTTTTAATTATGACAGAATGTTCAATAATTCAAAATTACTAAAGAGCATTTTGAGTCTCCGATCTCAAAATCGGGCAAACCAGGACCCACCACGGGGCCCACACTCACCCCACTGCCACCAAGACCCTAAAACTCCGAACAATCAGGTCGGATCGTTACAGTGTCGGTTCGACCGACACCCCAGTAGTGCAATGGACGAGTGAGTAAGAAAAAGATCCCACATCGGAAATGAGATAGTTTGGGAGGGGATTTATATGAGGCAGCAACACTCCATCTCAGTGAGACGGGTTTTGGGCCTGCAGTTGAGCCAGGCCCAATGGCACAACCATGCAGAGTCCGGGTTATTTTTAGATCGGGCAATTACAAATGGTATCAGAGTCGAGTTAAACACTCGGATTATGTAGGCCTTCCACTAGTTTTATCGAGTTGAGCCGATGGTGGCTCTAGACTGAAGAGGGTGGATTGTAATTGTCCTGACCTGGAAAAGCTTAGAGGTCGGGTCCAATAAGGGCTAAAATGGTAAAATTGGGCTTGTGTCGGTCCAACCGACAAGTCTAGTCGATCAGACTGACACCCCAGCAGTGGAATGGACAAATGGCGTGGGAAAAAGATCCCACATTGGAAATGAGATAGTTTGGGAGGGGGTTTATATGAGACAGCACCCATCCATCTCAATGAGATACGTTTTGGGCCTACAGTTGAGCCAGGCATAATGGCAAAACCGTACAGGCCCCATATGGGACAAGAGCGGACAATATCTTTCCTGAGTCGAGCCCGAGTTGTTTTTGGGCCAGGCCATTACATGCCATCATTATTGTTGATGCATTTGCTGTTATCCTGGTTAGGTAGTGATGGCATTCTTCTAGAGGATGCTGTGTTAGGAATAATAATTATGCAAAAATAAAATTAGAACGGAACAAATCCACAATTCGAACACCGGGATTTTATTTGGTTTGGCCAAACCCGGCCTACACAATGCCTCTGTGTGTGTAACTGTTTATTGCCGCCTTTTATCTCTTCTCTGTAGAAGTTCATACAACAATTACACCTCTTTTTGTCACTGTATTTCCACCTTGCTCATGCCACACCATGCATCAAACTGTTTATACATCTTGGTTGTTTGTAAACTGTGTGTTGATCTACCTTCCACGCAGGTTTGAAGTGATGACCTTTTGTTTTTCTTCAATGCTGCCTTGTAACAATATCAAACCAGATATAAAACCAGCAGTCCTCTTGTTGAATATCATGTTGGCTTTTTTCCAAGAGAGTGCATACAACTTCCTCACACAAGATTGTTATATAGATATATATTGCACTGCCGTTTCTCTGGCTGTTGTATATATATTCCTCTCAATCAAGCTTTTCTCTCTCCCTGACTTCTCACACTAGCAACCACACTTGTAGTTTGCCCAACTCTTCAATATATATCATGGAGTTGCTGCTGTCTAAGCTTGTATTCTTATTTCAAGTTGGTTTTTCTTATATTGGCAGTTTTTCAAGAGCTCCTTTTACGTTGCCTGGGTATGCTTTATATAAGGAAGCCTCCACTGTCTCCATAATAAAAACTAGTCGGCCCCTTGCATAATACAATTGCATCACAATTGGGACTCCTACTTCCAAATCACGTACCATCTTAATACAATCCAAAGAAGGATAAGAGAGTCAGTCCCGTGTGAAGTCTATCCTAAAGCAACACGCGAGCTGCAATATAATTTCCTCACATCTTAATGCTGGAATTTCCCAAAGTCTCCTATGTCCATTGCATATCAATGTTGCACCCCACTAACACATCCCATGCAAAATATGCATGATCCATATGAGATCGGTTAGTGGGATCCAACGTTGATATGCAATGGACATGGAGACTTTGAGAAATTCCAACATTAAGATGTGAGGAAATTGTATTGCAGCTCGTGTGTTGATTTAGGATAGACTTCACACGGGACTGACTCTCTTATCCTTCTTTGGATGGACTAAGCCCATGAAAACCGATCCACACATGGTACTAAATAAAACTCGCGGAATATACATAACTGAATTGCGGAATAAGTCAAATATGCGGAACTAAACTGTTTAGATAGCAATATACAAGTCATCTATCCAAAATTACTTAAATTCGATAACCATCATCAAAACTATTCACAAACCATAATAATGTTACTAAGTTAATACATGTCCATATAAAAGTATCCAAATGTCAATAAATAATTCCATTCCATATCCAAGCTCCTATGCTTGGCTTCCTTCGCGATCCTCGACCTTTCCTTTTTCTTTTCCTGCTCATCCACTATGGTAGAAATAGGGCATTAGATAACGTGCCCAGTAGGTATTCCGATTAGGGCTAACACATGGATTAATATATAAAAATCAGATATAATATACCATATCATACTTATAAAACATCGTATCCAAAATCATGTATGATAACAGAGATCCAATCATACAGATAAAAACCAGTAAAGTTGCATGATAATAAAGATCATATCATGTCGAATCAATGCCATGCCATGCTAGCAAATGTCTTATGCAATTAGTCCCACCCATCACATACATATAGTCTCAATCAATGCCATGCCATGCTAGCATATGTCTTATGCAATGAGTCCCACCCATCACATACATATAATCTCTTGATAGTATTCTCTTCATCAAATTACTCATTCTCTTCATCAAATCACTCATTCTCTTCATCAAATTACTCCTCACGACTTACGAACGCCCTGATGGAGCGTGGGTCTCCGGTTAAAGTATCCTCCTGGTGGGACTCTCACCACCTAAGGAGGCCCCACAGTTGCATCACGGACATTCCGACAGAGTGTGGGCTCCGGTTGCATAACATGCCATGCTAGCATATGTCTTCTGCAATGAGTCCCACCCATCACATACATATAATCTCTTGATAGTATTCTCTTCATCAAATTACTCATTCTCTTCATCAAATTACTCCTCACGACTTACGAACGCCCTGATGGAGCGTGGGTCTCCGGTTAAAGTATCCTCCTGGTGGGACTCTCACCACCTAAGGAGGCCCCACAGTTGCATCATGGACATTCCGACAAAGTGTGGGCTCCGGTTGCATAACATGCCATGCTCCATGGCCGAACCTCACCCACTTTGGATTTGATCTTCCTTTTCATTTGATCACTACTATCCATATAACTTACATAAACACCTTATATTAAATAATATACCGTGGTAGGGTCCTTTAATCCTTCATTCCATTATAACTTGTATTTACGATTTTGCCACTAACTAACCCTTGTTTAATTTTGCCAACCACCATCATCCAAAACAAATCCACCTTAGTGGGGTTCGGCCATACAAAATGGCCGAACCTCACCAACCCAAATTTGGTCTTTTTCAATCATTTATTCATAAGATTACTTACCAATTCTTCCATCTAATCATATAGCCCTTAACCCCTCATTATTGTCATTTTATGGGGTTCGGTCCTATGCATGGCCGAACCCTATATTTCTTTTTATCCATTAAAATCTTTAACCATTTAAAACCTTTTAAAAACACACACCATACTTAGTACTTGGTGGGGTTCGGCCATACCCATGGCCGAACCTCACCCCTTTGGTTTGGTGCTCTACTTGCCATTCTTGTTGATGAACAATAAACATCTAAGTCCATCATTCTTTCATCTATGTTAACCTTTTAAAATATCATAAAAAATCACAAATTTCTAATCATATACTTCAATCCAAATACCCATGCAAGGTTCCATCCTTTGTACATGGTTCATACCCCATATTTTAGCCATAATCATAGTATGGGTCAGCCACCCAATGGCCAACTCAAAACATACAACTTATCTCTAATTGAAACATCTAAAAATCTCCATAATATTACATGGTTTTTAACTTTCAAAAACCATCAAAATAACCCAATCACTTCATGGGGTTCAGCCACTTTGATCCACTTTTTATCCTTTTTAAACAACACTATCCAAGGTTTAAACCCTTGATGGATTCGGCCATACCATGGCCAAATCATGCTCCCTTTTACGAATTTATTTAACTAAATTTTTATGGAACACTTACCAATCCTCTTAGCCTCTTTTCTTGCCTTTTGATCTTTGCTTCCTTCCTTCTTACTCCCTTAGTCCTTTAGCTGATTGTGTGCTTTGATCAATGGTGAAAACACCAAGGGCTGATTCGGCCAAGGAGGTAGGTTGATTTGAGAGAGGGAGAGAGATGAAACTCTAAGCTTCATGAGATGAAATTCGGCCAAAGGTGTTGTGTATCCCTTTTGCTAATCAGCCCCTTAAACCTCTCCTTTACCCTCATAGATTTTGGTCTAACCAAGGAGTCCTTTGACATAACTATGGGACACTTGGCTTAAGCTTAGACAAACCTTTCGTCTCCCCAACGTTGAACCCTCCAAATTCCCAATGCAAAACTTATCCCATTCCATTGAAGTTTATGCATGGAATATCACTCCCAAGCCACCAACGTGTGGGACTTTGTCTTGGAATCTTTGAGATCAAGGCAACTCCTCACCTCCCCACTTGACTCATTTGAATTAAAAGGTCTCCATGGCTTCCAATTTAACTCACCCAACTCATTAGCTCAACTCACTCCATCCCATTTAATACCACTCATTTAATGCACTTGAGTCAACTCCATTGTTTGCTTCAAATCCAACTCACTTCAGCACCAACTCAATATGATTTAACTCAATCCTTTTAGCTCACTTGATGGTCCACATGGTCAACGTGATCAGCTCGACCCATTGGGTCCCAATTCAACTCCTTGACCCAATTAGACGCCATGACCCATTTGAGTGACCATTGTCCATTTAAATGGGGTTTACCCAATTGTACATAGCTTACCCATTTACCCTATATTGCACTCAAATTCCATTCAGCCTAACCCAATTAGAATTGAGCTCATCCAAGGGTCAAACAAGTCTACCACCACCCATTGGGTCCCAATTGGGTCCTTTGACCTAAATAGGCATCATGACCCATTTAAATGTAGCTTAACCATTTAAATGTAGCTTACCCATTTAAATGTAGCTTATGTAACTTACCCATTTGATTCTCTTGAACCATATACAACATCCATTGGGTCTTAATTGACCAATTGACCCAATTATCAAGCCTTACTCATTCACTTCTAACTAGCTCATGTATGATCCATTGGGTCCCAATTGAACTTTTGACCCAATTGGCAATCTTGACCCAATTAAATAATTCTTACCCATTTATTTCTATTGATCCACATCTACCATCCGTTGGGCAATTGACCCAATATTTACCCATCTAAGGTTCATATCTTTTTAATTCACCCTTTCGATGGCAATTTCCATATATATCCCTAGCTCGAAAATATGGGGTGTTACACTTATTTAAAGCATACCCAGCTAGCATAAAAGGAGCTCTTGAAAAACTGATAGTATAAGGAAAGCCAATTTGAAATAGGAATACAACTTAGACGGCAGCAACTTTGTTGATTGAAGAGAGAGTTTGAGTAGGATTGAGGTGGACTCTTCTATGTTCTTTTATAAATACACACATGCTGTAATTACTTCATGATATAATACAATCTCTCTTTTTCTCTATGGTTTTTTTTCCTTAGGGGTTTTCCACGTAGTTATGTGGTGTTATAATATTTATGGTTTGTTATGACATGTGATAGGTATTTCTACATGGTATCAGAGCCAAGTTTCTGATCGTATGTCGAAGTTCCGTTGCTCTGATCTCTAGACGCTCTCAGATCTGCGTCCACTGCTGGACAGGATATCAGTATCAAAGCTTCAGTTTTTTATTGATTTTTTAGCCTGAACTTGTGCCATGATCCTGCTCTGCATCGCTGCTACTTTGCAATCCTTACTCACCGTTCTCTGAAATTAATTAGGTGTCCAAGAGCTGCACGGATTAGGAGACAAAACCATATCTAAAAAACAGCTTTGAACTGTCGTTTTTGGGTTTGCCACAGATCTGGGTTTTATCCTTGGTTCTCTATTTGTCAAATGATAGGTGAAGCCCTTTTTCGCAGAAACGACAAAAAAAAAACCAAGGATAAAACCCAGATCTGCTCAGATCTGTAGCAAACCCAGGAACAACAATTCAGAGCTATCCTTTTAAATATGATTTTGTTTCCTAATCCGTGC
Source organism: Chimonanthus praecox (assembly GCA_022113865.1). Classification (NCBI taxonomy): domain Eukaryota; kingdom Viridiplantae; phylum Streptophyta; class Magnoliopsida; order Laurales; family Calycanthaceae; genus Chimonanthus; species Chimonanthus praecox. The sequence continues at coordinate 49,405,897 of CM039089.1, read as the reverse complement.
AGCTCTTGGACACCCAATTAATTTCAGAGAATGGTGAGTAAAGACATCAGAGTTGCAGAGATGCAGAGCAGGATCATGGCACAAGTTCAGGCCAAAAAATCAATAAAAAACTGAAGCTTCGATACTGATATCCTGTCAAACATGGATGCAGATCTGATAGCGTCTAGAGATCAGAGCAGCAAAACTTCGATGTATGATCAGAAATCTAGCTCTGATACCATGTAGAAACACATCACATGTCACAACAAATCATAAACATCATAACACCACAAAACTACGTGGAAAATCCCTAAGGGAAAAAACTACGGAGAAAGAGAGAGATTTTATTATACCGTCAAGTAATTACAGTATGAGTTTATTTATAAAAGAATAGAGAAGAGTCCCCCTTAATCCTACTCAAACTCTCTCTTCAGTCAATCAAGTTGTTTCTGTCTAAGCTTGTATTCCAATTTCAAGTTGGCTTTTTTTTTTTTTACTAGCAGTAACTCAAATTATACAGTTTGTAGTTCTTATTATACATCCCTCAACGAAGATAGGCCTATTTTTAATCAAGATAAAATTATAATAAGACTCTTAGTTCTACTCGTTATTATTATAGAAATATGAAATATTTTAAATTTTGTCAGCATTATCATGTTCTCTGATTTTAAAAAGATAAATTATCTTAATAATTAATACACTTATCTTTTTGACAAAAATGAAAATCGCCGTGCATCTTTTAGTTTTCAAACGCTTTTGAATGTCCAAATTATGTTTAAGGCATGAAAATATAATCTTATAAAAAATAGTATAATACCTTGACCAGTTACTCTTAAACAAAGTGAGATGAAGTCGGGTGAGAATTATTTAATTATTTTATAAGCATTTATATATTTATAATATATAAGAAAATAAATTGGCTCAAAAACTTGGCAGGTCTCGATAAGCTTAAATAAAAGCTTGAGCTCGTCTATTTATTTACATGAGCTTAAAAAAACCATTTGACTCATCTAAAAAAATGTTTTGTTTAAACTCATTTATTTAAATCAAATTCAAGCTGATTGCAAATTGCGTTTGGACGAGTAAATAATATAATATATATATTCATCAACTATTTTATGAAATTTCAATGTTAAAAAAATAGAGAAATAATATATGATTTGTAATTAATGATAAGTTAGCCTTCAAGGAAACGCACCTTGCGATCTCCCGTGTCTTCACTTTCTTCCATCATCCCATTCGAACTCTTCCTATCCATATCTATCTCTCTCTTATTTACATATAGCAGATTTCTCTCTATTATTTACATCTAATCATCCTTATAGAATGGAGAATTTCTTATATACAATTCTACATTCAATAATATCACATTAATATGTATTTTTTGTTGAACAAGAAATTTAAAAAATTGAAATAATTAAACTATATAATCAGTCATAATATATGAAAGAGACTTTCTTAAATTAATTGACAAGAATCATCTGTTATCTTTCTCATTTTGTGATATGATTAGAATGCCATATATTTATTATTTTAAAAATGGTAAAGACAAAAAGTATATTGGTTTAGATGGTTTAGATATATTTGTGATTAAAAAAGTAGATAATTCTATCAGACACTAGTTTATGGTGGAACTGTTTAATAATAAAAGAATATAATTAGATAGATTATCATGAAACCTGACATAGAGTCCAATGAATCATTTATAACTCATGATTTCTTAAGATAAAAAGAAACTCAAACAATAGGTAGTTTTACTGTTTTACCATTGATGGTTTAATTCAATGAAGAGAGTTTGGGGTGAGACTTGGGTTGGGTTTTAATTTAAAATAGATTTACTTTTTATATATTAAATGATAGAATTACTTAATAGTTAAGTAATGAAATTAGTAAATTATATTTCATGTAGAATGATATTTTTAAATATTTTTATTTAATAATGAATATTAAATTAAAAATCTAACAACTTATGAAATGAATATATAAAGATAAAAATTAAGAATACTTTCCTTCTAAAATTAGAAATAGCAAATAATGAAATATAGTTATATATTTACAAATTAATGTTCACATCACATCAATTTATAAAAGAAAAGAAAAGAAATTCAAAATCCAGTGATAATTCCTCGAGCATTTGAAAACGGACGGCCAGATTCAGGTCTACTTCCGTCCCTCCCCACAACTTGCTCGACCCTTTCAAAACCCCCACCGCCCTTCTCTATAAATCCCGTTCTTCGCCTCATTTGTGGATCTTTTTATTCGACCCCTCTATCTCTCTCTCTCTCTCTTCATTACGTTTTCTGCAACTTTTTTCCTCTTTGTTGGGTTATCATGTCGACGGAGAAGGAGAGAGAGACCCATGTCTACATGGCAAAGCTGTCCGAGCAGGCTGAGCGATATGAAGGTCTGCTTCCCATCTGCATTTGCCTCTTTTACCATTTCCTGTATCTATTTCGTGCAATGTTGGCATTTCTATGCCCTAGATTCTAACTTTTTAGGGTTTTGAATTTCACCTCATTTCTTTGACCAAGATATTGCCTTCGATCTTGTTATTTGTGCGTGTATTTTTTTTCCTTTTGCAGGTTTGATGCGTTTTTGTTATGTTTCGTGCTTTGATTGGCATTTATTGACCCAAGTATCTATATGCTTGTGAATGTGTAAATTTGTTGCCTTGTTTCGTAGGTATTTGGGTTGGATCTCTTCTAGTCTGATTCCATGGATATTCCTGCACTTTGTTTGCATAGTTTTGATCTCGATTGGTTTTTCGTTTGTTATTTATATATCCTTTGTTTTTATTTCGTGGTTCTGTCCGATTTCATTCTTTGACGTTCATTTTGGCCCATTTTTGTTTAAATTATATTTTTCAAATGCCCTTATTTTGTTATTGCTTTTATGTGTTTTAGTCATTTGGGTGGATCTTTTATGGTTTGAGTGTTTGACTCCATGTGGTGTCCATTTTTTTCGCTTAGGTTTTGTATCTTTTTTTTTTCCTTTCCACTCTTTGATTGTGCTTTTGGTTATAGATCTGATGGAATTTCTATGGGACGCTGTTTGATTCCTTGATTGCTCTTGTTTCTTTACTCAGATTGCCTTTTATTTTATAACTGTTTATATGTTTTCTTGGTTTAATTTGCAAAGCAATTAGTTTGATGTCTGGAAGGTTGGCTCTTTATTTGAGAACGTGTTGGGAGATGTATTGATTGCTGCATTTGAGTTTTTCAGTTTTTGATGTTTGTTTCAGAACACTTTTTGGCTTTGCTTAGGTGTGGGTTTGAATTGGGAGAAACTTTTAGGACATTCTCCCAGGTGGGACATCCTCTTGAAGGGTAGATTTGTGAGGTGACATTCATTTTAGTACTCCTACCTGAATAATTACCCAAGGATGTACTTTCAGAAAATCATACTGTTTCTCTTTCTTTTCCATATATGCCCACAAATCACATGGGTATTTGAGATTATGATGTTTTCCTAACTTTCCTCCTTCACCTCTCTCTCTTCTTCTCTATTGTATACCTTAAAAGTAGCAGCATGTGTTCATTAGTGCAGTTTTTAATCCTCCCTTTTTGTAAAAGTTACAAGTTGGAGCATGCATTCGATGTTTTACATTAGAAATCCCATTTATCAGTCTTTATATTTTCTTTAAGGTATTGTATTTCTTTTTGAAGATTTTATGCTCGCTACCTTTTGACTGGCTATTTTGAGATCACTGTATTAAACTAATTCATTTTTATTTAGTTATTAAAGACAGTTTTTATCAACAATATCTTCTGTTCTGTAAAATGGAAGAAGAAAGGTAAGTGTGTATTGTTGTATCTTCTGTTGTGTAAAATGGAAGAAAGGTAAATGTGTATCGTTGAGTGCCATTTAAAAAAAAAAATATATTATTGAGTATTCGTATCTGTGTGTCTTCTTGCATTTTGTATTGCCTTTTAGTCGGGTCTTTGGAGCTGACACAGAACAAAGAAATAAAACAATTTTTTTTAGTACTTTCACATGTTGTATCACATTTTAGGAGAAATTTTGTTCTTCTACAAGGTAGCATTTTTCTTGCATCTTTTACCTTAAAATTGTTTCTACATCCATATATATTCTGGCAGTTGTAAACGTCTCTGTTTTTGTATCCATACGGTTGTTACCCCAGAAATGGTGGAATGCATGAAGAAAGTTGCAAAGCTTGATTTGGAACTGACGGTGGAGGAGAGGAATCTTCTCTCAGTAGGTTACAAAAATGTTATTGGTTCTCGCCGGGCGTCATGGCGCATCATGTCATCAATTGAGCAGAAAGAGGAATCAAAGGGGAATGAGCAACATGTGAAAATTATCAAGGGTTATCGCCAGAAGGTAGAGGAAGAGCTCTCCAAGATCTGCCAGGACATATTGACCATCATAGATGAACATCTGATCCCTTCTTCTGGCTCGGGTGAATCAACTGTTTTTTACTACAAAATGTAACTACTACTGCTCCTTTTTTAATTTTTTTGAAACATTGATATGTTTCTCATTTGATTGTTTAAAGTAAAGCTAGTATGTTATTTTTTATTAGTCTTATTTTTATATTATTTTTATTTAAAATAATTTAAATTTATTTAACTACAGTGCTAAGTCCCTAAATCCTTGTTTCTTCACTGCAAAGCCCAAGACCTCGCATACACTCCAACACTTGCACCCATACCCATGCAACATAGGCTTGGGAGTCCATCTATGGGGTAAATCTAGAGCATTAACATTAAAGATGCTGGTTGGTAAATCTAGATCATTGATCTAGTGGATCTGACAAGGATTCAAAATATTGGACAAGGATTCCACACTATATTTAAATAAAAATAGCTTGCATAAAGATAGCACTGGTGGAAGCAACCAAAGAAGAAATCCCTTGGAGGCTTACCTATATTGCTGGAGATATCTTCCAACTTTTTAGGGGTAGGGACATCTACTTAAGGCATGTGAAGTGGTCAAATATTGTGGTGGATTTTTTTTTGAAAGTAGAAGTAGAAAGAGTTAAAGGCTTTTTAGGTTCTTTGTAATTATTAAAGGAGCATTTCTCACTATACTTCTGCGTGGAGTGTTGGGTCACATTGTTTTTCTTTCTGGTTGCGTTTCTTGTCTTTTTGTTAGAGGATCACTATATATCTCCTATACTATGCCTTTTATTTCTTTGTTCGTGAAATTTCTTGTTACCTTTCGGAGAGAAAAATAACATTGGTGGAAAATATTTTATTAGTTTTACTTCTAAACAATCAAATGGCAAACATATTTATATTCTAGTTACGTTTCAATAGGAGAAAATGTGTGGTAAAATTTTAACCATCTCAAAACAATGTCAAGAAGTACTAGAAGAGTTCATGAAAAATTGGTTCCTGACACGGGTGAAAGTGTCTGACATGGGTACATCACCCATCTTGAAGAGTATGTCCAGCATAGTTTTCCAATAGTGTCACTACAAAATTCATTCCTATGATGTAAGTACAACTCCCTCAACCCACCACCACCCACCCACCCCACCACACCCACACACACACACACTCACTCACTCAAGTACACCTCATGAAAGAGTATATTTCTTATTTTTGCAACCTCGGAGTACCAGAAATGGTGGCATTTAAAGGTGTTGTAACTGAGACCATTTTGTCATTTTAAGGTCCATTTGGTTCCTGTGGTTCTTGCTAGGAAAAAATTCAAGTAACCAAAGTTAATTTGAGGATATTAAGGAATCCTTTTGCAGCCTTTTAATAGTTGAAGATGATGTGAGGAATGTGATTTTGTGCAAGCTTGGCGCTTCTTTGAGTTTTTAAAATCTACCTTTTTTGTCTGTTAAAAATAGATAAACATCAAATTTTGTACAGTTGGATAACTGGTATGCATCCATAACCACCATCATAAAAAACAGAAGTTTCCTATATCCTTAGTCATATATCTATTTCTTGCTTGAAGTTCTATGTAGTCCTTTCATCACTTTCAGCAACTGGTCTATTCCTTTTTTCTTTTTTTTGAATTGTTTAGTCCTTGGGTCTAGAAAGAATATAGAAATAGAATTAAGGGTCCATTTCGAATGAAGAAATAATCAAATATTTTTCCCAGAAATACTAACAACACATCTTCACAGACCAAGAACTTCGAGATCACCCCTTTCATTCTGGGGTGACGGAGGGATCGTACCATTCGAGCCTTTTTTTATTGACAATTTGGAGTATGGCAGGGTCTACTTGCATTATCAGTCAGTGTTTTGGTCACTTGTTTGTGTCATTGAAGGAGGCTTTCATAGTGTTCAAAACATTTAGTGACGACTTTGTGAAGAATCATCGGTGTTATCTTGCTTATTAAACAGCATACCTTGATAGTTTACCAACTACTCTTTTCTGATGAACTTTAAGATGAAGAATTTCTCCTCCAGATTGGATCCCTCGTCTTTCTCATCAAGTTCAAAGAAAAATGTGTGTGCTATTGTTGTTCTGGTATAGGCCTCTTAAAGGCATTTGGGCTAAGTTGCATGGATACAAACATATTTAAGCAAATATAAATATAAATTTATACTTAAATGAAAATAAGGTTTGAAAATAACAAACTATTAGAAAATAATTTACTTGTTTTACTCTAAACAGTCAGGTTACAAACATATCAATATTTTAATTAGGTTTTAAGAGGTGCAAGTTGTGGTAATAATTTATTCATCTTTAAAAACAATGTCAAAAAGTAGTAGTTGAAGAGTCTATGAATAATCCGTGAAGTGACCGATATGGGTACGAGTGTCTAAAGCCATGCACCAAAGGGTTGAAGTTGGGCATCTGACTAACTTTCCTAGCAGATGAAACAGTTCAAGAAAACAGTAATTTAGGAAATTTAATATAAACTTAAGACTTTACATGTCCAATTTCTTATTTGCTATCATGCTGTCCTTTGAATTCAGGAAAGGTGACTATTACCGTTACCTTGCGGAGTTCAAGAGTGAGCAAGAAAGAAGAGAAGCTGCAGAGCAGTCACACAAGGGCTACGAGGCAAGTTTCATGTAGCTCCAAATACACGATTAGCAAAATGTATTGCCTTTATTAATAAGTTTGACATTTTTGTCTTCTGTTTTTTATTTCTCTTAGGCTGCTTTCAAAATTGCAAGTACTGATCTTCCTTCAACCCATCCAATCCGCCTTGGTCTTGCACTCAACTTCTCTGTTTTCTATTATGAAATAATGAACTCTCCTGAGAGGTTCTCTCTCTCTCTCTCTCTCTCTCTCTCTCTCTCTCTCTCTCTCTCTCTCCATCTCTCTCTCTGTTTTTTGTTGGTTACTTACTTCCAAATTTGGGTGACTGGTGTTGAAATTTTCAGAGCCTGTCGTTTGGCAAAACAAGCATTTGATGAGGCTATTGCAGAGTTGGACACTTTGAGTGAAGAGTCTTACAAAGATAGCACCTTGATCATGCAACTTTTGAGGGACAACCTCACTTTATGGACATCTGATTTACCAGAGGAAGGAGGTATCTGAAAGAATAAAAAGAAATTAGAAATAAAAAACTCCTTTTCTCCTATTTATTATATGATGGCAGCAGCATTTGTTTTGGGGTGCTCCTATGTTGTTTCTTGTATATTATTTTTCCTTTCTAATGAAATCAATTGTCAGTTTGTAGTAGCAGTAGTAGTAATAATTATAATAACTATTTGATTCTCTTGAAGGAGAGAATAATTTCTATGTTCAGAAGCTAATTTGTCACAGTTTAAAAAGAAATATCATTTAAAGTTAATAATTTAATGACTGTACAAAATTAAAAATAATACCATCTTAAAAGAATAATGATTATTTGCTCAATTATTGAAGATTACTATACCAACTTTTTCTTGTGCTTTTAATGATTATGGTTCAACCCTGCTGCAATAGCATTTTCATATGGCCGAACATCTCTGCAGTTATATTTTCCCATCATGTTGACAGGTGTGTGCTCAAGTTATTGGATTCTCCCTATCCTAGAATGTAGGATTTTCATATTGAGATAATAGTTATTTAAATAAATATTCAGTTTTAATGAAATTAGGGGGTGAAAGTGATTTATGAGGAAATTAGTTTACAGCATGCTTTAATCAATCAATTAGTACAAATTCCATATTTAGATTTTTCTTTCATAGTTACGCTTTAAAGGAAGAAAAGTTGTGATTATTTTGTTTTCCTGAAAACAATGTTAAAAGCACTAGAAGAATCTGTGAAGGATCAGTGAAGAATCTAACATAAAAAACCCTTAATTGATAATTCTGAGAGAACATTCAAAAAAAAAAAAAAATCTAATCTGAGGATCTTTCTCTGTACTTGTTCCTTATATTTCTGTTACTTAGATACCTGACAAATATCGTATTTGGATCTGAGATACCCAAAACTTGTTCATGCTCAAGATATTGTGTTGGATATCCCAATAGTTGACATTTAAAAGAATTTTCTTTTACTTAGTTTATCCAACCTTTGTTATATTTGAACTTGGCAATGATAATGGCATGCTTGTTGTATTGATAAATATTTAAAAGGAAGTTTATAGAGATCTCACCTTAATGAACTTCAAAAAATTCAATTGTCTGACATGTAGGATACTTGAAAAGGATCTCTTTTAATAAAAGAAGTAAATGAAATAGAGGCATAAATATAATGTTTTTTGAGATGGCATGGTTTAGGTGTAATGTGTCGAGTAAAAGTAGTTATAATCATAAAAGCACACTACGCTATGAACGGGATACTCCCAGTTTCTAGATTTTGAAAAATAGTTCTCTGTATCCCCATGTTTTTTACATGTTTGATACTTGTGTATAAGAAAATTATGTTCAAATGACTAATTCCAACACAACACATGTATTGTCTTCAATTTATATCCCTTACATAATTTGTTCATGTTGTTACCTAGACAGACACTTGAAACAGATAATTTTTCAATTTATATCCCTTACATAATTTGTTCATGTTGTTACCTAGACAGACACTTGAAACAGATAATTTGAAGTCTGAAATCTGAATGCTATGCTGTATCCCTGGATAACAACTGTCTATTAATGTTCTAGCGGCAACTGCATTAATGATACTTTGCTTCATTGTAGTAGAATCAAATTTGATTGATATAATCAACAAGTTTAAGAGAGTTACAGCAAAGAGAAAAAATAGTTCTCTTTTAAAAATTGCAGATAAGTCTTGATCTGTTAATCAAGTCTGACGGAAGAGAGTTTATTCATGAATTGTGTGTCTCAGAGAGAGTGAGTGAGAGAGAGATGATATGGTCATTTAAATGGACTAGTCTTCAATTAATAAAAGAAACCCAGATGCACATTGCTGTATTAATAAGTTTATGCGCTAAAAGGATTATCTTGAATGCAATTGTTTCAGGTGAAGAAGGGGTCAAGGGTGAGGAGAAGAAGGTTTCCGAACCAGAGGTAATTTGATTGACACAGGTTTTCTCATTACCCTTTTCTTTTTAATTAAATTCCCTTAGTTTTTTGGCTGAGAAGTAATTAAACTCAACTTGCTGCAGAATTGACGAGAGCAAAGGATTGCCATTATGTCCGAGTGCCCAAATTATGGCTTGGGTTTTTGAGTTGGGATGGATACGTAATTTTTGGTTTGTTTTTCCTTGAATTATCTGTTTTTTGTTGTTATGTTTGCTTCTTTTAGGCACAACGGTGATAAGAGCATAATATATATTCATAAACAGAGCTGGGTACGGTTTGATGGGGTTCATGCACACCAGTTTCTTGTGTGCATGTGCATGGGTTGGATTTTGGCCCTGTTGTCACGGTTCTATTTTGTTTTGTTTTCCCTAATTGCGTTATTTGCTTGTTCTGACTGGTATCTTTTCAAATTAGGGCTTGAATTTTGTATTTGATGTTGCAAATTTTTTATGATTTCCACAAATCAAAATTCGTTGCTGTTGAGATTGCTCATGTCTGGATTCTCTGGCATGCTGTTATGTTAGAGTGCATCCAACCTCTGATGGCAATGGATTAAAGGGGTACTTTATGGAGTTGTAGGCCTTATCAAATGTAGGCTAGGGCCCTCTGGGTTGGCTTGACGGTAAAGTAGCTCCCCTCATGAAGGGAGGTCTTAAGTTTGATTCATGCTCAAACTCCTTTTGACTATTTCCAATGGAGTTATTCATACTAGAGGTTTATACATGCTCGTGGAATTAGTGTCACCTCCATTGTAGGGTGAGGATATCATCTTCCTCAAAAAATGTAGGCTAGGCTGTATTAGATGATTCTCGCTCCAAACTTCTTTCACTTATCATTATTACAATACATTTTGACTTGTATTTCTTTATTGGAGTCCATCATAATTAGATATCATCACCTGGCCACATGTTGCTTAAGCGTGGGTCTCTCTTCCTTCTATGATAGTTTGGTTAATCCTATAATAGTTTGATCAATCCGATTGAGGTGATTTCTATCCGATCGAGATAATTTTTATTGAGAACATATTAAAGGAGAGACTCTTTTAATGGGGGTGTCACCATCTCATTTGGGGGTTGCATATTTAGATGCCCCAGTGATATTACGCAACTTAGTATGAAAGTAAGCATCTCTTCATAAACTATACTCTCTTTGTCCCAAAATACTTGTTCTAGGTGTATTTTGGAATTGTCCTAAATTACTTGTCCTGTTTTTTTATTTTCATATTTAATCAAAGCTTTAATCTTTTTATGAGCTCCAAATTACCTTATAACATGATGGGAAGACGACTTTCTTTTATAAACTTTGACTTGTTCATATGCTGTATTTTATAATTATTTCTACCTCCGACTCTTATTGTCTGGAATCATGCATTAAGGTTTACTGAGTATTAAATTAAATTCATTGGGGGTTATTCGTAATCTTTTATTTCAAAATCATTCGTATCATGTTCATATTGATTCAAAGAATCTATTAATAGGCCTTTGGCATACTTCAACTGAAAATGATCATTAAAAAATAAAAAAAATAAAAATAAAATTAGTATTTTGGGACAGAGGGAGTATTGTTTGTCACTTCTCTATTTTATAGTTATTGGTTGACACGTATTGATTTGTAGAATGTTAATGTGTGCCCTGGTGTTTATGCAAGGTGTGAATTGGCTGATATGTATCAGTTGGTCGATGTTGGTTTTTTTTTTCAATTGGTTTTGATTGATGTTTATGTAAGGTTTGAATCATTTGATACGTAACAATTGGCCGATGTTTTTCTAATTGATTTCAATTGATTTTTGAGTTATTTTATATCAATATTTTTAATTTAAAAAGTTTTAAAAGTAAGTTATTTTATTTCAGAGTTATTTTGATCAATTTTAATCATTTTGAATTATTCTTATTATTTTTTTTGAGTTTTGAATATAAGATGATCTCTAATTTTAATATTTGTGTTAAATTAATTTGATGAAATAATATTCAATATTGACTAATATGTCTATTTAAGGTCAAGATCAATCTCTTACTGGAACACACCGAGTGTGTCCAATGAAATTGTTAGACTAATTGAAAATATTTCAATTAGAATTGAATGTAGGTAGGATATGTCATACATACGTTGAGATGTGCTTCAAATTTTCAATTTTATTTTTGAGAAAGTCCAAGTATTATCCAAATGCTGTTTTTTTTATTTTCATTAGAAAAATTATGAAGACCCTTAATTATTGACTTATGAAGCAATAGAAAGGTCAACTTGTTAAAAAGTTTGCTAAATCTGATAAAAATTAAAATAGATTTAAATCTTTTGAGCTATTTTAACTTATAAAATATAACAGCTGAAATATTCATAATCCATCTAAAAGCAATGAATGGATGGATGGGCTCTAAAGAGATAGAATTTAGTTGAATCTTGCATCATTTTAAGCGTAAGAATCTTTTTTTTTTTTATTAACGTATGGGAAACTTAGATACAGTCTTATTAAAAGCCCCACGGATAAGCTCATTATCTTTAGCGCTCACTAAGATTAAGCTATGTGGGCTTGAGCCCGTAACTTCCCATTTCCTGAGGCGGGTGGACAACCGGTTCAACTACACCCATGTGGATAAGCATATGGATCTTTAAAAGCTTATAAGTTTTGGGTTTTATTTTTGTCAGAAATTTATAATATAGTTATTTACAAAAGGCAACATTTTAATATATTGATTTCATCTTGAAACCTTTTGTATGAATTTTTAATTAAAGAGTAAATGTATAATAATATTTAATTAAGAAATAAAGAAATTTGAAGAGATGAAGAATAATAACAAACTAGTTTCTAGGAGATCTATTAAAAAAAATTTAAAATCTAAGACAATTTGTTGCATCTTCAAAATTGTTGCAATCATTGCATATGAAAAAAAAAATTGAAATTCTTAATAAAAGTACTTTATTACGTGAAAATTGAAATTCTTAATAAAAAATTCTTTATTACAAATTGCGTTAACTAGTACAATAGATGTTCTTTACAGGTGAGGCCCTTTTAAAATTTGAAAAATGCTAAACTTATCTTCAAATTATACTCTTTGGTGATGTGGCAAATTATTTGATTGGTATCTTAACTATCTCTTCAAAAGTTAATTAATTATGATTGTTAAATCTAAATCAAAGAAAAAGAAGTAATCATAAAGAAGAAATATAAATCTAAAGTAGAAGGGTCGAAATGGCAGAAAAAAGTATAAAGTGAAAAATGAGAGAAAAGAGATGGAGTGAAGAAATAATATTTTGTTGAGGAAACAACTCATGGCATCCTTCTAATTTTTTCTTTTATTATTATTAATGGCCAATCGAACCAATTGAAAATAGATTGATGAACTATATGTGGACTAAATACAAACTCTAAACTGGGTCATAATCTTTATCATTAAGAGTGCTTGTAATTTAGATTATTAAGATCAAACGAATAAAAATTATTTTTAATCTAATATTTGGTCCACCTAGATCTTATCAGATCTATAAGATTGATATTTCATATGATACTTACAAAAAATTTAAAAAAGAAAAAGAAAAATAGATCATTGAGGCCCATCATTATATGAAGTAATACACTAATTCTATAATGTATGAAGGATGAAAAAACATTATTTCCACTTTTACAATAGTCGAGATATTAGTGCATGGAAAGTCATCTTACTTGTGTAAAAACCATTGAATTCTCATTCATGGTTCAAAATTCCAAAATATTGATGAAATCCCAACCTGGGTCTTTGAGAAATTTTGAAAAAATAAAGTAAATAAGAGCTCTCAAAAATTTTCTTCCTAAGCCATAAAAAATGCTTTTGCTCAATTCTTTAGATCTTTAAAAGAGAAAAATAAATTTCATAAGAAATGTAGTTCGCAGATTCATACTCCCTCCTCCGTCCCATTTTAGTTGTCTCATTTGAAATATTTGTATTTTTTAAGAAACTCTCTATATAAGGCTAGCACTCATGTGATCTCATTCATTTTCAATACATTTTATACTAGTCAAATATAAATGAGAACTATTTTGGGACAATTCTAAAATCCATATAGAACAACTAATTTCAGATAAAGGGAGTATATGTTTATGCAATTTTTTACTCATTTTTGCCATCCATAAATTTTCAAATTGGCTTTTATTAATCAAGTAGATGAAAATTCTTCCTATTTTACAAGAATTATTAAAACCAAATGGTGGATGAGGTTTGATTATCTCCTGCTATTGCACTAAAAAATAAAATTATTTACCTTAATGACAGTCATTTACTCTAGAGTTCAATCCAATTCATTAAAAGCTAATCCATTTAGCTCAAAAAATTGCAATATCTTAAAGAGGAGTTGCATAAGCAAATTATGGAGGAAACAAAGAAGAATTAAATAAACAAATTCTTGAAAAAAAAAAATAAGACGGAAGATTCCAACTCTAGATTGAAATTTCCTTTTGAAGATGTTATTTTTTTTTTCCCTAGAAATCTCATATCCATTAGAGAAAATGAAGACATGCTTGGAATTAAATAATATGATACAAATAGAATTAGTTAAAAGGAAAAAACTGTTGTATAGATCATTTTTTTATAATAATAGTGTACAAGTCTCTTAGAGCAACTTCACTTATCTATTTTCAACAAGAATTTTGCTTTAATTCTTTTCAACTGTGCAATCTTTTCAAATAATATGCCGTTCTCCTAGGTGAAAATCTTTATAATAATTCATCTTCAATTTAGAGAGGCACCGAAGAAATTCAGATAATTATATCAAAAAGTAGACATCTTCACTAAAAAAGGGTGACGTAGAAATCAAGAGAATGTTAGAAAATAATTGCAAGAGTCTCCACCAGTGTAATCAAAACCGGACTAAACCGTGGTCAAACTGATGATTCGACCGGAACCTTCATGTTTGCGGTTCAATTCCACAAAAAAACCGTACATGGAATTGGACCGTAAAAACCGAATCAAACCTCGGTTTTATGCGGTTTTTATAGTAAAACCACAGGCCGTGAACCACAGGTCACCAAATTTGAATTTTTTTTTTATAAAAAATCCCCTTCAAATATCAAAATTTAATATTAAAAAATGGAGATGCTTGAAATTTAAAAGCGTCTTACTATTCCCTTCCTACATCGTTTACTGTTTTAGTATGTTACTTAGAGTCTGAAGTGTTAAACAAATTTTTTTAATAATTTAATATTATTTATAATATTTATATTACATTATTACTTACACAAGTTTGACCAACTTTGACTGCAGTTGAACTCGATTGAATCTGGTTGAATCCAACTTTTCTCAAAGATGGTTTGTTAGACGGTCTGATTCTAATAACATTGGTCTCTACTATGCACCTTAAAGAATCTCAAAGAATCTAAAGTCATTGAGCTTTCATTGTTCATTCCATTAAGAGTAGATGCATAAAATAAATCGCCAGTAGATGCATAAAATAAATGTGCATCACTGATGTGCGAAAAGATTGAACAAAAGAACTTGTGAATGAATTCTCGTCTTTTGTTAAAAAATGAGTTCTTGATGCAATCATATCATAGATTAAACTTGATTGGTTGGACTTTGAGGATAAATTTGATGTTGGACATTCTAATTAGACCCCATCTAATTAGACGATCATTTTTATACCATTGGATATTAGAATTCAGTTGTGGACCCCATGCCTTGAGTGACCTTAAATACATCTCTAATGACCTAATTAGTTGTCCAATTAATTCCTAAATCCTACACATTACCCAAAGTCAATTCTTAGAAAGTTTGGCGAATCTTCTCCGAGAATTTCTCTCGAAAAACATGTCGACCCCATCCCAAATTCCTTTCCAACTTGTAAAGTCCTAAAACTTCCTTCTTCCAACGAGTTTTGCATGGATTGAGAGAAGCCAAATACGTGTGGAGTGTTCGAGAAAATCAAGGATGGCTTATGTCAAACAATCGACAATTTTAGACATTTTTTTTGGAGTATTTTTAGAATAAGCTTGTGAAACACATCAGGACTTGCTCAACACAAGTTAAGGTGTAAGACAAATATTTTAAATGGATCTTCTTGGTATTTAACATATTGTTATAATTATTATTTAATTAAAATTTTAATTATATATAATAAAAGTAATTTATAAAAATTATTTTTCTTGTTTTTTAAAATGTAAAATTACTAATTAAATTTTTATATTCAAGTTTTGTTAAAATCAAATTTATTTCTTTTTTAAAATTTCAATTCTTACAACCCATAAGTTTAAAGTTCGTGGAGAACAAAAGAAAAGAAAACAATAACATATTGAGATAAAAATCTAAGTGTAAAGTAAGATGAATGGTATAAATAAATGGAACGTTTGATCTAAAATAAAAGTTGACTCCCTTATTCATTTTCTTAACGAACCAACGGGACTCCATCTCTGAATCGTAGGTCATCTCATTGTGCACTCTCTGGGAAAGAACATTGGTTTGCTGCTAAGTGTAGACTAAAAAATTAGATCTTTTTATAAGCGGTTATCTTTTTTGCTTATGGGGGTAGCAGGCCCTGAAACTCATCCATGTGGCATCTCAGTGGTATTTTTCTTATTTTTTATTGGTCCACATGAGCATGTCAAATTGGGTATATTTTTACAACTTTTTATTTCCATTTTCATAAGATTATTTTAAAAAGAGTAGAAAGATCTTTTGGACTTAATTTTATTATTTAAACACTTCTAATTTTCGATTTTCAACATATGAAATAAATTTAATTTTTGGAACCACTATTTCTATCCAAATTCAAATTTGAATTTTGTGAAAAATTATTCAAGCTTTGCTTGGAGGCTTCGGTGGTCATCCGAATTTTCAAATTCACCTTCGATCTTCGGATCAAACCCAACTTAGTACTATGTTTTGAAATTTTCATGGTTTAGGTTTGAGTTTTAATTATATGCTTGAATTTCTAAACATCTCTTAATTTCATTTGATTTGATAAAATCCATGAAAAAATATATCATTAATCCTAACTCAACCTTAAGCACTGATTTTCATGGGAATTGGATCTCTTAAACGGATTATTAATCGTACTAAGAGAAGAGACACGATTGATTGAAACCCAATCAGTCTAGGCTTTCATATTTGTAATAAATTTGAAACTCTCAATTTCCTGATATATATAGATATTGCTTGTTAATGAGCAAGTCCCATAGTAGGTCTTGCGCACATGTGAGTAGAATTATAAGCCTTCATTGAAAACCTTTCTCTAGGGCCCAATAATTATGCCAGTATGCATAAGGGCAATAAGCCTTACCACGTTGAGCAGTTACAACATACAAACTTGTTTCCATTGGTTTGAATTGAAAATTCTTTTATTTTGTGAATTTCTTGAGGACTTTTTAGAGGTCATTCATGTTTAGAAACACTTTGCCTTTTCATATCTAAGATCACATCCATTAAGAACGAAGTCATCAACAAAGGGTTTATTACTATGTTCTCCATCCTCCTCCTTTGATTCCTCCTCCTTTGATGATTTCCTAAAGCCAAATAAAGTACCACAAGGACAAGCCTCCTCTTATCTACACCACCCTCTTATAATGGAACATTGAAAGTAGGAAAATAGTTGTCTTAATCGTCACCAAGGTTAATCGGGTGATACATCCCTTTTTTTAAGACCAAGATATTCAAGCGTACAAATTATGAAGAGTGCCATTTTTTGTGTTGAAGAAATCTTGATCTCAGTACTTCTTACAAATAAAGATGGGGATTGACCATCAAACTAATCCCTCGTAGTTAATCGGGTGATACATCTCTATACCCATACTTTTTTAAACTTAATTGTCTCGTGAACACATGTTGCATTTTGCTCACAGTTGATCGGTGACTTCAAACGTTATATTGTTAGCTTAACTCAGTAATCAATGTTGCCATACATATTTATGACAAAATCATCACATGTAGATACATTCCTATTAAGAAAAAAATTCAACAAGCAGTCAACTTATTTTTATATATGTGTATTAAGATATGATCCATTATGAATAATTATTAGCATACCTAATATTCAAATCAATTCTTAAACGGTTATGAGGTTGTACACATGCATCATGCCAAGTGTTGAAATTCACACCCATAACTCCTATCACGATAAAATCAGTTTAAAAATTAACATAACTCTAACTAACAAATCTTTTATTATAAATAATAGATTTTCATATGAATGAGTAAAATAGATGTACATAGACTTCAAAACAAACATGTTGCTAGGCTATGTGGAGCTTGATCATCAGATATTTACATTACATCTTATGTAAACTCTGTTGGAATATATTTATATTATCCTAATTATAATGTAATTAGGATTCTACTTTGATTTTATCTCTATTAAGAGATCTATTTAGATTAGAAGTGTAATAGCCCTAGGGTCGGATAAGGCTATATATAGTTATGTAATACTCTTTAATGAATACAATTTTCTCTTTTCTAACATAGTATCAGGACGGGAAACGATCTAGAGTGAACTTCACGTGGGTTTCACTTCTCTCCCTCTGTCCGAGGAATCTCGTTGGCAGAGGGAGGGTACTCTAGCACTTGCTTCTGATCTACAACAATCGCCCAGATCGGGCCTTGTAGTTGCTGCCTCTCTTTTTTTTTTTGTTGCAACCAATCTTTGTGTTTTGCATACGAGTTCTCCTAAGGCTGGATTCTTCTTTACCGAATCATAGTCAAAACCGTCTGGCCACTCTTAGCCGGATCTGAGTTTTTTATCTCCAGCTAACATAGTCGTCTCTCTACATTCCAGATCTGCTGCTTTCTGTCCATCTAGCTGGATCTTCTAACCAGTGTGTTCCCCGGCTTTCTTACAAGACTCAGATCTGGTTTCTTCAGATTGGGCCTTCCATCGACAGCGTTTTCTTTTCTCCCTGTGCCCGAGGCCATACTCGGCAGAGGGAGGGAGGGAGAGGGAGAGAAGAAGTGAGAAACCCCATATGTCGGATCTGCATCTCAGTTTATCCAAATCTGGTTGAAGATCTGCACCCGCCGATTGCTGATAGAATCTTGTTGATGCCACCGCAGATCCTCACCAATCTGCTCACACCGCGGCCGCTCCGCCCAGGCTGCTGCCCACTAGTCTGCCTTGCGCTGGGATTTTTCTCCGCCTGCGCAACTAGACAGACACACCTGCCTTTGGTCTTAGATCTGCATTCTTGCTGCATCCTCTCTTTCTCGACATGAGTGACTACCGATCTGTGCGAAATAGGGCTGACTTGCCCTTCTCTATTTCCGCTACCTCTACTCGGTGCTGCTGCCACTTGCCATCTTGCTCGGCTTCCTCAGTTCTGCTTCTGGGTGTCCCTTCTGCCTCAGCCAAAGCAGATCGACAGAAGACAACTTTGCTGTGTCTGCCCATAACGCTATCAGCAAATCGCTCACTGTTGGTTGCCCCAACGGTGGGCCTGCAACTACCTCGCCCACCAGATCTGCGGCGGATATAGCCGAGTCTTCTTCTCTCCCTCTGCCAGAGGAGTTTCATCGGCAGAGGGAGGGAGGGGAGCCATTCCGCTGCTGCTCGTCTTCTTGGACAGATCTGCTCTGTCTCCGCCCGTACTCGGCCATAGCTAGATTTGGTTGCCCCTACTCCGCTTCCCATATCACTCTGATTGATGCCTTTCCGGATCTCAACATGTGCCCTCTCTTCTCACTTCTACAGATCTAGATCTTTTGTTTGATACCAACGGATCTGTTATTGATCTGTTTTCAGTCCGTGCAAACCCATCTTGCCTCTGCTCTACACCAGTGCTCTGCTTCTGTTGCGTGTTGTCTTCCGCGGCAGGAGAGCCGAGATCGGTGGTTCTACACCACTGTTTCAGATTGTTTTTGCAACAATTTGCATATCTGAGTTTTAGATCTGGGTTCCACTCCAGTTCAGCTCTGCCCGATTGAGATAGAGGAGCCCTTGTTGCTGCCTTTCTCTCATCCGATCCGTGGGTGTTATGTCCTTGGTTTGCTCTTCTCTGCAATCAAATAGTCCACAAGGGTTGCACCATCGCTACCTTGTTGAGATCGTTTCTTGCAATGTCTTCCTTCTGCTGCCTCTTCGCTGTGTGTTCACCCATATTGAAATCAACTGTACTGTTTTTCTGAGAGGGATTAAAAAAAAAAAAAATCAAGATCTACTGTAGCGCTGATTCTCCATTATTGTCGATCCTCCATTGTTGTTCAAGCACAGCTCGTCTCCACTTATTCTGCCCATTCAGAAGTACCTGCTCAAGCATGCTTGCTGTTTACGGTCGCCATCGACAGTCGAATTCAGATATAGCTCTGCACCTCATCTTTTGTTATTTCTTCTTCTCACGATCTACGAGATCTATGTCAAGAAGAAAGGGGGAGAGAAAATATGAGATCGAGATCTGTGATCTTCTTCTTCGTCTAGTCATTGCTATTGAAAGCTCCCATTGGAGTACTGTTTTGGGTGATCCGTCAAGAAAATATGAGATCGAGATTTGTGATCCTCTTCTTCGTCTAGTCATTGCTATTGAAAGCTCCCATTGGAGTATTGTTTTGGGTGACCCGTCGGATCACCAATTTAGGTGTTGCCGTTTGAGCACGCCTCATTGTGCCGTTTCTCCAACGACCTGTTTAGCTGAAGAAAGGGACACAAATTGCTCTTCTCCTCATACTTTAAAACAGAAGAAAGGGACGCAATTTGCCCTTCATTCAAGCACACCTTGTTTGTCGTTTCTTGAAAATGAGACGGCATGTTTTGGACACATGTCCATTTGTTGTGGATTTCATCCACTTATTTATTTGGAGGACTCTGATTCGTCCCCAACATTTGCTGGCCTTTTATGGCTACAGTCTATTTGCTGGTCTTTATAACTTCAACCCATTGTTTTGTAGGTCACTCATTGCCTGCATTTATCGCATATTGCGATCATTGTTTGCCGGACAATTGTCTTACGGCCACTGCCGTCGTCTAAGCCTCTTTCTTCATTTTAGGCCCCCATTGGTGTTTGCCGCTTGTCATTTTGCAGCCAATCAACGCTGCTACATTAACACATATTTGCAGCCAGTCAACAAATTTTGCAGCCAATCAGTTTGCTACTAACAAATCTTCGTGGCCAGTCAGTTGCCATTTTTTGCAGTTCAATTGCTGATTCTTCATGTTCCAAGTTTCGCGTTCATCCACGCTTCAGCTTGCTGGGGCGTGTTGGAATATATTTAGATTATCCTAATTATAATGTAATTAGGATTCTAGTTTGATTTTATCTCTATTAAGAGATCTATTTAGATTAGAAGTGTAATAGTCCTAGGGTCAGATAAGGCTATATATAGTTGTGTAATAATCTTTAATGAATACAATTTTCTCTTTATAACAAACTCTAGTTAGAATAGTATATACTTTCGTTTCGTGTGAGAGAGAGAGATCTGTAACAAGTGCGCCTCTTCTTCTTTTTTCGCCTTTGAGAATAGTCGATCGGTTTGAATTCCGTAAACGTACCGAAAGAGAACCACGTAAAATCTTTGTTTTGTGGTTTGTTTCTCTTTGTTGATTTCTTTTTTCTATCTTCGATATTGTTATTTCCCTGAGATAGGAAAGACGTTTCCTCCCAACACATGTTAGGGTCAACTGGTGCATTATCATTGTCAATGTTTGGTACAATAATTTCCTTTGCGTTTAGGTCCTTACAAATAACAAAAATGTAGATTATAAATAAGAACATAAATATGATTCTAAGTATTTACACATACTTTTATGCAACTTCGGGCTTGAAATACCTATTATTCAAGCCAATTCAAAATTGTGATGAACTTGCATCATGTCCACCATAAAAATTGGTCGATTTATGTATTGGAGACTAATATAACACCTACAAATATTACAATAAATATAGATTTTATATTACGGCAAATCACATGCCATAGACGTATTTTATAAAATGTCAAATCATACCTAGAAATTGATACATTTGTTGAGGGATTCAAGTCTTTGTCAATGTAGAAAACAATAAACTCCTCATCTCTAATTAATTTAATCATTGATAAAAAAAAAAAATATCTTCATCTAAAATATTCATAAATGTCAAAATGTCTAGAATTATACAAGTATCTCATACAGGGCCGGCTCTACCCTTAAGCTAGAAAAGCAACCGCTTAAGGCCTAGAGTATTTAAACGCCTTTGATAAATTAAGTATTTAAAGGCCCTTGATAAATTATAATGTTATTTTTTAAACACCGTGTATTTTCAAAATTTTTCAAATTAAATATCCGGACTAATTACGATAAACTGATAAAAATACTTTAAGACTTTAAAGTCTTTTGATACTCCCAAATCCTTCAAATATAGTATTTTACAAATAAGGGTATCTATTGGCTGTGCCGAAACATATTTGAGAGTGTCAAAAGACCTTTAAGTCTTAAAGTATTTTTATCACTTTATCGTAATTAGTCCGAATATTCAATTTGAGAAATTTTGGAAATACACAGTGATTAAAAAATAACGGTGCAGATCCTACAGTAATGCACAGTGTATTAATTAAATAATAAAATATTCTTTAAAACTTTAAAGTTTTTTTTTAAGCAATGTATATTTTTAAAATTTCTCAAATTGAATATCCGAACTAATTAAAATAACCTGATAAAAATACTTTAAGACTTAAAGGTCTTTTGACACTCCCAAATGTGTTTTCGGTACCGCCGAGGAATACCCTTATTTGTAAAACATTGTATTTTAAGTATTTGGGAGTGCCAAAAGACCTTAA
Organism: Chimonanthus praecox; assembly: GCA_022113865.1. Taxonomy (NCBI): domain Eukaryota; kingdom Viridiplantae; phylum Streptophyta; class Magnoliopsida; order Laurales; family Calycanthaceae; genus Chimonanthus; species Chimonanthus praecox. The sequence goes on along the minus strand of CM039089.1, from coordinate 49,383,820 downwards.
AGTCTTAAAGTATTTTTATCAGGTTATCGTAATTAGTCCGGATATTCAATTTGATAAATTTTGGAAATACAAGGTGCTTAAAAAATAACTTTAAAATTTTAAAGAAGATTTTATTATTCAAAATGCATTGTGTATTACTGTAGCGTATGCAATGGAATTTAGACACGAATAATGGTCCGAACAACGGAAAAATGTTTTTATCTCATATTCGGACCACGCTGACATGGAAGGGTAACGCAGTAATTTCTTTCAAAAAACTAAAAACCCGTGTCTGTGAAAAAAAATACGTGTGTCTAAATAATTATCCTATAATAATATGTTAAAATTTTAATTAAATATTACTTATAATAATAGGTTAAACACAAAGAAGGCCCTATTTAAAGTTTTTGCTTTAGGCCTCTGCTTGTGTCTAGCCGGCCTTGATCTCATATGGAATGAAACTCATTCCCACCCATATATAGATAGAATATCTTCTTTCCATTGTTACATGAAGTGATAAGAGTAAAGAAATTTTATCACATGATATTCTCTTGCAAGTGCAAAATGCAACAACAATATTATCAATGATGCAAATTTTCATCAAAATAAAATATTATTATCAATAATGCAACTATTTCATTATTAAAATACAACATTATCACCAATAATATAATATTATCAATATAATGATTTATGATTAAGTAATGTAAACAACATATGAAAATAATGAAAGGTGAAATTAATATATCCATTTAACACGAATACTGAACTAATCAAATAAGAAAGTAAAAAAAACATATCTAATCAATAAAAGAAATAAAACCATATACTCATTAATAAAAGTATTAAAGTTACACTCTTTAATAAAAATAAAATCTTTTACTTACAAGCCTTTTTTGTAGAGTTTTTACACAATGGAGAAAAGGTGGAGATGAAGAGAACAAGAGGAAGAGAAGGAAGATCGTTGAAGAGGAAAAAAGAAGTATGATTTTAAGTTTAGGTAGTTACAATTATAAATATCCATGAAAAAAAATCCCTTAATAATATCATTTAATATACTTTTAATTATAATTAAGCACTTCAAGCTACTTATAAATATAAATTCACCATCGATTCCTTTGTGGCATTCCACGTGTCAAAAATCGATCGGCTAAAGAACAGTCGCGGCTACGTACACCCGAAGGACGGTCTATTTCTCCATTCTGCGATTCCGGTGTTTGATTTCTCTTTTTATTCTAGAAAGCCGAGAGTCGTAATCCTACTAGGTGAAAAACCCTAGCGTTAGTAGTGAAGAAGGGGGGAATCCCGGGAGAACCAGAAGAGAATACGGCGGGCATCAAGAAGAGAGCTGTCGATGCTCCTCTCCTCGCTCAGTTGCTTCTGCTGCTACACGGCCGAAAGGAGGAGCACTGTTTTAAATGTTCCTCTTCCTCTGCCTCTTCTTCCCTTCTCAGCATTTCATGTCTCCAATCGAAGACTCTCTTCTTCTGCCCTTCGGGAATAGATTTCGTGCCCCTCTTCTCTGTTTCAATCTTTTCCCCAAACGGCTTTTACCCATTCCTGTTTGGAGCCAATTGAAGTTGGAATTTGGGTTTCCGCGGTCGCGTGTTCGGAAGTGCAAATGAGCAATCAGAACGTACGCCATCTTTTCTTTTCTTTCCTTTTATCTTATCCACAGGCTTCTTTCTCGTGAGTTCCTGCAATTGTTTTTTTTTTCCGTGGATGTTATGGTTCTTACGATCACAGATTGGGAAATTTGAATTCCTGTGGTAGATTGTGAGTGACCATGTTATGCAAAGAAAAATGGAAACCATGCTTGGCAATTATTCCTGACTCAAAACATAAGCGTAAAGTGAATTTGTGAAGATGAACAGAAATTTTTATGAGTGAGTGAGAGAGAGAGAGCTACCTGAGGGTTGATTTTGAATATTCGGGTTCAGAATTTGCTCCAAGTTTGAGTTTTGGAAATTTCAATCTTCTCCTTTGCTGCGGCTTCAGGCCATACTGGCCCAACTTCCACCCCTAAACTGTCTTTTTGGGAAGGATTATCAACCATCATGCTGGATGAGCCTTCAGTAGGAGAGAGAAAATAGAAGTGTCAAAAACTTAGTCGGATAAAAAAAGTTGCTTATGGATAGCACCCATAACAAAGGCATCCTGAAGAGCACTCAGTCACTCTTCAAACATCATAGATATCTCAACCCAACCCATCGATAAAAGGAAAACCTTGCTAGAGAGTGAATTTAGACCGTCAATAAGTCACATACATTGGTTGGCCCTGATCAAGTGATAAAAGCATTTGATTTTGATGATTGGGATTTTACTGCCTACTCCGGCTGGGCCCATTTGCCAAGGGAAGAGCTGTTGAAAGTCAAGTTGGGGACCCAAAAGAGGACATGTTCCAAGATGGGAGTTTCATCAGAGGATACCGCAATAACAAGCATCACCATCTCTGCTAAATTTCATAAAAAGAAGACCTTTAAAACCTTTTTATTTTTCAATGTTTCTTTAAAATCTTTTCTCTTTAAAATCTTTTCTCCCAAGCAACCTCTGAGGTAGTAAGCATGGGCCTTTTTTTAATATATATGTTTTGAATAAATTGTATTTGAGATGGTAATGTGAAGGTTGATTCATGTTGTTACCGTTTGGAAGAGACAAAAAATCTTTCGTCCAAAGCTAAAAAAGGGCAACTTAGCTTTCTCTACAATGTTTCATCACTCCCTTTCTCCAAATGCACAGAGTAGATCAACAAAAGATAGATTCCATGTTGTTCCACTACTCCTTCACCCACAACTGTACTAGAGTAAATAAATGGAAGAGTGATTCCACGGTGATGGCCTATTTCCTCCTATAAGGAGACTCCAAGCTTGAAACATCTAAAGCACATTCTTTGTCTTCATTTTTTATTTTTTATTTTTTTATAATTTAAACTATGATCCAGCATCGTCAACTGCAGTAAAATGAATTATAGAAGTTCCAGGTTTTCCATGAAGCTATAATGAAGGGGAAACTGATGGAAGTATTCCACATATTATTTACTCATTATGCACTAGTTAATGGTCATTTTAGTCTCTCTTAAGCGACAAATAGTTTGGATTCTAGCTGCAACCCAACAAAATGCAAGTGCATGATGAGGTGTTGGAATCATCAATACAGATCTAAGAGGGTTCTTATTTCTTAATATGCACCCTCTGCCAAAAAGTTAAAATAAAATCATTTTTGTTGAGAAGATGCACTACAGATCACCTCTGTTATTATTCCTATTCACTTTATGAGATTTGACAACCAAAGTTCCATTCGATTGGATGATTCAAGCTAAGACTTCTGTAATGGGCTAATGTTATTGCCCTTTTTTTTCCTTTTTATTTTCCTTGAAAAGGTTAAGCAAAGGATGAATAAAACCCAAAGGGGACGGCCAAGAAGCTCCCTGCATGAAGGGAGGTCTTGGGTTTGATTCATGCTCAAACCCCTTTGGGCCACTCCCATGGGGTTTCTCCTCATCAACTTACTAGTGTGTGTGGATTGGGAGGTTTACACATGTTCGTGGGATTAGTCTCACCTCCAATATGGGGTGGGGATATCCATGTTACAAAAAAAAGAACGACTAACTACAATGTATAGGAGACTAGGAGGGTGAACCTTTCAAAGGAGATAAAAGGGGATTTGCAAGTGCACTTCAATCAAGTGCAGTCCATGTTCTTATTTATTTATTTTGAAAGATAACTATTTTATTGAACAACAAAGACTACACCCAAAAGAGGAAGATGCAAAATTCGTACCACCCCTACAAGAAGGCCCACAGACAGACACAACCAAAAGGAGACACACCTCACCAAATGGAGAACTTGCACCTAGGTCCTAGCGCGATAGTCGAGAACCTTAGATTCTGATCAACAAGTCAAAATTAAGAATTGTTGTAGAATATGGTGTATCACATTTTGTACATGTTGGTTGATTTTTAGATTTTGTTAGGTATCATTGATTGTAAATGAATCTTCTTTCCTTTTTCCTCGCTTTGATTGACCCCCTGTACTTTTTATATACATTTATCCTCTTTTGTTAAAAAGAAAATGAAATGCAAATTCAAAAGAATGATTTCTCTCATCTTCCTTCATTGTTTTCTCCTTTTCTCTTTGTTTTCCTTCTAACATGGTATTATTAAAAAATTGGTCCTACTAATCTTCTCAGGCAACAATTTCCTCTCATCCCTGGTTTTTCTTCTTGTCCTTGAATCTACCCTCTCGTGTAAGATTTCATCTTGGACTCTACCTTGTTTCTGTCGTCCCTTTACTGCTTTTTCAGATCTACAGCAAGGACGTCTGAAACCCCATTTTCTGCATGTTTTATGCTAGCTCTGATTTTCTAGCCCTTGGATTTCTCTGATACTATACCTTTAGTTTGACCTTGACCCTACAGTGATTTCGTACGGTTGACCTAGGGTTTTGGTCAGCAGTGGGACCCGCTTTGCCTCTTCTTCAGCTCTGCTGCAGTGACGTCCAAAGACCTGTTTTTTCAAAGATTTGGCTCGATCTGCTCCTGTACACCTCATCTCAGGCTAGGATTTCACCGCTACAGGCGCCTGTATTGGTTCTTTCAATCCCATTGGATTACTCTTTGTTTTGCGATTTGTGGGGCTTACTTTTAGTAGATTTTGCATACGATGTGTAGTTACTGACCAGTTACTATAGAAGAACCTTTTTATTTTATTTCTTTCTTTCTTACATATCACATCCTCTAGCCCTACTTCACGTAGAGATGATGTTATTCAAGTGTCTCGACAAGAATTTGGTTCCTTGCAACAAGATAGGATGCAACTTAAGAGCCTTCAATTTTTTGGTTTTGCCCAAACTTTTGGTGTTTAATCAGGTACTATCTCATCTGCTTTTCATACCTCATCTGTCAATCCATGGATTATTGATTCTATGACTACCGATTACATGTTAGGTATGTCTCATCTTTTTTCTTATCTTAATTCTCTTCTCTTGGACATACTAAACTTGCTGATGGGACCCTTAATATATCAATGGTAAAGGGTCTATTGCTATATCTTTTACTTATTTCGCTGATGTATTTTTCATTCTTCATGTTCCCTGATTGTCTAATAATCCTTTATCTGTCAGTTCACTTACTAAGACCTTAAATTGTTCTGTGACTTTTTCCCTTCTTATTATGTTATTCATGATTTGGTCACAAAAAAGTTGATTGGGGGTGGTCGTGAAGAAAAGTGTATGTACTTTTTTATCCACAAATTGGCTCAGAACAATTGCTTGTTCTAGTTATCAGGCTACTTGGCTTTTCGATTGTCGACTTGGTCATCCGTCCAATATTGCTTTAAAGCATTTGCAACCTATTTTGAAAATTGATAATTTTGTTTGTGAAAGTTGATAGTATGGAAATCAACATTGTCTCACATTTTCTCGGTCTTCCAATCATTCCTCTTTCCCATTCTGATGTTTGGATGTCACTCATTGTTTCTTCAACATGATTTCGTTATTTTGTTACATTCATAGATGATTATTCTCAAATGACTTGTGTTTATTTGATGAAACATAAATTTGCTGTCTATGATCATTTTCGCACTCTTTATAAATGGATTACTACTCAATTTGATTTTCGCCTTAAAATCTTGTGGAGTGATAATGGCGGAGAATATATGTCTCGTTCTTTTTTACATTATCTTCATAAACATGGGATTGAATCTCAAACTTCCTGTCCACATAAGCAGAACGGAGTTACTGAAAGGAAGAATCTTCATCTTCTTGAGGTAGCCCGATCTTAGATTATTGGCAATGAATGTTCCTAAGTCCTATTGGCCTGATTCTATTCTTATTGCCCGTTATTTAATAAATCGCATGTCCCCAAGAGTCTTAAATAACAAAGCACCTATTGATGTTATTTCTACCTATCCGTCTATTTCTATACTTTCGTTGCGTGTTTTTGGATGTACCTATTTTGTTCTTGATTTTTTCTGTTGACAAACTTGTAAAAAAAATATTTAAAATGTGTGTTTTTGGGCTAATCTTCTACTTAAAAGGAATATAAATATTTCAATCCGATCTCTGGTAAAAGATTCATTTCTGTGGATGTTTTATTGAAAATACTCCATATTTTCAACCATCCAGTCACAAGTCTTCTTCTCCTCCTCATGTTCTTCCTACTCTTACAAATACAATTGACACTTCTTCTGATCTGTCTGCCTCTAAGCCTCTCATTAATTATCACAAGAAGAAAGACATGCCTTATGCTTTACCTACTACCACCCAATCATCCTTGGATTGTCCAGATCCAATCACCTGATAATTTTGATCGTCCCATCGCTTTGAGGAACAGTAAACGTGCGTGTACCAAGCATCCGATTAATCACTTTGTTTCCTATAATAGAGTTTCTTTGTCATATTGCAACTTCATCTCCAAAATAGATATCCCTTCCATTCCTAAGATGATTGATAGTGTGCTCTTCGAGATTTTCCCTTGAAGGATGCTATGGAAGAAGAATTGGCTTTGCTTGAAAAAAAAATTCAGACTTGGGAGATGGTGTCCTTGTCGTAGGGTGTAAGTGAGTCTTTACTCTCAAAACACAATCCAGACAGATCCATTGCTCAATATAAAGCTCGCCTAGTGGTTAAAAGCTTCACTCAAATAGTCAAATCTATGAAATTGATTATCAGGATATCTTCTCTCCTCTTGGAAAGGTCACTTCTGTACGGGTTATTATCTCTATTGCCACCACTAAGCAGTGAATTCTTCATCAATTAGATGTCAAGAATGCGTTTCTCCATGTTGACTTGTAAGAAGAAGTGTACATGCTGCCACCTTCAGGCTTTATTAGACAAGAGGAGTAAGGGAATGTATGCTGGCTTAAAAAAGCAATATATGGTCTCAAACGGTGTCCTTGGGTGTGGTTTGATAAATTTTGCACAACTTTGTTAAATTTTGGTTTTGCATGATGCTAATTAGATTATTCCGTTTTTGTGTGTTCGTGCTAAAGATGTTGTTATAATTCTTGTGGTTTATGTGGATGTTATAAGCTTAATAGGGAATATTGAGTCCTCTATCAGTGCTTTGAAAGTGTATCTTCAATAGTCTTTTGAATATTAACCTCTCACTCACCTTAATAAATTATTGAATGTTGTCATAAAAAAAATAAATGTATTGAATGTCAACAATTACCTAAAACCAACCTCATTAATGTGATTGTCTCTGATGTACCTATATGTGAAATGAAATCAATCAAGCCATTTCCACAATTCTTCATGATATCACAGCGAAACTTGGGATAAGAAGTTTTCATTAAGCAAGACCTCTTCTCTCCCTCTGCCGGAGGAGATACATCACTGGTAGAGGGAGGAACCGTCCCATTTCCTATATATATTTTTTCCTGCATATCCCCGTTATGCAACCCTTGGTGCCTCTATCTCGACAATCTCTTCATCATATTTCACCTCTAAGGAACCATCTCATTTACTAATATCTTCTCTACACTCTCCCTCCAGTCCCTTCCCTTAAATCAGAAAATATGATCCCTTGGATTCTCTCTTGATTCTGGAATGTTAAAAAAAAAAAACAAAAATCACTCCTCACCGACCCCCCTGCCTTCGGTTCTGCCTCTCTTCCTTGCTCGAACTGACGTTGTTGCTCATCTTCATCTTCTTCAAGCTCAACAATGCTCCTCCTCCTCGGCTTCCTTTTCCTCTCACCGATACTCAGTTGCTGACTGCTGGGATGCCTTCCCCTCTTCTGATTGTTCCCTCTCGTTTATTTTCCCTCCTCTTCTCCTCTTTCTGTCTGCAACCATCCCTAAATCCAACGTTGTAGAGTCGATCTTTGTCATTAGAAGCTGACCCTATTCCGTCCAGGACCAGATCACTGTCTCTCAGTTTTGCACCTGCACTTCCCTTTTTTGTTTCTTCTTTGAACGACTATTCACTTGATGTCCGTCTCCTACAGCAGACATCTTCCTCTTCTTCTCTTCAGAACTGCCGCTCACGTCTGGACATTCAGACCCTTTCTCTCCTTGTCCACCTCATAAAAGTCGCATCTCCCTTCCTCACAGCTACCAGGTGCTCCCTTCCTCTCCAGCATTGGTTCTTCCCAGCACCTTTCTTCATCTGCATCGCCTGTGTCTTCTTCCCTGGCCCAGGAACCCTACCACCACCAGTTCTAAAGGACTTGTTCTTTCCCAATGAAAATATGTTTTAGATCTTTTCCATGATGTTGGATATTCTTGATGCAAGCCTGCATATATACCACTTAATGTTAATTCAAAAATTTCTACGTCTGATGGGACTCTTCTTCCTGGTCTTCGTTTTTATCAGCAGTTGGTAGGTAATGCTATTTATCTTACCATCACCCGGCAAGACTTGGCTTATGATGTCAGTGTGGTCAGTCAATTTATGCATTTTTATACGGATGCCACCTTCATGTGATCTTTCGTATTTTACGTTATCTTAAGACCCGCCCTGGTTGTGGAATCTTTTATAAGAATTAGCCTGTGTTTAATATACAGGTACTCTGACACTAACTAGGTTGGTTCTCCTAATGATTGACAATCTACCTCGGGCTATTTTTTTTTAGGATCTCATTTGTTTCTTGGTGAAGGAAGAAACAAACTGGTGTTGCTCGTTTTAGTGCAAAAGTAGAATATAGGGCCATGGCCAACACAACATGTGAATTACTATGGTTCAATCAATTTCTTGATGAATTGGGCTTTCCTTCGTCAAAGGCACTTATCATGTTTTGTGACAATCAAGCTGCAATTAATATTGCTTCAAATCTAGTTTTCCATGAGCGTGCAAAGCATATAGAGATTAATTCATTTTCTTCGACATCATGTATCTTATGAGAATATTGTCACTCCATATTTTTGAAGTCTAAGGATCGATTGATTAGTTGACATGATGATGAAAGCCATCTCTAGCTCTCAACTAAATGATATTTTTAGCAAGCTAGGCTTGATTGATATCTTTGCGCCAACTTGAAGGGGAGTATTGTAGGATATGGTGTATCACATTTTACACATGTTGGTTGACTTTCAGATTTTGTTTGATATTATTGATTGTAACTGTTTTTTCTTTTTTTTTTCTCGCTTTGATTGGCTCTCTGTACTCTTTACATACATGTATCCTCCTTTGATAGAAAGAGCAAGAATACAAACTCAAGAGTCAAGAGAATGATTTCTCTCAATCTTCCTTCATTTGTTTTCTCTTCTTTTCTCCTTGTTTTCATTCTAACAAGAACTGCTCCGTCCTTAGCTAACTTATCTGCCTTTTCATTGGCAAACCTGGCAACATGAGAGATCCTGAAACGTCTTTGAATTACAATCAGCCTTACTTCCTCTACCTTATCCAAAAACCTCCACTATTGACCCTCTATTTATACGTTATATATGAGAGAAAAATAATTATCATTTAATATGATCTCAAAATTTGAGCAACATGTGTAAAAAGAACAATATTTATTAACATGTTGACTGGGCAGTGCATATGAATATATACAACAAGACACCTGCATGTTTGTAGGTTTACCTTTGAGCAGAAGGAACCTTGACCTGTTTATTTCTGACAGGTGATCCTCATTTTAGACTTGTTGAAAGAATGCACAACTGAATATGTAATCTGTGAAGGTTGAAATGCAGATAAACATGCAATAGAATGACTGATATTTCATTGTCTAAGATAATTGATTCTTACAATGCTTTATGTAGTGGATTACGTTATATCATTTAAATGATGTGCCTTTTCTTTAGGGGTTTGTTTGCTGGGTATCTTGCATGTTTTTCTCCTTGTTTCCCCTCTCCCAAGAAATTTCAGTTATCATCTTGGAAGAGAAGGAAAAAAGAAAGGAAAAAGGAGAAAAGTGAGGCAAATATTTTCTTCTCCATAACATTTAGCCCTCCAAATGCTCTTCTAATGGATGGGATTATATCTCATTTTCAGTTACAATCTCTGAAAGAGTGGGTTTATAATAGATACGTATTTGACTTATTGTCTTTCGTTAACTCATTTAGTCTTCAAACATTATTTCTGCACCCTGATCTTGATTTATGAAAACGATCAAAGCGTCTATCTCACTGCATCACAGAAAATGGTAAAGCTCATTTCTTGTTTGTCTTCATCCTTATGATGTTTTGCTTATTTCTTCTTTTTGATATTCTTTTGTTTGAGCAGGTTTTCATATTTGGTTCATTCAGTGAGGATGAAACGAGGTTATTCCAAAGGAAATCGCCAGAGAAGGCTGTGAGGCCTTTAGAAAAGAAAGAGCCTCTGCAATTTGGCTCTTTGGATTATGCAACTGTAAATTCATTTGGAAGTTTCAGTATAGAAACTACACAGAATGGTTCTTTAGACGAGTCAAGGGACCATGCGCCTTCAAAACTGGTTACCATTGATGAAGCTCAGGATGAAAAACTAAGAAGAGGGCAAGGGGTTCTAGGACATTCAAAATTAAATGGAAGAAACCAAAAACTTCCCTGTAGTTATGGGGTAAAAGAAAATAAAAGTGTTAATGTAGACTCAGGTCCAGTGTCTGTATCTGAGAACAAACCTACTCCAGAGCCTTCAAGAAATCAGAACCTGCATGGCCTTGAAGGTGGAAGGTCAGTAGAGAGTAGCTTCCCAATTATGGAAATGTCTAAACAAAGCAATTTGCTTGCTGATTCATTAAAACCTGTGGGTTACAAAGAGGATTTGCATGTAACAGCGAGTGAGGGTGGGGTTGCTGTTAGAAATCTACTGCCACGAGGCTTAATCAACTCAGGAAATTTATGTTTTCTTAATGCGACTCTTCAGGCCCTTCTTTCCTGCCTGCCATTTGTTCAGCTTTTGCAGGGACTAAGAATTCGTGATATTCCCAAGGTGTTGATTTGTTTGAATCTCTTGAGATGATTTCTTTGTTTCATTATGTACTGAAAATGTCCGAACTTGAATTGAATGCTGGCAAAGAAGATTCTTCAATTACATCTTGTTGATCTGACCATTTTTATATACTCTGATTTCTTTTTAGATTGGCTATCCAACATTGCGTGCATTTGTTGAGTTTATCTCTGACTTTGAAATCAATGTCGATTCAAGCTCGAAGAAGAATGAGAAAGTTGTTGTGGAGACTGGGAGGCCTTTCAGTCCTGATATGTTTGAACCTGTTTTGAAAAAATTCACCCCCGACATTCCAGCTGGCATATCAGGAAGGCCTAGGTTTGTATCATTCTATATCATTTTCTCCATGCTTTTTGTTTGAGGTCATTATAATGAATCTCTATTTAATTGTTTATATTGAAATAAACTTCTATCTGCAATCCATGTACAGAAAGGATACGGTTTTCCATTGGCCTTATTAGATTTTGATTTTGGTGCACACTTGTCGTATCTATCCTACTGTTTGTACCCAATATAATTCACACAAAATGGATGTCGCATCTCATAGAAATAACCGATTTACCACAAATGATTTTTTTTATGCACATATTTACTTAGGTTCACCCAAGCGAAGTCGCTTATGGGCGACTAAATTTTTGGACCCCATATGGAGGCCATCCGGGTCACTTGTGAACTGTTTACCCCCCCTCACACTCTACCCTTCTCCTTGAATTGGATCCCTATTCAATTTGAACCCTTTTTGAGTTGATCTCACCGTTGGATTGACATCTATGCAAAACTACCTCTATTTTTATCATTGATTCTTCGATCCTTAAAAATCATGGCTTTTGAAATCCAATGGGTCTCATTTTTTATGAGAAGCATCATCCAGAAATTACCTTTTGAATGGGTTCAACCACAACCCTTGGACTACACCCAGGTAGCCCCATATGCCCACTTGCGCAATGTCATGCATGCGTGACGTTGGATGGATGAACTGCACATATTAGCTTGTCAGAATTAGTAGGAAACATTTCTGGGTTGGTTTAAATCAATTTTTTATGGGCATTTGAAATCCCTATTGAGCTTGCTCTTTCCTGTGCCATTTGAACTCGTTCAAAATGCTTTATTTCTATTCCTCAAATATGAACTCCTTCCTAATTTGCATTCTTTCAGTTCGGTTCTTTCAATCAGTTACTTTGGTAGGGGTGGAGTTGGTGAGTTACACAAGTTGATGGATACTCTTGAAAACTTTAAATGACATCATTGACTGTTCTTAATGAATGATAAAAGGCCATTTGAGTTGACATAGTATGTGAGAAAGGAAAATATTATTATCAGAAGAGATGACTCTCATGTTGATCTCATTACGTGTCATTGTCATTATTATCGAAGTTTTTGTACAAACTAAATTAGTCACATGCAAGCATTTTTAGTGCATTTATCTTTATAGGGTTATAAGCATCCTGTTCAACAATTTATGCATTGAAACTTTTACTAGGAACCTCAAATTGCAATAAGTTGTGTAACAATGGCATGTGGTTGAAGGATTACAGCTACGGTGAAGAGGAAGTTATTTAATTCTTTCTCACATTGAGTTGAATGCTAATAGTGCCCTAATCATTGATTTACTTCTATCTTTTTCATATGCGGCCATCCATTGGATAAGACACGCCTAAACAAATTTTGGCTATGATTGTCCAAAAGGCCTTTTAATGGAGTAAACAAATATTGGATGTTATTGAAAGGTAAAAATTAAATGGCTTGTCTATTAGGCACTTGGCCTTAAGAGCTTGGGTTGCTTTTGTGGGCCAAGTCAGATGGTGGCACCCAGTCTTGTGGTCTAGGTTTTTCTTCGAATGATAATGGGGCCCTACCTTTTGCAAAAGAGAAACTGTAAAGAGGCAAAATGTCCTCATGTTGAAGGTCTCTCTCTCTTGCAAAAATTTGCGTTTGAAAAACATCATCACGTTCCAATCTTGATTTTTGCAAAAGAGAAACTGTAAAGAGGCAAAATGTCCTCATGTTGAAGGTCTCTCTCTCTTGCAAAAATTTGCGTTTGAAAAACATCATCACGTTCCAATCTTGATTTTTGTCTCTTATGGACGCTTTATTACAATCATTCCAATCTAGCTTTTTAATCTGTCAAAGGGTTTCCCATGAATTTTTTGATCTTGTGTACAGAAGGTTCTCATCAAATTGACATTGGTAAAGAAATTTGTTGCCTTTCTGTTCCGTCACATTCATTGTTTATTATTTCTTTTTTCACATAATTTTTTTCTTTCAAGATATCGTTTCTTATCATCTTTAATGTGACAGTCCTGGTTATAGTTCACATTTATGGCTGAACATCCCTTTCTTTTGCAGACAAGAAGATGCTCAGGAGTTCTTAAGTTTTGCGATGGACCAGATGCATGATGAATTGCTAAAGCTTGAGGGTCATTTTTCAAGTTTGAATGGTGGCAGAACCTCTTTGATTTCTTCAGAAGATGATGATTGGGAGACTGTTGGGCCAAAGAACAAGTCTGCAGTGACTAGAACGCAAAGCTTTACACCATCAGAATTAAGTAACATTTTTGGAGGACAACTAAGAAGCGTTGTGAAGGCAAGAGGTAGGCAGTAGACCATTTTTCATCAAAATATATGAAGTTTGTGCTATTGAAGATGAGAGCTATTAGCACAGTTGGTAGATGCTTACTGTTGTAACCACAAAGGTTGGGGGAGTCATGTTGCCAAAAACAAAAGCTCATATTGAAACCGAGTGCATTGTCTAATTCTTCTGGAAAATCTCTCTAATGATTGACTTGTACAATTCGACTTGACTCGGAGCGTCCAGCGATTCAAGTCGCATCATTAATCGGTATTTACCCATAATCATGCGATTTTTGAGTTGAATCGCAAATTGTGCGATTTAAACCCTAGATCACAATATCGTGCGATTCAGAGGAGAAATACAGTGTTCTTGATTTTTCTGATTTTTCTTCCTCTTCTTTCTCCTTTTTTTTTCCTTCGTGTATTTCCGTCTATCTTTCCTCTTTGTCGCTCTCAGGTCTCGCATTTGGGAAACCCTTTCTTCCTATCGCTTTTACGGATACCAATTCTTTCTTTTGTGCTTTACACTATTGACTTGTTAGTTTCATGCTTTGATGGAAACCCTAAACTACTCATTGACTTGTTAGTTTCATGCTTTGATGGAAACCTTAAACTACTCATTGACTTGTTAGTTTCGTGCTTTGATGGAAACCCTGTTTAGTTTTTTCTGTGAATAGGGCCCATTTTAGTTTTGAAAGCCTTGAATTTTTTTCTTTTTAGACTGTTTTATATTTTTTAATTTTTATCATTGTTTTTTATATTCTAAATTCTAATTAAAAAACATCTCTTTTATTATTTTTTTAATATTTTATATCTAATTTAAAAAATTAAAAAACTATATTTTTTTAAAAATTATTTAATGAATGCTAATAGAATTTATATAAATGCCTTTGATTTATTTGTTAATTTTTTAAATTTATCAGTACTTAATATTTATACTTTAATCTAATTTTCAAAAAAAATATTTATACTTTAATCTCATTAATATATTTATTTTTTTATTAGATTTTTTTTTGAGATTTTAAAATTTGGATAACAAAAATTGATTAATTATCATGATTTGGAATGTAAAAAGTTGACTTTTAATTCATTTTGATGTAATTTTGCATTGGTACATTTTGTCATATACTCATTTGTTTGCATATTTACTTATATAATATATATTATGAGAAATTGAAAAAAACATCTTATTATTCTATATCATGTTATATGTAATCATAGTATAATAATGATTCTTGAAAAAAATTATGAATCTTACGATTTTACGATTTCCAATTCACGATTCACACCCCTAGACCGATTCACGATACAATTCGAGTTTGACAACATTGGTTGGGACACTCCTTAAGAGATTCATGATAAATGTTAAAACTGCTAGAAGCATGAAGAATAAATGTGAGTGTTTGACATGGATGCAAGCGTTCGACATGGATGTGTAACGCATCTTGAAGACTCTATGTAAGATATGCCTTTGCTGATGCATGTGCTGTGTTTCATCTTTTCTCCCCCTCTTTTTTTTGGGAACTCAGTACACTTCCTTTTTCATTCATGCTAAATGTTAAAGTAAAAGAAGAGTCCATAAAGAATGAGTGAGAGTGCCTGATATAGGTGCTAGAGTCGATTTGGATGCACCACATATCTTGATGGGCCTGCACGATAGGATCTTGTCTATGCTTGACCAGATTCGATTCCTTTGTGTGTGCAAGTGTTTTTTTAAAAGTTTGAGAGTATGAATATTTGGCTCCAGAGAAACAATTTGGCAAATCTAAATATAAAAAGGCCAACTCCATATTGATGGAATAAATGGCTTAGATGATGATGATGATGAGTGTGAGTGTTTGAAACAGGTGCAAGCATCTGACATAGATGTTCATACATCTTGAAGAGTCCATGCAAGATAGGATCTTGTTGATGTGTGACCAGATTCGATTCCAATGTGTTTTTTTTTTTTTTTTCCTTTTTCCTTTTTTGGGAAGCTTGGGACACACCTTTCTGGATTTATGCTAGTATTGCTGCTAGGATCTATGCCACAACGAGAAGTCTTAAATTCGTTATTTGCACATTCTCCATTGGGGGTAGTGTGCCTCGCCAAGGTATCCAAACATTCCAAATATCTCGTTGTATGTATGTATTCGTTAGCATGCATGCATGCATTCATTAATTCCATGCTTCCTCTTGGAGGATAGTGACAGTGATTACAAACTTGGCAGCAAGTTTCCTATGATTAAGAGTGAATTATGCAAGCAAAGGAGCTCACCTTCTCCAGAATTGGGTCCACATGTTCATAGATGAGGGGCTCATGAGTTGTTATGTATAAGATGTTCTTATGTTAAGGTTCCTTCTTATTTTACACTTCTGTTTTGTTGCTTTTGTTATTTAGCAAATATTTTGTTGGATCAGTTATCATCCATTGACCTTTGCATGAAAAATGGCAGTTCTATTGCATTGTGTGGTTAGATATCATTGGAAATTTAAATTAATTTACTTTCCCTTGTTAATACTTTTTTTGATGACCGAAGGTGTCCAAGTATATCACTCATAGGGGACTTTTACCTGACTAATCCTTCGGGGCATGTGCACACCTCCCTACACATATATACCGCGTCCATGCGATGAGGAGTAAGCCCATGGAGAGTGGCCCAGAGGGGTTTGAGCGTGAATCAAACTCAAGACCTCCCTTTATGAGGGGAGCTTCTTGATCGTCAGGCCAACCCCCTCTGGGTTTTGTTCGTACTTATTTTGTTTGTTGAATTGTGGCTCAATCTATTATTGAATTGTCAGATTTGTGATCCCATACCATTAGAAAGTACAAATTTCTTTGCTTGATGAAAATGAAAATTTTAAACTAAGTGGAGGTATTCTCTGTTTGATTTAATTTCTTTTTTCTGATACATTAATATTTTAGCACATTGTGCAGAAAAAAAGATTAAGACTTGAATAGTGAATCCTTAAATTCATGTTTTTCTGTTCTGACATTTTCAATATGAATTGTCTTTCTGTTGTTGTGAAACTTTTAATTCAAAAGCATTTTACAATTCTTGTCCTCCTTTCTCAGTTGGGTAATTTCATACATCTTATGAACATTATAGGGCTAAGTGCCTCTAATAATTGTGTAATCATTTTACCTACAAAATTTTCTTTGTAGGCAACAAGGCTTCAGCTACTGTTCAGCCCTTCCTTCTGCTCCACCTTGATATCTTTCCAGAAGCTGTCCATTCTATCGTAGATGCATTGCACCTATTTTCTGCTCCAGAAACTCTTGAAGGTTACAAAGCATCAACTGGAAAGGTAATCCTCGAGCTGTATCAAGTTGTTATTGAGCAAGCTATTGCTGTGATTTGATATCTGTTCTCTGACTAAACAGTACAGTGTGTTGAGGAGACCTCTGGTCGTCTCTGAGTGTCCATGCCAACAAAGGCCTCTTTTAGTGCTAGAAGATTTTTTTTTTTAATAATAGTAATTGTTTAATTGCTACGAGGTTCAACATGGCCCAAAACAATTACCCATTTAAATATGTTTAAAAATACCCATTTTTAAAATGTAAAAGAAAATATATTAAGAAGAAATGGGATGCAAATAAAGAGTGGCTCTGTTTTAAGGAAAAACAGTTCTAAGGAAAACAGAGCATCTCAGAAGATTAAAAAAGTATCCAACTACAAAGAAGGTGAGGAAGCTCCCTTTCATGCTAGAGAATCAGCCTCTTCATTGGCTGAATGAGGATTAAGGAATATCGGTAATAGAAAGTTGATATTGCATGAGATGCTTTTAATGTTTTAAAAACTGACCGGTGGATCAAACCGTCTTATGAGATGGTTGGATCGATATGACAGATTTTTTTGCCAAAAATAGAATCAACAACTCAGTTTCAGGAGTGATTTTCTTTGAGATAGGGGGGCGATCTTTGACTTCTTCAATGATGTGTTTGCCAAGTGTCAGGGATAGTCAGAAGTCTATTTTTATCACAATAAAAGCCTATTATCTTGTCTTGCCATGTCACACCTTCACCATTCTTTAATTTGTTACCGATCATTCATGAGGATTTTACAGTCCTTCTATGGAGTCTTAGTAGTTAGCTTAATTAATTAAAATGCTGAATTAAGATGCCCAGACTCTGTGTTTGGATTTGATGTTGCTTTTGTGTTGGAGATTTTTATTTAGGAAACTAACACGTATAACGATTTTTGAAACCTACTAACCATATCAAATTAGACATACCATTCTCACAGATATATCTGAAGCCTGGGAGGAGTGCATTGTGACGCAGCGGAGGTAGTTGGATTTTAAGGGATCTGGTCAGTCAAACAGTCAATGAACTGTTCAACTCTGGTCAAACAGGGACAGGTGGGGTCACGGTTTGGATAGGTGTGGGTGGCTGGGAGCAGGTGGGGACTTGGGATTTTATCAGTTAATGGGTTGGATGGTTTCCTGGCAATGGGGCAGGAAGAGAATGGAATGGCTTGGCTGTGTTTGGGCATCGGTAGAGTGGAAAAGGAAGAGGGCTGAAAATCTGTGCGATTGGCAAGAGAGCGGAGTGGCTGTTCGGGCGCTGAATGATTTGGGTTGTGGGAAACAAAGAGAAAGGGATGTAGCGAGAATTGGAGGGGATGGTAGTTGCAGGTGTTAAAGGTAGTGAGGAAAAGATGATCTGAGTGTTGGAAACGGTAATACCTTGAATTGAATGAAGAAGAAGAGAAGGCGATGGATGATTGGTAGCTGTAGGCGGAGGACCGGCGCAACTGTGACTGGCTGAGAGGCTGGTCAGCCGAGCACCGCCGTAGGCCTGTCTGCAACTGAGGCAGAAGTTTGAAGGGCCTGGGCCGTGCAGGCGGTTCCAACTAGACTGGTGGTTCTGGCGTTCCACACAGCAGGAATGCAGATGGCTGCGAGTACCACTGGAGGTGTAAAGTCCGCCTCCGACAACACAGGGATGATGATCGGAGAAACTGACAATGGCAGGCAGGTTGAGAATAGAGAGATGAGAGAGGGAGAAGATAAAAGCAGAGAAATTATATTCTATTCTTAATATATCGAGAGTCGTTTTCTCGATACAAAGCATCCTTATATTAAAAAAAAAAAAAAAATCAAAACTACTATAAATGGGAGTGCATTCCCAACCAAACTAGGACACCGACGGTGAGTATCTAAAATAGGACACCGACTAAATTAACAAAGAAATATAAATAAAAAAAAATGCTGAGTAGGATAGTAAAAATAAAATTGGAAGCAGGGTCCACGCTTGCTCAGGTCCACGGGGTGTGCTCCTTATCAGCCTGCTGCTCATAGCATGCCATGAATGCCTCGGCGATCTGTTCTACATCACATTGGCTTGTCTTAATGTAGTCCTTGTTTAGTTTTCTTTTTGGGAGGTTCCTTTGCTTGTCTTTTGGATGTCTTTCCATTCAGTTTGACTCTAGGATTTTATTTTGTTTGCCATTCATCAAGAAAATGTGAAGAATGCACTAAATAGGACTAGTTGTAAACCAGCCTTGAGGAAATGGATTTAACCAACACTGCCTAAAAGATTAGTTTTATATTGATTAGACTTCCTTACCTCAATTATGTTTTTTTAATTGGTTAATATATTAATAAAAAAGAGGTGTCAGAGGTGCAAATAGAAAAGAAAAGGAAACAACAACAAAGATTCCCTTACCTCAATTATGTTAGCTCCACACTCATCTCTGTAACAGTTGATTGTTGCATTGAGTTGGGCTTTGCTCCTTGTGCTTAGGATTCTGATAATCTCTTCATGAGCAGAGGCCTTATCTTCAATGGCTTCATTAGTTTTTTTTTTTTTCTATTTATTTCATTTGATTTCCTATTCTCTTTCTATTCATTTTACTTTTTTTTTATTTTGCTAGTGATTTCTGTTCTTCTTTCATTTCACTTTACTCTTTTCTCCCCTTTTCTGTTTTTGTTTTCTTTTCTTCTGTTTCTTGGTTGGGCTTGTACTTTTCATTGGGTTTCATGGGCTTTCTATATAGTCTAAGCCCATGTTGGGCTCAGGCTTAGCTATCTATTTTGTAAAATGGGCTCGACCTTGGCAGAACACATGCCTAGTCCATTGCCATTCCTATATACATATCTATAAAATGGTTTAACTTTAAAATATGGTTACTATAGTACCCACGTAAGGGCCATAGATTCCATTTTATAGATATGTATAGACACACATACATCCATACCATCAATAACTTTTGTCAATAATAGAATTTAGATTTAAATTATAAAAACAAGAATTTTTAAAAATATTCATCGTCATCACCATAACTGTGTGCGTGTGCATGTGCCTGTGTGTGAATTTATTTATCTTATCTATTAGGGGTTGACGCCCAGAGGACTTGAAACCTTAGTAGTTTTAAGGTTATTATTATACAATTCTTTCAATTATTTACTTTTTCATTAGAAAGCAATTACCATCTTTTATTTTTAAAATTTGTAGCATAGAAAGATATTTAACCTTTTATTTATACATTATAGTAATATGAAAATTGTTTAAACATAAAAACAAGAAGTTAAATATCTTCATATATAGAAATTTTATAGTAAAAGCTGGTAAATTTTTCTAATTAAAAATAATTGAAAAAGTTGTAGGACTAATAACATAAAAATTCTAAAGCAGTAAAAATTAATAGAAAGTCATAAGAAATTGGTAAAATCACATCTCTTATTCTGAGGAAGAATAGAGGAGAAAGGATTTAAAGGCTGATCTTGATGGCAATGGAATGACTCTTCCCTACTCGTCTAATAACTTAGCCTCTTGGCCTAGAGGTCTTTTCTTTTTGTTCTTTTGGGGTTATTGGCCTAGAGGTATTGTGTACTCTTTATGCCCTTTCTCTATTAATTTAATTTTCATTTCAAAAAATAGTAAAAGCATTATTTTAAATCAATCAATTAGAAGATATAAAATTCATATGATTATCCAAAAAGTAAAAGCGCACCAATTACTTGAAGAATATAATTGACTGTAACACCAAATAAATTTTATAAATTCTTTAAATGTAATTTTAAGATGGGTGGCTGAAGTCAAAATTTCCACCTTTATGGGGGTTGGAAGGAGCATTATATGGAGAGAATAAATCCTTGAAATAAATTGGTTAAACATGAGATAAAACGATAATTGTGAGCTCGAAATTTGGCCATGGGGCCCTTGGGGTCATTTATTAACAATGGAAAGGGGGACAGAAAGGAATGGATGTGCAATAGTAAATCTTTAAAATCCAGTTTGATACCATAATCATAGCCATAAACTTTAGGGTCCTAAGGGTAAGTGCTGATTAAATATGGTTCTAATGTAACTCAAATTGGTAAATAATGTATTGTGGAGTTTTGATATGAGAAAATGGAGAAATACCATGTGATCATTCCTTCCGGAAGACAAGATGGCAAAGTGAGACAAAGTTGATCTTGTATGGGTTCTATTTATGCCAACATGGCTCTAGAGCCCACTTTTTGTCAATTATTAATTTATATTACTCTTTATATTCCACAATGTAAAAAACAGGGAAGTTTTGTGCAAAAGTAGCTATAACTTACAGAAGAAGGGTTGTTGGCTTACTTTGATGTGTTGGAAGGATTTGAACTCCTCCATTGGATAGGATAGCCATGTTCCTTTTATTGAGAAAGAGTGCAACATGGATATTCTAGGCACCACATCGTTCAAAAATCACATCATATTCTTACTATATACATAGGTTGGATCATGTATGCACCTTTAGATGTGCATCCCTATGTGGGGCCCATGTGGACATTTGTAGGAAAGCTCTATCCTTGAATGTGGAGCCTATCAAATTCACCTGGTTTGGATCACTAAGGTCATGTTTTTAGGGGCCAAAGTTTTATTATTTCATATTACTTTTTAGTCCTTTGTGTGGGATTTTAATTCAATGATGAGATCATCTAGGCATTGGGTCAAGTTGTTAAGCATCTGAATCACAAGGGGGTGTAGGTCTGTGAAAAAGATGGGGGTGGGTATGTGGAGGAAGGGGCCACTATGAACTGTGTTTGCAGTGCTTACATGAGCATTGGTTCAAGGCGATCTCTTTGTTGTCAGGTGTGAGAGAGTCAAGTTTGGGTATGGTTTTGTTTGTGAAGAATGGGCTGGAGTACCAAATAAAACACATGCTTATGGGATATGGACTTGTCATTTAAGTAAATAATGGAAGAGTTACTAAATAAAAACTTGTGTCTATGTGCTACCAATAAAAGAAAAAAACAAGAGAAAACTCATGTTTATCGAATATGGGCTTGTAATAATATGTGATATGTTGTCTTACATTGAATTTTGATTTTATCCCTTGAAAGAAAAAAAAAATTCTAATTATCAATTTACACCTAATTTTTAACTTGAGTTAAACTAAGATGGATCAAAGCCTTCTTTAATGAGGAATGGTCAGACAGGATGGAGAAAGCATGTTTGGCCTATGAAAGTTGAGTTTGGATTGTCAGTTCACCTTCTATGGTGGCAAACGATGGGTCTTAAGATCCCCTTGTGATATATAAGTGGCTTGAGTATTACTCTGTATACAGCAATACGAGTCCTAGAAGCTAATACCGTAGGTTTTATAGGAAAATCATGACAAAATGAAATTATGTGTGTATTCTATTTGAGTATAATACTGTAGGTCTTACAAGCTCATATTCTAGACATGTCACATATTCAGAACCAATTTGTAGGACCAAATATCGCATATTAGTACAAGTCCAGATTCTATAAACATGAATTCCGTTTTTCTTTTTTTGGGTTAGCACATAACATGAGTTTTTGGCACCAAGAAAAACCTCTGGACATGTCTGTTCTAATTTAGATGGATTATGTGTGTATACTACCCTAAAACAGTCTAAGAACCAACTAACTGAAGGTTTTCTATTAGCCTTAAACTGATATATGGTTTCACTCTGTTTCACAATACAAAATTTCACAGTGACAGATTACTTAACTGCCACTATAATCTCCATTTTTTTCTTAAAATTAATCAAATTTATGTACAAAACTGGAAAAATAAGAACTGTGGAAACATGGAGCCCCACCAAGTTTTTGGCCATCCATTGATAAGAAGGTTTTCATCCTTTGTCGAGGATGCTCATGGACTGACATATCAACACAGTTACTATTGTTTAATGGTGGTTGCCTAGTCCCTATCCACGTCTGTTGTCAATACACCCATGAAGACCCAATCTCTTGCATCCCAACAAATAAGATGAAAGTTCTTTTGTCCTCACCTTCACCCACCAAGGCATTGGAGGATTACTCTCAGCTCTTGACATGGTTGGGATGGTCGAGCAGCTGTCCAGACTGTTGTGACCACTGGAATACATTAACTGTGTTATACATGCATATTTATGCCAAATAGATTCAGACATTCAGCAACTATGGCAGATTCCAGAGTCTACATTTATGTCATGTAAAATGAAATTATCTTGGATTCCAATAACAAACATGGTTCTCTGCAGGCTGGAGTTGTCAGTGCTAGCAAATCTGTGAAGATTCAGGCACTTTCCAAAATTATGATATTGCACTTGATGCGATTCAGCTATGGAAGCAAAGGGAGTGCTAAACTACATAAACCTGTTCACTTCCCTCTTGAACTGGTTCTTGGCCGAGAGTTACTTGTCTCTCCTGTGTCTGAGGTGAGGTCTTTGTTTGATTCTTTTTCTTATCTGATGGTTGATTCTAATGAAAAATCTATGGTTGCTTTTGCAATTCATATATATGGATATACCATGCCTGCACTGAGAGGTCAGCATTAGTACTTGTCTGAGGTCTAGCCATTTATGTCATGGGGCCTGTTTCCTGGCTCAGAAATCAGTTTGTCAGCAATGAGCCAAGTGTGAGGTCCAGGGTCAATGTACTCATCATGGTGGAGATGATAAGCAGGTCATACTTGTTTTTGGCTCTGCTGCAATGGGGCTTTCTTGGTCTGTGCATGTTTGTAGATGTATTGTAGGAAGGATAATTTGTTGGTTTTTTTTTAAAAATATTAATCACTTTGGGGCTGTTTGTCATTTTCCCGCTATGAAAAATAAGGAGTATAGAAAATGAGACCCTTATTCTTCTTCTTCCATGGAGTGAGGGCTCTTTGCCTAGACCACAAGAAATGTGACATTTTCCTCTCCTTCCAAGGAGTCCATTTCCCTTGGAGGGAGATAGGAAAATTTATTAAAGAAAATAAAGATATTTTCCTTTCTTGCCAAAACAATGCCTCATTTATTTTCATTGAAAATTAAGATTTTGATACAAACAACCTAAATGAGGTTTTCGTAACCCGACATGAGACAAGATTTACTTTTTGGATAATATGAATAGAACCCCCAACATAATTTTTTCCATGGATTTCTTTTCCCAAGGAAATAGACAAATGAACCTAGGGATGTGTTGTTCATGAGCTTCACTTAATTGAAAAAAAGGGTTAAGCTAGCGAGACACACTAACGAGACATGCCATTAGATCAATTATAGGTCCCACAAATTTAGGTTCATTTGATAGGTGATTACATGAATATAGTGTATTTGGAGTTTTACTATCAATTGATGATCCAAGCCATATAATCTCGGCTTTTAAATTTTGTTGAGTATGGGCCATTGGTTTTTAAAAGTTTAAAATCAAAAGATAGGATCATTAGATGTAGGTGAATTTCATACAAGAACTATTCATATGTTCCTCTTTACATCCGACCTAATAAATTGAGCCCTAAAAATCTATTTTTACTAGGTGTCTCGGTAGAGTTTTCCATTGAAAAATAAGGTGGTTCCTCAGCTCGAACTCAGCGGAAAACACGCCCAAACCTGTCATAAGCAAGCACGTTTGAACACGTATGCAAGCCCCTTTTGACTGGGCTTAGGCTAAATTCTTGAGCCCATTTGTATACATGTCGGGCTTGGGCTTTTGCAAGAAGCCCTTGAAATCCCGTCGGGCTTTTTGGGCCGCTGAGCCATTATATGTGTATATGTGCACCTGGGTTATTTTTCATTTTTTTTAAAAGTTATTTTTTTACTAATTAGAGAAGTTATTTTCAGATTAAAAATAGAGATGATGAACTACAAGTAGACCAAATTTGTAACTAGAAATTGAGTGTTCGAGCTCAATTTTGGTCCACTTGTAGCTCATCATGTCTAGTTTCAATCTGAATGGTTTGAGGTTTTAATGGTCTTAAACGGGTGAGCTGCAATAGAGCATAACCTGGCACAAATCCGGTCCGTGAACACCCCTAACAAAAAATGGAATTAGAACAGAGCCTACAATGATGACATAAATCTTGAATATGTATTCCTCATGCTATGCACAGGGTCGGAAATATGAGCTTGTTGCTACTATTACACACCATGGGAGGGAGCCTTCAAAGGGGCATTACACAGCTGATGCTAGGTACTCTGATGGCCATTGGTTGCGATTCGACGATGCATCTGTCACTGCTGTAGGCACCAACAAGGTGTTGCATGATCAAGCTTATGTTCTCTTCTACAGGCAGCTATAGTTTGTCTTATATCTCCTTTAAATTATTGTTGCAGCAAGCTTCTCAATTTAGCAGCCCAGTGGGATGTGATAGAATGCTTCCACTTGTTGTTTAGTTTCAAATTTCATTTATTTGCTAACAAATTGTGAGCAGCATTAATGACCACCAATTTTATCATGTCCATTATTGTAGTACTGGTCAAGAGGAATTCCATCTTCATCTATATATCATTGCCGTCATGTGTACATTAAAATTTAACTATTTATATCAAGGTTTCCATAACCATGTGAGTGCATGTGTTACTCTTTTCTGCTTTGCAAATACCATTGGCTTGTTAATAGTTGTGACTCAGTTAATGTTCCAAATTATTATAGATTAGTTAGAGGCCTAAATTAGACTCAACTATGATGGTTCCAACCCTTTCATTGCTAATATTGTATGTTGTGTCCTCTACACTCGTACAATAGTATTATTTGTTCAGTACAGAGTATTGCTTGGTCATTAAATCTGGAAGATTATTGGGTCATTGCTAAATTTTAGATTATTTAGGCCCTTCTAAAGCCCTGTTTGGACCTATGAATCATGTCTTCATGGATTACGTTGCTTCTGAGTTTGTTTGGGAATTACAAATCCTCAAAAATGTGGAATCAAAGATACGTCGGGAGTTTCAGATCTTCTAAAATTATAGTTGTATCATTTTTAAAGTATTGAAGGCATCTCCAATACTGGGAATTTCTTTGATTTGAAGGATTTTTTGCCTGTAAAACTTTGTGGGTCATATGAAGTGATTCTAGAATGAAAACCCAGAGATGATTTTTGCATCTTAATGTTGTTCACTGCCTTCAGAAATGCGTAAAGTCGAAAATGCTCTTATGCTGGAAATTTTTAGTTCTTCACTGACTGGTCGTAGAATTTTTTTCAAGCATTTGCCAATCTCATTTCTGATCCTTGAATTTGGAAATTAGTGATGTCATGAAAGTTGTATTTAGCCAATTACAAAGAAATTTATTTTGGGAAACTATTTTGTTGAGGGAGACAAACCAGGCCAGTGGCAGTAAACACTTTCATAGTTCCCTTCAATGGCATTTCAAAATTTTATTGCAAATTAGGTCCTTTGCATTGTCTCTTGTTACTGTCTCTGAAGAAAGAAAGCCCATTTTATGCCATTGCCTCTAGTCACTGCCTACTCTAAGGTCTAAAACTTTGTTGTCACCAGTCGAACTGGGATAATGTCATCCCCCTTGTCAATCATTTATCCACATTGTCCTAAACTTTTTTCTATGCAAGACAAACTGATTCTTGCTGTATCTTAATTTTTTTTATGACCAAGGTGTACAAGTCTCTTAGAGCACTCAATTAATCTTCGTAGTATGTACAAGTCTTTCAATCCACACACAACAGGTAACTCTATGGGGAGCGACCCTTTGAGGTGGAGTGGGATTCAAATTCAAAACTTCCATTTTCTTAGGTGGGGTTCGTGGCCATCACTCCAACTCCTTTGAGTTTTGCTATTTCTTAAGTTGGTCGATGGCTAAACCAGAAAATCAGTAAGAGTATTGTCTGATTTTGCAAGAGAAAATATGTTCATAGAGTACATTCCCTGTATGATTTCTTTGAAGAATCTTTCCGATTATAGGAATCAAAATGTTTGGTCTCCCATACAAACAAATTCCATAATGTAGAGGGGAACGTACTAATCTGCCTATATTGTAAACAACATACATGTACTCACAATAACATTTGTTATTGACGCAAAAATCAACTATATGAAAAAAGTTCTTTTTCTTTTTCTTTTCTTAATAGCATTTATTTTGATTCTTAGTTGATTAAGTTATCTATTTTGTTTGGAGCATGTTATCATTGTTATTAAGGACTATTTTCTGTTTATTGTTGCAAAAAATTAAACTTTTCTTGGTATGTTAATGAGCAATAAGAAAAAAATAAATTTTCTGATCGTTGTATGCATCACACACCTGCTTCTCAAGAGACCAAGTCTCAGTGAAAACATGTAATGATCTGAAACTTTCAGGAATGCAAAGGGTGCGGTACATATTAGGCAAGTGGAAGCAAACGTGTAGTTGATTCTCTTCCCTTCTGCTCTTATTTGCATTTCCCATTTTACTTTGGCTTCATAGGGAAATAATTAAGTCCAATTGGTTGGGTTTAGTTGTAACTCTAGTTATCCAAGTGCAAGTTGGATGGTAAGATGGAAAAGTATCAGTGATAAGTTTTACAGAACTCAAAGTTGAATTTGATTTAATGATTATTTCTACTGAGTCAATATTAAACACTTTTAAAGGTTAGATTGATGTCTATACATTCAGTTTGGATATATTTAACAAAATTTTGCCTTCATCAAAATTATAATGATACTTTTATGTTGTGCGATTCATACATGGGAACTGATCAAGACACTGGTATTGTTTATATATATTTTTTTTGAAATGGAGATTGTAAATATTTTATTAAATAGATAAGATACAAAAGTATTAGTGACCCTCTATAAAAGAATTATCAAGACTGATGCACAATCAACCGAACTAAAAAGAGAAATATAAATACTAAACTCCTAAAATGAAATTAAAGAAATCTTGATCCCATATACTCCGAATAAAGTCCAAAATCTGTGGAACATATGTATAATACTCCTAAAATAAAATAAATTATGCCTCCCTTTCCTCCTATTAGAAGTCCAAATTAGAACATCTCCATTGTCAACCCGTCCAAATTTGAACATCTCCATTGTCGACCCCTGCTTCCGCACTCCAGCCTTAGCTAGGAAGTCTGTGACGATGTTCCCTGGATGTACAACATATGTGAAGTAAATGTCTCCATTCCTACACATTCTTCTAATATTCCTAACAATGTTAGGCAGCTTTCGAGGGAGACTTTTCCTAACCACTAGCTCAAGCGAGTGAATTAATAGAGTCACATTCAATTATGAAGTTGATATTCTCATATCTAGTCCAAGATAGATAGCTCTCTTAATTGCATGTAATTCTATCTCATTCCGTTCCATAACCCCAATGGGTTCCGAAAAAACTAGCAACTTCCTATTCCTATCGTGTGAAAACTCCTTCAATCTCAGTTAGGTTGGGTTTACCACTGGCCACAACATTAATATTAAACTTACGTCATCCTACCTCAGGCTTCCTCCACTCCATTTTGACTTCCTACTTCTTCCACCTCTTGCAACTGGACAAAAAGACAAGTTTGATACCCTATGTGGTAAAAAATATCATTGTCTTTCTCATTAAATATTTAAACAAGTTTGTAGTTGGCCCAAAAAAGCCCTATATTAATTGCAAGTGCTTCTATGTCACCAGAGTTTGTATTTGATCATATCAAATTGGTTGGACTTATCATTTGGTTAACAATTTTATCCCAAAAAGAAGATTGTAGAGATTTTTAATACATGCAAAAGTGAGTAGTTTTTCAGCCTCGCTCAAATGTTTGCCCAAAATTAAGATTTACTCTGCTTAGGTTTTTAATTCATGCAATACATTGTGTTAAAATTCATATCCTATTGTACTTTTCCATACTCAAAAATTGAAATAGAAATGGAACACCTAATTCTTGTTGTAACATTTTAACTCAAAAGGAGTTTTTAATAAGTTACCAAAGTTCCACCTACACGACCCGGATTGAGAGAGAGGGAGTGTGTGTGCACGTAGTGACCCAACAATCAGGAGATCATATAGAAAAGGTGGCCCATAAGATCAATGGTCTTCATTTTCTAAGAATTAGATGATTCTTTCTTAAGTTGTATGGGTACGACTGCAGAGTGTTTGAGAGGTGTCAGACTCGATAATTAAAAAAAAAGACATAAGGCCATTTTTAATAAATTTGATTCTAATTTGTTTTAAATAAAAAAGAGATTAAGTTTTAAGAGGAAAACCGTGTTATAATAATCTTAAAAAATAATCTTTATAATCACTAGAAGAGACCATAAAAAAATAGTTGGGAATTTCTACAAGTGTCCGACATGAATTTGAGTATTTATAAATTTCTAACTTGGATGCATCATACATTTTTAAGTATTTTGTTGTATCATTATCATCGTCTTTGTCATCATTTATTTCATTAATTTGAAAATAGCTTTTATATTTAGATCTGACAAATTATTTCTATAAATCGATTGTCATATCAGACGCACATGAAACTCCGTCTTAACCAATTTGTCTATGCTAAACTCCTAAATTATTTCTCTAAGTTTAGAAGTCATGACAGTATCAATAAAAAGAATATAACAGGTTAAATTTGTTCAGCAGTGCAGTAAACTCCACTAACGTCCTCTACCTGTCATCTCCTTTCCCTCCTAAATCCTCTCACCCTCAAAACCCACCAAAAGGAAAAAAAAAATCAAAGGAGGAAATATCCCCGCCCTTTTTAAACTTGGGAAAGTTATGTATGATGCCATGCTGGAGCACTGCTCATGTTGCATGTATCAGGTCCAGTGGCCTGTGCCACCCACCCTCGTTTGAGCCACCTAAGACC
The DNA here is from genome assembly GCA_022113865.1 of Chimonanthus praecox. Taxonomy (NCBI): domain Eukaryota; kingdom Viridiplantae; phylum Streptophyta; class Magnoliopsida; order Laurales; family Calycanthaceae; genus Chimonanthus; species Chimonanthus praecox. Next base: position 49,354,452 of record CM039089.1, on the reverse strand, counting down.
CACTTGTAGCCACAAAATCCTCACCATCCAAAAGATGGTTAGTAAATTTTATTTTTTCGTGATCATAGTATTCAGATTTTTTAGAGAGTTCAACTAATCTTCAAAGTATGTACAAACCTCTCTATTTATTCGTACCGGATAATTTTACAAGAAATGACTCTTTGAAGTAGAGTGTGAATCGAATTCAAAACTCCTGTTTTTAAGACGGATTTTAACCATCGGTCCAATCTCGATAGATTGATTAAGCTATTTTGTTTGTTTGTCAAAAATAAAATTTCAAATGGAAAAAAAATTGAAACTTGAAAGAGGTTGGTGATTGATGTGCAAATCATTTCACTTGATTAAAATTAAAATTTTATGAGTTTTTTATTTTTTATTTATTTTTTATTTATTTTTAGACAAACCTATTTATCAAACTGATGACACTATTATTTCTTCCGATGTAAAGAAAAAAAATATGGGTCGATTAGGATTTTGAACGGATGGGCATTCTGGATCAGCTTCTGATTTGGTGGCCCACCAAGAAGATGGTCCAACTTTCTTATAGTCTGGGTCATCAAAGCTATATCCTCCGCCGACGATGGTGGGGGCCCATTAAATGGACGGTTGGGATTCATCCAATATTCTTTTGATGCGTGCAATGCGTGTGTGCGTGTGCACGAACTACCATTCTCCTCCGGAGTATGGATAACAAACAATTCATTTAATAGGCAGAAATGAAATATCTGGTACTCTCTATCCTTCTTATCTCACAAACTAATTGCAAATTAACCAAACCAATTAATACTAATCAAACATTCACCCAATCCAAGCCGTCCAAATAGTGGGTCCATGCAAATATTTCATAGTCTCATAAGGATCCAAATTAGAGAACAGTATCACGTCAATTTGATAATCTGAACCAATTTCTACAGTCCGTTTATCCATTTATTAGTGGACACTAATATTAAATTTATATCCATCATCCACCGCATATTTTTATTTTTCGAAAGTATCTTATCCATTTACAAGATTTGGACGGATGAGATTGAAATACGAACAAATTTTACCTTGTAGTAGAGGCATGAATGATTCAATAAGCGGTATCCTCTGCAGGAGTAGGATATAAATTCCCTATTTTTCAAACCTATAGCTTCTGTTCCGAACCTATAGGTTCGGTTAGGTTCGGTTACCGCAGCTGAGGTTCGGCCCGAGCCGACCCTAGTTTCTGCTTTCGTTGAAATTTTCACACCATTTCGAGATCACTTTATCTTTCGCCTCTGCTCCCAAAATCCCCTTCTCTCTCTCTCTCTCTCTCGCTCTCTCTCTCTCTCTCTGTTGTCTGATATAGGGAAAAGAAAAGAAGGAGAAAAGGGCATTTTCTCCATCGCCTTTCCGAAACCCTAACCCTAATCCCAGCGAAGATTGTAAAAAGGGCGAATCCGAAGCAGAATCAGGAGAGAATCAATTCGATCGCCATTCGCAAACCCAAGTAAGTCTCCGACATTTCTCCTTCGCCCTTTCAAATCCTAAACATAGAGCCGATTCCTCATCCCACGGCCCTGTTTGGCTTTCCTCTTTTCATGTTCTTGAAAATCAAGCTTATTTCTTGGATTCGTTTGTTTCCTTGCCCTAATCTCGAATTTCCACACAGAGGTTGGAATTCTCCGATTCTTTCTTCGATCTTGGAGGTATTGTACCGAAAATGCTGCGTGTTGGCTGTAAATTTCTGATTTTTTCTGATTTTTGGGTTTTTTTGAGTGAAGGGTTTGGATTTGGTGCTGGAAATTTGGAACGTGTTTCAGAACTTTGTTGTCCAGGCTTTGAAGGTTATTTTTCCCTGTTAAGTGAGGCTGATTTTGGGGAAAAGAGTTAGTTCTTGGTTTCTCTTCACATGCTTGCTCTGATTTTGTGGCAGGCGGTTATATTTTTAAATTCCTGTTAGCTTTGTTGAAAATTCATCAATTTGTGTTTTTCAGAGCTTAATTTATTGTGCTATGATGCGTTTGTTACAATTTTATGTCTTCATTTACTAAATTTTTGCAGGTTTTAGTTTACTTTGTGTGACTGACTTTTTATTAGTGTATGGTTGATTTCAGAGTGTTTGAGAAGATTGTTGCTGGAAACCCCAAGAATTCTGTGGCAGAAAAGAACATGGAAAGTCTTCAATGATGGTATGTGCACTTTTTTTTTTGTAACATCTGAAATGGGGTTTATGTGCAAATTTATGGATCTTATAAACCGAATTGAATTATTCCATCATTTTTCTTTGACAGTATGTTTGAATGTCCAACTTCCTGTTTCGATTGGAACTTCGGATGGATTTTTAATGAAAGAACATATGGAAGAGTATGTTACACCTTTTTGCATCTTGAGTTCCAATGTTAGTAATTTATGTGCTACCTAAAGTGCTGCTAGAAAATTGACATAAATTTATCCACATACTAAATTATTTAGTCAGTTCGTGCACATTTTTACATTGGTTGGGCGCTTATCTAAAATATCAGGACTTGTCTCCCATTATGTGGGTGGGTTGTGGTCTGAGTGTCATTGTGCTGTTCAGTAGGTAACGAGTTAGGGGATTTTCTTTTGTTCCATTTTCTGGTTCTGCAAAATCCAATTTTTGTTATTAGTTTCAATGTGTGATCTTGTAAGCTTCTGTTTTATCCTGTCTTCTTTGATAATATGGTAATATGGTACTTTTCCATGCTGGTAACTGAGGGGGAGCTTTAATGGATGCTGACCCATGCAGAAGAGGCATGTGTGAACTATCTTTGTAGTTGATATCCCACTTATTTTCCTTCCTTTCTTTGGGGTGGGTTGTGTTCTGTATACACATTCATACATGTACAATGGACTTCTAAAAAGAAATTATAGAAATTTAGAGTCCTTTTTGTAAATCTGAATATGTATCCTTAAGCCCTTGCTCTCTTCAGTGCAGCAGCCACCTGGACTTCTAATTCTACTACCTGATATTGAACCATTTTCTATATGGGCTTGTGAGATTTCAACATGTCTTGCTTCTTGCTTCAATGGGTGCATAATAGGTATTTTAACTATAATCATCACTATTGATGGGTGAGTGCATGACACAGTTGGCAAGTGCTCTTTGCCACAATCATAAAGATAGATTGTTTTAATTGCATTACCATCTTTATTAAAAAATGTGAATTCATTTAAAAGTGCAGTGGTTAAGGTGCAATATGCACCCATGTTAGTGACATGATACTCTGTATTTTTCTTTCCACTATCATTATTTCTATACATTGACTTACTGGTCTGATGTTCTGTAGGAAGTGATTGTGCGCAAAGGGGATCGTAGTGTTTGTGGTATGTAGACAAAATGTGTAAGCCAAATTGGATATTTGAAGTGATTTTCGTTCACTGACTTTTCATTAATTGGTGCATTACTTTCTCACTTTCAGTATGAATGATCAGGTTATGAGTCATATCTCATTTCCTCTTCGGTAGCCGTTTGTCTTGGAAGGGTCTGCTCTTAATTATTTGTAGGCAGGCTTATCTATGCCTGCCAACAACATTGCTGACAAGGTCCACAATTTCCTTGAGCAAGATAATTTTTGCCACCCACAACAGCGTTCTCAGGTCCCTTGTGGAGAGTGGCCAGTTGTGAATAGCAATCCATGGCTTAGCAACCAACAGCACAATGGAACATCATTGAAATCTAATCCAAAGAACTACAATTTACAGACTCCAGGTATCAGAGTTGGTAATTTTATTAGATATCCCTCCTGTTTGGACTTACCAAGTTGTTTCAGCTTCACAAGCTGAGGCTGCTAATTATATATCAATTTGTGATCTTTAGGTATTTTGATTATTTTCTCTTAACATTGTATATATTTTTAATATTTTGTTATGATCCATCTTTTTCTTAGCCAATATATAAAGTTCTAGGTTGAGTTCCAATATGTGCAAGTGCAATTCGAGTTGAAATTTCTGTGCTTTAACATAATTGTGTTTTTATTGTGTTTTTTTTTTTTTGGGTATGGATAGAACCTGATAGAGCAAATGGTTGGCCTTCTTCACTTATAGCACATGGCACAAACCATTCGCAATTGACTTCAAGACGTGATTTTTTGGAGAACCAACTTTCTATCCAGCAACAGTTCTGCTTAAATGGATTTGTGCAGAATCCTCAGGGTTTTCAAACGTGGCCCAGTTGTCCAGAGTCACTTGGGGAAGATACAACTTCCAAAAGGAATAATTTGACATTAAGAAACTTAGATCTTCTGGAATCGCAAAAAAGTAATGCCTCTGAGCAGGGTCCAAATGTTACAAGAAATTCGGAAGGATTAGAAACTGCTAAGGCACCTATTAATTTTGACTTTCTTGGTAGTCAGCAGACAAACATGAGGAACCAACAACCTGGTTTCCCTCAACCTTGGTTGAGGCAGCAACCGGGGGTCAATGAAATGCAATTACGGCAACAACAATTCATGTACAAGCAACTACAAGAGTTTCAGAGGCAGCAGCAGCTTCAACAACTAGATCAGGAGGGGAGGCAGCAAAGTTCGTTGAGCCAGATGTCTGGTGTCGTAAAGCAGGGTGATCAATTGCCTACTTTAGTCAATGGTGCCCCCATTCATGATGCGCCTAACAACATGTGGCAAGGCCAGTCCATGGGAGGTGATTCTAGGATACCAATTTCTTCTCAAATGCTTATGCTGGGTAACTTGAATTGGGCACAACGCAATGGGTCTCCTACAATGCAGGGACTCCCAAATGGACTCATGCTTCCCCAAGAGCAAAGTCAAGTTTTGCGCTCAATGGGGTTTGTTCCCCAACAGCTTGATCAATCCTTATATGGTGCTCCTGTTGCTACCTCAAGGGGTTCTATGAATCACTATTCACATTTCCAAGGGATTTCTAGTGGTGGTACAGACATGTTGAGCAAGACAGGTGGTAACCAGGTAGATAAGCCAATGACACAATCATCTGCCTTCAATGCATTTCAAAATGAACAATCTGCTGTATTTTCCAGCCAGCCTGGTATGTTGGATGGAGCTTCCCTTTCTAGACAGGGCCTTCAAGGGAAAAATATGTTTGGACAGATTCCTGTTCAGACTCTACATAATGGTGTCATGCCAGAAAATTTTCAGCAAGTTAATCCACTCTCGAAGAATGTACAAGCACAGGAGTTTCATGATAGACAGGAGCGAACGGGTTGGGAGGGAAACTTGCAGGAAAAAGCAGCAACACAAGTGGGAACTTCTCAAAGTATGGTTAACTTGGATCCAACTGAAGCCAAGATCTTGTTCAGTTCAGATGAAGGTATTTGGGACAATTCGATTGGTAGGTTCGGTGGTATGAATGCAGGAGGTTGTGCACCTGGAAATAACTTGGAGGTTACCGATTATTTAAATGTATTTCCATCGGTTCAGAGTGGGAGCTGGAGTGCGCTTATGCAATCTGCAGTGGCAGAAGCTTCTAGTAGTGATACGGGGTTACATGATGAGTGGAGTGGCTTGAGTTTCCAGAAGGCAGAACTTGCAACTGGGAACCGTGCTGCATTGAATGATGGTGTGAAGCAACCGACAACATGGGTTGATAATGATTTGCAGACTGCCTCTTCCTTAACATCAAGACCCTTTCCTCTATTTGATGATTCCAATATGAGTCCAAGCAGCCGTCTCCATGGTTTTCAGCAGAATTCCTCCCATGAATCTCTTCAGAGATCACCGAAGGAACCTAAGTGGTTGGATCAGAATCCCCAAAAAACACTTGCTGCGGGTGGTTTTCAACTTCAGAGACCTATGCATTGGGATAATAACCAAGGTGCTTGGGGAAGTCAGGTTTATGAGCAATCACATGAACAATCACATGGTACTGCACAATCTGCAGACATGGAGTTGAATTCACAGAACATGCAAGGCTCTTGGCTTCAACAAAATATGTCTTCGTATAATATTAGTAACCAATCTTGCAGTAAGACAAATGGATGGAATATTAACGAGTCTCTCGCATCAAATGAAGGTGCTACAATGAAAATTCTTGACAACGAAAATGGCATCCAACAGGCTCAGGGTAACCCTAATTCAACTAGCGGATTTGACCAAGTAAAATCTAGAGTGAGCAGTCCACAGGTGCGCACAGATATTCACATGAATGATTTTAATGCACCACCTCATTCAAATACTTTGAATATCACTCAGGGAATGAATCAACAGGTCCAACACGGTCATCAGCTTAATTATGGGAAGCATGCCATGTTTGATTCATCTCTATACAGTGGTAGTGAGAATGCAGTGAAACATCATCAGCGTAGCCAGGGCCCAGATGTTCAGGAGTCATCAATAAATACCTCTGAGAAGGGTTCTGGTGAAACATATGATAAGAAACGTGAGAGTTACTCCCAGAAGGAGATATCTGATGGTCAAACGCCTTATCCCACACAGCTTACTGTTGGAGATGGCATGAGAGAGAATTCCTGGTCTGTTGCTAGTGATACACATCCTTCTGTCGGCAGCAACCAAAAATCCGTTGGTCAGATTGGCCGAAAATCTTCTGGGCCTCGGAAGTTTCAGTTTCATCCAATGGGAAATTTGGGTGTCAGTCCAGAACCTTCTGATGCCTCAAAGTATGCGACACACGCTTTACAAGGACAAGTACCTGATTTACAAAGAAATTCAAGACTGGAGGAGCTGCCTTCAAGAAGTGCTCATGGTGGATATGAATCTAATTTATCAACTCCTTTTGACAGAGCATCTCCATTTTTTAACCCTAACAAAAGGACTCTCCAGACAAGGTAAATTTATTTTTTGCTATTTTCTCTGATTTATGGATTGAAGATGTGTTTGGGTGTGTTTGAATTGGGAGACTACTATTGAGGGAGGGGGTCCTCTTATGTCATGGATTCACCTCATTTACAGAAATTAGGGGCATACTGGATTCTACTGAAGTGGGTGTAGAAATCAGGGGAAGAAAAGTAGGGAAATTCTATGATGTTATCTCATATGGTATGTTTTCTCCTACCTAAACATTACCAAATAAAATGCCTGAGTGGAACCATATGGTTTTCTTTGGATCCATCTTTTTTCTCCCAATCCAGACAAACCCTTCATTTATTCGAAATTTACTCATAAAAGACCAATGTATCTCTAGGAAAGGATAATAATAATAGAGAACATCATCTATAGTCTTGCTGAGGATGACTGAAAAATATATCTTTGCAGTCAAAATATGCTTGAGCTTCTTCATAAGGTGGATCAATCAAGGGAGAATAACATCTTAACAAATGTTGGTTCATCTAACCACAATCCATCGGAGTTGCCAAGAGAAACTACTACTGGTGGTTCTGTTGCAAATTTACAGCACAGTCAATCTTCTGGCCCACAAGGTTTTGGTCTGCGGTTGGCCCCTCCATCTCAACGGCCATCAACTTCGAACCACACTCTCTCTCATTCATCATCACAAATGGCTGATGATCTAAATTCAAGGCATATTGATCAAGAGGTAAGTGATGAAGTTACTGTATAAATCTACACTTAAACATTTCCTTTTGTTTTGCAATATATTTTCTTTGTTACCATTCATTTGAAAAGTGATTGTCATAGGGGTTCCACTGGTTGATTGTATAACTACTATACAATCACTCTATTGTGAAAATAAATCCAGCTTATACAATCACTGTATTGTGAAAATAAATCCAGTGGGAATGACTCATCACATTTTACTATGCAGGGCAATTCGTCGGGGGCAGTTGCTCCTGGTGTGGGTATTTCAGGAAATCAACTAGAGCAGCAACACTTCTCCATTGCAAGTGGACAAGTAGCATCAGATCAGTCACTCAATCTTTCCTTTGCAAGTCAAAGCAATCTGGATGCACATAGTAAACTTGTTTCCCATTTTAGACAGATGCGTGACTCTTATGATGGAGCAGAGCAATCTGCTCAGGCATCTTTGCATGGTTCTGGCAGGATGCTTCCTTTCAACCTTGCTCACCCTGCAGATGTTCGTGGACCTGTTCTTTCTGCACAGTCTTACCCAAGCAGTGTTGATAATTCACAGTCAATGAATGTGAACTCTTATCCAAGGGGTTCAGGCCAACAATCCTCTGTTTCACAACTTCCTATTACATCGGGCATTTCTCATGGTGGATTTTCACCAGTCATGCATACTGCATGGACCAACATACCATCCCAACGTGTTTCTGGTGGTCCATCAAGCAAAGTTCCTCCTAATTTATTTCAGTCTATGCACCCATCCACCAATAGTTTGGAAGCAACTTCATGGGCCCAACAGAAGGCAGATGATAAAGTTATGAACAAGGGAGGAAATGATCTACCGGAGCATCGTTCTTGTTCCATTAATTCCCAGCAGTTCGCATATGGGGAGGATCAATCAAGAAAAGATGGGTTTTTACAACGGATACCCCCTGAGAAGATTGACCTTGGTACAGATACAGCTGGTTCATTCGGAGGGAATGAAAGCACGGTTCACCCACACCCACAAGATCATGGTAGGGGAAATCCCTGGCAGGGCCCATCTCATATTCCTCAAACAGAACATGTCTCTCAGAACACTGATAATTCCAGTAATGAAATTGAATCCTTTGGTCGTTCATTGAAACCTTCTGATGATCCACATCAGAAGTATTCCCTGCTGCATCAAATGCATGCCATGAAGGGTGCAGAAACTGATTCAAGTTGGAAAAGTGTGAAGAGGCTCAGAGAAGATTTTGGTGCTGATGCTCAACAGGCACTAGCTAAGACTGGCCAGCGGGTTCCATATGGTCACAGTACATTGCTCAGAGATCCTATGGAGAATGAATTGAGTTCAGCTGCCCATCACATGCAGATTCCATCATCCGACCCTAAAATGCTATGCTTCTCTTCTGAGAGAAAGGAAGATCAAAATGTTACTGCATCTTCTCATCGCCACGCTGGAGATTTACATTCAAAGGACACAACCATGTTTGGACGAAGCGACCTTCAAAGTTATTCTAGTCATCTTGGTAAAACACCTACATCGTCACTTAGAGGAAATGAACATCCCCGGATTAACCCACAGATGGCACCATCCTGGTTTGAGCGTTATGGAACGTACAAAAATGGTCAAATTTTGTCTTCATATGATGTGGACAGTTCACGTAGAGATGCCAAGGTGGATGCTCAGCGGTTCTTGTATAGCAAGGATTCTGAGGGGTCTTATGCACAGATGCCAATTGATCAAGCCAATGCTGGCAATTCCAGTCAGACCGGAGGCGTTTGGCAGAATCCAGTGGAAACAGTTCCATCCAGTGAGCACTTGTCTTCACCCCATTCTTGGCCTTCTGCTGCTGTTGATCAAACTGTAGCGGTTGCGAGACCCAAGAAGCGTAAGAGTGAGATGCCTGGGTCTCTTCCATGGCACAAGGAAATCACTCAAGGTCCCGATAGGCTTCAAAGTATCAGGTGCTGACTCTTCCAATTAAAAATTGCTTGTTTAATTGTTTCATTCTGGGTATTATAAAATTGTCTTCATGTCGGGGCATACATGAATAATGCTTGCTAGTCGGGGTGGGGGGGGAAGGGGAGGGAAGCGGTGGTGGTGTTGTTGGGGGGTTGGGTGGGGGAGGGGATTTACGTGTGTGAGAGGTGACCAAAATGGGATCCGTTTGATAAGTCTAATGTGGGATTTAATTGGACCGACATTCAATGGTATTGAAAGCAATGTTGCATGGGTACAGATGAGTGTTTGAATCCAAACTCGTATGAGTTGTCATATTTGACCAATCCCAAAACATAAAATTTGTGGTGCATGTAAATAAATTTATCTACACTATTTTTAAATGAAAATAAGGTTTTTTAAATAACAAAAATTGAAAACAATTTACCAGTTTTACTTTCAATCAAGTGACAAACCAATGAGCTTATAAATTTGATGTAATCTTATACATTACGTTGGATACTAATGTTATTGTCTTTGTATATTTTTCGTATATGGAAATTTCCGTAATGTCTTTGTGCATGGGCTTTTCTCGGGTACTTGTGGACCCACGGGCATCCATAAAAATGCAACCAATAGGAGAAATTGTTGTATGACATTTACTCCTAACTCGCCAACCATTAACGGAGAAGGATATATATACATCCACAAGTACAATTGAGTGGCAAACGTATTGACTTTTAGATATGTTTCAATAGAAGAAAGGGGTGATAAAATTTGTCACCTTAGAAAACGGGTTTAAGAAGTACTTGATAACCCACCCTTTTGGGTCAGAGTGGGGTGAGGAGTAGGTTTCTGAAAAAGTTGTGCAATTAGAGGTGGGTCCCCCTTTGTGTTTGTGTGTGTGCCCGTGAGAAAGAGGGAGGCTCATCGTTGGGGTTGTGTGTGTGTGAGGGAGGGAGTATAGTACAGGAATGAAAAGAAAGGAAAGTATAGAACAGGAATGAAAAGAAAGGATCATCGTTGGGGTTCATTTCCATCATTATCATCAACCTTAACAAAATTGTGTTTTCCATCACTTGGGTTAGGGGGTCATTGACATGTATGTAGGAGACGAAGAGGATCAGCCGCATAAAAAGTTCTACCCATTTGGGTGGGAACGAACCGCCACCAAATAATAAATAAATCCAACGGTCAATATCAGGACCAATCAAAGTTGGATGTGTGTATGTAATGATTATGAAGGCTGACCTTGATCATAGTTTAGGCATCAAACAGTTTTGAAGTCATTTTCTAACTTGAGTTCTTCATTGGAAAATCTCAAACATACATTTTGCTTAATTGTTCGCTCTCTCTCTGTGTGTGTGTGTGTGCGCGAGCACATGTTTGTGTGCGCCCATGCACCACAGGCATTGTTTTCCCCACTTCTGCTTATTAATACGTAAGATGGTTCTATTGTTTACAGCATGGCAGAAGTAGACTGGGCACAAGCTACAAATCGCTTGATTGAGAAGGTTTGTTCATTCCTGAATGGATACCAGTGTGTTTAGCTTTCCTCCTTTTTACCAAGATCTGTATGACTTGTTAATGATATCAATTGTGGTTTCTGGTTGAAGGTGGAAGATGAAGCTGAAATGATTGAAGATGGACCAGTATTTCCTCGTCCAAGGAGAAGGCTTATTTTGACAACACAACTAATGCAGCAACTCCTTCGCTCTTTGCCTTCAGAAATTCTCTCTGCAGATGTCTCTTCTGAATTTGAGAGTGTGACATACTTTGCTGCCAAGGTAGCATTGGGAGATACATGCAGCCTGATATCTTGCTCAGGAGGAGATTCTGAATCGAAATCTGATGGCAGAAACATGTGAGGAGTTATCCTAGATTCACAAATTGGTTAATAAGAACATTTTAAGACATGAATGTGTTCAATAAATACGTTCCATATTTCCATGATCCACACCTTTTCACAACTGCTCTCCATAGAGGACTAATGAGGAATTGTTTTTTTCAATCTGTGTAGGATATCTGATTGGGCTAAGACTTTTTTTTTTCCCTAAAATTTATGCAGGACATCTGGAAAGGCTAAGCCTTCTGAAAGGGCGGGGGTCCAGTTCCTCGCAAAAGTTGTGGAAGACTTCATTACTAGAGGGAAGAAGTTGGAAAGTGATTTTTTGAGGTATGACCAAAGTTCAGTGGATGGTATTCATTGCAATTTCCGTTGTTTTTTATAGACTGCTACCACATTAATGGCTTAGCTTTGGAAGCCAATAAATCATGGTTTATGATAATTTGATTGGCCCACTTTGAACCGACGTCATTCTCTACAACATTTCGTAGGCATTCATTATATCTGTTGTGTTAGAGGGTGGGAAAATGCTCGACCATTTATTCTGAATCTTACTGGAAGACCCTAAGGTGAATGACACCCACTGGCATGGCTCATTGGAAACCCCTACGTGTAGACACCTGAGAATTCTGCATATGCATTGAAACAGATGATCATTCTACAGTAATGCGTAAAATTGTGTACTTCCCAACACCAGTTGAAATAGCACCCAAAAGAAGAAAGAGGATGGGCTCATATTTCTTTTTCTGATCATGCAGATTGGACAAAAAAGCTTCAATTTTGGATATACGAGTGGAATGTCAGGATTTGGAGAGATTCTCTGTTATCAACCGATTTGCAAGATTCCATGGGCGGGGTAATGCAGATGGAATCGAGAGCTCCTCGTCCTCTGAACCAACTGCTCAGAAGTCATACCCTCAGAGATATGTGACTGCTCTTCCAGTGCCTAGGAGTCTTCCTGAGGGGGTGCCCTGTCTCTCACTTTAGTCATTTAATTAATTGATTTTTTTCTCCCTCCTTTGCTATCAATATGCCCCTGCAATTATGCACTTCGTCAGTCGATCTTCTACACACACAGCACACTGAATTGAAATGGAAATACCGAGCATGTTCTGTTCTATAAAGGTGCGGAGAAAGAAATTTGAAATTTTGATCATCCTGACAATTCGAGGGAAGCTTCCTTTGAAATGGGCTTCGTGGATCAACTTCTGATAAGTGCAAGCCCTTGTATATTCATGAGAGTTGAGGAGATCAGCGTTTCCAATCATATCTGGGTGGGGATAAACGATGAAAGTTGTAGAAGCAGCTTCACAGGTGCTCGCAGTAAGTTGGACATGTGTGAAATGCTTATCGGTCATTTACATTTGACATCAAATGGTTTTCTATCTAGTTTCACTACATTGGAAATGGTTCCCACTCATCAATGCTCATGGGCATTTTTCACCATTGGATGATTGGAATCAATGTAAATGATCTTTTTGCTTCTAGTGAATGTTAGGGTTGTCCCCCGAGAAGTTTAGTGAGGGACATGTCCTTTTTTGGATTTGCAACGTTCATTCTGATATAATTTATATTTTATCTCTACACTACCATAAAAGCTTGTGCAACTTTGAAATCACAATTCCTTTCAAGGGTCTAATTGTATCCCAGTAACATGGGTCGCCATTTGTGCTTGTGGTTGGCAATAGAGTTCCAGGTTCTGAAAATTTCACTTAATCACTACTCTCATATCAAATCTAAACAAGGATGCTAACCAGATGTGGTAACTCTTTGAGGTATTGCAACTTCATTTGGGTTGCAGCAACACAAGAAAGAGAGAAGCCAAAATACAGGGAATGTGGGAATATCACTAGAATTTGAGAATGTGAATTTAAGATACGTGTTGATCTTTTAAGAAAGCTGGAGATCATTGCGTTTGGTCTTCAAATGATGTTAGTGTCTTTTTCTTCAATTGTGTTGCACGCGGTGTGTCCACCATGCTCAATTGCAGCATTTGGTGAGGCTACTTGCATAACAACTTGTGTTAAGGATATGCAGGTGTTTGTGGATTATTGATCAATGGATTACAGCTATCTCATTAGGGTCGAGGCATGGTCCATTGGCAGCCAGACACCAATTTGGCATGCAGAGACCGAATGCTACTGTTCATATCTGTAGGTTGAGAAGATGACAATACTAAAATTCTTGTTTGAATTTCTCTACGGCTGTCTGAAATCTCCTCAGAGCCAGCCTGAGTGGTCTCATGGAAGGATCTTTTTTGAAATTTTGTTGTGCATTTACATTTTCATCTCATCTAAAGTTTCTTAAACTCAAATCACTTCCATTTTTGTGTGAGAACCTCTCTTCTGCAGCTGATCATCCCGTGAGAAAGTATTGTGGATATGTTAATGAAAAAAATCAATTTTTTTGTTAGACATTGTTCAATCTGTGGAGACTATTGTGAGCTACTAACCATTTTTGTTTAATTAACTCACAATGACCTCTTAAGTCTGATTGCTGACAATGTCTGGTGATACTGCATTATGGTTCTTTGACAAACTTCAATATTGGTGGGGCATTGGTTCGTACCATTTTCACATTAAGAAATTCCCTGGCCAGCTAAGATGAGTCAAACTCTGTTAAATGGGTTACTCTGACCAATGATAAGTCCTTCGACTGGAGAGTTTTTAACAACAAAACCTCATTATTAGTTTGTGGCTTTGTGCTAGAAGAAAACGAAAATTAAAATTCTCCTATGGTTTCTTGAGTGGGTAGATGTCTATTTGGCTTCTTGTGTTATCGGTTTCTTATTTTTGGAAGGGCGGCGGGGGTTGGTTTGCCGGCCTCATCTTGTATTTTTCTGAGCTATTGATTTTTTGAGTGTATATATATATAAGAGGGTTCAAGGGTTTGAAGAGTTTCTAATAAAAAAATGCAATTGCCTCGTTAAGATGTTCCCTTCATTCTTCCTATCTTCGTTCAAGAAAATAGGTTCTTTTAAGGTTATAATTGATAGTTGTTTCTTAATCTCGATCTCTAATGTGCAACTCGACATGAGAGTTTCTTATCCAACTCTTCGAATGAAATGATCTCAATATTATTAGAATTGGATGGTCTACCAAACCATGTCTAAATCCGATCAAACTTGTGCCATTAATTATTAATTAAGATTTAAATAATGAATTGAAATAAAATTGTAAGGAAAAAATTATTAGGGTTTTAAATGGCTCAAAAGAAATGTTTATATATCTGATCTTAATTATAAATATTATTGGTACATTTGAAATATATAAATATTCATGTAAAAATGAATATAAATGGTCATATTATGAACATATTCATTTTGATAATTTTATAATGATATATTAGCCTTTATGATAATTGTCATAAATGATTAGCATCATTTATATATTATTAGTTGATTATTATTTATTAGGTTGGTAAGGTATCATAATAATTAGGATACTCTTTCATGCATCATAAGTTTCAACGGTAGCGTACCACCTTTAAAAAGAAAAAGATCATCATTATTTTTTTTTTCTCCTCTCTTTTGAAAAGGGAGGGCAAAATGATCTTTTTCTTTCAAAGATGGTGCATTATAGTGAAAATTTATAGTGTACGGATCATTATCCTAATAAATAATACTGAACAAGGTGGATTTGTTGCCACAAGTCCCAAATGGCCAAATCAAATGAGATTTATATCTTTTAAATATAGAAAATTAACTTGGATAAATATATTTAATCACAATTTATTGGATCCAAAAAATAAGATTTACAAAAATTCTTTCTGTGGGAAAAATATCATATATGTACTTGTGTATTGGTATGCAAGGAGAGTTGCCCCCCACTACTTCCATGAGAGGCTTCCACGTGTCATCTTCCATGAGGACTCTCAGAGGGTTAAGTGTTTATTCCCAGTACTCAAGCAGTTCCACTGTCCCACATCGACAAGGATGAGACCGGTGAAGTTTATAAACGGTGGCGGTGAGATAAAAGGCAACACTGTACTCGGCCTTCTGAGTTAAGTTAAAAAGCTGGCCTTTTGGAACTGGCCCATTTGTTAAGTTAAAATTTTCAAATAGAAATTTCTTTTTTAATTTGAGTTAGACATTTTAGAAAAAAAAAAAATTCAAATTTTCAAATATGAAATGCGGTTCAATTAATAAACTGCAGTGAACTGTGGTTTGGTTCACAAAGACTTTTTGTGGTCCAATTGTAAAGAGGGTTTTAAGCCGAACCAGAACGTAACGGTCGACACATAGAGGATTATATATTTATTTTGGGAATGAATCTTTGACCTTATAAAATCCATCAAGATAATGAAATTCAATAATGTTTTGCAGGCAAATATTGACTCCACTTATTTGCTTTGTTTTTAGAATGAATCCAATACTTTCTTAGTTGATTCTGCTATCCCACCTTCAGGCAAAGAGGCGTGCATTTTGTGAATCAATCGGCCACGTAAATGGGTTTCAAATGTTTTGTTTGTACTTAGTCTATTGAATCTTATCTCAACAAATGAAGAATCATGCGTATCTGAAGGAATAAAACTCATGTGAATTGTACGTGAATTGGGGCTATCAAACCGAAAAGGGGATAGTAGTCATTTTCTCTGAATTTAGAATAAACTACTATTTTAAAGATTATACTAGAAAAGAATCATTGAATAGATAGAAAATGGTAGTATTACTTTTTTTTTTTTTTATTAATTAAATTGAGTCCTGAGTTAGCAGTTTCTCTTTTATTTTTCATCTTTCTTTCTTTTTCAGCTTCGTTTCTAATTGAAAACAAAAGAATTGAGTAAATCCAATGAGGTTCATGTCCAAGGGTAAAGATGGGAGTCATAATTTTTTGCAATGTATCTGTTGTGCTTTAAATAGTTTGAATAAACAATTGCAGGGCATTTTTCAGACATTAGAAGCACATGATTCATTTGGAGATTAAAGAAATAGATCGAATGTAACGCATGTGCTACTCTTCTACATATACATATATATATATATGTATGTCTAAATCAAGTCCCATTCCGAAATGAATAAAGAAATAGAATTTTAAAGATAAGAAATAAGAATAAACCATGGATGAATCCAAGTGACCCAATCATAAATTTAAGAGAGATTTTAATAGATGTTTCCCCCAACTCACATCTCATAATAACATAGGTAAAGGAGATGCATCCAATAGATGAGAACGCTCAGTTACTGCTTCAAAAGAAAGGCATGGAGAAGCCCCCAAATGGAATGGCTAAGGCTTGGTCTAAATTCCAAACTCTATGTCTTAGTCAAAGAAAGGTAGAGAAAAAGATCAGTTGTTACAAACACAAGCGGAGAATTAGTTTAATTACACTTTCAAAAGTAGAAGAGGTTAAATGCCATAAAGAAATTGCCAAGAGTCAAGGTGGAATCTTTCACCTGCAAACTATTTTGTATGCAGAGCCAGCGGTGAACACATTCACGGATGAAATTAAGCCAATGTGCTTAGGCCGAACAAGGAACACAAGATTAGTGGCCATGTATGTTGCACTAAGATTATCATAGAGAAGTACTGTCAACGAAGAAAGGAAAGCTAAGCTCTCGTAAAAGATATTAAATCCAGACAGTATCCATACAAGTATAGGCAAGGGCCCTCTATTCAGCTTCAGCACTGGACTGAGAAACTGTGGGTTACTTTTTGGCATACCAAGAGATTAAATTTGGACCCAAGAAGATACAATAGCTAGTAGTTGAGCGTCTACTATCAGGACAACTGGCCAATCGACATTAGAGTACACAGTCAGGCACAATGGTTGTGTCGCACGCATGAGATGCTGTAATACCCTGCCCCAAAAAGTTCTACATTGCTAGTGGTATTGGAAATTCCCTGGTATACAAGTAGTAGCCTTCCTCTTTCTAGCACAAGGCCTTTTGGGAGCAATAGTGGGTTGGCTTGCCAAAGCAAAGCCATACGGGTCCGTGTGTAGGCCCAAAGCAGACAATATTGTGCTAGCGGTACGGGTCGTTACAAATGGTATCAGAGCATGATTCAACTCTCTGCCTGAGGGTGCGGGCTTGGTTGTTGTGTGTGCAGAGTCGGGGACGGCTCTGGCTTTAAACGGGGTAGATTGTAGTACCCTGCCCAAAAAAGTCCCACATTACTAGTGGCATTGGAAATTCCCTGGTATATAAGTAGTAGCCTTCCTCCTTCTAGCAGAAGGTCTTTTGGAAGCAACAGTGGGTTGGCTTGCCAAAGCAAAGCCGTGCGGGTCCGTGTGTAGGCCCAAAGCAGACAATATTGTGCCAGCAGGATGGGTCGTTACAGATGCAGTCCACGACCAAGGGAGCCTTTGAGATAGCGGAGAATGCATTTGACAGCTTCAAAATGAGACTTGCGAGGCTGGCTCATGAACTGAGAGGCAATGCACTGCATAAGCAATATCGGGCCTAGTGAGGGTGAGATACAGAAGGGCACTAATAATTTGATGATACTCAGAGGGGTCTAATAGCAAATTACCAGTGGTAGAAGACAACTGAGTCTTAGTGGCAATGGGTGTGGAACAGGGCTTGCAGTTGAGCATCCGACTACGGCAAAGAAGGTTAAGGATTACATTTGTTTGTTTATGACTGGGCTTCCAGTCCAAAAGACTAGCTTTATAGGTGGAGATCCTCAGCCCCATATAATTCCCTCTTTTTCTCTTATTCTCACCGTTGTGGGACTTGTTCGTACCCAACAATTTCCCCTTCGAACAAAGCTCTCCGGTAAATAAACTTTGCCGCTCATCCTGTTTGATTAAGGGATCCATCGATGGCTTGGGTCCTGACTCTGATACCACTGTTAGGACTGGACTTCCAGCCCAAAATACTAGCCTTCTAGGTGGAGATCCCCAGCTCCATATAACTTCCTTTTTTTCTTTTATTCTCATCGATGTGGGACTTATTCGTATCCAACAAATCTAAGAGATCTTTTAATAGGTGTTTTCCCTCAATTCACATCTCATAATAACATAGGTAAAAGAGATATGTCCAATAGACAAGAAGGCTTAGTTACTACTTCAAAAGAAAGGCATTGAGAAGCTCCCAAATGGAATGGCTAAGGTGTGGTCTAAATTCCAAACTCTATGTCTTAGTCAAAGAAAGGTAGAGAAAAAGATCCAGTTGTTACAAACACAAGCGTATAATTAGTTTAATTAGACACTTTCAAAAGTAGACGAGGTTAAAGGCCATAAAGAAATGGCTAGAGTCAAGGTGGAATCTTTCACCTGCAAACTATTTTGTAGGAACTTAATCCACATTTATAAGCACTATCCATGTGGACACAAATGTGACCATCAGTTAGGCTGTTTGCAATAAACTTTGTGATGATCTCCTGCCTCTTACACCACACTCTTCAAGAGTCTACTCATGTTGACGGTGATAGGTCAAATAAAAAGTTCAAATTTGAACTTGTGACCTAAAAAAAAAAGTCTCAATTAGATACATAAAGTCATTGTTTTTAAAGCTATTGCCAAATATATCATTAACCGGTATGATTTGATATAATACATCACCTAAGCCTATTCTACCACTGAGTTTTCATTTCCACATTTTAAAGTTTATTGCAATTGAAATAATAACTCATAGGTTATCAATGTGAGACACAGGGTGTCGTGAAGATTGAACTTGAACTCTAAAAATTGCACACACTTCTTGAGGTTCGTCATGATTTTGCATAATCAGGATCTCCTCCGGTAAACATGTAAATAATAATTTGAAGGAGTCAAGATCTTGGTCCATTTTTAATTGATTTCATTCTACACATGTAATCATCACATGAATTGCTAATTTTAAGCTATCTCATAGATTTTTTGCTGTCACTTTCTACACAATTAAAATTTTGAATAAGTTACAAAGATTAAGATGATCAAATAACTTTTAAAGTGAGACATCCTTATGAGCTCCCATATGGGGGCTTATTACTTCAATTAGTCCCCGTGTTCTTCGAATGAATCTCTTAATTATCAAGAGAGTTGCCCAAAAGCAGTATATAAAACATACCCTATAAAACTTACAAGTGAATTAGATGATAGTAGGCAAAGTCAATAGATCTCAAATAATATAATAGGATTTGTGTATGCAAACTATTAAGTTTATTTACAAGACATTTACCCATTGCTTTATTGGTTTAAGTGGTTGGGTATTATCATTTTGTGTGAGAGATCTAGTCCTCAAACTCTTGGGACGCTTAACTTGATCCATGGTACTTGTGAGTAGTGTCATGGATCTAGAGTTTTATCTTTGATTATCATAGAGTGGAGTCGTATTAAAAAAAGTTTATTTACAAGACATCTACATAATTTTGTGAAATAAAGGTGTTACGACTCCCATTACCATTCTGAACAATTCTATGTGTGCATCACGGGCACCTCCTTGTATGAGGTTGACTTAAATTTATGTAGATGGGTTGGAAGGTCTTGTCTTTAATATTGTGTATGTCAACCCTTTAGTCAATTCAGGCAATGTAGGCCTGAAATATTTGAATTGGGCTGAGTGGGCTTTGAGTCTTTATTCAATTTGGTTATCATGATATATTATTTATCACAATATATAACAATATCAGATATCATGGGTCCTGGGCTTTAACTTGGGACTTTATTCAACCGTCTATAATCGATGCACATTCTCAGTGACCTATCTTTTTTCTTTGCAAATAAGGCTGACGCGCCCCAAGGAGATGTACTTGGACGTATGAAGCCAACTTCCTGTAGCTGGGTCTTTAATTCTCCAAGTTCCACTGGTGCCATTCTATATGGTGCAATTGAAATGGGTGAACTCCCAGGGAATAGGTCTATGACAAACTCGACTTCTCAGTGTGGTGGTAATTCTGTCAATTTCTCAGGAAATACATCGGGGAATTCGTATACCACCTGAGGTAAATCTATTTCAGTCACCCTCGCATTTCCCAAACCAAACTGGCTACCAAACTCTGTATACTAGAATCTCTACCAAAATTATTTAATTTTGGATCATAAGATGGGGTCAACTTTCCGTCAAACTTTATACCTGAAGGTGAACAACCGAATATTTTTCTACTAAAACAGTCCATGGAGATTCAATGAGCAGACAACTAGTCCATGTCAAGAATTATATCAAATCCCGACATATTTAACACTAACAAATCAAATTCTAGCTCAAAAGTCACCCAGTGTCAAGACACATGCGCTAAACATTATTAAATTTTTCATATAAAATATTCAAATCAGTAATTCTCTAAAGTATGGAAACTTTTCCTACTTTAAATTCTAATCCAAAATACTTTCTACAACTCTTATGTCTAGAATTATGAGTTAATCATAGAATTTGTTATGGAGCTATTTATAAAAGAGTTGAAAGACTAGAGATGGAAAAGGTTGGGCTTGGGCCGAAATCATACTGTGCTGAGCCCAAGCGTGAATCTGTACAAGAGAGCCGAAACACATGCCCAACATGAGAGACGAATAAAATTTATTAAATTATTTTAGCTTTTAATTTTTCAAGATTAAAAATAAATCGTTGAATAAATATTTTGATTTAACATAATCAATTCAATACTGAAGATGAATTAAATAAAAATCATAAAAAAATAAATTTAAGTTTCAAAATAATTTTTTAAAAAATTGTAAAAAACGCTTAAATTCGCCATACCTTCCGAACCTGATGTGGGAGAGAAACAAATGATGAATTCTTATCGAAAGAATTGCCCCTAAACTTCTACATGTCGGTCCCACTTTATTAACGTAGGACCCACTTTATTTAGATCACATTTTAAAAAAGGGGTAACTATTTCAATATCTAAAAAAAACTTTTTTTAAAAAATATTCAAAGTGACAAAATTTTAAAGATTAAAAACTATTAAAAAGTAATTAATACTTTGATGAACTCAAAAAACATATTGTGGTGATTTAATTAAAGTGATTCTTCTGATGTCCTATACAATGTTATTAGAACCGGACCGTCTAACGAACCGTCTTCGAGGCATTTTAAGTTCAAACGGATTTAGCCGCGGTCAAAGCTGGTCAAGTAGTAATATAATATAAATATTACATATAACATTAAGTAAGACACTTTTTACCAATAAAATTAATATAAATATTAAAAATAACATTTAAACTCTTAGTAATATACTAAAACGGTGAAAGATATAAGATATAAATATTAATAAACATTTATATTTCAAATATTACACATTTCTTACTCAACGTTTAATGTTTGATCATTCAAAAAAAAAAAAATCATTCAAATTTTTTTTTTTATATTTTGAAAAGGAAAATTAAAAAAAAAAAATTCAAATTTTGTGAACCACAGTTCACGGTTTCTGGGTCAAAACCGCATAAAACCGCAGTTCTTACCGATTTTATGCGGTTTTAACCCAGAAACGGTTTTCGACTCGAACCGAATTGCAGTCACGGCGGTTCCGGTCGAACCGTCGGTTTGACCGCAGTTCGGTCCAGTTCTGATAACATTGGTCCTATATATGTAAAAGATAACCTTTACAGCGAATAACAAATTTCAGCTACTTCATGAAAGTTTGACTATTTTTTTTTGCTTAGATTAAAGTAAAAAATAAGTATTGGTAATGTTGGTATTTTTTTCAAAAAAAAAAAAAGAAGAATATTGGCTTAAATTTGTTGGATTATAGCCAAAATTTTATCAAATTTGGGTAATTTCCGGTCAAATTTGAAAAAAAAAGGGGCACATTCACAAGTTTCAACCAATACAACCAATCTATGTGAAATACAAGTGAAAGTTTTGTCCCCAAAAGGAAAAAACTGATTTAAAAATAAAAAAAAGTAACCGAGTCCATTTTGTAGGTAGTGTAGACATAAAGGCTGTGCTGGGATGATGGGTAAATTTTACAGGAGTTATCTTTGACAAAGGATTACTCTAAGTATGATGAATACCGCACTTACTTGAAAAGAGTTTTCAAAAACAAGATAGTAGAGATAAAAAGTTGATTTTTTACCTCTACACTTTAGTTACCAAACAAGAACATCGGAGGGTTACCTCATGTTACCCTCACTACCCAAAAAAGAAAAGAAGTGTGGCCGATCCTCAAAATCTCAGAGAAGGCCTAAGCATCTCTAAGTTGGGTTAATTGAGCCACACGTGCTTGATAAGACATAAAAAAGGAAATAGATATTGGACAATGGATGACTTCATCCTCATTTACATCATCACCCCCTTGCGATTTTCAACCATGAATTTACCATAAGCCATTTATCATATACTAATTAAGGTATGGAGTTCTATTTTCTATTTTAAATTTTTATTAATAACATAATGAAAATCAAATGTAGTTTTAACATTTTCACTTTTGATTTAAAAGGGCTACAAATTAATCCTAAGCCCACTTTTTCTCAGGCCAGATTCTTTGCACTTTCGGGCTATTAACATTAGATCATTTGTCTTTTGATATTAGAAGTTGAAATTTTAATTACAAGTCATTACTCAGAAAACATCATTAGATGATTTTTTTTTTTACAATATCGATCTCACCAAACTAATATAAAATCGTAATCCATAATAAATATATGATCTCTCTAAAAATTAAAAAAGTTCACTCCAGAACTAGAGCAGCTCCTTCAGGAATTAGAGGGAAAACTGGCAGCTGTTTTTTTTTTTTTTAATGTAACCAAAAGGAAAATTAGAGTTCTCACCTGGATTTGGACATAAGACATTTTAATCTAACTAGTTCTTGGGATATATGGAAACCTCCTAATCCCCACACACTGAATAGACAACTACGGAGAGTACCCAGAAAAGTGTTGAGTGTGAATCGAACTCAAAACCTTTGCCGGATTGATCCAAGCAAAATGAATCATGATTGAATCCAATATTCAATCATTGATGTTTCTAACAAACTCATCACAAGACCAAATGTTTTAGAGTGGCAATTTGTAAAA
Source organism: Chimonanthus praecox (assembly GCA_022113865.1). Taxonomy (NCBI): domain Eukaryota; kingdom Viridiplantae; phylum Streptophyta; class Magnoliopsida; order Laurales; family Calycanthaceae; genus Chimonanthus; species Chimonanthus praecox. Next base: position 49,331,369 of record CM039089.1, on the reverse strand, counting down.
GACAAATAGTCTCATTAAAGCCAGCCAAGGTTGGTGGTAGACCATTTACAAAAAATAATAATTCCAATTATCATAGTTAATCTAAGGCCATGAAATATTAAATGGTTCACCTTCAAAAAGAAATATAAGATGGTTCCAATGATTTTGATCCCACTGCCAATCTGACTGATGAAGCTTCAAGTTGTGCTAGCACATTTGAAAGAACATCTTGGATATGTAAAATGCTAGATTGAAGACTGTAGGGTTGTTCCTTAGCTCAAACCCAACATGAAACCCATCCGATCCCGTCGTAAACAAACGAGTTTAAACACATACTAACCTGTCAAGCTGAGATTGGGCTAAATTCTTGAGTCTATTTATATAAAGGGTTGGACTCAGGCTTTTGTAAGAACCCATGAAAGTCCATTAGACTTTTCGACCCATATAGCCATTATACGTGTGTATGTCTACACTTGGTCCATTTTTTAAAGATTATTTTAAAATTAAGTTGAAGTTTGATCGTATTGATTGAAAGTAGACATGATAAACTACAAGTGGACTAAATGTGAGAATGAAATTCAATTTTTAGCCACTTGATTTTAGTAGTAAAAGTAAATAGGCATCCTTAAAAATCATCAAGACAAGGACACCTAGTGTCTTTGACCATTAAGATCAAGTGGCTCGAATTTGAGTTTTGAGCTCAAATTTGGTAGATTTGTAGTTCGTCATGTCTACTTTCATTTTGAATGACTGAATTTTTTAGCATGCGAAGGATATAATTCTTTTCCTCAAGGCAGATGTGGGGGAGTTGAAGGTAGTGGTGGCAATTCTGTTGTGGTTACAGATGTGCCCGGGTTTCAAAATTAATTTTCTCAAAAGCAAGTTGATGGGAGTGAACTTAGCCCATAGTTCCTGTGAGGAGTTGGTGGAGGTTTCGATTGTAGGGTTGCGAGTTTTCCTATTAAGTATCTCGGTTTACCTCTTTCCTGTGGTAAGCCGAAGAAAAGCAGCTAGGATCTAATTATTGAGAAGATGGAAAATAGGCTTTCGGTTTGGATAAGTAAGAAATTATCTATTGGTGGGAGGATCATTCTCATCAAGTCAAATCTCTTCCGTTGCTTGGAATCTGTCATTTAAAAGATTGAGAGCATTTAGAAAAGATTCCTTTGGAATGATGCCCAAAAAAACAAGAAAAGAAAGAAAGTTCCATCTTGTCCATTGGGACCAGGTTTATGAGCTAGTGGAGGAAGGTGGGCTTGGAATCAAACCTCTACGAAGAATGAACTCGGCTTTGTTGGGTAAATGGCTATGAAGGCTAGGAGACAGTTTATAAGGGTTATGTAAGTCTATTTTGATCAAGAAGTATGGTTTGGAGATTATTAGGTGGAGGATGTCTTTGGCAGGTAGGAGGGTCTTATTCTTTTGGAAAGTTCTAGTTTTTGCATCCTTTCAAGAGAACAACAGATATAGAGTGTATTCTAGCACCAAGATGCATTTTTGGCAAGACGGATGGGTGGGGGATGCTATCATAGCTCCTTCTTTCCCTCTTCTCTTCTCTTTCGCTTTCGAGAGACTAGGTTGGGTGAAAAACTGCTTCAAGGGTCAGTGGAATAATGTGGTTTGGTGCCGCTAGTTCCTTAGAGAGTTGGAGGACGGATGGTTGATGATTCAATGGCTTTTTATAAATCTGTTGAATGGGACTTATGTTTCAGGGAAAAAAAAGTCGACTTGAGAATTTAGGAACTGGATTCCCATGGCAAATTTAGTGTGGAATATTTTTGTAGGAAATTGATGGTGTTTGGTACCTCTCCCAAGGTGAACCTGAGCATTTGGAGAGGATATGCTCTGATTAGGGTTAAAGTTTTTTGGTGGCTCGCAAGTATGGGCAAAATTCTGAAAATTCTGACTATCGACCATCTCAGACATCGCAGGATGATTATTGTTAATGCCTGCCCCCTTTGCTTATCAGATATGGAGTCGGTCAATCAACTTCTTTTTACAGCCCATTTGCATATCTGATTTGGTCTCATTTCCTCCAATTGTTGGGTATATCTTTTTGTTTGCCATGGGCCTAGGACTCGGTGTTTAATGAAGGTCCTCCGCTGGCAACCAACTCTTTTCACAGAAATCTTTGGAAAACTACGATGTTTAGTATCGCATGGTCTATTTGGCTCGAGAGGAACAAAAGGGTATTTATGGGAAGTCTTCATATTTTCGTCAAGTCATTGACCTCATCAAAGTCAAAGTTGCTTGGTGGACCTCAACTCATAGACAGATCCAGAGAGAGAGTATTTTTGATATCTATATGGACTGAGGGGTGGTGGACATTAATCTATCTCCTCAAGCTACTCCTCGACAAGTTTCCTGGCATGCCCCTTCTCCTAGAAAATTGAAGCTGAGCTTCGATGGCACTTGTAACCAAAACAGTCAATTGGCGGGGCTTTGGTGGGGTGATCAAGGATCATTGTGGGGTGCCACTTTCTTCTTTTGCCGGCCCACTTCTTGGCAATTCTACCATCGAAGCTGAGTTGCATTCTCTTTGGCAGAGGGTGCAGGAGATGGAGGAGTTGGGGGCTTATGGGGACATTATCGAAGTTGATTCTAAGGTCGTTTTGATTTGTGCTTTGGGTTCCATTTGTCCTTAGAAATTCCTAGACAAAATGGAGAGGATTCAACATTCCATCTAGGAGAGTGCTTTCTTTGTTTCGTTGGTTCCTAGAGAGGCGAACTCAGCGGCTGATGAGTTGGGTAGGCTAGGCCTCAATAGTTCTTCAGATTTGTATCTAGAGGTCTGTAATTTTTTTGTGGGTGAGGGGTGGTGGGCTTCTAGCCTGGTTTTGTGGTCCCTTTTGTTTTTGTTGTAAAGCTTCTTTTTGTGAAATAATATAGTTACTATTCAAAAGAAAGAGAGGAAACTTACTCTTGGTGGTGATTATGATAAGCTTTGATCATTTCAACAAAAATTGCATTGCATGATCTTAGGTGTCCATGATGGCTACCAAGTCTACCAGAGATTTCAGAAATGACATCACTTAGTTGTTGAAACGTTATGGTTGAGAGATGATCGTTAGATCTAGCATTTGTGCATAGATCTGCGATTAGATTGCTTGGAAGACTTACTCTGACCGTCCATTTCATCGTGGGAGTTGCTTTTGTTTTCATAGCATCATTGGCTTGATCTGGCCATCTAGATAGATCCAATCGATCTGGATCTTCATCATCATTATTCGAGTTTAATAGTTGATTTAAGAAGTTCATTTTATTGTTTATTTATTTTTTTTGAATATCAAAACTTTTAAGGGATGTAATAAGTTATTATGGACAACTTGTATTGTCTACACATTTGGTGCACATCTGTGATATCTCTAGGGTCATTTACATTTTCTTATAAATACTTGTATGCACCCATTATTTTCAAAATAAAATACAATTGAAGGAATTTTCTGCATACTCTTGTGAAGACAGGTGGTGTGACTATATCTCTCATTTGGAGTGAATCCAAGGAAATTAAGTGCTTTCTATCATTTCTTCTCCTAATCTCTTCTTTTTCTTCCTTTTTTCCTTTTGTTTCTTCTCCAATTTTTTCACGCTTTCAAAACCCTAAACAAACTTGAACCAGGGTCATCCAGGCTAGAACCTCGAACCGGAGGCTGCTAGTCATCAAAATTCGGCCCGTATGGCCGTAGTGACGAATGTATGACTGTACTTACATGGATAGTTCTGCCTTATTTTGTGTCCTTTAGTCTTCTGTAACCCTTCTCTGTCCAGTAAAGACCTGGTTTGTATAAAACCCTATCAGACGACCCCTTGCTTAGACCTAATTCGTGTGTTTTTGGGCTTGGATTCAAGTAGGATTCGACTTTCTATTGCAAAAATGTACTTTTTCACTTGTGTGGAGAATTTTGGACATCTTAAATCTAATCTTAGGATATTTGGAGGCCTCAAACTCCATGTATGATTACTTATAGGTTTTAATATGCTTCATGACATGGACCTCTTTAGTTTTCTTGATTTTGTGATTTTATTTGCCTAAGATCTTGTTTTAACCAATGACTGTTGAATAATAACTTCTTAAATCATCACTTAATTGCATATTGTGTGCAACAAGGTTGTAAAAAACGTATCGTATCGTGAATCGATCTAGGGGTGTGAACCGTGAATCGTGAATCGTCGTAAATCGTAGAATCGTAAGATTCATAACATTTTGTTCAATTCCTCATAATATATATGTAAATATGCAAACAATCATCCAAAAAAAGAATAAAAATATATTAATATGATATTTAAATATAAATACACAATAATACAATATTATGTAAATATTGTATAACAGTATAACAATATATTGTAATACAATATATAGTATATTGTAATACTGTATAACAGTATACAATATAATTATATTGTATGGTGTCCAATAATAGTATATTATAAAATAATGTTGGGTACTTGTGCTAGATCTCTGAAGCCTGATTGTCAGATATTTATTGGTGATCCCATTCCCACTGGCCTTGTTCGGGGGTCGAGCTCCTTGCTGAGCTCGCGGGGGACTAGGGGGCGGAGCCCCCGAGCAAATTTTTTTATTGGAGGGAACCACATAAAATCCTTGTGTCTTGTATGTGATTGATATGTGGTTTTGTTTTTCCGTTCATTTTTTTGCATTCTCAACAAAAACAGAACATTTTAATATTTCAAAAATATTTTTTAAAAAAATAAAATAAAAAACTTCAAGTCTTTTCCTCTTCCACTCCTTCGCAGTTCGAATCGCACGATACTGCGATTCGTGCGATTTGAAACGTACGATTCACAATTCTGACAAAAAACGCAATTTTTTTAATTAATTTCAATATTATACCGTAAGAACCTCCGATTCGATACGAATCGTGCGATTCGAATCGTGAATCGCACGATTTCGACAACCTTGGTGTGCATATATCATTCAGATTTCTTATTTTCTATCGTTGCACTATTAGATCTAGAGTTTCAAATTTCTTAACCTCATTCTAGGGCACACTTCACTTTCGTTATGCATCATATTTGGTATTAGAGTTGTTATACATCAAATTTGGAATCAGAGCCTAGAGTTAAGATTTGACATTCTAGCTACTACCATTCACATTGTAGTTGTTGTTGCATTCCTAGTTATTGTCTTTGCAGATTAGTAGCTATTTTGCACTCTAGATTTAGTTTAGGTCTTGACTACCATTGGAAAATGGATGCAGATTGGTTAAATGAGATGTTGAGGGGCATTAGTGACCAAATAGAGAATTTGAGAGCCCAGTTGACCAGATATTCCACCAACGCTATAGCCTGTTTGGGGGCCTATGAGGCTTCCATAAACCGTCATGACAACTATGGTGATGAGAATTCCCATTATGATAATGGGGAAGTGGTTAGAGGATGGAATGGTCATAGCATGCGAGATGGGCTTGGAAGAGATCGTGTGAGCCTAACCAGGCTGGGGACATCACGAAAAAGTGAAGGTGAATGCACTTTCTTTCAACAGGAGAGTTGTTCCCAAGGTCTTTTCGGACCAAAGGATGCGTTAGGTGTGCAAAAATGAAGTAAAATGGTCAAGCTAGACTATACTGGACAAACCTAGAACATCAGTTGGAGAGACGGGGTGAAGAGCCCATTATTCATTGGGCCAAGACGAAAGAGAAAGGTAAGGAAAGGTATCTCCCACCTATGTTCATTAACAAGCTCTTCGATCAATTTTAAACCCTACGTCAGAGTTCAATGATTGGGTCCTAGTAGATAAGGACTCTTGATGCATTATGACGTGGATGAGGATCCTAAGGTGTCTTTGTTTTAGATTTAAGACAATGTTGAGGCCTGACATTAGGTAGAGATGATTCCACACCCTGTGCATTCTCTCAAACAAGCATACCACATGGCCCTAGAGTATGAGCAATACCTGAAACCCCAGTTCAATAGCACGTTTTGCTCCCAAGATGGGGAGTCATCTTCTAAAAGGTTTTTGGGGGGTGACAAGCAATCCAAGCCTCTTAATTTGGGGGCTAACCAAAGAGTAGTGAGTGTTATAGGTGTGGTGTGTCGGGTCACTATGCTTGCAAGTGTTCAACCCAAAATTTGTTTATTAAAAGGGAAGACGGAAATCATGGGCTTAATGATGACTTGGAGGAAGTAGAGCATATCCCCAACGAGAGTCCAAGTGATGAGGAGGAATAGGAGGATTCCCTAGTTTTGTCTTTATTGGGACGCATGCATGCTCATCCCTTGCGTCTAGGTAACACGGTAGGAGTTCTTTAGGACGTTGAGTGTGAGTTAGAAGGGAAAGCTAGGAGGATGGCCGTGGTGAGATGTGTGATATCTCAACCAAAACTAAGGGTGATTGGAGGTCCAAATATCTTTTACACTTGCATTAAGTGTGAGGATAAGAATTGTAAGGTCATCATAGATAGTGGAAGTTGTCTAAATGTTGTGCCTCCATCCACTATTGTTCGGTTGGATTTAAAGCCTGAACCTCACCCTCATCTTTTTAAAGTTGCGTGGGTAGACAAGACAATCATTCCTGTTTCTCAGTGGTGTTGGGTTCCATTTTGCTACCTATAAGGACCTCATTTGGTGAGATGTTGTTCCCGTGGATGTGACCCACATAATTCTTGGTAGAGAATGGCTGTCTGATCTGGATGTTACTAATTTCAGCAAAGCGGACATTTATGCGTTCAAACACAATGGCAAGAAAATCAAGCCACTATGCCTATGTGAAGTCCAACAAAGTGAAGGGATCCATTTCTAAACCAACTAACTTGAAGTCCCATCAAATTCTCAATTTCCATCAATTTGAGAAGGAATCTCAGGAAACCTCATTAAAGTCCCGCCTAAATTTGTCTCTAGGTTCATGTTTCACCTGCGTCTAGGCCATTTGAACTTGCAGAGTCATTTACACAACACATTCATGACTTGCATGCTGATATAAATTGAAAAAATTCTGCTAGCAATGAATATTACAAGTCTTTGTACATGCACATCACAGGCATTAGGAGTTTCAAGAGGGTGATATGGTAATGGTGAACATCAGACTTAATGGTTTGCTCTCGAAACCTTGAGGAAATTACATGCTCAGAGAACATGTCCTTTCAAGATACTTTGAAAGATCAGTGCCAATGCATACGTTCTAGAACTTCTACCAAACATAGGAATTAGCAAAACCTTCAATGTGGAGGATCTAGTGCTCTACAAAGGAATACCCATTACATATGAAATCACCCCTTTGTTATCCCAAGGCCTAACCAATCCATTGTCCTCACAGCCTTCCATTCTTCCCAACGACTCATCGAAGCCTACTATTGCTACTCCTATTCCTCGGGAGAAGAGAGAGAGGATATTCTAAATGACCAAATAGTCAGTAATAGAGCAGGAGGGTATCAGAACTTCTTGGTCAAGTAGCGGGATCATCCAATTTCAGACTATACGTGGATCACTATGGAGGAACTTCAACAGCGCAACCATTATTTGCTCAAGCTCTACATGAGTTTTATTGTACTGGAGACCAATGCTTCCAAGCTGAGGAGGATTGACGAGGACATCAATGATAGCTACCCGGTCTATCAAAGATCTCGAAAGCAACATCACTCAGTCGTCGGGTCATTATGATTAGGAGATGGCCATCAGACATATGTGCATATATTTGTGATTAGATTACTTGTAAGGCCTGATCTGATAGTCCATTTCACCATATTGGGTTTGGAAGTTGCTTTTGTCCATCACATGATGGTTGTCATGATCTGATCCATTTAGATGGATCCAACCAATCTGAACCTTCATTATCATTATTTGAGTTTAGTAGTTGATTTAGGAAGTTTATTTTATTTTATTTGAGTATCAAACTTTATGCGATGTATATGGACAGTTTGAATTGTCTACACATGTGGGACACATTTGTAGTGTCTCTGAGGTTTCTTAGATTTTCTTATAAATGCTTGTAAGCATTCATTATTTTCAAAATAAAATACAATTGAAGGGACTTTTTGCGTGCTCTTTTTGTGAAGAGACGTGGTGTGACTCCAAAGAAACCAGATGCTCTCAATCATTTTTTCTCTTTCTAATCTCTTATTCTTCTCTTTTCATCATCTTTTTATTTTATTTCTCCAACTTTTTCCCCAATTTTCTCGCATTTCCAAAACCCTAAACAGCCCAGAAAACCCTAAATGGACCTGAACCAGGGCCACCCAAGGCCAAAACCTCAAACCACAGGCCATTAGTTGCCGAAATCTGGTTAGTCGTATGACTGTACAGACAACCGTACCTACATGGATAGTTCTACCCCATTTTGTAGCCTTTAGTCTTCTACAACCCCTTCCCTGCCCAGTAGAGACCTGATTTGCATAAAACCCTATCAAACAACCCCTTTCTTAGACCTATTTCGGGTGTTTTTGGACTTCGATCAAGTAAGACTCGATTTTCCATTGTGAAACTATAGTTTTTCATTTGTGTTGGGAATTTTGGACGTCTTAAAACTGATCTTAGGATTTGGAGGCCTTAAATTTGATTTGTTATTACTTCTAGAGTTTAATGTGCTTGCACGCCATGGATCTCTATAGTCTCTTGATTGTGTGATATTATTTGCCTAAGATCTTGTTTTAATCAATGATTGCATAATGATAACTTCTTAAATCAACATTCTAGTTGCATCTTGTGTGCATATATCAGTAGATAACATTCAGATGACTTATTTTCCATTGTTGCACTATTAAGATATAGGGTTTTGAATGTCTTAACCTCATTTTAGGGAATACTTCACTGTCGTCCTACATCATAGGGCTAAAAAAGGATTGCATGATATAAGACAATTTGAATTGGCAGCCTCACACTCTTTCTTTAAACAGAAGATGATTGAATTTCACATTGCACTTCATGCATCATAAATGCTAAAATTTCATGATAAGCACAATGAACATGATAAGGAATTGATAAAGCAAAGTTAAAAGTACATTCTGTTCCTGCCTTCCACAACGGGGTTGAAAAATGGGAAAAAATAAATAAATTAAAAAAAGAAAGAAAAGAGAATGGGCTGAATCAACAATACAATACCTGAAAAGGTAGATAGTGACTGATGAATCATTTGTGTATATAGTCATATATCTTCTTGGTGGAGTTTCCAAGCATGTCATCTCTCAAACCTACTGGAGTTCAGGGCTGAAGACGTGCAGAAATGTTTGAAAGATTTGAGGGCTCTGGTGATCAAGTATGCTAGTCAATATTGAACATGAGGTAAATGTTAGGAGTATCCAAGTTTCACTGACATGACTGAAATTTGATTGCAATGTACCAGGGAAAAAACCGGATATTATCTTTGAATACTTTTTTGATACACAAACATGCGCATGCCACACAAACATACACTTCAATCAATGGTCAGGAGCTCAACACAGTAACCTAAGTTTGTTTAGGGTCAATCCAAAGTCCAAGGTTCACTAAGCTTCGCATCTGAAATGCAGCCACTGGCTGACATTTATTCCATTACTGCAAGATTCAAGCTACTCAGAGGCAGCGGGCTTTGGTCACATGTAATAGCACATATATAAAGCTCATCCTATCATGATGAAGAGACACGTATATGGAGCTCTCATTTCTGTTTGACAGCTTAATTTTCTCATGTAGGCTGTGGATTAGAGAAGTAGCTTCATGCACGGATATGGAGATACGATACATGTAAAAGCCCCACTGATAAGCCGCTTGGATCTTTTCTGCAGGTGTTACATGGAATGAGTAGGCTATATAAACACACTGTCAAAAATAGCCAATCGTTGGGAAACTGATAACTGAGATACTTTTGACTCGACCTTTAAAGCCTGTTTGGTAGAAACTTCAATAAAATTTATGTTGATTATAAATTCTGTTTAGGCTTCAGAATTCTAAACTAACGCTCTATGGCCTGTTTTGGTATTGAGAATTTTGAGGTGGAACTTTGAATTTGGTAAAATTTGAGAAATTCTGCTCAAAATCCATTGCTTGGTTTCTCCAGAATTTTGTAAATAAAAATTTTCAAATTCCAAAAGTTGCAAAATTCCGAAGTAACAAATTTCCTTAAAGCTATTATCTCTAAAATCCCAATATCCCTGTAAAATTTCTAAAAAAATGGCATGTACAAACTGTTGTGGAACCTCCCAACAACTATAATATTGGGACACCTTCTCCTTTTGTTCTTTGGTATTTTACATTTATCTATTTTGATAGTTTATGATATTATTGGACATGTAAATATGCCAACATATGGTACTCTTACATGTAATATATGTTGTGGGACCACATGGGACCCGACTATGCCTATTTTGGCAAGTCAACTGTATAGGTGTAAAATTATGTGTAGATAAGCACTGATTGTACTTTCCTCTTTTGGCCACCTTAATTGACTCTCTCTCTCTTATTTATAATTATACCCTCTAAGAGGAAAAATATCTCAATACAACTAAGAGAATAATTATTCTCTTATCTTCATCTCTTTCTTCCTTTCTTTCCTTTGATAAAATCAACATGGTATCAAAGCCAGGTTAGATCTTCTTCTCTGATTTTTTTTTTTTTCTCTCAGTTTCCAGTTCCTCTTTTTTGTAGTCCTCCTTTTCCGGCAACGATCACAGTTTCCGGCGAGGGTACTGCCAGCGGGGACCCATCTTCCCCTGCCGTTTTAGACATGGCTATCCATATGTAAGGGTGGATTCCTGATTTGGACTCGTTTACTAGGGTTTCTTTCAGCTCTCTCTCTCCACGATTTTTTGAGATTTGGCAGCCCAAATCTGCATTTTTTGCTTAGATCTGGTAGATCTGAGCTTGGTTTCCATCCAAATCTTCTCCACTGGTGTAGCCCCTAGCCTACCTCCACACGCCTAAGGTGGACCCCCCCTTTCGATCAACAGTGGGGTCCCCGTGTGCCCTTCTCTTCTGCTGCTGCTGTACCGATCTGCAACATAAAAGTTTTTTTTTTCCTGGATTCCACTATTCAGATCTGCTGCTTGGGACTCTTGTTCCCCTACTTCTGGTGCCTCCTACTTTCGCCCCTACATCAGGATCACATCAAACTTGGGTGCCCTTTCTTTCATCTTCGGTGGACCCCAATTTTTCTTGTTTTTAGGTGCTGCTGCTTGGAAGACTGCAACCAGATCTTTTTGGCCTTGCTGCCTTTGGCCTCTCTGTTGTTCTTCTCTTCGCATTTCTCCCGCTTGAAAGGTTCTTCTTGGGATAATGGCTGCATCTACGGACCCACTGAAGACCTCTGGGGAATCTTCTTACACTGATATGACTTCTTCTGGCACTTCGCATATTGGCAAGATCACAACTGTGTTATTGAATGCGACCAATTACTTCCAATGGTCTCACTCGGCTAAAATGTTCCTTACTGCCAAACAACTCTCTGCTTTTATTGATGATACTGCTTCTGAACCAGAAAAGGACTTCTACCGTTCCTGACAAGCTAATAATTCTTTGGTGCAGTCTTGGCTCCTTCATTCCATGGAAGATCATGTTCGTGGGACTGTCTATACTCTTCCCACGGCTAAGGATGTCTGCGACACCATTAAGGCCTTGTATTCGGACGGTGATAATTCAACCTGGCTCTATGAGCTCTATCAGACTGCTTCTCATCTTCGACAGGGGGAGCTCTCCCTCATTCAATATTATTCAAAGATGCGGACCTGTTGGCTTGAATTGGATCAACTTGAATCGGTTCAGTTTGTGGATCCTGCTGATGTTGTTTTATATAACCAGCTTCTTAATCGACGACGGACCTTTGAGTTCTTGGCTGGCCTTAACCAGGACTTTGAACCTATTCGGGCTCAACTGCTTGGCCAACGCCCTCTTCCCTCTCTAGAAGAGGTCTACTCTTCCTTACTTCGAGATGATAGGTGCTGCCTGGTTATGACTCCTATGCCGGTCGAACGGTCTGCCTTGGTGACCACTCATCCTTCCATGCCTCCTCTCGCATGTGGGCCTTCTGGTTCTCATGGCAAGGACCCTTCTTCTGACCTTCGTCGTGACACCAAAGGTCCTCGAAAGAAGGGGTCTCGGTTCTGCATTTTTTGTAAGATGACGAACCATTATGTTGATTCTTGCTATAAATTGCATGGTCGTCCGAAAAGCAAGCTACTGTCTCCGTCGCCTCGCCCGTTACCTCCTCTCCTGATGTGGTTAGTGACAGTGCCTCAGTCACTCGTCAGGACTTTAATATGTTGTTGCAACGACTGGATCGCCTTCAACACTCTGAGATTTCCAATACTGTCTCATCTACTTTAGGTACTGAGTCCTTTGCCAATCATGCCTCTTCTCATTCCTAGATCATCGATTCTGGGGCCACTGATCATATGGCGGGCATGTCTAATCTTTTCTCTTCCATTTCTCCTGTCTCGTATGCTCAAGTTAAATTAGCGAATGATTCCTCCACTACCATCGCTAGAAAAGGGACCCTCCCTCTCTCTTCCACCTTTCACCTTCCATCTGTGTTACATGTATCTCATTTATCTCGCAATTTGTTTTCTGTTAGTGCACTCACTAAACAATTTCATTGCTCAACTACCTTCTTTCCCTCTCATTGTGTCTTTCAGGATTTGACCATGAAGCAGGTGATTGGTGGTGGTCGTGAAGATGGAAGCTTATATCTGCTGGATGGTTCTATTGGTGCCTCTGCAGCCTACTCTAGTTCCTCTTCGTCTGATATATGGCTTTGGCATTGCCGGCTAGGACATCCTTCTGATTCTGTCCTCAAGAAACATGTTCCTTCTTTATCGTTTAAGCAATTTGAGTGTGCACCTTGCCAGTATGGCAAAAATAAAAGAACTTCTTTTCCTTCTTCTATGAATAAACGTGCATCTTCTTTGTTTTCTATTATTCATTCTGATGTTTGGCAATCACCCTCTATTTCTCACACTGGTTTACGATACTCTGTGTCATTTATTGATGATTATTCACGTATGGCCTAGATTTATATCATGAAACATAAGTCTGAAGTGTTTGATCACTTTTGCACATTTTATAATTGGGTTGCCACTCAATTTGGTTCTAAAATTAAAATTTTGCGTAGCGATAACGGGGAGAATATTTGTCTAATTGTTTTGTTCAATTTTTGCAAGAGCACGATGTTGAATCCCAACTGTCTTGTCCATCTACACCACAACAAAATGGTGTAGCTGAACGAAAAACAGACATCTTCTTGAAGTCGCTCGATCTCTCATCTTTACCATGCATGTCTCACAGTCGTACTGACTTGAGGCTGTCCTAACCTCATGCTACCTTATCAATCGCATGCCATTTCGGGTTTTGTTGGACAAATCACCATTGATCTTCTCTCATTCATAAACATATTCCTCTTCTTCCCCTACATATTTTTGGATGTGCCTACTTTGTTCACAAATTTCTGGTGATAAACTTCCCCCCTGTGCTGTGCGATGTGTTTTTTTGAGATATTCTCCATTCCATAAAGGCTACAAGTGTCTTGATCCAGTTACTAGCAAAACTTATGTGTCTATAGATGTCACCTTCTTCGAGACAGTCCCTTCACTTCACCATTTGTCTCGTCTCCAGTTCTTCCTCTCCTCCCTCCTGCCCTGAGTCCTACTTGCTCTGACGTGCGTCCTCTAGCATTGACAAGTCAACTCTGGTATAACACCATAGGCAAAACAGGCCTCCGCTCCGCGAGAACACCACCACGTCATCTGTTCCTGGCCCAGATCCTTCCCTTACTGATGCATATGATCATCCCATTGCCCTTCGAAAAGGTAAACATACTTGTACCTCTCATCCCCTTGACCATTTTGTGTCTTATCATGTTGTCTCTCCTGCCTATCACACTTTTCTTGCAGCTTTGGACAGCGTTAAGATACCCAAGCGGATTGACACCGCTCTTTGTGACCCCTTATGGAAGGCAACCATGGAAGAGGAACTCACGGCCCTTGAGAAGAATCACACATGGGACCTGGCTCCCCTACCTCAAGGAAAAACTCCAGTTGGGTGTAAATGAATTTTTGCTTTAAAACATAATCCGGATGGCTCAATCGCCCGGTATAAATCTCATCTCGTTGCCAAAGGATTCACACAAACTTACGGGGTGAATTATCAGGAAACCTTCTCCCCCATGGCTAAGATTACTTCTACTCGCATCTTGATTTCCATTGCCACTACTTATGACTGGCCGTTGCATCAGTTAGATGTGAAGAATACCTTTCTTCATGGTGATCTCCATGATGAAATTTATATGCTCCCGCCACCAGGTTTGTTAATCAGGGGGAGCCTCACTCTGTCTGCAAACTCCGAAAAGCTCTATATGGCCTCAAGCAGTCTCCCACAGGCGTGGTTTGAGAAGTTCAGCAGTGCACTACTACCTTATGGTTTCTCTAGATGTCAGATGGATCACTCCATTTTTATCTACCATCTTCACTCTGTGGTCATGATTCTAGTGGTGTATGTTGATGACATTGTCCTTACCGGTAATGACACTGTTGCCATATCTACCTTCAAGGAATATCTACAGTGCACATTTGCTATTAAAGATCTGGGGTCGTTGTGTTATGTTTTGGGTATTGAAGTCGCTCGTTCTTCTCGAGGACTCTCTTTATCTCAGCGTAAGTATGCTCTTGACCTCCTTTAGGATGCTGGATCTGGGTGCAAACTTGCTAACACTCCATTAGATGTCAATACGAAGCTCTCTGTCACAGACGAGACTCCTCTTGATAGTCCTTTTTATCAAAAGTTGGTGGGGAAATTGATTTATCTCACTATCACACGACCAGATCTCTCATATGCAGTTGGTGTGGTTAGTTAGTTCATGCACAACCCACGGGGTACCCATCTTCATGTTGTCTTGCACATCCTTTGCTTCTTAAAGCTCATCTTGGCAGGGGTTTGTTCTTTACACGACAGTCTTCCCTCTCTGTTCGTGGATATTCTGATGCTGATAGGGCCGGCTCTCTTGATGATCGCCGCTCAACAACTGGCTACTGTGTCTTTTTGGGTTCTCATCTCGTCGGTTGGCGTAGTAAGAAACAATCTGTTGTTACTCGCTCAAGTGCTGAAGCCGAGTATCGTGCAATGGCCAATACTACGGTTGAACTTCTTTGGATCCGCCAGTTTCTTCAGGAATTGGGTTTTGGTGCACGTGAACCGCTCATTATGTTTTGTGACAATCAGGCGGCTATCAACATTGCCTCCAATCCGGTCTTTCATGAGTGGACCAAGTACATTGAGGTTGATTGTCACTTCCTACAACAATACATTTCTGAAGGTCGGCTTGTTACTCCACATGTGAAATCTAAGGACCAATTGGCGGATATCCTGACCAAGTCTGTTCCTCGTCACCAATTTACTTCTATTATTGACAAGCTGTGTTTGTTAGAGATCTTCGAGCCAGCTTGAGGGGGCGTGTTGCGGGACCACATGGGACCCGACTATGCCTATTTTGGCAAGTCAACTGTATAGGTGTAAAATTATGTGTAGATAAGTACGGATTGTACTTTCCTCTTTTGGCCACCTTAATTGGCTCTCTTTCTCTTATTTATACTTGTACCCTCTAAGAGGAAAAATATCTCAATACAACTAAGAGAATAATTATTCTCTGATCTTCATCTCTTTCTTCCTTTCTTTCCTTTGATAAAAACAACAATAAATTCTATTCCTTTTATGATGATACAAATGTTTTGGTTATTTTTATTTTAGTATTTTTTAATGGATGATGAATGGAATTGTTTATTTCTAAAATATTATAGTTTTATTTGCATTATGTGTTATTAGGTGGCCATTAAAATTTCAGTCACACATGCAATCTGTCGTTGACTTCCCGATGCCTATAGTATTGGAACACCTCCATTGTGTCTTTTTTCAATTTATTATTCATATACCCTAGCCAATTGTAATTTAAATAAGTAGAAGAACTCTTTGGGGGCGAATGTAATATTTTATTTGAACAGTGTGATCATGTGCAAATCATATGGAGCATCACTTAATAAATTCTTTATATGATTCATTTTCTCAGATAAATCCAACATTAAATTCGAGACTGTAATAAACATAGTTTTCAAGAATTTCAGACCCTATGTGATGGAATTGGAAGTTTTGATCTTCCACTGAAATAAGATTCTTGGGTGGGACTTATGAAATACCCAAGAATTCTAGCCCACTAAATGGATTACAAAGAATTCCAATCTCACCCAAGAATTCCAGCCTACCAAAAAGAACCTTAGTGTCAATAAAATTTGCTTTTCAATTTTCGATTCTTGCACAGCCTATAAAAAGGGCCAAAGCTATCAAACAAAGTTCGGTACAACCAAATATCAAAGACCCATTATATCCATATATTTCTGAACTCCTAACAAAAGGAAACTCTACCAACGGGTCAAAGACATACCTCTCACAATGATAAAATTTCTTTATATTGACTGACTCATTTCTTCAAGAATGGCTTTTGACAAACAAGTAGGCATTGCTCATTGTTGTTTTGGATCTCAATAACCCGTGCATCCCAACGGTTCTGTGTTGCAAGGGTGCGGGCTTTCTCTATCACTTGCACTTTATCAGACAAAATAACCCAACCCTGCCATACCAGAATTGTCAATCAATAAATAGAACAGATTCAACGTAAACATGCAATCAGCTGATCTGTCGGAAATGTTGCACAGCATATTGTTTTATTGAGTCACGTGACTTAACTATCAAAATAAGGGCATCATTGTAACATGTAGATGTCAAACACATCAGAGGGGGAAAATTTCAAAGGAGGTGAGATGTAGCTACCTCAGGGCGTAGAATTCGATCCATCTCCAAAAACAAGTTTGAGATGTCACACTCATCTGAGCTAAATTGTGAGAGGAGACCCTTTGCATGAAGCATATCATATGTACGAGGATATGTAGGGAAGGCTTTGCACCTACAAAAGAATGAAAAGACAATTCAATTTGAGGATTTACTTAGTCCATTGCAAGTTTTGTTGTTACAAAATATGAAGTCACTTTTCCAAAAAAAAAAAAAATTATAATGTGAAGTCGTGAAGTCAAGCACAAAATACAGGACATTGTGCTTCTCAGCTTCTGCAGGCGCCTTTTTAGAAGGGAAGAAAAAAGAACCAGCTTACGGCATGTTTTTTGTTTTTCTCATGCAATTCAGATTGTTGTTCAAGTATATAAACACCATTGGAACCAATTTTTTTTTTTTTTTTCTAATATTAACTTCATTAATCAAGAAAAAAGGAAACATCAACAAAATGGAGCAAACACATAACCAAGCAACCCAGAGAAAATCCAACACGAGGAAACATCCCCAAAATTACATCAAATTTTTCACAATCTCTGAAGATAAAGTAACACCCTGACGAGCCAACTCGTCAGCCTTTGAATTGGCTGAACGAGGAGCCCAAGACACTGAATATCCATAAGATACAATGGAATGACGAATCCTGCCAATTTTATTTAGATAACACCTAGGACAAAGAGACCCCACAACCCAACCGACAACAATCTTAGAATCGCTTTCTAAGATACTCCCATGTGCTCCTAACTCTTTCAACACCAAAACACCCCTCCAGAAAGCATATAACTCCGCATCTAAAATAAAACCATTGTGTAGATGACCTGCAAAAGATAGCACAATGCCACCAAAGACATTTCGAATAATTCCTCCATAGCCTGCTAAACCAACCTCTTGCACACAACTTCCATCAAAATTAAGTTTAAGAAGACCCGCCGCAGGAGAAGACCAAGCCATTGACCTGACTAATGTAAGAAATGATCCAATGAGTTCCAAGTTTGACATGTATCTGATATCACAACTCCTCGAAATTTTCCAAAACCCACCATCCACCAAGCCACTCTGCTCTTAATAACTTTAATAACGTGTGTAACAGAGGACTGTCTTCCTTTAAAAATCTTGGAATTTCTCTCCAGCCAAATAGACCACACAATATTCAGACCAGTAGCTGCCCAAAAAGTCTTTCTAAAAGAGCTCCCATAAAAAAGAACTTCTGCATTAAATACATCTAACCAAGATGTTATCTATGACTAACATTTTACGAGCTTGGAAAGAATGTGTTGATCTTGGTTGAGCTTTTTCTGTTTTGAGTTGTAGCCTATCTGTCGGCGGCTTTTTTCTGTTTTAGTTGATTATTTGTTTCTTTGCTTTTTTTTTTTTTTTTCTTTTATGTACTTGCACCTCTAGTGCCTCTTTATCTATTATTATATGAACATTTTCAAAAAAAAAAAAACAATGAGCATACGACGCACCCGCAAGTTATCTATAGTCAAAATTTTCTCTAAACCAGACAACCACGCAAACACCTTCACCTTGAAAGGGGCAATCCCCTTCTGAATTTTCAAGCTCACCCTAGGCACTTCCCCAGCAAATATCAGCTTATTACTAAAAGATTTAACTGTAAAAATCCCATGAGAGTATGTGATGCATGAAAAGGGATAGGGTAACCCTAAATGTCTAATTTGATTTCCTAAAAATTAAAAAGGGATGAAAATAATGCACCCTAAATCTAAAATGGGCTGAAATTAAATACCAATTAATATATGCAATTAATCAATATAAAAATTACCACAAATAATCATGCGAAATATCCCTAGAATATGATGTAAACAAATATATGAAAATTAAATAAAGAGGGTGGAATGGTTTTGACTAAGAAGGCATATGTAATTAAATGAAATGGTGTAAAGTTTTAAACGGGTTATAGGGCATGGGGTTATAAGATAGAATAAGTAATCGCACGTGGGGTAATGGGTTTTAGGGTAAAGAACGAATGAAAGGGGTTAAAAACTAATGCAGGGAAGCAAAGAGAAGGACGGAAAGGGGTGGCGGAGGCCAAGGGAAGGTTGCAACAGCAAGGTAGTGGAGATCTGGAAGATGGCAATGGCAGATCTAACACTAGTAGGGACTGGCAGAAGTTAGGATGCGTCAGGAGTGGCTGATAGTGGCAGTTCAGGCCTGAAGAAAGTGGCAACAACTCCTGTATAGGGACTGTATGGAAGGGACAAAGGCTTGGGAAGGGATAACTGGTGATGGCGACAACAAGAAGGGACTATTTGGGATGGGATGAAAGCTGTGTGAGGGTTTTGGATAGGGGCAAAAGTGATAGGATGGATTTTAGAGGGGCGAAACTGATGAGAGAGGTTTTAGGGATGGGCGAAAATCAGATCTGAAACAAGTAGGAGATGGTGGCGATTGTCTAAAGCAGGGATAACAGTAGCAGCGGCGGCACTTAGGGAAGGTAGATAGGTTTCACGGCAAGGGGGAAAAGGGGAATCAAAAGGAAAATAGAGGGAAGGAAGAAGAGAAGAGAAGAAGAGAGAAAGAAGAAGATAAGATGTAACCTGGAGATGGAAAGATGGCCTCACGCCAAAAGGACTCACTCCTAACGCCAATGCACGGCACAAGCAAGGTTTGCTCGAAAATTTCAATCTTATTCATCAATCATTAATTTTTCGATCAAGCTACAAGAGGGGCTTTTATAAGCTTGCCTTACCCCAAATAAGGAAACTAAAAATTACATAATTATCCTCATCTAAAAATAAACTAACAAAAAAGAAAGAAAGAAAATAAGGCATAACGAAAATAGCAGCAACAAGATATGGAAATAGCAGCATGGAAGGTATGCTCCGCATCAGTCTGGTTCCCAATTCGACTATCTTCACTACTCCCCAAAATATAAACACTACTTAAATGGGCCATTAACAACAACCAATCCTCCAACTGCCTTTTGAACTGTGGACACCAAATAGCATTACCATGCCGCATCTCCAAATACACCCTAATTGACGCAGGACAAGATAAAATGTGACCCTAAATGCCTAAATGCGATTATGATGTAACAATAAACTAATATAAAGCAAAATATGAGGCTGAAATTAAATCTAAATTAATAATTGCAATTCAAAGTAATAAAATCTACCACAAATAATCAAGAAATTCAGAGAATTCAATATAAGTAATTAAATCATAATCCAAACCATATTATAGCTCAAAAATAGAAGGCCTTCAAAACCAAGAGGATTATCAGATCACCAAATACATAAACGCTATCACCAAATAGGGCTGAGTATGGCTGTTTGGTATCAAAGTGATGTGTAAAACAGAGTGGGACAGCAGGAAAAGGCTCCAAGTTGGCTGTATGGGGTAACAGTAAGGAAAAGAAGGGGGATAACAGTAAGAAAGAGGAAAAAAAACAGGGTGGAAAGGCTAAGGAAAGGTCTGGAAACACAGGACAGGTGTATTGGAGGGTTTAAAAGGCTTAAGGAAAGCAGGACAGCTGTAGTTTAGGAACTGTATGGGGTTTAGGACAGGTGGTAATGGTTGTATGAGGCTTGAGAACGGTCAACAGGTTTGAGGACAGCTGTCTTAGGGACTATATGAGGGTAATGGGGCAGGGAAAGATCAAAGAAGGGATCCAGAATAACAGTAATGGGACTGTTTGGAGGGATCGATGGGTTTAGATGGAAGTTTAGGAAGGAACGACAGTAGGGGAAGGGGATTTGGAGAGGGACGAAACAATATTGGGGATGGAAGGGCCTGTAACAGCAAAATCTGGACAAGATTTGATGTTACGGAAGGAAAAGGGATGGTTTGATGGGTAACGGCAGGTGGTAGGATTTGGATTGGGTAAAAAAACAAACTAGAAGAGGGAAAAGAGAAGAGAAGAGAAGAGGAAGAAGAAGGGAAGAAGAATTGAGTACCTGGAAGGGAGGCAGCTTCACGCCAAGCTCTCGGATTCGCTCCAAGAAAACACACCGTAGAGGATTTGCAAAAATTCCCAATCTTATTTTATTTCATCGTCCCCGCCTTTACAAGGCTACAATGCTTTTATAATATCTCAACTTACTAAAATAAAAGAAAACACAATGTGACAAAACTACCCTTACTAAAAAGGAAAATAACAACTTGGAAATAAAAGAAACACACGGCAGCAACTTGCTAATGGATGCACTGCATCAATCTTCCCTTCTGAGAAAATCTCGACCTTGAGTTCAAAGAGATGAGAAGATACAAATCTTCTCTCGCACGCGCCTTCCCAGTGTAGGGTCTTCATAGTGTAAAACACGCGCACGTGAGGTCTTCAATGTCATCCAATCAGATCATTGTCAAGCCACAACGATGGAGTTGGAGCGGCTCTCTTCCGTTGTCGCTGATAGACTCGGAAACCTATTCTGTCTTCGCTGTCATCTTTTGCTGTATGAGAAGAAGGCACCTCTGACAA
Source organism: Chimonanthus praecox (assembly GCA_022113865.1). NCBI lineage: Eukaryota > Viridiplantae > Streptophyta > Magnoliopsida > Laurales > Calycanthaceae > Chimonanthus > Chimonanthus praecox. Next base: position 49,310,200 of record CM039089.1, on the reverse strand, counting down.
AACAAAACTCTGATATCTCTCTAGAAGGTCTTGATCAAGTCGCTTTAACCCACTTTTTGCCAACTATGTGGCATCTGTAATCAGTCTGTCTTTCCACTTCACAAGATACTTCTGATAGCTTCCGGCACGTGTAGAAACCACTTCTTCATCCAGAATAGATTCTATCTCATCTTTGTTAGGTGGCAAGGAAGGTAAAGTAGGTAACGGCTGAGTATGTATATACCATGGATCACAAAGTGGGTCAGGTAGGCCAATAGAATTGTCAAGGGAATGATGTGATGACGGGCTTATAGGTGTAGCTGTTAAGCCTTGGAAATAGACTAAATCTTCCACATTGAAAGTAGGACTGATACCCATATCTGATAGAAGGTCTAAAATGTATGCATTTGATCCAACTCGCCTCAAAATTTTGAAAGGCCCTGCACTACAAGCATGTAATTTTTTCACAGTTCCTTATAGGAACCGTTCAGGTCTTATGCGGATCATCACATAATCACCCACATTAAACTCTTTGAATCTACGATGAGTATTTGCAACAGACTTATACTTTTCATTGCTCATATTAATTATTATATTAATTTCAGCATGCAATTCATGTATGCGATATGCAAATGATGATGCAGACTCAGATGGCCTATGTGACATAGACATGGGAATGAGATCTATAGGCTTCCTAGGCTTATAACCATGCATGACTTCGAAGGGACTCATACCTATAGATCTATTGACCGAACTATTATACGCGAACTCAGCAATCGGTAGAACAACATCCCACGTTGGCGTATTCTCTCCAATCAGACAATGCAATAGATTTCCTAGGCTACGATTAACTACCTCAGTTTGACCATCAGTGTGAGGATGATACGCAGACGAAAAACTATAACCTAGTACCCATCATGTGCCATAGGGTTTTCCAAAAATAACTTATGAACCTAACATCCCTATCTGACACAATCATCTTTGGTAGCCCATGGAGTCTCACTATTTCTCCGAAAAATATCTTGGCAATATTGAAGCATCGGAGGTTTTAAAACACGGAAGGAAATGGACCATTTTAGAAAAACGGTACACAACCACCAGAATAGAATCATACTTCTTAATAGTCTTTAGAAGTCCTAGTACGAAGTCCATACTGATATATTGCCAAGGAGCATGGGGAACTGGCAAAGGTGTGTACAACCCTGTGTTCTGTTTCCTTTGTTTTTCCAATTGACAAGTTCGACATACCCAATGATTTTACCTACATCTCTCTTGAGACTAGGCCAATACAAGCTGCCTTCAACCAAGGCAATCATCTTGTCTCTCACAAAATGTCCAGCCATACCTCTGGCATGTAACTCCCAAACAAGAAAATCACGCAGGGAAGTTCGGAGAATGCAGAGTTTACTTCCTTTAAACAATAAATTATCCACCATGAGAAACTCTTTATTACTCCTTTGTTAGTCACTCAAGAGTGAAGCATACAACTCCCCAAAATCCGAGCATGTGGGATATTCATCCTTCAATTGTTCAAACCCGGTCACCTCTACACTCATGGAGTGTATTAGTGCAACCCTACGACTCAATGCATCGGCTGGCTTGTTCTCAACCCCGGCCTTGTGTTTCAACACAAAAGTGTATTCCTGAAGTATTTGAACCCACTTGGCATGTCTTGAGTTTAACTTCTTCTGGGAATTGAGATATCTTAAAGCCTCATGGTCCGAAAACAAAACAAATTCGTGCGCCAAAAGGTAATGTCTCCAATGACGGAGTGCTTGCACAACCGCATAGAACTCTTTGTCATAGGTGGAATATCGTTGTTTGGCTTCATTCAACTTCTCACTAAAGTAAGCGACATGATGTCCTTCCTGACTTAGGTCTCCACCTATACCAACACCAGAAGCATCACACGCAATTTCAAAGACTTTGGAGAAGTCTGGTAGTCGCATGACAGGAGCTTCGACTATACGAGTCTTGATCTCCTGGAACGCTCTCGAGGCTGCTTTAGTCCATTGGAACTTCCTTAACGAACAAAGAAAAACTCTTCTTCCACCAATCCCCCATCTGCAGTGATTCTGATCACTGATCACTATTCACAAGTTGCTCCATCATGACATTACAATATTCCCTGATTAAATTCATCTAAAAAGAGTGTAGAACTAAATTAGATTTTAGATCTTTATTGAAGCTTCATGGGACCATTTTGTAAGTGGATATGATTAAAAAAAAGGTAGAATCAATAAAGAGTATGATGCCAGGTGTAACCAAGTAACAACAAGCGATACATCTCATACAAGCAAGGAATGCTCAGTATCTACTTCTTTCAGGGGCAGAGCTGACACTTTGCTCTCTGTTGATATCACCATTACAACAACAATGTTATTATAACTTCATTAGTCCTTTTCTTTCTAAAATAGATCATATCTCTAATCAATTTATATAAGATCTGAGACCTGTAACGCTTGCTGTTGATGTCAACATGATGAAGTTAATGTCAACAACAGAACATCCTTAGCTTTTTTTCCTTTTAAGGATGACATTATCAGCAAGTGGTCATCGATCTATTTCATCTCTACATAACGAATGATCAGTAGCACATGCTTGGCAGGTAAATAGTACAATGCTGCATGTTTACCAACTTCATTACCTCTAAAAGCAAAAGAATTCTGACTACATACCACTCAGATGTCCCCATGCAGTGAACATCAGATGCAAGCAATTTTACAGAAGAAATGCAGCTTTTAACATGAGCGCAATGGTCACAATAAAGTTATTTGAATAGCCAGGGCTCAGGACCAGCTTCCCTGCTCAAGGTGCAATGCACAGTTAAGGCACCAAGGGATCTTGGACCCTAAGGCGCAAGGTAAAAGCCTAAGCACGAACTTAATATATGGTAGAAGTTATTTAGATATGTGGAATATGTATGTATATCAATCTTCTAGTGTCTTTATCGCATCAACAACATTACTCATCCTAAGCACAAAATGCATCAGCAATGTGGCTCGAAATGTATTAGTAGATACACATCATATACACACATAAATATATTATACATTTATAAAAGTTTCTAATTAAGTCTTATTAGCTAATAATAAATACAAACTAAAATATCTAACGTTTTTATAGAATAAAGGCTTATACTAGAATTATTTTCCAAAAGAATTAGACCCAACTACAGTGAGCCTCCTTAGAGCTATGTGAGGCACAAAATAGATCTAGAGCCCAGGCACTGCCCTAAGTGCAGCCAAGGAAGCACCATTAACTACTGCAGTTCATATAAGATAAAAGTGTTAGCATGCATCTGTATCTGTTCTGCCACATGTTCCACCTATCTACACATCTAAACTCAGTTCTTTTTTCTCTTCTAATATTCTACATCTACAAATATGTTCATCTATACAATTCTCTATCTAAAAAACAGATATAATTCAATGTTTATGGTGACCATCTGACCTAGAGCCACTAAAATCATTTCTTGTCTGAGCTCATTTATCACTGTTGAATTCAGATAAAGGCATCAACATTGAAGACACCAAGGTGTCCAACAAAGTAACCTCAACAAGCTCATACAAACGAAAGAATACATAACTATGTCAATAATATGTATTTATTTGGGGAAAATGAAATTAGTGGTAGTACGTATCAGCAGTATAAAACTATAAATAGAACCGAATGCCACTAAAAGATAAGAATATAAGCACTATTCAAAAAAAACAGAAGAAGAATATAAGCAAAAAGTTGGAAAAAGCAATTACTTGTACAGCATTATCTAAGGAAACTATGATGGCTGATTATGTTTAGGTTGACCAATTCTTAGAAGAGATCAGTAAGATTGAGAAATTGTCATCCTTACTGCAGGAGCTGGAAGTCACTCATATCACTGCTTAAGTGGACAGAGTGTTCACTGCTAGAACTTTTTCAACAGGTACAGATTGCACCGTGGTTATTAAAAATCCACGTTCTTGGCCCTGATGAAATTCTGAAGAGTGATCATCTTTTTTTTTTTTGAGCGGTAAAGATGAAATTTCATTAAAGAGAAGATAAAAAACAACAAAAGGAAAAAAAAACAAGACAAGAGGGCCTAAAAGCAAGCAACAAAAGAAAAAGAGAAGAATCACAACAAAACAATAATCCTCCCGGAAGATGGAAGACACCCAAAAACAACCCTTCAATACAATTTTTAGCAAAGAAGTCCGTAACGCCATTTGCCGACCGACTGATATGATTGAAGGAGACCTCCAAGCCCACGGAAAGACCCTTAATTTCCCTTACTAGGGTGATAAGCCTCCAGGGAGGACGCCTCACAACCCTAACCCATTTGATAGCGTTGGAAGAATCGCTTTCAATAACTAATTTAACTCCCCCAAGGCTCAGCCCTTGGGTCAATGCTCTCCGAATACTAAGAAGTTTCACCTCATTCGATTCCTTGATCCCCACAGATTCCGAATACATGACACGAATAGAGCCCACATGGTCCCTAAGAACGCCCCCAATACCTGTCGGACCCGATTTACCCCTAGAAGCCCCATCCACATTAAACTTAAGGGTCCCCAAAGGAGGGGGAGACTATTCTACCTTCAATCTCCTTTTTTGCCGAGGAGTAGCCATCATGCAACCATCCTAAAACTGACAAAGATCTCCGGCCTTGAAATCTTTGAAATCCTTATTAGAACACAACCACGTACTCAATCTCCATTTTTCTTTTTGAAAAAGATCCCATGCAACTTAACAAATAGCTGGAGATCATCTTATGCACAGGAATCACATCCTTGTCAATAGTTGTTTGTTCTGCATTAGTGATGAGAGTATATGCTACTAGTTTCGTCACAGTCATTTTGCCACAAGGATCTAGGGTTCTATCTCCAGCTATTTGCTAAGTTACGTGGGTACGGGTGCAAGTGTCAGACTTTGACATGAGTGCGAAGCGTCAAACTCGTCAATCCAGAAAAAATACAACATAGGGACATGGCACCATATTTAAATCTAGTTTACTTTAAATGAAAATATGGTGAGAATCACACTACTAGAAAATAATATACTAATTTTACTTCAAACATTTAGATAACAAACATATTGATATTTTAATTAAGTTTTGAGAGAGAAAGGCGTTGCAATATTTTAGTCATCTAGGAAAACAATGTTAAAAAGCACTAAAAGAGTCCATGAACAGATGAGTGTCTATAAGTGTCACGGGTACGAGTGTTTATATATTCAACGTGGGTGTGTCACACATCTTAAAGTGTCCATGCAAAACAGGCTATTTGGGGTTCATTCAGTAGTGCTTTCATCTGTTTCACATGGTCCACAGTGAGAGGAATGAATAGATTCAAAATCGCATAGGGAATGACACTGCCGATTGGTCCATCGTCATTAGAGGTCGGCAGATTGTACTCGAGTTTATTTGCTTCATAGGCTAGGTTGCAAAGGGATTCAAGGGCATTTCTGCAACTGATACTCAAAGAGAGTGGAGGGAGAATTATGATCTTCTCAACTGATATTTTAGTTTAAAAATGACTTTAGCGTTCTACTCTTGTTTTTGCTTTTCCCCCTCGGTAGCTGTGTTAGTCTCTCACTGGTCCAGGATTTTTTTTCCCTTTCATTTTTAATAAAATCAGTACCAACTAGAACAATAAAAATGGCACTTTGAGAATATAATCATCTTCTAACAAATTAAAAAAAAAATTCTAAAATATGTAATAAATTTGGTGTTCATTCCATTTCCCAAAACAGGGAGCTCATTATAGACATATTTGTGCAGGAAAAACTATATAGGAACTAAATTACATTCAACTACAAATGAATGAGAAATGATCTATCACAATCTACATTATGAACCTCAACAAGCACCACAGTTTTCATAAGAAAATCGAATTCTTATTCACTTTGCATCTGAGGTTCAAAGAAATAGTTAAGATGTAAAAACAATCAACAGATTATTATGAATAATGGCATACCAGTCATGTAAAACCCCAGCAAAACCACGATCAAGTATCAGAGGCAGTGTGTTTAGTGCTTTAATAGGCACAATATTCATCACCCAAACTGATTTTCCGGCCTCCAGAAATGCAGCATTTAAGCCCCCATAATGAGCATTCATATCCATCACATTTCGTAACATGTTGAATGGAGGCAATGGGTCTTCATCACCTGGCCTCTTTGGATGGTCTGAAAAAATCAAGGGTGTCAACAAAGACCAATAGTTTTTCAAAGCAGATGACCAGATATGCGAGTCTTCAAGAAAATCATCAGGATGTAGTCCTGCAGAGTTGAACGAGAATCAATACAGTATGGAAAAGAAAACTGCAGAGGAATAAATTCCAGTAAAGTCAGTTTCATTCTAATAAGCTAATTACACATGCAGCAGTAGAACATTAAAATCATTGAACAAAAGACCAATGGATCGTATAGGGGGTTTTGTTGGTCTTTGTAACTTTGTAACTTTGCATATAGTGATTCTTGGAGGGATATACTGGATGCATTGGGATATTGATTCTCACTTCTTTTTGTAAGAGGATTAGTATATCACTCTTATACTAGACCTTTTCCCAATTAATACATTTTGATTTTTTTTTAAAAAAAAGACCAATAGAAGACTAAACTCACACAAGAATGTTACAGAGTGATACCATGAAGAGCAAGATCATCTGAGTTTAATTGGAACCCAGAAGGCCTGTGGGACCTTTTCTGCACTGGAACCCAACGATTGCTAGTGGTTCCACTTATACATGAGAGGAGGGGCTTATAGTATGACTCTGCATCATTCTCATCTTTACAAAGTGGTATACTGCCCTGCTTCCTGCTACAATAGGAATAAAAAACAGAGTTACAACTTCCCTCAAATGGATTTCACTAGATCTTAAAAAGACAACAACGACTGAACACAAAGGCCAAATCCAAGAAAGTGAAGCAAAAACTTGTCCAAGACATGAATTGATTCTCACCGAGATCCATAGCATTCAACATCTGCAGTTTTCTGCCAAACAAGAGTCTCATCTTGCTGAGCTAACAAACTCCAACAGATATTCTGTGTAAATTCCTCAATTGGTGTGAATGTATTCCCGTTCTTTGAGGTTAGTGATGCCCCTTGGGGTTTGCTTGTAGGTGATGTCAAAACAAAGTAACCTCCTGGCTTCAGTACTCGATCCACTTCAATAAGGAATGCACCATCTGCTTTATAAAGATGCTGTTAGGATGAAATAAATCAGGGAATTAAAGGCACAGGTTTATCATTCAGATGATGATGCAAGCACGCATGAGATTAAAGGCTCAATCTAAAGGCAAGCAAAGATGTCATTAATCTAACGCCCCAGTCCATCCAGCATAATATTGCCCGCTCTGGGTCCACTAGTGGGACCCACACGGCTTTGCATTAAGGGCCCACACTAGGAGAATCCTCAAAACGCATTGTGCTAGATGAGAAGTAGAGCCCATCTAATATACTGGCGCTAATTCCTTCCCATAGGCGATGTGGGGCTCCAACAGACACTCCCAGCGCCAACCTGGCTATTTTTTAGCCAGGTTGGGACGCTCCACACTTAAGGCCCCCCCTGGGGTGGGGTATCACAATCTACTCCCCTTAAAACCAGAGCCGCCCCCGACTCTATACATGACAACCAAGTCTCACACAACAGTCCGAGAGTAGAACCGTGCTCTGATACTATTTGTAATGCCCCAATCCATCCAGCACAATATTGTCCAATCTGGGCCCACTAGTGGGACCCGCACGGGCTTTGCATTGAGGGCCCACACTAGGAGAACCCTCAAAACGCGTTGTGCTAGATGGGAAGTAGCACCCATCTAATATAGTGGCGCCAATTCCTTCTCATAGGCGACGTGGGATTCCAACAGACACTCCCAGCACCAACCTAGCCAGGTTGGGACGCTCCACACTTAAGGTCTCCCCTAGAGTAAGGTATCACAATTAAGCTCTACATATGGCTGTTTGTAGGTGGTTGTATAATGCATCTGATTCAATATAATCAACTCACATTATTTTCAAAAAAATATTTGATGATACGACGAATACAAGTGCAAGAATCAAAGCCCCTTCTTTTTATTTTTTATTTTTGAAATGGGATACAAAGCCACGTCTTATGATGATATCCGTGGATATTTCTTAAAAAATGTTGTTGACATTCAAAGAACAATGTAATATTTTAGAAGTATGGAAAGAATATTGATGCAAACTTGTGGCATATTGCTGAATGAATGGGCGAGGTAGGACTTTAATTTTCTTGTCTATTCAATGAAAGGAATTGTTTTTTTTTTTTCTAAAATGCATTGACACAAGTGCCCATTCAAAAACTAAAGACACATCATGTTTAAATTGTTCAAAGAAGTTACTGAAAAAAATCAATCCAAAAAATGTGGTTCAAATTGATAGATAATGCATCCCCAACTATTCAAGCACATGGGGGAATTTCCAGTGGCAACGGGAGAGGAAGACGAGTTGGGGACAAGTGACTTTTCGAGTGCTTACTCGATCAAATCAATGATTGACCTAGTTTTTCAATGGTCGAACGGTTTGACATTGCACCCCCCTGCTTAATTTGGAAGAATCAAGCTCCTCCAAGGGTAAAGACCTTTTTTCTGGTGTGTGATGCAGCGAAAAATTCGTAGAAGAACGGATCTTAGGAGGAAAGGTATGTTGAGACTTGATGAAGATCTTAGTTGTCCGCTTTGTCAGTTATCGGAAGAAACCATTGACCATCTTTTTGTCACTTGCCCTTTTGCTTGGAACTTATGGGGTTGTTTCTATAGTTTAATGGGTGTATCATGGGAATGTGGTAACACTTGGGGGGGGGGGCAGTTTGGGTTCATGGTTCTTCCCTTACCCCAACACCAGATGGAGGATGGCCTGGTTCACAATTCCGGCAGTTATCTCTTAGACCATCTGGAAAGAAAGAAACTCAAGAATCTTTGAAGTCCACCGAGATGTGCGAGCTCGTCCAAAAAGCCAAATGGAGACTTTGTGTATGGCTACTTTCAAACAAGGAGTTTAAAGATTTCAATGCCATGGACCTCTTATCTTCTTGAGAGGGTTGTATGAGTGGAAGATCTAGGAAACCCAAAGTTTTTGATAGATTGATCACCTCCTCAGCATGGGGTCATGAAATTTAATGTCAATGGGCTTGCTAGGGGAAAACAGGGGCCGGCCGGTATAGGTGTACTCAGGGATCATTCCAGTCAGACATCCGTGGTTTTCACAGAATCAATAGGGACTAGGGACTCTAATGAAGCCTAACTTGTCAGTATTAGGAAAGCTTTGACCATTTGGGAAGGTCTAGGTGAGGGAAAACTAGTCATTGAGGGAGATTCGACAAATGCCATAAAATGGGTAAAATGATTGAAGTGACCCCTCCTGGAGGCTGATTACCACGGTTAGGGAGATCAGAGCATTGGTCAGGGAACTTGAGGTCTCCTTCGTTGACATAAGTCGATCAACATATGGGGTGGCGGATTTCTTCGCCTAGAATGGACTTGTTTTAGGGGTTTCTTCCTTTGAAGATGAGGGTTATTTAGATCGTGCAGGAAGGATTGCTTTGTTTCACTTGGAATTATTGTAGTTTTGTTTCTTTGATGCTTTTTGTTCTTTTTCTTTGTTTAGCTGGGTCTATATCTTCTAGACCCCTCTCTTTCTTGAACTGATCTTTTCTTTTTAATAATATTCTCTTATGGTTACCGCTCAAAAAAAAAAAAAACTATTCAAGCACATGCAAGGTCTTAGGTTAATAGACTTTTGCATGTCTTGGGAAGAGTGTCTATTGGGTACACATAGGAAAAACGTCAGAAGAGAGGTATGGTCTCCCTCTCAAACAAGAGTGTTTAAGTTCAATGTTGATAGGGCTTCTAGGGTAAACCAAAGCCTACGAGGATAGGGGGTTTTGAGAGACACTGGTAGATTATCATCTCTAGTTTTCTCAGAGCCAATAGAGGTGAGAGATTCTAACAAGGCGGATCTGTTAGCCATTAGGAAAGCACTGACGCTGTGAGTGGACAATGACCATAGTAAGCTAGTAATTGAGGGGGGCTCGACGAATACAATCAAGTGGGCAAGGGGCTCAAAACGACCACCTTGGAAACTTGTGTTAGTAGCCAGGGACATTAGTCCTTCATGTGCCAGGAGAGAGGTCTCTTTCTCACTTGTCAAGAAATCAGCAAATGGAGTTGCAAATTTTTTGGACAAATAGGGAATAGACAAAGATGTAGACAAGACACTTTCTTGGGATCTAAGGAGCAGAAAAATTCTAAGGGATTTTACTTTGGTCTACAAGGCAAGGGCCCTTGATGTGTTTTAGTTGTTTTTGCCTTTTTTGAGACTCTTTTTTGCATTATCGCTTATTTTTATTTTTTGGGCTCAAGTCTCTTAGACCCTTCTCTTGTATTGTTCCTCTCCATTAATATATTTCACCACTGTTATTACTCAAAAAAAGTTGTTGATGACTCTAAAACAGTGTATTTGACTCCACGTGTTGCTCACTGCATCAATCTACTACTTGTGAAAATATTGCAAAAATGGAAAAGGTGAAGCGTGAGATTGATCGAGTAAAGTCTCTCACCACCTTTATACAACCATGTTTTTGTGATGACATTAATGAGGAAGTATACTCATGTGAGATCATTTGTCTAGCAAACACAAGTTTTGTAGCACATTCTTTTGACATTTTAGAGCCATTTAAAAAACAAAGGTGGATCAAGCTACAGTTGTTAGAAAAGAAGGGATGGACACTAAATGGGCTATGGATGTTAGGAAAAAGACCATTTATCTCTGTTTTCCCTTAGTCAAACTGAGTCAACCTAAGTAATACCTCTATGAGTCACTCGAGTTACTCGATTCATAGCTAAAATGATCAAGCCCTATAACATGGGTGCAAGTCCCATGTGGAACCAAGTAGATTACAAGTCGACCAATTTACTCTCAGGTTCAACCAAGTTTTAAAACGTTGGTTGAAATAAGAGAGGAAAGATGAAAGGACAAGGATCTCCCACCTTCAAAACCTTGTCTGATTATCACCATCATTTTTACTTTTTTCATAATAAAACTAAATCCATTATGTGAATACCAATACAAACTTACAAATTAACGCAGTGAAAGGGCATATGCCACCCAGAGATTCTCACAGAAAGAACCCTAAACTCATGAATCAACTGTTGCATATTCCACCACCAAACAGTGGATGCTAACCCAAAACAATTGATAAAGCCCATATCATGTGAGCATAAGGTGTGCTAAAGCACAAGTAAATCAATTATTAGTATAGAATGAGGAAAGAATGAAAGAAAGAAAAATCCTGGCAGTTTTTGAATTACCTTTCTTCTCCCAAATAATTCCACATTGAGCACAATGAATCATATCAAATGATAGCGATGGATATGGAAGTTGCTTGGACATGAAGTTGCCAATCATTGCTGGAAGACCCCTCTCAAGGGCAAGTTGAACTTGACTTCCAAATACCTCATAAGCTGCTATGCAAACAGGCATTAGGCTTAGTGACAACAAATGAGCCCCAAAGCTACCAAATCCACATCCAATATCCAGTACTGTGCGGACCTGCAATAACATAAAAACACGTAAATAATAGGTAACAAACTTCGCTTTCTACACAAACTGTATTTTTCTACTAGCAAAAATATTTTGCTTACACATCCAAGAACATAATGGATAAATCAGAGTAGAACATCTATTAACTATAAAAACTGAAAAAAAAAAAAAAGATAATAGAAGATTCTTAAGGATGTAAACAGGTCGATTTAGATAAGATCTGAACTTGAATCCATTTAGTAGTGTCGGATTCGGATTTGGATTCATAAATATACCGAATCCACTTAAAAGAGTCGGATTCGAATTCAAATATTTCCGAACTTAGAAATATTGGCATTCTCCTTTATAAAAGAAAATTAAGATTAATTAAATAATCAAGTAATCGAGTTCCTATATAAAAAATAACCCAAATCTCATAAAAACTCGTTCAACACGTTATTGGTAGATATTATAAGGAAGGACTATAAAAATAATCTTAAGAGTATTAACAAAGATATTGCAAAAAAACAACTAAAAGAAGTAAATGATAAACATGTTTATGCAAATGGAGAATCCAATTAAATGTCAAATGTGATATTATTTCCTTATACCAAAATATAAAAAATAGTATAAATATTAGGGATATATGCGAGTAAACAAGAGGGTTTTATTCTCAAAATTTAACACGTAGCATATTCGTTAACAATAAATTAATATATATAATTGGCATTATTGTCATTTGGGTCATCGGGTTATCAGATTCAGATATGGCTAGATCCAAATATGCATAAAAAAACAAGCAGACTTTCGTTTCGGATTCAGACTCAAATACAAAAAATAAACAAATCTGAAGTTTGCAACCGAATTCATTTATTTCAGGTCAGATGCTTTGGTTTTTGGATTTCAGATATCCATTTACATCCCTCATTCTATTTAGAAACTAAGAAAAAGGTTGGTAGTTCATATTCAAATCTTAAATACAAAATACCAATCATAATGAAGATGAAAAATAGGAACTAAAGTTTGGCAGTTTACAAGATTGGAACCCTTATCCTTCATAAAAAAAATTGGAAACCCTCACCACTCTCTCTCTCTATAACCTTATTATTGCAAGAATGGAAACCCTTGTATCTCTCTCCAAAGAAAAAAAGGGAATTAGACACTCCATTTTCAGATCCTAGGCCTGTGCAACAACTTCTGTACTGCAGTAAGCCCAGCGAAGCTCACTCTTACTGAACCAATCCAGTTTCAAGGTCTGTTAGCAAGACCAAGGCTTATGAGCAACCCTCCCCTAGCCAACAGTTACCCTTGTTCCCCTTTGCTCCTTCCAGGCCCAAATCTGAAGATTGCATTAGCCCCTTTTTTGCCTCCAAACCATAACGGTAACCTCACTCACTCCAAGTTAGACAAGTCTTTAGGGTTAGCAGAACCCTAAAGCATCTATCGGAGCTTCACGTGGAATTCTCCTCTATTGGGACCCAAGTAGGATTTAACAAATGTAATTCTTTCATTGGTAATTTTTTTTTCTTTCAGTTGAATTAGAAATTTGTATTTCAAGACAGTTTTGGACCCTCATTTCAATTTATGGACCTTGTAATGATGCCAAAAAGCCTTTTTTTAGATGAAATATCTTCCATTAAGGGATAAGTGGAATTCCATATGGTGCGTTTGTAGGGAATTCAATATCATTTGATCTCCCCATGAGTGCACTACTGAGACACAAACCACAAGATTAGTGACTTTTTTCTCCACTTGGATCAACTCCCATTGCTTAGTAGATTACCCCTAGTAGGTTGGGAGTTCACTTAGCCTAAGAGTCAAACTAACCCCTCTCTTTCCAAGCTAGACATGCCTTCAGTTCTTGCAGATTGGTTAGAAAAGCTTCAAGACTCTAATCCTTCTTTATTTCCCTAGCCCACCTCAAACCACTTACCAATTATTTTTTTTGAAAGGTAACTTCATTAATAAAAAACAAAAGAAAGGATATAAGAAAGACCAAAAAAGGCAGGTTAAAAGGAACCCACTACACAGAAAAAACCACAAAAACCCCTCCTAACCTATTAGAAGAATTTATTTACAATTTCCGAGGATAAAGACAACCCCTGACGTGCCACATCATCAGCAACTGAGTTAAGCTAACTGAGGAACCCAAGCAATCTTAAAATCATATCTTACAATGGAATGCCGAATCCTCTCAATTTTATTTAAAAACATCCACGGACATAGAGATCCCAACGCCCACCCCACAACTACCTTAGAATTGCCTTCCACAAAACTCCCATGAACCCCTAATTCTTCCAGCTCCAAAATGCATCGCCATAAAACAAACAATTCCACCTCAATTACTGAGCCATTAAACCATTGGCCCATTATTCTCAACATCTTTGAAAAGTCATGAGGCCCTCCCCAATTTCAGTTCAAACTTACAAGGGTTAAGGAGTTGGTAAGCTCCTTAGTGGTCCAAATTCATTCCCCAAGGGTGGAAAGCATCCTTTTCCAAAAATTAAAATTGTTGAAAGGCAAGCTAAAGGATTGTAAGGATTCTTGTTTTGGATCTCTAACTGAATCAATGTCTACTCTTTTTGAAGGTATCAAACAGATTGATCTTAGTGAACGATCAAGGTAGATCATTAAGGAGGATCACAAGCTTGGTATGAACTAATTAACCAGTACAACACTAAATATGCTTAGGAAGATATCAAATGACGACATTCAATGAAAAATGGATCAAATAGTGGGGCAAAATTACCAAGTTGTTAGAGCCACAGTTGAATCTGAGTTCCCCTAGATTGTCAATTCCGTTCTAAAACAAGTCTAGTTGTGAGTCCTATGTGCCTCTGGAAGATTGAAGACTAGAAACTGAGATTGTGGACGACAATGCAGCATTTGGATCTTGGTGTATCTATTGAAGGCCAACCAAGTCAGGCAATGGGGACCATAATAGACTTAGGATAACCCTGGACTGAACCTTGGTTAGGCTTAGAATCTGGACTAATATTGGTATAATCTTATTTGAATTCTAAGTGTTTTAAGTCCAAAGATTTGGATTCGTGAAAATATCAGTTCATGAGTTATTTGGACTTCTGAGCGAACTGTGGTTTGAATTTGTTTAGGAAACTTCGGTCTACCAAAGATTGAGTTTAGCATATCGAAGTGATTTGGTCTTCTGAAGATGCAGTTTGGTACTCTGATCCCATTGAGGGTTTTTTGACAAATCTGTGGACTTAGTCTCTCAAATGAGTTCAGAGCATCAAAATTCTGGTTCGGTCTATTAAATACTAGCCGTTGGAAGGCGTTTGACTTTGGAGATATTTTTGGAATTCTGAATCTAACCGTTAGAGCTAGTTGTCGAAGAGTTGACCCTAAGCTGTCAATAAGGTTCGGTCTAATGAACTTGTTTTTCACTATGCCGAAGTGTGCTCAGTGTTCCGAACTTAAGGTTTGGAGTTTTGAACAGGACCTTTGGAAAAAATGTTATTTAAAGTTCTGCCTCGATTTCTATGTACAGAGGACTGCTAAATGAAACTGGAGAATCATTACTGAGCGCAGAAAACCTCTGAAAGACTCTGAACTTCTTTATTGGCAAATCTTTAAAAGAGAGTTTTTGTTCCATCGCTTTGATCTTCAGTGATCAGCTAATGAGCATTCAAAGCTCTACTTGTGAAGTGACTGGATTGTGAGTTTAGATATAGAATTCTCTGAAAGAGAGCAAATCTAGATACCCTTCCTCCGATCCTTGGTTGTGCAAAGACATTGGGTGAATCATTATTCAACAAGGACGTGTGCCTTGAGGAAAAAGCAGACAAATCACTGTAGTGCTGCAAAGATTGAAGAATCTTCAAAGTCAGTGAAGTCTTTGTTTATTGGCCATTTTCTCTTTGTGAGATCTTGTGGTGTATATAGTGGGCTGATCCTAGTGATCTACCATGTATCAAGTTGCGGATAGAAGTGATCTACCATCTATCAAAGTCGTGGATAGTGGGCTAATATGAGTGATCTACCATCTATTAAAGTCGTGGATAGTGGGCTAATCTGGGTGATCTACCATCTGTCTAGCTGTTGATAGTGAGCAGATCTAAGAGATCTACTATATGTCTGGTGTTGATAGTGGGATGATCTTAGTGATCTACCATCTATCTAGTCCTAGTAAGGATGATTTGAGTTGTAAACTCTTAGTGGGTTATATTGTGTTGTAGACTCCTGTGAGTCATTTTGTTCTCTTAGTTAGATTTTTCTAGATACCGAGTTTGGGAGAGTCTGAAGAGTAGATGTAGGTCAGTAGAACCGAACCACAATAAATCTCTTATTGTGGTGATTGCTTGGTGCATGCATTTATTTTGAATATCTGGATTAACTGCTAAACTCTGATATTGTGATTGTTTATTTTACGCTTCTGTTATCAACCTTGCTTAATAAAAGAGTAAAATTGGTTTTGTTGATTTTGTGATTAAGAGTTCTCATTTTTCTTTTTTAAGTATTAGGAGTTCTAATTTTTTTTTTTTTTTTTGAGCGGTAAAAAGATAATATATTATAAAAAGAGGACAAGTATAAGAAAAAGAAAACGCCTAAGAGAATTAGACCCAAGTAAAGGAAATAAATACAAGAAAACAAAAATACAAAAAGAAACAGTACAAAGGCTCCTCCAAACTCCAAGAAGGAAAACACTTGAAAAAAGGTTGATGACTCCAAGCTTGGTAAAATAATTTATCACTCCATTCGCTTCTCGGCCAATATGGACAAAGGATACTTCCATCCCCGAAGCCAGCTCCCTAATCTCCCTAACCAAGGTGATTAGTTTCCAGGGCGGTCGTCTTTGTCCCTTTGCCCATTTAATTGTATTTGCCAAATCCCCCTCAATAATGAGATTTCCTTGCCCCTACATTTTCCAAATGTGCAAAGCTCTCCTGATGCTTAAGGATTTCCGCCTCATTAGAGTCTCGCGTTCCCACTGACTCATTGAAGACAATGGATGTGTTCCCCTCATGGTCTCTGAGCACCCCACCAATCCCAGCATGCCCTGGTTTTCCTTTGCTGCCCCATCTACATTGAACTTCACAACATTCTGTTCTGGAGGTCTCCATTGGACTTTGGGCTTTCATACATTCCTCCCAAGAAGACGGAAGATCCGTAATTCTAAGCCCACTAAACTCTTTGCCAGACAGAACAAAGTCTCCATTTTGCTATTTGAAAAAGTTCGCTCATATCTGCTCATTTTCCTTCAAAGATCCTAGAGTTTCTTTCTTTCCAAATGGTCCACAAGATGCCTGTTGAGACAGTGTTCCATGCAAGTTTGAACCTTGGAGTAAGCCCCAAAATAAACCACGCTTCCAACGACCCAACATAGGATTTCTCAAACACCCAAGACACCTTAAATAGGTTTGCAAAATTAGTCCAAACACTTCTAGCCAGTGGGCACACAATAAAAAGATGATCAATGTATTCCTCCTCCGTCTCACATATGGGGCAAATGGGGTCCTCCTCCACATAGAGCACTCTTCTTTTGAGTTCCATTCTAGTTAAAACTCTCCCTTTAACCGCACACCAAACAAAAATTTGGACCCTGGGAGGGGCATTGCCATTCCAAGCCACCTTGGTTGTGGGTATCTCATTGGATTGTCGTTGTAAAACCAAATCTACCAAGGCCTTGACCGAGAAATTGCCCGATGAATCCCCAGTCCGAACCAGTTCATCTTCCTCACTTGGTAAGATGGGGAACTCCCCTAATTGACCAAGGAGGTCCCTTTCTTCAAAAGTCCACAGCTCCCTTCTAAAGTCCAAATGCCAGGAAATTAGGTGACCCTCGAGTTTATAGCAATCTTGTACTAATGTTCTCTTATTCCTTGAAATTCTATAGACTCTTGGGAACACTTCTTTCAAAGGCTGCTCTCCTAGCCATAGATCATGCAAAAATAGAGATCTATCCCCTTTTCCCACCAACATTCTAGTGTTATTCCTAAAAATACTTCATGCCTCCTCGTCACCTTGTCCTAGCCAAAATTTAATTATCATTGACCCTTTCTTTACCACCTTGTCACTTAGGAACCAACCATTTGACTCCTCCATACCATATCTGGCTGACGAAATTTGGACCCACAGGGCATGACATTCTCTCCCAAGTCTCCATGCCCACTTGCACAAAAGAACTTGATTCCTTAACCTTAGCGGGGTTAACCTTAGGCCCCCTTTCAACTCCGGTTTCATTATTTCTGACCATGCAACCAAGTGTATCTTCTTTTTTGACTCTGTCTCCCCACAGAAAGGTTTCTAAAAAGCTTCTCAATTCTCTTCACTACTCTCCTTTTGGCATCTCGAAAAGAGAGAGTTAATAAATTGGACGATTCATCAACATAGATTTGCTAAGGGTAACACGCTCACCAAGAGAGAGGTACTTTTGTCCCCACCCAGTCAGCCTTCTTTCCACTTTTTCAATGATCGGGGACCAAAATGATCCATTTCTTGGGTTACCACCCACAGGTAGTCCCAAATATATGAAAAGAAGCTTTCCTATGCTACAACCCGTTCCTTCTGCAAGATCCTTAAGGATGTTCTCGGCCAAATCGATCCCAATAATGGTACTTTTGCCCAAGTTGATTGCCAAATGGATCCCAATAATGGTATTTTGCCCAAGTTGATTCTAAGACCCGATACTAATTCAAAACATCCAAGAATGGCCTTGTACCCGAGCTGAAGACCGGAAAGACAAAGCCACGTTTCCAAATCCTGGAATATGGTGATGAGCCTGAAGGTGGGGTCGTCTAAACTGCCGAAGATCCTGGACCCATGAAAGATCCGCAACTAATGATCCTCAAAATCTATTGTGAAAGGAAGCAATTGATGCCAGAGGAGAGGAGAGGAGCCGGCAAAAGTAAATGTGAGTGTCGTAATCCTCTCCGAAATGGAGAAAAAATTGGGAAAACTCGCCACAGTAGAGCCAGGATCCAAGGGAGATCAAAAAGATCTGCTGAACAATTTGATGTCAAAGATGGGGGAAAACTGTCCTTGAGGATCCCCGCTTCAACCCGAGCCTGTGAAGCCTAATAGTTGAGGATTGCACCCTGCAAGACAACTCCGGAGAAAACACCACAATGCCTATATAACAGGGGGTCAGAAAAAGGAAGAAAAGAGGCAGGAGAGAAAATACCCGGATCCTGGGCCAGAGATGAGGAGCTGGCGAGAGGGGAGTCAGGAGAAAGGGCAGAGAGGGAGTGGGCTAAGAGCGAAGGCACAGGAGAAGACCGGAAGATAGCTAAGAAATGCTGTCTAACTACCTCCCTAATCCCATTCTTATCTGTTATGTGGTGACCATCTGCCACTATAGATCTGATATTGTTTACCGCTTTCCAAGCATTGGTGTATCTATGAAAATACTTGGTATTCTTGTCAGCTTCCTTCAACCAGCGGGCTCTAGATCTTTGCCACCATTCCACTTCTTGCAATCGAAGGCAATCCCAGAGAGTAGCTTTACTGTTTTTTCTTTCTTCCAACTCATCCTCTTCCAATTCTCTTTCCTCCTCCAGTCCCATCCTTCCAACTCCCGGATGATTGCCTCTTTTCTTTCCTTCACTAGGCCACCATTGGATTTGACACAATCTTTGATTTTAGACTTCAAGAGGATAATCTTCTTAGAAATCACAAAGCCTCCCCATCCATGTACATCAAACCCTTCCCACCATTCCTTCACCAACTTGGAAAAATTCGGGTCTTCCAACCAAACATTACTCAACTGAAAGGGCTTAGGGCCCCAATCTATTTCCTCCATATCGAAAAGTACTGGACAATGGTCTGAAGTGGGGCTAAAAAGCTTGATCTAGCTAGTTTTGGGGAATATTGAGTCCCATTCCGAGGAGGTAAGGAATCTATCCATTCTACTCATGACACTCCTAGCTTGTCCATTACTCCAAGTAAAACAACCACCGATAAAAGGTAGATCAGATAGCTCATTTCTGGAAATGAAATCGGAGAAGCTTTCCATCCCACTTGTGTAGCCCCTTCCACCTTTCTTCTTTGATGGGTATCTAACAATGTTGAACTCTCCACCAGACACCAAATGGGAGAACCCCAACAATGTACATCCTCCAGTTTGACCCACAAAGCCTCTCGCTCTCCTTCCTTGTTAGGGCCATAGACATTTGTAAGGAAAATCTCCACACCCTCCCTAAGAAGCATTCCTTTAACTGATATTGATCTAAGATCCTATCTTCTTGAGGATACAAGAAAAAGTGAAGGTTTCCATAGCATGAGCAGCCCACCTGACAAACCGACTGCTGGTTTGCTAAAGAAATCGACATCCAAGCGACGAATTGCCCCCCTCTTGGATGAGTAACACATCAATCATGTTTTTTCCTGATCAAGCGACGAATTGCGCCCCTTTTCTCCTGAAGTCCTAGACCCCTCACATTCTAGCTAAGAATCTTCATTAGGAACAATTTCAATCCCCTCCACTCTACATGTGCTTCCTTCATCACCTACTATAGAATTTAAGGATAGGCTCTCTTCCAACCAGTCATTCAATCTTTCTGATGTTAATTCATTTCCTCCCCAACTCAACCATCTTTTTTTCTGTCTTCTACAGTAAGTTTTGAGTACCACATTCTTGCAAAATTGCTTCCTTGGGGCTCTAGTCACCTTAGATGATGAACGATCCCGATCTTTGCTGCCTCAATGTCATTTACTGCTTGAGAAATATTGTCGAAACTGATCCCAATTCTTTTTCCTATTTTGAGAATTTCTTCTGTATCCTCTGTTTTATAAACTTTTTTTTTTCCAATTCTTGGAAGATTTTTCCATGTGCTAATTTTTTCTTTTTCTATTTTTTCTTGATAAAGTTTTAGCAGTGATTCCCCTTCTTCCTCCTCGAACCATTCTCCAGGATTATTCTCTTGATTTTCGTGTTTGGGATTCCTTGCCTCAGTCCCAGCAGAGACGGAAGCTACCACTGAGAACTGGTTCTTAGTCCCTGGAATTGGAAGCCCTATCTCAAAATGTGGAATGTGAGGCTCGGATTCATTTTTTGAAGTTGCTGGGCTTGAGTTAGAAATGGGCCTGGGTTTGGAGGATAGGTCTGAGAGACTGGCCCAAGGCCCAGTCTCTGAAGATACCACTCGTGTTACTCCAAGCACGCTCGAAGCGTGCTAACTTTTCCCCTTCTTCCAATATAAGAGAATGCATGTAATTTAATTGGTTGTTTGTCTTCCCATTTTGGGACGATTTCATCGCATCGGGTTTCGCCTCCTGCATGCGATTCACCTCCTGCATGCAAATCAATTGGTCTTCCGCCTCTGCCCTCTGCGATGCAACCTGATTGCCTATCCTCTGCTAGCTCTCTATCTTTCCACTGTCCAACGCAGCCTTGGGTCTCAGGGCCACAGCATAGTGGACACGTGTCCCCTCGTTTCTTGAGGAGTGCATCGGGCGAGTCGACTGAAGCTCCGATTGCAGAAGAGAACTGAAAAATTGCTCCGGCGATGGAAATACCTTGGTTTCCTCCAGTAGAGACTCGGGAGTTTCCAAAATTGCGACATCATAGCTAGATCCCTTCAAATTCAACTTCACCAGAGGGGGCAATCGATCTGTGACTGTCACTTCAAGCAACAGATTGAGAGACGACCAGTCCTCTCAGTTCAGAATGCATGAATCAACTTCCAGGACTCTACCCAACTTCCCGCCGAAAGCACGCATCATCTCCTAAGTCCAGACTTCCAAGGGATGTCCGAAACACCTAATCCATGCCTTTCATGTGTGTTGGAAAGCATTTGGATCCCATCGTCCTCTGACTATGATTTGCCCAAGTTCAGAGGAAGTTTCCAAGAAAGCCTCCATCTCTGTTTCTGAGCAGAAACCTACAAGGAAGCATCTGTTGCCCAGTTTTCTGAATTTAGGGTTGAGAGCCCCCCTTTGGATTAGGGCTAAAGCAGTTCTGGTGGATGCAGGTCTCCATTGGTCGTGATGATAGCGGACTAAGCTAGCCAATTCGTCAAACATCTCTCCTCCTCCAATGGGATCACTAGATCGATCTCTTTGGCTTCCTGCACAACCTTGCTCTGCCCAGAGGAAGCCACCACATTTGCCCACCTCCGCTTGGTTTTTGGGGGGCCAATATTTTCTGTAGTGCCTTCTTCTCTAAGTGGTTCAACAGCAACCAACCTCACCGACTGTTTCCCTAGTTTATTTGCCCTTTGAAAGTGGGCCAAGTTCACCTGCAGACGACGACCTTCCACGCTACGGCCATTGAGTTCCCGAAGTGCTTTTCCAGCTAGCTCACTGCTTGTTAGTCTCATGAAGGCAAAGGTACGACCTGCAGTGTCCTTCCTCAGAATGAAAATATCAAGAATCGTTCCCCATCGACGGAAAAGCCACTGGAGCCAACTCTGGGTAGTAAGATCTGGGAGATTGTCGACAAACAAAGTTACAGAAGCCTCTTCTTTGGAAGTTTTGTGCCTCCTTCTTGGTTGTTGCCACCCGTCCCCTTCCGTTGTCTTTACGACGACTTTCCAAGTCCTGCCACTAGCCACCGGAGAGCCGGTGGTGATCCACTCCCCCATCTTCTCGATGAAACTCTTTGGTACGCTCAATGACACTCTCTTCCTTCTACACTCTCGCTCACTCTCTCACAGCTTACCATACTCTCGCTCTTTGGGTTGTTAGTGACTGGTGGGTGCATTTAGCATACCTCACTGGCTGTTATTTGATGTTTGGCCCAAATATGAAATTGGTTAATCACTTGGACCAATATAGTTAAAAAGGAAAGGACCAATTGGTTTAAGCTTCCGCGCTTTTAAGTTGATCGTCATATTCAACCCCCCCTGACTTTACTAGAGAACACCTGTCACTCTATCCTTCATCGGATAGGTCACTAGCAGTTTTTTCCCATTTCAATATATATATATACACCAAGTTTTTTCATGAAGTAGCTCTACCCATAGATGGGTTAATTGTATCAAATCTTTTACTTATTGATGGCTCTGCCATTGTTGATAAAGTTCGTGTATCATGAGTTTTATCTCGACCTTTTTTTTTTAAGACCTACATACTTCAGATCCATGGGAAAGGCTCTATGTTGTAGCTATCCCATATCATTCCATCTCTTCTCAAGATGGCAACAATCTTGAAAGGACTTTCTTTGTCATATTGCTCAACAAAGCTATTTTTGGGATATTAGCAATAACCATTCCCCTGGGCGTGACGGCTTTCTTCTTGCCTTCTTCAAGGTCTTTTGGGACATTGTGACTGCCGACCTTTTAGCCTCTATGGAATAGTGTCAAGGGCCAATTGTCTAAAGAACTTGAGGCAGCCTTTATTGTTTTCGTGCCAAAGATGGTGTGTCCCTTCTAAAATATTTCAGGCTCATCAACCTTCTTGGAATGCGTATGAAATTTTGGCAAAGTAGTTGTCAAAATAGACTCAAATCTATGCAAGGAGTAGCAGTAGAATGTTATCAAATTATGGATGTTGTTCTCACTACTCATGAATGCCTCGATTCTCAACACAAAGCCAAGCACAAAGGTGTTGTTTGCAAATTGGATTTAGAATTAGGCATACGATATGGTTGATTGGAAGTTTCTATAGTTCATTATTGAAGATATGTGCTTTGGCAACAAGATTGTAATTAGATCATGGAGTGTGATTCCTCAACGTAATGGCTCTCCTAAAGGTTTCTTCCGAAGCTCTTAACGCCTCAAACAAGGTGATCCTTTGTCCCCATTTCTTCTAGTTATTGTTGTTGAAACGTTGAGCATTCCTATTAGTAAAGCTAGAGAGGTATATTTTATCAATGGATTCTACATTGAGCATTTCTCTTTGGATCACCTCCAATTTGTGAATGATATCATCATTCTCTACCAAGCCGATGAGGAAGATTTGAGAAACCTCCGAATCCTTCTTAGGTGGTTTGAGCCTTCTTCTGGCCTCCACATCAATTCTACAAATTGAGCATCTCCTCCATTGCCCATTCGCTTCCAAAGTTTGGACTGCCACTCTTGGCCTTTTTTATGTTCATTGGACAATGCCATCCCCACAGGTTGTCAGGCTTGCTTATACTTGGATGTTTTTTTGGTGGGTCTTCCAGATTTGTGATTCTTAGGTGAATGGCTCTCTTTGCAACTAGAGTTTGTGGTGTAGTAGAATGATCAAGTTTTCATAAACATGATGAATCCCATAGATCTATTTTCTATAGAGTCAAGGCCAAATGTCTTAGTTCAGTCTCTCTTCTTAAGGAGCTTCGAGGTTTCTCCAAATCAAATGTTTTTGGAGCTTGGTGGGAGTGCATTAACATACCTAATAAGTGATCCTTAGGGTGTGTTTGGAAACTAGTAGATTCAGATATTGGAAACTCTGAATTTAGGAGATTCAAAGAAAATCTACACATTAAAATTTTGTTGTTTGGTTGTCATCAGAAGATGGAGAGATTGGTACTTGCTAGAGTGCAAAAAGTGTGTGAAGATTAGACGGGTTTTTAACTGAATAGAGATGAAGATCCACTTATACAGAGTGCCCCCAATAGCTCAGAAAATTCCTACTTTTCTACATATTTCCTTCTAATCTACTGCATGACAAACACGTAGATTGAAATATCTAATTTTTTAGAGATTGAAACTTTTAATCTCTAGAGATTCAGAGTCGCTAAGCAAACACTTACTATTTGTGTTGGTTTTGGGTGGTTGCTAGAGCCATTGGTCCTCTAGGTTTGTTCTCTTGTTTGGAGTTTCCCCTTTGGCTCTTGTATTGTGCATTTCTTGTGCACTTGCAATGATAATTACCATTTCAAATATATCTCCATGCTTTAGTGGTCAACTGATGGTCTAGATTGGCTTAAAGATTTTTCCATGTGTTTTAATAACTCATTAGTTTGTCACTAAATACTACGTAACCCGCAGATTATTTTTCCTTTTTAAGGTGTGTTTCTCCACTGAGTAAACACACACCTAATTGCCTAACAATCTTGCCAAAATTCAAGAAATGTGGAGTTGGGTCATGTTTACAAACAGTTAGATAAGTCCCTTTTGTAAGGCCTGAGCCACCATATAATTTTATTTTTGTTTAAATTTATATTATATAATATATATTTTTATGGGTATCCCCAACCCCACATTAGAGGTGAGACTAATCACATGGATACATGATACCACCTACAAGCCTCATGTATCGGATAAGTCCAAGGAGAGTCGGACCCTAGACCTCTAGTCTATTATTAAAACCTCAAGCCAATTGAGCTATACCCATGCGGGTGACTACCATATATTTTTTATGGTGGAAAATTATATCAATATAAAGTAGCAATATGATTCACTTCATAAAACTAACCAAATTCAAACTATGAATTGGGCTAGTGAAAATGAACTAAGTAAAGCTAGTCGAGCAAAAAAGAGGAACAAATACATGGAAGCAAAAGAATCCCCATAAACTTCATTATTACATTTTTGTTCCCTTAAAAAAAATTACCCCAATAAATTTTTTGAATTGTGATCAGCATTGAATAGGATTATATGTTTTTCATGTTGTTTGTAATTTTGTATTATTGCAATAATTGCCCATCGATCTTACCAAAATTCATGTTTGGTGTGGGGGTTAGTGAGGAGTTGTGTTATGGAGTAGGTAAGATCCCATTACTTACTTGGGCCTTGTGGTGGCCGCTAATACCAAATCTAAGTTGATCTGGAACCTAGTCATTGAAAAGGAGAAGTTGTCATCATGGAGTAATAAAAGGTATTTATCAATGGGAGGTAGATCAACTCTTTTTTTTTTTTTTAAAGATAGCATCATTAATCAAGAGAAAAAAGGGAGCAAGCAATTTTGACGAATATTTGATCATACTTTATGTCCTTGTTTGAAATATCTAAAGGGGTAGCTAAGAAGAAATTGTAAAAATAAAAGGAGAAAAAGAAAGATTTATTTGGTGAAGTGGGATGAGGTTTGCATGTGAGGATGAAGCTCTTCAAAGAAAAGGTATTATGCACTAGATATGGGGTGGAGGGGATAGGTGGGTGGGACCTAGGTAGGAAAAGGGAGAATGAAGGTTCTACAGTGGTCAAGGCTTTTTGCAAAGTAAGAAAGAGAGAAGGGAGGGTTGAGGAGCGTTTAAAAGTGGTATTAGGCTCTTAGTTGGAAAGGAAATATGGTTTTATTTTGGCAAGATAGATGGTTAGGGTATAAACTCTTAAAGGATGTCTTTCTACGTCTGTTATGAGCTATAGAAAGTAGGGGTGCCATGGTTAATGATTACTACAAGGTGATCATAGGGAATGTGGTATGGTTTGTACGGTTTAGAAGGATTTTGAAAGAGTTTAAAGAGGGGGATCATGCTAATTTGAGGAGTGTGCTAATTTGAGGAGCATGCTATTTGATTCCCATACATCAATGGAGGACAAGGATCAAAGAATATGGATGGGAGAACCCTAGGGACAGTTCTCGATAAAAGAAATCTTAAGGGTGGCAGATGTGTCAAAACTACAGGCAAAAGCCTCCACGTTCTAAGTTTGGAATACAAGGTTCCTCCGAGGGTACAAGTTTTTTCGTGTGTGGCGGTGAAAGCTAGGTTATGGTTAGTGTAACTCGAGGAGTAAGAGTATTTTGTCGATTGGAGTATCTGTTTTATGTGTCTTGTGTGGGTTAGAGGAGTTGATTCATCGCCTGATTTGTAGGTGTCAATTCACTCATAGGGTGTGGGATTTCTTCTTAGATTTAATGGGTGGTAAGTGGGTACTTAATGGTTACCTAAAGGGAGGGTTTAGTAGGGCTGTGCCCGAGCGCCCCCCTCCCCCCAACCCCAACCCCAACCCCAACCCCAACCCCCAACCCCAACCCCCCTCTTTCCGTCATCAAAAAAATATTGACAAAGAGGTGGAGTAGAGGGGGTTCTTTCTTAGGGAAATAGAGGGTAGCTCGGAGTATCATTCCAGCTGTGGTGTTGTGTCGATTTGGAAGGAAAGGAATCATATGACTTTTGCAGGAAAGGTGTCGGAAGTGGGGGAGCTGTAGGAGGGAGCTAAGTGGAGGATGATTTGTTGATTAACTCTACAAAAAGAATTCAAAGGTTTGTCAAAATTATACTTATACAATTCATGGGAAGGTTGTATGAGGGGAAGGAATAGGGGTGATAAAGTTGTTTCGGGGGAGTTTCGGGTGAGACCACAATTGGGATTTTTCAAGTTTAATGTGGAGGGAGCTACGAGGGGTAAGCTGGGGTGGGCAGGTATAGGAGGGATACTTCACACTGATGGAGGGGATATGTGATGCAGGACAAGGGGATAGGGCAACCCTAAATGTCTAAATGTGGTTCCCTAAATATTAAAATGAATGAAAATAATGCACCCTACAGCTAAAATGGGCTGAAATTAAATACCAATTAATATATGCAATTAATTAATATAAATTTGTCACAAATAATCATGCAAGATATTCCTAGAATATGATGTAAACAGATACACGAAAGATTTAATAAAAGGGTGACATGATTTTGAATGAACTGAAGTATATGATTTTAATTAATAAAAAAAGAAAAGAAAAGAGGCATATGGTTTTAAATAGGCATATGCCTTAAGTGAGAAAATAGAAAGGAAGAAAGGATGATGGATAAGGAAAGGGGAAATACGAATGGGCTTTGTGGACTTTGAAGGGCAGTGAAAGGAACGATGGAAAGAGGGGAAGAAAGTGAAGGACAGAAGGTGGAAGGCTCGCAGAGGGTACACGAAGGCTATGGGAAAGCGTCCAGAAAGCTTGGGGTAGGAAGAGGCAGCGGCAGCAGTTAGAGGGTGTATTGGAGGGGTATTTGGAGGTGGCAGCAACGAGAAGAAGGACAACAGGTAGGGGCGACACTCAAGGAAGGGGAAATAGATGGTCACGGCAAGTAGGAGAGGGCTTTGGAGTGATGCGGCAATAAGTGGAGATCTGGAAGATGGTGATCGCAGATCTAACAATAGTAGGGACTGGCAGAAGTCAGGATGCGTTTGGAGTGGCTGATAGTGGCAGATCAGCCCTAAAGAAAGGGGTAGCAGCACCTGTATAGGGGTAGAGCAGGGCTGTGATTCAAAGGAAAAGGGCTAGAGAGCCTAGGAAAGGGCTGGGAAGAAGGGGGAAAGGTCTTGAGCAAGGGACGACAGTCCTAAGGGGGGTCAAAAGGGGCTGGCGAAAAAACAATAGGGCTGGATTTGATGTCACGGATGGAAAGGGATGGTTTGATGGGTCACAGAAGAGGGAAAGAGAGAAGAAGGAGACAGATAGAAGAGAGGTACCTGGTGTTGGAAGAAATTTCTTGCCTACTCCGTGGCTTCTCGCCGATTCCTGGGTTTCTCACCAACAGGTTGAAGATTTCTCACTTCGGTCACGCGCATGGAGTAAATTTTCCACTGCAACAATCGTGTCTTCTTTCATTTCATTAATCAACTGAGCCCTAATGAGGCTTACAATCTATTTATAATAAACACACCAACAAAATTATGAAAATACCCCTAAGTGTAAAATAAAACAAAATACCCTCAAATAAATAAAGAAAATACATCAAGAGATAAAATAATAAAATGATAAATCAATCCAGTCGAATGCTCCGCATCCATATGGTAATGTGTTTCTCAAAATCGGTAGGCATAAAGGAGTCCAATGAGACTAAACTTTTGGGGATTAAGAGGGCTCTTCAACTTTGGAAAAGTCATAGGTCAGGTGATTTCATTATTGAGGGCGATTCTAGGAATGTTTTAGCTGGGGCAAGTGGCAAGAAGAATCCCCCATAGAGGTTAGTCCACATAATGAGAGACATTAGGAAAGATTGCAAGGAAAAAACAGGGTATACTCTAGACATATTAGAAGATCAATAAATAACGTTGCGGGAAAAAAAAAAAAGGGTTCACTCTAGACATACTAGTGCACTTAAATGGTATGGTAAATATACTACAAAACATCATTAGCATGTACTAAGGACCATTGTTAATGCTAGTCCATTATGTTTGCTGGCCAAGGAAAATGTCAACCATTTCTTGCTGCATCGTTGCTTTCTGAGGCAGATCTCAAATCATTTCTTGCAGCTGATTGGGTTCTCTTTCTGTTTTCCTGAGGACTGGTGTTCCATGCTGAATGAGTCATTTCAAAGGTGTAGTTCCTTTGAGAGAAATCTATAGGTGGTCTCGGTCCTAATTACAGTGTACTCTATTTGGCTAGAAAGAAGCAGAAGAGTTTTCCAAAGAAAGATAAGAACTGTGCATCAAGTAATCAAGTCCATATCAAAGCAGCTTTTTGGTTATTTGCCTCCAATCCTTTCCAAGGGTTAGTATTTCAGACGGCAGATCTCTTGGTGCCTGCCAGAAACAAACCCTCTGTGGAGTGGACTCTGATTAATCAAGACCAGCTAAAACTTAATTTTGACGAAAGCAGTCTTAAAGTCTGTGGGAAAGCAGGGTATGGTGGTGCAATTAGAGACTCCAGTGAGACCACCCTGATCACTTATGCTGGAATGCTGCCAGCTAGTTCATCTGATGAAGCTCTTTTCTCTTTGGAAATGAGTCTTGGAGATGGAAAAGATTGGAATTCAAGGGGGCATCTTGGAAGGAGACTCTTTAGTGGGCACTAGTTGGGCCAAAGGCAGTTTATGTCCTTGGAGGTTTCATGATAAAATTGAGTCTATTAGGGGTCTTTAGAGTTCGTGGCTTTTGAAAGCAAGGATTATTATATAAGGGAAAGTAGCATCAGCTACTTGTAACAAAATAAAAAGGGAAAGCAATTGGATATTGAAACTTATAATGATAGTAGTAAAAAGAACAACAATAACAATAAAATAATAATAACATGCCAATGGCTACCAAATGGAATTATGTAATAAAATCAGTGAATACTGAAAATAGGCCATAAACCCAACAATCACACTATCAAAGACAAGTGACAACAAAGTTAAAAACAAATAGAAAAAGTAAAGCAAGACTAACTCCAGCTTGAAGAAATTCAGAGTCACTTCCCAACCCTATCATCTCCGCAATTTGGCGAGAGTAATCTTTGACACCATCAAATATTACTCCATCATCGGAGTGGAAAGCAATTTGATTCTCCTCCAGCAGCATTAACCTAAAATAAGTAATTGAGAAACAAACAAAAATGGGAAAATTAATTACTATGTCAAGAGAACCACAATGAATGTCATGAAAAAGGAACCCCACAAAGAAGGTTGTTAAGGGTTTTTTTCTTTTTCAGATGGAAGGTTGATGAGGACATCATGGGATGCCATAAAAAAAAGATGCATCAAAATCTAGATTTTTCCTCAACATGGTTGGATGATGATTTTGTACGTATTTCTAATATATCCGACCATGGATAGAGACAGATCTAGCCATGAATAACCCAAATTGTACGTTGATCAAGCAAGGATTTGAAGATTTGGCTCGATCCATCAATTTACATCATCTGAGTCATTTATTTATGGATTGGACTAATCTAATCATTGAGCTAGTGCCATCAAGGCATTTGTTTTTGTTATAGTTTATTAGTGTCATATTGTTCTAGTTTATATGATTCCAAGATTGTTATAGACTTGTTTTTGTTTTAATGGTTTTAGATTATTCACATGTGTGCCATAAGTCAAATGTGTATAGGCTTTTGAGAGAATGTCCTTTTCGTTATAGATAGCCTTGTAGAGACACTTTTATGAATGAATAATAGAAGAAATTCAAGTTTCTTCCATTTGCAGATTTGATGTAACTCCTTTTGTCTCCTTGGTGTAAGATCAAGGAACCTGTGTAACACAAGGTAGAACCTTCCTCCTCCTTTTTCTTCTTCCATTTTTTCTTCTCCATCTCTTTTTCTTTCCTTCCTTTTTCTCCTATTTTCTTCCTTACTTTTTCCCTCTTTCTACACCTTATTTTTGTCCCTTTTTCATCCAAACTCTAACCCTAACCAAACTAAGACCTAACCCCACCATCGGCCACCAAAATCCCACAGGAACCCACTTGTCCATACAAATGTCCGCACACATCCATACGACCATACAGACAGGGAACCTTGTGTGACTCAAGACACAACCCTCCTCCTCCTCCCTCTTTTTCTTTCCTTCCATTTTCTCCTCTTTTCTTCCCCACATTTTCCCTTTTTCTACACCTTGTTTTTGTCCCTTTTTCATCCAAACTCTAATCCTAACAAAACCAAGACCCAACTCCACCATCGGCCACCAAAACCCCACTGGAACCCACCTATCCTTATAGACATCCATACGACCATATGGATACGCCCATTTTGGCCCTATTTTGTCGTATTTTGCATCTCTACCTCTACGTCCCTATCTTAGACCCATAAATCTAACCTTAACCTATTATTTCACCCTATTTGAGACCTAGTTTTGCCCAAGAATGAAAAAATAATAATAATAACAAACCTTAATTCTTTTGGCATATCCTAGGTGGCCCCATAGCCCTATTTCATCCCCCTTGGGTGACTGATTTTTAAATCTAGAAGACCTAGGACAAGGTTTGGTATGATTTAATTAGTTTTTTAAGGGACTTTGCATTGAAGGCCAGCAATAAAACCTTGAGAGCTTTATGTGTAGGTGTCATCCTTCTTTTTAAATATTGCAAGAGCTCTCTCTCTCTCTCTCTTATCCATGAAGGTTTACCACACTGCCCAGTATCTTATTCATGCTTTCTTGTATGTGTTTGTAATGAAACCAGCTGCACATCTTTTTAAAGTTGGGAAGCAGCAGTCACCTTGTCTACTCAAACTGAAAGCCAGGGGACTACTAATCTTTCATTTTTTTAGGGTTTTTTATGCAAATTGTAATTTCTTGTAGCATGAGAAAGAGAGAGGTACACATTCATAGCTTATATGCATAAGTTGATACTCTCCCAATTTGTTGAAAACAAAAAGATGTTCATTGTTTCATAAGGCCAACTGGGAAGTACCTTTTTGTCAAGCTTCCAGAAGAAAGGAACTGATCTTTTGTAATCTTCACATTGCTGCTCCATATGATATCCCTGCCAGCTGGCCACCTCAGAGGGATTTTGTAATCCTTTGGGGGCCGAACCAAGCAGCGGGGAACCACTCTCGCTACATCACAATGCCTATCAAATTCCTCTCCATCATGAAACCCAGCCAACAGATTTGCTGTCACATTGTAGCAAGGAACATGGTTCTCTGTTTCTTTGCCACAAAGGTCAAGCTCCCTTGCATTTGTAAGACCAAGTGAGAGTGACCTTATCTCCAAGAATTCAACTGCCGCTTGCTCTCGAAGCCTTCTGTAGTTCTTATAAATGCCATGTGCAGAGGTGGAAATAGTGGGATCCAATGTTCTTTTAGACAAAAATCCAAAAACTGCTATGATTGCAGCAATGCTAATGAAGCACAAGAGCAACCAGTTCAACAGTGGGCATCGGTGCAAATTTAAACCGGGCAGGTGGCCCCAGGGCCTTCTCATGTCTAGACCAACTGAAAAGAACCCAACTTCCTTCACTGAGATTGCAACCCAAGGACCTAGCCTTTTGACTTAGATCTCAAAAGCTTACATGTCAAAGAAACAGATTCTGACATAAGTCGTGAATTCAAAGTTCAACACAGTCCCAACAGGAACCAAACCACAATAAAATCTAATGGAATACAATCACTTGATCATCAAAAAGCATCAAAATCGATTTGTGTCAAAATCTTGCTACCTGCAATAAAAAAATACATATTGAGAAACGTCATTCCAGATCAAATGACTTCAGAGAATGTTAAAATAAAAAGGTCACCCAATCAGATCTCATCAAACTTAACTGCTTTCAACCATTCAATGCAGGATTCGATTGAAAACAAAGTGACAATAAATAGATCAAAATAAACCGCTGAATTGGACAAAAACACGAGATCATTCAATTCATATTATAATTTCTATGAAGAGAATCCTCGTGAATAAATAGAAAACACAGACAATCAGCAAAAACCACAAAGGAACCGAGAAAAGAAATCAAATGCAACTATCGAATTGAATTGACTTACTGGAGCATCAGATAGACGATTTTCAACGATCAGCGATGAGAAATGGCATATAGATCCTCCATAGAAAGAGCCAATGGAATAGATCGGATCGAATACAAGATCAGATATAGAGAGATGGAATGGTTTCTAGGGTTTCATTTGTACAGAAAGGAACTTGGAATTGAGGAAGTAAAAGAAGAGAGAATGGAGAAAAAGTCGAGAGAACTAGAGGGGCATATTTTGTCAGGCTTTTATATATGTTGGGGATCGGACTCGTACGTCGATGGAATTTCACTTTCGCCTTAACAGGCAACTTAATTACCAATTTTATTATTTTATTATTATCATCACTATAAATTGATCATGTGTACAGAAATGTGCTCTGCTCCGGCGTTGGGAGGGGATACATTCGAAATCCCCCGGGTGCAACTCAGTCGATTTCATCGCACGTGCTAGACTGCGTTTGGATGAGGGGTAAATTTTACAAGGGTGGGGGTAACTAGGGGTAGGTAATCAATCATGAATACTCTTTGCAAGTGTTACCCTTATCTTGTTTGGTAATTGCAATGGAAAAGTTAGAACTTACTCTAAGGGTAAAACATTTTGTTTGTTATCTGTAAGCAGGGGAAACCTGATATATTAACAATTTTATAAAAATCATTTTTTTTAATAAATCCATATAATATAAAAAACAAAATAAAAATTTATGAGACATAATTATTAAATAATATTCATCAATTAAAAGATAACAATATATCTTATAATAATATTATACAATTTATATAGATTCTTTTTTGTAATTATAATTTAAAAATAAACAGTCATCATTCAAAATTAGCTTGGGCTCTGGGCAGGTTTGTGAGTTGTATTATTTTTTGGGGCTTTCCTTTTTTGAATGAAATCTAACCCATCATTCAAAAAAAAAAAATTAAAATATACATATGCATGCTAACCATAAAAAGTGAGATGAAGAAAAAAAAGTTTTTATATATAATTTTTTTAAATCCAAATAAATGAATAAAAAATGCCAACATTTCTTTTCATAAAAATTCAGTATTTGTTCCTTGGTGATGTGAAATACATAATATAATAAGTTATTATAATATTTTATAAAAAATCGAAGTTCATAAATCACAACTAAAATAAAATTAATATTAAGAACCCATTATTTCAAGTCAAATTTTTTTTTATTTCTAAATGGTCGTTAACTAAGGTAAGGAATTCTACTGAAATTTTGACAGAATTCTGTCTATTTTTCGAACAATCCACAATTTTACAACCTGTAAAATAAGGACTTGTAATGACTTTCCACCCTTACATTGACTAATTAAAATAAAATATGTTGAAAATAGTCTATAACAATAAAAAGTTCATAACAAATGGTTCATTCTTTCATAAAATTTCTATAACAAATTGTCCACTCCACCATATCCATTCCATGTGTAAAAATGGTATAAAAAGATAAAGAACTCATAATTTATGTATCTCATACCAATTATCAGCTAAATATAACAACGAATAAAGATATCCACCACTCAATAAACTAATTAAAATAAAACATGTTCAAGAAAGTCCAAAATAATGAAACATCCATAATAATAAAACTTTCATGGCTACGATTAGTTGATATGGGGATTCATCCCAAATGATGTAGTGAAGGGCGGAGCGGTTGTAGTCGATGGAACAACAAATAGAGCAACAGTTTGAACAGCAAATGGAACAGAGGCAGATGATTGAGAAACAGTTGTTGTAGTAGAGCCAAATGATGATGATCTAAAAGATAAAGGAGATCCAGCATTTGTAATAATTTCGGAGAGATGATCTTGCAACCAGCTTGCCCGCAAGTAAGGTTTTATTCCCAAAAATACTAATGTCCTCATACCATCAGCTATTATGTATTTCATAGTAGGATAGATCAACTCAGGACTAATGTTTGGGATCTTAGATATATTTTCACAAACTCTATTCGTTCTTTCTTCATCTACTCTACCTTTACTTTTAAAATTAAAAGACATGGTCTCAACATGAGATCCCAATTTTTCTATAACATTGGAAATCTTTTTATCGTATCACATCCCTCAATTGTACGAATGCATCCCTACTCATTCGTATTTGTTCTCGACAAAAAAACTCTGACTCATAGTCTAGAATCCTGTCTATATTAAAATGCCCTCCTCGATGTGATTTACTAAAGAGTCGAGGCCATCTAACTATTTTTGTGTTATGATAATATTTTGCAGCCATTGTTGTAGCCAATGTAGCAAGGTATGCTATCTCATTCACTATATTAAGTAGAGAAACAATTTCCTTGTCGTTCACCTCATCCTCCATGCCTAAACCTATTATAACCCAACATATTATGAAGTCACAATCCCTATATGCTTTATAAGTATAAAATTGATATGCAAGTTCATTACTCATCAACTCCTTAAACTTCAAAAAGAAGAAGAAAGAGAACAACATACAAACAAATTAACAAACATAAAAGAGCATAGTAAACAAAAATGAGTTTGATATGATGTCCCAAAAGGGAAAAAAGAGCTCAAATGTAGGTTGGTTGGGCAGAGAGTCCAAAATCATCACCTGTGAATTGGCAATATGGATGAATTCTTGGCCCAACTGCGATCTATGTCAAAACCTTTCTATTCCCATTCAACCCTTGCAATAGGTGATGGATCCATATGTCTCCACAGAGGATCACACCTAATGGATGTTCTGTTAACACATAATTCTTGTATGCTAGGGGATATGACAATGAGTCAAAGCATAAATCATGTTTTGTTGACAAAGTCACTACTTGTTAGAAGAAAGGATCTGTTGGAATGTATTAGCTCTGGCAAGTCTAGTAACTCTGCATGTGCAAGTTTAGATTTTTAAAAAGATCTTATGCCCAGAGGCATTGCTTAAAGTCTTCTTCTCCATTACACAACAAACATGTAGATCTTGATAAAAAAGATGAACACTTGTAATAAATACTTAAAAGGTACAAAAGAAAATAGATGATCACTGGTAATAAATACTTGTTATTTAAATCTCTTCAAGCAGCATATTTAGTATTAGAGGGGCCTGAAATGGTTAAATTTCCTCCATCGAGGCCCATGTTCTTGAAACAAGTCTCCTCCTAGTGTGACATACAGATTCTACATTATTAAAACTTAGAAGTTGAGAATCATCTTCTGCAAATTTACCTAGCTAAGTCCCACTTGAGAATTTTTTTTTTTTTTAAGTCTTTGTTCTTAATTATTTACTCAGAGCGGTCATCACTGTAAGTACCAAAATCCTGACTCGGAGACTACCTAGCAAATATTGAACTGTCCATCACTAAATTCACTTCACAAGCACTCTCAGTCCTAGTATCTATTAAAATCCAACCTTCAAAACCACTACAAAATTCCATGACAGCCGGAGTTCTTACTGTCAGTCTAAATGACAAAGACACTAGATGCCACAATTAGAAATCAGGCGTATCACATAAGGCGCGTATCATAAATGGAGAGACAACTCCCCTTCACACCGTTTCTTTCTTTACATTCCTTTCTCTATTAAACCAACAGAGATGAAATAAATAAAAAGGTACCTGCCGAGGTTGCTGAGGCCGAAGGCTGTTGCAACGTGCAGTCTCTCGCGGGAAAAGGGTATTCACGATTGAGGAGGAGAACGAGAGGAATCCGAAAGAGGAGAACGAGAGGAATGCGAAAGAGAGAACGAGAGGTATGGCTTTTCTGAATGCCACTGGCGATGACTGGGTTTTCGGATCACGGAAACACCGAAAAACCAGGAATACCCATGCTCCCACTCTTGACGCATCATCCAAACACAGACCTAGAGAAATCCAACTCATTTAAAATAAAACTTCAATCAAAATAAAAAATAATAATAATCTATTTTTCTTTTAAGCTAGATGGAGGTCATATTTTCCATAATTTAAAACACCAAATTACATAAATTATATATTCATAAATTATACGCTCCTCATTTTTGTATCATTATTTGATATTTTATGGAGTTTTTTTTTTTTTGAATGATTGGATTAAAATTTCATTCATAAAGTAGGGGAAACACCCTAAATAAATACACAAAAGGAGCCTACAAATGAGAGGCCTAAGAAAAACAAAGAAAGGAGACAATAGGGCCAAGAGAAGACTGGACAAGCCCAAATAGCCCAAGCAAAAGATGGACTCAAAATGCACAAAGCCCACATTCTGGGCGAGAGGAAGTCCACATCGATAGAGACCCAGCCCTTATTTATGGCTATTCCGAAATGATTTAATTAGTTTCACGTGTGAGTGGACAAGTGGAGCTGCTTATGGGCCCCAATTTACCCCTGAATTAGACGAGGACGACTTAGACTTGAGTGGGGAAGTGTGGAGAAATTTAGAATACATTTGATTTTCATTGTTTAAAGAACTTTCATAGGCATCTCCGATTTGAGTTTCAATTTTCTCCCTTGGAGTGAAATTTACTTGGATCTTTGTTGATTTGTGTGAGATCGGAGGATTTCATTTAGTAATTTTAGGTTGAATTTTAAATTTAAGATTTTCTTAAATTTTGAGCTTGAATTTGATATCAACTTTAGATCTGATTATTGACTTGTCTAAAATTTACATTTTTCAAGTTGCGACTAAGAATTCAAATTTTTGCAGACTTAGATAGTATCAATTGGTATCAAAGCATTGATCTTGAAACAAACTTGTGATTTTAGTAGCCTTTACCAACTTTGAAAATCTACCATCTTTAGCATCCCTCTCAACTTTGAAAATTTTCAATTTTTAGAGATTTGTATTTTTGGAAAACTAGCTATTTTGGGAAAAGGTTCTACGATGTCACGATATGTCTCGATCTAAAAAGATATTGTTCTCTTTGGGCCCCACGGCCCCTCAAGGTTTTGCTTTGGACCCGGCCCAAAAGACCTTTTGTTGATGTGTGGTTGTCCCCTCTTTAATAATACCCTCACAACCCACCTCTTGGGCGATGTGAGACAATCCCACACCCTCATGTGGATGGAGTGTTACATGTGTTACAATCCACCCCCTTAAGACTAGAGTCGTCCCGGCTCTGTCACGTTACACAAACAGAGGCTCCACATATGCAACACCATACAGGTAGAGAGCTCACACAAGCCGAGAATGGAACCGTGTTCTAATACCAATTGTCACTACCCGTCCTGACCCAACAAGATATTGTCCTCTTTGGTCCCACGGACCTTCGAGTTTTGCTTTGGGCCCGGCCCAAAAGGCCTCTTATTGAGGTGTGATTGCCCCTTTTTATTAACACCCTCACAACCCACCTCTTGGGCACTGTGAGACAATTACCATACCCCCATGTGGGTGGGGTGTTACATACGATGATTCTATAAAGGTTATTATTAAAAATTGATATGGATCCTATCTATTCTTTATTTCTTTGCAGATCCACATGAAAAAAAGTCATCGTAGATTGATCCTTATCTTCAATCTTTGACAAAGAACGAATGTTTGATGAAGATTTGATTCAAGAAGGAGAGGCCTTTATTGAAGTTGAAAAGCAATATCTTGATGAAGATTGCACGTATCCTACAATAAAGATCTCATTTACTATTCAAGATATTAGAGGAGTTTCACAACTACATTGTGGAAGCATATACGATTATTTGTTTTTTGTGTAAAAGATGATGCTTCATTTCAGCCATATAGATCCAATTTTGGAGAACTTCATTCACAAACTTATGGATCTACATATGCTAAAACAATCTCTTGAAGTGCATGAAGATTGAACTTCAAACTCAAGTACATTACGGAAGATTTTTGAGCTTATAAGTGGACATTTTTGTGTTTTCTTCGTTCGTGTTGAATAGCCATAGACTTTTCAAGAGAAGCGCCGTTTAAAATAAAAGAGACTTGATGATGAGTTTCTTTAAACTAAGGGAGTCTGATGCAGGCGCATCTATAGGAATAAGGACCTTAACTTGCTTTTGCAAAAATTTTATGAACTAAAACTGGGAAATATTGGGAGCCCCTTAGACCCAAGATAGTATTTTCGATGGCCCAAGTCCATATATGATGGATGTAGGGCTTTGTTTTCAGTATGTAGGCCTCAACATACTCAATTAAATGGTCCATATCCATAGGAGAATGAGGAGTTGCAAAAAAGAAAAAGAAAAAGAAAATTAGTTAAGAGCTGACCTTTCTCTTTGGAGACTTCTTTTTGTGCTTTCTTTCTTAGTTTAGTTAGGATACTTAGTTACTTTAGGGTTGACTGAAACAAAGTGTAAATTTTCAAAAAGATTCGATGTATCAAACGGTGTTGGATTTCTAAAGAACATAAAGTTGTGCAATTTTGACATATGTAGTCAAAGTTATAAGTGATTTTCTAAATGAGTGTCTTAGAATGTCTGAAATGTCTATTTTTGTTAGTTTATGTATTTCAAAAGCTATGAATAAAGGGCTATGGATGATCTTAGGCCATAGTTTTCGTGTTTTCTCACTTGAGTTCTCCCCTTTGATGTGAGTTATCTATTTTTTATGTTTTCTTGTTGAATTTAGTTTTTCTTTCAATTATTATGTAAATTTTATTTTCTGAGAATTAACAAATGCTTATTCTCGGATGCTATATTTGAAGGTACTCCATACGTCAGTGGCTAGAGATAGACCTAGACGCAATCTGGAAGGCATACCAAAAGATCAAGAAAACAACGATAAAGATCGCAGTAAACTTAAGGAAACATTTGCAAGAAGCTTTAGCAATGATCGAAAATCATATGAGGGATAGGTCAAGAACTCCATACGCTGATTCTAACTCTTTTGAAAACAAATCTGGACTTCCAACAGATAAGGAATGTCCATCAAAATCCTATTCTTATCCATTTTTTTTATGTATATGAAGATGAAGTCTATGTAGATTGGTCACTACCATTGATCTATGATGAAGAGACCATTTGTGATGATGTTCAAGCTGCGCAAGATGATCAATGCAAGCTTGTTGAAGATGTCGATCATAATTCGTTCATTCCATAGATTATTGTGACTACAAATGTGGTAGATTCTTTGGCTGTCATGGAAACAAGAAAAGAAGATTATATTGCAATATTGAATCTTCAAAAAAATATAATTGAGTAAGGTTTGCATATAGTTTTGTTTATTAGGGAGGTTGCATTTTTGCAAAAACATGTTGATGTAGAAGAAGTATATGTAGATCCAATTAAATAAGACTTTTTTTAGGAGTCTTGGCATCATGATAAGTTTCAACAATCTTATCTAAAAGAACACTCAAGTCACTTGGTACAGTTTTTAGATCTTGTCAACAATTATCTTCACATTTTCGACGCAGTTTTATTTTCTGCATTTATTGAAGGAAAGGTGAAAAAGAAAGTGTAAGAAGCTACGAGAAGAGGCAAACTTGATAACGAGTTTTCTCAAAATAGGAGAGAATGATGAGGGCATCCACACACACTAAAATGTTGAATTAATACTTCAATCCTTAAAAGTTGTCATATAAGATGAGCTCTTTAAGGAGTCTAAAGAGACCTAGAATGGTGAATTAGAATGTCTTCTCATAGACATATGGGTTAGGGCTCAATTGGAGGGTTTTTGGGCTTGGTTTGGCTCACTTTGGATGCTCATTTGTTTGATACAAGGGAGAGTGACGAGTTGGGAAGATAGGATAATGTTGCCACATTTTCAATCTTATCTCTTTGGCAATCAAAATAGCACTGAATCCTCTCTCTTTAGCAAGATTTAGGCACTTACATTAGGATTCTATTTTATTTTTTATTTTTATAATGATGTCACTTTAGGACTAATAAAAAAAGAGACAATTTTGTAGACAAATTTGATGTATCAAACGATGTCTGATTTACATAAAATTTGATTCATTAAAAAGCTTATTCAGATACCTTTCAAATGAATCTAAATTTTCTAAATTCTAACATACATATACAAAGTTATAACTACTTTTATAACCATGTGTCATAAAAATACTAAAATGTCTATTTTTGTTAATTTTTGTATTTGAAACACTATGAATAAGAGAGCTTACATGCACAAAGGTAGCATTAGTTTGGATTTTGAGTTCATTTGGATCTCTAACTGGTGAGTTCTATCCTTTCGATTTATGTTCTAGTTTTAATTTTGCATTTTAATTTGTACAGTTTTATTTCTAGTTCATGAATTCTTTGTGTGTTTCAAATTCAATTTTAAATTAACACCCAGTGTGATTATACATTTAGATTAATTCTACATTGAGAGATCAATCTTTGGCATCTCCAATTGGAGTTTCAATTTGCTCGACAAAAGAGAAATTTGATTGGAAGAATTTGATTTGTGTGAAATCTGAAGATTTCATGTACAAATTCATGGTAAATTTTGAATTTGGGATTTTCTCGATTTAAGCCTCAGCTTGAAGTTATCTGTGGATCGAGTTATTGACTGGTCTTAAAATTTTATGAATCAAGTTGCAACCTAGAAATTCAATTTATGGAGACAACCTGCATCACTTGGCAAGAGGCAAACTCCCATTGGCAGGTGTTCTTTCGTGTGATTTACTACTTAATCTTGTGGAACACTAAGTGGCCGCATAGAGAAAGATATTATTATTATTATTTTGTTATATAAAAGTCCACCTGAGATTTGGTAAAAAATATTGGTAAAAAATAAAAAAAATAAAAAAAATTAACGAAAAGGTAAGAATTCATTCACAGAAGGGAAAAGCATTCCCAAAATACAGCAAAACTCTCTGGAGAAAAAACAAAAAAAAAAAAAAATTGCCCACAGCCGGTCCAAGCAAAGGGAACAAAAAGGAGACCCAGTTTAGGCCTAAAAAAAAGCAAAGTTATATGCTACAAAAAATTCCAGTGCAGCTGGGGACAAAAAGGGTTGGTTTGTTGAACCTGATCCAATCCAGGTAAGTGTGTGTTGGTCAACAATCATACACAACGTGGGCCATAATTAGAGTTTGTTGACTATAGCTGAAATGGCGTGAAAGTAATTAAGAGTCCCATTGGGTTTCTAATTCTAATTCTAACCAAAGGAGAATTAGATGGACGTGGGATGTCTTCAAATACAATATGTAGTTGCTTGGTTTACATGTTGTAGCAGGAAGCAAAGTTGATCAAGCACA
This sequence comes from Chimonanthus praecox, assembly GCA_022113865.1. NCBI lineage: Eukaryota > Viridiplantae > Streptophyta > Magnoliopsida > Laurales > Calycanthaceae > Chimonanthus > Chimonanthus praecox. The sequence goes on along the minus strand of CM039089.1, from coordinate 49,268,691 downwards.
AACTGGTTGGGTTTTCTTGTAGGAGTTGTCACTTGTTCAGCACTGAAAATGACCATTTTATCCTTTAATTTTGGATTACTTAACCTTTGATTTGTGTATATTAGATGCGTTTAATAGAGTTTTTGAGTTTTGCAGTGTGTTTGTGAGAATATAAGAAAAATGAATTAAAATGCAGAAAAATAGGCCACAGTTCTATTTTTAGAAAGTTTGTAATTTTTTACCACCTAATTTGATTTTGGAATTATTGTAAATTATTATAATTCAAATCCGGATATGAGAGTTTGAATTATAATAATAATTTTTAGACTGTCTTAAATTGTAAAGGTGGTAGAAATTTATAAACACACAAATGGACCTACTGTTCGAGTCTGAAGTCTATAAGGCAAAGTCCAACAGAATTCCAGGCCAGATAAAAGTCCAAGTATGGGATCCAAGACAAAAAGACCAAGTGAGACTAGTGAATTTCGTTTGAATCATTGTGGAAGCAAGAATGAGAGAAAAAAGTGGGATTTGGATTGACCAATGTGAATTTTGGAAGGAGGAATATTTTGAAATAATTTCAGTATTTTGGCTATAACTTTTCACTCCGATGTCCAATTGTATTTATTCTTGTTGCGTTGGAAAGAAGACTTCAAGGGCTACATCTTTGTAGTTTATGATATTTCATGGAAGAATCCAATACAAGCATTTGTAAATTAAATACAAGAAGTACAAAATTAAAATGAAAATTTACAACTCTCACTTGTAAAATTCGAATGGTGCTCTTATCTTCTTGTCTTCTCTCTCCAGCCTTTGGTCCTCTTGAGCTCCAGGTCAAATTCAAATTCCATATTGTGCCTAGTGCTCTATTTATAGGCTCTAGGAATGAATGGATGGTTGGGATTAAATCTGGGTTTAAGTTATTAATGGAGGGCTAAGATTGGATCTAACTTAAGGTGGATGGATGGGATTTAAGATGGAAAAGCTAGGGCTACATGGTTGTTCACGAATTTAGGGTGGCTTGGCTTGGTGGTTAAGCAATGGTGGAGAAAAGATTGCGATTTGGAGTGAAAATAGGGTAGGATCGAAGTTTGCATGTGTGTTTAGGGTTTTATGAAATGCAATGCATGAATGGCTAAGATCTAAAAATGGAGTGAATGAATGGATGAGATTGTAGGTGGTGATTTGGAGGGTTGACTACATAGGGATTTTGAATGAGGTGGACACGATATGAGAAAATCGTGTGGAGGTGGAAAGATTGAGACGATGAGGTGTTTTGGAATTTTGGGAATGAATTTAGATGGGTTTTGGTCTAAGTGCATGGAGAAATTTCAGTGCAAAAATCGTGTGGAATGGAATAGGGTTGGGTGGTGATGTGTACATGACTCGCCATATGTGCATGGATAGGGTTTGCTTGCGTTCCAAGTTATTCTATATCTAGGGTATGATGGATGAATGGCTAGGATTAGATGAGATCTAGATTTAATGACTCTTAAGGTAATGTAGTTAAAATAAATTCTATAAAAGGTAAGTTTCCTAATGGAGGTTTAAGATTGAAAGGTTGATTGTGATGATGGGTGAATTGAATCGCCTAGATCTAAGATGATGAATGTATGCAATGGATATGGAACGGAGACTTTAGGGTTTTCCTAATTTTAATGCATGAAATGAATGGTCAGGATCTGAGATGGAGAATGGATGGTGTGGATTGACAAGGAGATGGACAAGGCTTTGGGCATGTGAATGGGTTATGAACTTTGGGTTTTGGATCTATAAATGAGCACATGGACCTCCAGTAGATCTTGAACTTGAGCTTTGAGGATTTGGGCCTTTGTTGGACTTTGAAGTGCACATTGGCCTGGCTTAACTATGATATGCGCATGGACTGCTTGTAGCCTAGCCCAATGATGGCTTGTGAAGCTTAGTTTGGCCCAATTGAAGTGGATCTCTGGCCCATGGATCTTGAATTTTAGCCTTTGCCTTTTGAATTGCATATTCTCCATTCCAGAATTTAATAATTAACTTCACCAGTTTAAAATCTAAACGATTGAATTAATCTAGACTTTCATAATGGATATAGACTAAACAATTTACATGAAAACCCTAAAAGTAGAGTGAATTTAATCATAAAAATTCTAGGTGTTCCAAATTAAGTTCTAAACTTGCAATTATCCACTGATTTGAGATTGTTTTCCTGTACTTTTCATTTTTAAGTACAAAACAAAGAAATGACATTAAATGCATGTGATATATACAAAATTGTAGGCTAACTAGTCTAATAATCAGGGGTAAAAATGTAATATTTCAGTGTTCAATACTAGGTTAGTCATTGAAACTCATATTTCGATCACACCTGGGAGTAGTGATTTTCGCTGCTGATTATTATTTGCTTCACAACCTGTTGTGTGTTCTATGATATCAAGAAATCCTACTTGTTCGGATTCACCATGTCAAGAAGTTATCACCTTCGTTGCTGACAAGTCGGGAATGGTGACTGGCTCCCTTCCAGTCCAACCCATCATGTAAGACGCTCCCTAGAAAAACATGACAGGCAGATAGAGCAGTTAATAGAGGCAACTACTTATCTTGTAATACCTTGCCCCAGATTAGGCGTGTTTTAGCTTAATAATTTTGTTTAACCGGTTAATCTCGAAGATTTTGGTTAGGGCTTTGAGGAAAGCCCAAGTTTGGCCCAATCTAAGCCCGAAAACTCAGTGATCCAGCTCTTCCAGCTGGAGGGACATTTTGTTAATTTACCACTTGTTGTGTATATTTTTATAAATATTGTTGATATGTGAATATTATTGGTGGATAATGTTCTTCTAAATAAAGGATTTATATTTCTGATTTTAAAATGAATTTATTTTCAGAAAATGGTATTTAAATCCTGCCTGTCAAAACCCCGAAAGGGAGTATTAATTATTTTAAAGGGTTTTGAAAATGAAATAATTTTTGAAATTAGTATCTTATGGTAGAACATTTTAAGAATGGTCTAGTTATTTCATTTCACCTCAAAATGATGTTTCTAAATTGTTTATTTTAACAATTATTTATTTAAGTAAATAGTGTAAATTTATGGTTTTTATTTAAATAAATGGTTTTTAGTAAGGGTTAAATTCCAAAATTTTTATGGGGATTACGATTTTTAAAACCCAACCTATCTGTAAGGTTGGATTAAATTTTTGAGCCCTTGAAATTATTTTTTTAGTTAAAAATCTAGTTTTTGACAAAATGGGGCCCGTATTGCAAAAATGGAAAATGTGGAGGGCTGAATTGCAAAAACCAAAAATTTACTGTAGCAGCGTGAGCAGCCACTGCATACGGCTGCATGCAGTGGCTGTCCGACCCCAAATCCCGGCCATTTCTCTATAAAAGCCGGCCTCAGTCTTCAGTTTTCACTCCCACCAATTTCTTCTCTCCCTCTATGGTCTCAACTGCCGTTTGAAAACCCTTTCTTTTTCTCTGTTTCCCTGATTTTTCAACAGTGAGCTTTTTGGGGAAAATTTTTCAACAGACCGAATTTCAGCTCAGGAATTCAATTCAAAGTAACCACTGCATTTCCCTTTCAATTTCGATTGGTTTTGAATCAAGAAATTTTGAATTTGGCTCTGTTTTCAGTGAGAAAAACCATTTCAAAGGTCTAAGGATTTCTATGGGTTTCTCGTACCAGTGAGCTTCCAGTGCTAAGATCGGATGATTTACTGAGTTTCAAAGCTCCATACCTCTCCCTATGGAAAGAAGACTCCCGGAGGAATCCATCGGACCGGTCAGATGTAAAAACAGAGTCCGGAAAATCTCTCATTTTCAAATCCGTTTTTCACTGTTTCCGGCCGTTCACTGTCTGTTACAGACATTGAACGGGAGGAAGAAGAAGAAGAAAAAAATATATATTTTTATTTGATATTATTGTTGCTTGTGATTTTTAATGTTGGCTCCCATTGAAAAAAAAAATAATAATAATAAATAAATGATTGAATAAATAAATATTATTATTTTATTCAAAAAAATTTAAAATTTAAAATTTTGTTAGATTATGTGATGTGATGATTATTAGTACCCCTTTTTGTTAATTAAAATTGTACTAATCCTCTTCTTTTATTACTTATAGTGTAAATACTATTGTATCCGCTTCCAGGCCGACCCTATTGGTGGTCGGGCACTGAGTGATTCACTTTCAGGCCGACACTATAGTCGGGCACTGGGTGACCTTGAGGTCTAACTCAAAATGTCAGGTCTGGTCCTATCCAGAAGACAGCCGAGAAGTGACCCGAGGATTTAGACCTAACTCAATAAGTCAATCTGGTCAATGCCCAGAAGACAATATGAGTTTTGGACTGAGCCCCTTTCTATATTATTATATTGTGGATTATGATAATTTAAAAATGATAGAAACCAAGTAGGAGACTCAATTCCATGAACCCTGGATATTTTGTGGGAAAACGTATGATTTCCAAATACTACGTATGTGTACGTATTTGTTATGTATTTTGATTGTGCACTTGTCTGTTTGTTTGAACAGAGACCGCGTAAACCACACATCACGGTGAGGGAACTTAACTCTGCAGATTTTGTAAACAGGTTTTATGATGAGATGAGTATTGAGGAATGAGTGGTTTCAGTTTTGATGAACCCATTCATGTGCCTATACATGATGCACTATGGTAAGAGTGCTGATGATGATTGTGATATTACGATATTGTTCGTATGAGTACGTAAGACTGCTTCCACGTACCTGGGCTATTGAACCAATATCGGCCATATGAGAGATGATTTATGTCTACTGGACCATGGGCGGACCATGCTGTCGTGAGTTGCTTACTTGAGGATGTCAGGTTCGGCTAAGTCAGAGCCGGAGATGTACTTGTAATGATGTATTTTGACTGTGTCGAGACTTAATACTGGTCTCAGCGTAGTCGACAGGCGTTATGGTGGATGATGGCAGTGTTTGATGATGTTGATGTATTACTTGAGATTATGCTTATTGTTATCGAGCATGTGATATTATTGAACTGTTGCTAACCTGTTATGTTTTTACTTAAACTGCATTGTTATATTTCCTTCACTGGGCTAGTTAGCTCACCCCACTCAGCTTTCAGGCGATGAACCTGAGGAGGAGGACCCTCTTTATCAGGCTTAGGATGGATAAGCTGAAGCGGTGTTTCGGGATTCCCCCTGAGGGGAATGTCCTTATCTTTTCTTGTTGGTTCTTGGAACCATTTGCTTTTATTTAGTACCGGATGTGGTACTTAATTTATTTCAATGTGATATATTAAACCGTTTGCCTTTGTAGTGGCTTGAGACTATGTTTTGAATGTATGAATGAATGGTTGGAGTCGATTGTTCATGATATTATGTTGATGTTATAATTATGTCTCTTTTGTGGGATAGACTTATGGTATGTGTTTGAGTCCACATGTTGGGATCATGTGTGACCTTTGGGCTTAACCGTTGATCCGTCCTAGTTAGAGTGCTCGTGTTAGTTTATCTTTCAAAAAAAAAAATCAGTCGCGTTCCGGGCCCACCCTTCCCGTCGGGGCGTGACAAATCTAATTAAAGAGGTTGCGGCACTACGGAAGCATACAAGCCAACACCCTCTCAGTTCGCCATCGGTGAGGTCCAGGTACTCCAACTATTCATCTTCTGAAGAAAGTTCAGATGAAAGCCTCTACCATCACAGGTACATGGAAAGACATGCATTCAGATAGCCTGAGGAGGCAACGAGCTACCCATTTCGCTCATGAAGAAGACATGGCTGAACAAGCCGAAACAGTTGACTCATATTTCTCTAGTGATGAAGAGGTTGATGATTTCGTGGGGATGGATTCCACGAGTGTGCAACTCTTGGAGATAGTGAAGGAACATCTAGTTCATTGTTGTGAACCTTGAGTGGATGACATGCAACACAGTGGCACAAAGGTCGAGGTCACCACTGAGTTTGTGTTTTGTGATGCTCATTCCACGAGAACATTGGGTAAGTAGAGACATTATGTTGATCCAATGTGGGAAGAACACCTAAACCAGTTGTCATCGCCTAGTATCTCGTCATACCTAGCAGTTCATGAAGCTACAATAGATACATGGGCAATAGAGGGATGTATCCGACAATTTGAAGCAAGCTTCATCTTGAAGCAGGAATTTGAGACACCCAAATATCATCCTAGGTCACAGTCCAGTGAGAAGCAATTAGAAGGTGCTACAGACACTAGTGGCAGAGATCGGTTGGTACAAGTTCGTACAATGGGTGTAGGAGATGACCGGTATCTTGTGGACTCAAACCATACCACCCGGCCATATGTTGACCCAATTTGGGATGGTTATGTGAGACAATCCTCACAACCTACTATCCTATCACTCTTAGTAGGGACCGAGGCGACATCTCCCGACGCGATAATCCCACAAAGTTTGGTTACACAACATGGTGTCATGTCAGGGGGAGGCATGGGGAATATATTATGATGCAATCGTACCCTTCAGCCATTAACCTCCTAAACTCGAGGACAAGTTTCTTCCGACAAGGGGAGTACGATATGGGCATTTGTGATGGTAAAGAGAATCGTGTTTTTGATCCAGGTCCAAGGCAAGCTTGCAAGGCCCAACATAGTAGACCTTGCAACCCAATAAATAATTTGCACCATTGTTATTTAAATTCTAGGATCAGTTATATATTAGATATGTTTAATTTTTAATGTATATATTAAGTAAATGGACCATTAGATTTTTAAGTTGCTAGAGTCGGTTACATTAGTAATATTTATTTATTTATTAAAACTGCATGTAACTTCGGACCGTTGGCATTAAACCCATTAATAACAATTTCTGTTTTTCCTTATTATAAAAACGATGGTATATAGCCAAGAGTGGGGAGGAATCATTAATGAAATAAATTTTGTTTTTCCATGGAAGTTTGGATGGTGATAATCCAAAGCCAAGAACAGCCAGTTGCAGCGATTTTGCAAGGTGTTGTTGAGTCCTGAGAAGTCAGGAACGTGAGGGTGGTTTGAAGACAAAATTCCAAACAACCAGGTCCTCCCAAAGTGTTGTGGCTGATTTGCACATCTACTTTGGGACCCAGGTAATCTTAACCTCTTCTTAAGTTAGGTATGAATTGAATCAGTCATCCAGGTTGTAAATTGTAAGGACCCTGGAACGTTAATCTGGAAACGTGAGATTGTGTTTAAACAATGTTTTCTTAAACTGATTTTAAGATAAACCCAGTTTTAGAATCTTGTTTCTAAAAGTGATTTTCCTTGAGGTTTTGGACTGATTTTAAACATTAGAAAACTGATTTTAGAACATGTTTGGCACTGTTTTATTGAGGCTCAAAACCAGTTTTAAGGGCTGAATTGAAACTGATTTTCATTGGGTAATTTTACCCAGATTTTTGGATCGTGTAACTGGGTTTTAGTTTCTGAAATGGGACTGGTTTGTGTGGAGTTTGGGCATCAATTGGTGACCAGTTTAAGTGTTTAAAACTAGATTTAAAATCAATCTGTTTAGATTGGTCTTTTTGTTTAGACTCAAAACTCAATTTTTTTTTGAATTCATGTGCGGGAAACTGCAGGATACTATTTTTATTGGATTGATAAAATGAATCAGTTCAATTTTCAAAATGCTGTTTGGACCTATTTTAAGAAGTTGAGAAGTTGATGAAGTTGGCAACCACTTGTGATTGATTTTCAAAAATTGGAAATCCCAAATTGGGCTGATTTTTGTGAGGGCTTTGTTAAAACTAATTGGGTCAATTTTGAAAATCCGTTGCATTGACATTGATCGATTTGATTCAATTAATTCTGATACTTATTTGAGTTCAGCTTTTACTGTTTGAGATTTGCGGGTTGCATTAAACTCATTAATTCTTTATTTACATGATCAAAATATTTGAGTTGTGTGATTGCTTCCGCTTTAGCGATTGAGTGGTGTATTTTATCCTATCTAGTCTGCATCGGTAGCAGTCAGGTCCATGAAAAACAATTTGTCAAGTACAATCTAAATAGACAGGATTTATGTTCAACGATGAAGACAACTATAAAACCAAATGCACAGATCAGAAATGACATGATTAGAACAAAACAGAGCAGTATATGAAACCAGTAATACCTTATGTAGGAAATGTCCCTGCTCTTTGACTTACCGCACAGTCATCTCAATGAACCACAGATGGGATCTTTAATTGCAGAGGATAAATTTTGAGGTAGGAAAAATAAAAGCCGTAAAGCAAATGAGACAGATGCTAACGAGATTCTGTGAAAACCATTTCATTGGCTTCCACTTGATCGCAACACTCGAACTTTTCATCCTTTTCGATGTCTGTGGTTCCTTGCACAAATCAAAACTTGTTCCTTTCATTCTCAATTCCAATGCATCTTACCAGAGCCCTGTTATCACTCCTCAACCTCTGCAATTGGGTCCCAAACTTCATGTACCTGAAAAGCTTCAACTGCACAAAGAAGATTATAACGAGTGAAGTAAAGAGAGAGAGGCAAGAAGGGATCCAACATTTCCGGCAAGTCCTTCCCTGAGAATGAATAGAGGAGGTGAAGAGAAGAGTGAGATAGAATCCATGGAATGCAAAAAAGAAGCAGCAGAGTTGGAAAACTTCGCGCTTGATGTTTTCCAGTCGAGTTTCTTTGATCGCGATTCGACGGGCGAAGACGTCCTCTTCTCTTGACCAGAGCTTCAGAAGCAGGAGATGGCCTGGGCTTTGGGAAATTTCCATTAGTGGGTGGTGTTGAATCAGTGAGGTATTGGTAGTGGCTAATAGATTTTGTTCTTGCCTGTGCTCTTTGTCGACAGGGATTTCGAGACATGTGAATCTTTCAGTTCTGCCATTATTAAAATCTAGAAGAGGAAATTTGCTGTCTGTGTTCTTTCGTACAGTGAAAATGCAGGAGAAAATTGCAGGATAGAAATTTCTAGTGAAATGAAAGAAACGAAATGTAAACAATAAAATTAGTAAAACAGAAAACACGAGAGGTGCGTTTGATTTTCTTTGTGAGAGGAGAGAATTTGCACTTGATTTTGAGTTTTTTGTTGGGACAAAATGAAGGGAAACTTCCAGTATTTGAAGTGTTCAGAGTACAGAGGATCGCTGAAACCTCTTAACTGTCATATTTGAATTATATTTTTTATACGGGGAGCCATATGTACAATTGACTTTACTAGCTGAACGCCCCTTTTATTTTTATTTTTCGTTCAAACCATATATCGAATGAATGGCCGGTTTGTGCTGTTCTCAGGCAACGGATGGAAGAAGAAGAAGAGGGGGCCCACCGTTGATGGAAGGTGGGACCCACCAAGTGAGATCGAAGTCAAGACAGGGCGACATCAATAGTGTTGGTTTGATGGAGATACAGTCCCAGAGCCAACCGATCTGACTGAAAATGTCCCAAAAATTGGATTTTGGGTGGTGTAGTAGAGATGCACGTCAAAAAAACCAGTCAAAGGGGCTCCACTTTTTCTGCCTTGCATCTCTACCGCACCACCCAAAACCCAATTTTTGAGACATTTTCAGCCAGATGGACTGACTGTGGGACTGTATCTCCATCAAACCAACACTATTGATGTCGCCGCTGCATTGGCTTTGATCTCACCTGGTGGGTCCCACCTTCCATCAACTGTGGGGCCCCTCCTCTTCCTCTTCCATCCGCTGCCTGAGAACAACACAAACTGGTCATTCGTTCGATGTATGGTTCGAACGAAAAAAATAAAAGGAGTGTTCGGCTGATGTGGTGGTTTTAAGTGGAAGGGCAAAAGAGTAAATTCCATCTACAATCTAAAATTGGGTGTCTCATAGCAGTAAAGTCGGGTGTATGTTAGCTCCCTTTTTATATTTATTTAATACATTAATAACTGAGACTTTGTATCCATCCAATCCAACGGTCAGGCATTTGTCATGTTAGGGCAACGAAATACTATGAGTTCATCATTACATTTAAAATAAAAATTTATTGAGTCATTTTAATATTTATTTTTAGAATAAAATATTAATAAATAATTATTTATTATTTAAATTCAAGAACAAATTGCTAAATGAATATAAAAAGTTGAATTTATGTTTAAAAAGAATACATAATATTTTTAATAATTTTAATTTATCATGAAGTGGATTCCCCATGAGACCTTTGTGTGTAAAAAAATACTTTAAAATTTTGTACTTTATATTCTTTAAATACAAATTTTTTTTAGTTAATTTTTAAAACTTGACTATTAATACCGCTTAAATGAGAGTTGAGCTCAAAAAGTGTAATATTTTATATGTGGAATGAAAATACAGATTGTATGGGAGTAAATTTTTATTTAACAAATATAGCTAAAAAGTTTAAAATTTTGAAAAACATAACTTGATTTTTTCAATCAATGGCTGCGTTTGGATGAGGGGTAAATTTTAAAAAGGTTACCCTTGATTAGGGGTCACCCTTGAGTAGGGGTCGAGTAGGAGTCACCCTTGAACAGGGGTTATCCTTATCTTCTTTGGTAATTCCAGTGGTAAAGTAAGAACTGACCCTAAGGGTAAAAAATCTTGTTTGTCAACTATAAGGGTAACCTGATATATTAAATTTTTTATTAGAATTAATAATTTTTATTAAATTCAATATAATTAAAAAATAAAAATAAAATTTTATAAAACATAATTACTAAATAATATTCATCAATTAAAAAAAATTTAAATATTTTTGCTCCATAGGTGCAAAGAGGGGTAATATATTAATAATTTTATTAAATTCATATAATATAAAAATAATAAAACATGATTACTAAATAATATTCATCAATTAAAAAATCTTTTTGCTCCATATGTGCCAAGAGGGAGGTAAAGAGGGGTAATATATTAACAACTTTATTAGAATAGATAATTTTATTAAATTCATATAATATAAAAAATAATAAAACATAATTATTAAATAATATTCATCAATTAAAAATATTTTAAAATATTTTTGCTCTATAGGTGCAAAGAGGGGTAAATAAGGATAATGATGGTTTAGAGGGGTAAAGAAGGGTAATAGGTGCAAAGAAGGGTAAAGAAGGTTTAGAGGGGTAAAGAAGGGTAATAGGTACAAAGAGGGGTAAAGAGGGATAAAGAAGGGTAAAAAGAGTTTAAAGGGGTAAATAAGGGTAATAGGTGCAAAGAGGGGTAAAGGGGGTAAAGATGTAACACTCCAATTTCTCAATAATATGAATATTTACGAAAATGCCACTGGATTGGTGAATTTAATAAATATGATTGTAAATAAGAAAATGTTGGGGCCCATTGTTCAAATTAAGACCATAAGAACATATTATAAGGGTCAATTTATCATGAATGGGTAATGAACGTCAAATTGGGTCAAAATGGTTAATTGCGTCAAAGGACCCAATTGGGACGCAATGAGTCATAATGGACTTGTTTGACCATTGGGTAAGCCCAAATTTAATAAGGTTAAGCTGAAATGATTGGAAACTAAATAGAGCATAAATGGGTAGGCTTGAGGAACATATGAAAATCACATGCAAATGGCTAAAACAACCCATAATTGGGTCATGGCGTCAAATTGGATCCATGGGCTAAATGGGGACCCAATGGGTCGGGTTGACCATGTGGACCATGGTTGACCGTGTGGACCCTCAAGTGAGCTCAAATATGAGTTAAATCAGGTTGAGTTGGGACTGAAGTGAGTTGGAATTAAATCAAGTAATGAGTTGACTCAAGTGCATTAAATGAAATGCATTAAGTATAGTGAGTTGGGTGAGTTGAGTTGGAAATCAAAGGGACCTTGAGTTCAAGTGAGTCAAATGGATATGAAGGGGTGTCTTGATCTCAAACATCACCAAGGAAACAAGTCCCACACGTTGGGAGTGAAGGGGTGCCTTGGCCAAGCCAAGGGTCACCATGGTTGGGGCGGCTTTAATGATGAAAGATGGAGGGGTTTTTTCCATCTCATGAGATGCATTGGTTGATACCAAGAGATGCATCGGTTGGTGCCAAGGGATGCTTTGGTTGGCACCAAATGCCTCCTTGGTTTGATCAAAGAGTAATGAGAGTAAATGAATGCATATGGGGCTGTTTAACAAAAGGCATACACCACCATACTTGGCCGATTTTCATTCCAAGGAAACCATAGACTTTTATCTCTCTCTCTCTCAAGAACACCTCTCCTTGGCCGAACCAGTAGTGGTGTCTTCACCAATTGATCAAGCACAAATTCGGCTAGAGACTAAGGAAGAAGGAAGGAAACGAAAGGGAAGGAAGTAAAGAGCAAAGGCAAGAAGAGAAGCAAAGGAATTTGGTAAGTATTTCCATTGAATTTTGTTTAATAAAATGGGATAAATGGAACATGATTTGGCCATGGGATGGCCTAATCTACCAAGGGTATGGAGTATGTATATTGAGGTTTAAAAGATAGAAAACATGGACCATAGGGTTCGGCCGCTTTGGTTGGCCGAACCCCATGAAATGTTATAGTCATGTTGATGGTTTTTGTAAGTTAAAACCATGCAAATGATAGATTGTTTTATATGTTTAAATTAGAACTAAGATGCAAGTTGAAAAGGTTTAAATCATGGATTTGAGTGTCATGTTTTGGGCCATGGAATGGCCGAATGCATCAAGGAATTAAACCTTGGATAAAGGTTGTTTGAAATGGTAAAAATGTATCATTGGGTTAGGCCACCTTGGTTGGCCGAATCCCATGAAATTTATTTGGTTAGATTGATGGTTTTGAAGTCTACAAACCATACAATACTATGGTGGTTGTTATATGTTTTAATGAGATACAAATTATATGTTAAGAGGTTTAAAATTATAGGCCATATGGTTCCGCCTATTGGGATGGCCGAACCCTATGAAATGGTATGATAATTTTATGGTGATTTGTGATGGTCTTTGACGGATAAAAACCATGCAATATCATGGGGCTTTTATGTGATTTAAATGGAGATATGGTTACTGTTTTGGGTCAGCCATTGGATGGCTGAACCATGTAGTTATCATGATTAAAAAGTAGAGCCTAAGTTAAGTACATGTGATGGAGTCATTGAACCAAAGGAACCACTGGGTTCGGCCATGTGTAGGGCCGAACCCCATGGACCATTAAGTGGGCATTTGGATTCAAGTATATGATTTAAAATTGTTAACTGTTTTTGTAATGTTTTAAAGGGTTTAAGTTATGACTTTATGTTGAAATATAATGAATAAAAGAATCATTGGGTACGGCCATATGCATGGCCGAACCCCATGGAGTAGTTTGGTGGATGAAAGTGAGGATTGGAACTAAGGTAGATTCATTATGAACTATGGTCTATTAAGGAAAACTAAATAAGGCTTAGCCTAATGGCATTATGGTAAATAGGTGTGAAAGGAGCAAAGAACTTAAAAGAGGGGATCAAACCAAAATTGTGAGGTTCAGCCATGTGGTATGGCCGAACCCCACCAAGTGATATTTAGTGGTTTGAAGTGTTAATAAATTATTTGGATGGTGTTAATCCAAAACAAAAGAGATCAAGTTAAAGTGGGTGACGTTCGGCCATGGGTATGGCCGAACCCCACAAGATGATTTATGGGGGTTTTTGGATTTAGTTAATCCGATGGAATATTGTATTGACTGATTGACATGAAATAAGGTAACGGAACTTAAACGGCATGCGAGTCGTGATCGGGTGAAGCTAAAAAAGAACGGACACTTAAGCGAAGTTTCCGTAGGTTTCCTACCTACTTGTAACCACTGTTATATTTGGTTTATCATGTTTTTATGAGATTTGTTGTTATTGAAATTATGTTTCAAATTGGTTTGAATGATGATATATGTATTTACAAAGCACATATATAAACATTGACATCTCATGCATGGCATGGGGTGATGATTATAGAACAACTTAATGATGAGAGTCCTATCTAGAGGAAATGAGGAGTACTCTGGATTATCTGGACATGAGTGTTCTATACAGAGGAAATGTGGAGTACTCTGGCTTACTTGGACATGAGAGTTCCATTCAGAGGAAATGTGGAGTACTCTGGATTACCTTGACGTGAGAATCCCGTCAAGTGATGGCTATGTATACTTCTGATGGGTGAGACTCATTACATTTGCACTTACATACATGGCATTGATTTTAGATGTTTTCGTTGATCATATATTATGATATATGCATGTTTTATATACTAACCATGTGGTAGCCTTAATCGGAAAACCTACTGGGCGCATTGATCTAACGCTCTAATTCTATCCTTAGAAGATAATGCAGGAAAAGGAAAAGGGAAAGAGAAGGTCGTGGACCTGGAGGGGAGCCAAGCTTAAGCGCTTGATTATGGGAATGGAATTATATTTACTATCATTTGAACTACATTTTATGGACATGTAATAACTAGTAACTTTCCTATGGTTTGTTTATGGTTTGATATCGGAATGCTTGGTTTAAACAGATTTTAATGGAAAACTTGTACTTGCTATCTATTCAGTGTAATTCCGCAATTTGTCTCGTATTATTCCGCATGACTTGTTTAGTTCCATGTGTATGTTGTTTATCATGGTTTAGTCCATGCACACATGGGTGACCAGTTAAGGGTCGAACTTAGGTAGTCCGAACTTAACTCGCGTCGTGACGTCGTCCGCCCTCTTCCGGTGTTATTATATTATTATTTAAAAAAAAAAATTAGACTCTGATTTTCGGAAAGGGCGGGGTGTTACAAAAAGGGTAATAGGTGCAAAGGGGGGTAAAGAGGGGTAAAGAAGTGTACTAGGTGGAAAGAGGGGTAAAGGGGTAATAAGTGCAAAGAGGGGTAAAGGAGGGTTTAGAGGGGTAAAGAGGGTAAAGAGGGTTTTGGGGGTAAAGAAGGGTTAAGAAGATTTATTAGAATTAATAATTTTTACTAAATTTATATAATAAAAAATAAAAAATTTATTAAACAATATTCATCAATTAAAAATATTTTAAAATATTTTTGCTCCATAGGTGCAAAGATGGGGTATGGAGGGTAATTTATTAACATTTTTTATTAAATTCATATAATATAAAAAATAAAAATAAAATTTTATGAAACATAATTAATAAATAATATTAATCAATTAAAAAATATTTTAAAATATTTTTGCTCCATAGGTGCAACGAGGGATAAAGGGGGTAAAGAAGGGTAAAGAGGGGCCAGGATTTCATGAAAACCCTCATGCTCCAAGGGGTATTCATAAAATGAGGTTGAGGGGTAAAATTTTGAATTTTTACCCTCACCCCTCTATTATCAAACAAGGGTAAAGGGAGGTAAAGCCCCTGTTACCCCCGTTACCCCATCCAAACGCAGCAGTGTATTCTTTCTTGAGTCCCATATCCGATCATGGAACTTCCCATTTATGGTATATTTTGAATGTTAAATGTCTTTAATGATTAAAACAGTAATTTAAAATTATGGTCATTTTTGTTGAAGCCATAGTTGTTAGATTTGTTTTGAACCATGTTCTTTGGTCTTTCATTTAAAAAAGAAAATATAAGAATTTAAAAAATATAATAAATTATAAAAAGGTAAAACTTATAAAATGTTGCAATTAATTGTTTTTATCATTTAAGACTAATACCATTAAATACCTTTGTATATGTGTAATCTCAAGTTATAACAATGGGTGATTTCAAATCTCAATTTCAATGAAGATTGAATTTTATTATAATTTGACAGTTTAAAAATTTAGACGGTGTCTGATTTTCCCATACGTTAATCCAAAAAAAAAAAAGATACAAAATATATGAAGGAATTTGATGTCCAAAGAATTAAGAGGGAAGACAATTTTTCCTTAATTCTTTGGGTACGATTTTTGAAGTCCAAACCTATACGCTTTTCACTTAAAATTAGTTCCGGAGTTCATAAAATTCAAAGTAGATAAATTTTGATATTTTGTTTGTAGAAATCAATCGAGAAACGGCCTCATTTGAAAAAAAATCCCTCTTAGCTCAGAGATTCCATAAGATCGTCCAAACAAATGCATTTTACATTGAAATAATCGACCGTCCGAACGAACGAAAATGAACTGAATGATCGTTCAGACGATGGGACTCAATTTCAGTTTTTAAAAAAATTAAAGGACAAAATGGTAATTTTACTCTAAATTTTAAAAAATAGTGCCTCCTGTCATAAAAACAAAGTGTCTAGATAGCCACCCTAGATCTAAAAGTTGGTAGACCTTTCAACCGATCTAAAAGATTTTTTACATACTTTAGATTGAGCACAACATTCACAATAGATTTAGTCATCTTATTTTCAATTTTAGGAACAAAACGAATTGAATCATTCTATCTATAGTTTTCCTACTGGCATAACCTAGTCTAAAATGTCATACATCATTCAACTCACTCAAATAAGAAGAACGAATAGTATTATTCATAACATATAAAGCATACACCTTGTTCTTAGCATAATCTTTTCCGACAAATGACCTTTTCTTAGTAATGATCACTTTGTCGAAATCAAACCTAACACAAAAATCATGCTGATTGAGCAAATAGCCTCGGAGTCAATCCACCATCCTTTGTACTCATTCGCCATGAAAGCTTAGAGATCATATGTAAAAACTAATAAATTGTGTATTATTTAATAATTAAACTATTACATGTATTTATAGTGTCTAATCGATCCTATGGTATCTCAATCAGAGTCAAACTTTTAACCTAATTCTAAATCAAATACATCTCTAAATTAGAGATAAATTCAAATTTATATTCCTAATTATATAAGAACTCTAATTATTCTAATACCCTAAATATATTCCAACATTCATCATCAATAAAATTTTCTTCCTTTTGTTAACCCTTTTCATGTCTGCGTAACTTAGCAACATGCCCATTTTATCCACATACATAACATTTGCCCCACTTCTTCTTTAAAATCTCCACATTTCTTAGGATGCTGCTTAGAACCAATCTTGGAATAAGATTTACTTTTCTTATTCCAAGATTTGTTCTTATTAGGCCCTTTCGTAAAAGCATTTATCTCTTTTTTTCTTCTTTTTCTTTAAGTATATGATCTTTTTCTTTCAAGGAGCTTAATTTCTTAATTTCCTCCTCCTCACACTTGTCTGTTTGACGGGCTTGTTCTTCAATTTGTAAGTGTCGAAGCAAACCATGTATATTATAGATTTTCTTTTTATGTTTCAATTTTTGTTGGTAATCACTCCAAGAAGGCGGTAATTTGCCAATAATTCTTGGAACTTGAAAATTTTCAGACATGGTTCACCACTACGGGCAATCTCTTGAGCAATTCATTGCATTTCATGAAGTTGCTCAAGGACTGGTTTACCATGCGACGTACTAAATTCCACAAAATTATCACTTAAAAAGGAGCGATTATCAGCATCTTCAGAAACATACCTGGCATCCCGCGCATACCACAATTCTAGTGTTGCTGAATAGAAGTAAAAGAGTTTGAGAAGCCCATTAGATATCGCATTGAGAATGATGTTTCTACACACGTAAGCAACATCATACCATTTAATTTGATGCTCCATCGCCATCCATTGGTAGTACTTGAGGATGGGGGTAAAAAAATCGGCCATGATATTGGCGATATGAATTTTTTTTTTTTCAAAATATTGGGTTTTTTAATTAAAAAATAAAAAAAAGTAAAAAATAGAACATTTGCCGGTTTGCCCGAGAAGTTAGGGGAAGACTAAAGATTTTTTGCTCACAAGTACGCGTGGGTTCGAACCCCACAACCAGCAATTTATATCATTATTGCTCAAAAAAGTAAAAAATAAGCCTATTTTTTTTATTTTTTTATATCGGTGATATCGTGGTCGATATATCGATCAATATCATTAATATGACCAGTGTATGGTATGCGTTAACCGATATTTAATATGTTGGAATATGGCTCGACTCCACCAAAAAGGAAAGCCTGTGATTTTCTTAGAGAAAATCTTGGGGCACTAACGTGGGACTCCTAATCTCTTTAGGAAATTGCTATATGCAATTTTGGTAACTTGCTTAAGCCGAAGGACATGGGACCCATAGCGAAGTTAGGCAATTGCTTATGTATGTGGGTTGATGCTTCACTATATAAGGAGGGACTTTACACGGCATTCAGTAAGGACATCGAGAGAGAAGAACCAAAAGGGGACGACCTTTTGGCCGTGGGCTTCTATGGCTATGTGCACAAGGGACACTCATGCTAGAGGTGTGTGTGGTGTCTTCCAATCAAGGAGATGTGCCTTCAAGAAGGAGCCGCAGATCTGATACTGTCTGGAGGACAGCTCGATGGCTGGAGAGGGGCGGAAGCAACAGTGCAGTACCACTAAAGATCTGGGTTTTCAGATCTGTGAGTGACAGCCAGCAAAAGTACGGCTGGAAAGACGAAGCTCCATCGCCAGAGCAGAAGTGTAGATCTGTGTGTGTGGAATACACCATTATCGGAGACGCTCGCATTTGAGAAACATATCGGGAGTTGCTCGTAGAACGCATGAAGCGTAGAGGGAGCAACACGGAAGTTGAGTTCACTATTCTGGATAGGAGAGAGATTCACATCAACTGAGAGGTGACGTCGGTGTGTTGTATACATGGGTGTACAAGGGGCTCGGGACGGGCTCATGACTCAAAGGAGTTATTAATATTGTACATGTATCTTTTATAGTGAATATTTTGTCGCTCCGTGGATGTAGGCCAGGTGGGCCGAACCACGTTAAAATATTGTGTTGTGCTGTATTTTTATTTTCGTTCGATTTTTCTTTTTTCCGCGCGTAATGCTAACATAATACCTGTAACACCCCGCATTTTCAAGCTAGGGATATATATGGAAATTGCCATTGAAAGGGTGAATTAAAAAGATATGAACCTTAGATGGGTAAATGTTGGGTCAATTGACCAACGGATGGTAGATGTGGATCAATGGAAATAAATGGGTAAGAATTATTTAATTGGGTCAAAGTTCAATTGGGACCCAATGGATCATATATGAGCTAGTTAGAAGTGAATGGGTAAGGCTTGATAATTGGGTCAATTGGTCAATTAAGACCCAATGGATGTTGTATATGGTTTAAGAGAATCAAATGGGTGAAGCCACATTTAAATGGGTAAGTTACATGTAAATGGGTAAACTACCTTAAAATGGGTAAGTTACATGTAAATGGGTAAGCTACCTAAAATGGGTAAGTTACATGTAAATGGATAAGCTACCTTAAAATGGGTAAGCTATATGTAAATGGATAAACTACGTTTAAATGGGTAATTGACATTTAAATGGGTCATGGCGCCTATTTGGGTCAAGAAGTTCAATTGGGACCCAATGGGTCTAGCTTGACCATGTTGACCACATTGACCATGTGGACCATCAAGTGAGCTAAAAGGATTGAGTTAAATTATGTTGAGTTGGGGCTGAATTGAGTTGGAAATGAATCAAACAATTGAGTTGACTCAAGTGCATTAAATGAGTGGTATTAAATGGGTGAGTTGAGCTAATGAGTTGAATGAGTTAGATTGGAAGCCATGGGGACCTTAAATTCAAATGAGTCAAGTGGGGAGATGAGGAGTTGTGTTGATCTCAAAGACCCCAACGCAAAGTTCCACACGTTGGGTACTTGGGAGTGGTATCCCATGCATAAAAGTTAATGGAATGAGATAAGATTTACATGGGGAGTTTGGAGGGTTTCCATCTCATAATGGAAACCCAAGGCCCAACGTTGGGGAGATGGAAAGGTTGCATGATCTCAAGCCAAGTGTCCCATAGTTAAGCCATGAGACTCCTTGGTTACACCAACATTCATGAGGGGTTGAACTTGTTTCAAGGATAAGTAATGGCATACACGTTGGAGAGTTAGCCCATGCTTAAACTGCAATGAAGGTGGGCTGATTAATGGGAGTGCACAAACCACAATGAGATAGGATTTTCCATCTCATGGAATGAAACCCAAGAAGCACAATCCAAGATGTACACGTTAGGAATGCCAAGGGATGCCTTGGTTTGTGTCAAAGGTTTCCTTGGTTAAGCCAAGGGACACCTTGAACAAACCAAGAAGTAAAGAGGGGAAAGGGAAAGGACTTAGGCTAATTATAAAAGGGGTACAACCAAGGGGCACTTTACACCCCTTGGCCGACCCCTCCATTGAGGAATTTCCATCTCATTCTCTTCTCTTCTCTCTTCCACTCTCTCCCACGTTTTGCCTTTAGAGGACCAGTAAAGCATCAAGGAAGGAGAAGGATTAAGGATGGAATTGAAGGAAGTTGGGGCTGATTTCAAAGAAATACTACAAAAGAGGAACACTACATCATTTGGCCGAATTTTACATCTCAAGAAGCATTGAGTTTCATCTATCTCCCTCTCTGAAAACCTACCTCCTTGGCCAAACCAGCCCTTGTTGATTTCATCATTGATCAAAGCTCACAATCGTTTAAAGGATCAAAGGAGCAAGAAGGGAGGAAGGAAGGATCAAAGGCAAGAAGAGAGGCTAAGAAGATTGGTAAGTACTCCATGAAATTTGGTTAAATAAATTGGTTAAGGGAGCATGATCCGGCCATTGTATGGCCGAATCTATAAAGGGTTTAAATTATGGATGACGATGTTTATAAGGGTAGAAACATGGATCATAGGGTTCGGCCACTTTGGATGGCCGAACCCCATGAAATGATTTGATTATTTTGATGGTTTTTGAGGAGTTACAAACCACGCAATGTTATGGAGGTTTTTAGGTGTTTTAATTGGAGTTAAGATTGATGTTTTGGGTCGGCCATTGGATGGCTGAACCATATTATTGTTATGGTTAAAATATTGGGTATGAACCATGCACAAATGATGGAATGATTGAGTCAAGAGAACCATAGGGTTCGGCCATGTGTTTGGTCGAACCCCATGGACCATTTTATGGGTATTTGGATTTAAGAATATGTTTAGAAATCATTGATGGTTCTACGATGCTTTTAAAGGGTTAACATAGATGGAAAAATGATAGACTTGGATGGTTAATGTTTATAAAAAAGAATGGCAAAAAGGAGAACCAAAACCAAAGGAGTGAGGTTCGGCCATGGTGTATGGCCGAACCCCACCAAGTGCTATGTATGGTGTTTGTTTTAAAAAGGTCTAAAAATATTTCAATGGATGGGGTTATGAGAACCATTCTTTGATGGATAAAGGTTTTGATGGATAAAAGGAATTATAGGGTTCGGCCATGTGTAGGGCCGAACCCCATAGAGTGACAATGGTGGATGGTTAAGGGCTAGATAATTAGATGGATGGATTGATAATTAGTCTTTTGTATAAAGGATTAAAAGACTAACTTAAAGATGGTGAGGTTCGGCCATGTTGTATGGTCGAACCCCACTAAGGTGGATTTGTTGTGGACTTTGATTACTAAGCAAAAATTAAACAAGGGTTAGTCTAGTGGCAATATTGTAAATATGGAATGAAATGATCAAAGGAATTGAAAGAGGGGTCAAAACCAAAGTAGTAAGGTTCGGCCATGTTGTATGGCCGAACCCTACCAAAGTATGTTTGTAGTTGGAGGTGTTCTATGATGTTAATTAAATAAAAAGAAAGATCAAATACAAGTGGGTGAGGTTCGGCCATGGGGTATGGCCCAACCCCACAAGTTGGTTTTTGGGACTTAGATTTAATTGGAAATTAAATGATTAGTATCCTAATTTGATATATATCACCATATATATATATATAAGGTGATGGGACCTCACAAACGGTGCAAGATCGTGAGCGGTTGCCGGATTAAGAAACAAATGACACTTGAGTGGTCTTTTGGTAGGATTCCTACATCATTGAAACCATGGATATGTATTATGTACTTTTGATGATTTTATTTCATGTTTGATAAGTTATTTTGGAATCAAACAATATGTTGCAATTATGGGATTTTCATGCTATGTTTTGTAATATTCTGTAGCATGTTGACATTTGCATCTCATGCATGGCATGAGAGAGATGTTATGTAATCGGAGCCCACATTCCGTCGAAATGTCCGTGATACAACTGTGGGGGCCTCCTTAGGTGATGAGAGTCCCACCAGGAGGAAAATACCTTGATGATGAGAGTTCCATCAAGAGTATACCATATGTTCTGCGACCTTGGTGATGAGAGTCCCACCAGGAAGATACCTTGATGATGAGAGTTCCATCATGAGTATACCATGTGTTTTACGATGGGAGGGATTCATTGCATATGATAGCATGGCATGGCATTCAATCGCATGATTATGATCTTTATTATCATGCAAGGTTTCTGGTTTTCATCTGTATGATTGGATCTCTATTATTATACATGATTTTGGATACGATGTTTTATAAGTATGATATGGTATATTATATCTGGATTTTATATACTAACCCATGTGTTAGCCTTAATCGGAATACCTACTGGGCGCGTTGTCTAACTCCCTACTTCTACCCTAGTGGATGACAGAGGAAGGGAACGGAACGAGGACGTGATTGGAGCCAAGCATTGGAGCTTGGATTTGTGCTTGGATGATTAATTCATATGTTGTTTATGTTATTCGGAATTGTAATAACGTAGATTTATTTGTCATGGATTGGATGGTTAAAGTTTGATATTTAAGTGATGTTAATATCTATTAAGTGATAGATGTACTTTTGTTATCTCATATGGAATAGGATTGTTATCCTATTGTTATTCCACATATAAGTTTTATTCTGCAAGTTAGTTTGAGTACGTGTGAACTATTTTAATGGACTTGGTCCACGCACACGTATGGTTGGCCAGTTAAGGGTCGGACTTTGGAAGTCCGGACTTAGTTCGCGTCGTGACGCTCCCCGCTCTCTTCCACTTTACTTATTTATTTTTTTAAAAAAATAGACATTGATTTTTGGAAGAGTGGAAAAGGGCGGGGCGTTACAATACCATGCTTGATGACATAGAATGTGTAGCACATAAGCCACCCTTTACATCCAGCATAAAGTAGACTTTCATCTGCCACCGTTAGAAGGTAGTGGCTTCAAAGATCTCCAATTTCTCTAGATCGTTCGGATAGAACTTTTATTTGAACGCCATTGATAAAGAAGAAAATTCTTGTGAAAATTATAAATGAACAACAATATAATTTAAGAAGTGAAAAAAGAGCAAGGTGCACTGTCATAATGTTGTCTATAAGACAACAATTCTCCCATTATATGTTGGTAGACTTATTAAAAATGTTGTCTACTTCAGCTCATTGGTCTGCACCCCAATAAATAGAGAACTAAATGTCTAAAAAGAATTGACAGAGATTAGAAATTGAGAAGGAGAGAAAGACAGAGCACTTTGTTTTTCATATGATCATTCGATTGTCGACCCATCTTATTTATAGATGAGAAACGACACCGGTCGAATTGCAAACTTTAATGCCTGCGACCGTTTTCCCAGCCTCTCTCTGTCAAATGATAAAGTTTGTGACCGTTTTCCCAATCTCTCTCCCAAACAGTTAAGAGACTTTGAATTCTTTCTTTCTTTCTTTTTATTATTAATATTATTATAAAATATATTTTTATTTTATTTTTCCCAATCTCTTGAACTAGACAAGAATGGAGCCTCAAGCGATGGAAAACATATGAAAATGGATGGGTTGAGAGGGTATTTAAAGATCACACGTTTCACCCAAATTTCCTACGAAGTGAGACCTCAAAGTTACCATAGAAAATAAAATTTAAATATCAAGTTCAAATGTTTTGGTTTGCCCCCAAAATTTAAAAAACAAGCATTTAAAGAAAGAATTTTGAGTTTTTCTATCAAGAAAACAATGTCAAATTTTAATTGTAATTTTTTTTTTAAAAAAAAATACTATAACACAAGGTATTTATGGAAGTAATGACGGAAGAGGGTATTGATTTTCTAATGTGCAGGCCTGAAAGAGCAGGCAACTACCCATGCAAATTGGAAGACTAGTCTCTCTCCCTCTCTTTCATTCTTATTGTTTTTCCAACGTTTCATGTTAATTTCTGATGCGGGCATCCAGAGACGTAGACAGAATTTTAATTTTGACCCGGGCGGGTGCATTATCAAATTAGCAAGTTCAGGCCCCAAGTTAAAAGATCAAAATTATATCTTCGATCCAGGTGGGTATCCGAGTCAGAAGATTTGGTGTAGTGGATCCAAAGCAAGTCTAAGAACAGGCCCAGCAGAGCAGGCCCAATGGCTAAAGAGGTGCTGACAGTTGTGAATTAGAATCCTAAATCAACTAGGATTTTAATTAAATTAGGAAAATTTCTTTGTGTTATTTTCTAGATTTAGAATTTGTTATTTTCATAATTGGAGGGTCGGCTCCTTGTTACTTGTTAAGATAGGACTCTCTTTCTTTGTTAAGGTAGGACTCTCTTTCCTTTTTAAGGTAGGACTCTCTTTCCTTGTTAAGATATGACTCTCTTTCCTTGTTAAGATAGGACTCTCTTTCCTTGTTAAAGTAGAACTCTCTTTCCTTATTTTAGGTTAGGATTTCTTATAAATAAGATTGTAATCAGCCCCTTGAGAGCGGGGAGATTATTTTGATCAATAAAATTGTTATTTTGTTTAGCAAAACGAAGGACTGTTTTGTGAAGATTTAAGTACAAAACGAAGGACTATTTTGTGAAGATTCAAGTGCAAAACGAAGGACTGTTTTGTAAAGATTGAAGGGTTATTCAAGATATTATTCAAGCTTCCGCTATAATTTGAGGTTGGGTATTCTTAATCCTACCTAGCCTGCATCAGAATGGCTATCAGAGCTTCGGAGTCAATTGAGACTCATCCTTCGATCAGGGGTTAGTTATGACAAGACGTGACCGCCTTCGTATCCGACAAGCCAGGAATAGTGACTGGTTTCATTCTAGTCAGAGTCGTCATGTGAGACACGCTCTAGAAGATGATCGAGTTGAATTCTCTAAAGACCGCGACAGGCAGTTTGTTTGGTTATATGAGTCCTGTGTTAATCTACAAAGAGAGATTGCGGCTCTAAAGAATCAAACAAGCCAACACCCTTCTACTTCACCATCAGTGAGATCAAGGTACTCCAGATACTCATCTTCTGAAGAAAGTTCAGATGACAATTCAAATCAAAGTTCAGATGAAAGTTCAGACGAAAGTTTCTACTATCACAGACATAGGGCAAAACATGTCGTCCGACAGCCTGAGAGAAGGCAACGATTCGTCCGATTTGCTGATGAAGTACACACGACTGCACAAGTCGAAATTGTTGACTCAGATTCCTCTAGTGAGGAAGATGTCAATGATTCTGTGGAGAGGGACTCCATGAATGTGCAACTCTTGGAGATGGTACAGGAACATCCAATTCATATTGGTGAACCCCGAGTGGATGACATACACCACAATAGCACAAAGGCCGAGGCCATCAATGAGTTTGTGTTTTGTGATGCTCATTCCGCTAGAACATTGGGCGACTATAGACCTTATGTTGATCCAATGTGGGACGAACACATGAACCAGTTGGTTACACCCAATATCTCACCCATTTTAGCAATTCATGAAGCTACGGTAGATACAAGTGCAACAGAAGGATGTATCCAATAGTTTGAGGCAAGTTCCATCTTGAAGCAGGAACTTGAGACACACCATCTTGAGCCACAGTCTAGTGTTCAGCAACGAGAAGATGCTAGTGATAGAGGCGACAGAGAATGGTCAGTACAAGTTCGTACACTAGGAGTTGGAGATGATCGACATCTTGTGGACTCAGACCACACCATCCGGCCATATGTCGACCCTATTTGGAAAGGTTATGAGAGACAATCCTCAACACCTACCATCCAGTCACTTTTGGTAGGCCCCGAGGCGACATCTCCTAAAGCGAGTACTCCACAACGATTGAGTATTTAGCATAAGGAAATTTCATTAAAGCATATGAGAAAGACTATGAGAAGACCGCACCCTTCGTCGATGAACCTTATAAACTCGAGGACGAGTTTTCTCCGAGAGCGGGAGTATGATGCGGGCATCCAGAGACGTAGACAGAATTTTAATTTTGACCCGGGCGGGTGCATTATCAAATTAGCAAGTTCGGGCCCCAAGTCAAAAGATCAAAATTATATCTTCGATCCAGGTGGGTATCCGAGTCAGAAGATTTGGTGTAGTGGATCCAAAGCAAGTCTAAGAACAGGCCCAGCAGAGCAGGCCCAATGGCTAAAGAGGTGCTGACAGTTGTGAATTAGAATCCTAAATCAACTAGGATTTTAATTAAATTAGGAAAATTTCTTTGTGTTATTTTCTAGATTTAGAATTTGTTATTTTCATAATTGGAGGGTCGGCTCCTTGTTACTTGTTAAGATAGGACTCTCTTTCCTTGTTAAGGTAGGACTCTCTTTCCTTTTTAAGGTATGACTCTCTTTCCTTGTTAAGATAGGACTCTCTTTCCTTGTTAAGATAGGACTCTCTTTCCTTGTTAAAGTAGAACTCTCTTTCCTTATTTTAGGTTAGGATTTCTTATAAATAAGATTGTAATCAGCCCCTTGAGAGCGGGGAATATTTTGATCAATAAAATTGTTATTTTGTTTAGCAAAATGAAGGACTGTTTTGTGAAGATTTAAGTACAAAAC
This sequence comes from Chimonanthus praecox, assembly GCA_022113865.1. Classification (NCBI taxonomy): domain Eukaryota; kingdom Viridiplantae; phylum Streptophyta; class Magnoliopsida; order Laurales; family Calycanthaceae; genus Chimonanthus; species Chimonanthus praecox. Next base: position 49,242,249 of record CM039089.1, on the reverse strand, counting down.
GAAGGACTGTTTTGTGAAGATTCAAGTACAAAACGAAGGACTGTTTTGTGAAGATTCAAGTGCAAAACGAAGGACTGTTTTGTGAAGATTCAAGGGTTATTCAAGATATTATTCAAGCTTCCGCTATAATTTGAGGTTGGATTTTCTTAATCCTACCTAGCCTGCATCAATTTCATTGCATATAATCCTAAAACAATAGGTCATTGAATCATAACTTCTCTATTAAAACTCTTGGAATTTTCGTCATCACTGGATTGCAAGCAATAGTTGTTAGTAAAGAATGGATAGATAGTAAATGTGCTACGAAAGAACAAAGAGGCAAAGATATGACTGAGTTGATCTTAAGCTCTTCCTTTTGGTCTGAATGTGAGGTTGTAGTAGCAGCATTTGAACCTCTTGTAAAAGTACTACGGATGGTTGATAGTGATGATAAGCCCGCAATGGGCTATATTTGTGAAGCTATGCATAAAACTAAAGAAGCCATCAGAAAGATATTCAATAAGTGAATGAGAAATAGTTCAAGTTCAACATCGACATCGTCATCATCAAGAATGTTGACCGAAGCTATTCCTTATTTGCAAATTATAGATACTCATTGGGATCATCAACTGCATCGTCCACTTCATGCTGCTGGGCATTGGCTTAATCCATTATGGCTTTATAATAATGTCAATGTTGATCGGACTTTTAGTGGAGTTTTTGATTGCATTGAGACATTATAGTATAATGATATTGCAATGCAACAATCGATTAACAATGAGCTTAATCTTTACAGTGACGCATCAGGAGACTTTGGATGTAATTTGGCCATTAAAGATCACGAAAAAAATGATTCCAAGTAATTTTTTTACATTTAATTATTCATTTACTTTAATTAACTAGGAATCTTTATGTCTTTTCAGATCCAATTATTCATGTGCTTCATTGCCTTTTACAACTGTTTGGTGGAAGGATTATGGAGGTTCAACTCCAAATTTGCAAAAGATGGCAATTCATATTTTAAGTCGGACTTGTATTTCTTCTGGATGTGAGCGCAATTGAAATATATTTGAACGTATTCATATCAAAAAGAAAAATCAATTAGAGCATCAAAGGTTGAATGATTTGGTGTACGTCCATTATAACTTGCGTTTGTTAAAATGTAAGAACTAAGAAGTGTTAAAAATTATTTTATGTTGATCTTTATTTTTTGATGAAGGTATTAAAGCTTCAATTGATATTAGTATGATTTTTTATTTTGATAGATATTCGAAAAAAAGAAGATAAGTTTTGATCCAATATCTTTAGAAGATATTGACGTACTAGAAGATTGGATAGTTGAGTCAGAGCCACCTATATTAAACGAGGAGGAACTACAAACTTGGGAGAGAATGGAACAACCTACAAGTGTTATGACTTTACTTGAGGAAGGTGACTTAGGTATGACTATTTAAATTATAATCATTTTTGATATAATATTTTTTTTTTGAATGTTAGGTAAGTGTTTCATTCAAAAGGAGAGCCCAAAGGACAATAAACAAAAGCCCACAGCCCGGGCCAGGCCAGAACAACCATATGAACAACATAAAAGAATATAGGGCCAACAACCCAAAATACAAAAAGGCCCACAATCAGGCAAAACACATAAACAAGCCCAATTAAGAAGTTAGAGAAATTGGAGCTTGCAAGAAAATGCCAGAATCCTTAGTAGAGTGATCATCGTTCAGATACAAAAAATCAAAATCCCATGAGCAAGCAATCCTTGGGCCATTAGGGCTAAAAAGTTTAATGAGGGTCCTGATGGCACAAACATGACTATGGTGGGACCAATTCTTTATAGCTGAGCAATTAATCAGATGGACAAAACCCTCAGGGAGCAGTAGTTGTTGAAGAGGCTGATTAGTCTGGAGGAGAAAAACCAAAATCCTTTGGGTGAAAAGTAGGATGGACAAGGTTTCATCCGATCCCAAAGAGGGAATGAAAAGACGCCCAATATTCCCAGAAGTGTTACATTTATAAATGGCACCAATCATAGGATCATCGGCAGTGATGCTGAGAATAAGAAGATAATCATTGTCTGAAATATGAATCCTTGGTGGATCAGGAGGCCTAGGAGAAACTGGCAATGCAGGAGGGATATCCCAAGAGGCAGAGAAGCGGTCTCTTACCTTCAATAGATCAGAGTTTGAGAAGAAGAAGTACAGACAATTTTTGATGTCATGAATAATATTGAGGTAGATCTGGCTATGATTGGAGAAAGAATTGGCAAAGATCTTGTTGTTTCATTCCATCCACACATGCCAAATGAGAGCTGGCAAAGCAAGTCGCGCCGCAAGACTCTCAAGCCGACCAGACATGCTATTGACCAAAAGAGAAGAGTCCTCCACAATGCTAATTGAAGGGTTTGAAAAATGGAACTTTATTCAGTAGAAGCAGCCAGATGTGCCTAGTAAAATCGCACTGCAGAAGGTGGATATCAGATTCAATCGAAGTAGAGCATAATGAGCAATTAACATCCTGAATCAGGACCAAATTATGCAAGAGAAGTTTTGTTTTAAGGCTATTGTTGAAGTAGAACCAGGCTAGAGTGGAGTGCCGATTCAAACAACTTGGAAACCAAATAAGATCAGTCCATGGTGGGTCAGCAAGGTCTCTATAAGTGGTTTGAATAGCTGATAAGCACTGGAAAATGATAATTTTACCCTTTAATATTGGATTAGTTAGTTCTTAAGTTTTGTTTATTTTATATTATTATTGTAATATATTATATATTCTAAAATTATATTTGTTAATATATTATATTAATTAATTTTATCTAATTAATGTATTTTTGTGTGTTTATAGGTTAATGATTCTTGGTCAGCTCGTCAACTCATTTAGAGATCCATTTGATCAATCTTGCAAGTAGCTGAAACAAAGATGAAACATAGAAAAAACAAAGGGCTGAAACAGGTCTGGGTGTAATATCAGCCGGGATGAATAAGAAATTTTCAAGCAGTCGAACAGCACAAGAAAAATACAGCAGCAAGACATGTCAAGAGAAGCAAAAAGCAGCAATCCATTGTGCTGAGCAGCGTTGCAACCAAAACAAAGAAGAGGCAACCAGCTGAAGCAAATTTTATGCAATCATTCAGTAAGAAGAAAGACCAGCCAACGTGGGTCAGATTTGAACCAAATACAAGAACAGATCAAATTCAGATATGTGTTATTACATTTTGATCTGAGATTTTCCAAGCTTTTGTTGAGGAAAACCCAATGACATACAACAGCGTTTTCATGGTAGTATTTCAAAATGAAAAGCGTAGGACTGGTCTTACAGCAAGAAAAGAGATGGCTGAAGCAAAGAAAGAAGAAACAGAGAAAAGAAAGAAGGTGAAAATAGAAGAAGGTAATTGCCGAGAATAAGAGTGCTATTGTCGATGGAAAGATAAAAAATAGAGGGATAGAAGAATAAAAGGAAAGAGAGAAACAAAGAAGGAAAGAGGTGGTTTTTATTTCTGCCACCGAATGAAAAGAGTTGAAACTGGAAGTCGCTGAATACAAACAGGGACATGAGCTTAACTGAGAATGGAAAAGAAACGAAAAGAAGAAGTCGTGAGGAGAGAGAGTCGGCCAGTATCTATAGAATTGGCTGATTGAGTGGGGCCTAGACTTGCTTATTTTATGTCCTCTAAACCTCTATAAATTGAGAGACTCTCCATTGTATGAAATTCGAACATGGTCTTGGGAATTAGGAGCAGTTGGAGTTTTGGAGAAATTTAGATTTTTAAGGTTAGCATTTTTTATTTTATTTTATTCTTTTGTAATTAGTTTCTTTTATTTTTATTCATATCTTGTAAATTAGTTCCATTAATAAATAGTACAATTTCTTTGTCTTTAATTTCTTAAATTCATTAGTGTGATTAAACTCGGTTATAAATTAATAATAGTCATGAGTCTTTTTGTTTTGTTTTTATTTAAATCCAAAATTCCAATGTATTATAATTCTTAATTCATATTTTATTAATAAAGGAGAGGTGGATTTATTTAGAATCATGGTCGTCCAATTATCTAATTTATGTATGATGAAAGTTTGATTTTGTTTTTATTCTTTTTATAATTTTATGATTGAAATTATTTTAAGAGATTCGAGGAGAGTGGATGAAATATTTAGGATAGATAAAACTTATTTTTCCGATTCAAGGCTCTTTTAAAGAGTGGATGAAATATTTGGATTTGGAACTATAAGTTGAAATTTTATCTATACTAAGGCTTGAGTTTAATTTTCTTAACATAATGGATTTTATAATTATTATAAGAAGAGTTTTAATGAATGAAAAATTGGAATGCATGATTAATAATTTAAGTGAGCTCCGTATTCTAGGCTTTTTTTATTTTTAAAATATGGAAAATAATGCCTCCTTGATTCTTTGAACCAGTTCCACTGTAAATATGTACATAGGTAATTTAGGTGCCTTTAATTTTTTTTTTTGTTTATAAATCCAAAAACTCTTGAAATTGATGAACTAGGTTGGAAATAATTTAATTGCATCTTAATTTTGTATTTTAAATTAGATTGAGATTGTTTATATTTTTATATTAATGCCACCATCTTAATTAAAATTAGTTAAATTGTTAGATTCTATTTTTAAATCTAGAATGTTTCTAAATTAAGATTAAAACTCATAGATTAGATAAATAACTCTATATTTATGATTTTTCTCCTTATTTCTCAAAGTTCTTAAAATACGTAATTCAATGGTGTATTTTCATGGATACATTTTCCTAAGTTCCGATGTGTTCGACCTCGCACTTAATCGCTATACTATCTAATGGTTCGTGCGCTTGCGAGTTATAAATTTAAAATTTGCACAACAATAGCCGAAGCAATGCTGAAGTGCCCATCATCACTAGCAGTCCAACACCATCTGTCAGGTATGGGATGGATAGGAATGGAGACAGAAGACAACATGTCCCAGATGGAAGACAGAATAGAGGATGTAGTTGCCAGCAAGTTCCAGTTGGCATTAGAGATGAAGCGATTGACAGTGCAATCCAAAGGCAGTCCAAGGTCATACATTGGTCTCCCACCATATTGCTCCAACATAATAAAGCCGGGCTTAATCCAGGGGTCAAGCCAAAAGCTCACAGAGTGCCCATTTCTAATGATACATATGGCATGCTTCTTAGTGATGTGCCTAACAGAAAGAATAGATCTCCAAGCCTAAGAAGAGTCATGTTTCACCTTCACTTGCCAAATCGAGTGCCTTTTCAAATATTTCTTAGAAATCCATCTAAACCAGAGGTTGTCAATCTTTGTAACGATACACCACAATTGTTTCATAATACATGCTTTGTTGATTGCCAAAACACTTCTGAGGCCCAAACCACCTTTAGACTTGGGCAGACAAAATTTGTGCCAGCTAATGGTATGCAATTTCCGCTTGTTTGTAGAGCTCTAAAGAAAGTCACGCATTATCCTTTCAATTTTTTCTAAGCAAGTCTTAGGCAACAAGAAGGAATTTGCCCAATAGATGTGAAGATTGTTAATAGTTGAACGCAACGGTTCAATTCTTCCAGTGAATGAGAGGAGGAGAGAACTAGACCAACCACTGATCCGTTTTCTAACTTTGGTGATGAGGCTCTCACAATCAGATGTACAGATCCTCCCCGAGAAAAGGGGCAAACCAAGGTAAGAAATGGGCAGCTTCACTTCATTCATGCCAAAAATAGCTTGGATTTCACTTTTGTTAGTAGCCGACCCTGAAAAAATTATATGACTTTTGGAGGGGTTAAAAGTGAGGCCAGAGTAAATGCTGAAATCATCCAAGAGCAGCTTGAGCGATGTTGCTGTGGCAATGTCAGCTGAACAAAAGATAAGGAGATCATCGGCAAATAGCAAGTGCGAAATAGTACAGTCACCCGCCGTGAAGGGGCAAAGAATACTCCCATCAGAAACAGCTCTACCAATGGCACAGGAGAGGGATTCCATAATCATACTAAATAAGAAAGGGGAAATAGGATCACCTTGGCGCAAGCCTTTACCACTCTGGAAGAAGCCATAGGGCATACCATTAATGAGGACAGAGAAACATGGAGAATCAATGCAGTTTCTTATCCAATTTAGCCATGCTTGATTGAAGTTCATTTGGCTCAAAATACGGTATAGGTAGTCCCACTTAACACTGTCAAAAGCTTTCTTCAAGTCAATTTTTAAATTTAGATTATCTAATATGTAGTTGCATATTCTCATATATGTATTTTCTTCAATTTCAATAAATTTGACGGAGATGAATTGTGGAGATGAAACGGAAAACTTGGCTTCTTTACATGATCAAATTGAATATGAAGATGTTGGTTCTTTTGGAGATCATGATGACTTTGGAAGTTAAATATTTTTTTAGACATTAACTAACATTGAGTCATTGAATTGTTTTTTAAATTAATTAGTAATGGGTTGTTAGATGATATTTTAGATCATGAAACTTTTTATTTTCATGGTATTATTAGAGGATGAATATTGGACTGTTGGAATAGATTGTGAGATCATAGATTATGATACACTTTTATTGGAATGAACAATTATATTGGAAATTGGATGTTGGAATATTAGATTTTTATATTTATAATTATTTTTGTGTGAACAAGAATATTTTTATGAATATTTGCTATTATTAATAATTTTATATTGATGGACATGGTTTTGACCGAGTTTGACTACGGTTGAACCTTATCAAAGCAACCTTTTTCAAAGATGGTTCGATAGACGGTCCAGTTCTGATAACATTAGTTGACACTCGACAATATTAATGATGAAACTGTTCTTATAATGAAGAAACAAATAGGAGTCTACCTTGGAACTTAAAGAGCCCACAACAATAGGTAGTAACTAAGGTAACAATAATAATAATACGATACACGGGGTGTCTGCTTTAGCACAGATAGCAACTTGATCAATTTGTAAACATGTTTAGAGTAGGATAGATCCACTAACTCATGAAGTTGAGCCATGTAGAGCTCCTGATGAAGAGTGTCATGGAGAAAAGTATATTTAACATTAAATTGTTAAATGGACCAATTAGCGATATTACAATATGAAGAATAAAGAACTTAACAATAGGATCTAGACAGACTTATCAACCTTTTTTTAACTTGAATAATCATTTACAACCCATCACATTCACAAGAGATGAGAACACAATATTTCAGACATTATTGTACCCTTTTACCATAGCAGTCCTCCAATTAGAATCTCTTAAAGCTTTTTTGAAGTTGTGGGATCCTAAATGAGCAGCGGACAGGCCGATAAGCTGATCAGCTAGGCCCAGATCCTTTGGTATTGGGATGAGTCGTGGACGGTCCGATAAGATTATCGGTCTGGGCCGGATCTAAATCCATTTACAATCCCGTGATCAAGCATGTAGATTGTAGAAAATTCTTGATGGACAAATAAATGTGGAGTTCATCACGAAGTTACATGTTACGTGGTTGAGATGGAGAAGCAAATTGAGTTTCCAAACATTGACGGTGAACTCAAAACGTGTTGAATCAATGAAAGAGCCAGACAAGGAGTAACTTGATCTTGGAAGTACGATTGTTGGCATTCAAATATTCAATGTATAGATGGGTTTCCTGTTGGGTTGTGGCTCGAATACACTAAATGGGCCCATCCTTAATCTCAAAATTGAAGTGGGAACCGACTGAATGGGAATGGCAGATCATACACAAGGCAACTGCTAGTGGACACATGGCATTAACTGCAATCTTTTCTAATTCAAGTGGGCTTGCTAAATCAGATAGATTTGAATATATCTATAGAAGATTACATGGGATCAAAAAGGGATTCGTGTATAGCAAGGACAACTGGCTGGAAGCCAGAGAAAAACTACTACTGCTATAGGGGACCGATTGCAATTTGAGGCCTGCCATAAGAGTAAACCCAACGTGAGGCCTGCCATAAGAGTAAACCCAACGTGAGGCCTGCCATACAGAGAGAAGGCAGTCGCTGAAGATAAGGGGAAAAAGACCGATCATATCAGTGGGTTTTTTATTTGATTGGCAGCCAGATCAGTGAAAGGAAGACACGATATCGAAGGAGAGCTTACAGCAAGAGAAGCAGTGGTTTGGCTACAACCTTCGAAGAGAGAAATCGTTAGCCACAAGAGAAGGGACTGTCTGCTGTCTATTATACATGGCAGAAACTCAGAAGCTTATAGAGAACATTCTGCGCAGAACAAAGAAGCGGCAGAGAAGGACATCCTGGGTACTGATTTGTCTCGGTTCGAAATAAAGATAGACATACATCAGTGATTGCTGCTAGAGAAGACAGCAAGCGTACAGAATAAGATAAGCAGGAATTGAGTACAAGAGCATTATCTAATTTGATGGGACTGGTTATGTTTGTTTTTCAAACTCCAGGAATATTATATTGTACTTGCTCTCTATTATCTTTTTCTTATAATAAAATTATTATCACGTTACGTGGACGTAGGTAAAGGTTTGGTTGAACCGCGTAAATTGTCGTATTTTCTTGCGTGAGATTTTATTCTGTTTATTGGGTGTGTTTATTTTACTAATGAACCTAATAAGTGGTATCGGTAGCTTTGGTCTGAAACCATGAAATTGTGAGGATCGGAATACAACGTAATGACGAAAGACAGAAATGTCAAGATTGCAAAGTTCAATGGCACAAACTTTGCATTCTACAAGATGTAGATCGAACATTATCTGTATCAGATGAAAATGCATCAACTTCTTTTATGAACAAAGCCAGATACGATGAAAGCTGAAGATTGGACACTTTTCGACAGACAAGTGTTGGGCGTTATTCGATTAACGTTGTCTCGCAATGTCGCATTCAACATTGTGAAGGAGACGACCATGAAAGGTTTTATGGATGCTCTCTCAAATATGTATGAGAAACCTTCTGCCTCTAACAAAGTACAACTGATGTGGAGGTTATTCAACCTAAAGATGTCAGGAGGCACGTCAGTAGCTGAACATCTAAACTAGTTCAACTCAGTCATGAATCAGTTGAGGTTAGTGAAGATCGACATTGAGGACGATATCAGGGTTTCGATTCTTCTGTCCTCTTTACCAGAAAGTTGGAATGCCACTGTAACAGCCGTAAGCAGCTCTTCAGGAAGTACGAAGCTAATGTATGATGATGTTCGAGACTTGATTCTAAGCGAAGAAATTCGCAGGAAGGAAATAGATGAAACATATCGTTCAGAATGGTGGCTACTGGTGATCGTCAGCGCGGGAGAGGAAATGACCGAGGCTCTGGCAATAGGAGGTCGTCACGGTCGAAATCAAGGGGGATGAGTGTCGAAAAGTTCAACTACTATTACTGCGAGAAGGAAGAACACAAGATGAGGGGCTCCAACCAACTGAAACGTGATCGGGAGGCTAATCACAAAATTCAGATTGATCGAGCGATGCACATGGTGCCTCAGGGGAGGAGGTTGTTGGAGTGTTGATAGTACAAACACTTACCTTGGCCTATGCAGTGTATTTTCCAGAAAAATTAGTGCGCAATTAAAGATTCCTGCAAAATAAAACACACATAACCATGGTGAAGATTCTGAATCACAAAAAGTGCATGACCTAATTAAATGCAAATTCTTAAATTTTACAACTAGTAAAGAAATTAAAAACTAATCCTAATTAAAATTCTAAGTCAAACAAAAATTATTTCTAATTTTTCAAAATTAACCAATAAAATTAAATGGAGTTCAAATTAAATTCCAAAAAAATGTATATTGAACACAGAATCATGGAAAATAATCTAATTTTTTTTTTTTGCTGAAGATCACTAGATTTACAAATTTCAAAATAATTTTTTTAAATTAAAAATTGGCAAATATTTGTAAACACTATAATTCCCTGGCTACGGCGCCAAAAACTTGTTGTAGATAAAAGTTTAACATTTATACTGGTAAGCGCACGAACTATGTGATAGTATAGTGAATGAGAGCAAGTCTAACACAATGGAATTACAAAATATATCTTAAGTGTTCACAATTATTATCCAATTATTTATTTAAAAATCTAATCTGAAATTTGCATTGGTGATTCAATTAGAAAACTAAAAAAACCATAGATCTAACATAGATTTAATAAAAAATCAGTTATTTTAATCTCAACCTAGTTCACCATTTAATTCAGGATTGGAGAAGAATAATAAAAATAATAAATAATCAAAGAATTTAAATAAATCAAATAAAGTACATAAAATACATTGAAATTGGCCTCAGATAATCAAGATGGCGTTGTTGTTCCATTTTTAATAACAAATTTAAAGCCTAGAATCTAGAGCTCAAGTAAACTAAACAATGTCGCATTCATGTAATTAAAAATTATTCCAAAAATTAATTTTATGAATTTCACATGAATAATCTAAAAATGAAACCTTAGACTAAATAGAATTTTGGTTTCGATCCTAAATTTTCATCGCACTTTTGTTAAATAAAAGCCTTAGAAATCAAAACGAAAGTCCTATTCAAATCTAAATTTTCATCACATCTGATTTAAAAACACCCATACAAAATTCAACCATTGTAATTAATTCAAAGAAATAATAAAAAACACAACATTCATTATACAGACATACAATTAATTGGAAACCAGAAACTAAATATTTCATCGCACTTTAAACCACATTAATAAACATGGAATTCAAATTTACAAATATTGGATTAAAGTGGAGAATTACAAGATTTAATTGGAAAAATAAACAGAAATCAAACCCGAATGCCCTTGGAGCACACGATTTTCCATGATTTCCTTGTGTTTCTTCTCCTTTCCTTCCTAGGGTTCCACGCCAACACTTGAAGTCTAGAGCCAAATTTGATTTTCCTTATAGCTCTAATGCTCTATTTATAGGTTTTGAGTAGGAATGGATGGCTAGGATTAATCAGGGTTTAAGATGGGTGATTGGAGGGCTTGGATTTAAGCAACTAATTAAAGTAGGCTTAGGGTTTTAGGTAATTAATGGACAGGTGAGACGGCTAGGGCTTCTTGAGGAAGAGGTGTCGTGTGTGCCAAGGTAGGGATATGCAAATGGAGTGTAGGGATAAGGTGGTGGCCGAATGGTATTGTGGAGTTAGGGTTCTGTGTGTGTTTCGAATGCATGTAATGGAGGGTTGAGATTAAAGGGTGGTCTAGATGGATGGTTGGATGAGTGGCTTAGGTTTTATGGTATGGTCAAATAGATGTATATGGAATAGAAGAAGTGTAGGTGTGTACGAGTCCTAGGTTTTTGGGTTGGATTAGAGAACAAGAATTTTTTTTTGATTGGCTACATGTTAGTATTGTGACTTCCCGCCCTTTTTCCATCGCTTTTAAAAAATCATAGTATATATATATATATATATATATATGTATTTATTTTGTAAAAATAAGGAAAAGGAAGGAGTGCCACGACGCGAGCCGAGTCCGAGTTTGAAGACCCGATCCTCGACTGGCCCAACCTAACACATGAGTGGTACATGCCCATAATGACATTTTGCACGTGTCAGCACAACTTGCAGAAAACTTAAACATTTATATGTACAACATAATTGCATCTCAAGCATAGATAAGGATTTCCAAAAATATAAGTCAAATACAAACAAACCACATATCCAACTAGGAGTTACTCTAAATATTACATTCCAAAGTCCAATACTCCTACATATTACATCATGTCCAAAATATCAAAATTAAACTAAGTACCCCAAGCATTTCTTGTTCATATCTTGATCAAGCTTGGCCATCATTAGGTCCAACTTCGGCTTCTTTTCTTTCACCTGTGTTCATATCTAAAGGGGTGAAAAGTATGGGCTTAGTCAACGTGCCCACTAGGAATTCCAATCAAAGTACATGCACTGTTTGAGCATGTTAGTGCCTCGGCTTGACCAAGACCCTATGTTTGTAAATTTCATGATTTGGAAAGAAGCACTGTTGTGCAAATTTTAAATTTATAATTCGCAAGTGCACGAACCATTAGATAGTATAGCGATTGATTGCGAGGTCGAACCTATCGGAACTTAGGAAAATATATCTGTGAAAAATATACCACTGAATTATATATTTTAAGAAATTTAGAAAATCATAGAAATAAATCTTAATCATGGGATTAATTCTCTAATTTAGGAAATCTAATTTAAATTTAAAAACATTCAAACTATAGAAAACAAGTCCAAAAATAGGAAAAAACATCTAAAATTAGAAATTAACCATTCAAGAGATCTAATTTTCATGGAAAACACAAAATTCATCCAATTTCAATTAAGATGGTGGAATTAATAGAAAAATTATAAATAATCTCAATCTAACTTACAATACAAAATTAAGATACAATTAAATTATTTCTAACCTAGTTCACCAATTTTAAGAGTTTGACTTTTATAAAAATAAAAAAAAAATTGAAAACAACATATATACATATTTACAGTAGAATTGGATCAGAGACTTAAGGAGGCATTATCATCCATATTTTAATAATAAAATAAAAGTTTAGAACATGGAGCCATGTAAATTATTTAACACGCATTCAGATCTCAAATTCATTAAAATTCTAAATATGAAATCTATGAAATCCATTTAACTAAGAAAATTCAATTTCGGCCTTAGGCTTGGGTAAAATTTCGACTTGTAATTCCAAATTTAAAATAATATTACTCTTAAAAAGAGCCTTTGAAGAGAAAAATCAAGTTCTACCAATCCTAAAACAATCTCACTTTTCTTGAATTTCTTAGAAAAATAAACAACATAAAATCATGAAAAGAATGGAAATAAAATTGAAATTTTCATTACACATGAAATAACAATTGGAAAACCATAATTCTAATTCTCACATTATCTTATTGATTAAAGCATTGGAATAAAAATTACAATACAATTGGAATGTTGGAATTAAAAAAAAAACCTAGAAAATACAATGGGAAATTAAAATCACCAACCTGAAAACTCAATGTGAAAATCAAAATTGCCAAAATCTTCTCTTCTCTTTTCAATCTCTCTCCAAAGCCTAGCCAACCTTTAAATTCTCTGCCAAAGTTCATTTTTTCTCAATGGGTGAGGGATAATATTTATAGATGAAAGGAGGTGGAGTGAATGGCTTGGATTTAAAGATTTAAATAAAACAATGGACTTGGAGAGTTGATATGGTTTGTGCTAAACATGAAATGGCTTAAAGGAGGCAAGGAGGTGGAAAAAATAGTAAAATTTGTGTAAGGAAAGTGGATGCAAAATCCCGTATTTTACAAATGTACCACCTTCCAGCTCAGTTTTGACCTAGTTAACATCCGAATCAGGAAAAGTCGTAAACTACATATTTGTAGCACTTGAAGTCTTCTTTCCAACGCAACAAAAATTAATGCATCTGATATTGGAGTGAAACGTTATGGCCAAAATACTTAAATTGTGTCAAACCTTCCTTTTTTTCTCCATTTCTTATTTTGTTTCTTTTTCTTTAATCCACTTGCCAACTTCGAAAATACTCTTATAATGACTTGTAAATTTTGAATTTCCTCATATATATCTTGAGATAATAAAAATAGGCTTCACATATATGGATTTCTTCAATGGCTTTTCTTGATGGACTTCATAATTGAGTTTTTCAAAGTATGGAAAATCTAATAGATAATTTTACCACTTACAATCAATTCTAAAAATGACTAAATTAATCCAAATTCTAATAAATGGATTTGAATTAATTAGTTTACAATAAAACCCCTAAAATTGTTTTAAAATAATTATTAAAAATGCCACCTTTCCAAAATATCAACTTATGCCCATAAATTGTAAAATTCACCATTTGAATTCTCATATATTTTATTTCTCTGTAAATCCTGTAAATATCCAAAATCTAATTAAATATATCCTACAATACACAAAACAAGGGCTAACTAGTCCAAGTAAAAGGGTAAAATAGGCATTTTCTTGTGCCCATCAAGCACTTGCTGAAAGCTTGAAGACCCAAGATAATCAAGAAGAAAGATCATACTCCACCGGATCAGAGCTCATCGTTATGGCAATCACAAAAAAGGTATGTTGGCAATAGATGACCTTAGGTGGTACCCACACGTTAGAGAGGACTATCCCTAGGCTTGGAGAATAAATGGTAAAATCATAAAAGCCTAGTGAGATTGTTTGAAGGTGAATTGGAAGGGAACTCGGAAATATGAATTAAAGTTTACTGTCAGCACGACCAGTCTTATCTCACCGACCCCTCGGTGTAGTCAGGATCGACCCATCGTGGTCAAAGACTAGTCGGCCCGAATGAGATAGGTTCTAGAACATTGAAATGTCATTCTGTATATGCCTCTGATCGAGAGTCTCTCGTATGCACCGACCCCTCGGTGAAAAGCTAAAACGACTTCTTGTGGTCAACGACTCCTTGGTCAAAATCTTGAGTTCTGAAAACTTGCACTCATGTGGACTCTCGAAGAAATAGACATATCGGCAATCAAACACTGATCGAGAGTATCAGGACTGACCACTCGCTAATGCGCGACAGGTTGTTCTGAGTTATACGTTTCTAAGTTGAAACTACTGTTGTTAAGCACTGAAAAATGATAATTTTACCCTTTAATATTGGATTAGTTAGTTTTTAAATTTTGTTTATTTTGTATTTTTATCATGATATATTATATATTTAACAATTATATTTGTTAGTATTATATTTTATTTAATTGATGTGTTTTGTATGCTTTTAGGTTAAATTATTTTTTTCAACTCTGACATATATGCTTGGGATGATGGACAATGGGATGACTTCAAATTATATTGTACAATTTGATTTTATGAAGGGTAGAAGGAGTGCAATTGTGATATGGAGTGAATGGGTATTGAAAAATCTAAAGAAGGCGTGGAAAACAAAGAAAGTGTGAATTGTAGCCGTGGAAGAAAGAAGAAACAGTCAGCTACATCAAGCAAACACAAGCATCAATTTGAATCAGCATTTCAAGCAAATTGGACAACACCACCTTCTCAGTCCATTCGATCCTCATGTGTTGACCCATCAGAACTTTATCTTTATCAGTAAAGTTTTTAAAGAAGAAACAAGAGGCAGCCAACAAATACATGAAAGCAATATTACAGCAGAGATTTCATACAGCAACAAACCATTGCTGTGTTTTCATGCCAATATTTTAAAGCACGGAGTGGTTTATGAGCAGCATTGAGCAGAAACACAGCCAGTTAGAACTATTTTCTCCTTGGCAGCAAAACATATTATTGGGATGGTGATGCCAATGATGCAAACAACAAAACCAGCCACTTGTATGGAGAAGGAAAGAAATGGCGGGAATAGCTGCCGATAGAATAAAATTGGAAAAGTGGGTCCCACCTAGTCTTGCCTTATTTTGTCTCTCCAACTCCTATAACTGGAGCACCTCGACAACAGAGAGAAAAACTTGAACTGGACATTGAGAAGAATCGGCTGAGAGAGGGATTGAGGCTAAGGCTCGGGAGTTCCGATGACCAATCGGGTTCTATTTTTCATGTCTTTTTATTTTAATCTTTTCATAATGTCGTTTTAATTTTTGTACTAAGGTTGAGGATGAAACCCCATTAATGAAATAAATGTTTTTTTATTTGGTTATTTAATTTCTGAATATGTGTGTTCAATTATGATTTGTGCTTCATTAGATTAATTAGATGTTAATTATTTTCACCACTAATATCCTGTATTTGTGGTTGTTAATATTAATATTTGATTCATCATTGCTTGACGCTTAAATTAATTTAAAAGTAAAACCCTTTGATTCATTGTTTTCTTTTATTTTAATTTAAATACATTTGTTGCTTAGATTAATCCCTTTGATCCATTGTCTTTTGAGTTAAGATTTGATACATTGAATACTTAGAATTTATATTTTTAAGCAAAGGAAAATCAATTTTTTGAACACCATATTAATGTGCTTGACTCTTGAAATCTTTAAAACTTGGAAATTAATAAATAAATAGTTAGAAGATTACAGATTTTAATGGTGGTGGAATTCGATACCTTAGTAATTTCTCTCACTTGATTCAATCTTTATTTTTAGTTATTTTAATTTTGCATGTTTAATTCAACCATCCTCCATAAAAAAAGTATTAACTAGGTTAAGATTAAATTGTTAGGCTTTTTAATTTGTTTTCCCGTTCAATCTAAATCAAGTCCTTGCGGGTTCGACATCGCACTTGCATATCACTATACTCCAATTCGATTCGTGAGTTTGCGAGTAATTATAAATTTAAAATTTGCACAACAAGTTTTTGGCGCCGTTGTCAGGGACTTGAGTTTGAAACTGAAAATAAAATTTAAAATTCTATTAGTTTAATCTTTCCACTAGTTGTAGATTTAGGAATTTTGCATCTAGATCTAGGTTCATGCATATTTTTATGTGATTTGGTGTGTCTTCACCTGGGTTTTGTTTGTTGATTTTTCAGGAGTTTTGAATTGCACGCTTAAAAAAAAATTTGCAAAAGCAACTATAGGCCAAGGTAAGTGCCTAAACCATTTTCTTTGAATTTTCAATTTTTCATGCATTCATATTGTTTTTACTAGGTTGTTTTGCTTTTATTCTGCATAAAACAAAAAAATAAAAAAAATTGCATATTTAATTCGTTCATGTATTTAGGTTGTTAGTTCATGCATTAGATTAAAATTATGTGATTATTGCTTGCATATTTGCTTGAATCTTGCATTGGTAACTTAGGCCTGCATTCACCAAAAAAAAAAAATCTTAAAAATCCAAAAATCTGAGTGAAAGTGGTTCATGCATTATAAGCTAAAATCAATTTAGAACCATTGTCTTTTGGGGTGTGATGTTAAAAAATTTTAGAGTTTAGGTTATATATTGTGTGGTATTCGTTTTGTTTTGAATTGATGTTTTTTATCTATCCATCTCCATCCATGTCCACCCGTCATTCTAAATCTGAGTCTGCGTCTCTCTCCGTCAGTGTTGAAAAGCCACCAGTATTGGACCAGGGTTGATTAATAGGTCTGTTAATCGAGTCCGAGTGAGTCTGTCCGTGTCCATGAGTCCATTTTGTCCAGTCTGTCTAGGTTAGGTTTTTGAATTTTGTGTGACTCTTTGAGTCTGTGTTGAGTTTATCTGTGTGTCGATGTTTGTTAGTGTTTAGTTTAGGTTTTCATTTTTGTTGAGTCAGTTTTGTGTCTTTGTGATTAGTCTAGTATTTTTTTTTTTTTGTGTTTTCGTGTCTGTTTTTTTTGGTAGGTTTTGAATAAAGAGAACCATCTCAGGTATTTCTTAACTCAAGTTGTTCTATTCTGATATTTTCTTCTAATTTGCAGGTGCACATGTAGATTAGGAAACATTGAGAACAATGTTCAATTTAAGTTTGGGGGTATTGAGGGGTCACACTTGTTAGTTTGTTTAAAGTCCCAAAAAAAAAAAAATCAATCTTTGAAAACTGAAAAAAATTGAAAAAAATCTTTGATTTTTAGTATTAATATGTGGAAAAATTCTTCCAATTGAATTTTATTAAATTTATACTTGGAAAACTTTTACAAAGCCATATTAATGTTAGTCTGAAAATGAAAAATATCATGAGTTAAGTAATCACTTGACGAATACCAGTGTACACTTGTGACCCAGTGAGCTTTGGAGCCATTCGATTTTCTGAGGCTTATAAGTAAATTCTTCATTTTTTTTTATGTGCGCATTGTTTTTGTTGAAGATCTCATTACTATTTGTTTTGGTCAAATTACTGAGAATGACATTAAAATTGGATTATTACACCAGAATTTTTTCTGAATTTATTTGAAGATAGGTTATATATTCATAAAAAGCTTAGGAAGTAATATAGGCCATTATTTTGGATCATGTGAGCATTTGAAAACTACCTATAGTGGTCATATTATCATGTTTTCCACTTTTCAGCTTTAAATGAGAATTCAGCCTGTTTTGTTATTAGTCATGTTATCCATATCCAACTTCGGTTGTGGAGTCTCACTACATTGAAAAATTTGTGACCTATTCTAGGGCGCAGAAAAGGTTGGAGATAAAAAAAAAATTGGGATGGTATTCTGAAAAAAAAAAATATATGGCACTTGTAGAAAAAAAATGATGATGAATATGCTAAAAAAAAATATGAGAAAAAATAAAGAAAAGGAGCATCCAAACTTTAGAAAAGAAGGATGTGGAAAAAGAAAAAAAAAAGTAGAAAAGGTCTGAAAAAAAATGATGTTTTGGAAGTGTTGAAAGAAAAATAGAGTAAGGAATGTCTCATTTTAAAATTTTGAAAACAATTTTTTCTTGTAAATGCATTAATTTTAGAATCTTTTTATCCTTCTTTAATATGACCTGGTCCTAAGCCATTCTTCGTCCTATTTGAAAGTCCTAATTGATCTTAAGTGTAATATGATATTTAAGTGGAGAATAGATAAAGAAGAATGATAGTGTATTATTTCAATGTTCTAAGGAAAATGGCATCCATTCATGGGATCTATGTTTTATTTATTATAATCCGTTCTTTGAAGATAAATATGTGATGCGGGCATATGTGGACGTAATCAAAATTTTAATTTTGACCCAGGCGGGTACATTATCAAATTACTAAGTTCGGGCCACGAGTCGACAGATGAGAATTTTAGTTTTGATCCAGGTGGGGTGCATGAGCATTCGACAAAAGGCGGGCTCCAAGTCGGACGATTTGATGTAATGGACCAATATATGAGTCGAAACTAATTGGGACCAAATGGGCCCAGAAAGACAAAAATCCATCAAGCTCTCCAAGATCCAAAGGGGCCACACTTTGAGAAATCCATGCTACATGTGCATTTCAAAATTTAATCCAAAGATCCCAAGATCCCAAATTCAAGTGGATAGGAATGACGGTGCATTGGTGGCAATCCAAAGTGGGGTAGTCCTGATTAAAGTAGGATTCCCAAAGCAAGCCCACTACTTAGTCACCGTTTGGACTCCAAAGGCAGCTACGTGGAGACTTATAGTTATTATGATTAATTATATTTAGCTATTTCGAATTTAGGTGATGTGTTTTATTTAGAACTTAGATTATTTGAATTTGAATTTTAGTAGGATTGGAATTAAGGAGGGTCGGCTCTTGTTTATAGGACTGTAATCGGTGGGTATTCCCTATTTAAAGGGTTGTAATCAATGAGTTAAAGGGAGATTATTTTGATCAATAAAATTGTTATTTTGTTTAGCAAATGTTTTGTGAAGATTCAAAAGCAAAACGAAGGATTGTTTTGTGAAGATTGAAGTGCAAAACGAATGACTGTTTTATGAAGATTGAAGTGCAAAATGAGGGACTGTTTTGTGAAGATTTGAGTTTTGCAAAAAGATTGCAGAGTTTGTGAGATTGACTATTGCAATTGCAGATTTGTTGGAGGAAAGTTCTGCAACACACTGCAGATTTCTTTGTTGATACAAGACCCCAGGCCAGGTGTAGACATCACGTTGCAACCTGCCCAAGCAATCAATGAGTGTTGTTGTTTGTCATGGTCTTTGACGTGTGGAGGTGTTGAGGAACTCCACCTATACCACCTAGTTTTGTTGGCTGCCTGCATCTTCTCCAAGTAACGGTGTTTGTGAAGAATTAGAATAGTCTTGTTTGGGACTGTACTACCCATCGGTCACAGTTCTTGAGTTAGGACCTGGAAGAGGTTCAAACCCATTCAGATCCGGGTAAAGTGTTTCTTGGAATATTTCATTATAGTTATCTTAATTTATTTGCGATCGGGTTATTAAAGATATTATTCAAGCTTCCGCTATAATTTGAGGTTGGGTATTCTTAATCCTACCTAGCATGCATCAATATGTGAGAGATTTGCATTTGTAAAAATAGTTCCGCTCACATATACTTTTGAGAAAAAAAAAAAGCCAATCTCTGAGCAAAAATCTTTCTGAGAGATATACCATTGTGAGATTTGGAGTCAAAGCGCATTTTCAGCCGGTGGTTGCAAAACTTGTATGTATTTTGAATAAGAAGGTTATGACAATATTGGCTATCATATACTACACTCCAGGTATAAGTTTTGTAAAATGAATTTTGGAGTTATATGATGTTTTAAATTTTAATTTGGATATTTTTACTGAAATTTGATGTTTGTGGGTATCATCACTGAAAGCGCTCACGAGACTAGGGGTTTAAAGGCTCGTTACATGGGCTAAATGCAATCGAGAGTGCCAGCGAAAGTGGTTTAGTTTATAATTTTCACCTTCGACAGGACTATCCCTAGGCTTAGAGAACAAATGGTAAAATCATAAAAAGCCTAGTGAGATTGTTTGACGGTGAATTGGAAACGAACTTGGAAATATGAATAAAAATTTACTGTCAGCACGACCAGTCTTATCTCACCGACCCCTCGGTGCAGTCAGGATCGACCCATCGTGGTCAAAGACTAGTCGGCCCGAATGACATAGGTTCTAGAACATTGAATTGTCATTCTGGGTATGCCTCTGATTGACAGTCTCGTATACACCGACCCTCAGTGAAAGGCTAAAATGACTCCTCGATCAAAATCTTGAGTTCTGAAAACTTGAACTCATGTGGACTCTCAAAGAAACAGACATATCGTGTAATTCCCTGACCCAGATTAGGCATAGTTTAGCTTAATAATCTTGCTTGACCGGTTAATCTCAACGAATTCGGTTAGGGCTTTGTGAAGAGCCCAGGTGTGGCCCAATCCGAATTCGAATGCTTAGTGATCCAGCTCGTCCAACTAGAGGGGTAAAATGGTAAGTTACCTCTTATTGTTATTATTATTTTATAAATTATGTTATTATGTGATTATTATTAGATGATATGATTGTCCTTAATCAAGGAATTGTATTTCTGATTTTAAAATAATTTTATTTTCAGAAAATGGTATTTAAAATCGCCCGTCAAAACCCCAAAAGGGAGAAATAATTATTTTAACTGATTTTCAAAGTGAGATAAATTTTGAGACAAGTATTTTATTTTAGACCATTTTAAGTATGGTCTAGTTATTCTTTCACACCCCAAAATGAGGTCTTTAAATTGTTTTACTAAACATTTGTTTAATTGAGTAAATAGTGTTAAATTATATTTTTATTTAAATCAATGATTTTTAGTGAGTTTTAAATCTCAAAATTTTTATGGTGACTAGAGTTTTTAAAACCCAACTCATCGGTGGGGTTGGATTAAATTTTTGAGCTCTCAAAATCAGATTTTAAGTTGAAAATCCAGTTTTTATTGAAATAAGGGCCTTTTTGCAAAATCAGTTTTTCAGAGGGGTTGAATTGCAACCAAACAATGCTTACTGTTTCAAGCGTCACCCGCAACTACATGCAGCCGCATGCAGTGGCCATCTGGCCAGCTTTTACGGCTGATTTCCTATAAAATGAGGCCCTTCCCTTCAGATTTAACTCCCAGCAAATCTATCTCTTCTCCCTCTCTGTTCTTCTCTGTTTTTTTTTCACCCGTAAGCTTAGAAGGGAAATTTTTCAAAGTTCAGATTTTCAGCCCAGGAACTCTAGTAAAGTTAATCACTGTATTCCTTTTCAAAATTTAGATGGTTTAGAATCAAGAAAAACTGATTTTGGTTAAGTTTTGAGTGTGTAAAATGGTTTTGAAGTTTAAGAAAAAAATTGGTTTTCTTAGTGCCATGGGCTATTGGTGTTAAGATCTAATGGCCTATTGAGTTTTGAAACTTTAAACCTCTCCCTATGGAAAGAGGACTCCCAGAGGAATCCATCAGACCGGCTAGATGTGAAAATCGACTCCGGAAAACCCACTGTTTCCAGATTCATTTTTCCTTCAATGTCGCCCGTTCACTGTTTGCTGTTGCAGACAGTGAAGGAAGAAGAAGGGAAAAAAAAATTATTGTTGGATTATGTTGATGCTTGTGATGTTACTATCCATTGGAAATATATATATTATTGTTGGATTATGTTGATGCTTGTGATATTAGTACCCATTGCAAAAAAAAAAAAAAAAATGTACTAACCCTTTTCTCTTATTATTATAGTATAAATACTATTGTATTTCACTTCCAGGCCGGCCCTATTGGTCGGGCACTGAGTGATTTCACTTTCAGGCCGGCGCTATATTTGTTGGGCACTGAGTGACCTCGAGGCCTTACTCAAAATGTCAGATCTGGTCCTATCAAGAAGACAACTGAGAAGTGACCTGATAATCTAGACCTAATTCAATAAGTCAAATCTGGTCAATGCCCAGAAGACAATATGAGTTTTGGACTGAGCACCTTTTTATTTCTATATATTGTGGATTATTATAATTTAAAAATGATAGAAACCAAGTATGAGATTCAATTCCATGTACCTTGGATATTTTTGGAAAAATAAGGATGATTTCAAAATACTACTTATATGTATGTATTTGATGCTATATATGTGGCCTAGGATTGATTGTGCACTTGTTTATTTTTTGAATAGAGACTGCGAAACCACACATATACGGTGAGGGAACTTAACTTTGCAGCTTGATGTAAACAGTTTTATTTGATATGGATCTTGAGCAATGAGTGGTTTCAAATTGATAAACTCACTCATGTGTTTAGACTTGATGCACTATGGTAAGAGTGCTTATGTTACTGAAAAATGCTATGATGTTGATCATATGGAATGTGTAATACTGCTTCTACGTGCCCTTAACTATTGAACAAATATCGGCCATATGAGAGATGGTTTACGTCTACTAAACCACGGGTGTCAACAGTTGCTGACTTGAGGGTATCAGTATCAGCTATGGGAGAGACGGAGATGTACTTGCAAAGATGTATTTTGACCGTGTCGGGACTTAATACAATTGTCTCAGTGTAGTCAGCAGGCGTTACGTTGGATGATAGCAGTAATGGAAAATTGATGGAATGATGGAAATAATGTTGAGACTTTACTTGATATTGTGAATTTTATTATCAAGCATGAGATATTATTGCAACTGTTGATTATTGCTAACTTGTTGTTTACTTTAAAACTACACTGTTATATTTCCTTCACTGGGCTAGTTAGCTTACCCCACTCACCTTTCAAGAGATGAATCAGAGGAGGAGAATCCTCTATTTTAAGCTTAGGGTGGATAAGCTGCGACGGTATTTCGGGATTCCCACTGAGGGGAATACCCTTATCTTTGCTCTCTGGTTCTTGGAACCATTTGTCTTTGTAAAGTACCGGGTGTGGTACTTAATCTGTTTGAATGTTATGTATTGAAAACTACTGCGTTTCTGTAGTTACTCTGATGATGATAATTTTGTAATGATAAATTCAGTGTTGGAATTATGTGATATTGAATGTGTTATAATTTATGCTTATTTGTTGGGTAGACTTATGGTATGTGTTTGAGTCCACATGTTGGGATCATGTGTGACCTTTTGGGCCCAATTGTTGATCCGGCCCAGTTAGAATGCTTGATTGTTGTGTTAATCTAGTCTTAGTTTCAAAAAAAAAATCAGTCGTGTTCCGGGCCCACCTTTTGGGTCGGGGCGTGACATATCGGCAATCAAAGACCGATCGAGAGTATGAGGACCGACCCCTCGGTAATGGGCGACAGGTCGTTCTAGGTTAAAGGTTTCTAAGTTGAAACTACTGTCAAATATGTTTTTGCACCAGAACAAACCTCTCGTATGGATCGACCCGTAGATACCATAAGTGTCGATCCATCGGCGACAACGACATCTTGACCGAGAAAGAATATTACTCTTGGGAGTGCACTTAATGCATAACGGTCGGAATTGTAACGGTAAAATTTCTAAGTTATCGACCCCTTAGTGCGACTGACCTGTCTATACATTAATGTTACTACCACTAGTTGCCTTCGCTATATAAACCAACATTTATGCAACCAGTTGGTATCCTTCGGACGGATCAGTTGGACCCTTATCTTTATCAATGAGATTAAGAAGGAGCAATAGAAGGATCACTCTCTCTCTCGTGCTTACACTAGGGAAATCAATTACAACCAATTAAATGGATTGAGTTGTGAGAGAGAGAGGAATGAGTAAAACTCATAAACAACCAATCTGAGGATTGAGTTTGAAAGTGAGAAGGAGAAAACTATAAACTAAAAAACCTTTGGTAGAACCATTTTTCTTGACACCCTGGACTGTGATTGCTAAACGATGGCTACCGGGTGAAGCGCAGGCATACATGGGTGTGATTTCGAAGAAGCACACAACAGAAGAGAAAGCTTCAAAGGCAAGTGCTTCTTAGTTTTAATTTGCTTTAAAACCTTTGTTCTGAAAGTGGATTAAGGGGAGATACCCCAGAACCACTATAAAAAATTCTGGAGCGGTGTCTCCGGCACAGAGGTAGGTGGAATTCTCAGCAAAATGGATAGGTGAAATTTCTATTCGACAGTGGTGGGTGAAATTCCCAGCCGATTGAGTGAGGTGGAATTCCTACTCTAACTGTGAGGGTGTAAGTCCCCACTTAGTGGATTTTGGGGATAGATCAAGGTTGAGCGAGTCCTAACAGTGGATGTAGGTTGGCTAACTGAACCACTTTAAAATGGTCTTATGGTGTTTGATCTTTGTGTGTTTGTATTTAGTTTTTATGTACTCTTCTTAACACACATTGCTTTGCATATTGATTATCTTATTATACACATTGTGCACAATCATTGATAATCAAACATTATGTAAAGGATTATAATCTTAATGTGATCGATTAATGAAAATATCACACTGAACAAATCTCTTGATAAATGTTCTGCTGCACTTTAAAAATCAAGAAATTTAAACACCATTAAAAATGGGATTGACCTATTCACCCAACCCCCCTCCCCACCCCCGCTCCCGCCCCCGCCCCCCCCTTCTCCTCCTCTAGGGTCAATCACGATGTTCTCATAAATGGATTTAGATTACTCAATTTACAATTGAAATTTCTTAGAAGTGGCAAAAATAATTATTAAATTCCGAGTCTTCCAATTTCAGCACAAAACTTGTTATTTCTCCTGGTTTTCAACTGATTTTCTGCATTTTCCATTTTTTTTATACAAAACTAGAAAATAATATTAAATACATCTATTAAATATAAATTTGCGGGCTAACTGGTCCAGAAATCAACAGTAAAATAGTCATTTTTTAGTGCTCAACAGTGGAGATGCTCATCTCACACAGAGATACATAGGATTGTAGCTGCAGGTGGAGCAAGGTCGAGAGCGGCGGTGCATAGAGGTACAATGGAGGTTATCTATCATTGTTCATCCCCAGATGATTGATTAATTCTCACCAAGGTGGAGATTGTTAGGTTCTGCCTCGAATATAATAAAAGGGCCCATCCTTAATCTCCAAATTGAAGTGGGGACTGACTGAATGGGAATGACAGGTTATACACAAGGCAACTACTATTGTAGACACATGGCATTAACTACATTATTTTCTAATTCAATTGGGCTTGCTAAATAATATAGATTTGAATATATCTATAGAAGATTACATGGGATCAAAAAAGGATTTGTGTATGGCAAGGACAACTGGCTGGAAGCCAGAGAAAAGCAACTATTGTCTATAGGGGACCGACTGCAACTGGTACGGACGAACAGAGAAGGACTGACTGAAGATAAGGGGAAAAGAGATTGATCAGATCAGAGAAGGACACATGCTCTTGATCTTGTCAAGATTTTTCTTTTTTCTTAAACAAAATTTCTAGATATTTTGATGAAACTATAATCATTTGTATGTTTTTCATATAAAGATAATTGACTTCTAATGAAAAGATTGCCACTTTTTTAATGTCATATATTTGGCTTGTAACAATTCTCAATAAGAATGGTTGATCGAATTTAATTTTTGCTAGTACGTTGGCCAACAACATTTTTTTATCGTAGGTCGAATCTCTAGTGATATAATCTATTTTGATCAGTTGTCCATTAGAACTAATAAGATTTCTTAGAATTTCTTTCTTTTACTAGTCTACTAATAAATTTGATAAGATGATTGGCTAGTGTCTTCCTATTTCTATTATAACCATGGTTCCATGTGCCAAGGGATATGGAATTTGTATCAAAAGATAAATGAAATAGATTTTAGGCCCCTTATTTTTCAAATTGAGGAGATTTTCCATTTTTCACTTGCATTTGACGACTTGTGTTCATCCATGTGGACTTATGAATTAAATTTTGAGATTTTTATCCCTAGGAATTCGAACTTGTTCACAAAATTCTACCTTATGATTAATATACTATATTTTACTTGCTCCTCTTAATTAACTAATTTTTAAACTAAATAGAGGTTTCTCTGTTTTGTTAAGTCGTTTTCCATTTATGTATCTTCTTTTGTTAGAACATTCATCCATTGGTTAGAATTTGAGATGGGATGGGATGATTGCTTCTCATCTTTTCAACTCCATTATCCTCATTTTATTTTTTTAATTTCGCTTTCTTATTTTATATATGCTTTATAATTAGGGGCAAGTTAGATGGGTTTTTTTTTTAATGTAGGTAAGTAGTCATTCAAAGGAGGAGAAACTCCCAAAAGGATTTACAAAATAGGGGAGGGAAAGAGCCCTCAACAAGAAAGAAACAGCCTCAGAACTGGGCATAAATAATTTATACAAAACACCCAGCCAGATTTAGGAAGTCCAGAAGAACTGATCAAAGACCCCATCCTTGACAGCAGTATAGGATGACTGATCCCTATAGAAATTGAGAACCATATCAGTGCTGGAAGCAACAACCAAAGATAGACTAATACGACTTCGATGTAGATGTTGTGCAATGGCGGCAATATGGTTACGAATTGTCCAACTAGCATTAGAATGATAATTTAACTGACTGAACAGGTCACTATTGAGGCATTGCAGGTGGCTGATTTCAAGCCCATAAGTATGACCAAAATCGAGAATCAGTTGACAGAATATTAACAAGCTCTCTCTAGAAGCAAGAAGCTGTAAATTGTTGAAGTAACTACCATTGTAACAGTTGGAGAGCCCCAAACAGAGCGCAGCAGCTCTGGTCCTACTGTTATGAAAGATTAGCCCAAGAAATAATATGCAACCAGTAACAGAGACAGCATCTCTAGCTACATGAGGAGCATACGAACCACCAAAAGAAGAGCTGCGGGGAGGAAGGTCCAAAGCTGCCGAGAAACTACTGCTCAGATTCCTTAAATCAGAGTTTGAGAGAGAATAGGATACGATTCCTGACATCAGAGAGAATTTCCAAAGTGATAGATTCAATCAATCTGTTAGAGTTCTTGAAGATTCTACAATTCCTCTCATGCCAAGCATGCCAAACAAGAGCAGGAATCGAAAGAAGGGCAGCCAAATTCTCCAAACTCCCATTAATTGAGTTAGCCAAATGCATAGAGTCACATAAATTGTCCCTAACATTGCTGCTGTAACTGAATCTTCTCTTCAGAAGTTCCCAGATGCACAGAACGATCCGACAGTGAAAAAGTTGATCAGCAGTCTCGTGGTTAACTTTACAAAGAATGAAGATTGGATCGACAGCGATGCCAATCCTGATGAGACGCTCTTTCGCCTTAAGCCCCGAATTAAGGTGGAGCCATAGAAAGATTGGAGACGATTAACACACCTGGGAAACCACACACGACCAGAATAGAAACTGTCAGGGAGGTGGCTTTAGAAAGAATGGATAGCCGTAGAGATAGATAGTGTACCATGCTCATTATCAGTCCAAAGCAGCTTATCATCCGTAGGAAGAGAAGGGACTCTGTGCTCTTGAAAATCTCCCAAATAGACACCAACTTGTTTGAGGTGACAGAGGGAAGAGACCGCTGGTGACTAGAGATGAGGTCCCCCACAGCAAGGGTTGCTACCCATGCCCAACTCATAGCAAGCCCAGTTGCCGAAGTGCTCTCTTAAAATGAATCCCGACCGAAGCCATGTGTCTATCCAGAAATTGGTGTGCAACCTATTTCCCACATAGAAGAAAGCATGTCTTTTGACCTTATCACGAACACTGATGATGGATCTCCAAGCCCAAGAGGGGTTGGAGCGCAAGATGGCATCCCAAATATTCTTTTTTTTCAGGTACTTGACATGGACCCACTTGATCCACAAGTCATCCTTTTTGTTAGCAATGTTCGGGACTTGCATCATCATGCACACTTCATTAATGGTAGAGAGTTTCCTTAATCCCAAGCCATCTTTGATCTTGGGAGTGCAGATTTTGTCCCAGCATATGGTGTGGGAGAACTCAAATGGGTTTTTGTGTCACAACACATATGCATCAGTGAATCTAGTGCCCTGCAAATAATTATGGGTTGTAGGTGTAATGGGTCAAAGATTATCTCTATTCTTTATTTATATATATAAAATTAAGATAATTATTTTGTGTCAATAATTGTGTTTGAAATTGAACTTTGATTTATTATACAATCGCAACTAGCAATTGATATTATACTTTGTTGTATAAAACATAATCCAGTGACATTCACGACTGACTTTGAACAATTGATAAAAGAGGGTGAAAGAAAAAACTCATTTGATAAATTTTGAAAAGTGAAATATAGTATAAATCATATAAATCATTCCAATAAACTTACTCTAATGCAGTAATTTCTATTGTATACAATTATATTTTCAAGTGAAGAAAAAAAAAAAAGAGTGTGTGACCTTGTGATAAGCAATTTTGCTGCTTTCATTTTGCAAATGTTGTTAAGCGGATAAATATTTATGTAATTGACTTAGTTTCTCTGATATTCTTTAATCTTACGTTAAGTGACAAATTTAACTATAGTAGATAACATCTAATAGCATAATTACTATAAGTTAGTATTAAAAAACTCAAAATTTGAATTCGACTCAAAATATTATTGAGTAGAGAAATTTGGCTAAGTTTTTAGAAAAAATATTTTTTTTGAAAAAGCTCGTTAACTCACTTAACTCAAAAAATTGTTGAGTCGAGTTGATTAATTTGATTTGATCTATTTTTTTGAGTTTTTAAACAATGACTAAGTTTTACAATAGTTTTCCATTGAGGAAGTATATATTTGATTGCCAAGGATTAAACACATGGTGAATAAAATAAATTTTAGATTTGTAACATTTTGTATCATAACACTATACTTATAATATAAGGTTTCTACCTTGTTTTGTGAATTATGGTTCGATTAGAATTACTATAAGCGGAGGAGGAATTAATAGTTGGTTATCAAACTGAATATTTAGACATCAAATTTGGTTTATTTTACATTGTTTTTTACCTAAATTTATTGGTTTTTTTTCATTATTTAAAATGGTTTTGTAGGTGGGTGGGTGGAATCTTCCTATTCCATACCTATTCATTCATGAACCTTTTTACCTTTCCGTTAATATATGTCTTTCTCATTGATAATCATATATATATATATATGAATTACATGCCTCTGAGGAAATAATCAATCGATTATCAATACAGAATCCTATGATTACGAAGCTGACAATAATGAACGCAGGAAGATGACAATAATGGAAAAGACAATTATGTTAAGTCAAACATTACCTTTAATAGGCCTCAAAAAGCAGCAAATTGGAAAATTATTCGCTTTCGTTCTTATCGTTTTCCAACGTTTCATGTTTTCCTAGGTAGGATTGTAAAAATACTGATTCTCATGTTCATTTCATTGCTTAGAATTTCAAAACAACAGGTCCTTGAATCATAACTTCTCTATTAAAACCTCTTGGAATTTTTGTCATCATTTTAAACACCATGAATTCTGCAGCTGGACATAACTATTATCGCCCATACACCTTATACAAGTTACAAGCAAATGATAACAGAAAACGATAAGACCGAGAGAAAGAGAGAGAGAACAGTCTTCTAATTTGCATCGGTAGAGGCCAGCACAATAGAAAATCAATGCCCACCATCTAAATTATAGAACTATAAATACCAAAGAAAACGACCAAAGAAAATCAACCTAATATTAAAGACCGTAGTTTAGTTTATGCATCCAGTAAATCAATCAACCAATGGCCTACACCGGTCTCAAGCATGGCCTCTTGCTACTAACAATTGCCTCAGCCATTGCTGGATTGGCCAATGCCGGCGATCCCGACATTGTCTCCGACTTCGTACTCCCCGCAAACGCCACCAAAGTGGATGGCAGCTTCTTCACCTACACTGGGTTGCGGGCTCTAGTGGGTGCTGAGGACCCAGCCACATTTAAGGTCACGAAAGTGAGCATGGCTGAATTTCCAGCACTCAATGGTCAGAGTGTCTCATATGCTGTGTTACAGTATCCTACTGGGACTGTTAACCCCCCTCACACTCACCCACGTTCAGCTGAGCTCTTGTTTCTCTTGGGTGGCACTCTGGAAGTCGGATTCGTCGACACCGGCAACAAGCTCTACACCCAAACACTTCAATCGGGAGACATGTTTGTGTTCCCTAAGGGACTCGTACACTTCCAATACAACCCCAGCTCACAGGATTCGGCGGTCGCTGTCTCTGCATTCGGTAGTGCGAGCGCCGGAACTGTCTCAATCCCAGCCACTGTTTTCTTCACTGGAGTAGACGTTGCCATCCTAGCGAAGTCTTTCAAGACCGACGTGGGCACCATTCAGAAGCTCAAGGCTGCTCTTGCACCCAAGGCCTAAATATGAAGATTATTCAGATTATATGCTATTGTTTTAAGTAACTGGTAGAGAATAAACAATCCAGATTATATGCTTCTTGGGTCTCTACTCTTACTCTTGAGAAATTCAGAAATGTTTCTATATCTGATATCTTGAATGCTTAGAAGGAATGTATTGATCTGCATTACTTTTTTATTTATCAAGATTATTATTTTTTCCGCTTTATTAGTATATTTACTATTTCAAGAAGAAATTTTTTTTTGGTAGACATCCACTCTATTAAAAATTATTTGTTTGTTATTCAATCAATTATTCCATTTAACTGAGGCAAATTATCTAAGTTCTTCAATTGAGTTTGCATTACATTATTTCCTAAGTCAAGTATCAACAGGGCAATCAATTAACCTATTAATCAATAGAGGAAGGAAAGGAAAAATAAAAGTTTTAGTCGGACCACCCTCATGGTTTAAATTTGGTCTGGACTAAACACTTCTTAAACAATAAAACTACTGCACCGCTTAAAAATAAATAAAACTACTGCACGTTGAGCGAAAAATAACATTGACTGTTCTTATATGAGCATTCAATTTCTACATTTGACAATACAATTTTCAAAATATATTAAGGTAAATGAGATGGATAATGTAAAAATCAAGGTTGTTATTTTTAATTTTAAAGACAAAATTGATAAAAAATATTTTAATGATAAGAGCATGAGAAATTGCAAATAGTAATAGGGATACGAAACTAAATATAGAAAGATGGTAGTTTTGTTAGGAATAAATATGCGGAAAAATAAATCAACGGATCAATTGACAACACAATAAATAATAAATAATCACACCATCATAAAATTGAACACCGATATTTACGTGGTTCAACAAAATTCTACTTACATCCACCAAACATGTATTTTATCGAAAGAGATAAAGAGAAATCTACATACAAGAAAACAAGAATAACCCTTTGGATTAAAACCCAAATCAAATTCAGAATTACGCTATGTTGTACAATACTCTATTGCTACCTGCAACCCGCAACTAAATCCAATTGCGGCTTTCATACTTTCTTCTTTCCCTCTCTTTCTATCTATCTATGGTTACAGTATTTATCCCCGTGCTTGCTCTCTCACTAGTTCCAGAGACCTCCACACTGCAAGCATTCCAACTCACAATGCCGTGTGAACCTTAAGAGGCTACATTAACTTCCATTTTATCAAGCTTCTCCATGCAAGAGAACCTCCCAGCAAGTACTCGCCCAAGCATGCATTCACGTCCTTACTGCTTGCATGAAAGACCATTCATTAAGACATCAATCTGTATTGGTAATAGTATTCTCACGTCACTGTGTGTGGTTATTTTCCAGCCAACCCAAGATCATATACCACTCGTCCATGCATTGATATGTTCGAATATCATGCATGATTTTTCGACTACTTTCAGCCCATATTTTCTCTCAAATATATACCCTGATTTCATGCCAATTTCTTCTCTTGTATCCACGCCTCTCACAATGAAATTGCCAAAGAACACTGCCGTCTAGCACACGCATATACCATAGGCGTTGCCAATTTTTTCTATCCCCATGTTGGTGCCTTATCAACTGAGAGATTTTTTTTCTCATGCCATGTTTGGGATTTCTCTAGTTGGCACGGGCCTAACACTGACAATTCGAGACACTGCTCGTAGAGGACGGTTACAGGGACTGCAAGGGAAACAACTTCTCTAACCTAGGCATTCAATATTGTCTGTCCTGGAATTTGGGTTGTCTCCTGCTAACTCTTCGCGAGGCATTATTGCCAACCCTTTTTTAGATTTGGATGACCCTCACACGACCGCTTCTTCTTCAATGCGTAGGTTCGTAGACTCTGACGATTTCTCCTCCAAGACTACAGCTTCTCTGATCTGATCCAGCAATTTAATCATTTCCTGAATAACCTCTTCAACTGTCGAGGAGTAACATCAAACTCTTGAAACTAGACCATTCCCTTCTCTGTAAGAAGCTTAACTTGGTGGAACCAACTGCAACGTAATGGGGTCTGTACTGCGAGCACAACGTTGTCTGGAGCCAATTATTAACATATCTCCATGCCATTTTCCATTTTTTTTTTTAACATAACGTTGGTGGAATTTTTTGCATGATGTAGTAAGTGGTCCGTAGGGATGCTGAATACTCATGTTAAACCCAATTGTACTTAATAGCAGTCTTTCCCCAATTAAGATAAGTTCTTTCTGCTTCTCGTAGACTTTCTTTTGTTTAATTTGTTGGACAAGAGCAAGATCCCTTCTATAAATTATCTCATATGCCGCTACAATGACATTGGCCAATGGACAGGATGTTTCTTCCTCTTTACCTGCTAAAAACATGCTTACTATAGCAATAGTCTGCCAATCATTCTTTGCACGAGATTGACAAAGGTAAAACCGATGCGAAACACCAATGCTTTCATTTGTATGCACCAATTTTCATAGTTGTCCTTAGACAATTTGGGAATTGACACTTTGGGCTTGAATCTTTTTACAAGATTCCGGACAATTTTGGTACATACCTTGTCCTCGGATATCCTTTCCCCTAAAGCATACATTTGATTTACAATGTCGCTTATCTTGGAATAGAAGTCCATGAAAACTTCAACATCCCTCGTCTTAAGAGTATCAAACTGATTTTGGAGGATCTATAATTTAGACCTCATGCTTCCTTTGCAGTTTTACAGGTCATGATTCTCATGTATTTAGTGTTATAAACTGCACAATTAAAGGCATTCATGGCTTTTCCATCAGCTGTCTGAGCAGCTTTCTCAATGAGACTCCAAGATGAAAAAGATTTGGGTGTTAACAATGAATTTATGGAAACAAAGAAACTTCTCATTTTTGCCTTCCATGAGGCATAGTTTGTTCCATTGATGTATAGAGGTTTGGATATTGCATGACTGTCTCCCATGGTGTTCTAACTTGGATCTACTCGGATGGTTAAATCCTTATAACGAGCACCTCGCTCTGATACCAATTGAAAGTCCCATTTTTACACGGTGCTAAAACAATATGACTGACCCTAGAGGGGGGGTGAATAGGTCAATTTAAATTCGTTGGTTCTTTTTAAATTTACTTGATTGATTAGTTAAATGCAGCGGATACAGCAATCAAGAGTGTGTGTGTGTTAGCAAATGTGATTAAACAATCAATACAGGAAAATAGCTCTAACATCACAAATACAAGGACACAAGATGTATAGTGGTTCGGTTCGCCAACCTACATCTACTGTTAGAACTCATTCAACCTTGAGCTATCCCCAAATTCACTATGTGGGGACTTACACCCTCACAATTAGAGTGAGAATTCTACCTCACTCAATTGGCTGGAAATTTTACCACCACTGTGCCAGAGACGCTCTAGAGTTTTTTATAATGGTTCTGGAGAAATCTCCCTTAATCCACTTTCAGGTTACAGGTTTTAAAAATAAAATTAAAACCAAGAAGCACTTGCTTAAAGCTCTTTCTCGCTGATGTGTGTTTCTTGAAGATCTCACCCAAGTTGTGTCGACGCTTCTCTCTATAGCCGTCGTAATGCAATCACAATCTCTGGGTGACAAGGAAACTTAGCTTAACCAAAGCCTTCCCAGTTTATGGCTCTCTCACTTGCAAACTCAATTCGAAGATTGGTTGTTTATGATCTTTCTCTCCTTCTCTCTTTCTCACTTGCAAACACAATCAATATATTGGTTGTTTATGATCTTTCGCAAAAGAGTGTTGATCGTTCCTTTGAGTGTATAACTCTTTTCAGGTCAAGGAAGATAGTAAAATGATCACCCAACACTCATATTTATAGAAGAGTATTAACGGTCTTTTTTACTGTCTAGGACCGATAGGTCGGTGGCACCGATGGGTCGTATTCATATTTATTGTCGTTCAACCACCCGACCGTTGAGCATTAAATGCACCCTCAACGGCATAATTACTTCCGGTCGACAAGTCGGTGTAACCGATGGGTCGACAGTCATGGCACCAATGGATCAGTCCATACGAGAGGCTCGTTCTGGTGCAAAACATGCTTGACAGTACTTTCCAATTTGGAAACCTATTACCCAGAACGATCTGTCTCCCTTTACCAAGGGGTCAGTGCTGTTACTCTCGATCGGTCTTAAAATATCGAGATGTTTGTTTTATCGATATCCTATTTGAGTTCACAGTCCAGAACTTATAAGTCTTTTACCGACGAGTCGTTGACCATGAGGGGTCGTTTAAGTTCATCATACTCTCGGTCAGAGGTATACCCAGAATGACAGTTCTAAGTTCCAGAACCTATGTCAAACTAGCAGACCAGTCCTTCACCACGATGGGTCGATCCTGACTACAACGAGGGGTCGGTGAGATAGACTGGTCATGCTGACAGTGAACATAATTCATGTTTCCAAGTTCACTTCCAATTCATTATACAACATCCTCTCTAGGCATGCTATGCTTATTACCAACATATGCAACTAAGCCTAGAAGTCCTCTCTCAGGTGAGGGTTCCACCTAGGGTCACCTATGGCCATATACCCATTTTTGTGTTTTCCATACTGATGAGCATTGAGCTTGGTGGAGCATGATCTTCTTCTTTGACCATCTTTGAGTCTTCAGGCTTCTTGGCAAGTGCCTTTTCCCGAGTCATGGAATTGACAAAAAAGGATTCGGTGAAGTAGGGGCACTAAAAAAATCAAACAAGAAAAGCACTTGCCTTTATAGCTTTACAAATTGTAGATATTCTTCCGAAGAGTCTCCCCTAATGTGATCTCGCTTGAGACGTAGATGCGCCGATGTATGAGCAATCACAATCATTGGAAGTTGTTTCTAGGATATAGATTTGTTGTGCAAATTTTAAATTTATAATTACTCGCAAGTGCACGAATCGAATTAGAGTATAGAGATATGCAAGTGCGAGGTCAAACCAACATGGACTTGATTTAGAATGAATGGGAAAACGAATTACAAAGCCTAATATTTTAACCTTAACCTATTTAACAATTTTTATGGAGGATGGTTGAATTAAACATGTAAAATTAAATAAAACCACTAAAATAGAGATTGAATAAAGTGAGAGAAATTACTAAGGTATCAGATTCCACCACCATTAAATCCATAATATTCCAATATTTATTTATCAATTTCCACGTTTTTAAAGATTAAACATTTAAATTCATTAATATGGTGTTCAAAAATTGATTTTCCTTCACTTAAAAGTGTAAGTTCTAAGCATTCAATGTATCCTATTTTAATTCAAAAGACAATTGATCAAAGGGATTATACTAAGCATCCAATGTATTTAAATTAAAATAAAAGAACACAATGAATCAAAGGGTTTTACTTTTATTCAATTAAAAATCAAGCATTTAATTAATTAGATATTAATATTAACAACAAAAAATACATGACAGTGAAAAATAATTAACATTTATTAATTTGATAAAGGTATAAATAATCAAAAACATATAATTTGGAATTAAATAAATAAATAAAAGAAAATTATTTCATTAATGGGGTTTCATCATTAACCTTAGTAAAAGAAATTAGCTAGACATTATCATAAAATTAAAACGAAAGAGAGAGAAAAATAAAACCCGAGCCATTGTCGAAGATCCCAAGCTAATGCCATAATCCCTCTGTCAGCCGAGCCTTCTTCCCAATCACCCGATTCTGCTGTGAAAGGGGTTCTCAATTTAAAGAGGTTTGGAGACGTAAAATTAAGCAAGTCGTGGGTCCCACTTTACTTCAGCCAATCTGCATACACGGCAACTTGCCTTTTCTTCTTTTTCTTTCACATTGGCGCATGGAGTTCTCTATCTATTTCCAAAGCACAACAACTTCTTTTCTTCTTCTTTTCTATTTTCAGTTTAGTCGGCCTTTCCTTCCTATTAGCAGCTACCATCCCAACTTCCTTCTATTTTTCATTTTCTCAATCAGCCAACATCCTCCTTCGATTATCTCAGCCATACACGTTTCTGGCTAGTTTCTTACAATGGGTTTTTGCTGTACTCTGCAACTTGGCGGCTGCTTTACAATGGTGGCTGCAATTTCTTTCTGCTGGTTAACACTTTTTACTTCTTGAACCGATGGCAAGTGTTTCTCTTTATTTGTTTAAGCAAAATCCCATCTCTATTTGCTATGAAATCTGTTACAAAAAGAATTGGTGCAACAACAACATGTATTGCACATTGGTTGTTTGATTGGTTGTCCATCACCTCTTTTTAAGTTACATTCAGCCAGCAGCAGCTTGGATTCTTACATTCTTCTTGTTGATTTTTCATCATCCTTCCTATCACTTGTAAGCTCATTTTCAATCCAATCCAATTGATGCTCCAACACCGCCCCTGCTCTGTACTCAACTCACAGTAGATTTCTTCTTTTCTTAATGCATAACTATTGTATTTTTCTTGCTGAAGTTACAACTTGGTGCTAACACTAATTGATGCTTGAAACTTAGATGATGGTTGTTCTAACTCAGAACTACTGCACCAACGCTGGTTGCCTTTGCTTTTTCTCTATTTCATCTTTCCTTTTGTTGTCTTTGTTTCAGTTGCTTGCAAGATTGGTCATGTAATGCCCCCGTCCTGTTACGGGCGCGTTATCTCTGAAAAAAACTCAAAAAGTCACAAAAGACAGATATCGGGTACAAGAGTAGCAACAAATTTTTTTCTTTTCAAAACGGGGTAACTACTTCCCTTCGAATAGCCTACAAGTTCAAAACTAGAATAAACACAACGAACCACAAATGTAAATTAATTAAGTGGTTATACAGTCATCCAAACAAATATATGATTGAGTCCATGTGACTAAAGTTTTCAAATATCAAACATAGCATAAACATAGGCTTCTATTCTCTACTACTCCTTTCCAAGTACTTGCTTACGGGGCCCGCCTGGCCCCTCCGCGATCCGGGCACCTGAAAGGTAAGGGGTTAGCAAAACAGTCCAGCGAAGAAACATATCACATATTAACAAGGTAGTTATAGATCACATATGAAAGGGCAGTAAATATCACAAGTGAATAAAATATTCATGCCTACGATACTCAACTACTCTATTAACCGATATTCCATTAACCAAACCCAAGAAATCATCTCCATAGTCCACGTCAGGTCCTCCAACGAACCCCGGTCTCCCTACCAACATCATCGGGAGACTAAAAAATATGCAACTGCCTCACCCACACGAGTCGTGTCGGAAACCACCTCGACCACGCCCGAGGGAACCAAACTCTAGGGCAGGCACCTCGACAGCCGGAACACAACGGGGAAACCCACATCCCCTATGGGGGTCTCGACCGCCGGAGTGTAACGGAGAAGTCCTCCCAACCACCAAGCTCATCTCATCATCATGAATGTATACATATAAACAAAACCTCCCATGCATGCACATGGTATCATGATCATGTATGACAACACAAATATGTTCTGACATGACATCAATATCAACAACATGCCTCATCATGCGGTCAACGACACATAACAGTGCTTAGACTCATACTTTTATATCCAACATGCGATTACATTTGCATCTTATGCGTAAACACGCAAAGAATCACAACATCTTCCAACTATCGTGTTCACATCCATCATAATATCATATATGTGTTATGATTAATCACAAACATGTTTTCAACAATTTTCAAGCATTAATAATCATTCATTCAATCAAATTTTCCATTAGTCGCATATAATTTGACATGGGTGAACTCGAACGGATCCCTTACCACATGTTCATTTCAATGGTTCCCTTACCGATGGCTTAATAAACGAAATGGTCTCATCCAGGTCACTCGATGCCCAAGGTTATAGGTTAAGAATGCAAATGCATGCTAAAACAGTAATAAGTCCCCTCACCATGTGTGTGGAGTCGAAAGTCCAAAGCGATTAAGCGATTTGTTGGATTGAAGGAAGTTCAATCTATAGAAATAAGGAAGAACAGATAAGTAATTAAGACAAAACGGGTCAAAAAGAGGTCGAGAAGAAAACGGGCCTAAAACAGGGCCGGGCCCAAAACAAGCCGAACTGGGCCGGGTCTAAAAATGGGCAGGGCTTAAAAACAGGCTTTGAAAAGTCTGGGTCTGGAAATTGGGCCAAGGTGGATTGGGCCGAAAACATGGGCCGGGCTAGGTCTGGGCCTGGTTGGGCCGAACTGGGTCTGGGCCTGGTCGGGCCAGACCAAGTCTGGGTCGGGTCTGGTCTTTGCTAGTGGGCCGAGTGGCTGGGTTACTACTCCAGCCCAAGGGCCGGGTTGACTCAGAACAAACTCGACTGAGTCGCCTCGGCACTCGGCCGAGCGACTCAATCACTCTGCTGAGTCGGAGGGAAAGGGGAGAAATCCAGGGAAAGAAAATCCAGAAAGGGGAAAGAGGGAAAAGAAAGAAAAAAAACATGGAAAATAGAGAAATGAAGGAAATGAAGAAAGAAAGAAAAAGGGAAAGCTGGAAAACCGAGCAACAGAGAAATCCAAGAAAGGGAAGGGAAGAATAGGGGAAAAT
Source organism: Chimonanthus praecox (assembly GCA_022113865.1). NCBI lineage: Eukaryota > Viridiplantae > Streptophyta > Magnoliopsida > Laurales > Calycanthaceae > Chimonanthus > Chimonanthus praecox. The sequence continues at coordinate 49,203,333 of CM039089.1, read as the reverse complement.
CGGGAGAAATCCCGAAAAATCGAAGAGAAGGAGAAGAGAAAATTTGGGGAAAAATGGAGGTGGGCGGTCGGAGAGAAGAGAAGAAGAAGAAAACCGAGAGAGAGAGGGAAAAAGGAGAAGAGACTTACCTAGAATCGGGAGGAAGAAGAAGAAGGAGGAGGAGGAGGAGACCATAGCTAGGAAGGGAAGAAGAGCGGCGACACTGTAGCTTGACGGCTACAGTGTTGCGGAAAGGGTGAGTTATAAGGGGGGTTAGGGTTTAGGGTTTTAGCCTCTTTTTTTTTTTTTTAATCTTTTCAGAAGAGAAAGAAAAACTCGAAGAAAAAATCCGAAAGATCTCAGGCGAGAAAACGTGTGACTTTTGAACAAGTTTTCATGACGAATGCGCGATAATTATAAAATTACCAAAATGCCCTTCGAGTTTCTGAACTCAAAAATAGGTAAACTTGGCCCACCATGGCGCACAAACTTTGTTCACTGTTACCAAGGTCCTTAAAACAACTCAGAGATCTGAAAATCTTTCCGAAAATTAGAAAATTCGGGACTGGTCATTACAACACTACCCCCTTTAAAGAAATTCGTTCTCGAATTTCAAACTGAACTCATACCTCTAGTCTCAAATAAGGCTGGAAATTGTTTCCGCATTGTTTCCTCATTTTCCCAAATAAGAGTCTCCCTGCCTTTGCGTCGCCAAACCACTAAAACCAAGCGGATGGTCTTGCCATGAAGCCTTTGCTCTCTGGAACCCTCAATCCGCACTGGTCCTTCCTCATAGGTAACATCCTCATTGATTTCCACATCTTCTAAGTTAATCACGTGCGACGGATCCTGATGATACTTCCGAAGCATTGAAACATGGAAGACATTATGCACTCGGGCGAGACTCGAAGGAAGTGTAAGTCTACAAGTCACTTCCCCGATCCTCTCTATCACTTCAAACGGACCAACGTAACAAGGCAACAACTTCCCTCGCCGCCCAAACCTCTGAATCCCATGACAGGGTGAAACTCGAAGGAGGGCGCGGTCTCCAACAGCAAACTCAAGCGCCCTCCTCCGACAATCGGCGTAACTCTTTTGTCGACTCTAGGCATTCAACAACCTCTGCCTAATCTGTCTCACCTGCTCAGTAGTCTCCCGGATCATCTCTAGTCCTGACATCACTGTACCACTAGTCTTTGCCAACACATGGGTGATCTGTACAACCTGCCATACAAGGCCTCATGTGGTGCCATCTTGATACTGTACTGATAACTGTTGTTATATACAAACTCAACCAAATGTAAATGGCTTTCCTAGCTACCGCCATAATCCAAAACACAAGCTCGGAGCATATCCTCTAAGATCTGAATGGTCCGCTCTGATTGACCATCTGTCTAGGGGTGGAAAGCTGTACTGAAACATAACTGCCTGCCCAACTCTTGCTGCAAGCTCTGACAAAAACGAGAGACATACCTTGAGTCCCGATCTGAAACAATTGACTTAGGCACACTGTGTAGTCTGACAATGTCCGTCAAATATATCTGACTCAAAGTCTCGAGAGAATCAGTTGTCTTTATACCAATAAAACGGGCCAACTTAGTCAATCGGTCCACTATGACCCACACTGCATCATGTTTCCGAAAAGACTTCGGTAAACCAGTCACGAAATCCATAGTGATGTGGTCCCACTTCCAATCGGGAACCGGTAGAGGCTGCAACTTGCCAGCGGGTCTCAAGTGTTCTACTTTGACTTGCTGACAAGTTAAACAGTGGGTCACAAACTCGACTACTGCTCTCTTCATGCTTTTCCACCAGAACTGTTGATGCAAGTCGTGATACATCTTTGTACGGCCTGGATTATGGCCAACCTGGAGTGGTGAAAGTATCGTAATACCTCCTCGCGACACTGCTCCAATAAGGGTACAAAAAGTCTACCCTGAAAGGTCAAACCACCATCTCGCCTAATAGACCATCCAAAAGGTCCATTGCCACTGGCCACAGCGTTCTTCAATGAGATGCACCTCTCATCTGTTCGTTGAGCTCTCAAAACTCTAGCGTAAATCCCTAGCTGAACAACCATGCTACAAAGTCTAGTTGCTCTGTAATCGCCGATCAAACTTGACAAGGCCACCCTCGTCCTGCGACTCAAGGCGTCTTCAACTATGTTCGCCTTAGCCGGGTGGTAAGATAACACGAAGTCGTAGTCGCCAAGGTATTCCACCCACCATCTTTGTCTCATATTCAGCTGCTTCTGTGTGAATAGATATTGTAAGCTATGGTGATCTGAGAAAACTTTGAATCTCTCCCTAAATAAGTAATGTCTCAAGACCTTAAGCGCAAAAACTACAGCCGCTAACTCTAAGTCATGAGTAGGATAGTTTTGTTCATGAGTCTTAAGCTGTCTTGAACCGTAAGCTACCACATTTCCATCCTGCATCAAAACACAACCCAAACCATCACCCCAGGCATCACAGTAGACCGCATAACCACGACCCCTCTCTGGCACTATCAACACTGGAGCAGTAGTCAAACTCTTCTTCAATCTCTGGAAGGCTGTCTCACAGACTTCGTCCCCAATGAATTGCACATCCTTACAGGTCAACCTTGTCATGGGTGTAGCGATCTTGGAGAAATCCTTGATGAACCGTCTGTAGTAGCCCGCAAGACCCAAAAGGCTGCAGATTTCAGTCACACTTCGTGGTCGCTCCCAACTCAGAACAGCCTCAACTTTAGCTGGATTCACAGCCACACATCAGCTGACACCACGTGTCCAAGAACTGAACCTGTGGCAACCAAAACTCACACTTGCTATATTTCGCATAAAGCTTGTGACCCTCAAGACTCGGAGTACTGTTTTCAGATGTTACTCATGGTCCTCCTCCGATGCTGAATATATCAAGATGTCATCGATGAACACCACTACAAATCGATCCAGATACGACCTGAAAATTCTGTTCATCAGGGCCATGAACTCAAAGAGTCCAAAATGGGTGCGGAAAACAGTCTTCCCAATATCACACTCTCGTACTCTCACTTGATGGTAACTTAAACGAAGGTCTGTCTTGGAGAAGCACTTAGACCCTCTCAATTGGTCAAACAGATCATCGATTCTTGGCAAATGATACTTGTTCTTCACTGTAACTCTGTTCAATTGCCGATAGTCGATGCACAGTCTCATGGAGCCATCTTTTTTCTTGGCAAACAACGCCGGTGCATCCCAAGATGAAGTGCTATGCCGAATGAACCCAAGGGCCTCTAGCTCCCTGAGCTGTCTCTCCAATTCCAAAGTCTCTGTTGGTGCCATCCGATAAGGAGTGATGGTGATGGGTGATGTACCGGGCAGCAGGTCAATAACAAACTCCACCTCTCGGCGTGATGGTAAACTAGGGAGCGTCTCTGGAAAAACGTCCAGAAACTCTCGAACCACGCGAGGCATCTCGACACCTGCTGGCCCCGAACCTTCCCATCTCAAACTCGCTATGAAACTGCACAACTCCTCCACTTTAGGACTGAAGGCTGGGCTAAGCTTCTCAACAAACACATCACCTGCGAGCGTACGACCCGCTACTCGCCTATGATAACAGTCCAAGGTGACCTAATGGAAGGACAACCAGTCCATCCCCAAGATGACGTCAAAACCTGACATCTCCAAAACCCACACATCAAACGCCAACACTACACCTCCAATGGTCAAAGCACACGACCGACAAATCTGATCTACGACTTCTGTCACCTCCAACGGTGTACTAACAGAGATAGGGGCCCTTGCCAGTTCTACCACTAAACCAGAACTAACTGCAAAACTCGAGGCAATAAAGGAATATGAAGCACCATAATCAAATAAAACTCTACACCACGCACCCTGAAGGACTAACATACCCTGCATCACTGCGGGTGGTGCGTACTCTTCTGTCTGCTGGGTGATGGCGTAAGCTCTGCCACGGGTCACTGGTCCAGGTTTCCCACGACCTCTGCCTCTCTAAGAAGGTGTTGCACCCCGGCCCGTGGGGGCACTGGGCGTCACCTACACATGGGTGGGGGCTGGCATGATCACTCGCTGGGGTACCACCGCTACGGCCTGACCTCTGCCCTGAGGACAATCTCTGGTGAAATGCCCTGCCCCACCACAAGTGTAGCACTGAAGGCCCCGAGCTTGGCCCTGAACTTGTCCCTGAAGCTGAGGACAATCCCTCCTGGTGTGGCCTGCTTGTTGATAGTGGAAGCACACATACTATTTGGGCTGGCCACCTGACACTGGCACAGTCTGAACCTGATGAGGTGGACCTAAAGGTAACCTCTGACTCGAGTGGATGGGTGCCCTCTTCCTCTTTTTATCAAGATCTCTGCTCTGCCTAGGGGCAAAAATCGATGTCGGCTGATAAACCATCCCGCTGCTCCGAATGACGGTGCTCTCTGCCAAGATTGCCCTCTGCACCACTTCAGCATAGGTAGTGCTCCTCGCAGTAACCACCACATGGGCGACTATTGGGTGAAGGCCCTGCTCAAAACGGCTTGCTTTCAACAGATCAGTCACAATCATCTCTGGCGCGAAGCGGCACAACTCAGAGAACTTGGCTTCATACTGAATAACTGTGTCATCACCCTGTATTAGGTTGGCTAACTCAATGCTCTTAGCTTCCTTGACTACTGATGGAAAATACATAGCCAAAAACACTTGACGAAAGATGTCCCAATCCCTCAAGGCTGTGGTTCGGAAATGCTTCTGGGTCCACCAACGGGCTGCCTCTCCCATGAGGTGATGTGCGGCCAAGGTCACCCGTAGGTCTCCCTCTCTAACGGCCAGCATATCTAGGAGATTGCTGGTCTCATCGATCCAATCCTCTGCTGCAATTGGGTCAGGTCCTCCTCTGAACACACGGGGGTAATGGAGCTTAAATTCCCTCAGTGCAACCATCTCCCTAGTCTCGTGGTAGACCTCGCCAGGTGGAGGTGGTGGCGGAGGTAGTGGTGGAGGGGGCAAAGGTGGAGGTGGAGGTGGAGGTGCTGCCTGCCACTCCAACAAGGTCTATAAAGTACTCTCCACCGTCCTCTCCATGGCTCTCTCAAGTTGGTCACCATCCCAGTCAACATCTCCATCAGTTTTCCCTGATTGATGGGCTCCTGCGCAGGTCTGGGTCTCAAAGCTGACGTCTCTGCCGAACTCTCCAGTCCATCCTTAACCACTGGTCCCTCCCATGCTGGAGGAACCCTAGTCGCACCGGCATCGCCGTTGCCACGGCCTCCCCCATTCGAACAGGTGTTGTATCTCGACATTGCCTGTTTCATAAATATACTGAAGGTCAGACACCTTAACATGAGGAAATCCAAAATAGTACATATCTCAAACATACTATCTCAAGGGAGGCGTACTATGTACATCACACAAACCTAAAATACCTACGCGTTACCCAAGAACCTGGTTCCATCTACCCTACCACATCAGGGATGAACCTAATCTCTAGTTGTCATCTCGTCCATCTCTAACCCATGGACAGTCCGAGAGTTGAACCGTGCTCTGATACCAACTGTAACACCCCGTCCCGTTACGGGCGCGTTATCTCCGGAAAAAACTCAGAAAATCACAAAAGACAGATATCAGGTACAAGAGTAGCAGCAAATTTTTGTTTTCAAGACGGGGTAACTACTTCCCGTCCAATAGCCCACAAGTTCAAAACTATAATAAACACAACGAACCACAAATGTAAACTAATTAAGTGGTTATACAGTCATCCAAACAAACATATGATTGAGTCCATGTGACTAAAGTTTTCAAATATCAAACATAGCATAAACATAGGCTTCTACTCTCTGCTACTCCTTTCCAGGTACTTGCTCAAGGGGCCCGCCTGGCACCTCCGCGATCAGGGTACCTGAAAGGTAAGGGGTTAGCAAAACAGCCCAACGAAGGAACATATCACATATTGACAAGGTAGTTATAGATCACATATGAAAGGGGCAGTAAATATCACAAGTGAATAAAATATTCATGCCTACGATACTCAACTACTCTATTAACCGATATTCCATTAACCAAACCCAAGAAATCATCTCCATAGTCCACGTCAGGTCCTCCAACGAACCCCGGTCTCCCTACCAGTATCATCGGGAGACTAAAAAATATGCATCTGCCTCACCCACACGAGTCGTGTCGGAAACCACCTCGACCACGCCCGAGGGAACCAAACTCTAGGGCAGGCACCTCGACAGCCAGAACACAACGGGGAAACCCACATCCCCTATGGCGACCTCCGAAGTGTAACGGGGAAGTCCTCCCAACCACCAAGCTCATATCATCATCATGAATGTGTACACATAAACAAAACCTCCCATGCATGTACATGGTATCATGATCATGTATGACAACACAAATATGTTCTGACATGACATCAATATCAACAACATGCCTCATCATGCGGTCAACGACACATAACAGTGCTTAGACTCATACTTTTATATCCAACATGCGATTACATTTGCATCTTATGCGTAAACACACAAAGAATCACAACATCTTCCAACTATCGTGTTCACATCCATCATAATATCATATAAGTGTTATAATTAATCACAAACATGTTTTCAACAACCTTCAAGCATCAATAATCATTCATTCAATCAAATTTTTCATTAATCGCATATAATTGACATGGGTGAACCCGAACAGATCCCTTACCACATATTCATTTCAATGGTTCCCTTACCGAGTGGCTTAATAAATGAAATGGTCTCATCAAGGTCACTCGATGTCTAAGGTTATAGGTTAAGAATGCAAATGCATGCTAAAACAGTGATAAGTCCCCTCACCGTGTGTGTGGAGTCGAAAGTCCAAAGCGAGTAAGCAACTTGTTGGGTTGAAGGGAGTCCAATCTGTAGAAACAAGGAAAAACGGATAAATAATTAAGACAAAATGGGTCAAAAAGAGGTCGAGAAGAAAATGGGCCTAAAACTGGGCCGGGCCCAAAACGGGCCGAACTAGGCCGGGTCTAAAAACTGGCAGGGCTTGAAAACGGGCTTTGAAAAAGGCTGGGTCTGGAAACTGGGCCAAGGTGGATTAGGCCGAAAACATGGGCCAGACTAGGTCTGGGCCTGGTTGGGCCAGACCAAGTCTGGGTCGGGTCTGGTCTTTGCCAGTGGGCCGAGTGGCTGGGTTGCTACTCCAGCCCAAGGGTCGGATTGACTGAGAACAAACTCGACTGAGTCGCCTCGGCCGAGCGACTCAGTCACTCTGCTGAGTCGAAGGGAAAAGTGAGAAATCTAGGGAAAGAAAATCCAGAAAGGGGAAAGAGGGAAAAGAAAGAAAAAAAACATGGAAAACAGAGAAATGAAGGAAAGGAAGAAAGAAAGAAAAATGGAAAACTGGAAAACCGAGCAACAGAGAAATCCAAGAAAGGGAAGGGAATAATAGGGGAAAATCGGGAGAAATCCTGAAAAATCGAAGAGAAGAGAAGAAGAAGAAAACCGAGAGAGAGAGGGAGAAAGGAGAAGAGACTTACCGACAATCGGGAGGAAGAAGAAGAAGGAGGAGGAGGAGGAGACCATAGCTGGGAAAGGAAGAAGAGCAGTGGCACTGCAGCGTGACGGCTATAGTGTCGCGGAAAGGGTTAGCCTTTTTTTTTTTTTAATCTTTTCAGAAGAGAATGAAAAACTCGAAGAAAGAATCCGAAAGATCTCATGCGAGAAAACGTGTGACTTTTGAACAAGTTTTTATGACAAATGCGGATTAATTATAAAATTACAAAAATGCACTTCAAGTTCTCGAACTCGAAAATAAGTAAATTGGGCCCACCATGGCGCCCACACTCTCTTCATTGTTACCAAGGTCCCTAAAACAACTCAGAGATCCGAAAATCTCTTCGAAAATTAGAAAATTCGGGACAGGTCATTACAGATCAAATGGATCTCCAAATGAGTTGATTAGCTGACCAAGAATCATTAACCTATAAACACACAAAAATACATTAATTAGATAAAATTAATTAATATAATATATTAACAAATATAATTTTATAATATATAATATATTACAATAATAATATAAAATAAACAAAATTTAAGAACTAATTAATCAAATATTTAGAGGTAGAATTGTCATTTTTCTGTGCTTATTAAATACCCCCAAACTTAGATTTTGCTAGTCCTCGAGCAAAACAAAAAATAAAAAGTAAAAATCAAAATACTAAACTACACCACTTTCGCTGGCACTCTTGATTGCATTCAACATATGCAATAAGCCTTTAAACCCCTGGCTCACCACTAGTGGACGAGTTATAGTCTCATGAGGGCTTACAGTAATAACACCCACAAACAACAAAATTTCAGCAAAAATTTAAACATCATACAACTCCAAATTTATTTTACAAAACTTTTACTCGGAGTGTCGTGTGTGATAGCCAAATATTAACATAACCTTATTTTTCAAAATACGCATAAGTTTTCCAACCACCAGCTAAAAATGCACTTCGACTCCAAATCTCACAAAGGTATATCACTTAGAAAGACTTTCGCTCATAGATTGAGTTAATTTCTATCAAAAGTATATGTGAGCGGAATAATTTATCAAATGCAAATATCTGACATATTTATCAACAAATAACGAATAATATCAAAGAAAAATATAGATCTCATGAATGGATGCCATTTTCCTGAGAATGTTGAATTAAAAACCATTGTTCTTTCTCATTTATTCTCCACTTTAAATACCATATTTAGACTCTGGATCCATAGGACTTCTTACTAGGACAAAACGTGGCTTAGGACCGGGTCATATCAAAGAAGGATAAGAGGATTCAAAAATTAATATTTTGAACAGAAAAAGTTAGAGGTCTTCAAAATTTTAAAATGAGATACTCTTCCTCTAATTTTCTTTTTCCTTAATTTCACAACACTTTTTTTTTTTACATCCTTCCTTTTTATGTATGGATGTTCCCTTTCTTTTTCTTTTTCTTTTCTTTTTCTTTTGATGCTTTTTTCTTTTCTTTCTCAAGTACCATAATTTTCTTAGAGTACCATCCCAATAACAATCATCTCTAGCCTTTTCCGGGCCATAGAATAGGTCATAGATATTTCGGTGAAATCTCAAACTCCACAACCGGAGTTGGGTATGGATAACATAGCCAATAACAAAAATAGGCTTATTTTTCATATAAAGCTCAAAATGGGAACTAACAGGATAATATTTCCAATATAGGTAGGCTTCAAAGGCTGAAACAGTCTAAAATAATGGCCTATATCATTTCCTAAGTTTCATATGAATATTTAATTGTTTCAAATAAATTCAGAAATATTTAGGTGTAATAATTGAATTTTAATGACGTTCTCAGTAATTTGACCAAAACAAAGAATAATAAGATCTTCCAAAAATATACTGCACACATCAAAGAAAATAAGAATTTACTTATAAACCTCAAAAAAATCGAATGGCTATAAAGCTCATTGGTTCTTCTTTTTCAGGCTAACATTAACATGGTTGTGTAAATTGTTTCCAAGCATAAACTTCATAAAATTCAATTGGAAAAACATGAAACAAAAAATTTAATCCACATATTAATGCTAAAATCAATTTTTTTTCAAACTTTTACAATTTTTTTTTTCAAAGATAAACGCAAGAGTGATTTTTTTTTTTTCAAAATGGACTCAAACACACAAAGCTAGCAAGTGTAACCCCCCAATACCCCCAAACTTAAATTGGACATTGTCCTCAATGTTCCCTAATCTACAATGGCAGTTGCAAATTAGAATAAAATATCAGAAAAAGAACAACTTGAGTTGAGAAATACCTGAGATGGCTCACTTTATGCAAAACCTGCAAAAACAAAGATACAAAAACACAAACGCAACAACAATGACTCTAGACTGAATCTCACACAAGACGGACAGACTCAAACGAATTAAAAAATCCTAGACTAAACTGACTCAACAAAATTAAAATCTACAGATACACGGTCATACCGACAGACTGACTCGGACTCAACTGACAGACATACCAATCAACCCTGGTCCAATACAAGTGGTTTTTCAACACTGACAGAGAGAGACATTATTTTTTTCTTTCATTCACTGGTCTCCAAAAATGGGGTGGATTCCAGTAGAGCATTCACTTCATTTACCCTCTTTTCATTGATGTTCTTACCAAAATTTGACAAGCATTCCTCAAATGGGTCACCGTAAGTAAAGTTCAGAAAGGACTCATGAATTGTATTCCCAATCATGTTTACCTCACATAGGTCATCCGTGTCTGGAGGCTGGTGGCCACAATTAAACACATTGAGCTCTAAGTCATGTTACCGAAAGACAGTTTAAGCACTCCATTCCTGCAATTGATGATTGCATTAGAGGTGGCCAAAAAGGGTCGACCCAAAATTACTGGAATTTGCCCACTAGTGTTCATCACAAATTGTGTATCAATGACTATAAAGTCCACTGGAAAATAAAACTTGTCAACCTTGATTAGAACATCTTCTATTACACCTCTTGGAATTTTGACTGACCTATCGGCCAATTGAAGTGTAACAGGTGTGGATTTCAGTTCTCCTAGCCCCAATTGCTAGTACACAGAATACGTCAACAAATTAACGCTCGCTCCTAAATCAAATAAGGCCTGATCGACCGAATGGTCACCAATGATATAAGAAATAATAGGACTTCCAGGATACTTATACTTGACATGAGTTTTCTGTTGAATAATAGCGCTCAATGTTTTCTTTGGAACATTCGTCCTCCTCTTTAGCATACAGAGATCTTTCAAGAATTTTACATAAGAAGGTATTTGTTTAATAGCGTCGAGGAGAGGAATATTTATGCGGACTTGCTTAAACACCTCTAACACATCACTATGTGGTGTACATTTCTTAATTGGAATAAATCTCCGTGGGTATGGAGCTTTTGGAACAAAGTCAGTCGTGACTGATTCTTTGGGTTCCTTCACAGGCGGGCAATCAGTGACCTAAGAGTGATGATAGATTTAACATCTCCATGATGCACGGTGGAAGTAGTTGAAAGTCCTACGTCAAACTGACCTTTAAGATTGGGAGTGGTTTGACTGGGGAATTTGCCATTTTCCATCTCTCCAATAGCACTTGCAAGTTTCCCTATCTGTGTTTCAAGCTTCAGTATAGCTCGGTAATTTGACTACAAGGCTTGTTGAGTGGACTGCATGAATTGTTGTAGTGTGTCCTCCAGAGATGGTTTATGATGTTGTAGACTAGGTTGATAGGACTGACTCTGGGGTGAATGGAATGGCTCACCAGGTGCTTGAAGCTGATGAGGTCCCTGATTCATGGGCTGGTTTTGACTCCACGAGAAATTAGGGTGATTCCGCCAATTCGGGTTATAGGTCGCAGAGCATGGATTCCCCTGTTGCTTCCCAAAATTATTTAGTGTGTTAGCATGTTCGGCTAGGCACTCTGGATTTGCGTTTAGGGAAGGACATGTTTGTGCTGCGTGTCCTGCATTAGTACACAAGACACACACCTCAGACTGTACGCCCATTGACGGACTCACCCTCTAAGTCATTGCTAAGGCCTCTACTTTTTTAGTCAGATTTGCAATTGCGACTTTAACATCAAAATCATTATTAACTTCGTACAAACCTCCTCTTTTTGAAGTTTGTCCTGAACTCTTTCTTTTGGAAAAGTCTCATTGCTGAGAATTCTCCGCCAAATTTTCCAAGAAATTCCATCCTTCAACTTGACTGTGTTCCAAAAATGCCCCATTCTTTATAGACTCGACCAAAGTATGTCTAGATGTGGTTAAGCCATCATAAAAATATTGAATAAGTCTCCAAGTTTCAAAACCATGATAGGGACATTTACTCAATAGATCCTTGAATCTTTCCCATGACTCTGAGAATTGTTCACCCTCTTTCTGAATAAAATTTGAAATTTCTGTTTTGAGGGGTGTTCATTTTAGATATCGGGAAAAATTTATTCGAGAATTTATTTACCAACTGATCCCATGTGTTGATGGAATTTACGTGGAGGGAGTTCAGCCATGATTTCGCTTTGTCTTTAAGAGAAAAAGGAAATAGGCGAAGTTTAATAGATTCATCAGCGACATTTTGAAGTCTGATAGTGGCGCAAATCTTTAAAAATTCCTTAACGTGTAAGTAGGGATCCTCACGATCAAGGCCATGGAAAGCGGGGAGGAGATGTAAAAAACCTGGTTTTAGCTTATATGTGGCATTGGTGGTTGGGATGACTATGCTGGAGAGTGTATTGGTTACAACCGATGAAAAATAATCTCGAAGAGTTTTCTTCTGTTCTCCGGCAATTTTGGGTGATGGTGGTGGTGATGACGGTGGACTACCTATATCTATGATTGAGCCTAACTGAGCCCCGAACGTAACGATCGGTGGTATGACGGACAGTGTAACTCGAACCAAGTGATTGGTAGAATCACTAGACCAATGATGTATACACAAACAAGAACAAACACGCTCAAACAAATCCACACAAAATATGCCCTAAAACTATACTGACACGCAGATCCTAGACTCTAGACTGCTGCTAATCTCCTTTCCCGAAAATTTAAGTCTCCGAGGAGAGTTTAACCACAAGCACAGCTAGGTAAGTTTCCAGGTAAGCAGAGGAGCACAATGGCAAGCAACTTAAGCTTCCACTTATCCTTTCGGCTATTTACACCTTGGTGACAAAACTAGCCTAGACGCTGTGCTTGAAGCAAAACTATTCACCGGTGAACTTAAAATAACTGAATTAAAGATGGTCCTATTGAGTATGAACAACCCTAAACGATGGTTCTAGATTGATTTTAATTGGCTAATGCATGAACCAATTTTACTAATATTTTTTTTTTTTTGAATTTTTCTATTTAATGAATGCAAGCCTAAATTACCAGTGAAAGATTCAAGCAAATATGAAGACAATAATCAAACAATTTTAATCTAATGCATGAACTAATACCCTAAATGCATGAACAAATTAAATATGAATTTTTTTATTTTTTTATGCAAAATAAATGTAAGACAACTTAATAAAATCTATATGAATGCATGAAAAATTGAAACTTTAAAGAAAGTGGTTTAGACACTTACCTTGGCCTGTAATTGCTTTTACAATTTTTTTTCAGCATGTAATTCAAAATCCTACAAAAATCAACAAACAAAACCTAGGTGAAGACATCAAATCACATAAAAATATGCATGAAACCTAGATCTAGATGCAAAATTTCTTAAATCTACAACTAGTGGAAAGATTAAACTAATAGAATTTTTAATTTTATCTTTCCATTTCAATCTCAAGTCCCCGGTAACGGCGCCAAAAACTTGTTATGCAAATTTTAAATTTATAATTACTCGCAAGCGCATGAATCGAATTGGAGTATAAAGATATGCAAGTGCGAGGTCGAACCCACATGGACTTTATTTAGAATGAACGGGAAAACAAATTAAAAAGCCTAATATTTTAACCTTAACCTAGTTAACAATTTTTATGGAGGATGGCTGAATTAAACATGTAAAATTAAATAAAACAACTAAAATAGAGATTGAATAAAGTGAGAGAAATTACTAAGGTATTAGATTCCACCACCATTAAATCCATAATATTCTAATTATTTATTTATCAATTCCAAGTTTTTAAAGATTTAAAGATTTAAATTCATTAATATGGTGTTTAAAAATTGATTTTCCTTCGCTTAAAAGTGTAAGTTCTAAGCATTGAATGTATTCTATTTTAATTCAAAAGACAATGGATCAAAGGGATTAATCTAAGCATCCAATGTATTTAAATTAAAATAAAAGAACACAATGAATCAAAGGGTTTTACTTTTATTCAATTAAAAACCATGCATTTAATTAATTAGATATTAATATTAACAACCAAAAATACATGACATTAATGATGAAAAATAATTAACATCTATTAATTTGATAAAGGTATAAATAATCAAACACACATAATTTGGAATTAAATAAATAAATAAAAGAAAATTATTTTATTAATGGGGTTTCATCCTTTACCTTAGTACAAGAAATTAGCTAGACATTATCATAAAATTAAAATGAAAGAGAGAAAAATAAAATCTGAGCCATGGTCGAAGATCCCACGCCAATGTCGTAATCCCTCTGTCAGCCAAGCCTTCTTCTCAATCACCAGATTCTGCTGTGAAAGGGGCTCTCAATTTAAAGAGGTTTGGAGATGTAAAATTAAGCAAGTCGTGGTCCCACTTTACTTCAGCCAATTTGCATACACGACAACTTGCCTTGTCTTTTTTTTTTTTTTTCACATTGGCACATGGAGTTCTCTGTATATTTCCAAAACACGGCAACTTCTTTTCTTCTTCTTTTCTATTTTCAGTTTAGTCGGCCTTTCCTTCCTATTAGAAACTACCGTCCCAACCTCCTTCTATTTTTCATTTTCTCAATCAGCAAACATCCTCCTTCAATTATCTCAGCCATACATGTTTCTGGCTAGTTTCTTACAATGGGTTTTTGCTGTACTCTGCAACTTGGCGGCTGCTTTACAATGGTGGCTGCAACTTCTTTCTGCTGGTTAACACTTTTTACTTCTTGAACCAATGGCAAGTGTTTCTCTTTATTTGTTTCAACAAAATCCCATCTCTATTTGCTATGAAATCCGTTACAAAAAGAATTGGTTGCAACAACAACATGTATTCCAAGTTGGTTGTTTGATTGGCTGTCCATCACTTCTTTTTATGTTACATTCAGCCAACAGCAGCTTGGATTCTTACATTCTTCTTTCTGATTTTTCATCATCTTTCCTATCACTTGTATGCTCCTTTTCAATCCAATCCAATTGATGCTCCAACACCGCCCCTGCTCTGTACTTAACTCGCAGTAGATTTCTTCTTTTCTTAATGCATAACTATTGTATTTTTCTTGCTGAAGTTACAACTTAGTGCTAACATTAATTGATGCATGAAACTTAGATGATGGTTGTTCTAACTCAGAACTACTGCACCAACTCTGGTTGCCTTTACTTTTTCTCTGTTTCATCTTTCCTTTTGCTGTCTTTGTTCCAGCTGTTTGTAAGATTGATCAAATGGATCTCCAAATGAGTTGATTAGCTGACCAAGAATCACTAACCCATAAACACACAAAAATACATTAATTAGATAAAATTAATTCATATAATATATTAACAAATATAATTTTAGAATATATAATATATTACAATAATAATATAAAATAAACAAAATTTAAGAACTAACTAATCAAATATTTAGAGGTAGAATTGTCATTTTTCTGTGCTTATCAGGTTCACAAGTTGATCTTAGATTTGTTTGACTTTTTCACTTTCAATCTCAATCAATGTATGATTGGATTCAAATGATTCACCAAGTGAAGAATACAAAGATATATGATCCATTGATCTTAGCATTTTAATTTGCCAATTAACTCTGGTAGATGAGGTTCATAAATGTTTAAGAACGATTCTTAAACTTTCCAAACAATGGAGTATTTATAGAGGCAAAATCAGAATTTCAAAATAGTAAGTCCACGATCGATCGTGGCACGATTGATCGTGCTTCACGATGGATCATGAACTCCAGTGACGATGGATCGTGCTCTCACAATACAATCGTCCTGAGACCATTTGGTTTTTACAGAGTTTTTTCAAACCCAAACTCTGGAAGTCCAAGCCGACAGGTCGTCACCCCACGATGGGTCATGTCCTGTCCCGCACGATTGATTGTGATTCCCACGATTGTATCGGCCTGAGGCTGAAACACTTTGACAGTATTTTTCCAACCAAAACCCTGTCAATCCAGACAATGGATCATTAGACCACAATGGTCGTCCATGTCCCAGGTGATAGATCGCCCGACATGATAGGTCGTCCTGACAGTTCATCAATTTTTCCAAGTTTAGTCCACTTGGTTCTATTGGATGTCAAAGTTCACATAGGCTTTATTAAATTATACAGATGTGATATCTAAGCCTAGGCATGGTCATCCTAGAGGTGTGGGTCCACCCGAGTCATCTATGGCCAATTTACCTGAGTGATTGCCATACACTGATGATGAGTTGAATCTTCATTGATCTTCCAATCTTGGACTTGATTCAAACTTCACTGGAGTCTTGATTCACATCATCGTTCTTCCGAGGCAAGGCTTATCATAATTCACTGAATTAACAAATAGATGACTTGGCAAGCCAGGGTACTAACATAATCCTTATATAATTCTGTGATATGTTTGAAATTATAACCATGACATTTAAGGTTATCAGATTTTAGAGTAGTTTGAGGTAGCCTTGTGATGTAACCATACTCTATCTCATTTTTTTTTAGAAAGTATTATTAGTTGAGTGAGCCAAAGAGAATGTTTCTTGTTCATCTTTCATCTCTTGTAGTGATGGGATAGATATATGATTCAAAGGTATGCTCAAGGTGATGAAATCATTTGATCATGGGGACTCAGCCAATAATTCTAGAGACCTAAGAAATATTTAACTAAGATAGATTTGGGGTCCTAGAGCCCAAGGAATCATGCATTCAATACATTTTACTAAAAGCATACAAGTTAAGTATGATTCAACCATATAGCATTGCAAAATAAATATATATAGTTTTCATTTCAATCAAGCAATATCCAAGCTTTCAATCAAAGACTACCATGGCATCCTTTCCAATAAGAAGTTTTAATTTAAGGCATGGAGAAAAAGATAGTGAGTGAAGGTACAACTTTAAGTCCATGTCACTACCGAGTAACTTGATTGAAACAAATATTTCTTAAACAATTCTTTTGGACCCTTGATAAGTTCAAGTCCTCAGATTTGTGACTCTACGAGCATGACAAGTATTATAGCCAGGAAAAATACAATCAATGCATGAAGAGTCAAATATATCGTGTTGTAGCATATGAGCTACTTAAACTTGCCTACAATGATGATGATCTAATTTATTAAATGATAGGCAAAGTTTATTGCATAGATCCAATATTTTACTATAAGGCTCAAGTTAGGACCATTGTAGGACATGAGGTTCATACACAAAAATGGTCAATAAGATATAAGCATTTAGAGTATGAATGATTAAGGCAAACATGATGCATACCAAACATGGCAGATTTTAATTCTACTAGATATATTTAGCAACATTGAATCTGACTCAAATTTTGAGAAAATATGAAGATCTAACCCATACCCCTAACCTTGGGTACCCATTGGCTGGTAGATGTCCAAGTGTGTGGTCTACGAGGTCCACGTGTGTCAAACAAGTAAACATTTGATTTTCCCTTTTTGGTGTTCTTGTTTGTTTGACAGAATTTTGTAAATTGATTTAAAAGTTCAATTAATTTTTGAGTTAAGGTATAATTTAGATTTCCATTTAAATTGTTATACCTTTGTCCTTGATTTTGAAATTTTGGTGGATAACTCTTTTGATTTTTGTTTACAAAATTCTTTATTCTCTTCAAGTTTGGGTTAACATTTTTTTTTATTCTTCATGTGAGCCTTTTGTCGTTGATATTGATCTTCCCTTCTTGATTTGCATTCTAACATAAGGTGTTCAGATTGTCCACAATGAAATTTTTTGTAATTTTAATTCGAGGAGTTGAGAGAGACTTACTCTTTACGAAGACGGTTGGTTTGACGGGTTCTTTGACGTTCTTCTTGTCAAAACCAAGACCCGACTTGTCTCCATAGTTTTTATTTAATTTTAACAGTTTTTCAAGTTTTTCTTCTCCTTTAGTGAATTTCATTTCAAATTGTTCTTTATATCTTTTTAACTCATTAACTTCATGCATAATCTTTTTGTTTTCAATTTCAAGATTAGAATCTATTTTAGGAGTTGAGGATTTTACTTTATTTAGTTCTTTTCTAATATTATCATTTTGTTCTTTTCAAAAGCCAATATGTTTTTCAAATGGATTAAGTTCTACTTTTAATTTTCTTAATTAATTTTCAATGTTTATTTTTTCATTAATTTCAATTTTTAAATATTTTTCAAGTTTTAACCACTCTTCTTGAATGGCTTTTGGATTTACTTGATTTGTCAATGTTAGTTATTTTAGAATGTTTTCTTTTTCCAATTTTTTTTTTATTTAGTTGTTTTGTTAGTTTTAAATTTTCTTTACTAACTTTCTTAATTTCTTTGTACATTTCATTTAATGTGTCACTTAATTCCTCTATACTAGGTGTATCATCTTTTATTTCTTTTTCATTTGATTGTTCTTCTTGGGGTTTAATTGTTTGAATGGATCCTAGGCAATAGACATTTTCTATGGCATCTTCTCTCCTAGGTATTTCTTGAGTTTTCTCCAACATGTCCCATGTCTCCTTTGTGGTTTCACAAGATATGATATTTTCCAAGATATTTGGTGAAACGGCACAAAGTATAGCATTGAGGCATTGGTATTGGCCGAATACATACTCATTTCTATTTCATTATATGTAAAGTAGTTTTTGGATAGTTTGGTCCAACCACATAAGATAATTTCCCATAGAGCTTCATCCTTTGTCATTAAGTGCATTTTTATTTTTACTTTCTAAATATCATAGTTGGAGCCAACAAGGATTGGAGGAGACATCACGGTCATACAATCACCCTTAGACAATTTTAACTTCAAGGATCTACTCTTAGATGATTAAGTCTCCAATTGCAAGAGTCCTCGTTTTGATACCAATTATTGGTCAAGATAGATTGTCCTAGGGGGGGTTGAATATGAAAATTGTGGAATTCTAAATTTCTTTAATAATTTGATCAATTAAAATTGAGTATTTACTAATTAATCCAATTGATTTTCCAAAATATTGAGATTTACAACAAATAATGAATGTGAAGTAAAATCTCAACAAACACAATTTTCACCAAACAATTGTTCTAGAAATATAAGAAATAAAACACAAATGCAAAAAGTAAGGCGAGGAGGTGACAATAGATGGAAAATCTTGACACAAGAATTTTTACGTGGTTTAAAAACCTTGCCTACATTTACGCCTCAATTACACTACTTGATGATACCACTAAACTTCTCATTTACGAGTGGAGAAGAAACCTATTACAACCCTTTGATATCTTTCATGGGTAGAGATCGAACATTTACAACCTTTGATCTACTTCAAGGGTGTAGATCGAACTGTTATTTACAAATACCAAAAAAGCATCTTTCTTGGATTTCACTAGGGTTACACCAACCCTTTACAACTATCTCAAGGATTGAAAGAAATAGATTTGAAATTACCAAGAACGCTCACCTCTTGATGTCAAAGTGACCATAACGCGTTCTTGAAGGTTCTCTCGTTGCTTGGCTCTTTGGTGAAGTGTAGATGCTTCAATAATGCCCAACCAAGATGTAGGAGAAAGGATTTAAAGATGGTAGAAGGTTTACTTATGAAGACAATCTATCCCTAAAGGTTCTCTCAAATACACACTCTAAAATGAACTTAAGATGCTCAAGATTTGCCTATGAGAGCTTTGAGAGTGTGTGAGAGATAGTTTAAGATGTAATGGATTTAACTTGGAAGATTTGGGCTCCTAAGAATGTCTGGAATGCTTGATGATGATTAGAGGAGGTTTTGCTCAAAGGGAAATCATCATTTGAATGCCCCAAGGTCATGTATTTATAGACCTCTCAAGAATATAGTCATTAGGAGAACTTTTCAAAAGAACAGAGTTGTTGGAAACACATTTAATGCTCAAAACGGTGAAAGGTTCTGACCAATCATTTGACTGATACATGACTGATAGTATTAGTTGATAGTCAGTCGATTGATACTTTTAGAGACAAATTTTAGAGTTGTCATAGTCATCAATCGCCTATCAGTCGACTGATGGTAGACTGATATGGCCAGTCAATAGTTAGTCGGGTGAACACATCGTCTGATATTTTCAGAGACGGATTTTACAATTTTTATAGCAATCAGTCAAGTATCAGTTGAGTGATTGGTCTACTGATTAGTCACAGTTTTGCATACTTCCACTAAAATGCCCATAACTTAGGCTTCCGAACTCGGTTATGGGTATTCTTGGGCTCGTTGGAAAGCGAACTGAAAGATCTATCTGTTCACAAAATTTTGACTTAATTTGAAGTCCATTTGATATATCAAATAATCTCTCCAAGTGAGAGAAAATTTTATCCAGCTCAAGAATCTCTTTGTACCATTTTATTAAAATGCTCATAACTTGAGCTATAGAGCTTTGTTTTGGGAGTTCTTATACTTTTTGGAAAGATCTTTAAAATTATAGATACTCACAAAATTTGATCCAATTTAATTGTCATTTGATAGCACAAAAGAGCTCTCCAAGTCAGGGTAAATTCATGACAAAACTGTTTTGCTCTGTTTTACACCCTTTCATTGAAATGCTTATAACTTGAGCTATACATTTCGGAATTGGGTGTTCTTGGACTTTTTGACAAGCTCTTTGAGTGCTCTATCAAATCATAAAGATTTAAATAATACTTGAAAAAATATGATAGATGTAAGAACTTCTCCAAAACAAAGCAAAATTCACCTAACCTAAGAAATCGAAATAAGTTCTACCAAATTCTTACTCATGGATTCTAAGATTTATCCCAATGGTAAGTCTATGTCTTCTAAGTTAGTCCTAAGGCCTAAATACTTGTGTTGGTTGGTATTCAAGAAGTTCTTCCGATTTCGTTGCGATGCCTTCTAAATTACGCGTATTCTGAAGCTTCAAACTTGACTTGACTATGCAGGTTTTCCAGAGGCGCAGTATTGGACACATGGTCACGACTTAGTCATACAAACTGACAACTCATGACTCGTTTGGATTCAGTCATGGAGTTGACAACTCAGTCTGACTTAAGGAGACAAATTTAACTTCTAGGCCAACATGAATAATTCTAATAACACTAATCCAAATTAAATTCAAAGAAGTAAAATAAGACTCACCTCACTGAAGAGAATCAAACAAAGCCTTAAGCTTCAACTAAACTCGCTCAACTGGACCTATTATAATGCTTGCTTGCCTCTAAATTCGTAGGTATTTATTTTCACAAAAAGATAAATAAAAATAAATTAAAAATCCAACTCGGATTCTTGAGTCCGAGTCCTACTCGGTCTCCCCTGTTTGTTCCTTCTCTCATTTTAGTCTTTTCTTTCATTTTCTCTTTCTTTCTTTATAAATCCACCATGTAAAAAGTAAAACTCAAATAATTAAATTCAATTCTAAAAATATAAACCCAAATTTAATTTAAAATACTAAAATAAGACACATTTCAATAGGGAAATAGAAACAAAGCCTAAAGCTTCAAATAAACTCACTCAATTGAACTTGGTATAATGCTTGGCTTACCTTGAATTCACGTGCTTTTATTTTTTAAAAAATCCAACTCAAATTCGGATTTGAATTAGTGAGTCTAGTGGGACTTGGTCTCATTTTCTTTTTAAAAACATTTAAGGGTAAAGAGGTAAACATTAAAGCCTTGAATAACCCTCACAACACCTCGGCTGCGTTTGGATGGGGGGGTATTGAGGGGTAACAGGACCCACGTTTGGTAACAAAGTGGTGAGGGTAAAAAATGGATTTTTTACCCCTCACATCACCAATTTGAATACCCCCATGGGGTTTGGGGTATTCACTTGTGAATACCTCTCCTTACCCGCCGTCTTCTTCTGTTTCACGAAAGTGGGGCTGATACATGAGAATTTTTTTTTTCATTTTATCTTTTTATTTATTTTGGTGAGTACTTGACTTTTAATTTTATTTTAAAAGTACTCTATTATTTTCATTTGATGTATTTCATTTCACCAAACAACAAATTATAAATTTCTATTAATAAATATGTAGACCTTTTTTATTCATTTATTGAAATTTAAAATAATAATATCGATTTTTTATTTTTTAAGGAAACCTTGCCCCTATTTACCCCTTGCCTTCCTCTATTTTTCAATTATATATTATATAATAGAAAAAATTAATAGATTTCAAGTAATTAGCAATTTATTTTATTAGAAGTTTATTTTAAAAATGAGTCAATATTTTCAACATGATGCATTTAGATGAGGGCTAAATTTTACACGGGCTACCATGGCTTGCCCTTGAGTAGGGGTAACCTTACATATTAATAATTTTATGAGAATTAATAATTTTATTAAATCCATATAATAAAAAAAGTAAAAACAAAATTTTCTGAAATATATTTGTCAAAATGTTCTATTTCTAAGGATGATTCTGTCAAAATTTCGAAAGAGTCTCGAAAATATTTTTTACCCCTCTTTGCACATATGGAGTAAAAATATTTTTAATTGATGATTATTATTTAATAATTATGTTTTATAATTTTTTTATTAATAAATTTAGTAAAAATTATTAATTCTAATAAACTCTCTTTACCATTCTTTACCCCTCTAAACCCTCTTTACCCTTCTTTACCCCTCTAAACCTTCTTTACCCTTCTTTACCCCTCTTTACCCCTCTTTGTACCTATTACCCTTCTTTACCCCTCTTTACCCCTTTTCACCGATTACCCTTATTTATCCCTCTTTACCCTTCTTTATCCCCCATGTACCTCCCTTTGCACGTATTACTCGTCTTTACCCCTCTAAACCCTCTTTACCCTTCTTTACCCCATTTACCCTTCTTTACCCCTCTAAATCCTCTTTACCCCCTTTCACCTATTACCCTTCTTTACCCATCTAAACCATCTTTATCCTTCTTTACCCCTCTTTACCCTCATTTACCACTCTTTGCATCTATTACCATTCTTTACTCCTCTAAATTCTCTTTACCCTTCTTTATCCCTCTTTGCACCTATGGAGCAAAAATATTTTAAAATATTTTAAAATATTTTTTATTTAATAAATATTATTTAATAAATATTATTTAATAATTATATTTTATTATTATTTATATTATATAAATTTAATAAAATTATCTATTCTAATAAAGTTGTTAATATATTACCCCTCTTTATCCCCCTCTTTGGACCTATGGAGAAAAATATTTTAAAATATCTTTAAATAATAAATATTATTTAATAATCATATTGTATTATTTTTATATTATATAAATTTAATAAAATTATTAATATACCAAATTACCTTTGTTTACCTAGTAAATTATTGCTAGTTATTAGTTTGATACTGCGATTACAAAGACAACCCTTGTACAGGTGACCCGCAGTCGACCCCTATTCAAGGGTTACATTTAAAATTTACACATCATCCAAAGCAGCCCTCATTTCCATTTCAGTGCTTTTTGGTTTCTTTCATCGTTTTGGTCTACCGCTTCGCCTTCAGCTTCCTCTCTGCTTTGAGCTCTGCTAGGCGAGTTTTGGGCGCTGGCCGGTCGAAATTCTCTCTGTCTTACCGGTACAAAAATATTTTTCTCTATCTCCATATTCTTCTTCTTCTCTTTGTTCTTCTTCTTCGATCTTCTTCCTTCGTGTGCCTCTCCATTTCCCAAATTGGGGTTTTCACGAGTCGTGAGTGACGGACAGAATTGAAAAATCCAAATCCGTTTCGGGGTCAGAAAGGGTTTTTACAAGTTTTTTCTTCGGACGAGTTAAAACACTAACTGAACCATGCATCTGACGGTTGCAGTTGAACCGTTAACCGTCGGGTCTGAGTTTTAAAATACTGAACAAAAGTAACCAGTTAAAAGGAGAGAAAAAAAGAGCACTGACCTATTGTGATTCAGAGTCTTGCCAATTCCTTAAAATCTTTTTTTTTTTATTTGCAAATTTGACACCTTGTACCCATTTTGGAATCCTATATATGTACCCGTACTTACGTAATTTTGTGCATGACTCTTCAAGTTTCCATGTAGTGGTACTTATTCATATGTCCAACAAACAAATCTCTTATTGATCTATTCACCCTCAAAGGTTAGATAGCAATTGGTCCATGAAAACAATTTTTCAATCCAATTATGAGTTAATGGATGAAAAATGCAGGGCTTCACCCTTTTTTGCAGGACAGTGTCGACTTGGCTAGCTCCTTTCTTGGTGGACCATCTACAAACGTTAGGAGTTAGATCCTATTTACCTAGTGATGTTTAGTCACCATTTTCCACAGGCTAATGCTAATGGTTGAACACTTGAACAATCAACTTGATTCCTATTGGTGTGTTAATCAAAAGTGCCAAGTTTTTTTATCACACTGAGACTGAAGCATTATGCACCTTTGAAATGCTTGTCCAAATGGCTACCCTTTTTAGTTCTTTAGATTTTTCTTAGTCTTTATAAAAGCAGTGCTTTTGCTATTGCATTGAATTCTTCTGATAATAGCATAAAAGCAAGCCTTTGGCCATGGGGTCACTCTACCATGTTCGTTTGTGCTGAAAATGGGCCACTAACACCATGTGTGTCGCCCAGGAGGCAAATGTTGATGGGTGTTTAGCTAATGCAAACTAAAACTGGCTGAACACCGGATTTGAAATGCA
The DNA here is from genome assembly GCA_022113865.1 of Chimonanthus praecox. Taxonomy (NCBI): domain Eukaryota; kingdom Viridiplantae; phylum Streptophyta; class Magnoliopsida; order Laurales; family Calycanthaceae; genus Chimonanthus; species Chimonanthus praecox. The sequence continues at coordinate 49,179,028 of CM039089.1, read as the reverse complement.
GTTAATGAAACTAGTTAGACGTGTAGAACATTACCACAACAATCGTTAAAATGTGCATGATTCTTGCCTTGTTCATGGATATTTGGTTGGAGATAAACCATGACTCATGCTCCTAAGGTCTCACCAGGACAAGGTGCTCCTTTTAATGTGATTCCTATTATAATGATACTAATTGCCTCCTTTTTTCCTTTACCCATAATTATCTTCATTCCTCTCCTTCCTCCTTACTCACCTAGTGGCCACTTCTTTCTGTGGCTCACCTTATTGCTTTTAAATGATGGGCTTAGTTCTCACCAACCTCTCCCACAGCTTACACTACGTGGGGACTATAGTATAGAAAGTCCCGACATGATGGATATTGTTGGTTCACCTTGTGCCTAAGATGCCTCCTTTTTTATAGACAATATGGTGGCAGACATGGCAATGACACGGATGAAAGGTCTGTGCTGATTGGCTGATTGGGGTTGACGTGGCTGAAGAGGGGAACCCAAAGTGTAGGTCCCTTTAATGTGTTGTTCAGCAGTAATTGACTGATTTGCTAGTGGCTTTTAAGCTAAGAAGCACCGATACAAGTGCGTGTATCGGATACGAGACGTATTCGATATGGAGATACGACAAATTTTGAAAAATTAGGATACGGGTGAGACGGGATACGCCGAATAAAAAAAATTATATATATATATATAGATATACATTAACAAAATAAATTCAGACATTTATAAAAAAAATCATAAATTCTACTATGAGATAAAAAGAGTCAACAAATACTAAGTAAATAACTCCTTAATATGAGATTTAAATATAAATATTAAGTATTAATAAATTTAAGAAACCAACAAATAAATCAATGACATTTAAATAAACCTTAATAAGTAATAACATCCATTTACACCTTTTTTTTTTTAAATTAGAGCTATTTACTTTTTAAAATATATGCAATAGATTGATTCCAGAAAAAAATAGATTTTTAATAGAAACAAAAAAATTAGTAAGAAATTAAAAATAAAAAAAGATCAGCAATGTAAATATGTTTTAGAAGTTTCGTTTATCTTGATAGGATTCATTTATATTTTTCTTAGGTTAAAAAAACTTGAAATATTCAGATCTTAACATTACATAAACAAAGAATAGTTAACAAAGACAAACATAATGCATACTAATGTAAACAGTACCTGTGGCAGAGTAACCGAGACAGTCCTCGCTCGAGGACCGTTGACGGTAAAATAGGGAAAAAATATCTTTAGGTCTCGGAACTTACATTTGAATCAATAATAAAGGCATTGGTGTTTGGCTGTTGGCAAACTTAAACGGAGGAAAAAAAGAAGAAAAACGCGAGCAGAGACGAAAGAGAAAGGGAGGAAAGAGTCCGAAGAAAAGAAGAAGAAGAAGAAGAAGAAATAGGAAAGAAGAAGGTTAAAACATACCTGCGATTGCTGAAGGATGGAAGGCTACAAAAGAGGTATTTTCGCAAAAGCAAACTTTCCAAAACAAATAAAAAACGCGACATGCGTGTCTGGGCGTGTCTTGCCGTGTTGCGTGCCGTATCCTCGCACACCTACACGTATCGGTGACGTATCGGGGCGTATCGGTAGCGTATTGGTTTTTTTTTTTTTAAATATTTAATTAATTGGGTGCGTATCCCACACTTATCCCAGCTGTATCCGACCGTATCCGTATCGGATACGCACCCTACACAGATACTCGAAGGGTTTTGAACTATCCGTGCTTCATAGCTTTTAAGTGGGTATGAAAATTGGCATGGCAAGTGGGGATTCAATTTTTTCTTCTACAGGTTGGAAGATGGTTTTGGTGAAAAAATGGGCTCTAAAGTGATTTTAGAAAGTGGCTTTGCCTTTGGTAACTAAGAGAAGAATCCCCAAGCTTTGGATTCTAATTCATGGAAGAATTCTTGGTTCAGATGGAGCTTCTCAATTTGGGACTATTTGAGCACTTTTGGAAATTTTTACTGTAAGAATTCCATGTTTTTTAGTAGAACTTCTCAAGATAGAAAATGGCTTCTCAATAAGGGTGTTCATTTGTTCAAACTCGGCCAGAACGTGACCTAAATAAATGGGCCCAGACAGTTTTTTGTCTGACAGGCCGAGCTCCGACTTTCATTTAAAGCCTGTCGAGGCCCGCCTTTTTTTTTTCATATTTTTTATTTATTTTTTGTTTTATAAATTGAAAATCTAACTGTATAGATTGAAAGAAGACTTAAAAATTGAAAGTATTTAAAATTTCATCTAAAAAATCAATTTTACCACTTGATCTTGAGGTCAAAATCACTAGGCGTCATATTTTCAAGGACGTTTGCTAACTTTGACTATCAACTAGCTAGAAATTGATTTTTGGATTGAAATTTTAATTGATGGTACATATTTAAGTATACTTTTATTCTGTACAATTATATTTTCAATTCATTTCACAATTTTTTTTTAAAAAAAAATAGAAAACGGTACTATATGCTAAATAAGCGGGCTTAATCTGTAGGGATCGGGCTTTTGTTAGTGAAGCTCGACCTAAGCCCGACCAAAGAGCACCCCTACTTCACTAGCCTCGTTAGCCATGAAAAAATCCTTAACTTGGAAGAAACTGCCTTGGCATGTAGAATGTAGCCTTGGTTGGGATAAGGCTTTATTCTTGCTAGACTTCCCATCTTTAGCTCATGATAGCTGATAAGTAGAGGTGTTCATTTATCCGAACCCGGCCGGAGCCCAACCTATATAAATGTGTTTGAACAAGCTTTTTATCTGATGGTTGCCTCAGGTTTTTACTTAAAGCCCATCTAGTTCCATCGTGTTTTAGGCCTATTTATGTTTTGTATATTTTTTATTTCTTTATTTTTTTGTTTTATAAATTGAAAATGTAACCGTATAAATTGAAAGAAGATTTAACCCTTGAGGGTTGGCTTGGCGGTTAAGAACTCGCTTGAGATGTGGGAGGTCTTGGGTTCAAAGTCGCTCTTAATACAAAAGAGCCACTCCCCATAGTGTTATCCGGTGTATGTGGATAGGGAGCTTTACATATGCTTTAAGGATTAGTCAGGTGCTCTAAGAGGCCTGGATACCTTGGTCTTAAAAAGAAAAAGATTGTAAGAAGAATTAAATGTCGACAATTGGTCAAAATTTCATCTCAAATCAATTTATAGCCACTCGATTTTAATAGTCAAAATCACCAGATGTCATCTTTTTAAGGACATTTGTCAACTTGGACTATTAAGTGACTAAAAATTGAGTTTTGAACTGAAATTGTAACTAAAGGTGGATATTTAAGTTACTTTTAATCTGTATAGCTAGATTTTCAATTTACAAAGTATATTTAAAAAAAAAAACTGTACCAAATGCAAAATAAACAAACTTTAAACGGTTGGCTCAGGCTTCAGACGAGCTCATGCTTTGTTTGATCGAGCCCGGCCAAACCTGGTCTGTGAATAGTTCTACTGGTAAGATCTTTGCTCAAGTAGGGCCTCTGTAAATGTGAAACTAATAAGGCCTCCACCCACAATAAACTATGGTTTAGCCACCTGGAGAAGGTGAAAAATAAGAAATGTTGAGGCCCACATGTGTGTAGCTCAGTTGGCTTGATCTTTTGGTACTAAATCAGAAGTCTTGAGTTTGATTTTCCATGGAGTTATCCGATACACATGGCTTGCGGGTAATTTCGTGTATCTCTGGGATTAGTCTCATGTCAGATATGGGTTGGGGATACCCTTGATAATAAAAAAAAAATTAAAGAAAAAATGACGAGGGAGACGTGGTGTTGACATGGAGGACATGCTGTGATGATGTGGCAACTAGTGTAGCAGTGTCCTTATGTAGGACAGTGCCCAGTTTGTTGCTTTTCATTGGTCTGTCATGGGATGGGTTCCTACAGGTGTGGGGTCATATGGCAGGTGTCCCCAAGGGGACAACTTCCCTAGTGTCTTTAATGGTGGTTTTTATTGCGAAGTTTGTTTTTTGTGATTTAGTCCACATGGAAAGTGGAGTGTCTATGGACTGTTGATTTTAGTACTGCTAGGTAATGACAAATTAGTGCCACTTTGATGAAAGATTTATTTCCTAGTTGTATATGTCAATTTCTAGTAGGAGATTAATATTGCTATGTAAAGGGATTTGTTTGGCAATCTTTTCAATTTTTAGTTCTATTCTAGCTGTAGTTGAAACTTTATGCATGGGCTATATTGAGTAAAGCACCATATTGGCAAAATTCTTCAAAATTCGGCTTGTTTAGGAGGCACATTTCTCCTTAAGCTGAAACCAAAAGCTTTGGCATGGATGTTTCTTCACAAAGTGAACAAACGATCTCTACTTTCTTGGATACTTGGATTTCCTTGATGATGAGGAAATAACTTTTTCTTCCTTAAGTTTCTTCTGCATCCCAATGATTCATGCAAACCCTTGCAACTTATGCAGAGGCCTTTGAACCTCACCTTTAGTTTGTTACCAATGAACATACAAAACTTTCCTAAATATCTTGTCAATATAAATGATGTTGCAAGTTGCATTTTGGTGGGTCTTGCAATCCAGTATTTTGCGCACTTTCTGTTGTGGTCTAAACTTGTGTACAGAATATTTCTTTAACTCAATTGTGGCCACAAAATGCAGTCTACTTTACCCTCTAGGTTTGGTCCCCATGGAGTGACTGTTTATATTGAAATTGACCCATCCTTTAGGTTATGCCTCATATTCACCTACAGAATGAAACTTTCACCAATCATTTGGGATAACCGATACTGTGTAGAATTTGGAAGTGGGTCTGGACTCAGGCCCCAAGAATGGGAAAACCATTACAGCTTCTAATAGATTGATTAATAAGAATTCCTACATTTGCTCCTTTTGTTATTGTTCTCAAGTGCTTTTGGTTTTGGTCGACCTGAACACTTTTCATCACCTTGATGGACAATGTTGCAATGGATTTTTACTCTCTTTGTTTTGCTTCTTTCAGAAAAACTTTTAATCCTTTTATTTTTTTGGAATAGGGGAAAGAAGAAACTTTTAACCCTTTTATTTTTTAGGTGTAGGGGGAGGAAGAAGTTGTTTGATTGCTACAGTTCCCTGACATTGACACTAAAACAAGTTAGCTTAATATTATATTTGAACAATTGCTGCAATTACTGATGACAATTTTCCATCAAGGGTTCCAATCTTTCTATTGGGCAGTCTCATCAGCTCTAAATCACTTGTGTGAGACGTTGAAGATTTTAGAACATATCATGTATAATGTTTGTAAAGCAAGAGTATAGGGATCACCTTTTTCGCCCCTAATGTAGTGACCCTGTCCTGATTAGAGGGTTAGGGTAAATGGGTAGAGTTAGATTTGAGTGATCAATAAATTGTGTGCTTGTGTGTTATTTGTTTTGTTTAAAAATCATTTGAAAAACACTAGACTTCAAAATTAAATTCAACTGGCTTCCCCATTGCAGACACTTTCCCTCAATTAGATTATGCAATTTGATATTTATGTTGATTTTAGAAATTTAAATTAGAAAGAAAAAATAAATGAATTATGACCTCAATTTTATAAAATACAAAGGAGAAATTTTTATTCCTCTCGATTTTTGAAAAAGGAATAATTTTAATTTCCGTTATTTAGAAAATTCAATTTGAAAAGAAAAGAGGCTTGTAAAACTATTTTACATATAAAACAAATTATTTTTGTACTTGAAAAATAATTTTGTGATAAAAATTGGAGATCCAAGGTTTTTATCGAATTATCTTCTAAAATTATTGCATATGATTTTAATTTTAGTATCTAGTAATCGTATTGGCCGACTTGCCTTCCTATACCCAGTGGTCGTATGACACCCGAGAAAAATGTATACTCTTTACAAAAAATGAAACTACTCCTCCTTCAAAGCCTTGGCTGATCTTCCTCCAAGGGTTTCTCAACTTTTCTCCCATCTTCTTGCAAAGGTATGGTTTCTATCTTCTACTTATCTTTTCTATCTCTCTCTATTCCGCCCAATCCCTCCATGGATTTTTGCGTGATTCAGTCATCACCCCCTCTCACCATGAGAAAACGCCCTTATTTTCCACGAGAAATCTTCCATGTTTGGATAGAAAATTATCCATGTTTCTCATAGAAAATTTCATATGTTTTTCCATAGAGAAAATCACCTATGCTGCCCATAGGGAAAATACCCTTCACCATTACCCATCATCCTTGCTGCCCTATAGTATGAGAAGCCTAGAAACCATGCTAGGATTTTTAGAATAATACCTTACTTCCCTATGAACTATGTTCAGAGATTTACCTACATGTTAGAAAAGCCCGAACACCTAATTGGATATTTAGGACAGCTCATTACCTATCCTTTGGCTGCCCTACAACCCAACTCCATAGTCTATGACATGAGGACAGTCCATAGACGGGATAGCAACGTATCACCCATGGTCATTAAATTTATATTGTTCCAAATAATTCATGGATAGAATATTAATGATGTTTGGAACCCTCGAAATGATCTATTTGCAACACTTAAAGTGGAATTTGATTTGGCATCTTTACGCAACCTATCCACTGCTTGAATGCTAGGAGACTGCGAAAATCTCAACTTTGAGGTAGGGAGTACTTTGCTGTTATTTCCATAGCTTGTGTATTGGGGGTTATCGAGAGCAGATGAGTGAACTTGTTGTTTATAAAATGGATTGAGAGTATCACTGTACCCAGTGAAATGAGTCCTTGTGGAGTTTGATAATGTGATAAGTTACACTCTTTAGTTGGTTAAGTTGATGATCAAGTGCTTAGAACTATGATGTATTGATGGATATGAGTATGATATCAAGATAAACACATTTAGGTTAGTTATGTTGTTGCGTTGGAGCGACCCGTTTAGACTGTAGAAAGGAACGGAGCGTTACACCTAAGATATGGCTAGGCAAAATCTAGAATTTTCTTAGAAATAATTTCATGTTCTTTGGGCTAGTAGTGGAACAAAAATGATGTCTTTGATGGATGGATGGGATGACCTTTTAAAATGAAAGCAATTTCCTTATGGTATCTGATTCTTTTCAGAATTCATTGGGGGTGTGGAATGAAATAAGTTGAAAGATATTTACAATAGAGGACTTTTTATATCGCCAAGTAAGCATATACCATTGGGTTTAACTTCCTAATTCCCAAGAAATTTTAACCCATGGATGTTCAAAGATGCTTTCAAATGTATTTCTTGTCATTTGCAAGGCTTCCTGTAATTTATTTCATTTTTAATAAAATACAATTTTGAAGGGATTTTAATGAAACAAACCACTGAAAATTATAAGACAGTAAACTTGATGTAATTTGCAAATTCTTCAATAAAAAAAGAAGAGAAGTCATTTCGAGTTCATTTTCATGGCAATCCATGTGGTTTGGATCTGCTGTGTGGATAGATGACCATGACAATTTAATAAGATTGGCACCCTCATTGCAAAAGAGCATTTTGGATTTAGGAAATAATTAGATGCAGAATCATTTTTCTATCCAGTGCTAAATGATTGTGTTTTATTTTATTTTGGGGATATTGTGAAAGAAGCCCTAAAATTTTTACTTCAATCTGAAAAAGCCCCAATCTTTTTGTATGTATTTTTGAAAAAAAAGATGGCTTTGCACCCAATTTACCATGTCATTCGTCGGTTTCAATGTAGCATTTATGAAATAGGCAGAACTTCTTAGTATTAGGAGGAGCCTTGATTTTAGTAGCTGGTTTAGGGAGCAAAATTAGTGATTGAGAGTGACTCATCCAATGCTATTAAATGGGCCCGGGGTTTGAAGCACCCTCCGTGGAGGTTAATTACTTTGGTAAAGGAGATTAAGGAATTAATCTCGGGTCTGGAGGTGTCTTTTGTCCATATCAGTCGCACAACCAATGGTGTGGCAGATTGCTTTGGGAAGAACGGAGTTTGTGGTTTGAGATGTGGCACCTTCCAGTTACTAGGAGGATAGTTCATATTGTACTAGTGGTGTTTTTATTCTAGTTTTTGTGATCTTGTTCGTTGCTTTTCTTTTATCAGTCGCACAACCAATGTGTGGCAAACTTCTTTGCTAAGAACGGAGTTGGTGGTTCGAGATGTGGCACCTTCCAGTTACCAGGAGGATAGTTCATATTGTACTAGTGGTGTTTTTATTCCTTGTTTTTGTAATTGCTCTTTTTCAATAAAAATTCTCTTTGTTACCGCTAAAAAAAAAAGGTATTTCTGAAATATGGAACTGTACATGGTTATGGGTTCCATCTTACTTAGAAAATGAAGGGATGCCTCTTCATTTACCAAAATAACTTGGTCACTTGATTCTTAAATTCACTTATCAATTTCATGGCCTCAAATGAGGTGGGCTGAGTTTCAATAGAAAAAAAAATAGACGTCTAATTTTATATGTGACTAGTTTTATAGCTTTGCTGATCTAGAATTCTGCCATCATTTGCTTACAATTGGATGGGGCCTCCTGTGATGTTTGATTATAATTTTGAAATGCTAGGTTGAAATCCACGTAGCATATGGGCAATTGGGAGTTTGAGACACATTCTATTTTTAAAGAACTTTTAGAAATATTGGAGCTTTTCATAATATAGAAAAAAAATGACACTTTTTTCAGATCAAGCAAAAATTTGGGGCTTCTTTCAAATTATTCCTTTATTTTATTTTACATTCTTTAAAAGAATTGGTAAATATGTTCTATATGAAATTGTTCTCAGGTTTCCCTGTTATCATGAATCTTGCAAACCTCTGCCGAAGAGTGAATCTCAAGGAGCTAGTTACAAGTGTTCCTTTGTATAGTGGCTGTACTGGTAAAACCCCATAATCTGTTTCAAATGGTTCTTGATTCATTTTCTGCTGCTATCAAGTGCTGTCAACCCTATGGTTTTCACACCTATTGAGTTTCAGATGCATCTGGAGGCGGAGGTTTGAACTTGATGTTCAGGCGTTGGGCTACTAAAAAGACAGCAGGATCGACTAAGAATGGCCGAGACTCCAAACCAAAGAATCTAGGTGTTAAGAAATTCGGAGGGGAGGTGAGATTTTCTGCTTATTAAGTGGGTAGGTCTTTGATTTGGTTATGTATCACATCCTTTACCTTTTTTGACTGAGTAGATCCTTCTAATTTTGTTTATACTTCATTTGTCATTGTAGAGAGTGATTCCAGGGAACATTATTGTTCGTCAGCGAGGCACCCGTTTCCACCCAGGAGATTATGTTGGAATGGGGAAAGATCACACCTTATATGCACTGAAAGAAGGGCAAGTTAGATTTGAATGCCACAAACTTAGTGGGCGTAAGTGGGTGCATGTTGATCCCAAGGAAGGTCATGTGCTTCACCCAGTCTATACAAAAACTGCTCTTGAAGTAGAACCTCTCTCCTAGACAAATCGCTTTGTGCATGGTCTGGTAGGTCTCGTGCTTGAGTAAAAAAGCTACAAACAATTTTCTTTTGTTCGAATACATGGTTTAAATTAGTACTGTTTCAGTATTCTTCTCAAGCAAATATCAACTAAATGGCTCAAGCATGGAAATTCCAGGAGTTGACAAATCATTATTGGTTTTGTTAGGCATTTGGGAGAGAGAGGAGAGAGAGAGCTGTTTTCCAGGAAATTTTGCTTGCTCAAGCATGGAAATTCCAGGAGTTGACAAATCATTACATTTGAGAGAGAGAGATCTGTTTTCCATGAAATTTTGTTTGTGGTTTTCAGTCTTGAGTCTATGATTAGGAGACCATTTTTCCAGAAAAATGACTCATGCTACCAAACATTGACTATTTATGGTAAATTCCATAGCATATATCCTTGCTCATATTGCTGTTTGACTATTCAAGAGCCCTTACTTCCTCAACCCTTATGATCCTTGTTGTACATGTTTTTCATAAAACTATTTTTATGGAACTTGTCGTTCTTCACACTTTATTCACTTTTTCTTTTTTCTTTTTTGATAACATGGATATTCTCACTCTACACTGGAAGTGAGACTAATCCCACAGTACACGAAACCACTGGTAAGCCTCATGTATCAAGCATGAGAGAAGTCAAATCCAAGACCTCTAATCTAATTCTAGAAACCTAGATCAATTGAGCTCAGGTTAAACTATGACATTTCAAGTATGAAGAATGTCACTCTTAAAACTTCAATGATCCTAGCAGTTTCTGACCTCCTTTTAGTCCAGTGCAATTGCTGGCACCCTCAATATTGATTAGATGAGAGAGTTGTGATCCTTATGATCACACTTCCCTCAAAAAATGCAACTGGGTTTAGGGTAAATATAGGGCAAAATGTGTGAAGGGTTTCATATTTCAGTACATATAAGAGGAAACTTAAAAGGGAACTTTTCACAAGGATTGTGATTGAAGCACCACCATTTGCTAATGATGGTGAGTTGGTCATATAAAAATCCTCATCTATGGGATATTTCTTTTGTCTCAAGGCAATAATTGTGAATCAGTAGTATAAACATTTATCTAAGATTGTCTAGCATTTTTAACCTTTTCATATTCATTTAGAAAACAAGACAGGTTTATGTCCTCAAGTTGTAAAACCGTCTGTGAGGTATATTTGTCATTATGTTTTGTACCAAATGCTGAATTTGTAATCTGAGGACAGTTTTTTAGCTTTACGCTTAAAAGTTCTGTCTGAATATTAAGTAAAACCTCGCTAAATTTAAACTAATATAAAAAAAAATAAAATGTCTGAAAAAATTAAAGGCTTATTAAGATGAAGCTCAAATAAATACAAGTCCAATGGAGAACTAGATAATTACAATTCTCATTTTTTATAATATTTTAAACTGGTAAATAAGCATAAAATGCTTTATGAATGATGTTGTGCATGCACGACATGGCACATGTGTTTGTGGGGCCAACCTGGGGTGATGAAGGCTAAGCTAGTGTAAGAACCTTTTTTAGTCTTCCAAGTGATAGTGGGTTAAATGAACTTCTGTTTGAAGTGGTTCCAAACCAAAGATGTCGCTAATAGTAATCTTTGGTGATACTAGTTGTCAAGGAAAACTAGTTTCCAGTTTAAAGTGAATTGAATTAAAAGAAAAGTGCATTTCCAAAAACAACAATCGAATGTAACTTAATTGAAATGCTGAAAGGAAAACGAAGCATTAACTTAATTCAATTTAAACAAAGTGAAACTAGAAATTCAAATGAGAAACTTACTTGAAAATAACTTGGAGACGTTTCTCTAAGTTTATTTAACTTGAGCTTCGATTTGCTTCCAAAATTCCATGCCTTATAAGTGATCACTCAACCTCTATTTATAGGCTTGAGAGTGGTAGAAAACGCAAGGTAAACCATGGTTGCAATGGCTTGAGAATGGAGAAAAACAAGGGGTTGTGGCATTGGGAACTCAAAGTGTACCCTATCCATTCTAGATCACCTAAACCAATGAAAAAAAGGGGAAAAAAAAAAAATTCATAAAATTCCACCTAAGCTAATTGAGATGTCCAAGTCGTCCACAAGTTTTCCATCCACACGACCAAGGGTGGTGGAGTTGAATGGGAGAGTACAGAACTCGTTGGAGAAGAGTTCATGCACAATGGGAGAGCTCAAACTAGCCAATGGGGAAAGGCCATGTAGGATGATGATGTGTTTTCAACCAATGAGAGTCTCCAACTCCATGTATCTAAGAGGAGTTTTACACGCTTAAGGGAGAGAAATTAGGGATAGTCGACGGCCATGAGGAGTTTCTCACGTTTAGGGAGAGTGAAAGTAGGAGAGAGTCGACTATGGCTCGGGTTCGACATCTCTTGACACCTCCTCCTTTGCCTTGTACGATTCCTTCTTTGGATTAGGGTTTTGGCCATGCAATCATCCTCCACGAAATGGGGTCCATTAAGTGTTTGGGTGGTCCCCATGCCCATGTTTAGGGTCCGTGGGACCACATGCACAAAACATGATAATTTGAAGCCCAAATTGGCTAGTTTACTCCTCCACTTGCCACAATAAAAATGAACCTCCAAGATCATATCTTCCCTCCTAAGTGAAACTCGTCCTCGAGTTTGGGAGGTGTGTAACTGGATAGTTCGATCTTATCATCGGTGACCTCCTACATCTTCCCTGCATCAACCTAGGCTGTAGGTCATGACCTTCCCACGAGGCTCTTGCACTTGTGGTAGCTTCACAACTTGCTAAAAGTGAGGTAATGCTAGGTGTAGTATACTAGATTAAGTGGCTCTCCCATATCGGATCAACTAAGGCCAAATAATGCTGCCGAGTCACCAGAAGCCTCTCATCTCTGTCGTTCCCAACATGCGAATCCTAGAGTAGAGGTAGAGTGCAGTTCTTCTTACTATAGATGGGATTCCAGGGTGAGTGAGGCCCAGCTCGAGCCAGGCCCAGTTTTGGGCCTAACCAACCATAACTTAATAAAAAGGGTCTTCTAACCCTAAAGCAAAAAAGAGAATCGAAGAATACAGAACAAAAGAAGAATATGATGGCATTGTTGCTCCATCCACATGTTGGTGGGAAATCAACGAAACTTCGGTGAGAAATCGAAGACAGCAAGAAGCTACGGAACAGGGTGCGAAGCCTCTTCCTCTATCCAGGTACACATCTCTATCTCTATCTCTTCTCCTTTCTCCTCTTCTCTTCGTCTTCCCCATTTTCTTTATTTTCTTTCATTTTTCACAAATCAGTCCTTTCCCCTTTGCCTTTGCCACCTAAACCTCTCCTTTTGGTTGTTGCCATCCCCAAAAGACCACCCTGAGCCTTCCGCCTCCCCTTCCCCACCTTTTACAACCTTTGTCCCACTCAATCTCCCACTCGCAAGCTTCCCGTCCCTTATTTCAATCCCAAAATCCAAGTCCCTGTTTCCGCCAGCCTCTGATACCCGTACCAACCACCTTTTTGTCTTTCTACCTTCTAGAAACACGTGTCCCAGCCATCAATCCTTCCAAACAGACCTGCTACTGTTTTCCTGAGGCCCCTTTAGACCTTTCCTATTCATCGATAGCCTCTACAACCCATCATCTTACTGCTAGTCTTCCTACAGTCCCTAACTGGTGTCATAAGCCCCTTTTGGACCTCCCCTCTCCATCCCCAGTCCCATACAGCCAATGCATATCCTTCTCAAGCTCAATGCAGCCTTTCCCTATCATTCCCGTCCCTACAACCCATATACTTACTGCAGTAAGCCCAGTTTAGCCTCCTACCCTGATGTCCCGTATTCCTACATCATAATCAACCCTCATACTGCTGTTCTGAATCCCTTTTAGACCCTTTTCCTTCCCATATATCCCATACAACCATTCCAACTTTGTCCCAAGGCCTTTCTGATTTTCCTAACCTCGTCCTACACTTCCACTCCTCCCTTTTAACCTTCTTGCTGCGACCATGAACATGCCTGGCCCCTTTTCAAGCCTTCGTAGATCTTCCCTTAAGCCACACAACCATCACTTTTCTCCTTCCTTGCTTCCGTAAGCCTTCATAGTTCCATATTCCATTGGCAGCCCCTCTTTACCCCATTTGTACCCTATCTTCTGTTATTTTAATTGAAGCTCATCTAATTACCTTTTCAACCATTCCCTTCCTTGTCACCCAAGAGAGATGAGAAAGAGTTTATTCTGGACGAGGAAGTGGTTTCAACACATTCGGGAGGCTTCTGGAGGTATCTTGTGAAGTGGAAGAAAAAGCCTATGACATATATCATTTGGTTGACTGAGTGTGAGCTACATTGACTTGCTCTGGATTTATTGGAGAGATTTATGAGTCTTGTTTCATCTGAGGAGCATTCTCCACACATTTTGCTGTTGCCACCATCCAAAGTTGATCGTGATGACACTTTTGGATTCTGAGTATACCATCGATGGTGGAGGAGAACTACTACCGCACCACCGTTGTGGCTCGATGATAGCTCGACTTGATGACGTTCGACGGGTTCACGTGTGCACAAATATCATTTGAAGACCCCATATTAGGAAGGCACACGTGTGGGTTGATCCATCTTATGTGTTACATTTTGAAGACCCCACATTGGGAAGGCACACATGTGGGTCGTTCTGTCTCATGTGCGCATAATTATACTTTGAAGACCCCACACTGGGAAGACGCACGTGTGAATTGGTTTTCTTTCTTTTCATCGCTCGCAGTTATCATTCGAAGGCATCACATTGAGAAGGTGCGCGTATGGTTCGATTTGTCTTGTCATCCACTTGAACTCGAGGTCGAGTTCTTTTCAAATGGGGAGTTTGATGCAGAACAGCCCAGGCCCAACTCAAGCCAGGCCCAGTTCGGGCCCAACCAGCCATAACTTAATAAAAATGGTCTTTTAACCCCAAAAGCAAAGGAGACAATCGAAGAATACAGAACAAAAGAAGAATACAATGGCATTGCTGCTCCATCTCATGTTGGTGGGAAATCAACGAAACTTCGGTGAGAAATTGAAGACGGCGAGAAGCCACGGAACGGGGTGCGAAGCCTCTTCCTCTATCCAGGAACACATCTCTATCTCTATCTCTTTTCCTTTCTCCTCTTCTCTTCTCTCATTCTTCCTCATTTTCTTTATTTTCTTTCGTTTTTCACAAACCAGTCCCTTCCCCTTTGCCGTTGCCACCTAAACCTCTCCTTTTGGTTGTCGCCATCCCCAAAAGACCACCCTGACCTTTCCGCCTCCCCTTCACCACCTTCTACAACCTTCGTCCCACTCAATCTCCCACTCCCATGCTTTCCATCCCTTATTTCAATCCCAAAATCCAGGTCCCTGTTTCTGCCAGCCTCTGATACCCGTACCAGCCACCCTTTTGTCTTTCTACCTTCCAGAAACACTTGTCCCAGCCATCAATCCTTCAAAACAAACCTGCTACCGTTGTCCTGAGGCCCCTTTAGACCTTTCCTATTCATCAATAGCCTCTACAACCCCTCATCTTGCTGCTACAGGCTTCCTACAGTCCCTAACTGGTGTCATAAGCCCCTTTTGGACTCCCCTCTCCATTGCCAGTCCCATACAACCAGTGCAGATCCTTCTCAAGCCCAAAACAGCCTTTCCCTATCATTACCTTGTCCATACAACCCATATACTTACTGCAGTAAGCCCAGTTTAGCCTCCTACCCTGCTGTCCCGTATTTCTACATCATAAACAACCCCCATACTGTTGTTCTGAATCCCTTTTAGACCCTTTTCCTCCCCAGATATCCCATAAAACCATTCCAACTCTGTCCCAAGGCCTTTCTGACTTTCCTAACTTCTTCCTACACTTCCGCCCTCCCCTTTAGCCTTCTTTCTGCGACCACGAACCTGCCTGGCCCCTTTTCTAGCCTTCGTAGATCTTCCCTTAAGCCACACAACCATCTCTTTTCTCCTTCCTTGCTTCCGTAAGCCTTCAAAGCTCCATATCCCATTCGCAGCCCCTCTTTATCCCATTCATACCCTCTCTTCAGTTATTTCAATTGAAGCCCATCTAATTATCACTTGCCTAAAGTCCATATGCTTATTTAAACCATATATCCATTAATTTCATTACATCTCACATTTCCTTTAACCCATTTATTTCCATTAACACATCAGATTTTAGTATTTGTATGGTTAGATGTGGTAACTCTTATATTAATTAAGTTGCAATATTAGTTTGGTGATTAATTTCAGCCCATTTTAGATTTAGATGCATCATTTTCATCCCTTTTAATCTTTAAGAAACCAAATTTAGGGATTTTAGGGTTATCATATTCTTTGTCCTGTATCAGAGAATGTGTATATAACCAAGCATGACTTTGTCTGATGGCAAGGGCCATGTCCTCCTGACCAGGCGTCATGATTATCAATAACTTTCATGGCCATCGCCGGGCTGTATCCAATCAAGCCCGGTGGTTTTCAATTGGTGTTACCTCTGTTAGGATTATTTAGCGGAATAAACAAATAAATAACGGAATAATCAACACAAGCAAACACCGACAACACCGGGGCTTTACATGGTTCGGCCCAACTCTGGCCTACGTTCACGGAGCGTGATGAATTTTATTTAGAGAGAACAATAGTATTCCACATACAAGAATAATCTTTGTTTGAAAAACAAAGAAAACCCGACACAAAGATCGGATTATTTCCTTTGACAATGAATGGCAGTCCAAGGTTTTTTCTCTCTGCTCCAACTGAAAGACTCAGTCAGTTTTCACACGCTGGCTGTATGATGCAACTCTCTCTGGTTGCTGCTCCTCTGAATGCTGATCTGATTGCTGGCTGCACTCTGTCGCAGCTGCCTCTATCTGTCGCTGCTACAGGTATGCTGCCAGCCCCCTTCCCTCTTCTTGTCGACGGTCTGCACCTTGCAGTCCACCTGATCTCTCCTCTGATGTGTAAATAGAGAGACCCTTTTTGGTGCTTACTTCTCTCTGTCTGAGCACCGATCTTCTGCAGTTGGAACTCTCTGTACTAGTTCAACTGCTATGATCTGCTATGCACGCTGACAGCTTGAAAGACCCTGCTATGCCTCCCTTCCTCACGATGCTGTCTGTCTCTGATAAGCCTCTACTTGAGATTACACAAGCTTACATGTGCCCCTATCTTGCTTCTTACGCTGGTTTTCTCTCTGTCTCGTCCAGAAGTCACATGTTCCTCTCTATTAGCATGCGTACTTTGCAATGACTTGGAAGACTCCTATTTAAGGTTGTCTATCCTTCTAAATTTCAGAACCCACTTTGGCAAGAATCTTTTCTCATGAGATCTTTGAGAAGTTAGCCAGCCTACCATCACACGTCACTGTTTCCCTTTATTTCCTCTTACTAATCCTGGCTGATTTATCCAGATTTCTCTCATCGAAGCCGTGTATACATGTCAAAGCACTTTGCATATCTGACCCAAGCATGATATATTTTTTAGCCAAAAAATATATACAATCAAGTGGAGGATTTTTAGCCTAAAAATCCTTGCACAATTCACATGCTGCACCATGATTGCACAATCACACAATAATAGTATATCATGCTGTCCTCCTTTATTGATATGCAATACTGTCTCTGCTGTTGGATAGACATCGAGTCCTAATTGCTGAGGAGGGTCCACCGCCAGCCCCAGTTTGAGTTGAGCAACAATCCTAACAACCTCCACAATTACCCATTCACTGCTACATTCAGCACACCCTTTGTTGTATAATCATACGTTGTCGAGAGGTTCCAACTGACTGCAGCCAATCCAACAGCTCCTTGCGGTGTGTCTCCGAGCTACTCCCTAGATTCCCATCAAATGGATCGAATTTGGTGTAGACTTCGTCGACAACAAACGCTGGTTTCACCTGGTTGATGTAATCACTTCCATAGGCCTTGGCAAAGTCTGACTGCCACTTTTCAAAGCCAATGGTGGTCTTTAGACAGTTGAGCCACTAGTGAGCTCATTTTGGATGGTGGGGTTGGCATGGTTGATGTCTCTGGTCTTGAAGAAGTTACCTCCTGTGTCATGTTGTCCAGTGCCATAGTGAAAGTTGGTATTGTTGTCGCATACAGCCCAAGGACCCAGTTGAGGCGCCCATCTGAGTGCCTTCCTCGAAGATGCACCCTCCAACAGTGGTTTCAGTGGTTGATGACAATGTCCACATGACCTTGATCCCTATGCTGTGAAGTGCCTAAATGAGCTCCTTGAGATAATTTTCGCTGCCATAGTTGGAAGTATTCGGGTCATATAGCCTGCCCGGCATGTAACCTGCAACAGAGAGACAAGTAAATTGGTTGGTTTGCATGTTGGATCAATATATAATCATCCACATCCACATTTGCATATGGATTTGAATGCAAAATGAATCATTTGATGATTAAAACTTTACATCTCAACTCATTTGTTTTTGTCCAATGCTTTGGCTTATCAGACTATCGAATTAGATGTTTCTCAATCTCTACGTATTCTATTCTCTCTACCAAGATCAAATTCTCTTCCTCATGGCCACCTTAATCATTATATTAATCTTTAAATTTAAAAGATCTGCCAGATTGATGCAGAGCAGATTTCTATGTTTCCATATTTAGCATTAGGTTTTTTATTATTTGTCATGATTGTATTTTATTTTATTGTCGTTAGTTCTGTATTAGTTTGAGGATTGGTTTATTATGTGAGGGTATTCTAGTTTTTTTTTTTTTAATTTAACGGCAAATTGGAAATATCTTATTGTAATGGCAATTTGGGGAATATTTGTAGTAAACACTAGATAAGCCATGCAAGCCTTACACGATGGAATGGAATAGAATTGAAATTTTCGAAAGCTTCTTTTGGCTTGTCCGTATGGCACTCCTTGGATAGAATCCAAGATCTTGGTGGAATCCAAGGAAGGTATGAAACCTTTTCCCTCTTCTCAGGTACTCGTCTATTTCTTTCTTTTCTTCTTCTCTTTCTTTTTCCTTTTTCTTCCCTCAAATCTCCATCATAATTGAATCTAACCACCCCATACTGTCCTTGACTTCCGCCATTCTTTACATGCAACTAAACCTGTCTCCCTTCCCTTTCTTGAACTGCCGCCCCTCTTAACCAAATCTCCATCCAAACTGCCCAAATTCATCCATCTCCTTCTCTTTGTGTTGCTGTCCATTAAAAAAACCATCACCATAGTCTAGTCCACCCCTATTTGCCCATCCATTAACCATACCCTTTAAACCCTACCATAATCACCCTTCCCTATCCAAAGAACCCTGTTGTCCTAACCCATAACAGTCCCGTATATGACTGTTTGCTGCTGTCCTATCTATTAGATCTCCTATTTTGCTGTCCCATACCGTTAAGATCTCATATTACTTCTGTTCTACAATTTCTCTTTGTCAAACAACCAATTTAATTCCTATTTCTGATGATAGATTTATATATTTATGGGATTTGACAAATCTCTTTGTTTTGAGGGATCTTTATTGCGGATATGACTTGGTTTGGATTGTCTTATAATCATTTATATTAGATTCCAAGAATTTGCATGATTCTTTTTGGTAAATTTTATATTAATTAATCACATGTATTAATTGGAATTTAATTTTAGTACATTTTAGATTAGGTATTATATTCATTTTTCAATTTTGCTTGTATTAGGCATTTAGGGTTACCCTATCCCTTATCCTGCTTTACAGATCTCGAGTGAGATCATTATACTAAAAGTGACTCTGGTATCAAATATCAACGGGCCTTTCCAAGGGACACCTCTCATGGTATGCCATCTTTATTTTCTCGAGTTTTGAAATCCTTGAATTGTCATATTCTTTAATTTGACATAGATCTAGTCAATATTAATCATTAAACTTAAAATTGATTTAAAAAATATTTTTTTGGGTTTTGATTTGTGGATTGTTCTACAGTATTATTCTTTTTTGAGCTGTAATAGAGAAACTTTTATTGAGAAAAAAGCAAGAACAAAAGAACAATGCCTAAGAGACTTGGACCAAATGAAAAGAAGAAAAGTAACAACAAAAGCAAAAAAAGCTACAACACCTCAGAGTTACAAAGAGCACACTCTTGGAACAAAATGAACTATCCCTCAGGAAAATAAAAAATTCTACAAATTGAGCCATAAATGTCATTTTTTGCAAAGAAGTCTGTCACACCCTTGTTCTATAATATTATGGTCTTTGACTTGGCGTACTCCCTCTCTACTCTCACCGTGTTGCCTCAAATCTCTATGTTTTCTTCCCACCACTATCTCTCATCTTTGAATGCTGTCCTTTAAACTTTTTAAAGAATTTAAAGATAAAAAGTTCAACAACAACATAACAAGCAATGACCTAAAAAATAGAAGGTTCCAACTCTTCCCCCCACGAACTTCTAGATCGTAAACCTCCTTTGGGTTGACTCAGCTTTCTTTCACTCGAGGAGCCACCATCATACCATACCATATTCATAGCATGCCTGCACAACCCTCCTAGGGAAGGCTAAACAAGTCTGAAAAGGATCAGGATGGGGCATCTCCTAGTCGAGAAAGTAGTTGATTGAATCAAAGCCTTTTTTGTCAAGGGCTAAAGGGTCTCTTTCAACGGATTCATTTTTACAGTTCAGCGATTTGGCCGATTGCTTCGAAATTGGTTCCGCTTCATTCAAATATGTCTCAGGTCCGTATTGCTGGAAGAGTTTTCACCGAAGCCGGTCATTGCCTTCCAGGCCCAGCTACTGTGCTAAGGGTCAAAGGATCCGATTGATTCATCACCTTATTCAACACCATTAGATAGAATTCCACCTGGCCTAACTATAATAATGGCTGCGTTTGGATTGGATGAGGGGTACATTTTAGAGGGGTTACCCTAATTAGGGGTTACCCTTGAGTGGGAGTGACGTTTGAACTGAAATTATTATTATCTTGTTTAGTAATTGTAGTAGTAAAGTAAAAGTTTACTCTAAAGGTAAAAAATCTTTTTTTGCGAACTATAAGCAAGAGTAACTTAATATATTAATATTTTTTAAATTTTTTTATAAAACATAATTATTAAATAATATTCATGACGTAAATCCTAATAATATAATTTATAATAATATTATCTATTTTTTATAAATTATTTTTCATAATAATAATTTAAAATGAACACTTGCATTCTAACATTAAAAAAATAAATAAAGATTTTTTTATATTATTATTTTAAATTCCAATAAATGAATACAAAATATCAACATATCTCTTCATAAAAAGTTTATAATTTTTATTTTTTATATTATATAATTTAATAAAAATATTAATTCTTATAAAATTGTTAATATGTCAGGTTATTCTTGTTTACAGTTACCCTTACTCAAGGGTAATCCCCATAAAATTTACTCCTCATCTAAATGCATCACGTTGAAAATATAGACACATTTTTAAAATAAACTTCCAACAGAATACATTTCTAATTACTCCAAAAGAGATTATCGTGAACTTCAAACTCTTTGGGAGTTTCGAGATCCTATTGAAATTTAGACAGAATCACCCCTTAAAAATATGACATTTTGACAATTATGTTTCATAAAATTATATGTTTATTTTTTATATTATATGAATTTAATAAAAAATATTAATTCTTATAAAATTGTTAATATATTAGATTACGCCTACTTACAGTTACTCCTATTTAAGGGTAACTCTCGTAAAATTTACCTTTCATCCAAATGCATCATGTTGAAAATGTTGACACATTTTTAAAATAAACTTCAATTGTAACGCCCCTCCCTCACTCACTAAGATCAGAGTAATATATTAAGAATATTTGAGTGGGGAGAGAGGCGAGCGTTACGACGCGAGCCGAGTTCGAATCCAAAAACCCGACCCACCCAACCTATTATGTGTATGGACTCGGTCCATGATAATGCTTAAACACACTATATCAACCTATAGAAATTAAGACATTTATCATTCTGCATGAATACCAACATTCAACTCCAAGCAAAATAAGGAAATTTTCTACAACACAATGAGTCAAATGCAAAATTTAAATCAATGATCAAAATCTTAATATTATATTCCCCAGAATATAACATTCTCTCAATATTACAAAGTTCTCATGATTCCAAAACACAAAAGTAATTTAAGATATCTAAGCTTACTTCGTGCATTCGTCGCATTTACATGCGGCCGTCACTTGATCCAGTCTCATCTGCATCGCTTAAATCTGCATACAAATCTGAAGGGGGAATTTGTGGATTTAGTCAACGCGTCCAGTAGGAATTCCGATCATAAATATGCATTAGGTAACATTGTAATAAATTACATGTGATTTTCATTTTCATACATAGAAAATCTTTTGAATTATAAACACTATAATTCTTCTAAAATTCATTCATATCATAATATAGTACGTTTCTCAAAACTAAAGTATTTCTTTTCATAAAGGGGAAACTCTTACTTGAAATCGTTTCATATTTTCATATTTTTCTTGTAAGTCATTTCTATATCGTTATAAACCTTCATTGTTCAAGTTATACTTTACATTTTGTTACTTAAGTCATCATTCTGGGTGTTCTTTTATTTACATTTTTCATATCTCATATACTATTTATACCTTATCCTTCTTATCTTACAACTCCCAATTTGTATTCTATTACAAACACATGATCAACTCATAATCTCTCCCCTATCAAAGGTTTCGTATTCAAATTGCATTTTAATTATTTCATGTCCATTCTCAAATCATGTTTATTTTCCATAGAACCTTCATGTTCCAAAATCCTTATCCATGTCTCGTGTCATTTCAACACATTCTCATATCATGAACTTTCCATTTCATTCTGGGTCATTTCTATGTCCGTCATACGTGTTCCAACATATTAACCGGATATTACCAGAGGAGTGTGGCCTCCTATCATTCCAATATATTAATTGGGTTTATCGGAGGAGTGTGACCCCTATTATTCCTACATATTAACCGAATTCACCGGAGGAGTGTGGCCCCCTATCATTCCATACTTTCCCATTCCGTGTCTTATGTACATTTCATATGGTTGTACTCATGTTACCAGCCTCGGTTTCTTTCATATATACACATTCCCTCATTATACTTAATTCACATCTCCAAGATATTCTAAAGCATCTCACGATTCATATGGATTTCTTTACATTCTTTCCATAATACATGCTCCTATAATATCTTAGAATTTCACATTAATTAACACCATTTGCATTGAATTCAACGTAGTTTTAATATTATATAGATCATATGATCTCAATTTTCCTTTCATTCATAAGTCTACGTTTTTACCATAAATAATCTACATTCCCAAGGTATTTCCAGTATCATATTATTTATAAAATCTCATTACATTCTTTTTCACAACACATGTTTCAAAATATGACAAAACTTCATATTACACTAACATCCTATTCATTGGATGAAAAACAATTCAAATATGTCATTTTCACAAGAAGATTCATTCCTAATACACATCATTTATTCAAAGTATTTCTAGACTTCATTTCTCTACTTTTCATGTCATATTCATATCATTACGAAATTATCATAATCATGAAATCATCTTTAGTGATCATTATCACAAAACTCCATTTTCAATCACATTCATCATATATTCAAAAATATCTCCACACTACATTTTTAAAATCATGTAATCCCATTCTACAGTTCAATATGAAAATAACATATTCATAGATTCAACCTTAATGGTAGTAAAATAAAAATTATAATAGTATAGGATTGCACCCAAGTGCTTCAACAAAGTAGGAAAACCTACCTAATCTCAGTTGATCAGTAAATGAAAACAGTCCACGAACTTGTTCGTCCGATCCCGAGTTCCCTCGTGACCCTTCGTTCATTATACATGCATCCAAAACATTAAATATACATCAATAACATTTTCTTCTCACTAATTGTTCTCAATTTTCTAGCATTTGCATTGTGTTCTCAATATCTAATGTCTCATTAAGTCTCATAGGTCAATTTGTTGAAGGCTAATGTAGCCTAAGTGGTCCCACCATTGATTTTGGTCCGCTTGAAGCAATCTCGTAAAAACTGACCATTTCTCTGGTGTACACATCAACCCAGTCACCAGGATAGAACATACACAACGACTGCATTCGATGTGTACATTTCCTGGACTCTTGTTTATTCACATTCATAAAAAACATAAGCATCTAATTATTAGAATGTACCATTCCTTAATTCCATTCATATAGGTCTAAATTAATGCTTAGGGGTTAATTAGTGAATGCCATTGGGGGTCTAAGTCAACCCTAGATACATAAATTTCGTTACTTAAGCTAAAGTCTCAAAACTGCTGGGGTCGATATGTCCAGTAAGACAGATTCTGGACACATCGACTTTGGTCGATGTGTCGCCTGGAATAGATCTGCCTTAGTTAATTTCTTCTTTCCTTCCTTTGTTCTTACTCCCAGGAATACACATTGACTTTGATCAATGTATACTCTTGAGTTTGGTTCCAAAATCACGTCTTTCATCTTTTTCTTTACTTTTTAACCCCATATATACATATTGACTTTGGTCGGTACATATATCTGGGCTGTGCTAAAAAATCATGAGCTTTCTAACATTTGAGGTTTGCACTCGATGTGTACATCTGGGTTTCTCTGCAATTTCTTTGTTTCGAGCCGCATGTTTTCCATTCTTTGATTTCATCTTATAAATTTGAATCTAAGTTAAATCTAAGCACTCTAAAACACTTTCTTAGCTAAAAAAAAATGCAAATAAATCATTATACTTTGCTGGATTTCTGGATTCGTTGGACGAGGTATGCTTTAGCTCGGATTCGAGGTTTCCTCTCCTTCTTCCTTGCTTCTCTTTTTCTCTACTTTGCTCTTCTTTATCTTTCTTCTCATGGTTTCCTCTTCTCCTTCAAGCTCCATTGATGTAGGTGAAGTAAAGTGAAGATAGAGGAGAAGGGAGGGAGCATATGATTGAGAAATGAAGAGGGAATGGAGGATCTAGAAGAGGTGCTTTTTAATTAGATTAATGAAATCATAGTTTCTAAGCTCTTTAACCATTAAAATTTTGTAGAATTTAAAAATCAAGTGATTACCTGTAAAAAACATATTGAGTGGAAAAAAAACTAATTAAAAATTCTATGCTTAGATGTCGAGTCCACCCCATAAATTGAATAGAGCACTTACTCAAAATCATATTATTGTATAGTTTAAATTATATTTTTAAGGGTACAAAGCTTATCTTACCTTAAAATAACTTTTAATTTTAAGGGTCACACCATCTTAAAGTGGGGTTGAATTGAGAAAGGATCCAATGCCTGGATTAGGGAGAAGTAAATGTTATCACATTAATATTTTTAATCTTTAAATTTTGATTACATTTTTTTTAAACTTAAAATTATAGCTCAACTAATTCAACAAAAAATAATCTTTTCAAGGTGCCATGTTCAAACTGAGGAAAAAAAAATAGTCGATATCTATCAGTCAATACGTGTCATATGGTCAATAATGCAGCCATATATTAAAAATGGATAGCGATCCTTCCACGGATATTTTGTGTAACGAGACACGGGTTTTATGATATTGTCCATTTTATCCTTTCACTGCCGTACAAAAGCATTTAAAAAAAATTCAGTGATCTAGTCAGTGATCCGATTTGTTGTTCTGTATGAAAAAAACAATCTCACTTTGATAAATTTTAATGATTCAATTTTAGTGAACCGGTCAATGAACTGATTTATACCGCAGTAGAAAGGTCAGTGATCTGGTGAGCCAGTAAGTGAGCCAATTTATACCATAGTGGAAGGGTAAAGTGAAAAATTCACTTATTCCCGTGCTTAGTTATACAAAAATCCTGTGTAGGGATTGTTACCCTTAAAAAATTCAGCTAAAATTTTAGAACTTCTAGCTGTAATGTCTACTAAAACTCTGTAAAAAATTTAGGGTAAAATTTTAGAAATTTGTAGCTAAAATATTGACTAAAATTTCTACTTCAAATTTCTGTTGAAATTAAAAAAAAAAAAATTCAATGTAGGCTACAATTCTGTGCTAAATTTTTGGATCAAAGAAGCCCTTTGCATCTGCTGTTTCAAGGCAAATCAAAATATTTAATAAGCAATTTAGTTATACTTATCATTAAAAAAATTAGTTTTTTTTTAATATGGTTCGCTTCTGCTAAAGCTATAGTTGTGGGCCATCACGACTTGAAATACTCCTTTGAATGAGGATCTAAAAGTTAAAATAACAAATTTTCATCTTGTTCAGTTCACTTTATGCATAATTAGAATGTCGACTACCACTTGAGTAAAAGTCTCTTTCTTTCTGCAAAAATAAAAACAAAAAGCATAAAATACCGCTAGTAACTAATAAAAAATCAAAGCATCATTTCTCTGAACAAGACCCTAACCTTAAAAAAATTACCCAGGAAACTTTGAAATTCTTTTGATATTGGAGATGAAAGGACCCTCCAAAGTAGAATTACGAAGGGTAGGCGATACACCATACACCCAAAAAAGTTAATGAACTCAAGCAACTTATCTTGGCTCACTGCCATCTCAGGAAAGTCCCTTCAATTTCTACTCCACAT
Organism: Chimonanthus praecox; assembly: GCA_022113865.1. Lineage (NCBI taxonomy): Eukaryota > Viridiplantae > Streptophyta > Magnoliopsida > Laurales > Calycanthaceae > Chimonanthus > Chimonanthus praecox. The sequence goes on along the minus strand of CM039089.1, from coordinate 49,153,167 downwards.
TAAAGGGTCACTCCTTGTAGAGTTATCCTATGTGTGAATAGAGAAACTTGTACATGATCGAAGATTAGTCGGGTGCACTTGTCATAAAAATAATAATAATAATATACACAAAACCCCATTCAAATTATTAATCAGCTTATTCCCATTGAATTTGCTGCTTTAAACACAACAGCATGCCTTCAAAATGCTGATCCGAAAGTACCACCTTTCCAGAGAGCGGATTGCCATTTCCGCCAGATCCGTCCCATAAAGAGCCTCTTGATCACCAATCTGAAGGTAATGACCCACACCAGATACAACATTACACTGAGTCCAATCCTAGCTTTGTGCTCCCAGTTGTAGACACTTGAACTGAGTCCAATCCAGCTTCCTCATCCCGCCCCTGCTGCTGTATAGTACTATCCTCAGCAACTTGAGCACTAATTTCTTCCTCTTCCTTTGCACCACTAAATAAACAAATGAGCATCAAATGAGAGTCTACAAATGTGAACCATCAACCTAATGAAATCTAATTGAGAGGATGGGTACCCTGAATATATGACGAGCCCAACTGCAACTGCAGCAAAGGCAATGAAGTACATCCAATCAACCTGCAGTGGACGACTTTCTTTGATATTAAAAAATGAAATGCTTTAATCAGATTAGAATAACATCCTGCTGAAAATATTCTGTTCAAAGTGCTTTGAGGATATTCACGTGCACCTGACAAGGTGATGCCCAACTCGAACAAGCCAAAAGAGAAAAAGGATAGACCAGTCATCAAGGAGCCATGAACTAACTTTACCCCTAGTCATTCCCTTTGTCCATTTTGGCTTGTGCAATGTGGCCACCTGATCAATCGAACATCTCGTTTTCTGAGTGAAGGCAAGTTCAAGGTGGGTTCCACTTAAATGAATAGGCCAGATCTCACTATTGTGCACATTATGTGAAAATCCTCATCAACCATATCTTTGTTTGAATACCATGTGCATTGTTAGAAGCTTGACGATAAGGGCAGCAAAAAGGAAGCAACCTTTTCATGATAAGCAAATAAACGGATGAAAACAGCCCACATATCTGAGGTTAGCAGCGAGAGGTTTAGCATGGTCGACCCACTCATCTGTACAAGACAATAAAACCTTAGCAAGAGAGAAAGGCATCCAGTCAGAGACGAACATGAAACTAATTTTGTTATTATGTGTGAGCACGTGTGGGGGGACCCACAAACCTTTTCAGGTTTCCTTACTGTTTGCTAGAATTAAATTGTAACAAGGGTATAGATAAAATCAGATCTCTTTCCTATCCTGCTCTTGCTTCCAAAAGTTTTCTTTTTCTTTCCTTACTTTTTATGTTGTGTGTGCATGTGTTGTGTACGAGAGAGGAAGAACAAAATTTTATTCCCAGTAATAGTAAAAAACTGTAAAAAGAGCAGTTGTCCAAAAACACAACAGACAACAAGATGTTGAAACTTCTATAGACCATACAAAACGTAGGGGTGCTTAGCCCAAACCCAATCCGCGACCCATACGAACCCATCCTTAATAAAGAGGTCCTGACATATATCAAAGCCCGTTGGGCCAAGCTAAGGCTTCTATTAGAACCCATCCAATTTTTGGCCCATGGGCAACAAAACCCAAATAGGCTCCACCTGGGCCCCACTTATACCCTATATTTCCCTCACACCATACCTTACTTAGTGAATTGGATCCTAACCCAATTTGAACATTCCAAGTTGAACTCACCATTAGATTGAAATCTATATAAAACTATCTATATCTTTACCATTTGATTTTTGGACCCTTTAAATTCAAGGCTTTTAAAATCCAATAGTCTTAGCCTTTATGAGAAGCATCATCCTAAAAATATCTTTCAAATGGAACCAACTCCACCCCTTACACCCCCACTCAAGTGGGCCCCACAGACCCACCCACTCAATGTCGCACGTGTGATGTCACCCGGGTGAACCTTATATATATATAAGGGATGAAACTCATGAGCAACCCATATAAAAATGACCGACTACAGCCCGACCCGAATTGGTAACCCGACTTTCACAACCCAATACCACCCGACCTCTGGCCCGAGAATTAGCCTGCCCGGATTTGGCCCGATTTTTATTTAAAAATAATATATCTGGATGATGCCGAAGAAGGGAAGGGATCGGATTGAGGATTGGAAGGGATCGGACTGAGGATTGAAAGGGATCAGGCTGAAAATTTAAAGGGAGAGGAATGAAAGGGAGAGGAATAAAAATAAAATACCTAGAAGCTCTCTCTCCCTCTGGCTCACGCTTTGGTCATCGTCCTTTCGCTCTGGCCATCTCACTCTTACTTTGGCTTTGGCCGTCGCCATCTCACTCTCTCGCTCTGAAGCTGGCACTCTCTCGATCTTGCTCTTGCTGGCACTCTCTTTCGCTTGCACTAGCAGTCTATGGCTCTCGCTTTCGCTCGAGGATTAGGGCATTAGGCGTTTGGGGCATCATGTCCCTTATATATTAAATTATTTGAATGGGTCAGGTCGGGTCAAATTTTAAAAGTTTGGCCCAATCCGACCCGAATTTTATACGGGTTTTTTTCTCCATCCCGACTCAACCCGAAATGTGAAAATACATAACCCAACCCATCGATTTTTCGGGTCGGGTCATGCGGGCGGGTTTTAAGCCCTATTAATATATTTGTATATCATCGCACCCGTCCTTACACCAAACGTTCCGTGAGCCCACCTATATAAGATTCACGTAAGGTAATAATGATGTGTTCATTGGAAAGGTAAGCTTGAACTTGTAAGCTACAAAAAAACAACTTGACTGGATCAATCAAACCATGGTTTTTAGGCCCTCAAAAATTTGATCTACCCTTTTAACCCCTTAGTTTTTTTGTCTTTGAAAACAATGGCTTCATGTATCCAATCAAGATGATCTTATATGGGCCACGAGTTAAAGTTTTAGACATTTTCAATGGACCTAGCACCACTTGCATAGGTAGGTACCACATAGGCGAGCTCACGAAGAGTGCAGCTTAACGATGGATGCGGGGGATATAGATAGAAAATAACAACCACACATCCCATAAAATGTTCCTACAGTGAGAGCTCCATGTGAAACCCATCTATGATCATGGGGATGGGTGAGTTTAAAAGATCTAAAAGTGTATCTAATTCTTATGAAAGATTAGCTTGATTGAATGATTCAAGCAATGAGATTGAACTTGGTAAAACTACACCCCAATCCAATATTGACTTTTTGGTCCTTCAAAATCATGGCTACAATTGTACAATTAAGCTTATTTTTTATAAGCACCATATAAACACATAAATCTTTCAAACACAACCAACTCCATGACAAGCTCAAACTGTGAGGGCACTTTATGGTGTGTGTGTGTGGCTAAACACTACCCAATATATAAAAGCCCTCACCCAAGAAAGTTTGCACAAAACATGGTCCAAATGGCCAATGCGTGCCACTTAATCCCATATGGATGAGTGGGTTTAAAAGGCCTTGACTTGTATAAGGTGCATATAAAATTTCATCTTGATTGGACAATAGAGAATTTAAATTTCATTATATTTTGCTAGTAACCCGGGAAGCGGCAGAGGGTATTGTGTTCCCTCGGGCTTGTGACCCGAAAAGCGGCAATTTTTTGGTTGACCATGCTGGTACTCATGATCGAGGTTCACTTGATTTGACAATAATATTTGATTTTTCGGATTTGATGATAATAGTTGATTTGTCAAGTTCATTTGATTTGATGGTAATGTTTGATTTGACGAAAGAAGAAAAGGTTTTGGTAAATCGGGATATTTTTAAAAAAAAATTCAATAAAAGGATTTTGTGAGTATTTAAAGTTGGTCGTATGAATGTACATTGCACACAATTACTTTCTGAGATTGGAATATACATACATTTACTTTCTAAATGCATAACTGGGTCAGAATTTTATTCCCCCTATAGGGCTTGTAAAGCTCAGCCTTTTAAAAATTTTAGGATTGGAGCCCGAGGAAGGGATCCATGATTTCCCTGAGTTATAGTGATGAGCCAAATAATATTGGATTAGACTTCTTTGTGAAATTTAGTATGTAGCATTTAATCTTCGTTGATGTGTATCCTAATTTTGAGATGTTTAAGTTTATAATTGATGGATTTGTGATTTATGAAGATGTTGAGGATATTAATGTTAATGGGATCCTGAGGCCCCAATTTGATTATTTGATGTGTATGGAATGTTGATATGAATGTATTTAATGGTGGATGATTTTTTGGAGGGGACTGGAGGTCCCACTGTAGTAAGGAGAATGAATGTATGTGTGGAATGAATTATAGAAGTGCTTTATAGATTAAACAGGTTGTACGATTTTTGGAAAAGTCCAAAATACAAACGGAACACTGTCGAAATTTTGTTAGAAAGTTCCATCATCGGAAAATGATTCTTTGGAGGATGTTTAGTTAGAGGAATTAGAAAAAAAAATTATCTCTCTTCCTCAATTAATTTAAGTCATGTCTCAAAAATTCGGGGCGCGACAAGGAAACAATGCAACAAATGTTACCAATGATTCAGTTGGGTGCGATTTGAGAAAGTAGGACTTTTAGTTGACTAAAGATAAATGCAATTTGTTGAGTAATTTATGGAAAATTAATGCTTAATTGCAGGAGTTTCAGGTTAAAAATCTTTATTTGTAACTTTCATTTGGAGAAATAAATTAAGGGAGAATTCATGTAGACTTAGCGAGTCGGGATTTTGAGCTTGTTTAGCTAGATAGTGACTAGAGCTCATGGAATAGGCCCATGAAGTTCTCCCTCGTGAATCCCCCTTTGGTGCTAAAATGCGAAATAGCTAGTATTGTTCCACTACAAATTGTTTTTCCTCCTTTTTTGTCCCTTAGAATTTGTATCGAAGTTCTCCCTCGTGAAACCCCCTTTGGTGCTAAAATGCGAAATAGCTAGTATTGTTCCACTACAAATTGTTTTTCCTCCTTTTTTGTCCCTTAGAATTTGTATCCTTGTATCTACAATTACTTCTTCACAATATCACCTCCCCAACACTTCCATTCTATGTTCATTAAATGTTCCCATTTCTCTCCCCTTCCACCTTCCATTCATCTCCTTTACCCACCAACTATCTTTCGTTTCAAGCATCTTTCAAATATGAGGCATTTTCACCCAAACCAAATTTATCTGACATGCTCTCTTTTATCTCAATCATTTTCTTGAAACAGTTCCATCATCTTCCCATTCACTTACTTTTTCACTTACTCTCTCACATTGTCATTATCGCCAATCCAAAACCCAAAGGGATACATTTTCTTTAGTCCAAATCAGCCCACCTAGCCCCATAACCAATTTAAAGCCATTTAGTGTTGATTTCACCATTGCATTGAATCCATCCCACATTGAGCCCAATTTCATTCTTAATCTTTGGGCCATTGAAAATCATGGCTTCTAAATTTTGAGGACATGCCCCTAAGTTATGCTCATTATATCAATAAATAAGGTGATAATAACCCACACTCCTTAAGCGACACTCCTTGTGAGCCCACCCATGTTGGACCCACTAATGGTGACAGTGATGAGTTCCTTGAGAAGTCTAAACTCATGGCCACCCACCAAAATCATTTAGATTGAATTAATCAAGCCATATTTTTTAATCCCTCAAAAAGTAATCACTTTTTAATCCTATAACTTTTTTTACTTCTAAAATTGTGGCTTCATTATGGTCCAAATCAAAATGATTTTGGTGGACCATGAGTTCAAATTTAGACCTTTTCAACAAACTCGTCATTGTCACAATTGGTGGACACCACATGGTGTTAGGATCTCGGTTTGACCGAGTCTATGTATTGTCAATTCCGTGACCGAGTGTGACCGTGTGTGTTGGACCTTGCCTTGGAAGAATTTGAATATGTCAAAAATTTGCCTGAAGATCTACTATGTATTGAAGGTCTACCACACCTGCACAACCCTCACAGTCTAGAACTCCCTTCAATCTAAATCATCACCTTAACCCACATACTAGCCTACCTGATCCACTTCATAAACCATGGCTTACACCTATACAACCTTCACAAACCCTACCTTCCTTACCATCCTTGCCACACAAGAGAGAGAAGATAGAATTTATCCTGATCGAGGAAGTGATTTCACCACGTGCCGGAGGCTACCAAAAGTACCTTGTGAAGTGGAAAGACAGACCGATTATAGATGCTACTTGGGTGATTGAGAGCGAACTATAGTGAATTGACCGGTAGCTACGGGAGAGATCTAGGAGTCTTGTCTCATCAGGGTTGCATTCTATTCACATCTTGCTACTGTCTCCGTCTAGAGTTAACTGTGACGCCAGTTTAGACTTTAGAGTATACCATCGATGGCAGAGGAGAGCCGCTCCAGCATTCTCGTTGTGGCTCGATAACAGTCTATTTGGATGACACCTGAAGGCCCCACGTGCTCGTGATTGCACTTTGAAGACCCCACATTGGGACGTCGCGTGATTGGAAAGATTTGTGTCTTCTCATCTGTTTGAACTCGAGGTTGAGTTTTTCTCAGATGGGGGGATTGATGCAAAGCAGCCCAGCTGGGTCTAGGCTCAGTCTCGAATCAGGCCCATCCACAGATGCATTGGTGAGAAGCCCACGGAGGCTCGGTAAGAAGCCAAGGATGGTGAGAAGCCACAGAGTGGGGTGCAAAGCCTCTTCCACTATCCAGGTACTCTTCCTCTTCTTCTTCTCTTCCTTTTTTCTCTTCTCTCTCTTCCTCTCTCTTTTCCTTTTTTATTTTCCTTGACCATGACTCCCCAAAACCCCCTCCATTATAGTCGTGCCCCCCTCAAACTCAATCCATACTTACCGTGACCCCTTCCACCCCCATATGACTTCCGCCCCATCTGCTACAACCCCAAAACCCCATTGTCGTCCCCCTAGAACCTCCCTGGCCCTCTTTCCACCATCCCATAGCCCTTCCCTGTTGTCGTTGCTCATTTCCTAACCCAGATCAAGTGTCTCCACCTCCCTACCAGCCTCCCACCTTGCAGTCGTAGCCCTTTACAACCCATTTGACTTGTCGAATCCTGCTTGAAGCCTCTATCCCTTGTCGCCTACTCCTTAGAAGCCTAACAGTCTTGTCGTACTCCATTGGGCCTCAACTTTAGCCATCGTAAATCCCCTTTTTTATTCCCCACCCATCGCCCCTTCTGCCTTTTCTTATTTTTTATTTAAAACCATATGTTTTTCATGCCCATTACCTTCAAAACGATTCATTTCCACCCTTTATTTGTTTACATTAGATTCCGGGGATGTTATTTGCATGTTTATTTGTATTAAAATTTATATTAATTAATTACAAATATTAATTGAAATTTAATTTCAGGACATTTTAGATTTAGGGTGCATTATTTTCATCCCCTTTAATCTTTAGGGAACTACATTAGGCATTTAGAGTTACCCTATCCCTTGTCCTGCATCAACAATGTTGAAGGAGAAACGAATCCCTATAAATACATCACTACCTCTTCTGACAAAGGGAGGGGAATGCCTTGAAATTCATGCCACTTAAAACTCTTGGGAGATAAGACTTTGAATCTTCCCCTTCACTTGGAACCTTCCTTTATCACGGAATTCTAAAAAGTTCACATCTTGTTATGAACTTGGAGATTTGCAGGTGTTCAAAACAAACAGACTAAATCGCTGAGAACCGCCAGGACATTGCCAAATTCCAAAGGCATTCTAACTAAAAGAAGTAATTAAGACCCCACCAAGGCCTCACATCAATAGAATCAAGAAACTTGGAACAATTTTTTATATTGGTGTAATCGTGAATTTGTAAAAAGTACTTGATTTTTATACTTGCCCAAAAGGGTATCAGATCAGTCTTCCTTGAAGAAGTTGCTATTCCAATACTAAGAATCAGTGTACTAGCAAAATTCAAATCAATAGAAGAAAAATTTGTGGATTCTTATTTCACTTGAAATTGTGTACACATGACACTAGGATCCCTTGACAAGTGACTACTATGGAATTGCATGAAATCTAAAAAGCCAAATTCTATACTTTCAAGACAATTCTTTCCCCAAGAACATGTTCTAAACATAACAATACATCAAAGGAAGGAGGATGTTTCAAAAAGCAACATATTCAAAATAATTAATTGTTCATGAATAGATTTATTTTGAGATTAATAAACATACCCTGAGTAACACTGGAACCAATGAGTAAAACAAAAACATTGCCAAAGAAAATCCGATAAAAGGTAGCACCTGCACTCAAAAAAAAAAACACAAGGGTTCTTCAAATTGCATAATAAAAAAAAAAAGGCACCTATACATGTATACAATATTAATGAAAAACAAATTTGTAATGGCAAAAGCTTTTCAATGTTTTCAAACACAAATAAAAACCAACAAATATTACCCTTTTGAATATGAAGAAATGAAATTTTAAAACATGTAATTTAATACTATTTTTTTTTTTTGAAAGATCATGTAATTTAATACTATTTCAAGGTGCAATAACTTGATGAGAAACTTATATCAACTATAGATTACTTAAATATTGTTCTTCAGCAATATCTATGTCAAAAGAGGCAATTTCTAGGACACATTCATTGTGGGCCAAAATATTCAAATTTTGCAACAGAATGAGTAAAAACAATGTGAAGGCAAAGTAATAGAAACATGAATAAACAAGACAATAAATAGATGATGCAAACTGTTAATTGAATTTCACAATTTATGATGTCAAAAGAGGCAATTTCTAGGACATAATCATTGTGGGCCAAAATATCCAAATTTTGCAGTAGAATGAATAAAACCGATGTGAAGGCAAAGTAATAGAAACATGACAAACAAGACAATAAATAGATGATGCAAACTGTTTCCTGAAGTTCACAATGTATGATATTTTAGTGTTGGATGGGGCAAGCATGTTGTCCTGTTACACCCACTTGCAACTTATGTAACTTGGAGAAGGAAGAAAGTATTGGACTAGGAAATGAAATACCTGGAACGACAATTTCAAGGATTTGAAACACTGATATATTTATTAATATAGTAATATAATGGAATAATATTAATTATCTGTGTATTGCAACTATTATGAAAAACAACATATAAAAGGGCAAGCACATTAGAATAAAAGAGTAGTAGGTAAACTCAATCACAACATAAGAAATATAAGAAGAAAAAAAGGGAGTAACAGGCATGATAACTTATTATAATATGAAAATGTTTCCTAGTTATCAATATTGTCAACTTGTACCTGAATTCGATACATTTGTGACATCTGATGGGGCATTTTTCTTAAATGGAGTACCCATTTCATTGCTTACAAACTGAGAAGCAGATGAACTCTTTTGTGTCACCATACAACCCCAAAAGCATGTTTGCATCAAAGAATTGACACTAGTTAGCAATTATAGTGAGTCCAAGAAAAAATCATATAAAGGACCCATATCTCTCGTAGTTATCCCATATCACATAAAAGTATCAGCACAATATAGAGGAATTTCAAATACATCTTTGTGCAATAATTGGCTAGTGTCGTTACACAATATTTGGTGTATATTTTCTCTCTTTTTTCCCTTTAACAATTAGATAGAAAATTCATTAAGTAGAGATAGTGGGAATATAGAGGAATTACAAATATGTCTTTATACAATAGTTGTAGTCTCCATTTACAATACATAGTGGCAAAATTCATTAATTTGAGATAGTAGGTAATAAAACATGCATGCACATGCACACATACAGAGAGAGAGAGAGAGAGACCGCTGTCGGAGTCCAATGAATGGATTGAAGCTCTTCTCTCTCAAGAATGCTTCTGCAAATATGGGTCAAGGGCATTGACATTGTAAGTATAGGTTTTCCATAAAAGAAGAAAGAGAGATCAAATTGCACTTGCATCAAGAAATATGAAAACAATTCAAGAACTATAAGTATCAATTTTGGGGAAAAAAAGGAACACAAAATTTCAGGTTTCAAACCTTTTTTTTTTTCTGAAACAAAACTTCAGGTTTCATCTCAAGAAAAAAAAAATCTTAAAACCTTGGGTATTCAAAAACATCTAGGTGAGCTCTGACTAATAAGGCCTAAAATAAACAATAGAATAGAGTATACATTCCTAAAAAAACAGTTTTCTCTCATTGACTCATAAAAGTTGGAACCTAGAAATTAAGAAGAAAAAAGTTCCAGAATACATTTGCCAAAAAGATCGGATGACTCATTCACTCATGTTCTCCAAAAAGCTAACTTGGAGTCGATGCTTTAGTGAAGGGGGAAGATGAAGGGGGTCCCTATAGCAACAGATGAAGATACTATTCTTCCCTAGCTTTCTTCGAGGCTGATGCTCAGCTCATTTGTTTTTGCATTATTATGTGCTCACTTTGTTTCCCAATCATCTTTTAAAATATATGTATTCTGAAACCAAAAGAACAGATCCTGAATTGAATTTAACTTTTTAATATTTTTACATCAAAAGCATTTTGACAAAAAATGTCATTATCTGTCCACCAGTACAGAACAATGTCAAGGATACATTTGACAAGCACTTATAACTGCTCCAAAAGTACCCAGCATTGCCATGAGCTCAATTCTATCACCGCTTTTCACCAGAAACTCCTGTACAGGGATACATAATGAATTAGTAACAAAAACTGAACAAAAAACAAAAGGAAAAAAAAAACCATTTCCAAAAAGAAGCAGCAGCAGATGCAGAAGCAGAAGAACAAGAAGAAGAAATTGTGGATGGTCATTCATAGGAAGACATTTTTTAACACCTACCACATTAGAGAAACAAAATTAGCATACTGGACACAACACAGGCATTGAAATAAAGAATTTGAGGATTTTCAAATGATAATCTGAAGATTGAAACCATAACCAAACACCTAAATGAATGTATTGCAAGAAAGGAGTCCAATCTCATGATCTTTTTCAGATCCCAAGTTGATACCTTGAAAGAGCACTACTTCGCATTTGAATGTTTATTCTTGTTCACAATGATTTCTTTTAAGTGAATAAAAATGCTCAAAAGGATGGATAAAGAACATTCTGCCCCTTCAACAACATTAACGAAGATATCCACTCTTTTGTGAAGAAAGAACATTGTGTTCCTGTCCAAGTGCACAACCACCCAAGTATCAAAACTATGAGCTGATCAATCATTAGGGCATTGCAACAGAGAAAAGAGTGCAGCTCCAAATTATGACAAGCAGATCAATATAGATGTCATTTTCCCATTCTGTGGGGATGAATGTGATGTTATATATAAGATTCATATTCATTTGAAGGCAAGATAAAAATAGGGCAATTGTGTTGCGTATCTTTGTTTAATATAGTTAGCACATCAAAAGATTAAAGAAAAAGGGATACAATAAGGACATTATATCATTAACCCAAAAAAAAAAAAAAACTTTTTAGGTAAAAAGGAAGGAAACAAAAAAGGAAATGGTTTCCACATTTGTTACCATTTGCACAAATCAACATCATCATCATCATCAATACCATTTTCATAAATATCAGCGATATTTTAATTACTCTCACAGGAATATATATAACTATATGTGTGTGTGTGTGTAAAAATGGCATTCTGAAGAAATTCACAAAGAGAAATGCGATATGTTTAGGTGTGTGTTTAGCAACTCAAAATTTTCAGATAATCAGTCTCTAAATAATTAGAGATTTCAATTAACATGTTTGGCAGGCAGTAGAAGCAAATATGTAGACCTTCAAAAAATTCTAATTTCTGAGTCTGACTATTCAACTAAAAACCCCATCTAATCTTGACAGAAGATTCCTACTCTAGCAACAACCAATCTCTACATCCTCTAATGACAACCAAACAGCAAGATTTTAATCTGAATACATTTTCTCCTAATCCTCTAAATTCAGAATCTCCAAAATCAGAATCTACCAGTTGCCAAACACACCTTAGGGGATTATGGACCAGTGACTAGTGTAAGAACTGGTTCTAAAGAAACAACCAAGATGCTGCACCACCACTTCGCCCCTCTATCTAATTGTGTTTGATATGGATGATTTGGTAGCATGAAGCCAAGATAAAGTTCTTGGTATATGTTATTTGAAGATAACATGGTACTCACTTAGTAAAAAAAATAAAGCATATAATAAACAAAACTTACAAAGAAAAGGCTTTTAAGTCGAACATTTGAAAATAGTTGAAAAAGGCAACATATAAGGAGTGCATGTTTAGTGTATCTGCAAGTAAAAGAGACGTACAAAAAGGTAGGAGTGATGCACAACAGAAATAGAATATATTAAATCCAACAACATTGCCAACAAAATATGCATGGAGCCATCTAGGGATGGGAACGAGCCGAGCTTAAGTTGTGAAGCCCAAGCCCTATTGTCAAGTGCTAAGCTTGAGCCTGGTCCGAGCCTGATTACCAAGTGAAATGACCGAGCCCGACCCAAGCCCAATGAAGCTCAACCTGCCCAATTAAAGCCCTAGCCAAATATGAATCCGAAAGCAAGTATTTTTGCATAAATATTTGGTTAAAACCACTAATTAAATTGTGTGGCCGACGGTGTGGAGACTTAGGTGTGTTTTTCTAAACCTCATGGGGGTTTCCTGGGTTGTTCCAGGATCTTGGGTTGAGCTCATGAACTCTTGGTCCCTTCCTAACATTAATGCTAAACGGAGATTGGCGTAGAACACTATCCCGGCAGTAGTTGTTTGGACTATATGGAAGGAAAGGAATTCTAGGGTCTTTAAAGACAAATCATTGGATTCTAACGAGCTAGCCCAAAAGGCTAAGTGGTATCTATTTACCTGGTTGTGCGCCAACAAGGTATTCACTAATTTTAAAGTCACTATGCTTTTTCAATCTTGGGAGGGTTGTATGAGTAATGAGCCCGGTAAAAGGAAGATTCAGGTGGAGTGGTCCCCTCCGCCTCGTGGGACCTTGAAGTTTAACATGGATGGGGCTTCTAGTGGTAATCTTGAGCCGGCTGGAATAGGGGGAGTTCTTCGTGATCACTTGGGAATTTCCCATCTCGTTTTTTCGGATTCAGTGGGGTCCATGAGCTCCAACGAGGCTGAACTTCGTAGCATTAGGAGAGCCTTATCTCTAGGGATAGACTTGGGGAGGGAGAGATTAGTGATTGAAAGTGACTCTTCCAACGCCGTAAAATGGGCATTGGGGGTCAAGCGTCCCCCTTGGAAACTTATCACCTTAGTTAGAGAGATTAAGAAGTTGTCTCGTGGCCGTGAGGTTTCCTTTGTACACATCAGTCGGACTGCGAATGGAGTGGCGGATTTCTTTGCTAAGAACGGCGTGACTGGTTCTATCCTTGGATTATTTTGGTTATCTAGAGTTTAGCTTTTTGGGTCACTGTATTTTTGCTTTCAGTGCAGTTTATTTTTGTTTGTTTTTCTGTTGGGCCTAATTCTCTTAAGCCTTTCTTTTTTGTATCTTTTTGCCTTCTTTTAATATAATCTATTCTTACCGTTCAAAAAAATATAATAGGTTCGGTTCACTTGAACCTACATCCACTCTTAGACTCACCCAACCTTGGGCTATCTGAAACGCACTATGAAGTACACACCTAGATGAAAGGTTTGACCACCCTGGTCTAATCCTTGAGACTTATTTTTATAGTGGTTCGATCACAAAGGTCTACTCCACCGTACAATGAATAGTAAATGAAAATAAAAAGAACACTTACCTTGTTCTTGAGCTTTGATCCTGAAAAATGTGTTCTTTGAAAAATGCCTCCTCGCTTTGGTCTTCAATGTTTGAGATGCTCCAGTGATTTGCACAACCATAGGAGAGGCTGGGTCTAGGCGAGGTTGGGTCTAGGGTATGATTAAGATGCTAGAGATTATTTCCTTAATCACTCTAACGAGAATATTCCATAAACAATTAATGGAGTGATTAAGAAGGCTTAGAGAGGTTTAATGGTGATTTGCAAAGGTTAGAACCTCTTTGGAGAGTCTAGGATGCTTAGGGTTTATCTCATAATTAATTGGCCTCTGAAATGACCATTGAATTTATAGAAAAATGTCCCAACAACTAGTTTGACTTACCAATGGCTAGTTTGACTTCCAATAATCTCGATGCAATATCTTCATCTTCCATAGGCAACGTTCTAACAATTTGTTACAAAATTGACAACATGGAGACATGGATAAACCAGGGCTCAAGCCGGGGCACTAACATGTATAACTGATTTTATTCCAAAACTCAAATTGAAGCCACATGATTTCAGTGGTCAAAATCAGTAGGCGTCCTTAGAAAAGTTATGCATGTTGATTTTGACCGCTAGGATCAAGTGGCTTTCATATGAGTTTTTGGATGAAATTAGTGAGCTTTCAATATAACCATTTAGATATTCATAGCTCTCAAAAAATGTTTAACGAAAAAAGAAAAAATGGACCAAGTGTGATGTGCAACCTCATATATAGTTTTTTATATGTCTACATAATCGAATCGGGCTTAGGCATTGGGGCCAGCACATACCCAAGCCCGACCCGAATAACAATTGGACTTCATTTTTAGCAGTCGGGCTTCATTCTTTTGTCCAAGTCCAGCCCTTCTTTTTCAAAGGCAAAGATTTTATTAATGAAAACAAAGCAATACAAGAGAGACTCTATGAAGGACTTATATGAGACCAATTAAAACCACATCCAAAACTCAACACTCAAGTCTAAACAAACTCCAAGCTCAAGGCCTAAGAAAAACAAAAACCAAAATAACTACATACACCCCTCAGAACCAATTACAGCCACTCAACACAAGGGACATCCATTGCAACTCCCACTTTCACCAAAAAATTAGCCACACAGTTACCAATCTCATGATGTGTCGAAAGTTAATCATTCTGCCTCTAGATCACCTCCTAATGTCTCTAACGATAATGTATGAAATGCCAAAGAGGAACTTTTTTCCCACTAGCCCAAGCCACAACATTTGCAAAGTCCCCCCTCTACAATCAAATTGTCCAACCCCGAATACCACAAAATAAATGCCCTTCTAATACCTAGCAATTTGCCTCATTTAATTCCTTACAAACCACTGACTCTAAGAGAAACAATACAACGTCCAGTTGAAATAAAAGAGGAGAGTAGAAATTCTCTCACTTTGAATTGAATTGTTGTATTACTCATTGAATAGTTACATGTATATATAGTGGATTACATGGAGACATCATGATGAAAAAACATAATAAAGAGATAAAGGAATGATGACATTAATTGAGAGAGATCCAAAGTGGAGGGTCCCACCATAATAATGTCATCCATTGAATGGAGACAACTTGAGTGGTCTCCTAAGTGGAGGGACCCACAATAATAATGTCATCCATTGAGTAGAGACAACTTGTGTGGTCTCCTAAGTGGAGGGACCCACAATAATAATGACAACTTGAGTTGTCTAGTCAAACTGGGTCCCACCACAATAATGACATGTAGCTCCCACAACAGTGGGTCCTCAATAAAGATGTCTCCTAGTGGAGACAACTTGGGCCCCACAATAGTGGCCTACAGTAGTGGAGAGAGGGTTTAGGGTTTAGGGACCCACAATAAAGATGTCTCCTAAGTGGAGGGACCCACAATAATAATGACAACTTGAATTTTCTTTCATTTCATCCCAATGAGAAATAGGCTCACCTCTGATTCTTTCAATTTGGCGCTCTACATTGGTCCAAAAAAGTTTGACTTGACCCAACAATTTCATTTTTGCAAATCTCACGACGCCCTTCTGACATGTTATACCATTCAAAGTAGTGTTCTATGTCAGATAACCAGTCAATAAAAGCCTTTATGTCAAGTCGACCATCAAAACTCGGAGCCTCAACTTTAACTAATCTCACTATTTCAAATTCACAGTCGGGAAGGTCATGAAAAGCATAATGGTTGTGGAGACCATTTCTTCCTCTACCACGCCCTCGGTCACCAATTCGACCTCGACCTCTACCAACTTCCATGTCATTATTTGATTGAGGGAAAGCTCTAGTTCATCGAAGCGGTTATCTGTTCTGGTCACCTATTTTGGTATTTTGGGTTCCATGTTAGGTAAGCGGGCATTGATATCGTTTAAGATTTTGGTAAACGATGTGAGCTTCATATTGAGTTGTTATTATCGGTCACTACGTGTGGGCATGCATAGGAAGACACACTAAAGGATGTGACTTAACTCTAAATGCAATGAATGAAAGAAATAATGTGATGCAATTTTTTTTTAATTAATTAATTAAATGCAGCCTAAGACCTAGAAAGTTAGGAAACTCTCTTAACCTAGGCCACTGATACCAATTTGATGTAGGACAACTAATAGAGCAACCCTAAATGCCTAAATTTGGTTTCCTAAATATTAGGAGGAATGAAAATAATGCACCCTAAATCTTATATGGGTTGAAATTAAATTTCAACTAATAAATGCAACTAATGAATATAAAATTTACCACAAATAAACATGCAAATACTAAGAATAGGATGTGTTTAATAGAAATAGATGGGTCAATGGTGGTCCCATGGAAATTTGGTAATTTAAGAAATAAAGGGTAATGGACATGTGAGTTTTAAGATAGGGGAAAGGTTTGGGGTTTATAGCAGATCTGGGCTCCAAACAGAGAGGCGGAAAGGGAGGGGCTCCAAATAGGGTCTTGACAGTGGTAGGAAAAGAGGAACAGCGAGAAGAAGTAGAGAGAAGAAGAAGATAGGAAGAGAAGTACCTGAAGATAGAAATATGGCCTCACGCCGTAGCCTCACGCTAAGGGATCACTCCCACAATCTAATTGCATAGGTATCTTGCGAAAATCTCAAAATTTTATTCTATCAATCATGTGTTTTGCCTCAAAGGGCTACATCATATATAAACTTTTCAACCTACTAAAAATAAATCGTTGCTAAAAACAAAAAAAAAAAGACATGGAAATAGAAAACCATGAAAATAGCAAAAAGTAAGAAAATGGAAGGTGCTTGTTGATGCACCGCATCATAAACCCATATCCTAAACATAGTAGGAACCGACCTTCCTACATAATTCGAATTTTAAACCTTACTCAAAGCCTAACTAAAATTACTAAATTGAAATAAACTACTAATTACTACCCACTGACCAAACTTGACATCCAAACCACATTAGATTTAGGAGTTCAAAATCTTTGGGATTGTATGAACGTACCACGTCCCATGCATGGCTTCACACGAGTGGGCCCAACTAATTAATTGGAATTGATGAGTTGGACCTTAGTTTGGGCTTTGCAATCACGGGCTTGGCTTGTTTTTAGACTTGTAATGACCCAACTGCACACGCACCCCCCTGGATCGAAAATAAAATTTTTCATCTTCCGACTCGAGACCTAAACTTGCTAATTTGTTAACGCACTCATCTTGATCAAATTTAAAAGTTTGATCACGTCCACAGATGCCCGCATCACCTTGGTTGTGTGGCTTTGATCAGTATATCATTTGCAACAAGGACGGGTATTTTGGAGGAAGCGTTGGTCATACCACTAATACGAGCTTTTGATTGGCGCATCTACATTGCCAAAGTCAACGAGTACTTTGTGTTGTACTGTGGTGTGACTCAGGTGAGTCAAGTGGTAACTTAGTGGTAAGTTGTTTGGGCATTGGTGAGCATTTGGTGAGGGCTTGGAATGAGTCAAGTATGTAGACCCGGGTGGGTCATTTGTTGATTTGTGAGTTAGTCAGTATCCCGAGTTTGGGAGAGTCTGCAAGTGGTCGTAAGTCCGGGCACCGTACCACTATAAAAATCCTGTGTTGTGGTGATCTTACTTTTCTGGTTTGCTTGAATATCTTTATGCTTGATCATCATTTGCATGCATTGATCATTTGACTTGTGCTAACGTCAGATATTCATTTTGATATCCAGATGTGCATGATATCTTGGATTAGTCAGTAATCATATTTGAGTATATCAATATCCTTCTTGATTAAAGTTATATCTTGATTTCATAACTGTTGAGTAAGTTTCTGAATATCTATATTGTTTATGCAACCAAATTGATATATCTTGATATTGATATCTGTTGTGTATTCTGATATTTGTTGCTTCTGTTTAGTAATCAACCTTACATTAAATTGGCCTTGCGTACTTTATCGGATAAGTTGGTTTGGGTTTAATCGGTTAATTCAGTTTAACCAACTTAGATAAAGAATGACCAATTGATTTAGAGCTTCCATAAAATAAGGTTGATATTCCTATTCTGCCACCCCCCCCCCCCTCTCTCCTCTTTTCTCTCTCTCCCTCTCCCTCTCCCTCTAGGACTAGGACATTGAAGGGATGCACTGACTCCTCCCCAAACAAGACACATAGTGATGACACCCCATTAGGTAAAACATTCCTATCCTTTAAATTATGTGACTAGAATTTTCTTTATCATTGCCACCTAAAAGAACACACTTGTACACAAGGAGGCACCAAACTATTCCACACCGAGGAATTTAGAGGCTCAAAGCTAGGCTCTGAGCTTCCCACCATTGATAAGATAGATGTTAACTGACAACAAACCCGATGAATTTCCTACCTAAATCCTTTGATTCTCATCCTCCAACGAGGTGTACACATCACGAAGACCTTTCGAAATCCCATAATATGATTGCTCAAAATCCCTTGAAACATGTCTAGAAACCACTAACCACTCTATCCTCCCTTCTTTTAGTTCATAGTAATCACTAACCAAAGCCCTTTTATTTATTTATTTTGAAAGGTAACCAAAGCCCTTTTATTCACAACCACCCCCAATAATCTAGGAAAAATCTCCTCCAAGGCTATATTCCCTATCCACCTATCCTTCCAAAATAAAATCTTATTACCTTTAGCTACTAAGAGTCAAATCCCCTCCTTAAATTTTTGCTGAAGCCCACGTTTTCTTGGGCCAGGTTCTTCATTTTTGAGCCAAATCCCCATCCCTAGAGCCATACTATAATAGAATAATTGAATCATGTAAAAATCGCATCATGCTTGAAAACATTGAAGAGGGGGTGGGGGTGCATGGGAAGAGAGAGAGAGCACTATCTTATATAAAACTTAGAGGAAGAATTTCTTATAAAAACCAAAAAAAAACAAAATTTAGTTACTTATTCTAGCAAAAAATGTGATAGTGGTAGCCAAAACCAGAAATGAAACATACCTCACTAACGTTGCTTATGGCATAAAGCATTGATCCACCAATTACAAGCAAGTCTCCTTTAACAGGGTTGCTCCCACCTACAACCATGAATATTTAGAACCAAATTAGAGAAATCATGAATCATTTGAAGGACCAAAAGCAGATAAATCATTGAAATTTCATGGTATTTTATAAGACACATTTTAAAGCAAAAAATACTTGATAAATTAAAGCTTTTCTTCCTTTTTTCCTTTTTTCCTGACCAATCCTACAGGCTTAGTGATGGAGGCATCAGGCCTAATAGACCATAATCACATTGGTGCAAATTGATTTGGCTTCCATGATCCAAATTGCCAAAGGTAGACATTATTGGACTCCATCTAATAAACTCAATCACTTTATTAGTCTAAGCCCAATTACCAATTAGGCCCAAATAATCTAAACATCCCTGTAAGTCCAAGTCCATACATTAAACATGCCAGACTCATATCCAAGCCCACTCCATAAAGCGCAATTCATAAAGCCTCTCCTACAATAACACTTGGCACAAATCCAACCATGCTAACTTCAAATTGAATTTGAAAAGAAGGTTTTAACACAGTCTCAGTATTTTCGCCATAACTTTTCACTCCGATGTCTGAATAACTCGATTCTTTTTGTGTTGGAAAGGAAATTTCAAGGGTTACAACTTACAACTTTGTATTTCATGAAATTTTCGTGATTCAGACGTTTAATAGGTCAAAATCGAGATATAAGTGGATCCCAATTTCAAATCCGATAATAGAAAGGAGGTGGACACATTTTGCAAGTGGACTCTATCCACATGGGCAACTCCATATTTTTAGGATTTCTATTTTTATGTTTTCTTTTTTAGGATTTAATCTTGTTCATCCAATAAGCCATGTTGCATTTTTAAGAGATGATATGGAATGATCAAAATTAGACTACATCCTATCTTTAGTAGTTTTCTTTTCTTAGGAGTTTCTCATATAGGAAATTTCCCTCCTTAAGAGTGGTCAACTAAGGAAAAGGTGTTTTAGTCTTTTCACACTTTTTTTCTCTATAAATATCTGTACTCTAGTTGAATTGAACACAATTGAAAAAATTTGGAAAAAAAAACTCTTGGAGTTGGATGTTTTTCACACTATACTTCGGCCCTCCGGCGAAAGCTAGGTCCTTGGACTGGGACCAATTCTATCTTGCAAGTAAATACTAGTTCTTTTTTATTCAATTAGTCCTTTGGTTTTCTCATAGATTAGGTTGTGTCATGTTCGGATTTACCATTGTTCTCTTTTAATTTTGATTCCACAATTCTTAATCACATTTAATTAGTAGAGCCTAATCTATAGAATTCCATAGACTAATCTGAATTCATGGGAAACTTGTGCAATCACTTCGACCCTAGGCTTGCATCAGTTGGCCACAAAGCCAGAAATTAGAAAGTTGACCAACTGCATCAGTTAGTCATCAGAGCTTCAGATTACTTCTACTTGCAACCGAAACAAGATTCTTGGGAAAATCGACTTCATTTGCGGATCAATTTTATTTCTAATTAAATCACACACGTTTGATTCAAGTATTGCAGTATTTTTGTTTCGAAAATTTTTGTGGACTTGAATTTGGACATTGTTGCTATGAGCCGGCGTACTTAATCTGAAAGTCCAATAAGCCTTTGCAAAAATGTTGTCTTGTAGAATTTTTTGCGATCACTGGGGAAAAAAAAATCTCAAATTTTTACACCAGATAGATCATTCAGAGGATTCTGAAAATATTTTACTCGCCTCAAAATAAGCTTCCTAGCTCGAGATATCGTTGTTTTATCAGGACTGTTACAGACTGTCTTCCTGAGAGCAGACTAGGACGTCACTTCGGATTGCAAACAAAAATTGATCGACCAAACTAGGTGCTAAAATTCTCAAATTTTTACAGTGGTTAGATCTTTTTGTGAGGTTTATCGTAATATATTATTTTGCATTATTCTGATCTTCCTACATCAAGATATTGTTGTTGTAGTAGATTGCTATCAAAACTGCAGAACAGTTTGCAGAATTATTTTTGTTCTCTGTTACAATTGTTATTTGGGTGATCAAATCAAACTGGAATAATCTCAAATTTGGAGGATAGCTAGATCTTCTTCTCTACTTCCCAGAAATATAAAGATCTCTCCAAACTGAATTTTGTAGTTCTAGTTACGAATTTTTTAATCACAGAGTGCAGAAACATGGATTTCAGTTGTTGTTATTTTGTTGACTTGCAGTATTTATTTCGGATATCATTCGGACTCGAATGAATCTGAATTTTTTACAATAGTTCTATATATCAGTTGGCTATCTTCAGTTAAAATTTCATGACTTTTACACGTCAGAAACTCCGGTTATGGAATTTATAGTGACGAGTGTGCAGAATTTCCATACAAGAAACTGTTTATTGGCCAATTGAAGCACTATGCAACTGTATTCTTGAGATTTCTTTCGAAGCTACCTAATTTTCGTAATTGCGGGTTATTTGTGTGATTAGCATTGGATAATACTTGTGTTCGCAACAAACACTTTCCAAGTTTCAGATTCTCTCTTGCTCTTTGGGACTTCTATGAAACAAGGTTATACTACCAAGTAAAATATGGGCAAATGGTGACGTCGCTCCTAAAAGCAGCCCTCAGATGAGTCAGACCAAGGCAACAGACAGGCAGTTGAGATGGCTCACCTACGGGAGATAGTTGTGGCATTGGCGAGACAGATGACCACCTTGCAGATTTGATGCAACAACTTGCCCATGAGCGTCGACAAACATCTTCATCCGTCAGGAGGTCACATGGTTCACACCATGCATCACTTTCTAAATCAGACGGTCGCATGCTTCACCATCCAAATCATGAGCAAGATCGTCACCACATCAGAGAGGACAATACCACAAGAAGGTCATCCTTCCAGTATCTTCTAGGGGTATTTGGTGTTGTTTTGATTGGGTTGAGATTGTAATTTTCATTTTCATGTATTGAGATATTTCTTTGTATTTGAGGTATTTCATTATATTTCATGTAAGGAATATCTCCATAGTAGCAACCCAACAATGTACGACCATCTATGAGCCCTAAGTCCTCATTTTTTAAGGTCACTCCAGGGCCGCAGACAAAGAGGCTCTGTAACCTTCATACGCAGTTTTCTAGGACACAAGACATTGTGTCAAGTACCTTCGGGGGACTTATTGTGGACCTAGTGCACCGTGATAGCCATGGTAGCAAACCCAAAGACGAGTTCTTCTCCGGGAGAGAGAGAGTATGACGGAGCATTAGCACCACCTTCATGCAATTGTTGATTTAGAGATACAGTTATGTTGACAATGGATCGCATGTGTGATGGCATTAGTCACTCGGCTAACTATGTGGCATCGTCACAGGGATGGTAGTGTCTTGAATGCCACCGGGCTGGCACCATATTACACATGTCTGTGATATTACTCTAAACACCAGGAAATACACTATTGCACTAACAGTGTAGACTCTTGGATTATTCTCTCTGCAGATGGTACTTAGTTGGATCCATTGACAATGTAGGTTTCTCCACCCAGTTTGTTATGAACTGTGATACCTTGCACACATGCAAGCATTGGAGCAGCAGTGAGCTAATGTTCGTAAAAGCAGCGTATTAAGTTCTATAGATTTCAAAAATGCAACCCACCTATGACAACAGCCATTATCCAGGCCTTGCACTACATTAGCTGGATATGACTCCTCAAAAGATTGCAATTGCAGCACCTCCAGCTTTTGTCATGAGCGAGTGATGCGGGTGTATATTACCCAAGCGTTGTAGACTCCTTCAGCTTGCCAGTATCCTTGGTGGACTCCTTGATAGTGGGCCTCAACTCTACACCACAAGAGAAGGTTGCTCAGTGTTGTACTTCAGATGTTAAACTCGAGGAAGAGTTTCTTCTAGGAGGGGGAGAATGATGGAGGCATCAAGCCTCATGAACATTTCACATTGGTGCAAATTGATTTGCCTTCCATGATCCAAATTGCCTAAGGTAGACATAATTGGACTCCATCTAATAAACTCAATCACTTTGTTAATCTGAGCCCAATTACTAATTAGACACAAATAATCCAGATATGTCTGTAAGTCCAAGTCCATACATTAAACAGGCCAGACTCATATTCAAGCCCACTCCATAAAGCCCAATTCGTAAAGCCTCTCCCACAGTGACACTTGGCACAAATCTAGCCATGTTACCTTCAAAACGACTATGGAAGGAACTTGGAAGGAAAGTTTTGACACCGTCTCAATATTTTCGACATAACTTTTCACTCTGATACCTGAATAACTTGATTATTTTTGCGTTGGAAGAAAATTTCAAGGGCTACAACTTTGTATTTCATGAAATTTTTGTGATTCGGACGTTTACTAAGTCAAATTGAGATGCAAGTGGATCCACATTTCAAATCCGATAATAGAAAGGAGGTGCACAAATTTTGCAAGTGGACTCTCTCCACATGGGCAACTCCATATTTTTAGGATTTCTATTTTTATGTTTACTTTTTTAGGATTTAATCTTGTTCATCCAATAAGCCATGTTGCATTTTTAAGAGATGAATGGTCAAAATTAGACTACATACTATCTTTAGTAGTTTTCTTTTCTTAGGAGTTTCTTAGATAGGAAATTTCCCTCCTTAGTGTGGTCAACTAAGGAAAGGATTGTTTAGTCTTTTCACACTTTTTTCTCCATAAATACTTGTACTCTTGTTGAATTGAACACAATTGAAAAAGAAGACTATTGGAGTTGGGTGTTTTTCACACTGGGCTTTGGCCCGCCGATGAAAGCCAGGTCCTTGGACTGGGACCAATTATATCTTGCGAGTAAGTAGCAGTTCCTTTTTATTGATAGATTAGATTGTGCCATGTTCGAAATTACCAATGTTCTCCTTTTAGTTATGATTCCACAATTCTTAATCAAATTCAATTAGTAGAGGCTTAATCTATAGAATTCCAGAGACTAATATGAATTTCTGGGAAACTTGTGCAATCAGTTCAAATATTGTTTGAACAATTCCTTACCAAAACAGAATCCTTTTACAATTCGTAATCGGCTACCTGAGTCTTTCAGAGACCATACTCTGAAACCGTAAGCCTACTGGCGGGTTCTCATTGAATTCGACCCTAGGCCTGGATCACTTAGTATGACCATGTAAACACATAATCTATTATAACATCTTCCCTAACCTACTGACTCAATTTCCCAATTTCCTCCATGACAAAATATCACTCAAAGCTCATTAGACAATCTCTCCATAGCAAATATCACAAGCTAAGTAACATGAGTATGGGTGTGAGAGTTAAAATCTAACACGTGTGACGAGTCAAACAATACATACCAAAAGAAAAAGGACTTGGAGACTCGGTGCCATATTTAAAAAAATTATTAAATTTATTTGATATGAAAATAAGGTGTCAAATACTACTAGTAGAAAATATGCTATTTTATCCTGAGGAATCAAGTGACAAACATATAAATATTTTAATTAGGTTTTAGAGGAGAAATATGAGGTAAAAAATTTAGTCATCTTGGCAAGCAATGTTAGTAAACTACTAGTCACACATTTTGAAGAGTTCATGCAACATAGGCACAACAATAACCACCATAGTTTTTTTCTTCCTTTTCACCTAAGCCATTGCATTGAAGGAATCTTCCTCCATCACCCAAAGTTCCTGCATTATGTCCTCTCTAAAGCATAAAATCAAGTCCAATAGCATATAGCTATACCTCATTGGAGTCCTTAATGCCTACAATAATCCGTTCCATCCACGTGAAACCTGCAATTCTTTTCCTAAGAAAATTCCCACTTTATCTTAGACTTGTTTTTTGGGTATTACGCCACCTAACAAGCTTCCCACTTTCTGACAAAGTCATCATATGTATATCTTTATAAGTATATAGGATCTATAAATTACTTATAGAAAAGATTATTTTATCTAGTAATTACAACCAAAGAACTACATGAACTCTACCCTAACAGAAAGTTCCTCTCCAAAAAATCGCAGGAACATTTGCTGTTCTCGTCACATGACAAAAGGATGCCTCTATTCCTTCTCAAACTTTGAAGTACTGGTTTGTAACCATATCGCAGAAATCAAGTGACAATTATATTAGGGAGAGGGGAGGGGTTGTAGGGCGGGGGGTGGGGGGGTGGGTGGGTGGGGCGGGGGGAGGAAAATGCTTAAGGAACCACAAAATGATATGCAACTCTTCTTTACCATAGTTAGCTATGATGCCCAGGCACGGCATGGATACAGAGGGGACATGCCAACGAAGCGGCAAGGGCATAGAATTTACACAAAAATGAAGTGTCTGAGACAGACACTTTGCCTAAATTGCAACCTAGAATGGTGAGAAAAGAGGAGAAACAATATGACCATATTTTATCCAAAGATCTAAATGATTCACAACTGAAAATATCAGATGTTGATAAGGTTACCTCCTCTATCACTTGCATGGACATCTGAAAAGACAACCATAACAAGCCCAGCAACGCAAACTGCCACACCAGCAAACTTTCTGAATCTGTACTTTGTCTTCAAGAACATCCATGTCAGAAATATAACAGATGGAATGGTCCAACAATCCAGCAGCATGACACTTGTCAAAGAAGTGTACTGATAGGCCTTCACCACTACACAAAGGGTCATCATTGTCATATTCAATTGTTCTCCAAATATGGTTCCAAAAATAACATGCATGCATATCAAAATCACTCTGGCAGATGAATACGTAAGTAGACGTAAATGGTCACTATCATGCATCAATGTCAGAGTAAAACACATGGCATGAAACCAATAAGTTATAACTTGAATCACTCAGAAGCAACTGCTTTGTTTAAAATGACCCTTTCAGTAAATTGGATATGTGGAACAACCATCGAGATCTTTTTCATATGCAACTTCCAATACATATCGCACAATGCCACAAGTAGTAAAAAAGTTTCTTCAATGAATGTTGGCATATTGAATCTTAAAAGGGAAGAGAAAGAAGAGGAATGGAGAAGTTGAAGGTGCAAGATAGGTGAACGCAAACCACCCTTTATCATTAAAACTTTCAAGTTGCAAACTACAGTGACTAAAATGCCATCAAGAATAAACATCCACGCATACAGGCATGATAAGAAAAAGAAAACATGGGTACACATAAGCTATCTGATTTTATCAAAGAACTTCATATTTGCAATAATATACATAAGAACTAAAACTCACTACTACATTGTGGAAGGCAATGAGACAACTCCCACTTGATTTACAAGGGCATTCACTTTCCATTAGAGCACCACCCCAAAAAAAAGCTTTCAAAAAAAAATCCTTCATATGCTCCACCTTTTTGCAGACTCACAAAGATAAGAACAATAGCAACTTCCCACGAGACGTGCACTATAAATAGTTTAGTAATATTTAATACGGTGACTATCAAGAAAATAAACTGCATAGAAACTATCAAGTGAAATGACCACCCACAAAATGGTGTGCACGTTATAACCCTGCCACTGGTGAGAGAGATTTATGATATCATAATATGAATTGAAACAACGAAATTCATGGTTGCACAGATGAGCACTTTCCATCATGCATGTTTTGCACTATTAATATCTCCTTAATAGTTGACCAAAGTCACAAATATAAAGCATTTCAGATAAAGTGAGTGTTACAAAATAAACTGTGTTACTATATGAAATTACTTACCCAGAAAGTTGGCTTCTACATCAACAACAGCAAGCATCAAATAGTAATACCATTTTTTCTGCACAATTGCAAAAGGTAAAAAGATTTTTATCACACCATATACTAGAATTGCAGGTCTAAAACAAGAATCTGGTGCTACTTTTACGCTAGCCAATAACTCATAACTGGTAATTGATAAAAGTTCCAGATGCGAAAGACGAACCCTAAAGAGAACTGAAGAAAATTCCAAACAATGTACTGTTTGCTGCACTGGATCATGTAGAGTACGCAAATACACCCACTCCTAATCGTTAAGTTCATGATTCATGAAACAAGTGAAATGATGACCCAGACCTTGGACAGCAGATCAGAAAGGTTACTAAGTCATCTAGGTCAGCCGATCTTAACCTTTTGAATGACAGCTTAGAAATACAATTGTACCAATTTACCTGACCAATTTTCACCAAAACCTCATTCAGATCAATTAACACTCTTCATAATCCTCAGTAAATGATCCAACTTAGTTTGAAGCAAGAACTGCACCAGAAAGCCCGAAATATGAAGTATAATATTATGCGAGGTATTTCTGCATAACCTGAACAATAATGAAAATGGGAGCTGGTCTACAGTTGGATACCTGACAAATCAACACCACATTAATGCTTACTCACCTGCCATATCACCTCCACCCTAGCACCTTTCATCGACACATCACCATGTCAATTTAGGTCCCAAATGCCACATCATTGCCATGTCATCCGAAACTAGTCCAATTGCATACCATGTGGACTGCCACATGTGCCAGTTCTTTTAAACAAACCACCCCCACCCAAACCCCCACCCCCAACTTTCCCATGCCTTAGGGCTTGAGTGCCCAAACCAAATGGAATGGGTCCAAGCCAAAGAAAACCATGAGCCTAAAATCACTAGCTGACTCAGAATTTTAATAAAAACCAGCTGCTGGCCCATGTCTCTTTCTCAAGTTCATCTAAAGATGGGAAGTTAGGTCAAGCTGGAACTTAGCTACAAAATTTTCCTAGGAAATTAGTGTTTTCCTTTAGAAAACTCCAAATGGATAGGATGATTTTTGGTGGTGATGAAGGTGACAACAACATTCAATTAAACAAAATACAAACCAAAAATTATGAAAGGCCTGTGAATTTTGATTGCAAATTGCAAGAAAGGAAATAAATAAAAGATGAAGAATAGTAAAAAAAATACCTGGATTGCTTTTCTTCGATTAATCAATAAACTTCCATAAACTATGGCTAGAAGCACATAATTAGCAAATGATTGTGATGTTGGCGCATTGATCCCTAGAAACACCAAACATATCTTCAATAAATTCACAATTTCCAAAAAAATAAAATAAAGAAGGATGAAAAAAACAACAAAAGTAGAATATATATATATAATTATACATTAACAAAACAACAGATGAAAACCATTTAAAAGCCTAGCAAAGGGGGAAAACAATGGCCTAAACACAACAAGTAAAGGAAATCCAACATAAACAAGATGACCAATATATCTTTTATTTATTTAATTTATTGAAGATAAGTGGTGAATAGAACAAGAATCTCAAACACAATTGGTAAGTCCTAATTATTGCAACCTCAAGGTTGTGGGCTTAAGTCCCATTGGTGTCAAATAGGCAATCAACTCATTAAAAATAAAAAGAAAAACATAACAAATGCAAATGCAAATGTCAACCTTTGATTGATGGGATAAATGACTTTGATGATGATTAAGTGGTGAGCAAAAGGGCCTTCCAATGATAGATGCACCAATATCCCTATCTAGTGTGCTATCCCCAAGCCAAGAATAGCAATTGATGGGCCAATGCAAACTATCCAATTGGTAGATCTTTCCTAATTGCACTACTTGTAAAGAATAATATATTGTTCCATCAAATTCTCCATTGTGAACAATCTACAATGGGGAATCTTATATAAATGTTCCCAATAATATATCCATTTCCACTATTTTTTTTCAATTTTTAGTGCAGTGCGGTAAAAAATATAATCTTTTTTGTTTCTTTTTCAATAAGTAAGCAATGATGCAAACCTCCACGCTTAGTAACTTGTCATCAAGTAAAGCCATAGACAGATTCAAGTATGACTAATTTTGCCCTTGAAAGTACAGTAAAAAAATTAGGCCATATAAAATAGTTAGCCAAAAGCAGGTACAAAAACACGAGGTTGATATCATACTTGAAAGATTCAGAACCATAAATTCAACAAAATAGTTAGCCAAAAGTCTTAACTATGATATTTATTTTGTTGTTACTGAAATTTTTAAAAGAAAAAGTAAATGTTAAAAACTTATTTTGAAAATAGAGTTTTTTTTTTTTTTTTTTTGTTGTGTTAAAAAATGAGGCACAATAAGATATCTAGAACCTTTTAATTGCCTTGAGAAAAAGGAACACAAAAAGTAATATATTTACACATCATAAAAATGGGAAAAAATAAGTGGCGGGATAGATCTAAAGTGACCAAATAATTAATGAATTATTATGTCACAAATAAGTTTATCATACTCTCATAAACTAATGTCAAACATATGTCTATACTTAAAGATTCTTTTGAGAAGACTAAAACAGCCTATTTTTTAAATATCTGTGAGATAGATACAATAGGAGTATCAAATGCCAAATTACTAAATATGCCTACAACCTCAGAGTAACAGGAAAGAGCGCCTCCCACAGAGCTACAGGCCCTCATTAGATACGGATGCATGCTTACAGACTAACATTAGGAAAAAAGAAAATAGAGGAAATTTCAGGGAGAAAAGCCTATCATCATGCCCTTAATACTCAAGAAGCGGCAGAACTGCTTTTTTCTCCCATTTCACAAAGAAAATCATTTGCTAATGCATAGGTATCCATCTGACCAAACAAATTTGCAAAGACCATAGTTTCCACTTCTGGATTGACTGACGTTTACACCTTGATGTTTTCCATCTAAAGCAATTCACTGAGCGCACGCAAAGGTGAAGCCAAAGCAATTATCAATACAAAATTTTCCAACCCTCTCCCACTGGAAAAAATTATTATCGTAGAAAATGAGAAGAAGCTGATGCTCTGACGCATTCACTCAAACAGTACCTAAGCATATGCTCTTCATAAAACACTTTCTTGTGGAAACGAAAGTCGCATGAGGATTTTCCAGGGGAACCAACCAAAAATCCATGCAGGCCTATCAGGAGGAAAACAAGGAAAGAGGATAAAGCGGCAATATTCCTAGGAAAACTTAAAAAGACATTCAAGAAATAAATTTTCTAGGGAAAATTGGTGCAACAAAAAAATTGTGACATCAGTAAACCAGAATTCTTTCATACTGAAAAATGAAAAATAAATGAAAATTCCTTTTCTATCTGTTATAAAAGAAAAAATCAAGTTTGTTCAATAAAACGAAATAGAAATTTTACTAAAAGGGATTCTGCTTCGAAATAGAATTCCTTTGTTTTGGGTCAAATTCTATCAAAAACCTCATTTTTTTTATTCCAAAACTCAAGTCTTGCAGACTCTTACTCCACCAGAAACGCAATATTCAAGCCGGCCATCGAAACAGTAACAAAAAATTAAAATAGAACAAAGAAAAATGTCTTAAGGAATGGAGAAAGGGAGACCTTTTCTAGAAAGTTCGGAAGATGAGAAGCCAGTGGAAGTGATGAGAAGGGAAACGAATTGGCCTAGACCGAGAGAAATCAGCGTCTTCTTCGACCGATACCCCTTCATACGCTCTCGAAGAAGAGTAATAAGAGGAAAAGCCATTTTCTCTTCCCAATTCCAATCCAAAACCTTAACTCAAAAGCAGGCCGTCATTTCACTTCATCTCAGCTATATATATATATATACCATCTCTCTCGCTATGATGCTGTCAGTCTCTCTGCGGCGAGGACACTGCAACGGATTTTTCTGAGCGCTCGGATGTTTCCAACTCATTACGTTAAAACGGCAAAATGTGAGTGGGCTGAGGACCACTGAATCAAGTGGTTCACTGATACCATCTGTACACTAACATCGATGGATTTATTTTTAATGTAAATAAATATGATTATATGATATACGGGATTTACCCGTGTAAGATGGAAATATCTATGCTGATTCCAAATATTTTATATATGGTTAATCGTGAATTCGTGATGGTTTAATTCATATCAAAGTTATCATTAATTTATAATTTGGCCTACGATAATGCAGTACGTTTCATCTTGAATAAAGTATATCAAAGAAATTTGAAAATATTGAAATTCTAAAAATAAAAAATATTACTAAATACTTTAAATAAAATTTCTTTTTTTATTGCCTACAAGGATTTGTATCTTCTATGAAATGTTAAAAAATTAAATAAAATTATGCAGAAATAATATAAACCATAACAATCATAGACATCTTCATTCAATTTCATAATAAACAACATTACTTCATTTTAAAAAAATCTAAAGAAGAGAGTTATGTTATAATGTAAATATGAAAAAATAAATAAATAAATAAAGTGGACAAGCTAAAGTTAAAATGTAATTGAAACAAAATTTATAATGAATTATTTTTATACTTTTCTAAGATTTTACACAATGTAAAATTCAAAATGAAAATGGTGAATAGGGCATTTTCTAAAAAAATATATATTAGGTTGATACGCTCTGATATAGTGGAATTTTGGACTAAAATCTAGCCCTTATTACAGCTTCACATCGGTGATAAAGGCCAATTTGTCAATTTGAGCTTACCATTATGTATTAATCAAATTTAGTACCTATGGTCAATACAATATGCATTAGTTCAGATAAACTTAATTCAACTCACCCTAGTCAATAGATAAAATCTTAGAGGATGTTCACTTCTTTATTAAAATAAAAATAAATAATTTGTGATAACTTTGGCTATCAAATAATTGATGTATATTTACTGATTTTTGACGTTATATTCTAAAGTCTAGCATTCATTATTTAAATATGGCACGTTGCTACTATATATTAGAATATTAGATGCTTAGTCGGCAAATACTTTATTCTTCGATGATAACAAGAAAAAGTTTTTGACAAATATCAAACCCTCCTTAGAAAGGGCTTTTCTCTTGAGGTCTAATAGATCATAAATGCTACAAAAGTATATTAAAACTTTAAATAGCTTAAAATTAGAAAAAAAATATGGCATATTTTTTTATCATTTCATACAATATATTTTGCTCAACAAATAAATAATAAGTCTTTTATGTGAAGCTTCACTTGTTCTCTTCATAACATAAAAAACTTTAAGAAGTTTTCTTTAAATTCTATTGTTTTCCCTCCAAAGTTTGAGTTCTTAATAAGAAAAACTTCAAATTGATGTTTTGTTAAAAATTACTTTTCTTTTTTTATGTAAAAATCCATTTTTTACTAATCGCCATTCTACTTGAAAAAATAAATTTTCATAATTGGATTACCTTTTAAATAGGAGAAAACAACAAAGGACTCATTGAGTTATCTGTTTTAAGTAATCAATCATTTATTTATTTATTTTTGTTGACTTTCACTTTATCAAGACTCGAGCCTAGCTCAAAGACTTCAAAGTAAAGTTGATGGGCACGTAGGCAGCGAGTATCGATAGTAATCAACCATTTATTGTAAATAAATATTATCAATTCTCTAATTTCAATTTGTTTTACTTGGAAAGTTATATAATTTGAAAAAAAAATAGAGAAACTCAATGTTACAACTTGTCTAAAAAAACTATCATCTCTTTTTTTTCACTATTCCTTAAGTTGATTAGCACAACTATATATGTCAAACCATATAAAAATACTTTTGTCATTATCTTCAATTTCTTCTCATCTCCTCACTTTACACTTTGCACTTGCTTTATTTCTTATCTTATTACACATCTAGTTTACGTGGACTTGTTCTTGCATGCAAATCTAATTAGGATTCCATTATGAACAAACAAATTACAATTCGTGATCTCTTTCATGGGTAGATATCTAACCTTTACAATCTATGATCTTCTTACGGGTGAAAATCGAGCCTTCAACAAGTTTGATCTTCTTCATGGGTGAAGATCGAGCCAACACACCAAAATACCACTTCTCTTGGATTTTCCAAGGGTTACATCTACCCTTAACACAAATCTCACAAATGTAGAAAGAAGTAATGTTGAGATTTTAACCAAGAACTTAGCTTTTAGTTACTGAAGTAGCTTTAGCTTGCCCTTGGATGTCCTCCTCTTCTTAGCTTAATGTAGATGCTCCAATGAAATCCAACCAAAATAGTAGATGAGAGGTCTAGGGTAGGTAATTGTTTTCCTAAAAGGATTATGACCCTAGAAGTTTGTCTCCACTTAGCACATTCAACTTATAGTATAAAATGCTCAAAATGTGACACCCTGGCACGAGTAGCACCAAGACATTTTCCAATTTCTTTTAGCTTTAAGATATCATTCTCATATACTTTTAAGGTTTCTTGAAGCAACTTTTGAGATTCTTTCAAATTCATTACTTCATCATTTGCATTTTTCAAATTTGATAAGAGAAAATCATTTTCAACATTAACAATTTGAATTTGGTTAGAGAGTTTGGCATTCTCATTTTTTACCTTATAAAGATCCTTAGCCAATCTCATACTCTCTAAATACAAGGCATTACAAGATTCTTGGAGGTCATCTTCCTCTTCAAGATCCTCTACATCATCCTCTTCCTCACTAGAGGATGCTTCTTGTACATCAACAATGGAGACAATAAAACATTTCAAATTTACATCTCTCTCTTGATTCTCCATTTGGTTATGAGAGGTGGAGCCTTCCATTGAACTATCCAAAGATATATTTTCAATAAATTCATTTTGGATAAAGATCCAATCATCTTCATTATAGGATGCTAATATGTTCTCTATTTTTGTTTTAAATACACCAAGATAGAGTAAACAAACAATAAAGAATAATGGTTAAATTTTCGGACATCTATAATGACGTTCTAGCACGGATCAACTAGGATGGTTAGATCCTTATAAAGAGCACAAAGCTCTGATACGAAATGAAAGTCTCTGGTGGATTAGAACATGAGTCAAGATTGACCCTAGAGGGGGGTGAATAGGGCAATCACCAATTTTAATGGTCTTCACAAATTTCTTGATCAATTAATGATCCGTAATGAGGTCGAGTCAAAATGGAAGACTAAGCCCGAAACACCAACTCAATAGATACCAAAAGAAAAGAAGATAAGACGTCACCATGGGTAACTGCTCATCATCACTGGGTAATTGTTATTGGAATTGCCACATCCTAACCGACTTTACACGGTGATAAAAAAGATTTAAGGAAGAAGGTGACGACCACCCCACCACCCACGGTGGAGTCCTAACGTCTACGAAAACAGAGAAGGGCCATCGCTACTTTTTCTCTTTCCACTCTCTCTCTTCTGTAGCCTATGATTTGTACACAGATACCATGTCAAAAGAATGAAACCTTGCTGTTACAAATTCAATTGGAGAAAGAATGACTTTCATCAACAATGGGCAAACAGTAAACAAGTGGGACGAGTTCTTGTCTCAGGTTGCCAACACTTTGAGACACCTCTTAGACGTTGGATATGAAAGGGTCAGGTCACCATTTGGTTTATTCGAATGTGCAAAAACTTAAGAGTTGAGTTTCAATAGGCCACATTGATTAAATGGGTCCAGGATCTTTGCATAGAAAATTTGCAACCCGAGATTGTCGGGTCGCCTGACTTTTGTCTGGTCGATGAAATAATTGTAATTTCTCCAAATGATAGTGGAATTTTACCTATCAATGGGCACGTGGAAGTTTCCCCTTTTAGCGGGTTTACCATGTTAAATTTTTTTTTTGTCTCAATCTCCATTTTATTATATTGTGTTTCTTGAAAAGTCCTATTTTCGAGTCCCGCTTGCTCGTCGAGAAAATGAGTAGGGGCATCGAATTAAATATAGATCAATTAAAATATTTACAGCGTGTTAGTGCCCTGACTTGACCGAGTCCCTAAGTTTGTCAATTTCATAACTCAGGAAGAAGCACTTGTTGAAGCTTAAAGACCCAAGGTGATCAAGAGTGAAGATCATGCTCCACCAAATTGAAGCTCATTTATGACCATCACAAAACATGTATTATGGTTAGGTGGTACCCACACCTTAGAGAGAATTATCCGTAGGCTTAGTTAAACAAATGGTTAAATCATAAAAAGCCTAGAGAGGACGCTCGATAATGAATTTGAACCCAACTTGAAAATATGTATTTGGTTTCACTGTCAGCTCGATGAGTCATTCTCACGAACCCCTCGGTGGAGACAGGATCGACCCATCGTGGTCAAAGACTGGTCGACCAGATTGACATAGGTTCTGAATCATTGAATTGTCATTCTGGTTAAGCATCTGATCGAGAGTCTTGTAAGCACCGATCCCTCGGTGAAAGGCTAAAACGATCCCTCGTGGTCAACGACTATTCGATAAAGATTTTTGAGTTCTGGAACTTTGAAGTCAAACGGACTCTCAAGGAAACAGACATATCGATAGTTCAAGACCGATCGAGAGTACCAGGACTGAACCCATGACCCATGTTTTAGGTCATTCATGGGCTAAGCATGGTTTATATTGTGCTTAAACGAAATGGAAATTAAGTTAAGTTAATGATGAAATTTAAATGGATGTTACAAGTATGATATGTGATGTTTAAATGGAATAAAGATAGTGATTGAAATGGATGATTTAAGTTTCATTGAAGATATGAATGGTTTTTCATGGCCTTGAAAAGGCATAGATTGGAATGAACCATGAGTAATGGGTTCGGCCATGGGTATGGCCGAACCCTATGGTGTGATTTAATAATTTTGATGAAGGTAAAAAGAATGGGAAATTTTGGAGAGAGATGATAAATTTAAATGGACTTATTGAGTCTAGAAAGTGATGATTTAGTGATTTTAAAATGGGCGAACCCATGATGCCTTTCCCTCATTTTTAACTTGGGTCCTTTAATCACATTTAAAGTCCATTAAAAATCACCAACATTTCCTCATGCTTTCTCATTTTAACAATCCTTTAAAACACCCATTTTTAATCATTTGAAAACTAATTTTCATTAACCATTCTCCATACTTCTAATCTTATAAAAATTCTAAAATATCATCCATGGATTCCATCATAAAACTTTTTTTCCAAAAATTGCCTACATTTAACCCTTTAAATCCTTGGAACCCTAAACCATTCTCCAACTTTTTATTTCTTATAAAAACCCTAATTAAAATGCATAATATTAAAATATAATCCAAATTAAAATCATCCTCATTTACCATAGGGTTCGGCCATGTACCATGGGGTTCGGCCATGCTACATGGCCGAACCCTATGGCCCATTAAACCGTAAAAATCCAATTTTCCTATGCTTAATAAAGACTTAAAAATTCCATTAGAAATTCCATTCTTCCATCTTATCCATTCATTATCCTACCATTGGATGGATTTTTCAATTCAAAGCCTATGATGGTTTGGCCACCATCCAATCCAATGAAATGGATTCCAAAACTTAAAACCCTAAAAAATAAATTTCTTGTTTAGAATATACTTACGATCCGACGACTCCTCCGGTCTTTATCGCTCCCGTCAACTTTCTGGCCTCCTTTCTTCTTCCTCTCCTTGTTTGATCGGCTAGATGAGCTTGATCAATGGTGGGACATGTTTGGATCGGCTAATATTGAGTGAGTTTGTTTGAGAGGGATGGAGAGGGGAAGGTAATGGAAAACAAGATATTAGCCTTTGATCTTGAAGGGGTGGTGAACTAATGCTTCACTTCTTTTCTTCTCTTCTTCTTCTCTTCTAATTTTTTTTTTCTTTTCTTATTTTCCCTTGGTGTAGGACTGTGGAGAGGTGGTGAGAATGAGAGAGTGAAATGAGAAGGATGAGATGGAAAACCCATCTCTTTCTTTGGTCTTACTTGGACCATGCTCCTCCATGATAGCCTCACCAACCAAAGTATGGGCTACCTTGACTTTGGTGGTGGTGGTTGAGACCCAACCACCAAGCATGGGTCCCATGTCCTCTTTGACTTGTTTATGTTGACCCTAATTAATCAACCTAATTAATTAAGTTAAGTCCTCACTTAGGTTAATTAATTTCCATCCAATTTAATTCTATTAAATTATCTATCTAATAAATCCATCAATGGTTGACCAAGTCAACCATGGTGGACGGTCCCCACCTATACCTACCCCACCCGCCACCTCACTTGATGAGGTGGAGGTGGGCCCCACTTGGCCATGTTATTTTAATTCCACTGATTTTAACTTAGATAATTTTACAATAATTTTAATCAATTTAATTTACCTTAATGTGAAAGAGAGAGGAAGGAAATGATAATAAACTAGGAAAGTTGAGGTAAAAACAATTTCCTTGTCACCCTAGATTGTGATTACTTTACGGCGGCTAAAAGGCGGAGAGTCAGCACCATTGGGTGGATCTTGAAAAAGCACACTCAAGAGATAGAGCTACAAATGCAAGTGCTTCTTGGTTTTAATTTTATCTTAAAACCTTTATTCTGAAAGTGGATTAAGGAAGCTTGGTTCCGGAACCACTATAAAAAATCTGGAGCATCGTCTCCGGCACAGTGGTAGATGGAATTCCTATTTTACAATAGTGGGTGAAATTTTCAGCTGATTGAGTGAGGTGGAATTCCTACTCTAATTGTGATGGTGTAAGTCCCCACTTAGTGGATTTAGGGATAGCTCAAGATTGAGTGAGTCCTAACAGAGGATGTAGATTGGCTAATCGAACCACTTTAAATTGGTCTTATGGTATTTGATCTTTGTGTGTTTGTATTTAGTCTTATAAGTACTATTCTCAACACACATCACTTTGCATGTTGATTATCTAATTTTACACATTGTGCGCCATCATCGATAATCAAGCAAAATGTAAATGACCATAATCTTAGTATGATCGTATAAAAAAACTATAAACAATCTATTACACTAAACAAATCTCTTGATTAAATATTCTGCTGCATTTAAAACAATCACGAAATTTGTAAAGACAATGGAAACAGGGATTCACCTATTCCCCCCCCCCCCCCTCCCTCCCTCCTCTAGGGTCAATCGTGTTGTCCTAGCATCGTGAGAAATGGACTTTCACAACATAATTTACAAATTAATCAAGATAAATGTATTGTGTGATAAAAGAGTGCACGAGTTATAGATCAATCACACAAACAAACCAAACACCCACAACACTAGATGTATAGTGGTTCGGAGTAAATCTCTCCTATATCCATGGTTGGACACACCAATGCTTGGGTTCTCCCAAATAAACTAGGAGGGGAATTACGCCTTCACAAATAGAGTAGGAATTCCACCTAACTCAATTGACTGTGAATTTCACCCAATCCCTAAGTTTTGAAAGGTTCAACCTAATCTCGGTCTACGTCCTTATCCCTCTATTTTTTAGAGTGGTTCGATCACCTTGATCTATTCCAATGTACAATGAAGATGTTTAGAAAATTAAACAACTCTAAGAAGTACTTGCCTTTTGAAAGCTCTCTATGTAGATGCTGTGCTTCTTGAAGACTCTTTTCCAATGTGATGTCATTCGTAGACGACGATGCGCCGAGTGTAGAGCAATCACAATCTATGGGAAAGGGATTCTAGGATATGGATTTCAAAATTTTCCTAGATCTATTTTCTATTTCACTCTATCTTAATCTCAATCAAGATGATTGGATTTTTCAAATGATTCAGCTAGTGAAGTGCGTAGAGAGGAGGTGAGATCTCTGGGAATGCCTTAGATTTTCCTATCAAAAGTGTCTAACCAAATACAACAAGATTTGGAGTTTAAATAGGCAAACATAAAAATCCTGACTTGACTTGGCGATGGGTCGTCCCTGGCGATCAATTGAGATGACTGTTGCACAATAAATGCACTCAAACGGATACAAAATGGACACAGGATGATGGATTGTGTTCCACGATGGATCGTGACTTCCCAAAGGCAATGGCTCGTGGTTTGATGATAATATCGTTCTGGGGCCAGTTAAGATTGACAATATTTGTTCAAACCATAATTTTAACATTCTTAGCCGATAAATTGTGATTGGGATGGATCGCCCCAGTACCCGACGATGGGTCGCCACTTGACGATAAGATCGTCCTGGGACAGTTCTAGTTTGATAGAGTTCCTCAAACTACAACTTTGTTTAAGTCATGCCGATGGATCGTAGTCCCGGTGTATCAGCCATGTCCCAGACGATGGGTCGTGCACCCGATGGATCGTGAAATGGTCCACACGATGGGTCGCAGCCACGAATGTATTGTCCTGAACTGAAACTGTTTGACAGACCATTCCAAACCAGAACCTTTGTTTTTCTAGACGATTGATCTCTATACCACGATAGTATCGTCCACTGTTAATGCGATAGATCACCTACACGATGTGTCGCCGTGACAGAAAACTCAACAGTTTTTCATTCAGTCTATTGGTTCTGATTTTGGTGTCAAGCATTCACTAGGCTTACTTATGATTACCAAGATGTTCTCTAAGTGTCACGCCTTGACTCGATTGTGGGCCTTTTTTTTTCATTACTCAATATCATGGTTGAGTTGGATCCTTAGAAAAAACAGTTAAGCCCATGATAATAAAATATCACACGTGGACTCAAACATATACCATTTATCTACCCATATACAACACATATCATACAAACAAATGTTTTCATAATATGATCAAAACATCATCATCGATATCAGAGTTACGTGCGGTAACGTAGTGGTTTAATAAATGCTTAGAATAATAATAAGTACAACATGTGGTACTTAAACAAAATATGGTTTATAAACCAAAATGACAAAATGAATGTATTTCCCAGTTGTGGGAGATACAAGCGACCGTATCGACTTTCTCGTCCTAAGCCTGTAATGGAGGTTCCTCCTTTTCGGGTGCTAGTCCTGAAATGTGAGGGGTCTGAGCTACAAACCCAATAAAGAGATCTTGAAATAATACATTCATCAACATTTATAGGTTAAACAATTCAGTCTTATAATAACAATAATGGTTTACACTTACAAAAAGTTATCTCATCAACTTACCATGGATGGTCTCAAACACAATGTATCCAATTATCACACCACTGCCACAAATATGGATGGTCTCAAAATCTCGACTTGACCTGGCGAAGGATCGTCCTGGGACAGTTCCAGTTTGACAGAGTTCTTCAAACCAAAACCTTGTTTAAGTCATGCCGATGGATTACAGTCCCAATGTATCGGCATGTATCGGCCCTGTCCCAGACGATGGGTCGTGCTCCCGATGGATCGTGAAATGGTCCACACGATGGGTCGCAGCTACGAATGTATCGTCCTGAGCTGAAACTGTTTGACATACCATTCCAAACCAAAACCTTTGTTTTTCCAGATG
Source organism: Chimonanthus praecox (assembly GCA_022113865.1). NCBI lineage: Eukaryota > Viridiplantae > Streptophyta > Magnoliopsida > Laurales > Calycanthaceae > Chimonanthus > Chimonanthus praecox. The sequence goes on along the minus strand of CM039089.1, from coordinate 49,113,033 downwards.
ATTGATCACTATACCACGATAGTATTGTCCACTGTTAATGCGATATATCGCCGACACGATTAGTCGTCATTACAGAAAATGCAACAGTTTTTCATTCAGTCTATTGGTTCTGATTTTGGTGTCAAACACTCACTCGGCTTACTTATGGTTTTCCAAGATGTTCTCTAAGCCTACGCAAGGTCCTCTTAAGGTATTGGGTTCCACCTATAGTCATCTATGGTCAATTACCTTCCGTACGATTGCCATACACTTGGTGATAATGAATCTTGCACTTGATCTTCCAAACTTGTAGCTCTTGATTGAGTCTACATCACTTGAGTCTCGTATCATAGACTTCAACCTTCCAAGACAATGCTTCTTTTCAGTCATGGAATTGACAAACATGTGACTCGGCAAGCCGGGGCACTAACAATATGTGTTAAATAAAATAGATTAATCAGATTTGGAGTTTTGCAGGAAATATGGAGAGATTCAAGAAAAGAAGTAAAAATTGAAGAAAAATGAAAAAATTGGGCAAAAGAAGCTATTTTTGAAAACTTGATAATGTTATCATATAATTTTTAATTTATTGTAAACTATCATAATTCAAATCCAATTATGAGAGTTTGGATTATGATAATAATTTTTTAAGTTTGAATTTTAAATGTGGTAAATTCACAACACTTGATAAAAATGGGCCCATGTTCAAGCCCGAGCCCATTAAGAACTCAGGCTCAGATTGAAGTTCAAATTTAGAAGCTCATAAAGGAAGCCCAAGATAATCCATGGAATTTGAATGTTGCTAATGATGGAAAGATGATGTGGGACAAGATAAGGTGAAATTCAAATGAATTGAATTAAATGAGAGTGCCATGTGTCAAGAGTCCAAATCTGGAACATAGCTAAATTTGAATTTGGAGAGAGAACATTGTGGAAAAAGCAATGCCAAATTTGAATATAATTAGATAAAGAAGGAGAGAGATTTTTGGAAGAGAGAATTTTGGAGAAAATTTCTCCAAAATCCATGTGCTAATCCCTAGCCTCATGTGCCGCCGCCCCCTCCTTATGCTCTCGCCCTCTCCCTTGTTGCCACCGTCAAGCCCCTCCTCATCTTCTTCGATCTCTCCTTCTTCTTTCTTCTGTTGCTCTGTCGATTCCCATTCTCCTCCTCATTTTCCTCATTTGCAATCACCGTCTTCCATGCCCTTTTCTCCACTTATTTCCCTCTATTCTTCCCTCTCCTTGATACCCTAACCCCCAATCCCTCTCCTTCCTCCCAGGACCAATTAAGCAGACCCGACCATGTTCAAGCCATGCAACTCGAGCTTGACCTTGCTTAGCCCAGTAGACTTGGACCAATATGGTCCAATCCCAGTTCGTTGCAACCCAACTGATCCAAACAAAATCCAGATCCTCGAGTCCGGCCCAACTCGTTCACTTCAAGCCTAACTGAGTTGAACCCAGCTCTTTCGGCCAATTCGTGGAGCCCAGCCCAATTCAGACTCAGGTTCGGCCCATCTAGCGGCCCGACCCAGTTCCAGGCCCTGCCTAGGCTCATTTCTTGGTTCGTTTTAGGCCCAATTCAGGCCCGTTATGGGTTATTTTTTGGCCCACTTTGGGGACATTTCTGAAGCTCTTTTGGACAATTTTTTGGATCGTTTCTCGAGCTCGGTAACTCGTGCATCGTTCCTTTTAACCCCACAACCTGTTTTCATCGCTTGGATTTTGAAAATATACACAGGTGAGGGAACCTATCACTGATTGTAACATACACTTCAAGCATATTACTTCTTTATCAAATGTACAGGTAAAAAATGTGGCAGAATGGAGCCTCCTCGGTGTTATGAGCTACTCGACAAGGAACTGTTGATACCATTATGTGGAAGGGAACCCATCCGAGTGTATTTGTACCTGATGCTGGTGGAAGCATGTAAGAGTTGTTTATCTAATGTCGTGATTGAGTTATGATGTGATAAAATGATTGGTTGGACTGTGATAACCTATTATGCATGCGATTGATAGTTTAATTAACATGTTGTAGATTAACATGTAGTAGAAAGTAGATGGTGTTGCCTACTATGTTTGATTGGAACATGCTTTGGTTGATAACGTGTTTAAATACTAATATATGCAAGCATGTGATAGCTAGTGATATATATACCTGATTATGGCGTGGTGTATTGTGGTTGACAACATGCATAAATACAATTGTGCATGCATGTAGCTGGCATATATAGGGTGCCAGTGGAGCATGGGTACTAGGCTACATCAGGATTTAAAGATTCACCTTAGCTTATCGGGTAGTTAGGTTTGAAATGTTATGTGAACCGCCCAGTGGAAACCTGGTTGGACTACGGATTACCTGGTGGTTGGGTATGGGTGGATATGCTCCCTAGTATAGGCTAGACTGTCAGGTCTACACGTGTGATCTTAGGTCATGCCTATGAGAGAGGTGTGGTCCGATTTGGAGGGCAAGGTGTCCGGGAGTCCCAGGAGGGGAAGAGAGCGGGTTAGACGATCGAGTCTATCCTTATGATCCTCGAACAAGCCTATGGGAGGGGTCTCGTCCGGTTTGGAGGGTGAGTTGCCCGAGAGTCCTAGGAGGGACATGTTGAGAGTAGTTATAGTTGCCTCAGGGAAGCCATTGGGTTGAGTGTTGGTTCACCCAAGGTAGTCTTAGAGGGCCTTTACAGTTATGGTACCTGAGTGCGAGGTGGACGAGGCGTCCCTAGTGGTCTGATGGGTTGAGTGGTTTGCCCGCGTGAAGACCAGACGGTGGGATGGTGGTTTATGATCCCTGGATAGTCGAGTGGGAGCGTGTATTCTCAATCGATATATGGTGCGGTTGAGGATAGCTCCCGCTGGTATGGTTTATGGTTCCTAGATAGCCGAGTGGGGTGAGGGTGTATTCGCCCACCATCGGTGGATGGATGGTTCTATAGAGGATAGCTCACGCTGGCACGGTGGAGGATAGCTCCCATGGTTGTTGGCACAGTGGAGGACAACTCCTTTGGTTACAACTCCTTTGGTTATTAACACGATGGAGGATAGTTCCCGTGGTTATTAGCATGGTGGAGGATAACTTCCGTGGTTGTTGGCACGGTAGAGGACAACTCCCATGGTTATTAGCATGGTCGAGGATAGCCCCCGTGGTTGTTGGCACGGTGGAGGACAACTCCCTTGGTTATTAGCACAGTGAAGGACAACTCCCGTGGTTATCTACGATTCGTGATACCGGTCTGTGGGGTGGGTCTGTGGACCTCTAAGGACGTGGTGGCCAGTGGCAGTGGATTAATCAGATGGGTTGTGAGACAAGATGGTAATTTGCTTTTCTAGAGTAGATTGTATGTACTTATGTCAGGGCAATGCCATGAGGAGGTATTATGACACTTCCATCACTCTAGATTTGTTGTATCGTGATTTGCATCAACATTTCTGATAAAGAAGCGTGAAGTGGGCAGTGGTTGTATTTGTGACCTGACGTTCGACTTGCCAGCAGGGCAAGATAGAGCACTTGAGACCCGCTGGTAGATTACGATCTTTTCTGATCCCCGAGTGGAAGTGGGATCACGTTACTATGGATTTTGGAGACTCGTTTGTCCAGCTTGGAGGTTAGAAGGGCATTTTGATAATTTTGAATTATTATATAATTTTCTCATGAAAAATGTTTGAACAACACACATTTCAATATTTTTCATTGGTTTTGAAAGCTCTAGAGGTTTCTTTCCTTTTCAAAAAACGAAAAAAAAAAGAGAGTTAAAACTCTAACCTAAAGCCCTTTACCTCCCTCCTACATAATATCTTTTGCTTTCTTTCTCAAACCCTAGCCCCTTTTCTCTCATCTCTTTCCCCTTTCATAACCCTAACCCTAGACTCTCCTTTCCCTCCCTTTCAAGCAGTCGACGCCGTCCCATGTCTCTCTATCTTTCTCAGCCTTCTTCATCTTCCTTTCATTTCCTAACCCTAAATCCAAGATGCCTCCTGCTCACCGCCACCACCGCTGTGGTTTCTTTCTCCTTCGATCTCTTCTTCTTATTTTTCTCCTCCTAAATCCTGCCCCAAACCCTTGTTGCTGTCGTCGTGCTCCTTCAACCCCTTCCCCTTCCTCTTCCTCCTAAACCCTAGCCTCATGTGCTGCCGCCCCTCCTTGTGCTCTCGGCCCTTTCTTTCCCTCTCCATTGCTGCCACCGTCAAGCCCCTCCTCCTACAGTCATTGGTAGTTATGGCAACTCTAGGGAAGCCATTGGTTTGAGTGTTGGTTCACCCAAGGTACTCTTAGAGTCCCCTACAGTCATGGTACCCTAGTGCATGATGGATCAGGCTTCCCCAGTGGTCTGATAGGTTGAGTGGTTCGTTTGCGTGAAGACCAAAGGGTAGGATGGTCGATTATGATCCCCGGATAGTCGAGTGGGGTGAGGGTGTATTCGCCCACCCATTGGTCGAGGGATTGTACGATTGAGAACAGCTCCCACTGGTATGATTTATAGTCCCCGGATAGCTGAGAGGGGTGAGGGTGTATTCGCTCACCCATCGGCCGAGGGATGGTGCGGTTGAGGACAACTCTTACTGGCATAGTTTACGATCCCCAGATAACCGAGTGGAGTGAGGGTGTACTGGCAACCCATAGGTCGAGGGATGATGCAGTTGAGGACGGCTCCCACTAGTATGGTTTATGATCCCCGGATAGCCGAGTGGGGTGAGGGTGTACTCGCCCACCCATCAATCGAGGGATGATGCGGTTGAGGACAGCTTTCGCTGGCTTGGTGGATGATAACTCCCTTGGTTGTTGGCACTGTGAAGGATAATTCCTGTGGTTGTTGGCACGGTGGAGGACAATTCCCGTGGTTATTAGCACGGTAGAAGATAGATCCCGTGTTGTTGGCACGATGGAGACAACTCCCGTAGTTATTAGCACGGTGGAGGATAGCTTTTGTGGTTATTAACACGGTGGAGGATAGCTCCTGTGGTTGTTGGCACGATGGATTACAACTCCTGTGGTTATTGGCACGGTGGAGGACAACTCTCGTGGTTATTCATGATTCATGATATCGGTCTGTGGACCTCTGAGGAGGTGGTGGCCCTAGAGGTAGGGTAGTTGTGGGTTTTATGGAGTACGTGTTGGATGGTCCGCACGGTGGGTGGTGCATGTGTCATGTGGAACCATGTATGAAGATATTCTTGAAATCTCATTGTAGTGGATATGTAGTGTATGATGTGTGATTTAAAAATATGTTCTCTCATTGGGCATGCAGAGCTCACAGCATTGCCTTTCAGGTGTTTCGATGGCGGGATCCAACGGGTCCTAAGATCAGGCTAAAACGTGATGATTGCTGACATCTTAGTTTTTTTTTCTTTTTTTGAGAGATTGTATGTTTGATTCAGTTGTCATTTGGTTTTATGGATAACTGTAACAACTGTTATGACACTGCTATGTTGGTTTGAGTTATTAATGCTTTACTTGCTTCAGTTATTATCCTGTTGTAGTTTGGTAAAAAAAAAAAATAGATCCGATATCCGTTTTTGGAGATTCCTTAAGATGTTTCAGAGTTAACACGTTACAACATTGCTATGTTGGTTTGAGTTATTAATGCTTTACTTGCTTAAGTTATTATCCTGTTGTGGTCTAGTAAAAAAATAGACCTGATATCCGTTTTTGGGGATTCCTTAAGACATGCCCATAGTGGGACAGAGTGTTACAGACGAAGTGGTCGAGGATGACTTCCTGATGGATTGAGTGTTTGTATTCAAATGATGTATAATGGGGTTGGGGTTATCCATCGAGTCTGTATTTGATTGGCTTATAGGTTTTGTCATGACTCAAAAGTCAAGCATTGGTTGAAGTGTGAAGACTCAACGGATCAACATGTATGGCAATCGCTGATAGTAAATGACCATGGATGACCTTAGGTGGTACCCAGACCTTAGGTGGACCATGCCTAGGCTTAGAATCACATTTGGATAACTAAACAAGCCTAACATGTGTTTGACAATGAATTGGAACCTAACTTGTAAAAATTGAATTCACTATCAGGGCGGCGCATTGTGTCAGGTGATCATTCGCCAAAGACAGCACACGACCAATCGTGGTCTTTTGATATGTCGTGTGGAAAGTCAAGGGTTCTGGTTAAACAAGATTGTCAAACCCATGTAGTCTCAGGACGATACAATTGATAGCCCATGATCGATTGTCAAGAAGCTCTGCAAATCAATCGTATGTATTACTGAGACAGAACATAGGCTGGACTTAAACAAAGCATGGAAAACTTGGTATCATACGATCAAACGGGCATGCGATCGATCGTGAGTACAGGGCATGTAACGACTTGTCCCGTTAGCATGATATTGTCCACTCTAGGCCTCACACATGGCCCGTACAGCTTTCAATTGGTGAGCCAACTCACTGTTGCTCCCAAAAGGCCTCATGTTAGAAGGAGGAAGGCTACCACTTATATATCAGGGAATTTCCAATACAACTAGCAATGTGAGACTTTTTGTGGCGGGTATTACAATCTACCCCCCTTAAAGCCAGAACCATCCTCGGCTCTGTATACACAACAACTAAGCCCACACTCTCATGCAGAGAGTTGAACCATGCTCTGATACCATTTGTAACGACCCGTCCCTCTAGCATGATATTGTCCGCTCTGGGCCTCACAGACGGCCCTGCACGACTTTCAATTGGCGAGCCAATCCATTATTGCTCCCAAAAGGCCTCATTCTAGAAGGAGAAAGGCTACCACTTATATACCAGGAAATTTCCAATGCAATTAGTAATGTGCGGACTGTGTGCGTGAGGGTGTGGGCTTGGTTGTTGTGTGTACAGTGCCGGGGACGTCTCTGGCTTTAAAGGGGGTAGATTGTAATACCGCGCCCCAAAAAGTTCTACATTCCTAGTTGCATTGGAAATTTCCTGGTATATAAGTGGTAGCCTTCCTCCTTCTAGCATGAGGTCTTTTGGGAGCAATAATGGGTTGGGTTGCCAATTGAAAGTCATACAGGGTAGTGTGTGAGGCCTAGAGTGGACAATATCATGCTAGCAGGACGGGTCGTTACAAATGGTATCAGAGCATGGTTCAACTCTTTGCTTGAGGGTGTGGGCTTGGTTGTTGTGTGTGCAGAGCCGGAGACAACTCTGAGTTTAAGGGGGTAGATTGTAATATCCAGCCCCAAAAAGTCTCACATTGCTAGTTACATTGGAATTTCCTGGTATATAAGTGGTAGCCTTCCTCCTTCTAGCATGAGGTCTTTTGGGAGTAATAGTGGGTTGGCTCGCCAATTGAAAGTCGTACGGGCAGTGTGTGAGGCCCAGAGTAGACAATATCATACTAACTGGATGAGTCGTTACAAATGGTATCAAAGCATGGTTCAACTCTCTGCCTGAGGGTGTGGGCTTGGTTGTTGTGTGTGCAGAGCCGAAGATGGCTCTGGCTTTAAGGGGGTAGATTATAGTACCCCGCCCCAAAAAGTCTCACATTGCTAGTTGTATTGGAAATTCCCTGGTATATAAGTGGTAGCCTTCCTCCTTCTAACATGAGGTCTTTTGGGAGCAACAGTGGGTTGGCTCGCCAATTGAAAGTCGTACGGGCAGTGTGTGAGGCCTAGAGCGGACAATATCATGCTAGCGGGATGAGTCGTTACAAATGGTATCAGAGCATGGTTCAACTCTCTGCCTGAGGGTGTGGGCTTGGTTGCTGTGTGTGCAGAGCAGGGGTAGGCTCTGGCTTTAAGGGGGGGAGATTGTAATACCCCACCCCAAAAAGTCCCACATTGCTAGTTGCATTGAAAATTCCTTGATATATAAGTGGTAGCCTTCCTCCTTCTAGCATGAAGCTTTTTGGGAGAAAAAGTGAGTTGGCTCGTCAATTGAAAGCCGTGTTGGCCGTGTGTGAGGTCTAGAGCGGACAATGTCATGCCAGCGTGACGGGCCGTTACAGTTGCTTTCAAAAGGCCTCATGCTAGAAGGAGGAAGGCTAGCACTTATATATCAGGAAATTCTCAATGCAACTAGCAATGTGGGACTTTTTGGGGCAGGGTATTACAGGGAAGTAAAAGATCGGCATCACGATCAATCGCCGTGGGCCTGGATGAGACTTGGCACTGGAAATCACGGTTAGTCTCAGGCTGATACATTCATTAACCCGCGATCCATCGTCAGAGACACGAACGATTAGTCTGCGGCACGATCCATCGTGAGGTTACCGTTTTAGAGCCATTACAGTCCATTAAATGCTCAACAGTCAGGTTGGTGAAAAGGAATTTAAACACGGACGATCGATCACATGTACACGATCAATCATGTGTTTCAATGATATGAAATTTTTCGTGTTTACCTATAAATACATCAATGTTTGGTGAGTTTTTGTTAGACCTCTTGAGTATTAAAGAGCCTCATCTACCACTCCAAAACTCTTAACACCAAAGGAAAAAATCTTAGGCTTATTCTCTCTTGACAAATCAATTGTGAAATCATTCAAGTATCCGATCGGTAAAGATTGAGATTAAGAGAGAAGGATTAAGCAAAAGCTCTAGGAAAGACATTGGACCTCAAATTTCCTAGATACCTAAGGATTGTGGTTGCTCTACACGACGAGTCTTCATCAACGTCGGGATTGTATGAGCTCACATTGGGTGGATTGTTCCAGAAGCACATCTACATTTGCAAGGCTTCAAGGCAAGTGCTTCCTAGTTAGATTTTTTACTTTAAAAATCAAATTATTGTGAAGTGGATTAAAGAGACTGAGTTTCTTTTGAACCACTATAAAACATAGTGGGATAGAAATTGGTTGAAAGTGCGAATCAATTAGATAGGTGGAAGTCCTATTCTATTGTGTTGGTGTAATTCCAACCCTTAGTGAATTAGAGATAGCCCAAGGTTGAGTGAGTCTCAACAGTAGATGTAAATTGTTTAACCGAACCACTATAAATTGCGTGCCTTGTCTCCTTGTGTTGTTGATTGATTATCCTTTACACATTGCATGTCACACACGCTTGATTAATTGTTTTAATTCCGCACTTTATTAATTAAGAAAATTTAAAAGGCCCCATATTTTGTGATTACCCTATTCACCCCCTCTAAGGTTAATCCGATTCTAAGCACTCAGGGAACTTTCATTTTGCATTGGGGCAAGGTCGAACTTTTTCCACAGCCACACGCCCGACTAGCCGTCTACTGTCGGTCGGACAGGCTGTACCCTGTCGGTCGGACTGATAGTGGTCCATTTTTCTTAGTTTGTTTTAACGGCCCATTGGGTTCGGCCGCCTAGGCCTCTGGGCCAGGGCATCATATTGACAACTATGGATTTGAATTTTAATTGGTTAGATTTGGATTTTAAAAGAAAAAAACGATGATTGTTGCTTTAAACAATGCCAAAACTAGTGCTAATTTGTTGTTGTTTCCTTGTTATTCATTGCTGTTTTTTAGGGGTGAAACTCGAGTCGGGTCAACGGGTTAGGTCGGGTTGAAGAATTTTCAAATTAACCCAACCCGGCTAAAATGGGTTCAGATGCGGATCGGGTCAGAATTCGGATTGAGTCGGGTTAGAATTCGGGTCGGGTTGGATGAAGAATTTCAGGTCAATAGATTGGGTCGTGTTGGGTTTTAAGAAACCCAACCCGACCGAATTTCAGCCCTACTGTTTTTCAAGCTAATCTTTCCTTTTAATTTGCTGTAGATTTACATCCAACTCAAAGTCTATATTGCAAAAGCTGTCCCTCCAAAATTGGTTCTTTGCTAATAATTTTTTTTGAAACGTTAATGTTGATTGTTAATGCCCCGACTTGCCGAGTCACCTATTTGTCAATTCCGTGACCTTGCCTCATAGGAACGATGACATGAATCAAGACTCAAGTGAAGGTTGAATCAAGTCCAAGATTGGAAGATCAATGAAGGTTCAACATCATCATCAATGCATGTCAATCACTAAGGTATATTAACCATAGATGACTCTAGGGTGGACCCCATACCTCTAAGAAGACCTTGCCTAGGCTTAGATATCACATCTGGATAATTTAATCAAGTCTATCATCCAACAGAACCAAGTGGACTTAAAGTTCAAAAATTGATGAACTGTTAGGACGACCTATCGTGTCCGGAGATCTATCGCTTAGGACAGGGACGACCCGTCGTGGTCTAACGATCCATTGTCCGGATTGAAAGGATTCTGGTTGGAAAGATATTGTTAAACACGTTCAGCCTCAGGCCGATACTATCGTGGATATCACGATCCATCGTGCTGGATAGGACACGACCCATCGTGGTGATAACCTGTCGGCTTGGATTCCCAGAGTTCGGGTTTGAAACAACTCTGTAAAATCAAACTGGTCTCAGGACGATTATATCACCAAAGCATGACCCATCGGCACTAGATTTCACGATCTATCGTGAAACACGATCAATTGTGTGTGACCGTTTGGAACCGTTGAACTGCATTGATGTGCAATGGTCTGATTGGTGGGAAGTCCCTTTCAAACCTCACAACCCATCGTGGTGCCACAATTGATCGTGGACTTGCTGTTCTGAAAAATCTGGTTTGCCTTTATTTAAACTCCACCGTTTGGAGATTTGGTAGATCCCTTCAAGGGCATTTAAGAGCCTCATCTACCAAATTCAAAGGTTCGAATCAGAGGATTAACCTCTCTAAGTTCTTCACTTGAGTGAATCATTAGAATCCAATCATCCATTGATTGAGATTGAGAGAGAAGAAGGCAACCAAGTATAGGATCAACTTGCATATCCAAATCCTAGAAACCTATCCCAAGGATTGCGATTGCTCATACATCGGCGTATCTTCGTCATCAATGAGATCACATTGGGAAGACTCTTCGGAAGCACATGTACATTTACAAAGCTACAAAGGCAAGTGCTTCTCTTGTTTGGTTTATTCTAAATCATCTTCTATAGTGGATTAAAGCAAGGTGCTTGAACCACTCTAAAAATAGAGGGATAAAGAGTTGACCGGGGGTAGGTCGAACCTTTCAAAACTAGGATTCGAGTTGGGTGAAAGTCTCACTCTATTTGAGTAAGGCGTAATTCCTTCTTTATTCGTGAGGGCGTAATTTCCCACATAGTGAATTTGGGATCATCTAAGATTGGATAAGTCCATCAGATGTAGGAGGGATTTACTCCGAACCACTTTACATTGGGTGTTTGGTCTGATTGTGTGAATGTTTTTGTATCTTATACACTCTTGATTTCACACATCACTTGATTAAACTTATAATTCCGCTGCATATATTGTTGATTAATCGAGAAATTTTAAAAAGCCATTAAATTTGAGATTGACCTATTCACCCCCCTCCCCCCTCCCCCCTCCCCCCTCTAGGGTCAATTGTGTTCCAGTACTAGAAACTTTCATTGACCAACAGAAAAAGGCATAAAACATGCTTTTCGGTCTAAAGGAAGATGTTATACAGCCATATTCCCATATAATTTATTAGACTCCACAATATTTACCGGACTTCTTACCATATATACGCATTTGACATTTAATTTTTTTTAAAATGGACTGACAAATAGATTTGAATTTCCAAAATTACAGCCACAATCATAGGTTTAAACGATTTTTCCAGCTATTCCCTACAAATATTTAGCCATTCCACCCAGATTTTTATGAACAAAATTGGCAAGAATTGTTAATGGAGATTTTTATTTATTTCTAATATTTTTTTATTTCTTTTTTATTAACATGAAAACAAACCATAAACATTTAATATACTAATAATCAAGATTTATTTAATGATCACTTACAATTTTAACTATAATTTTTTATAATTTTTCATCATTTTTTAAAAACATTTGAAATTCTCAAGTTCATAACTTAAAAATAATATTTGAACATATAAATAACTGATATTTAATTAAAAAATTATATATGCATGAAGCCCATAATTTTTTTTTTCATTTTTTGTAATATTTCTGAATTTTTAAAAAAAATAAAAAGTAAAAAAGTTAAATAAAGAGAGAAAAAATCGCCCAATATTGCCAAGATCAATATTTTAAGTCCTTATATGAACCACCAAAGAGTTCGTCACCCTTACTCAACACATGGATGTTTTTCATCCCTTTACACCACACCTTTGGTATAAACTCAGTACTTGTAAATATAAATATTAATAATTTCCCATAGTCTTGTTTTGTTTTGGATTTCGAGTGTCGATATCGTTTCAGAGGCCTTTTGTTGAATGTGCTTCTTCCTTTTCTGTAGATGGTTCGCAATGTATCTAGGGTTTTCCTTGTACATATTAACCTCTATTTAATATAAATATTGTATCATTTCTTTTTTTTTTCTTTTAATGTAGCACAGAGTCTGATCCGACCCGGCCAGACATCGAAAACCTGACCCATTTATTTTATTGTATTTATTTTTCATTTTCATTTTATTTATTTCTTAAATTTTAGGGATTAGGGTTTCTTTCACATAAATATGAAAGAGAATTGTATTGGAGAATGATGATTTGATTTGGGTTTTACCCTCTCTCTTCTCTCCTTCTTGGCTCATAGATTCGAGCAACTCTTCCCGTCTCACGGTGTTGGACAGAAGTCTCTATTCCTCCTATGTTCCTGCTGTCGACGGCATTCGAAGCTTTCCCAAAAATTCTCTTTTCCATCTTCTACCTACAAGCAGAAGGCCGGGCTTTTGCCGAATCTGCAAGCACAGTCGCTCAGCCTTGTGCCTCTGTTGTTTCGCATTTTCTATTGCAGCCCCAACTTGTTGTACAGGTCGTGTCTTGTTGCTTGTTGCTGCCTCGGCCTCCCATCCTCTTTTAGGTTGGGTATACCACTTTCATCCATTCCATCACCTGCATCTTCAACCAGCCAGATCCCTTTCCACGCCAAACCCCTTTCTTATCGCCAGGCTCTACTGCTTAATACCCAACTTACACGCCAGACCCTGTCATAATCCTTCTCAGCCACCATCCCTTCTTCTTCTATCGTCATCTTCTTCTTCCATCCTCATCTCTTCCACCCATTCTGTAGCCAGCCCACACCTACCAGATCCCATCGACGAAATCCATTAATCCCATTACCCATATTTCCACTCAAACTATCTTTCTTTAATTACCCAAATCCCTAAGACCTATTAGCCTTTGAGCCCTTTTTATTAAAGCCTCCACTAGCTTAGGGCAACGTAGCTTAGGGCAACCGGTGTGGGGTGGCCATATATGGCTGGCTATGTCACTATATGTAGTCAGTCATATAATTAAATAATATATTTTTTGATGACATGGCTGGCTATAATTTTTAGTCAGCCTCGTCACATGGTATAGTGTTAATTAGAATGGGTACTTTTTAATATTTTATTATTATTTTTTTATGTACATTTTTTTAACAAATTTAAAAGAAAATAAATATAAAGACATTACATATTTTTTCACAATTAATTAAATAAATTAACAAAACATATATATTTTTTCACAAGTAATTAAATAAATTAAAAAACATACATATTCTCTCACAAGAAATTAAATAAATTAAAAAGACATACATATTTGTGATGCTGGAAATAAATAAATTAAAAAGACATTACATACTCTAGTATAAATAAAAATACATTAAATATGATCGCCACCTTGAGTTATTTTTTATTCTTTGTATAAAAAATAAAATAATAAAGTAAAGAAAAAAATAATTATTTGCCCTAATATACAAATTATACCCAAAAATAAAACAAAAAATCCAAAATAATCAAATAAATAAATAAAAAGAGAAAATAAAAAAATTCAAAAACTATATACAAGTTATATATATATATATATATAAGAGGAGAGAGAGAGAAATGGCTGGCTACACATGTGTTATCTGTAGCTAACCATTTAATAAAAAATGGTGTAGACCCCACAATTAGCTAACCCCATACGGTCCAAATAAGGTGGCCATATAGCCACCACACCGGTTGTCCTTAGCATCAACCCCCAACCATCAACCCTTTGACCGTCCCTTTTCCTGCATCCATTCTGTTATTATTTTTATTTAATCCATTAAACCTCATTTAATCCCTTTCATTTAACCCATTTATCTTTTTAGTCAACAGAGTCATCCATCTGTACTTTCACCTGATCTTACCCGCTGCATCATTTTTTTTATAAAAAAAACTCATGATCAAATATGCACCTTGGCTTTTTATATGACGTTACAACAACATAATTTTTAACATTCTAACGATAATTTTTATGTTTTGGGTAGAATAATTATGCTATACAAATAAATACTTTTGATATTAATAATAAATCAAGTTCTAATTCATTTAAAGTATTTATACATTCAATCTAAGAATCATAATAGATAAATTAAGTGGCATTGACCATCTGTTTCGTTTTACTATATGAGATGTATAGATTTCGAAAGTGGACTAAATTTTACTACGACCAGATTATATAGAGTTTTTGCTTACATTGGTCAAAGTGTCCGGTGATTATGCAATGTTATATGGATTATATTATATGTTACACTACGTGAATGGTTTAACTTTAAAAAATGGAAATAGAAATACATGTATTAGTGACTGCTTAAAATATTCTCGATAGATGATAAATTGAACGAAACTTGTTTGGAGTAATTTAGTCATGCAATATAAGACCAGCTACAACCTCATTATGTAGAACTGAGAACTTACAGATTGAAGATATTTGGAGAAGAGCGACTACCGAAAACCTAGAGAAAAAAGACAAAAAGTGATATGTTAGAATATATAGCGATTGATTGTATGATTTACGATAAAACTAATTGAAGAAATAGAATTCGTAAAACCAAAGAGAGATAGATAAAACTTTAATTTGAATAATCATTAAGTATCAAAGTGCATGAAGAATATGTAATATTTTATGTTTAGAAAAGGTTAGTGGTCGAAAGCGATTCGACAAATGTCATTTGGTGGGCCATGAGCTTGAAACGACCACCATAGAGGTTAGCTACCACTGTGAGAGAAATAGGGGAACTAATTTCGGGTGTGGAGGTCTCCTTCGCATACATTGGAAGATTATCTGATAACGTGGTAGAATTCTTTGCAAAGAATAATATTAGTGGCTCGATCACATACGTATTCCATATTCTTGAGATTGAGAGATTGAGGTTTTTGCTGCTTTCGTTGTTTTTATGGTTCCTTCTTTCTTTTTGAGCTCTTTTGTTTTTTGTTTTTTGTTTTTTTCTTATTCTGGCCTGATTCCCGTAGGCCTCTCTAGTTTGTGTTGTATCTTCTTTCACTCTTTTATTAATGAAAGTCTTCTCTTACCCCTAAAAAAAGAAAGAAGAAAAAGGCTCAACCATATAATCCAAGTGCGAGAGTGCAATCGACTCAATAGTCCATCGGACCACCGTGGAATAGAAGTGGAGACGAGGTGTGATGATTAACGTATGGAAACGTAAATGAAGAATGGACGGTGGGTAGCTGTTTGGAAACCAGAGGGGAATGTTTAAATTAAAGGTCGTTGAATTCTAAAGCCAGCGCTGAAAGTTGAAGAATACATATAAATGGGCTTCAACCAGCCGCGTAAAATGGGAGCATTTGCTTTTTTTCACTTTTTGTTTTTTTCTTTGGGAAAGGGTAAAAGAGAGGGCTTTGGTGAGATGTGATTCGAGATTGACTCGTTTACGGAATGGAAGCACATACTTTAAATAGAAGATAAGATGACTGATGATTCCAAGGCATCTCTTCAAAGTTTCGACTCAAGTACCCACTCCTTATATTTTTTTATTTCTTGAATCAATTATATATGATGATGGATAACTTTTTTTTTTGAGCACTATTTTAATTTAAATAATATTTTAAAAATGAAATTATTAATCAAATGTTTTTATCTTAAGGTGGTTTAGATGAGCTAATTATTGAGTTACTGTTTGAATTATAAAATTAATAGCATTGTATTAATATAAATATTATTATATTTAATAAATTGTTAAAAAATATAAACATGATATTATAAAATGATGTTATGAAAGAATAGGAAAAATAATTAAGATAAAAAAATATTATACTTTTTCGATAAATTAAATCGTTTTAAAGAACTAAATCATCTTATTGAAAAGTCAAACTTAATTAGGTTAAATTAAATATTCTTATTCAATTTTTATAATATTAAATAAACTGTGATGCTATAATAGTCACGGTAGAAAACATCTAGAATGATATTTTTTTGAAAATTATGGTCTAAGCTAGGGGAGTTTTTATATTAGAAAAAAAGGTTTTTGAAAATTTGTTATTGCATTTTGCATTCAGAGATGGTAAACTTATTCTCAATATGATCCAAAACCATTAAGGAAAAGATGGTTGTAGAGGAGATAACTGTTGGTGGTTATTACATTCTCTTTTGTCGCTGAAGATTTAAAATTGAGGACAAGCTTTTTCAAAGGCCATCAATGAAAACATGGAAGAAAGAATTGAAAGATTTTACAAGATTTTTATCGTGGCACGGTACGACAAAAGTGATGAAGATTATAGTACCTATTTACGTCTCCATTTCAAATCTCACATCAAGGGCAAAGCGAGAGGGTTAGCAACACATGAGAGCAACATAAAATTAAATTTAAAAAGAAAATAAGCAAAAGAACGGAAGACAATGTGAAGACTTAGATTCCATTTCCCCTTTTCAAATGGGAAGGCGACTAAAACTAAATTTGATAAAAGGCCATCACGAAATTGTAAACTTAGATTTTAAGTCTCACAATGTCAGGTTTAAATGTGTAAAGGGATATCACTGTATGTAATACATTTGAAACATGTTTTGGAATCATCTTTCATCTTGTCTTTAATCCATGTTCTTATTTGATTGTTGGATTAATTTTATGAAAGATACATGTATGTACATGTTGGTATGCACTCTTGTATTAGAATATACTTATCATATTTCATTTTATATGCCATGTGATTTGTGCATCTTTAAAAAATAAATGTAGTGTGTGCATTAGCTCATGTATAGGGTATGTATGTGATTAAAACTAGTTTAATACACATACACAGTGTCGTTTCATTCCAAAGTTCTAAAACTTGCGAATCCTATGTGGAATGAAACACCCTCTATGTCGATTAAATAGATATTTTGTTTTGGTGTGACCTACCAAAATGAATAATTGAATAATCCATTTAATTACCATCTCTTTTCAAGGAATTGAAGCTCCTTTGAAAGAATGGTAAAAGATTTTATCATGTTTTGGGTAATAACATGATAATAGACATAAGAGCTGTGTGTGAAGGGTTATACCTCATTACTATATGCTTGATCAGTACTCAAAACAGGAAATGAATGTATGACTAGTGTGCTTTAAGTTTCATTCCAATATACATTAATCTATACATCATGTGGAATGAATTATGTTCATAAATGTCTTGCCTTGCTAAAGTCTGGGAGTGCCGCATCTTATGACATCACACACTTGGGCAATAACACTTAAATTGATGAATTAAATGTGTCCAAGAATCTTCGATTGATTTGGATCCAAGAAAGAGATTTATAATCCATGGTCTGTGTCTACTTTCAGAAACGTGAAACGAATTTTGAAATGGCACCTATACGGTGTGAATGTATGTATTATCACTGGCATTAAAAGGTGTATAAGAAAAACTTGAAGAACTATGAACATCACAAGCACACACACACTGTAACGCCCCGAACCGGAAGTGGGCCCGGAATGCTACTGTTTTTTTTTTTGTAAACTAATCTCAAAACTTCTAACTGGGGTGGATCAAAAGCTAAACCCAGATATAAGAGCCACACATGTTCTCAACATGTGGACTAAAAAATAAACCATAAACCTACCCACATGTGAACACATATCATACAATCAAATATTTCCATAAACAAAATATTTCTTATACCAATCAGAGTAACTGCGGTAACATAGTGGTTTATACAAGCCATGTCAAAACAAGTACTGCATGCGGTACTTTATAAAATATGAGGATTCAAAGAACCAAAAGTTAACAATGAAGAAATTCCCATCCGTGGGAATTCCAAGAAGCCGTAATAGCTTAACCGTCCTAAGCTTGATACGGAGGTTCCTCCTCCTCGGGTACATCTCCTGAAATGTGAGTAGTGTGAGCTAACTAGCCTAGTTAAAGAATATAACAATGCAATGTACAGAATATCAGGTTAGTCAAAATCAACATAATAGTTTCATCTTGTTCAAAATCTCATCATAATTTCATAACTGCTGTCATTCACCATAACACCTAGACACTACGCTGAGACCATTAGTATTATGTCCCAACACGGTTAAAATACAATCCTTTTACGTACATCTCCGACACACCCGAGGCCGGTACTGACACACCCGAGGCCGGTACTGACACACCAGAGGTCCGCAACTGACACACATGGTCCAGTAGACGTAAACCGACACGCCCAAGGCGGGTAATAGTTCAGTAGTTAAGGGTACATGAAATCAGTATTAACATCATCATAGTTCATAAATATCATAATATATGATCAACATCATAAATATCCATAAGCACTCTTTACAATAGTGCATCATGTCTAGGCATATAAGTGGGTTTATCAAAACTGATCATTGAAACCACTCATTGCACTAGATCCTTTTTAGCCTAGTTTACTCTTACTGTAATGTTAAGTCTCCTCACCGAAAATGTGTGGTATCGAAGTATCGGTCAAATATGCAAACAGATATATAATCAATAATCAGTCAATATACATAGTATACAAAGCTATACATACTCATAGTATTTCAAATCTTTCTATCCTGTTTTCCGAAAATATCTAGGGGAAATGGAACTGAGTCTCCTATTTGGTTATCAACCATTTTAAGTTATAATAATCAACAATATATAATAGGATGCTCAAGCCACTTCTCATATTGTCTTCTGGACATGACCATGTTGACGTATTGACTTAGGCCTAGGTATAAGGTGCTCAGGCCACTTCTCTTATAGCAAGTTAGGCTTAGAGGTCACTCCTTACCCGAACTTTTCTTTTCTACCGAGCGGCGAAGAAAATCGCTCAGTTATAAATAGCTATCAGGCTGAGTCAGCCACAAATAGAGAGTATCAGCCTAAAGTGAATACAATAAGTATATACACTATAGTACCAAGAGAAACCGGTTAGTATCATTTTTAATTATCAAAAAGGGATATGAACATTATATTAAAACCTAAGATCTAAAACATGCCAATTTTTAATTAAACCAAGATTTACAAACCAAAACTGGGTTCTTCGGAACATGTCTTGGAACTTGGTACTGTGGCTTCAGACCTTCCGAGCCACTGTCTAAGTCTGGGTTTTACAGGACCTTCGGAACAAGGGTTCTGTCCTTTGGAACTTCCGAGGCTCAGGTCTCGGAACTTCGGAGGGTGCTTCCGAACAGAAATCAGAAATCGATGAGTCTGTGTGTCTCGGAACCTGCCGAGGGAAGCTCGAAACTTCCGAACAGTTAGGGTCTTCCGAACAGTCTCGGAACATCCCAGCAGCAGAGGTAGAAAGGAAGATTGGCCTCTGGACACTTCAGAACCTCGGACCGAAGTTCGAAACTTCTGAAGTGTCGTTCCGAAGCCCGACTCTCGGACCTTCCGAGAGTCGTCTTCTTCCTTTGTCTGCAGCAGTAGACAGTAACGGGCAGCGGCTTATGTGAAATACGAATCCAGAAACAGTAAGTTTTCTGGGTTCGTTTTTCACATCTAATAGGTCAGATGGACTCCTTAGTGAGTCCTCTTGACGTAGAGAATAAATTGAAACTTCTAAACTGGTTTAAAACATCAGATTTTAATATGAAAACCAGAGAAACACAGAAAATCTAAGTTTTCCTTAAAACTTGAAATCCATTTTTAACACTCAAAACTTAACCAAATTAACTTCTCTTTGATTCTAAACCATTTAGAATTTGAAAACAAATACAATGGTTACCTTTGCTTAAGCTCTTGGGTCGAAAATCTGAAATTTAAAAAATCTTCATCTTTCAAGCTTACAGTAAAAATTTGAAAAGATAGAGAGGGAGGTTAACAGAGAGGGGGAAGTTGGTTGTTCTTAACTGAGGTGAATCCAGTTGAGAGATGAGGTAGAATTTATAAACTCTTTACCATGGCCAGGTGAAGGACACATCACCAGCAGTCCACGGGCGTCTGCATGGGGGTGATGCGAGCTTCTGGCCATGTAAGGGTGGCAACAGTAAAAAAAAATTGCAGATAAGTCCTTCTATGGTTTTTGCAAATAAGTCCATTTTCCTTTTAATTGAATTTTAACTAAAAAATTATTTAAATAACTTAATTAATTTAATCTAATTTAACAAAAATGTTGGGTTTTATAAACTTTACTCATCAAAAAATTTTGGAGGTTTAAATTTCATTAAAAACCATAGATTTAAACAAAATTTATATTTTGACACTATTTACTTAATTTAACTTGTATTTAATAAAAGGGTTTAAAACCTTTATTTTCAAGATTTGAAAAAATAAACTAAACAGTTATAAAAAGGTCTAAAATCATATATTTAGCTCAAAATTTTCTCATTTCTAAAATCTTTTAAAAATATTTATTTCTTCTATTTCGAGGTCTTTTCGTGTAGTTTTAAATAACATTTTCTGAAAATAATTTAATACTGTATTTATAAATTAAAATCCGTGATTAAGGAAATCAATATTACTTAACAATAATCAGGAATTTACGTAAATAGTAAAAATAATATTGATAAATGGTAAATTACAATTTTGCCCGTCTAACTAGATGAGTTGAATCATCAAGCTTTCAATCTCTGACTGAGTCGAACTTGGACTTTTCGTAAAGCCTTAACCGTAATCTTTAAGATCAACCAATTAAAGTATAATTTATCATACTGATTACGCCTAATTCGGGTCAGGTAATTACATCTTAACCCCCTTAAAGAAATTTCGTCTCGAAATTTAAAATAAATCTCGTACCTTTTCATTCCGTAAACAGACTAGGGTACAACTTCCGCATTGTTGACTCTGGTTTCCACGTCACATGTTGTACGTCACGATGTTGCTACAGTACTTGCACTAGAGGAATAGATTTTCTTCTGAGTTCTAAATCCGAGATCCTTGAATCTCTACTGGTACTTCTTCAAAAGTTAGATCATCTGAGACTTCAATATCCTCATAACTTATCACATGCGACGGATCAGGCTCGCACTTTTTCAACATAGACACATGAAATGTACTATGTACTCTTTCCATAGTTTGAGGAAGGTCTAGCTGATAAGTTACCTCCCCTATTCTCTTCAAAATTTCAAAGGGTCCAACATATCGAGGTGATAGTTTTCCCTTGCACCCAAACCTTTGTATTCCATGATGTGGTGCCACACGTAAGAATACTCGGTCACCAACTGCAAATTCCAAAAGTCTCCGCCTTTTGTCCGCATAACTCTTTTGTCTGCTTTGGGCTGTCTTTAAACGTTGTCTTATCACTTCAACTTGTTAAGACGTCTCACGCACTAGATCTGGTCCCAAAAGTACTTTGTCTCCTACTTCTGTCCAACAAAGAGGTGACATGCAAGGTCTACCATATAGAGCTTCGTATGATGCCATCTGTATACTGAAGTGATAGCTATTGTTGTACACGAATTCAATCAATGCCAAGTGGTCTTCTCAACTTCCCTGCATATCCATAACACATGCCCTTATCATATCCTCCAAGGTTTGAATGGTTCTTTCTGATTGACCATCCGTCTGAAGGTGAAAAGCAGTGCTGAAGCATAGATTAGTCCCCAATTCTTCCTGCGATCCCTGCCAAAATCTTGACACAAACCTAGGGTCTCAATTAAATACAATTGATACATGGTACTCCATGGAACCTGACTATTTCCTTCATATACAATCTACTTAGAGTAGTCAAAGAATCAATCTTTTTAATCAGCAGAAAATGAGCTGACTTTGTTAATCGATCGACTATTACCCAAATAACGTCTTTCTTCTTGGAAGATTTTGGGAACCCAGTCACAATGTCTATGGTAATGTGCTCTCATTTCCATTTAGCCACTTTAAGAGGTTGTGTCTTTCCACCAGGTCGTTGATGTTTCGCTTTAACTTGTTGATAGGTTAGACACCTTGATGTGAAATCTGCTACCTCTCATTTTATACCTTTCCACCAAAACAGTCGCCGCAAGTCGTTATACATCTTTGTACCATCAGGATGTACTTCAAAACGAGAACGATGAAAGTGATCAAGTACCTTTCTTCTGCATTCGTTCGACTTTCGTACGAAAAATTTGTCCTTGAATGTCAGACCTCCGTCAGCCTTGATCTTCCAATCCTCTAGGGTTGCTCATCCTGAAAGCTGGGTCATCAACTCTTTTGCTTCTGAATCATTATGTTGTTCTTCCATCCCCAATCCAATTATCTCAAGTTGTAGAACCAAATTGGATTCTTGCTAACCCGTTCCCCTCGATAAGCTTCAGATCATAGTCAGATAAGACTTCCAACATCTTCCACTACAAGGATGCCATACTAATTATATTGCCATGTGACTTCCTGCTTAAGGCGTCGACCACTATGTTAGTTTTTCCTAGGTGGTAGGAGAGACTGAAATCGTAATCTCCCATATATTCCATCCATCTCCGTTGTCTCATATTCAGGTCATTCTGAGTAAAAATATATTTGAGACTATTGTGATCAGAAAACACATTGAATTTCTGTAACACCCTGCCCTTTTCACTCTAATAATCAGAGTTTTTTTTTTTTTTATAATGATAAACAAGTGATCGGGGTGGAGTGTCACGACGCGAGTTAAGTTCGGACTTCTAAAGTCCGACCCTTAACTGGCCAAGCCCATGTGCGTATGAACTAAGTCCATAACAATTGATCCACACATCGTACAAATACAACTTGCGGAATAAACTTAGTCTTAATCTAACTGCGGGTTATAATAGATCCTAAGACTACTCCATTTTATATCTTTAGATAGCAAAGTACATAATCGTCCAAAATTACCAAAATAACCTTACTGTAAGCATTCGTTCTAAACCACCCAAATCCTACCAAACCATAGTTAACTAAATTATTACATGCCCACAACATCTAATTATCAAATTACATTGTCCAAATAAACTAAATAAAAAGTCCATAAACAGTCCATTCAAGTCCATTCAATATGTCCAAGCTCCTATGCTTGGTTTCCCTCTCGATCCTCGTTCTTCCCCTTTCCTGTGTCATCCACTAAGGATAGAGATAGGGCGTTAGATCAACGCGCCCAGTAGTGTTTCCGAATAAGGCTACAAAAAGGTTAGTAAAACATCATGCAAATAATATAATAATACATGTTCATCAAAACCTTATAAAAACAATGCTATGTATGTCATGCTCATGTAATGAGTCCCACCCATCACCATTATACATAGCCTCCTCTTGACGGGATTCTCATCGTCAAGGTACCCCACAGTGGTCTTTCGAACGCCCCGACGGAGTGTGGCCTCCGGATTCCTCTTGATGGGATTCTCATCATCAAGGTACCCCACAGTGGTCTTTCGGACGCCCCGACGGAGTGTGGCCTCCAGTTACAACACCATCATCCCATGCCATGCATGAGATGTCTATGCAAACATGCTATTTGTAAATATAACTTTACATTCAAACAACTTATCAAAATTAACATAAAACAACAAATATCATATGTGGTTACAAAAAGATAGGAAACCTACACTAAGTCACTTAGATTGACCGCTCTTGTGAACCATCACTCGTTCACGACTTGTACACCGTTCAAGCAATCCCAATACCTTATTTACATATCAGCAAGTTAAACATAAATCCATTTAATTGCCAGCTAAACCTAAGTTCCAAAAACCACTTTGTGGGGTTCGGCCATACTCCATGGCCGAACCTCACCCACTAAAACTTTGGTCCCTTTTTATTTAACCCAAAAGCATCCAAATAACCAAATCCTCCAAATGAACCTTAGTAGGGTTCAGCCATACAACATGGCCGAACCTTACCACTTTGGTTTTGGCCCATATATCCAATCCTATGATCATTTCATCTATAATTACCATTATGCCATTTAGACCAACATTTTGTTTAATTTTCCTTAAACACCAATAACCATAACTAATCCACCTTGGTGGGGTTCAGATATACAACATGGTCGAACCTCACCATCTTAATTTGATCCTTTTAAATCATTCTTACATAGATCTTCAATCACATTGATAGTTGTACACTAAGGCCACCAATGACCATTAGTGGGGTTCGGCCATACTTCATGGCCGAACCTCACCAAACTGGTTTTTGTTCATCTTACCATCATCCATGATGGTTGATTATTTACCTGTACTAAGTCCATATAATTCTTAAATCAAAGCATATAATTATTACATAATTTCCATCCATGTTCTTACTCTAACTAAACCATAAAAATAGTCCATGGGGTTCGGCCATACACATGGCCGAACCCTATGGTTCTCTTAATGTAAACCCTCCAATATTTGTCCATGGTTTTGATCAGCAAATTAGCCATAACATTAGCATGGTTCAGCCATGTCATAGCTGCTCCAAAACAGTAAACTTATCTCCATTTAAAAAGCCCTTTAAACCTTCAAAAACATGGTATAGTTTTTATTTATCAATCCATAAAAATTACCAAACCTTTTCATGGGGTTCGGCCATCCCAAGTGGCCGAACCCTATGGTCCATGTTTTGCCATT
The DNA here is from genome assembly GCA_022113865.1 of Chimonanthus praecox. Taxonomy (NCBI): domain Eukaryota; kingdom Viridiplantae; phylum Streptophyta; class Magnoliopsida; order Laurales; family Calycanthaceae; genus Chimonanthus; species Chimonanthus praecox. The sequence continues at coordinate 49,088,462 of CM039089.1, read as the reverse complement.
TTTAGACAGCTTAATCCTTGATCTAAACCTTTGGTAAATTCAGCCATGTAATGGCCGGATCATAATCCTCAATCCATTTTATTTAACAAAGGTTATGATGCACTTACCAATACCCCGACTCCTTCGGTTCTTTGACTCCTTCCTTGGTCCTTTACTTCCCTAGCCTCTCCTTCTTTCTTCTTGTTCTTTTCGCCGTGACTGACCTTGCTGCAACCTCCTTGGAATACTTCAGCCAAGGTAAAGATTTGAGAGGGAGAGGAAGAGAACTTTAGTCTTGGATGTGAGTGATAAGCCTTGGTGCCAAACTCCTTTGCCGAATTTTGTCTTGGTGAAAGGATCAATCAAGGACTGATTTGTATGAGATACAATCAGCCAACAACCTTTGTCTTGTGAGATGAAAACCGTCCAAGGGAGAGAGAGAGATAGAGAGAGTTGGAGATCCAAGTCTTTTCTTCCAAAAATGGTGGTCGGCCAAGGTGATGTTTTTTTATTAAACCCTTGTGTAACTCCCATCACCTTAACCAAAATCCTTTATGTTACTTGGGGTTTCATCTATGAAATGAAACTCCCCAAATATCCAACGTCTCCCATGCAAGGTCTTGAGTAACTCCTGCAAACCCCATTCATCTTCCATCTTGAAGTTTCATCTAAGATGTAAAACACCCATGTGCCCCAACGGCATGTATGGGTTTGAAATCTATAACCGCCATTCCTCATTTACTTGCCCTTGTGGGGGTTTCATCCTTGAGATGAAACTCCCACCAACCAACGGTTTTGTATTGTCTTAGACCACCAAACCATCTAGCTCCCTTTGATCTTCATCAACACCCCATGTGAGAGTTTCATTTTTAAGATAAAACTCCCCCCCTCCAAGTGTGAACCCATCTTGTAACTCCACAAAACGGCAACTCCATTTATCTCCATCTTTGGAGTTTCATGCATGAGGTGACCCCCATGCAACCAACGTTGTGATATGTTTGAATTTGAAACAACCAAAACCTTTTATCCACACACCTCACTCACTTAAATATACATATTCCATCCAACTTATTTATCTAACTCACCCAACTCAACTCATTCATTTAATTCAACTTAACCAATAAATTCAACTCATTCAAACTGTCAATCCAAACTCAAACATTTAATTCATCTTAACCCAATTAAGCTTTGAGCTCATTCAATGATTAATCATGTCATTCACGACCCATTGGGTCCAATTTGGCTATTTTGGCCCATTTAACAAAATTTGACCCAATTACAAATCTTGACCCGTTTGAGTACATCTCATCCGTTTATTTGTCTTGTAAACATAACTATCAACCATTGGGTCTTGATTGGACCATTGGCCCAACACCTTACCCATTTAAATCCATATCAAATAAATCACAATGGCAATTCTGTAAATATGGATAAACTCATGTGAATTGATATATTGAAAAATCTAGGGTATTACAATTTCTCACCATACAAGTAATGTCTCCACAATTTTAACGTGAAAACAACGGCTGCTAACTCCAAATCATGAGTTAGATAATTTTGCTCATGCCCTTTTAGCTATCTAGAACCATAAGCTACTACTTATCCTTCCTGCATTAAGACACATCCCAAACCAAACTTAGATGAATCGCAGTATACATCATAACCTTATCATTGTTCAGGTATTATCAAGACCGGAGAAGTGGTCAATTTCTCCTTTAACTCCTGAAATGCTTTTTAACAAGCATCGCTCCATTCAAATTTAACGTTCTTTCTTATCAATCGGGTCATTGGTACTGCAATCGGGGAAAAGTGTGGATAAATTTTCTATAATATCCAGCTAATCCTAGAAAACTTCGAATTTCGAACACATTCTTGGGACTTTCCCAATTCTTCACTGTTTCTACCTTTGCTGGATCTAGTGATATCCCTTCTGTAAACACCACGTGTCGAAGGAACTAAACTCGGATTAGCCAAAAGTCACACTTGCTTAGCTTAGCGTACAGTCTGTGATCTCTAAGAGTCTGAAGAATAATGCGAAGATGACGTTCATGCTCCTCCTCAGACGATGAAAAGATCAAGATATCGTCTATAAAGACTATCACAAATTCTCTTAGGTACGGTCGAAAATTCATCAAGTCCATAAACATGGCTGGTGCGTTAGTCAACCCAAAAGGCATTACCACGAACTCGTATAAGCCACACTGCGTCTTGAAAGCAGTTTTAAGAATATATTCTTCTCGGATCCGCAACTGATGATAACCCGACCTCGGATCGATTTTGGAAAAACATTTCGATCCTCTTAATAGATCAAAAAAATCATCTATTCTATGCAATGGATACTTTTTCTTGATAGTTACCTGGTTGAGTCGTCGGTAATCTCATCTACTTGTGTAGCTAGCTCTCTCTGTTCAGCTGACGTCATCCGGTAAGGTGCCATGGAAATAGGAGATGTTCCTGGCTATAGGTCGATGATAAACTCTATCTCTCGGCGTGGAGGTAGCCCAGCTAACTGGTCATAAAACACATCCATAAACTCACTCACCACCCGAGGTGCAACAGACTCTACGCCATCTACATCTTCCCATCCCATGCTCGCCACCACACTACTAGGATACGCCCTAAGGCCAGAGAAATTGACTCTCATTTTTTCATAGGGTATTAACTTCTCCATAAACCTTTCATTGGTTGTGGAGACCCCAAAAATTCTCCTTTGAAAACAGTCAATCAAAATTTTGTTAATTGACAACTAATCCATGTCAAGGATGATGTCAAAGTCTGTCATTTCTAAAATCAGAAAGTCATAGGATAATTCTACACCGCAAATTCTTAAAATGCATGATTTGCATTTTTGGTTTACCAAAGCTCTTTTTCCCATGGGTGACACTACCATCAATGGGTTAGCTACTTCTACCGGTTGCAAATCCAATCTATCACAACAAGATCTAGAAATAAAGGAATGCGAAGCACCGGTATCAAAAAGTACTCGTGCCAAATGACTGAAAAGAGTAAGTGTACCTTCCATTACTGTATTTGCCATTGGTTCTTCCTTCTGAGTCCCAATTGTATAGACTCTCCCCTGGGTGGTCTGAGGACGTCCTTGTCCCCTCCCCTAACCATACCGTGGTGGTCCATTCCTAGGTGCCACCGAGCCTCTGGAGGTTTACTGAGAACCTCTACCAAAAGATGACTGTGCAACAAAATAATATGGCACCGTGCTTTGCGAAGGTACGGCTCTGCCAAGATAGGGCAATCCCTAAGCATGTGTCCGGTCTGCTTGCAATGATAGCAAGCTCTCTCCCTTCCTATTGGGCAAGTTTTTGATGTATGCCCAGGTTGATTGCTGCCATTGCCATTTTTTTTGAAGACCAGATCTGGCCATAGTACTCAGATCTGCCCAGCCCCTCTACTTCTGTGCTCTGCTCTGGGTTTCCAGATCTGCCGCAATCCGTGTTGTCCGTGGCACAAGATCCACTTGCTGCCGAGGTGAAGATACAGCAGAGAGGGTGGTTGTAGTACACACACGGAAGATATATCCATCATACACGACAACGAAGGGTGTTGCTGCCAAAGTGTAAGAGAGCAAGGCAAGATGGGAATATAGTTCAGTCTTAAGGTGAGCTGACAGAAAGAACAGCCAGAGATAAGCCAGTTGAGAGCACAAGGAGCGAACGTGGGTGCTACTAGAAAGCACAGGTGAGGTACATGAAGACGACCTTGGTTAGCCAACTAACAAAGTCTAATAGAGTGGAATCTGGCAGTTGATCACCTTTCAGTGTCGGGTTTGTCACATTTTCTTCTTATTTGGCTCTCCGCTTCACTTCTATTCTATGGCCTCACTTTCTTCAGGTATCCTCCATTCTCAGGCTAGCCTAGCAGGTATTGCCCTCACGGTTCCTTCTCATTCTGTATGGATTATTGATACTGGTGCTAGTAATCATATGTGTTCTAGTTTGTCTTTATTTTCTTCATACAGACCTTGTTCTTCTCCATCCTCAGTTCGGCTTCCGGATGGCTCCTCTGCATCTAGCACTCATATTGGCACTGTTCATCTTTCACCCTCCATTATGCTTGAGAATGTTTTCTTTCTTCCATCCTTTAAGTTTAATCTTTTATCTGTGAGTCAACTTACAACATCCAACACTTGTTTGGTGACCTTTTATTCTTCTCATTGTCTTTTTCAGGATCCATCAACGAGGAAGACGATTGGACAGGGTAACATTCATGAGGGGCTTTACTATTTCTATGCGGCTTCGGCAATGACAGTCATCCGACCCCCCTCTATTGATCTTTGGCATTTGCGACTTGGCCACTTGAATCATCGCAGTTTGCACAATTTAGCTAAGTATGTTCCCGTTATTTCTTATTCAAAGAATATTATTTGTGAAATTTGTCCACAGGCCAAGCAAACACGTTTGCCCTTTCCTTCTAGTTCTATCACTAGTCGTAGACCATTTTCTTTGATTCATTGTGACATATGGGATCCTTTTTCTCAACCATCTTTAAATGGTTCTCGTTATTTTTTAACCATTGTCGATGATTTCACTCGATGTACTTGGCTTTATCTTATGCCTGTCAAATCTCAAACAAAAATCATTTTAGAATCTTTTTTTACCATTGTCCAGACTCAATTTCAATCTCACATTCACTCCATTCATTCGGGTACTGGTGGTGACCTCTTTCCCCTTATCCAACAAGTTCGTTCGGATAATGGTACTGAGTTTCTTTCCACTGCTATGCGGCATTTCTTTTCCGCCCATGGGGTCATACATCAACGCAGTTGCGTTGCCACTCCACAACAGAATGGAATTATTGAGTGCAAGCATCGTCACCTTCTTGAGGTTGCTCGTGCTCTTCGTTTCCAAGCCAACCTACCTTTACAGTTTTGGGGGGAGTGTGTCCTCACCGCTACTTACCTCATCAACAAAATGCCCACTCCACTCTTATTAGGCAAATCCCCGCATGAAGCTTTGTTTCACTCACAACCGGACTATTCTCGCTTGCGTGTCTTTGACAGTTTATGTTTTGGTCATAACCATGCCATCAAACATAAATTTGACCAACGAGCTAAACCCGGTATTTTGTTGGCTACCCCTATACGCAAAAAGGTTATCGCATTTTTTACTTAGCCACTAAAACCATTTACACATCTCGTGATGTCTCCTTTTATGAAGGCGTCTTTCCTTATCATGATTTGTCTTTCTCCCAACCCTCTCATGTTACCCCTTTGCCCATATCTGATGACCCTGCTTTTGATTTTCCTTCACCTTCTCCTGATGTTCCTTCTCCAACACCAGTCACACCACCAGTACCCCCACCATTCACTCCAGTTTCTTCTATTGTTCCAAGCCAGCCCAACGATGTTTTGCCTTCAATTACACCTCCTGCTGCTCCGACAACTGCAACTCCGCCTCACCGCCTTCGGCTACCACTGCCTCATCTAGCTGATTATCATTGCTCCACTGCCTCTCATGAGCGTCTACTCTCTCCTTCCGCTTCCGAGTTGACAGGTACACCTTACCCACTCTCTCATTATCTTCATACTTCTAACCTCTCTGTTGCACATAGAGCATTTCTTTTCAACATTTGTTTCACAGATGAGCCTCGTACATTCTCTCAAGTTGCTCAGTCTCCCCAATGGAAGGACGCCATGGAGAAAGAAATTGAAGCACTTGAAAAGAATCATACTTGGAGCCTCACTTCTCTTCCCGTCAACAAGAAACCCATTGGCTGTTGATGGGTATACAAAATTAAGTATCGGTCAGATGGCTCCATTGAAAATTATAAGGCCCGCTTAGTTGCCAAAGGATTCACTCAGATTGAAGGGTTGGATTATCATGACATTTTTGCTCCAGTTGCTAAATTGGTCACTGTGCGTGCTCTTCTTTCCATTGCCTCCGTCAAGCAATGGTGCCTTCATCAACTTGATGTTAACAATGCTTTCTTACAAGGTGATCTTGATGAAGAAATCTATATGACTCTTCTGCTTGGTTTTGCACGACAGGGGGAGCAACGGGTTTGTAAGCTAAACAAATATCTTTATGGGTTGAAGCAGGCTTCTCGATAGTGGTTTGCCAAGTTTTCATCTACTCTTATTCAAGCTGGATTTTCTCAGTCTAAGTCTGATTATTCATTGTTCACACATCACACCGGCACTTCGACCTTTGTATTGGTCTATGTTGATGATATCATAATCACTGGTGATGATGCTTTGGCCATTCAACGCCTCATGCTCCTCCTTGAAGAGAAATTTTATATTAAAGACTTGGGGTACCTCAAATATTTTCTTGGCATTGAAGTCGCACGTTCTAAGAAGGGTATTTTCCTCTCCCAACGAAAATACCTTCTCGACATTCTCAAGGATACAGGATTTATTGGCGGACGTATCTCTGATTTTCCAATGGAACAAAAGCTGCGATTATCACCTGATGATAGGACTTTACTTCCTGATCCCACCATATATCGTCATCTCGTGGGTCGTCTTATATATCTCACTGTTACCAGGCCTGATATTAATTATGCAGTACATATTCTCAACCAGCTTATGCACTCTCCTCGTAGTGCACATTTGGACACCGCCCACCGTGTGATTCGCTATTTGAAGGGTTCCCTCAATAAAGGGATACTTTTATCTTCATCTACCAGCCTTCATCTACAGGGATATTGTGATTCTGACTGGCCAGGTTGTCCCACTACTCGGCGGTCCACCACTGGTTATTGCACCTTCCTCGGTTCCAACCTCATTTCGTGGAAGACCAAAAAACAGCCTACAGTTTCTCGATCCTCCGCTGAGGCTGAGTATCGCGCCATGACAACTTTGACATGTGAGCTTCAATGGTTGAAGTACTTACTCAGTGATCTTCGTATTCTTCATCCTTCGCCTATCACCTTATTTTGTGACAATCAAGTTGCTCTACATATTGCCAACAATCCCGTCTTCCATGAACGGACAAAACACATCGAGCTCGATTGCCATTTTGTTAGGGAGAAGCTCTAGTCTGAGCTCCTTATCCCTCGTCACATTCCTTCTTCCCATCAACTTGCTGATTTCTTCACCAAGCCGTTGGGCAAAGATGCCTTTCATGACATGATTTGCAAGTTGGGTGTTACTCACGTACACGCTCCACCTTGAGGGGGAGTATTACCACATATAGAAGCCCTTTATCCCTTGATTGACAGTTATATAATTTCATTGTACAGTTTCCTTTTATGTAGCCCATCATTTATTGTATTTCTTCTATATATACAATAATCTATAAACCATCTTCACTCAATTGAGGAAGATACTGTAAATCCTCTCTCTAATTTTCACAGATAGCCATAGAAATAGATAGTGTACCATGCTCTGAAAATCTCCCAAATAGGCACCATCTTGTTTGAGGTGACAGAGGGAAGAGACCACTGGTGACTCGAGATGAGGTCCCCTACAGCAAGGGTTGCTACCCATGCCCAACTCATAGCAAGCTGCCGAAGTCCTCTCTTAAAATGAATCCCGACCGAAGCCATGGGTCTATCCAGAAATTGGTGTGCAACCTATTTCCCACATAGAAGAAAGCATGTCTTTTGACCTTATCACGAGCACTGATGATGGATCTCCAAGCCCAAGAGGGGTTGGAGCGCAAGATGGCATCCCAAATATTCCTTTTTTTCAGGTACTTGACATGGATCCACTTGATCCACAAGTCATCCTTTTTGTTAGCAATGTTCAGGACTTGCATCATCAAGCACGCTTCATTAATGGTAGAGAGTTTCCTTAATCCCAAACCACCTTTGATCTTGGGAGTGCAGATTTTATCCCAGCATGTGGTGTGGGAGAACTCTTGAAATGGGTTTTTGTGTCACAACACACATGCATCAGTGAATCTAGTGCCCTGCAAATAATTATGGGTTGTAGGTGTAATGGTTCAAAGACTCTCTCTATTCTTTATTTATATATATAAAATTAAGATCATTATTTTGTGTCAGTAATTGTGTTTCAAATTGAACTTTGATTTATTATACAATCGCATCTAGCAATTGATATTATACTTTGTTGTATAAAACATAATCCAGTGACATTCACGACTTACTTTGAACAATTGATAAAAGAGGGGAAAAGGAAAAACTCATTTGATAAATTTTGAGAAGTGAAATATAGTATAAATCATATAAATCATTCCAATAAACTTACTCTAATGCAGTAATTTCTATTGTATACAATTATATTTTCAAGTGAAGAAAAAAAAAAGTGTGTGACCTTGTGATAAGCTATTTTGCTGCTTTCATTTTGCAAATGTTGTTAAGCGGATAATATTTATGTAATTGACTTAGTTTCTCTGATATTCTTTCAATCTTACATTAAGTGACAAATTTGACTATAGTAGATAACATCTAATAGTATAATTACTATAAGTTAGTATTAAAAAACTCAAAATTTGAATTCGACTCAAAATATTATCGAGTAGAGAAATTTGGCTAAGTTTTTAGAAAAATTAAAACTTTTGAAAAAGCTCGTTAACTCATTCAACTCAAAAAACTGTTGAGTCGACTTGATTAATCTGACTTGATTTAATTTTTTGAGTTTGTAAACAATTACTAAGTTTTTCAGTAGTTTTACATTGAGGAAGTATATATTTGATTGCCAAGGATTAAAAACATAGTGAATACAATAAATTTTAGATTTGTAACATTTTGTATCATAACACTATACTTATAATATAAGGTTTCTACTTTGTTTTGTGAATTATGGTTCGATTAGAATTACTATAAGCGGAGGAGGAATTAATAATTGGTTATCAAACTGAATATTTAGATATCAAATTTGGTTTATTTTACATTGTTTTTTGTTTTTTACCTAAATTTATTGGTTTTTTTTTCATTATTTAAAATGGTTTTGTAGGTGGGTGGGTGGAATCTTCCTATTCCATACCTATTCATTCATGAACCTTTTTACCTTTCCGTTAATATATGTCTTTCTCATTGATAATCATATATATATATATATATATATGAATTACATTCCTATCAATATCCAATCCTATGATTACGAAGCTGACAATAATGAACACAGGAAGATGACATTAATGGAAAAGACAATTATGCAAGTCAAACATTACCGTTAATAGGCCTCAAAAAGCAGCAAATTGGAAGATTATTCTCTCTTTCGTTCTTATCGTTTTCCAACGTTTCATGTTTTCCTAGGTAGGATTGTAAAAATACTGATTCTCATGTTCATTTCATTGCTTAGAATTTTGAATCATATCTTCTCTATTAAAACCTCTTGGAATTTTTGTCGTCATTTTAAACCCCTTTCATTCTGCAGCTGGACATAACTATTATCGCCCATACACCTTATACAAGTTACAAGCAAAATGATAACAGAAAACGATAAGACCGAGAGAAAGAGAGAGAACAGTCTCCTAATTTGCATCGGTAGAGGCCAACACAATAGAAAATCAATGCCCACCATCTAAATTATAGAACTATAAATACCAAAGAAAATCAACCCAATATTAAAGACCAGAGTTTAGTTTCTGCATCCAGTAATCAATCAACCAATGGCCTGTTCCGGTCTCAAGCATGGTTTCTTGCTACTGACAATTGCCTCAGCCATTGCTGGATTGGCCAATGCCGGCGATCCCGACATTGTCTCCGACTTCGTACTCCCCACAAACGCCACCAAAGTCGACGGCAGCTTCTTCACCTACACTGGGTTGCGGGCTCTAGTGGGTGCTGAAGACCCAACAACATTCAAGGTCACAAAAGTGAGCATGGCTGAATTTCCCGCACTCAATGGTCAGAGTGTCTCATATGCTGTGTTACAGTATCCTGCTGGGACTGTTAACCCTCCTCACACTCACCCACGTTCAGCTGAGCTCTTGTTTCTCTTGGGTGGCACTCTGGAGGTCGGATTCGTTGACACCGGCAACAAGCTCTACACCCAAACACTTCAATCAGGAGACATGTTTGTGTTCCCTAAGGGACTCGTACACTTCCAATACAACCCCAGCTCACAGGATTCGGCGGTTGCTGTCTCTGCATTCGGTAGTGCGAGCGCCGGAACTGTCTCAATCCCAACCACTGTTTTCTCCACCGGAGTAGATGTCGCCGTCCTAGCGAAGTCTTTCAAGACCGACGTCGACACCATTCAGAAGCTCAAGGCTGCTCTTGCACCCAAGGCCTAAATACGAAGATTATTCAGATTTTATGCTATTGTTTTAAGTAACGGGTAGAGAATAAAAAAATTCAGATTATATGCGTCTTGAGCCTCTACTCTTAAAAAATTCAGAAATATCTCTATCTCTGATATGTCAAGTTCTTAAAAAGAATGTATTGATCTAATATAAAATTATTTTTTCTCTTCATTCGAATTATTATTTTTTTCGCTTTATATGTTATTGTAATTGCATGGTGCTTTTTTTTATTAATATATTTACTATTTCAAAAAGGAAATTTTATTTGGTAAACATGGACTCTATTAAAAATTGTTTGTTTGTTATTCAATCACTTATTCCATTAACTGCGGAAAATTATGTTTGTTATTAATGCTTATTTTTTAAAAATTCAGTTTGCATTACATTATTTCCTAAGTCAAGTGTCTGAACAGGGCAATCAATTAAGCACAATAGAGGAATGGTACGGAAAATTGAAGTATTAATCGTACCAGCCTAATGGTTTAAATTTCATAAAATTTGAAAAAAAAAAAAAACAATTTAATGATAAGAGCAAGAGAAATTGTAAATTAGTAATAGGGATATAGTACTAAACAAAGAAAGATGGTAGTTTTTCTATCCTTTTTTTTTTTTTTTTTGCCCTTTGCATGTTTAGAAATGAATGAATTGTGTCACCTCATTGACTTTTCAAAGTCACTTGATTGACTGTCCTAGTATTTTAACTAAATATCATTTCATACAGCATTTAAAATACAAATATGCTTCAGGTTAATGAATCAAGTCCAAACTCGGTTTTAAAGAACTAAATAATTTATACTCATGCCTCATTTGTGATGAATTCAGACATTTTATCTTATGAATTCCATCTGATTTTATTCACCTATTTCATCCTCTCCATCAAACATAAAACAATCACTTCCAAAATTGTTGGAATAATTAGAGTTAGAATATAATTAGGATTCTTAACATTTGTTTGTCTCTAATAAGAGATATGTTTAAGCCTAAATCAAAGGGTGGTTTAGATCTTGTTCCTATCCATGTGAGGAATGAAGCTCTACTGTGTAAATGGGGCTGGTGGTTTGGAAAAGAGGTGAACGCCTTGTGGATCAGAATTTTGAACGCTAAATATGGAACCTCGAATATCAATGGTTGGCATTTAGGGGAAGAAGTGAACAAGTCGGGATCCCAAGTCCTTAAAGCGTGTGGCGAATTTGCCAGGGTAGATCAGAGGTGGGGGATTTTTTCAGAAGACATTTGCGACTTTTAGTTGGCAACGGCAATCGTACTCTTTTTTGGGAAGATGTTTGGCTGGGAGACAAGCCTTTGAAGGAGATTTTTCCTAAATTGTTTGGGGCCTCTAGGTACAAGCAGGCTCTAGTGAAGGATGTCTTTTGTCACACCAATCTTGGAGAGCCGTGACTCCTAGACTTCAGAAGAAACCTGAGAGGTTTTGAGGTGGACAGTTTGAATGACCTTCTAACTCAGCTGAAGGACTTTCCTATGGATTTGGAGTGTAATGATGAGCTTCCTTGGACGGGTGATTCTTCTAGTTTATTTTCTGTCAACTCTTTGATTAAGGTCTTTTCCCAGAACTCACCCGAGGATGTGATTCCAAAAGTTTTTTTGTGGAAGTCCTTAGCTCCCCCTAGAGTCCAATTATTCACTTGGTGTTGTGCGAAGAAGAAGATTTTAACAAGGGTGGAGCTTAGGAGAAGAGGTCTTTTAAATTCGGAGGGTGATGCTAAATGTCCACTTTGTGAAATGGAGGAAGAATCTATTGATCATTTGCTTGTCACTTGCCCGGTTTCATAGAGATTATGGAGTAGTTTTTTGGATCTTATGGGAACTTCTTGGGTTTGTCCGGGTTCTTGGGAAGGGGTTATGGAGTATTGACTTCTATCTGGGTTGAGATCTAGGAAAAAACTTGCTTGGAATTCGATTCCTTCTGTGATAGTATGGTCTATCTAGAAAGAAAGGAATCAGAGGGTTTTCGAGGGGATTGCTTCGGACTTCAATGGTCTTTTCCTAAACACAAAATGGAGACTTTGTTCTTGGCTTTGTGCTAATAAGGAGTTCAGGGATTTCAAGGTTAGTGACCTGTTTCAGTCGTGGGAGGGGTGTATGAAATCATATTTGAAAGGTAAGAAAGTTATGGCCTTGTGGTCCCCTCCTATGTGTGGGGAACTCAAATTTAATGTTGATGGCGCCTCAAGAGGCAAACCGGGACCTGCGGGAATTGGAGGCGTACTTAGGGATCATTGGGGAACCGTAAGATCGATCTTCTCAAAATCTATGGGTTCCAAAGAATCCAATGAGGAGGAACTTTTAGCTATTCGGAGGGCTTTAAGTTTAGGGACCGTATTAGAAAGTGTTAAATTAGTTATAGAGAGTGATTCCTCCAATGCTATTAAATGGGCTAGCGGAGAGAAACGTCCTCCTTAGAGGCTTACTACTTTGGTGAGGGAGATTAAGGTTTTGTCCTTGGGCTTGGAGGTATCATTCTCACACATTAGTCGCTCGGCCAATGGTATTGCAGACTTTTTTGCAAAAAATGGAGTTGATGGAGCTATTCAAGGCGTTTTTCATTTATCAGATGGATAGCCTTAGATGACCTTTGTATTTGTCTTGTTTTTTAGGACTTGGTGGGCTTTTGGTTTATTTGGATTGTTCTTTTGTTTTTATCTCTTATTTGTGGTTTATATCTCTTAGGCCCTCCCTTTGAATTCTCTTCTCTTGTATTTTTCTTTTATAATGATATTAATCTTTTAACTGATAAAAAAAAATAAGAGATATATTTAATTTAAAATATACTAGAGTTATAGTTTGATTGTGATAGCCATAGGGTCGGCTAGAGGCTAAAATACATGTCATAGTCTAGTTATTGAATATAATACACAAGTTTATTCTTTTCCATATGGTATCAGAGTCAGAATTCGTTCCTATTGAGTGAGTCTTCTCTTCCTTCACCTCTTCTTCTCTCTATTGGAGGAGATACATTGGTAGAGGGAGGGAGGGACATGCCTTTCATCTCTGGTGGTCTTTACCGTGTTTGGTGTTGCTGCAAGACACCACAAGGGTCTCCAGATCTGCTCTTGGTCCTTCACATACAATGGTCTCTCCTGCGTTTGTTGGCTGCTCTGTTGTTGGTCGTCCCTGCTGCGTTTGACATAAGGCTAATTCGTCCCTTTCTGACTGTCGCTATCAGACCCTTCTTCAGATCTGCAGCAGTGTTGCAGCCCATAGTTCGAGCACCATTCGCTACCCATCAGATCTGGCTTAGATCTATGTTCGTTGTTGCAATTTCCCTCTAGTTGCATATCTGGATTTCTCACCAAATCTAATCCTAGTGTTGGCATTCAACCGCACAGCCCATTTAACTGTCGTTTCGCTGTGTTGCTCAAATCTTGTTCACCTTGATCTCACCTCCATTGCTGCTCTCAGATCTCGAGTAGATCTGGTTTCCATCACTGCTGCCGTTCAAGGTGACTGGCCTTGGAATACCTAGACGCCACAAAGAATTGAAGTCTACTATGTTTTCTCTGCGTGTAAAACCGACGCAGATCTGCTCTTATTTCTGCCCTGGCTACTGGTTCTCTTTGTTGCCATAGATCATATCTGCCTCATTGTTACGATTGAGTTTGTTGAACCCAAATCTGCTGCGAAGAACATGGCATCAAGGGTTCGTTGATCTGTTCTAGTTTTCTGGGTGAAAATCGATCTCCCTGAGTGACGGTCTGTGTAACGCCTTGCCCTTTTTCACTAGCAAAAAAATCAGAGTATATTTTTTTTTATAAAGGAGTAAGAGAGAGCGGGAACATCACGAGGCGAGATAAGTCCAAGTTTCCAAAACCCGACCCTTAACTGGCCACCTTTACGTGTGCGTGGATTAAGTCCACTTAAACATTTCACACGCTTTATAATAATTGCGGAATAAACATATGGATAAGATTCCATCCATATACATGACATCAATAAGCAAGGAAGCCAATCACCATATAATTAACTGAAACTTAATTAATACCAAACCATAGCAAAATAATTCTAAGTTATTAAAATCCAAAATATCAGTTCTCCCAATACATCATTCCAAAATCATTAAAAATAACATAAGCATAAATCTGCCCAAGCTCCTACGCTTGGCTCCCTTCATGTCCCATCTCCTTGTCATTTCCTGTTCCATCATCTATAGGTTAGAAGTAGGACGTCAATCAACGCGCCCAGCATGAATTCCAAATAGGGTTATGTACACATAGGATCAATGTAAAATCAATATAAGTACATCATATCAAAACTGTAAAACATCTCATAGTACTAAAACCAGCACATGATACTCATATCAAAATCATGCTAATGTATGTGTCATGTCATGGGTGTCATATGCCAATGATCTTTCACCCAATTTCCATATTCAATCACAACACAAATCATATAAATAGTTTCCTTGATAAATAAAGCCATATTAAGGTGTTCCCTTGGCCATTTACGTCCGCAATGTTTTGTGACGGCACCACTAGGTCACTGTTATACCTCCCCATATATGTTAATCAAAATTACAGATGGAGTGTGGACTCCTCCCTCTGCGCAGGGTTTCGGGACTGTTTACCCAGAAGCTTTTTGGCCCAGACTACGCCGTACCCATTTCTAGCAATTCCGGATAAGGCCAAAATATCAATAGTTCACATAGCTTTATAAAAGCTAGTCTCAAGCTTCAAGTCATGTCCGGACAGCTCATAACTTGGCTTGTTGTCCCGTGTATCCCCTCCCATGCCATACATAAGAATATGAATGCTAGAATACCATGTCATATGAATTTACATGATATCATGGAAAACAAGTTCATAAACATAAATCATTTGTTATACTCAAAATAACATCATAGTTGGAACAAAACCAGTATCATATAAAATCCATAGTGTCTCAATAAGGTAGGAATCCTACCAACGTTCAGTTTACTGTCCTTGTTGTTTTATGAAGATCACGTTCAACGATCACATCTAACGAATCGTAAACTCTTTGCGAATCTCCTTTCCTTATTAAATTCAATCACATACATAAATCACTTTATTATCTATATAATTTAAATCATCCCTTACATCCTTCCAGATAGACTGAAACATCTGGAAAATTAATTAAAATTTAAACTTTTCAATTCAGTCGACTGAATCCATCACGCCCAGTTACTGGTTCTCTTCCTTACCCGCAGACTTTCAGTCAACTGAAATACATATTCAGTCGGCTAAAACACAACTCGGCACTGTATAACTGTAACACCCCGCCCTTTTCACTCTGATAATCAGAGTTTATTTTTTATTTTTAAATATAATAATCAAGTGATCGGGGCAGAGTGTCACGACGCGAGTTAAGTTCGGATCTCTAAATCCGACCCTTAACTGGCCAAGCCCATGTGTAATTGTCACCTCCTTAATGCTTATCAACGTCCCATGTGGGGGTTTCATCCTTGAAATGAAACTCCCCCTCCCTTGTTACCTTCCAACGTGTAAACCATTTGAAATTGAGTCACAACTCTCATGTAACTCAACTAATAAATTCAACTCATAAGTTTAGTTCAACTAAACTCCACCATTCATTTCAACTCAAAATAAACTCAATTAATGAAAACTTAAATCAACTAAGTTTTGAGCTCACTCCATGATTAATCGTGTCCATCTCGACCCATTGGGTCCCATTTGACCATTTTGACCCAATTATGATTCTTGACCCGTTTAAGTACATCTTATCCATTTATTTATTTTGTAAACAAAACTAGCATCCTTTGGGTCTTGATTGAACCATTGACCCATTTAAATTCAAATCAAATATATCACAATGGCAATTCCGTAAATATGAATAAATTCATATAAATTGATAACTTTGAAATTCCAGGGTGTTACAATACAATCCTCTTTTTATAATTTTCATCCCGAAAATCGAACGAAGTAGGATTTCAAAACAAATCATACAAGCAACTCAGGGTGAGCCGTTCTCATCTCCGATTCTAGTTCCCATGTAGCTTCCTCAACACCATGTCCATCCCATACTACTTTGACGAACTGAATTGCTCGGTTCCGCAACACCCTTTGCTTAGTCTCTATTATTCTGATAGGCTTCTCGATGTATGTGACATCGCTTTGCACGTCCATGTCTTGCACATTCAAAACATGAGTCGGATCGGGTTGCACTTCCTCAGCATCGACACATGGAATACATCATGTAGAGACGCCAATTGCGAAGGAAGTGCCAACTGATAGGCTACATCCCCCATCCTTCTTATAATTGAAAATGGTCCCACATATCTGGGCGACAGTTTTCCCTGCTTCCCAAATCTCATGTGCCATTTTCGTGGCCAGACCTTCAAGAATACCATGTCTCCCACTTCAAATTCGAGAAACCTCCTCCTTTTGTCAGCATAGCTCTTTTCTCGATTCTGTGCAGTCAATAAGTGTTGACGTATCAACTGAATCTGTGATGTAGTTTCTGCAACCAACTCGGGCCCTATCAGCGCAGGCTCGCCGACCTCGGTCCAGCACACTGGTGACCTGCATGGTCAACCATACAAAGCTTCGAATGGTGCCATTTGAAGGCTTGCTTGGTAGCTATTGTTATAAGAAAACTCCACCAATGGCAAATGATCCTCCCATCCACCTTTGAAGTCTAGCATGCATGCCCTCAACATCTCCTCCAGTGTTGGTATTGTCCTTTCCGACTAGCCATCAGTCTGTGGATGGAACGCTGTGCTAGTCAGTAAATTTGTCCCCATGGCTGACTACATACTCTGCCATACTCTGCCGGTGAATCGACCATCTCTATCAGATACGATTGTCCGAGGAATGCCATGTAATCTGATGATGTCCTTGATATACCACCGACCCAATGTCTCAGATGAATCCGACATCTTGATAGGAATAAAATGCGCGGACTTGGTCAGTCGGTTTACCACGACCCATATAGCGTCATTGCCCTTTGAGGACCTCGGCAATCCCGTCACAAAGTCCATGGAAATGTGCTCCCATTTCCATTCTGGCACTGACAAGGGTTTGAGTAACCCTGGTGGCTTGTGGTGTTCCGTCTTAACTTGCTGACAAGTTAAGCAATGAGCCACAAACTCTGCAACATCCTTCTTGAGTCCATGCCACCAATAATGTCTTTTTAAGTCATGATACATTTTTGTGCTACCCGGATGAATGGAGAGCTTGCTCTGATGTGCCTCTATCAGTAATTCTTTTCTGCAGCTTCTTGGCACATAAATTCTACCCCGGAATACAAGACCCTGTCCAGGTCGTAATTCCCATTCCGGTATGACAACGCCAGTGGACATCTTGGCCCATATCTCCTCCACTTCCAGATCTGCTCATTGCTCTTGTTCAATCTTTGTAACCATGTTGGATCGTATGATCAAATTATACATACTCCCATGGTTTGTGATGTATAGATTGAACTCTCGAATGGTGTTTAACATCTCCCGTTTGGTCCTGATCAGACATGCCACCGATGCATGAGATATGCGGCTGAGAGCATCCGCCACCTTGTTTGCCTTTCCCGGATGATATCGGAGATCAAATTCATAGTCCGCCAGATATTCCATCCAGCTACGCTGCCTTAGGTTGAGCTCTTTCTGATCAAATAAATACTTCAAGCTCTTGTGATCTGAAAAGACTTCAAACTTCTCACCATATAGATAGTGTCTCCAGCTTTTAAGAGCGAAGACCACTGCAGCTAATTCCAAATCATATGTGGGGTAGAGGCGTTCATGTATCTTTAGTTGTCTTGAACCATATGCCACCACACGATCGCGTTGCATGAGTGAACATCCCAGTCCTTCTCCTGATGCATCGCATTGTACTTCATAACCTTTGCCTTTTTTCGGGCAAAACTAAAATAGGAGCAGTTGTAAGTCTCTCTTTCAGCTCCTCAAACCTCTGATTGCACAACTCTGACCACTCATATTTGACCCCTTTCTGAGTGAGTTGAGTCAATGGAGATGCTATTTTAGAGAAATCCATGATGAACTTCCTATAATATCCAGCCAAACCCAGGAAGCTACGGATCTCAGTGACATTCTTAGGTGCTTTCCACTCCCTCACTGCTGCCACCTTAGCCGGATCAACGGCTATACCATCAGCTGTTATAACATGCCCTAAGAATTTGACTTCAGGTAGCCAAAATTCGCATTTGCTTGCTTTGGCATACAGCTTGTTCTGTCTCAAGGTGTTCAATACTATTCGTAGATGCTCAGCATGATCCTCCTGACTCTTGGAATAGATCAAGATATCATCAATAAACATTATAACAAACTGATCCAAATATGGACGGAAGATTCTGTTCATTAAGCCCATGAACACAGCCGGTGCGTTGGTAAGTTCAAAAGGCATCACTACAAATTCAAATAGTCCATACCGTGTCCTGAAAGCTGTCTTCTCTATATCTTCTTCCCTGACTCGGATTTGATGATAACCGGACATTAGGTCAATCTTGGAAAAGTGACTGGAACCCCTCAACTGATCGAATAAATCATCGATCCTGGGTAGAGGATACTTGTTCCGGACAGTTAGCTGATTCAATTTCCGGTAGTCCACACACATTCTGAGTGAATCGTCCTTCTTTTTTTCACGAACAACACTGGAGCTCCCCATGATGATATGTTGTTCCGAATGCAACTCAGTCTGAGTAACTCATCAAGCTGCTTCTTCAACTCGGACATTTCTGCTGGTGCCATCAGATAATGGGGTAGAGACACTGGTGAAGTACCAGGATACAACTTGATTTCAAAATTGAGCTCCCTCATAGGTGGTAAACCAGGGAGTTCTTTTGGAAAAACATCAGCAAATTCTTTCACAATTGCTGGAAGCTCAGTGACTGGTGCTTTGTTGATGACAATATTGTTCAACACCAAATGGTGCAACCCTTCCTGCAGTCTGCTTTGCTTGTCGGCACGAACTATATACTGCTTTCCCTTGGGTGACCAAAATGTCACTCTTCGGCGATAACAATCAATATTGGCTTCATAACTAGCCAACCGATCCATGCCGAATATAATATCATACTCAGTCATGTCGAGTACCAGATAATTGAACTCAAATCTGAGTCCAGTAAGTTTTGTATTTACGGTCGTGCATATGAGTCCCAAAGACGTGTCTCCGACAGGAGATACTACTGTAAGTGTGGTGCACAGCTTTTGAACTAGTGTACCAGTAACAGTTATAAAGGATGCAGATATAAAAGAGTGCGAAGCTCCAGAATCAAACACTGCATAAGCATAAGAACTATTGACAACGGCCATACCTTGAATCACAGAATGATCCACATCCTCAGGAGGTTCCAGAGAAAATAGTCGTCCAGATCCGATAGGATTAGGCGCCCAACCCGCCTGATTATAAGTCCTGCCTCCTCGGGAGTTAGCTGGCCTAGCTGGTGGATGGAAAGATCCTCTGGAATATGAGAGCTTATTGAGCTTTGGACAGTCTCTCTTGAAGTGACTCGGCTGATCACAGTGGAAACAGTTGTTCACCCCTCTGAATGACTGGGTGACTGATGCAAATGGGGAGGGCTGGTTGGGACGAAAGCCCCCCGTGGACCCCGCAGATGGTGTGGGTCTGCTGAAGTTCGGTCAGAACCTCTTGTTGGGCTGGAACCCACCCCTCCCACTTGGAGCTCCGCGGTTGTCAAGCCGCACCATTGCATTCAACTCCTGTTCTGCTATTGTGGCCTTGCTGACCACCTCAGCCAATGTGGTTCACTTGAATATGGTCACTTTGGCCCTGATGTTTGGCCGTAGACCCCTCTCAAACTTCCTTGCCCTACGATGCTCTGTGTCCACCATATAAAATGCATAGATGGATAGACTGAGAAATTCCCGGTGATACTCTGCCACGTCATAGAGCCCTGTACCAAGGACAGAAAAAGTTGCGTCTGTCGCTCCTTCTCCTCCTCCGAAAAGTAGTGTTCCAGAAAGGTTGCTGAAAACTCATTCCATGTCATGGCCGTTCTCTCCCTAACTAGTATGAGTGCCCTCTGCTTCTCCACCACCTCCCACCATTTACCGGCATCTTCTATCAGTTGTGAAGTAGCCAGTAGAATCCTGTCAGCATGACTCGAGATCTTAAGTAAATTTAAGATCTGAGTGATCTTCTTCAGCCAGTGCTCAGCTCCGATAGCCCCTTCCTTCCCTTTGAAGTAGGGAGGACGCTGTTGCTGGAATTCTCGAGCCATAATCCGGTCACTGGCATCCTTGGAACTTTCACTCCCATTCACATGTTGCTGGAGTACAAAGGTTACCACTGCTTGAACTAAGCCCTGAAGTTCAAGCGGCACATGTGGTATATGTAAACCACTGTTCCCTTCTTCCTCCTTCCGAGATGAGTATTCCCGCTCCCTCCTTTCTCGCCGAGAATGATGTGACTCTTCAGAATGGTGTGACTTTTCAGAGTGATGGGACCTTTCAGAATGATGTGACACTTCCTCATTATGTGATTTTCCAGCCCCTTCTTTAGGCTGAGAATGCTCTTCCTCTAGTGGAGATCTTTCCTTTCCTTCCTCATACTGAATGAGTGGTATCTCTTTTTCTTTCCCTTTCTTGCTTTGTGGGATCTTTCTTTTGGGTGCCATTTTCCTTAAGTCATGAAAACATAATTGACTTAGTTTCTTCATACAGTTTGTGTTTCACTATTTTGGGGAGATTTCCAAATAAGCAATCTTGGTTTTTCTTTTTGTTTTTGGGGAAAAATTTCTAAATACCTATTGTTTGTTTTCTTTCTCAATTTGGGGAATATTGGGGGATGTATATCCAATTTGGCTACATTTGATAGATCAATTATAATATTGTACTTTTGCTATCTTTCACTATTGTTCTCAGATTGATTTGTTCAGTCTGAGTCCACGAAGTAAATTAATCCGGCCCCCAGTCAGCGGACTCCGAAGAGTCGGTCAGTTAGGATTCTTATCCGTCAGTGAGACATGAAACCGTCTTACTATTACTTCGGAAGATTCAACTTCCCGTTTCGCTCTGATACCAACTGTAACACCTCGCCCTTTTCACTCTAATAATCAGAGTTTATTTTTTTTTTAAATATAATAATCAAGTGATTGGGGCAGAGTGTCACGACGCGAGTTAAGTTCGGATCTCTAAATCCGACCCTTAACTGGCCAAGCCCATGTGTAATTGTCACCTCCTTAATGCTTATCAACGTCCCATGTGGGGGTTTCATCCTTGAAATGAAACTCCCCCTCCCTTGTTACCTTCCAACGTGTAAAACATTTGAAATTGAGTCACAACTCTCATGTAACTCAACTAATAAATTCAACTCATAAGTTTAGTTCAACTAAACTCCACCATTCATTTCAACTCAAAACAAACTCAATTAATGAAAACTTAAATCAACTAAGTTTTGAGCTCACTCCATGATTAATCGTGTCCATCTCGACCCATTGGGTCCCATTTGACCATTTTGACCCATTTAACGAAATTTGACCCAATTATGATTCTTGACCCGTTTAAGTACATCTTATCCATTTATTTGTTTTGTAAACAAAATTAGCATCCTTTGGGTCTTGATTGAACCATTGACCCATTTAAATTCAAATCAAATATATCACAATGGCAATTCCGTAAATATGAATAAATTCATATAAATTGATAACTTTGAAATTCCAGGGTGTTACAATAACTTTGACTTGTAACCTTTCAGTTGGCTGAATCATAGATTCAGTCGGCTGACTCTGAGTCAAACCTTCTGTGTTCTTGGTCAATTCACTTTTTGTGATTCAGTCGGCTGACTTTGGATCAAATCATCTGTGTGTTCGGCCAATACCCATTAAGTTGACTGAATCTTTGATTTAGTTGGCTGAATCATCAATCAACCGATTACATGTTCGATAAGCATACCTTCAGTCGACTGAATCATAGATTCAGTGAGCTGAAACACACCAGATTACTTTGCTTATTTGGTACGTTTATGTTCAGTCGACTGAATCTAGGATTCAGTCGGCTGAAACACCATTATATCCCATATATTTTAATCCAACCATGTTCAGTCGACTGAATCACAAGATTCAGTTAGGCCAAAACTCCCAGAAACCATTTTCTTTTTCGGCCAACACTAGTTCAGTCGACTGAATCTGGGATTCAGTCGACTGACTGTTTGTCAGTCTTCTTTGTTTGCATATTTGGCTTAACCCTTCTTCATAAAATTCACTCCTAATATTATTTAAACATAGATTTCATCTTCCATATAGGTCTTAGTGTACTTACTACCCCCACTAGCTAAGGCTAGGGTCTTTTCATAATATATTCCAATCTTGGTTCCATTATAACAGGTTTTTGGATTCCATCCATTGATTGTTTGTTTCAATCCCGTTACCAATCCTTGAATGGATTTCTAACTCCATGGCCCTATGATAGTTTGACCAACCCTTTCAATTGAATATAGAACCCATAGGTTCGGCCACACCATGGCCAAAACTATGGTTTCCCTTAGTCTTAATCCCATATTGTTTTCCAACTTAGAACATACCTTCTTTCCCGTCTCCTTCATTTCTTTTTGATTTGTATCCTTTCCTTAATCCTTCTTTCCTTTGTTCTTCATTGATCCTCCCAGTATCGAAATGTAGGTGGGAGAGAGATAGAGAAGATGAGGAGAGAAATCTCTTTGTTCCAAAAGAGAGAGTGATCGGCCAAGGGGTGGGGTGTGCCCCTTGGTTGGTGTCTATTTGTAACAGCCCAAGTCCTTCCATCTTCCCTCATTTATGTTTTGTTTAATCAAGGTGTCCCTTGGCTTAACCAAGGAGACCCTTGGCTAAAACCAAGACATCCCTTTGACTTCCAACGTGTGTACCTTGAGATGGAAATCTCCTCAACTTCCCATTCAACTCAACTCAACTCAAGATTAACTTAATTCCTTTGAACTCACTCATGGTTGACCAAGTCAACCATGACTTAGCTGACCTTGCATGTACATGGAACGTGGGTCCCATCTTAGCCATATCATTTGATGATGTGGCACCTTGCCTAGTTGGCTTCCATGCATGCCACATGACAATGCCACCTCACCCACATGCCTTGATGAGGTGGATTTAATGTGTTGGGTCTTAATTGGATAGCTGACCCAATTAATTTAACCTTACCCATTTACTTTAAAGTCAGTTCATCTATGACCCATTGGGTCCCAATTGGATAATTGACACATTTCTTTGCATTTACCCAATTACTTAAAAATCAGACTTACCCATGATCCATTGGGTCTTAATTGGATAATTTACCCAACTCCTTACCCATCTAAGGTCCATTTCAACTATTTAAATATCAAATTCCATTAATTCACAATTTAAATCAACCATTCCAATATATACATAGGTGATGAAAATCCGGGGTGTTACAGTTTGGAGCCTTTAGAAGTCCTATTTTATTTATTAAGTAACCAGAGTTTATTGGTGATTTGTTTCCTGCAACACATTGCAGAGTTGCTTTCATTCCAGCCTTAGGTCCCGAAGTTTTGAGGCATCATTTGACATCCGTTGGGGGAAGGATTGTTGTGAACAAGGTTATAACTCCACTGGTTGAGGTTCGACCAGAAAGTGAAAGGTTTTTGAAGCTATTAAACCTATCATTTGTGATGGGATTTTGACCGCTTGATTTATTGTACGGGACTTGTGGAGTTTTTAATCAGGTGTGTTATTTTTTCATCATAGACGCCTCTACTACTGCAATGACTTATTCCGCCATTTCAGAAGTACCCACTCAAGCATGTTTGCTACTTGCCGTCACCATCGACCGTAGAATCCAGATATAGTTCTGCACCTATTTCTCTTCAGAATAAAATAATGATGGACTCATATGGGTGGAGGCTAAAGATTTTGTCTCTATGTGGAAAAGAAGTCATGTACTTAAAAAAAAAAATTGATGAAAAGAAGAGGCGATGAAATGGGTTGCAGCAAAGAAGGTTTTGTGTCTCTCTTCTTTCCGTTGTGGTGGTCTGCATGATTATGATTCTTTTGTGTAGGACCACAATTTGGAGTGCCTCTGAAGGACCATGATTTAAGTCTTTCTAATGCTGTTGTTTCTTTGTCTTAGTCTTGATTTCTCGGCTGAGATCTGAGAAGAACCCATTTGTGTTTGGGTTTCTTTTATGCCGTTGTTCTGACGACGGTGTGCCCGTCTGAGTGTTTTTGTCTCTCATCATCGTCCACCAATCAGATTCAGACCTGGTGTTTTGTTGTTTCTTCTTGCCACAATCAATTAGATCTATGTCAAGAAGAAAGGGAGAAAACTGAAGTAAGGGACGCAAGTTGTCCTTCTCCTCCTACTTTGTTGCCTTTTGAGTAGCCTTGTTTTGTCGTTTCTCCAATATGAGACAACTTGTTCAGCCGAAGAAAGGGACACAACTTGCCATTCTCAGCCATTTTATTTGCTGGCCTTTATGGCTACAGCCTTTGTTGGCCTTCATAGCTACAACCTTTTGTTTGCTGGCCTTCATGGCTACAACTTTTTGTTTGCTGGCTTTTATGGCTATAGCCTTTTATTTGCTGACCTTTATGGCTATAGTCATTATTTATTGACCTTTCCGATCTGATTGATAGATGTGATGGCTTCAACCTTGTTTTGGCATTTATTATGCCTTTGTTTTTCAGGTGTTCGCAGCCTATCATTTTGCAGCCAATCAACGTTGCCACTTCAACACATATTTGCAATCAATCAAGATGTTGCCAGTTAGCTGTCAACCATGTGTTGCTTCTTTAACAAATCTTCGTGGCCAGTCGGTGTGCCGCTTTTACAGTTCATTTGCCATTTCTTCACGCTCCAAGCTTCGCGTTCATCCATGCTTCAGGTTGCAGGGGAGTGTTGGAATAATTAGAGTTAAAATATAATTGGGATTCTTAGCATGTGTTGATCTCTAAAAAGAGATATATTTGATTTAAGATAGACTAGAGTTATAGTTTGATTGTGATAGCCCTAGGGTCAGCTAGAGGCTATATAAATACATGTAATACTCTAGTTATTGAATACAATGCACAAGTTTATTCTTTTCCACAAAAGTAATAATAAATAAAGGTATCAATTAAGAGTTTCTAGATAAAATTGATGACGTTGTATTATGATAAAGATGAGATTAAATCAAGTACATGGTTCAATTCCATAGCACAAGATCCAGTCTTCGACCTTTAATACTCATGTTGATAGCAGATGAACTTGATTATCTGTCCATCAATCACCCGGGTAAATGGAGGAGCTAGTTAGAAGAAATTGGCATATCTTTTTTAGCATACTCACGGCCTTTAGGGCACACCAGGTGAAGCTAGGGAGCTCGAACTTGGCACCTCGCGCTTTTTAACGTGGGAGATTACCAGTTGAGCTACCCCACATTGAAGGTGAAACTAATCTCATAAAAAGATGAAACCACCCACAAATCTCATGTATTGGATCACTCCACGAAAGCCACACTTGAGACTGCTAATCTATTCTTAGAATTTTAAGTCAATTGAGTTAAACCTGGACGATTTGTGAATGCAACTAAAATTTTGTTACAAACGAGTTCGAAAAAATAAGCCTTCATCAAGACTTGAGCACACTTGTATAGTCATAAGGATTTAATTTGAGTCTGTAACGCCCCGCCCCTTTCTACAGCCTAAACGGGTCGTGGCTCTCTTAACTGCAGGCTGAACGGGCGTTAACCAATGCATTACGCACCTAACGGGCCTTACATCACAAATTTGTGGCTGGGGAAAAATGAGTATATTTTTTTTTTTAAAGATTATGAATGAAATAACGAAGCCATCAAATCCTTCAAGCCCAAATTTACACATCGCATACATCATAATGTCATCGACAATATAAAATAAATAACATCTATTATCAACATTAAATCTAATCTCACTACTCATATCCCATTCCATAAAACAAAACCAACTAATAAATCTCAAATTTCTCAAATTATTTGAATCAACTAATCAAGTCTCAAAGAATAAAAAGCATCCAATAATTAACTCAATCAACATAGTCCAACACCTAGCTAGGAATTTAAATATTCATCCACAGTAACTTCTAGTTTTCAACGTCGTCCTCCGATCCTAAATTCAGAAGGTTACCTGCAATGTAAGGGTGTGAGATCCAAGCCCAGTGAAGGAATATAATAGCACATATCCAAAATATGATATCTCAAATATACTCAATGTAATACAAATAAAGAAATATTAAATGCATAAGTAATTGAATATGCATTTAATGTCCACGCTTTATGCCATGTAATGCACAATACCCAATGCCTCATTCATCCACAACAACTCTTACTGTATTTGGTGGCCTACCTGCCGAAGCGAGGCTAAAACAACACCACATGAAGTGGCCTACCCGCTGAAGCGAGACTAACACAACACCGCATTAAGTGACCTACCCGCCGAAGCGACGCTAATACCACCACCAAATAACAATCTACGTGACCTTTCATGGCTTAATAATCCAAACCTACCACATACGTGGTACTACTCACTAAAAGCGAGGCTATACACTACCACTGTCATGGTCTACATGAAAGATCAAGGCTCACACCTCCATACCCATCCCATGAATATGAAGATGCCATGCTCACCATGCATTATTGATATCATCATGCCACATGTTATGTGTCATATTAACATACCATGAATCTCATCATCAACCTTATAATCTAAGTAGGATTTTCTGATCTCAAATTAACATAAACATCATGTACACATTTTAAAACATCAAAATCAATCTCAACAATATCACATATGAATAATAATAATTCTCATCACAGTATTATTACTATAACAACACAATATCATAAATCAATCTTAATAATATAAAAAATAACTCTATAACAGACAATAAAACATCCATCCAATTCAAACATAATTAGTGGACCTTTCAACAAGGTTAGTGGCTAACTTCCAACTATCCAGGCAGATTGAGTCTCTCACGGCCATTAGAACATTTAGCTTATCCCCTTACATTACTGTGAGTAAGAACCGGATTACAACCACTTTTCCTACATATACTCAGTCCATATCATAGGTCCAATATTATATTCCCAAAACACATTACATAATGCAATATTTTTCTATTGCTCAATCACATAAACAAAATAGAGAATATCATGTACAACAAAATATAGTGTATTGTTTTCCCTCACCTAAAAAGTTTGCGAAGTGTAGGTGATGAATCCTCACGCATTCCAATTTGAGACCAGGAGGTGCAGCACATTTATTTAAAGGTTCCAAGTACCATTAACATATAAATTATTGATTCCCTTTAATAGTTCACATTAAATAAACGTGAGGTATGTTGTTGTCTCAATCATGGCCTACTGTTATCCTAAGGTCCAAAAAGATAAGTGAAGGTTGAATCCATAATCTATATGGCCGAACATTACCTAATCCAGCTTAGTGCTGATAAACATCGAAAATCTTTAATCTTTTATGAACAAAATAAAATAGTAATAAACCGCTAATACTCTGAAAATAATGTTTTTACATTGTAGATTATTTTCTCTTCTCAAAAAGAGTTTAGATAGGACTATGCAGTAATGTAACTAACTGCAGCATAAGGTTTGAAATTATAAGCCAGTAACTAAATATACGTACATATGATTTTAAAAGCAATGATAATACACTCTAGATGGAAAAAGATATATAAAACTGAATGGGAGAAAATCTGGGCATTGATTTTATTAATTCACATCTTTCTTAATGTCCAAATATGACCGGTAGAAGATCAACTAAGTAAATGTTTTAAATATTTTCAAAATAAGGACAGGTAAGATAATGTAGACTTCAAATCAAATTAACTGAGATAATGAGAAAACCTAAAATAAGAATAAACTATACATATATGATCTAGACTGTCAAAAACAATTGTAGGCTTCCTTATGAAATACACCATTAAATGATTTTTAGTTAAGTAAGATGAAATAAGATAAAATAAAAGAGGGGAAAAACCATCTTGTAAATATTGTTACAATACTGACACTTGGGATCTGAAATACCTTTTATATACATACTTTGAAATCCCTTGCATTATTAGGGAAAATAATTATATAAATATAATTGGAGTCATTACTCGTATTAAAACAATTACTTGAAATAAAGCAGTAAGGGTTCCCCAAATTTGCTACCATACATGAATCGGTGGGAAGGTAAATTGATGAAGACCATGAAAACCAATTGAAAAAGGGGGTTGGTTGTTTGAGAGGACTGATCATAGGTGATGAGTTAAAATCACAATTTTGAAATACTTAAACAAACTAGGAAAGATTGTAATAGGGTAAAATCTAATCTCTTTTGATTAATCACGTACAAAATCTTACCCACCAAACCAATTTAAAACATGTAATAATATGATTCAATAAAGTGATAATACTAAATAAAAAATAGATTCATTAAACAATTTTCAAAGAATGGAATATAAGAAGTTATTTTCCTTGTCAATGACATGGATGAGGATCGGAGGTTTAAATTTCTCTCAAAGCAGAGAAGTAATTATAACCATGCAAGGCAGGCTAAAGTAATAAAATAAGAAGATAGGCTTACACTTTGAAGAATGGGTGATGGTAGCAAGCTTTGGAAGGGAGGGACCTGGGTAAGTACTGTTCACGAATGGGGAATGAGTACACTTGGAAAGACGAACCAGAGAAGTAAAGAGGAAGAGAGAAAAGGAAGAGGGGCTAACCTAAATCACTCAGCTGAATGGTCGTCCGCTGCCCTACGATGGTTGGAGGTCGTTCTCGCTCGGGTTCGGGTTGTTGTCGCTTGAAGATGATCGGGATCATGGAAGAATCTCTGATGGAATTTATAAGGAAGGGGTCGGCTGGGTTTTTACGAGAGGGATTAGGATTTGTTTGCCTTTTTAAAGGAGGAAAGAGAGGAAGGAAGGTTGAATTTGGAGAAATTTTTCATCGAAAGGTAGAGATAAGGGTTGCCGTTTTAGGGGAGGAAAGGAGAAGAAGGAACCGTAAAGGGAACCTTGAGATACGGTGGTGGAAATTTGTTTTTCATCGTGGGTTAGAGAATTTTAAGAGAAACTAAAAGGAATCTGGGTCCCTCTAAGTTATTGATTTTAACAAATTTTCTTTATTTCCCTTTTATTAATTTGTCAATCATTGATTAAATTCAAGTTAATTAAATTTGGAACTTATTTCTTGATTTTAAATTCTTAATAGAATACTTCTAATTGACATTCTAACTTTGGAAAATAAAAATCTAAGTTGACAACTTAATATTTCTTTTACTTAATTTTTAATTAGAAGGGAATAAATTCATAAATTTCTAATTAAGAAAAAGGTGTGTGCATTGGGGAACCTAAATTAATTAAATTCTAGGTTTTTGTGTGTTTATTTATTTTATTTTAAACAATAAAAATAAAAGAAAAATAGCACATAATTTCACACAACACAATCAAGAGACCCATTTGCTATTTTAGTTTTACCCGATTCGATTGACCCGCTACTCCGGATCAGGTCATTACAGAGTCACACAACTTGCCCACTCAAACAAGAAATATTTGGACCTAAAAATGATAACCACTTCATGCCAAAATAATCTACAATACATGACATTAAAGAAAAAACCCAAATTGAAAATAACAACTCAATTTCTTCTAGGTTAGGGGAAACCTAGAACTTGCTTGAACAGAAGAAAATATACAAGAATGTGATTTGAGATGGTTTATATGGGACACCTTCAGTTGAATATTTCATTAACAAAATGTGTGACTTAGTCACAGATACATTTCTATAAGAGAGCATCAAACAATGTGGTAACAAAAGGGCTCTCAAATTACAATGGTCTAAGCAGTTTTTTCCACTATGAAATTCATCAGATTGTACATTTTACTATAGAGATATTGACAATTATGGATATGAGCCAGGAATCCGTTTCTGAAAACAGGAGTCTACTATATCTCAAAACGGTCAATCTCTATAGAGTTACCTAGTATATGTGGGTAGGGAGTCTTGCACATAATTCAAGAATTAGTTGAGTTATCTAAGAAGTCTGAACACCTTGATCATAAAAAAAAACTATAGATATTAACAGATATAGATTTGTAAGGTTTGAAGCTTGATTGTCAGATACTGTAACACCCCATCCCGCTACGGGCGTGTTACTATCAATACCGAACCGAGATACAACACATTTCAAACAGCAGGTACTTTTTTCTTTTAAACAATCATCAACAATCATAAGGAAATAACTAAAGTACCACCAGCTCAACCAACACAGTAGTGAAACAATCAATTAGTACAGTTATCCATAACAATAAATGACTTGCAAGTTAAACACGCAGTGTTCTCTCTAAATAACAAAAAGAGGAAAGATAAACTAAGCAATCCGCGATCATCATCGCTTAGGCCTAGTCTTGGAGCCCTCTGGGTCCAGCATCCATCGAGCCACCTGAAAGGCAAGGGGTGAGTACTACATACCAGTGGGAGAACACATATTTATAGTCACAGAACATATATCATACACTGCATATATACCACCAAAAGGTATCAAAAGTCTACATGCATGGTCCCACATGACACGCACACGACCCACCGTGCGGACCGTCCAGCACGTACTCGACACAACCCACAACCGCCTTATCACTATGGCCACCTCCTCCTCAGAGATCTGCACACCCACCCTACATACCGTACCACGAGTCGTGAAATAACCACGGGAGTTGTCCTCCACCGTGCAAACAACCACTAGAGTTGTCATCCACCGTGCTAACCACGAGAGATGTCTCCACCGTGTAAACAACCATGGGAGCTATCTTCCACCATTCTAACAACCACGGGAGTTGTCCTCCACCGTGCAAGTAACCACTGTCCTCCGCCATGCAAACAACCACGGGAGCTATCCTCCACCGTGCTAATAACACCACCCACTCGGATAATGAGACTGTAGCGGCCTTTGATACTACCTTGGGTGAACGAACAGTCTACCCAATAACTCCCATGGAGGCCATCATAGCTGCCTCTCAACCTGTCCTTCCTGGGACTCTGGGGCATTATGCCCACCCAACCAGACCATACCCCTCTCACAAGCATGTCCGAGGAACACAAGATAAACCTAGCTGTCTATTCACACTAGAGGGTACACTCACCCATGTCCAACCACCGAATGGTCCACGGCTCAACCACGTGTCCACAGTGCCGTCTCGCATAATATCCCAACCCTAGTTATGTGACACCCCAAAATTTTAAAGGTTATTAAAATTGAATTTGTATTAATTAATTGAGATTAATATGAATTAATCAATTAATTAGAGAAAATAAGTGGGAGATTAATTGAGAAATTAATCTATAAATTAATCGTCGGGTATCACGATTGGAATTAAGTGTATAAGATTTAATTGAAATGATTTGGTGACATGACATGCCACATGGAAGGGGACCCAAATGCCACACCTTAATGGCTTAAGGGTAAAAAGGGAATGGAAAATAGTCCATACGGCAGATAAGATATTCCATATCCTGTGCGTACGGGAGACCCATTCTCCCACAATTTCATGTGCACGGCAATTCCACTTCCCACGTATACACGGCACTCACCCAAGTTAAAACACCCCTTTCCATTGGATTTTTCCTTATTACTCCACGTTGCCCTAACCTTCGCCTTCCCCTCATTTCAATCTCCTCTAAGCGGCGGCAAGATCCTTGTGTCCCTTTATGTCGAGAACTCACCCTTTAGCCGAACCTTGATCCATCTTCTCCAAATCCAGCGTTGTTCCACACCAAGTAGAAAATCCACTGTCGCCGGGCCATTGTGGGCGGCCTCTTGTGTCAGCCAAACGAATTGTCTAGGTTTTCTCCCATGCCCTCATTTTTCTCATGTTTCTTTCCCTGGATTTCTTGTTGTTATCAGACCCTTTATTGGCCATGGCACTCTATGGTAGCTTTAATTAATTAATGATATTCACCTCTTCTTTAAAAACCAGCCACCCATCTCATTCTACTATTTTTTTCCCCTTTATTAATAGCCAGAATCTAATCTTGAGATAATATTGAATTGGGGGTTTTGAAAATTATTATTTCCTCGCCCTCTTGTCTTATTTTTAAAGTAGCTTAATTAATTTAAGTGCTCAAAATTCAATGGGTTAGGTTTTCAGAATATTTTTTTACTGATCTTAATGGTTTAAATGATTTTAACTACCCATTTCTCTTGAATTTGAAGTGATGACCCACGTTGGTGTTTACCTTATATCTCAATTTGGATTTTCACCTGGTTACCTTTCTTTGGTTTGTAGTACCCATCACCTTTAGTGTTGTCCTTTAGCATGTCTCCAACTATGCCTTTTCATTTAGGTAGTTAATGTTCTAAAGATTAAAATTGTTTATTTCATTAGTTTAATACACCATTCATTGCTTTAAGTGATGTCTCTTTCCTAGCGTACCATGTGCTTTCAACTCTCAATCTACAACAACATCCATATACTTTCCTTTACATATGGTTTCCATTATCCATGGGTTTTGTTTTATATGATTTTATTTAAAGTATGTAAGGGATCAAATTGAAATGACTCATTTCTACAAAGTACTCTTTCGTGAATTATTTTAGTTATGAATATTTTTAAATTATTTATTTATAGGTCTCACGTTGTAACGACACGTTCAGAGTTTCCCAATTTTTTTTGGAGAGATTTCGGACCTCCGAGTTGTTTTTGGGACCGTAATAGCAGTGAGGAGAGAGTGTAAGCGCCGTGGTGGGCCCAGTTATCGAACCCCGAGTTTGAAAATTCAAAGGACATTTTAATAATTTCATAATTTTTATGTATATTGTCATGAAAAAAAAAAAAGTCGTTGAAAAATCACACTCTTTCCCGATCGACGTTTGTTATTCGAAATTTTCTCAAGTTATCGAATTCTTTGAATTTTACTTTCTTTTGAAAAGAAATTATTTTCAAAACCTTAGTTTAAAACAAAAAAAAAAAAAAAAACCTTTTTTTTCCCCAAAACCCTAACCTTTTAAAATGCCTAAATCCCTCACGCGGCACTGTAGCCGCAACTGCTACAGTGCCCATGCGTTCCTTTTCTCTCCCGGCAGCTCTCCCTCTCTTTCCCCATTTTCAGGTATTTTCTCTCTTTCTCTTTGCATCTTCTTCTCCTCCTCTCGCTGTTCTTCTTCCCTCTGGGTTCCTTCAACCGTCGTCTCCCACCGCCGTTTTTCCATCCCTCTTCTTCCTGCTCGGTACCCCTTTTCTTCTCTCTCTTTTTTCCTTCTTCTTCTCGCATTCTCCCTTGATTTTCCACTATTTTCTCTGATTTCCGTTGTTTTCCTCAGTTTTCTCCGATTTTCTCTGATTTTCGCCGTCTTCCATGATTTTCCGAGTTTCCCCTGATTTCCCCTTTTTCCGACTCAGTGAGCAACTGAGTTGGCTCATCTTCGAGTGGACTCAACTCAGGCCCCTGAGTTAACTCGACCCAAGCCCAGTCTGGCCTAGTCAGGTTCAGACCTGATTCGACCCAATCCAAGCCCAGTGTGTAACACCCCAATTTCTCAATGAAATGGATAATTACCAAAATGCCCCTAATGTGTTAAATTAATTATTTTGTGATGTTAAGTAAGGAAATAGTGGGGCCCATTGCTCAAATTAAAATCATATGAGCATATTATGAATGTTAAGTTTGATTGGATGGGTAATTTACAGCAATTGGGTCAAAAATGGCTAAATGGGTCAAAGGGTCCAAATGGGACCCATCGGGTCTTACTAGATTATTTGACCGTTTTGTGAATTTAAATTAAATGGGGTTAGGCTGATTTGATTGGAAATCAAGTGGAGGAAAAATGGGTAGGCCTGATCCACATGTAAAAACCAATTACAAATGACCAAAATACCCATAATTGGGTCATGGAGTCAAAAACGGGTCGAGGAGCTAAAGGTGGACCCAACGGGTCGAGTTGACTATGGTTGACCATGTGGACCCTCAAGGGAGCTAAAATATGAGCTAAATCAGTGTGAGTGGGACTGAAGTGAGTTGGAATTAAATCAAGTGGTGAGTTAACTCATGTGCATTAAATGAAATGCATTAAGTATGGTGAGTTGGGTGAGTTGAGATGGAAATCAAAAGGACCTTGAGTTCAAGTGAGTCAAAATGGAAATCAAAGGGGCTGTAAATCAGTGAGTTGAAGGGAATATGAGGAGGTGGCTTGGTTTCAAACCAACCAAAACAAGTCCCACACGTTGGGGACTTGTTTTGGTGATTTCCATGCTAAGTTAAATGCAAATGGATGGGATTGAGATGAGAGATACATGGAGAGCTGAATGGCTAAATTGGTAGGTGCCAAGGGGTGCCTTGGATAGCACCCAAGACCCATCGTTTTAGGCAAGAATTGGTGAGGGAGTGGAGGGGTTTTGGGGGCTGAAATATTAAAGGAAACAATCACTAAGGTTAGCCGATTTTTGTCATTGCAAACCCAAGTTTTTCCCATCTCTCTCTCCCTCTCTCCAATTCGTTTTCTTGGCTGGAACAGCAGAGGTTTTGGCACCAGTTATTCAAGCTTAAACCAGCAAGGAATTAAGGAAGAAAGGAAGAAATAAAAGGGAGGAAGCAAGGAGCAAAGGCAATAAGAAAAGCTTGGAATTTGGTAAGTATTTCCATGGACTTTTGATTAATAAAATGGGTGTGTATTGGGCCATGGTTATGGCCGAATACACCAAGGTTTTAACCTTGATTAATGGAGGTTTAGAAATGGTCTTTGAAACATGAAACCATGAAATTGTGGGACTGTTGTAAATGTTTTTGTTAGACTGAAAATGCATGTTTTAAAAAGGTTTAAAACATAGATTCGGATGTCATGAATGGTTGAACGTATCATGGGTCTAAAACCTTAGGTATCAAATGATGAAAGGGTTCAAGATGGCCGAACCCCATGAAATGATGTCGGAATTTTGATGGTTTTGTAAGTTAAAACCATGCAAATGTTTTACTGTTTTGGATGATTAGATTAGACATAAGATGAAATGTTTAAGAGGTTCAAACCAAAGGCCATAGGGTTCAGCCAATGAACATGGCCGAACCCCATGCAAATGACGGTTTGGTTGTGATGTGTTTGAAACATATAAATCAAGAAGTTGGTGTACTGTTTTTGGGTTTTATTTAAGATTCAAATGCATGCTTTAGAAAGGGCTAACAACATGGATCTGAATGATAAAAGGACTGAAGTTAGCATGGTCTAAAACAGTGGATTAAAATTGGAAAAATGGACCATGGGGATCGGCCATCTTGGATGGCCGAATCCCATGAGGTGTTATGGTTATTTGGACAAAGTAATGAATTTATTAGATGGTTTTGAGAGGTTAAAGTGCAGCAATGATGTGCTGATTTTTATATGAATAAGTGGCACCAAAAATATGTTTGAAAGACCAAAACATGGACATAGGGTTCGGCCACCTTGGATGGCCGAACCCCATGTAAGTTTTTCATGTTTTTGGTGAGTTAAAAACCATATGAAGATATGGTGTTCTTATGGCAATAAATGGATTAACATGTTACTGTTTTGGTGGATTATTATGTGGCTGAACCATGTTTAATTCATGGTTGAGTTAGCATGATTAAACCATGAGTGATCATGGTGATGATTGGATCAAGAGAACCCTAGGGTTCGGCCATGTGCATGGCTGAACCCCATGGGGCTATTTTGGATGGGAGTCTATGATTGTTTTAATTAAGGAGTCATACATGATAAGTTATGGTCTAGTCCATGTACACATGGGTGACCAGTTAAGGTTCAGACTTGAGTAGTCTGAACTTAACTCGCGTCGTGACGCCGTTCGCTCTCTTCCGATGTTTATTATTATTTAAAAAAAAAAATTAGACTCTGATTTCTCGGAGAGGGCGGAGCGTTACATAGTGGACTGGCTCGGGTCCGGCCCAGCTCGATCTGGCCCAACCCTCTTTTGGCATGCCCGGACCTTCTGCCCGGCCCATCTCCATGGCCCGTTTTCAAGCCCAGCCCAGTTCGGCTTGTTTTGGGCCCGGCCCTGTTTTAGGCCCGTTTTCTCTCCGGTCTCTTTTTAACTTGTTTTGTCTTAATTACTCATCCTTTCCCCATTGTTTCAGCAGATTGAGCTACCTTCGATCCTTCAAGCCCTTTTTCGCCTTAGACTTTCGACTCCGCACACACGGTGAAGGGACTTATCACCTTTTTAACATGCACTTGCATATATTAAAACCGTTATCTCTGGACATGGAGTGACCGGGGGTGACCCTCTATTTATTTAGCCACTCGGTAAGGGAAAACTGTTCTAATAAATACGTGGCAGAGGGTCTGCTCGAGTGTACTCCAGTCAACTATATGCTTATAGAGAGCTTTAATTGGATAATTGAAATTGAATGTGATACTTGGAAGATTGCTGGTGATACTGTGAATGTTTATTCGTTAGGTGTTATTGGAATTACGTGGAATATAGACACACGTGATTAAATAATCCATTATAAGCTCTTGACTCGCATGATGAAATATATTGCTGATTTTGAGTTAGTTGCACTAGAATATAGTCTTACCGTTGTATATGATCATGGCATCATGTGTATGTCTTGGGGAGGTTGTTTACATGAGTCTATGTTTATGATGATGATGATGGTTTGGGTATTGGGAGGACTTCCCCATTGCACTCCGGCGGTCAAGACCCCCATAGGAGATGCTGGTTTCCCCGTTGCGTTCCGGCTGTTGAGGTGCCTGCTCCTTTGAGATTGGCTTCCCCGTTATGCTCCGGCAGTCGAAACCCCGTAGGGTATGCGGGTTTCCCCGTTGCATTCGGTTGTTGTGGCGGTTGTGTATCATACGGTCTCTAGTTTATTTTGGTAAGGAGATCGGGGTTGTTGGAGGACAGTTGTTAGCTACGGAGATTATATCTCTGATTGGTCGGTGGGACTATTGGTTAATTGTGTAGTTGAGTACTCTCGTACGTAGACATTCATTCTATTATGATGTCCATTATTTTTCTATACATATGATATATATATATATATGTGTGTGTGTGTGTGTGTGTGTGTCGTTGATGTATGATATGGTTATTCCCTTTACTGGACTGGTTAGCTCACCTCCTGCTCTCCAGGACTTTTTGGAGGACCCGATGTGGACCACCGAGATGATGTCGCGGACTAGCCGGTAGATTATTGGTTGGTGGTGCAGTTGGATCTCATACATATGAGCACCCCTTTTATTATGATAGTTTTGCATTCATGCATATGATATCGACTTATATTGCTAACATGTGATATGTATTATCTCTTCATTGGGCTGTTTAGCTCACCCCTTACCTTTCAGGTACCCGGTTGCATAGGGACTAGGCAGGGCCCCTTGAGCAGGTGCCCGTAGAGGAGCAGTGGTTAAACATTTTATAATTACGTTGTTCTTAGATGAGAGACCTTATTTTATATGACCCCTCTTTGTATGTTGTTTGTTTCCGGGTGATGTATAATGGTGTTCGAATAGTCTATGATTGTTTCTTGTTATGTTGGTATGTTGAACCTTGTTGTAAGTTTTGGAACAGGAGGTAGTTGCCCCATTTAAAAAAAAAAATTATCTGTTACATATTCCTTTGCGATGTTTTGAGATATTTCGGAGATAACGTGCCCGTAGCGGGACGAGACGTTACAGTTGGTATTAGAGCACGGTTCAACTCTCGGACTGTGCATGGGACAGAGTTGGATGTGATGATAACTATAGATTAGGTTCACCCCTCTGTGTGATAGGGTAGATTGAATCGGTTTATGGGGTAGTTACGTAGGCACCCCAAGTTTGTGTGGTGTGCTTGGTGCGTTATCTTTCAGTTAGCATACTTTAGACGTGACTTGTAGCGAATTCTCGCTCTGTAAGACTCTCCAGTATTTGATTCGTGAGTGAGTCAATGGTGAGATAGATCACTCTTTTGGGTGGGTGGAGCACCGTGGCGTGGTCACAGGAGTTGTGGGATACAGATCTCTAGGTTTGGAGTCATGTTGATCTTACTCCCTAGGGTAATTAGAGGCGTTCCTCGGTGGGACCCTGTAACAGCCCGCCCTTTTCGCTCTAATAATCAGAGTTTTTTTTTTTTTTTATAATAATAATCAAGTGATCGGGGTGAAGTGTCACGACGCGAGTTAAGTTCGGACTTCTAAAGTCCGACCTTTAACTGGCCAAGCCCATGTGCGTATGGATTAAGTCTATAAGAATCGATCCACACATGGTACAATAAACTTACGGAATATACTTAGTCTTAATCTAATTGAGGTTATAATAAATCCTAAGACTAATCCATTTTATAACTTAAGATAGCAAAGTACATGATCATATTCTCCAATATTACTAAATAACCTTAGTCTACCATTCATTCCAAACCATCCAAATAAATCAAACCATAGTAACTAGTTAACTACATTATTATTACATGCCGACATCAACTAATTACCAAATTACATTGTCCATATAAAAGTCCATAAGTCAATCCATTAAAAATCCACTCAAAGCCCAAGCTTCTAGGCTTGGTTTCCTTCAAGATCCTCGTTCTTTTCCTTTCCTGCATCATCCACTAAGGATAGAGATAGGGCGTTAGATCAACGCGCCCAATAGGTCTCCGATTAGGGCTACCACAAGGTTAGTAACAAAACAAGCAAGTAATAGAATATTACATGTTCATCAAAATCACATAAAACAATGCTATGTATGAAATGCACATGTAATGAGTCCCACCCATCACAAACATACATAGCTTCCTCTTGACGGGATTCTCGTCGTCAAGGTACCCCACAGTGGTCTTTCGGACGCCCCGACGGAGTGTAGCCTCCGGATTCCTCTTGATGGGATTCTCATCATCAAGGTACCCCACAGTGGTCTTTCGGACGCCCCGACGGAGTGTGGCCTCCGGTTACAACACCATCATCCCATGCCATGCATGAGATGTCTATGCAAACATGCCATTTGTAAACATAACTTTACAATCCAACAATTATCAAAATTAACATAAAACAGCAAATATCATATGTGGTTACAAAAAGGTAGGAAACCTACACAATGTTACTTAATTTGAACCTTCTTTTGAATCGTCACCCGTTCACAATTCGTACACCGTTCAAGCAATCCCAATACCTTATTTACATAATAGCAAATTAAACATTCATCCACTTAATTTCCAGCAAGGCTTAAGTTCCAAGAACCACTTTGTGGGGTTCGGCCATACCTCATGGCCGAACCTCACCCATTTAAACTTTGGTCTCTCTTTTATTTAATTTAATTAAACCAAACTTCCAAATGAACCTTGGTAGGGTTCGGCCATACATTATGGCTGAACCTTACCACTTTGGTTCTGGCCCATTTATCCAATCACATGATCATTTTATCTTTGATCATTTCATCTTTGAACTTTTCATCCTTATTTACAATAATGCCACCATACTACCCTTTGCTTAATTTTCCTTAAAAACCAAAGTCCAACACCAAACCACCTTAGTGGGGTTCGGCCATACACATGGCCGAACCTCACCACTTAACTTTTGATCCTTTAAATCTTTCATTAATCCAACTCCAATTATAAACTAGCACTAAGTCCACCAAATGACCCTTTAGTGGGGTTCGGCCATACTACATGGCCGAACCTTACCAAACTGATTTGTCCATCTTTCCATCATCTTTGATGGCTGATTAATTTCTTATATAAACATATATAATTCTTAAATCAAAGCATATAATTATTACATAATTTCCATCATAACTTTACTCTAACTAAACCATAAAAACAGTCCATGGGGTTCGGCCATACATATGGCCGAACCCTATGGTTCTCTTAACACAATACTTCCATCAATTATATACATATGAGACTCCACACTTTAACTATGAAAACCACATCATTCAGCCATCCCATAACTGGTCTAAAACAGCAAGCTTATCTCCATTTAAAATCCTTTAAAACCTTCATTTCATAATATGGATTTTGTCCTTCAAACACCATAAAAATCACCAAGTTTTCTCATGGGGTTCGGCCATCCAAAGGGGCCGAACCCTATGATCCATATTTTGTTATTTAAGACAGCATAATACCTAATCTAAACCATTGATGGATCTGGCCACACAATGGCCGGATCACATTCCCTTAACCAACTTATTTACAAAGGTTCAAAGTGCACTTACCACACCGCGACTCCTTCGGTTCTTTGACTCCTTTTAGATCCTTAGCCTTCCCTCTACCTTCTTGTTCTCCTAACTAAGATTAACCCTGCTGCAACCTCCTTGGAATACTTCAGCCAGGTGACAAGGATTTGGGAGAGAGAGAGATAGATATTTGATCTTAAACCTTGGTGCCAAACTCTTTTGCTGATTTTTGTCTTGATGAGAGGGTCACCCAAGGACTGATTGAAATGAGCAACCAGCTGTTGTTCTTGATCTTGGAATGTAGAAGACGGCAAAGAGAGAATGAGATAGAGAGAGTGAAATGAGAACTCTTTGTTTAATCAAAACCAGCCCAAGGTTAACCTCACATGTAACTCCCATATTAACCCAAGTCCTTTATGCTTACTTGGGAGTTTCATCTATGAAATGAAACTCCCCAACCCTCCAACGTCTCCCATGCAAGGTCTTGAGTAACCTCCTCAAATCCCATTCATTTCCCATCTAGAAGTTTCATCCAAAAATGTGAAACACCCATGAGCCCAAACGGTGTCTCATGGTTTTGGTTTGTGTAGCAGCCACCACTCCAATGTGTAACTTAACATATTTGAA
The DNA here is from genome assembly GCA_022113865.1 of Chimonanthus praecox. Taxonomy (NCBI): domain Eukaryota; kingdom Viridiplantae; phylum Streptophyta; class Magnoliopsida; order Laurales; family Calycanthaceae; genus Chimonanthus; species Chimonanthus praecox. Next base: position 49,047,648 of record CM039089.1, on the reverse strand, counting down.
TTTGAAATATTAAAATCTATTAATGAACTCCATAAAACAGCAAGCTCCATTCATCTCCATTTTTGGAGTTTCATGCATAAGCCATAATTCCCATGTTTCCAACGTTGTGGCCATTGTTTAGCCTAAGTTAACCACCACCTCTACAAAATGTAACTCCATAAAAACGGCACCTTCCATTTATTTCCTATCTTGGAGTTTCATGGGATGCCCACCCATGCATCCAACGTGTGGACCATCTTATTTGAATATGAAAACCAGCCCTTCAACTTCATCCTCCACTCATTTATAATTTAAAACAACTCACTTACTCATAACTTATTTCAAATCAACTCACTCACTTATAATTTATTTCCAAATCAGCTCACTTATTTAACTCAACCATATGATTTTATTTCAAAATCCAAACAGCCCCAATTTAATCAATCTTGGACTTACTTAGTGGTCAACAAAGTCAAACCCGACCCATTGGGTCCAAATTAGCCATTTTGACCCATTTCACAAACTTTGACCCAATTAAATAGAACTTAACCCATTTGATTCACTTGGACCAACTCAACCTTCCAACTCCCCTTTAATTCTCATGCATAAAATAATTCTCTTGCAATCCAACGTGTTTTACATCTTACATTTAAAACATAACCCCTTCATTTGGAGTTTCATGCAAAACATAACACTCCCATACACTTCCAACGTGTATATGGATTTAAACTTTGAACTACAACTCCCCACCACATGTAACTCCCAAAACCTCCACCAACATTTAACACTTAAGTAGGAGTTACATGCATAAGATAACTTCCCCATGCAGCCCACGTTTTTCTTTGTTTTACACTTGAAATCAATCCATTCCACTCTCATTCACACACATCACTTACTTAAAATTAATTTAACTTCCTCAACTCAACCCATTCATTTAATTCAACTCAATAATAAATTCAACTCCACCTTTTAAACTCAACTCATCCATTTAATTTGAGTTAACTAAATACTTGTTGACACTCCCATTTACTTCAGCCTAAACCAATTAATCTTAAGCTCACCCAATGGTCAATTATGTTCACAACGACCCATTGGGTCACATTTGGGTCATTTGACCCATTTAACCTCTTTGACCCAAATAAATGTACCATACCCATTTAATTTAGTTTAATCCACATAACATGTACATTGGGTCTAGATTGAACAATGAACCCCACAATTTACTCATCTAAGGTTATATCCTTTTAATTCACCATTTCAATGGCAATTTTCGTAAATATTGCTATATTGAAAATTGAGGATATTATAGACCCACACTAGGAAGCTCGCATTTAGAGTACGAGGCCATTGTATGTGGGCCTCGCTTGTGACTATATAGTATGAAGATAGACTCATTGGAAATTTATGGGTGTCTACCAAGTAAGTCCAGCCGGCTAACACTGTAGATGGCCGATGGAATTCCATGAGGGGTAGATGGACTTGGTGTGTTTGAACTATTAGATAGACCCGTTTGGTGCTTTGGATTGCAGGGAGTGCCTGAGGGTGGAGCCAGTGATTGTATGTCTGGTTCTAGGACTCCCATAAGCCCAGTGTTATAGTTAAATGTGTTTATGGCTTTGTTAAGGGCTTGTTTAGGTCAGACTGGTGGGGTTGGCCGTTGAGACTCAGGTGGGACCGGCGTACGGTCCATTTCCAATGTATGAGTGAGTTGGAAGCTCGGTGCCTGAAACATGGCAAGTGAGCGTTTCTTAGTTCTTGATCGGCGTATTGAATGTTTCCAGTGTTTCACCTCCTTTTCTTTCCTGAGTTTTGCTAGTCGTGGACCAGATCTATGGATCTTGTGTTTTGACCTTTGGAGTTAGCATTGGATGTCAGTTTACGAGTTGTGCACATGTCAGAGTTCGACGTCATCTAGGGACGGATTGGTTGTTCTCCCATCAGGTTACCTTGGATTGTTACCGTAAGCGAGTGACACAGTTCCTCGTGGGGATGCTTTCGTCAAGTAGTTACAGCTCATAGTTTGGACGTGGAGGAGTTGTGCAGTTTGGTAACTAGCTTGGTTTGGAGGAGAGTTTGGGTTAGTGGATGTTGAATGCCCCATGTGGTCCGAGGGTTTCCAGATGTCCTTCCGGAGAAGCTCCTTGGATTGTCGTCACATCGTGAGGTGGGTTTTGTTGTGGATCTGCTCCCTTGATGCGGCGCCTGTTTCGATTACTTATTATCGGGTGGTGCCAGTAGGAGTATTGGAAACGAAGAGTTAGTTCGGGGAGTTGGAATCTCTTGGCTACGATTGACCCAGTGCTCTCCTTGGAGCGCACTGGCCTTGTTGACCAAGAAGGTGATGGCTTTATGAGTTGTGCTTTGATAACCAGCAGGGGTTTTGGAGTTGGAGAAACAGCTCAGGGAGTTAGAAATCCTTAGCTTCATTCCGCCTAGCATTTCATCTCGGGGTGCACCGGCGTTGTTTGCTAAGAAGAAAGATGGCTCCATGAGACTGTGCATTGACTATCGGCAGTTGAGCAGAGTTCTATGAAGAATAAGAATCCTTTGCCAAGGATTGATGGTTTGTTTGATCAATTGAGAAGATCTAAGTGCTTCTCCAAGATAGATCTTTGTTCAGATTACCATCAATGAGGGTGTGGGGGTAGGATTTAAAAAAAAAAAAAGATATTCAGACCGTGCCTGGACCGGTTGTAGTGGTCTTCATCGACGATATCTTGATATGTTCAGCATCAGGGGAGGATCATGAGCAGCATCTGAGAACCATACTTCATGTCTTGAGGGATCACAAGCTTTGTGCGAAGTGCAACAAGTGTGTATTTTGGTTACCAGAGGTTCAGTTTCTTGAGCACGTGATGTCAGCTGGCGGTGTGGCCGTGGATCCGGCTAAGGTTGAACTATTCTGAGTTGGGAGCAACCACAGAGGGTACTTAAAATTCACAGCTTTTGGGTGTTGCGGGGTACTATCGGCGGTTTGTCTAGGATTTCTCCACGATCGTCATACCCATGACAAGTTTGACCAACGGGAATGTGTTATTCGTTTGGGGACGAAGTTTGTGAGATAGTCTTCTGGAGGTTGAAGGACAGTCTGACTTCGCTTCATTGTGGATTATGCCAAGAAGAGGCCACTACTATGCGGGTTCCTACGATGCTTCAGGTAATAGCTTGAGCTGTGTTCTGATGTAGGATGGAGAGGGATAATTTATGGTTTGAGACATTTTAAGACCTAAAGAGCAGGAATATCCTAATTATGACTTGGAGTTAATGACTGTGGTGTTGCACTCAAGAAGGAGCTGAACATGAGACAGAGATGGAGGATGGAGTACCTTGGTGACTATGACTTTGTGTTGTCTTACCACTTCGGTAAGACGAACGTAGTTATAGACGCCTTAAATCGCATGGCGAGAGGAGCTTTTTCCAGTCTGGTCGGAGATTTGAGCATCTAGATTTTTTTTTGCAACACAGTTGTCCGGCCAGAGTTTTATCATATAGTTTCGAGAGTTCAGTAGATACATGAGAGGTGCTTCGTATTGAGGAGTGTTGCGCTCAGTGACAGTTGAGCCCTTGGATGGATAGTGAGACAAGATAGTGGTTTGACCTTTCAGGGTAGGCTCTTCGTACCCATGGAAGGGCAGTGCCGTAAGGAGGTATTACGGCACTCCATCACTCTAGTTTTGTTGTGTGTCCAGGACGTGCAAGGATGTGTCTTGAATTGCTTCAGCGGTTCTAGTGGAGGTGCATGAAGAGGTCAGTGGCTGAGTCTATGAACCATTTTTGACTTGCCATCAGGTCAAGATAAAGCACTTAGGAACCGGTGATAGATTGCAGTCTTTTCGATCTCCAAGTGGAAGTAGGGTCATTTTGTTATGGATTTCGTGACTGAATTGCCAAGGTCACCTCGAAGACATGATGCAATATGGATCATAGTGGATTAATTGACTAAGTCGGCCAGTTTGTTGGCAGAAAAATGACAGATTCTCTTGAGACTTTGAGTCAGCTATTTTTTTGGCAGAGATTGTCAGACTGTATGGTGTACTTATTTCGATTATTTCAGATCAGGACCGAAACTTGTTTCTCAGATCCGACGAAGCTTACAGAAAGAGTTGGACAGTGTTCCATCCATAGGTAGGCAGCCAGTAGGAGTGGACCATTCAGATCTTAGAGGATATACTCCGAGTTTGTGTTCTTGATCGTGGCAGTAGTTTGGAGAGTTGGTTACACTTGGTTGAGTTTGTCTACAACAACAGATACTAGCCTAGTATCAAGATGGCTCCATATGGGCCTTGTAAGTCAGACCATGCAAATCACCCTTTTGTGGGCCGAGATCAGTGATACAGTGATGTCAGAACTAGACATGGTCAATGAGACTACTGAGCAGGTGAGTTTGATCAGACAAATTTGTTGGTTGCCCATAGAAGACAGAAGTGTTATGTTGACCGTCAGAGAAGTGCACTTGAGTTGTTGTTGGAGACCGTTTTCCTTCTGGTCTCGCCCTGTCAGGGGATTCAGAGGTTTGGGCATCGAGGGAGATTGTCACCTTGATATGTTGGTCCGTTTGAGGTACTAGAGAGAACTGGGGAAGCGGCTTATAGACTTGCATTCCCTCCGCGTCTCGCCCGAGTACACAACGTCTTTCATGTTTCAATGCTTCGGAAGTATCATCAGGATCCGTCACATGTGCCTAACTGGGAAGGCGTGTGACTCAACAAGGACGTCATTTATGAAGAAGGACCAGTGTGGATCGAGGATTCTAGAGAGCAAATGCTTCGTGGTAAGACTATCTATCTAGTTTTAGTGGTTTGGCAGTGCAAGGGGAGAGAGACTCCTATTTGGGAGAATGAGGCAACTTTGCGGAAGCAGTTCTCAGTTTTGTTTGAGATTAGAGGTATGAGTTTAGTTTGAAATTCGAGGATGAATTTCCTTAAAGGAGGGTAGTGTTGTAACGACCCGTTCAGAGTTTCCCGATTTTTTTTGGAGAGATTTCAGACCTCCGAGTTGTTTTCGGGACCGTAATAGCAGTGAGGAGAGTGTAGGCGCCGTGGTGGGCCCAGTTATCGAACCCCGAGTTTGAAAATTCAAAGGACATTTTAATAATTTCATAATTTTTATGTATATTGTCATGAAAAAAAAAGTCGTTGAAAAATCACACTCTTTCCCGATCGACGTTTGTTATTCCAGATTTTCTCAAGTTATCGAATTCTTTGAATTTTACTTTCTTTTGAAAAGAAATTATTTTCAAAACCTTAGTTTAAAACAAAAAAAAAAACCTTTTTTTCCCCCAAAAACCCTAACCCTTTAAAATGCCTAAATCCCTCACACGGCACTGTAGCCGCAATTGCAACAGTACCCATGCCTTCTTTTTCTCTCCCAACAACTCTCCCTCTTTTTCTCTATTTTCAGGTATTTTCTCTCTTTCTCTTTGCATCATCTACTCCTCCTCTCGCTGTTCTTCTTCCCTCTCGGTTCCTTCAACCGTCGCCTCCCACCGGCGTTTTTCCATCCCTCTTCTTCCTGCTCGATACCCCTTTTCTTCTCTCTCTCTCTCTCTCTCTCTCTCTCTCTTTTCCCTCTTATTCTCCGCTTTCTCCCTTGATTTTCCACCGTTTTCTCCGATTTTCGCCGTTTTCCTCAGTTTTTTCTGATTTTCTCTGATTTCCGCCGTCTTCCACGATTTTTCGGGTTTTCCCTGATTTCCCATTTTCCCCCCTTTTCCAACTCAGTGAGCAACTGAGTTGGCTCATCTCCGAGTGGACTCAACTCAAGCCACTGAGTTAACCCGACCCAAGCCCAGTCTGGCCTAGCCAGGCTCAGGCCTGATCCGACCCAATCCAGGCCCAGTGGACTGGTTCGGGTCTGGCCCAGCTCGATCTGGCCCAGCCCTCTTTTGGCATGCCCGGACCTTCGGCCCGGCCCATCTTCATGGCCCGCTTTCAAGCCCAGCCCAGTTTGGCCGTTTTGGGCCTGGCCCAGTTTTAGGCCCGTTTTCTCTCCGGTCTCTTTTGAACTTGTTTTGTCTTAATTACTCATCCTTTCCCCCTTGTTTCAGCAGATTGAGCTACCTTCAACCCTTCAAGCTGCTTTTCGCCTTGGACTTTCGACTCCGCACACACGGTGAGGGGACTTATCACTGTTTTAGCATGCACTTGCATATATTAAAACCGTTATCTCTGGACATGGAGTGACCGGGGGTGACCCTCTATTTATTTAGCCACTCAGAAAGGGAAAACTATTCTAATAAATACGTGGCAGAGGGTCTGCTCGAGTGTACTCCAGTCAACTATATGCTTATAGATAGCTTTAATTGGATAATTGGAATTGAATGTGATACTTGGAAGATTGCTGGTGATACTGTGAATGTTTATTCGTTAGGTGTTATTGGAATTGCGTGGAATATAGACACGCGTGATTAAATAATCCATTATAAGCTCTTGACTCGCATGATGAAATATATTGCTGATTTTGAGTTAGTTGCATTAGAATATGGTCTTATCGTTGTTTATGATCATGGCATCATGTGTATGTCTTGGGGAGGTTTTTTACATGAGTATATGTTTATGATGATGATGATGGTTTGGGTATTGGGAGGACTTCCCCATTGCACTCCGGCAATCGAGACCCCCATAGGAGATGCGGGTTTCCCCGTTGCGTTCCGGCTGTTGAGGTGCCTGCCCCTTTGAGATTGGCTTCCCCTTTATGCTCTGGCGGTCGAAACCCCGTAGGGTATGCGGGTTTCCCCGTTGCATTCCGACTGTTGTGGCGGTTGTGTATCATACGGTCTCGAGTTTATTTTGGTAAGGAGATCGAGGTTGTTGGAGGACAGTTGTTAGTTATAGAGATTATATCTTTGATTGGTCGGTGGGGCTATTGGTTAATTGTGTAGTTGAGTACTCTCGTACGTAGACATTCATTCTATTATGATGTCCATTATTTTTCTACACATATGATATATATATATATATATATATATATATGTCGTTGATGTGTGATATGGTTATTCCCTTTACTGGACTGGTTAGCTCACCTCTTGCTCTCCAGGAGTTTGTTGGAGGACCCGATGTGGGCCACCGAGATGATGTCGCGGACTAGCCGGTAGATTATTGGTTGGTGGTGCAGTTGGATCTCATACATATGAGCACCCCTTTTATTACGATAGTTTTGCATTCATGCATATGATATCTACTTATATTGTTGACATGTGATATGTATTATCTCTTCATTGGGCTGGTTAGCTCACCCCTTACCTTTCAGGTACCCGGTTGCATAGGGACTGGGCAGGGCCCCTTGAGCAGGCGCCCGTAGAGGAGTAGTGGTTAGACATTTTATAATTACGTTGTTCTTAGATGAGAGACCTTATTTTATATGACCCTCTTTGTATGTTGTTTGTTTCCGGGTGATGTATAATGGTGTTCGAATATTCTATGATTGTTTCTTGTTATGTTGGTATGTTGAACTTTGTTGCAAGTTTTTGAGCGGGAGATAGTTGCCCCATTTTTAAAAAAAAAAATTATCTGTTACCTATTCCTTTGCGATGTTTTGAGATATTTCGGAGATAACGTGCCCGTAGCGGGACGGGACGTTACACATGTATTTTGAATGCTAAGTTTTTTTTTTAAGAAAAAAGCTTGATAAATGACCTAAAAGTTTCATGTATTGGTACCCACAGCCTTTTGTACATGGTCTTTTCTATTAAGGCAAATTAATGAGGCAACAAAATATGATCCTTAACTATTTAAATGAAAGTGGTTCAAAGGGATTTAACAAACATCTATTGTTTTTAATTGCTTAGAAGCATCCCATTTCAACATATAATTTAGATCAATTGGAAATAGTGAATAATCATTATGTTTGTATTATTAGAAATTACAACTTAGTGATATGCGAATTATGTTCTTGACATATATATACGAACGAAGAACCGAGAGGAACCCTGACACCATTCATGTTATCCCGTGATTCATCCCTCTTCACTAATCATCTTTGATCAAATAGGTTTTTCTACTCTTATTGATGTACCATGGTGAATATGTATTTCTAGTTTGGATTTCAATGTTTTGAGATTTGTTATATGTGTGTTTTAAACATGGAGTTTGATGTATATGTAATATTTTATTATGAAATGCAAATGGATTTAATATTAGCGATGGAGTTCTCATGCATATGAATCATGCATTCATGAGGGATGGGAATGCATGAGCATTACGGATATGGATCCTTATGAAAGGAATTATACAAAATAGACTTTTGGCCCCGTCCATGTGACAAGATATGGCATTAAGATGGGCTGAATGCTCCTGGGTGTGAGACTCGACACCTGCGCAGGATTGTATGGGCGATAGCACTCCCCCAGTAGTCCCGATAGAAATGTTAAGTATTGGGAAGTAGCTCACATCCGGATGCCACGGGAAAGCTACGGACATAAGAGTCCAGTGATAAAACTGTTGAATTGGGAAAGACAGACTTTCCAATGCATGGGGCATGAAAGAGATTGCATAAACTTCATGGCACCCATGGCATGTCATTCATGATTATTTTATATACTAAGTTGGAAAGTATGATTTGATATTTGGTTATAAGATGTATTATGATTTCGAGATGTTTATTACTTGGTATTTACACATGACTTCGATTTTGATTTGAAATTTCAAATGGGGATGGGAGATGTTTTTATGAAATGTGAATTACAATGTAATAAACACCTATCTTATATTACGATTTTGTATATGTCACACATTGGTACCCACAGCGATGGGAATTCCTACTGGGCTTTGACTAAGCCCACAAATCTCTTCTCTTTTAGAAATTAATACAGGAAAGGAGAAATGTGACGAGGCATGACCAAGTACTAGCCAGGCGTAGACGATGATGGAGGCAAGAAGAAGGATTTTGTAGAGTCTTGCACTTTATTATTTTTAGAGATATAAGATGACATTACTTCCTTAGATACATTGTTGATGTAGGAGTTAAGTGACAGAGAATATTAATATGATGTTATTAGACCTTATATTTGAGATTTAATTTCATAGGATGATATTGTTTTGCTTTGAATTAAAGATGGTTGAATCTCATTATATTGAATATATGTAAAAAAAAAAATCCACAGATAGTAAGTAAGTGTGTTGCCAATTATACATGAGCTCTGTCCATGTGCACACACTATTTGGGCCAGTCGAGGGTCGAATCTTCAGATTCAGGCTTGACTCGCGTCGTGGTGTTCTCCCCTCTCTTCCTGTTGTTAATTATTATTAAATAAACACTCTGATAAATAAGGAGAGATGGAGGGGCTCAACAAGTTACACGACAAGCTAGGATGAGTCTCTAGATCCTGGTGTAGCCTTAATCTCTACGCTCCAGTGACGTTCCACATACACCGGTTACATGCATGCACATTTAATCTTTGACATGTTATTGACAATATACAACAGATCATAATCAGACATGTAAATTATCATCTATCACATAGCATGTTATCACTCCATCATGTTATCAATCAATCACATCTAAACAGTAAAACATGTATATTCTAAACATTGTCACATCCAATCATCACGACTATACCATTACCGGACATGGGTATACGGAGTGGTCCCCTTGCCACATAATCATCAGAATGGTTCCCTTGCCGAGTGCTTAAATAAGTATATGGGGTCCCATTCCGCGTACCCTGTGTTATTCATATATTTAAATATAGATATATGCATAAATGTGTATGATAACAGTGTGATGGTTCCCTGACTCGATTAGGGCCGAGAAGCTTGCTGATTTCCGGCTCGAGTAGCAGCTGGAGAAGGTGAGGGAATGAGAAAAAAAAGATGGCGAGGCAAGGAAGAGAAAAGGTCAGAGAATGGAGGACGAGGGCACTGAGAGATGAGAGGGATAAGGGAAGAGAAATGAGGAAGAGAGGAAGGAGCGATCTGAGAGAGGCAGCAGTAGCAGATGCGGCGCACTGTAGTTGTGTGCTAGAGTGCGGCACAGAAAGAGGGATTTAAAGGGGTGGGTTTGGGGTTTCTCTAGGGTTTAGGGATCTTGAGGGGTTTCTTTCATACTTTCATCTTTTTTTTTTAAAGCACATAAAAATCAAAATCTTTCAAAGACAACATTTTAAAACTCGAAGAAGGATCAGATATCAAACATTGAGTGAGAAAATGTGATTTTCAATTATTTTAGCATAACAAAGTATTAAATTATTCAAATTACTAAAATGCCCTTCGAGTCTCTAAACTCGAGATTAGGCGAAACAAACCTACCACGGGACTCACACTCTCCCCACTGCTACTAAAACCCTAAAATCTCAAAAAATCGGGTCAGGTCGTTATAATCTACCCCCTTTAAGTAATTTTGTCCTCGAAATTACACTAAAAGTCATATCTTGATCCTCAAAGAAACCAAGATATCTCTTCCGCATCGACGATTCTAGCTCCCAAGTGGTTGTTTCTCTTCCTTCATTCTTCCATATCACTAGAACCTTAGGAATAGTCTTGCCACGGAGCAGCTGCTTTATCATGTCCTTGATCTACACGGGGCCTTCGTCGAAATCTACATCCTGACTAAGGTCCATGTCCTCCCAATTAAGCACGTGAGACGGATCCGGCTGATACTTCCGAAGCATGGAAACGGGGAAAACGTTGTGCAATCTAGTGAGTTGCTGCAGAAGGGCAATCTTGTAAGCCACTTCCCTAACTCTCTCCAAAACTTCAAAGGGGCCAATAAACCGCGGTGACAACTTTCCTTTCCGCTCGAACCTCTGAACTCCAGGACGGAGCAAAACTCTGAAGAAAACATGATCACCCACGGCGAACTCCAACATAGAAGTGATCTGCACTGTTGACCATACAACGCCTCATATGGTGTCATCTGAATGCTAGACTGATAGTTGTTGTAGACAAACTCAACCAAAAATAAGTGATCCTCCCAACTACCCACATGTTCCAAAGCACAGGCATAGAGCATATCCTCTAAGATCTAGATGGTCCGCTCCGTCTAGCCATCTGTATGTGGATGAAAAGATGTGCTGAAGCATAACTGAGTACCCAGCTCTCTCTGTAAGCTCTACCAAAACTGTGAGACAAACCTCCGGTCTCGATCTGAAACAATCAACACTGCACTCCATGCAATCTAACCACCTGCTCCATATACAGCCGACTCAGTTTTTCCAAGGAATCAGTCGTCTTCATGCCAATAAATCGGGCCGACTTGGTCACTCATGCCCCTTGGGCGATCTCGATAGTCCAGTCACAAAATCCATGGTGATGTGCTCCCACTTCCATTCAGATACCTTAAGTGGCTTCTCTATACGAGCTGGTCTCCGGTGCTCAAACTTGACCTGCTGACATGTCAAACATCGGGCCACAAACTTAACTACTTCTCTCTTCATGTCGACCCAATAATACTGATGACTCAGATCATGGTACATCTTGGCACATCCAGGGTGTACCGTAAATCTCATATGATGGAAGTGTAGTAAAACCTCCACGCGACACTGCTCAAGCACATACAACACCCATCGAATGTCGCTGCACCATCTGCTCTAACTATACAACCATGCGGTCCGTCCCCAGCAGCCACTCGATCTCGATACCCCGTCGAATCTGAATCAGTTTGCTGGGCTCTCAAAATGAAATCATCCAACTCTGGTCGTACCACCATACTGCACAAGGTTGCTGCTCTGGCCTCACCAATCAAACTAGCTAGTACTCCTTGAGACTTTCGACTCAAGAAGTCTGCAACTACGTTCGCCTTGCCGAAGTGATAAGAAAGCTCGAAATCATAGTCTCCTAGGTACTTCATCCACCGAAGGTGTCCAATAATACTGACGGCTCAGATCATGGTACATCTTGGCACATCCAGGGTGTACCGCAAATCTCGTATGATGGAAGTGTAGTAAAACTCCTTGCGACACTGCTCAGGCACATACAATCGGCCATCGAAAGTCACTGCACCATCTGCTCTAACTGTACAACCATGTTGTTCGTCCCCAGCAGCAACTCGATCTCGATACCCCGTCGAATCTGAATCAGTCAGCTGGGCTCTCAAAACTAAATCATCAAACTCTGGTCGTACCACCATACTGAAGAAGGCTGCTGCTCTGGCCTCACCAATTAGACTAGCTAGTACTCCTTGAGACTTCCAGCTCACGGAGTCCACAACTATGTTCGCCTTGCCGGAGTGAGAAGAAAGCTCGAAATCATAATCTCTCAGGTGCTCCATCCACCGACGTTGCCTCATGTTCAACTCTTTCTGCGTGAACAGAACTTGAGGCTGTGGTGGTCCGAGAATACTTCGAACTTCTCTCCATAGAAATAATGTCTCCATATATTAACTGCAAAAGCCACTACTCCCAACTCCAGGTCATGAGTGGGATAGTTCTATTCATGAGTCTTGAGTTGTCGAGAACCATATGCCACAACACGACCATCCTACATCAAGACGCAGCCAAACCATCTGCATAAGCATCACAGAAGACTCCATAGGCTAATCCTCTCTCAAGTACAACCAACACTGGGGCAGTCGTCAGTCTCTTCTTTAGCTCCAAGAAAGCTTACTCACAAGCCTCGGTCCACTCATAAGGATGGTCCTTATGAATCAGTCTCACCATAGGGGCAGTTATCTTAAAAAGTTCTTATGCGAACCGCCGGTAGTAGCTCGCCAGACCCAGGAAACTACGGATCTCGGTCACACTAGGCAGTCTCGTCCAACTCATCACGGCCTCCACCTTGGCCGAATCAACAGCCACCCCTTCCATTGATACCACATGTCCAACAAACTATACCTCTGGCAACCAAAATTCACACTTCTTGTACTTTACAAACAACTTATTATCCCTCAAAATTTGTAGCACGATCCTCAAGTGCTGCTCATGATCCTCCTCTAATGCTGAGTACACAAGGATATCATTGATAAATACCTCCACGAACCGATTCAGATAAGGCCTGAAGATCCGGTTCATGAGATCCATAAAAATGCTTGGGGAATTGGTCACTCCAAAAGGCATCACAACAAACGCAAAGTGCCCATACCGCATGTGGAATGCTGTTTTCTCTATGTCACAATCCTTGCACCTTACCTGATGATAACCTGATCGGAGATCAATTTCGAGAAACATCTAGATCCTCTCAATTGATCAAACAAATCATCAATCCTAGGCAGTGGATACTTGTTCTTTATAGTCACACGATTCAGCTGCCGATAATCTATACACAACCTCATACTCCCATCCTTTTTCTTAGCAAACAAAGCCAAAGCGCCCCATGGCAATGTACTGGGACGGATAAAACCAACCGACTGCAACTTTGTCAGTTACTTCCCTAACTCCAACATCTCATCTAGTACCATCCGATAGGGAGTGATAGAGATAGGAACGGTACTGGGGAGCAGGTCTATAACGAATTCCACCTCCCTTCGTGGCGGCAATTCAGTGAGCTTCACTAGGAAGACATCCGGGAACTCACACACCACGCGGGGCATCTCAGCACCTGCTGGCTCCGAACCCTCCCAACTCAAACTAGCCACAAGTCCACCCAACTCATCTACATTCGGACTAACAGCAGTGCTCAACCTCTCAATAAAAGTCATGCCTGAAGCTGTACTACCTGAAACCCTCCTACGATAGTAATCAATGACGACGCGGTGGGAGTACAACTCCCGAGTATAAAATCAAACTTCGACATATCCATGATCCGCAGATCAAACTTAAGGTGCAAACCATCAATGGATAAAACACAACCGCAACAAATCTGATCTACAACTACCTCACTACCCAAAGGAGATCTGATTTGTAAAGGTGTCTTAGTCCTCTCTACTCTCAAACTAGAACTAGGTGCAAAATCCAAAGCGACATAAGAGTGCGAGGCACCCGAATCAAATAAAACATGAGCCAAAGAACCATGAAGAACCAACATACCCTGCATAACTGTTGGTGGCAGAAGCTCCTCAGGCTGTTGCATTAGGGCATACATCCTGCCCGGAGCTGACTGGTTGGGCCTACCTCGGCCCCTGCCTCTCTACGGAGGCGTTGCTCTTTGCACCGGAGGTCGAACAGATGACATCTGACCTTAATTGGCCGCGGGAACCATCGCTAGAGTGGACGCCACTACAGTGCCTCGGTCGCCCCTCTGAGGACAGTTCCGCGAAATGAGCCCGGCATCACTACATATACGGCAATAGAAGGTCTCGGCCAGGTGTTGGGACTGAGGATAATCCCTCCGAATGTGACCAGATTGGCCACAACGGAAACACTTGCCAGGCTCGGGCTAACCACCCATCACCGGCACAAGCAAACCTGACTGTGGCTGCCCCAGAATAATCCTTCGAGTCTGATAAGGAGATGGTCTCCTTTTCTTCCTGTCATGGCCTTTGCTCAGCCTGAAAGTGCTCACCAAAGATAGTTGGTAAGCGATTCCACTGGCCCTCAATATGGCACTCTCCACTATCAATGCTCACTGCACCACCTCTTCATAGGTAGGGCACCTCAATGGCATGACCATGCACTGCAGAGTAGGGTTCTTTAAACTTGTGGACCTTGTCCTCTTCCTTCGCCACCAAATGTGGAGCATAGTGTGACAACTCCACAAAACGGACCTCATACTCCCGCACAGTACTGTTACCCTACTCCAGCTTAAGGAACTCGCTGGTTTTTTATTGCTTCACACTAATGGAAAGTACTTGGCTAAAAAGAGCTCCTTGAACTTGCCCAGTTGGCTCGTCCCTACTCTCGGAGGGGCTCCTCAAGCCACCAACTAGAAGCCTCTCCCTGAAGGTGGTGCATCGTTAGAGTGACTCTCAGGTTCCACAATACCCAATAAATCCAGCATGCGGTCCATCCCCCCCACCCATCTCTCAGCCTCCAAGGGGTTCGTACCCCCATAATATATAGATGGAAAATAACGCTTGAATTCTCCGAGCGCCACCATATGTTTAGTCTCAAACTGTCCAACTGCACGCGGGGGGTGACGGGTTGGTCGATGTATTGAGCTATCAGATCTTCCAGTCTTTTCATATTCCTCTCATATGTCTCGATCATCGTCTCGTATCGGGCGAACATCACCTCAGGGTCTCGAGGTCATTGAGCAGGACCCATAACTGGTATAGGGACCACCGGAGGCTACTCCACTGCTCCATCAGCTTGTGGAGTCTCCAATACCTCTGCAATCTCAGGCATCCCATACGGCTCTAGACAGCCTCCTCCATTGGAGAGGGTGTTTACCATATCCTATTCACAAACCAAGCATCAATCAGTCTTATAGCCAAATAGGAAAACCAAATCTGAACACATCTTAAGTGTCCGAAATAAAACCATCTTACGAACATACCACAACAAAGCTGGGGTGTCTAGTGTCCACCCCAAACCCGGTCTCGTCTACCCTACATCAAAGGGGATGAACCTAGTCTCTAATCATCAACAACTCTCAATCTAGCCCAAAAGTGTAGTCCGAGAATGGAACGCGCTTTGATACCAAATGTAACACCCCATCCCACTACGGGTGTGTTACTACCGATACCAATCAGAGATCCAACACATTTCAAACAGCAAGTACTTTTTTTAAAAAAAAAACCATCATCAATAATCACAAAGGAATAACTAAGTACCACCAGCTCAACCAACACAGCAGTGTAACAAGCAATTAGTACAGTTATCCATAACAATAAAGGACTTCCAAATTAAACAAACAGTGTTCTCTTTAAATAACAAAAAGAGGAAAGATAAACTAAGCAATTCACGATCATCATCGCCTAGGCCTAGTCTTCGCCCCTCTGGGTCCTGCATTCATCGAGCCACCTGAAAGGCAAGGAGTGAGTACTACATACCCAGTAAGAGAACACAAATTTATAGTCACACAACATATATCATTTATTACATATCTACCACCAAGAGGTATCAAAAGTCTACATGCATGGTCCCACATGACAAGCCCACGACCCACGGTGAGGACAGTCCAGCACATACTAGACACAACCCACAACTGCCTTATCCTTAAGGCCACCACCTCCTTAGAGATCTGCACACCCACCCTACAAGTCGGCACCATGAGTCGTGAAAAAACCACGGGAGTTGTCCTCCACCGTGCAAGTAACCACGAGAGGTTTCCTCCCCGTGCAAGCAACCACGGGGACTATCCTCCACCGTGCTAAAAACCACGGGAGTTGTCCTCCTTTGTGCGAACAACCACGAGAGCTATCCTCCACTGTGCTAATGTCCACGGGAGTTGTCCTCCACCATGCTAATGACCACAAGAGTTATCCTCCACCGTGCAAGTAACCACGGGAGTTGTCATCCACCGTGCAAACAACCACGGGAGCTATCCTCCACCATGCTAATAACCACGGGAGTTGTCTTCCACCATGCAAAAAACCACGGGAGCTATTCTCCACCGTGCTAATGACCATGGGAGTTGTCCTCCACCGTGTAAACAACCACGAGAGCTATCATCCACCGTGCTAATAACATCACGTACTTTGGTACCGTGACTGTAGAGGTGTCTGAGACTACCTTGGGTGAACCAATAGTCAAACCAATAACTCCCCAGAGGCCACCATAGCTGCCTCTCAACCTGTCCTTCTTGGGACTCCGGGGCACCATGCCCACCCAACAGGCCCACACCCCTCTCACAGGCATGTCCGAGGAACACAAAATAAACCTAGTTGTCTATTTACGCTAGAGGGTACACTCAGCCGTGATCAACCACCGAGTGGTCCAAGGCTCAACCGCATGTCCATTGCGTGGTCACGCATAATAACCCAACCCCAGTTACATGACAAGCTAGAGGGAGTCTCTATTTCCTGGCGTAGCCTTAATCTCTACGCCCCACCAGCGTTCCACATACACTAGTTAGATGCATGTACATTTAATCTTTGACATGTTATTTACAATATACAACAGATCATAATCACACTTGTACATTATCATCTATCACATATTAGCATGTTGTCACTCCATCATGTTATCAATCAATCACATCCAAACAGTTAAACATGTATATACTAAACATTGTCACATCCAATCATCACGATTATACCATTATCGGACATGGGTACACGTAGTGGTACCCTTGCCACATAATTATCAGAATGGTTCCCTTGCCGAGTGGCTTAATAAGTATAAGGTGTCCCATTCCACGTACCCCATGTTATTCATATATTTAAATATAGATATATGCAGAAATGCGTATGCTAATAGTATGATGGTTCCCTCACTCGATTGGGGCCGGGAAGCTAGTTGATTTCCGTCGGGGGCAACAACTGGAGAAGGAGAGGGAAGGAGAAAAAGAAGATGGCGAGGCGAGGCAGAGAGAAGGTCAGGCGCGAGCAGCAACTCAGGCGAGCAAGGGAGAGAGAGAAAGGAGGACAAAGGCACTGAGAGATGAGAGGGATGAGGGAAGAGAAGTGAGGAAGAGAAGAAGGAGGGATCCGAGAGAGGCAACAATAACAGATGCGGCGGCACTATAGTTGTGTGCTACAATGCGGCGAAAATGACGGATTTAAAGGGGTGGGTTTAGGGTTTCTCTAGGGTTTAGGGTTCTTGAGGGATTTCTTTCTTAATTTTCATCTTCTTCTTCTTCTTTTTAAAGCACACAAAAATCAATACCATCCAAAAACTACATTTTAAAACTCGAATAAGGATTAGATATCGAACATTAGGTGAGAAAATGAGTGATTTTCAATTATTTTGGCATGTCAAAGTTTAAATAATTCAAATTACTAAAACGCCCTTAGAGTCTCTGAACTCGGGATCAGGCAAAACAAGGCCTACCACGGGACCCACACTCTCTCCACTACTACTACGACCCTAAAATCCCGAAAAATCAGGTCGGGTCGTTACAGATACTATCCCCACTGGTCCTGTTGGGGGTCGGTTTGTGGAGCAATTTTGTAATTTTCGCATTACATATTTTTGTAGCCCTAATTAGGGTAGTATATAATGTCTCTTTGCATGAGAGAGATGAGTGTGAGCGAAAATTGTAACAAGCATGGCCGTCTCTTCTTTGTCTTTTTGCCTTTGATAATAGTGGATTTGGTTTGAACCCGTAGACTTACCGAAAGGGAACCCCGTAACTCCCTGTGTCTTTGTCTGTGTTTGGTCTCTGGTTCATTTTTTTTCGTTCATTGTTTTGTGCACTTGTATTCACAACAATTACATGCAGTTTAACCTAAATTACTAGTATCTCTATTTAACACACTTTTTTGAACAAGGAGAATCTTCGATGATACCCACACCAAATATGAAAATAGATAAACAAATCAATGCATTGACAATCCTAACCATCTAACCGAAAGACTTGCCTGTGTTGGGTGAGACAAATGTTATTATTTCTAAACAGCTGGTGGAAGACAAACTCTCCAGTCTCCCCTCATCCAGGTTGTACATTACTGGATAAGAAATTCAATTAGAACTTTAAGCCCTAGTCAATAGGACTCTGCCTAGAAGAATCTCCATCTAAACATTGAGATTTGTGTATGTGGCTAAGGAAATTAGTGTTACAAGAAAATTAGCCATGTTTTAAAGAATCTCATCAAGTTTCTCAAATCATCTTAAAAAATGATGCGTACTAATTAATTCCAAAGGAAAAAGGTAGACAAAATACCCACCTCTCCTCTTTTTCCAAATTCCTTAAAAACACTTGCTCAAAATAAAATTAGAAAAATACATGTATCAACAAATTTTTTTATAATATGAGCATCCCCACCACATATTAGAAGTGAGACTAATCCTACGAATATCCAAAACCACCTGCAAACTTCATGTACTTTTTAACGAGCATGTGTAAATCTCCCCATCCATACAAGATTTAAACCTGTTCCCCGGCTTGGCTGAGTCCCTGTTTGTCAATTCCATGACTCGGGAAGAAACACTTGCTAAAAGAAGCTTGAAGACTCAAGACGATCAAGGAAGATGAGCATGCTCCACCAAAGCTCAAAGCTCATCGTAATGGCAATCACAGAAAGGTATAATGGCCATTGATGACCTTAGGAGGAACCCACACTTGAGAAAAGACTTTCCCTAGGCTTAGAAAAATAAATGGTTAAAATCATATGAAGACTAGTGAGGTTGTTTGACAATGAATTGGAAGCGAACTTAGAAATATGAATTGAGTTCACTGTCAGCATGACCAATCTTATCTCACCGACCCCTCGGTGCAGTCAGGATCGACCCATCGTAGTTAAGGACTGGTAGGCCCGAATGACATAGGTTCGAGAACTTAGAACTGTCATTCTATAAATGCCTCTGACCGAGAGTCTCATATGCACCGAGCCCTCGGTGATAAACTTAAACGACCCCTCGTGGTCGCCGACTAGTCGGTAAAAGAATTATTAGTCCTGGGCTATGAACTAAAGCAGGCTCTCGAGAAAACAGACATCTCGTGATTCAAGACCGATCGACAGTAACAAGATCGACCCCTCGGTAAAGGGCGACAGGTCAGTCTGGGTTTGACTAGTTTTTGTCTTGAAACTCTGTCAACATGGAGTTTCCCCATATTGAGTCTCTCACATGGACCGACCCATGGGTGCCATAATTGTAGACCCATCGGCGACAATGACATGTCGGCCGGGAAGTAATAATGTCGTTGATGGTGCATTTAATGCGCAATGGTCGGGTGGTTGAACGGTAAAAAATATGAACGCCGACCCATCGGTGCCATCGACCTGTCGGTCCTGGACAGTTCAAATGACCGTTATGTCTTCTCTATAAATATGCGTATTGTATGATCAGTTGGACATCTTCCCTGAACTGAGAAAAATCATACACTCTGAGGAACGATCAGCTCTATTGTGCCTATACCAAAATCAAATACCCAATCTTGGTTTAAAGATTGTGAGAGAGAAATAAAGAAGAGAAGATACAACGTCTACTAGGACTTGATCCAATTATCTTACTCTTACTGAAACTGTGATTGTCATACGACGTCTACAAGAAAGAGCGTCATCACAACTTGAGTGAATCTTTTGAGAAGCAAACATCATCAACGAAAAAGAGCTTTAAGGCAAGTGTTTCTTGGTTTTAACTTTGCTTTTAAAACTTGTAACCCAGAAGTGGATTAAAGGGAGGTACCCAGGAACCACTATAAAAAAACTCTAGAGCATCGTCTCTAGCACAGTGGTGAGTGGAAGTCTCAGCCAATTGAGTGAGGTGGAATTCCTACCCTAATTGTGAGGGTGTAAGTCCCACATAATGAATTTGGGGAGAGCTCAAGGTTGGGCGAGTCATAACAGTGGATGTAGGTTGCTTAACCGAACCACTTTATATCTTGTGTCCTTTAGATTGTGGTGTTAGAGCTAACTTCTTGTATTGATTGGTTGATTTAACTTTCTAACACACTTACTTGATTGTTATATCAGCCACACTTGGAGTAATCAATCAAGTTAATTTTAAAAAGGATCAAAGAATTGAGATTGACCTCAATCCCCCCCCCCCCCCCCCCCCCCCCCCCTCTCTAGGGTCATTCGTGTTCTAGCACATTGGGATTTTCAGAACCCAAAACCTCCACATGAAAACAAGTGTATGTATCAACAATTATAACCACTTAAAAATCCTTTAGGACCCCATGGCAAATGGGCGAAAAGAAAGACAATGGAGATAAATTTCAAAAGCAGAGATATTGCATCTAAATGCACAATAAGGCTTGTTCCAAGTTTTTGAAACCAAAACTAGCATCATCTTTTCTTTTCTTTTTTTTGGCTCAAAAGGTGGAGCCCAATTGTGTGCCCACTTTCATTTACAATTTTTCTTTTTAGTTTTTTGTAACTTTAGTAGTTGTTGTGCAGTGTGTGAACAATGAAAATAGTAGAAGATTTTGTGTGTGTAAAAGGAAGTAACTAGTGGTGAGTGAAAACATGAGAGAAGAGAGAAAACATAGAGGAAAGAGTGTAAGAGACTGTGAAGAGAGAAGGGAGTCCTTGTAATTATTCTTTATAGTGGAATCTCGATTTCACGCTCCACGTAGGTGGTTTTGCCGAACCACGTATTTCTCGGTGTTCTTTTTCTTGTGTTTGATTGCTTGTTGTGATTTGTGATTGTGTTTGTATAGGCTGATTTTATAACAAGTGGTATTAGAGCCAGTCAGGCAACCTCGTGTGGACTCAATAGATCCCCCAGGGGAACAGGATGGGCGGTGTCGCTCTCTCTGCTAGAGGGCCTCGTTCGAAGGGGGATTGTTGGGACTGCTGTGAACGACTCCCACATTGAAAGTGTAGAGGGAGATCTAGGGGTTTATAAGCGACTTGGGTCACTCCACCTAACAAGCTAGTCTTTTAGGCTGGAAGCCCATGTCATAGCACCAGCTAATCTTGAAAATAGTTGAAGGGACAAGAAAAATAAGGAAAATAAAGAAATGTGGAGAGAGAAACATAAAAGAAGGGAGGAGCAATTGTTAAGTGTAAATGGGAAGGTACGAATCTTGTTATTCCAACAACATGAGGAAAAAAAGTTAGCATTTATTTTCGTTAGCAATTCAGGAGAGTTGTGATGCCTCTTTGCGCATGATGCACCAATCAAAAATCATTGGCTTGGAGTGTAGCTTTGAGCACTATTTTTTTTAAGTGAAGGAAATTGATAGATTTGCTGAGTTGAGAGTATTTATTTTCAAATTTTGAATATTATTTTTGAAAAGAGTAAATTTATGAAAAAATTGACTAAAAATAGAGGGGATTTTATGATTAAATGTGGTCATTTTGAAAATCTTATCTGAGAATTTTCACACTAATATCTAAAAATAGAAAATTTTGTAAAAAGTATATGAATTGAAGAAGGAATTGTTTGCTACGCCGTTTTGATAACCATCAATTATATCTTGAGATTTCTTCACTAAAATGTTGTGATTTATGTTGGTGTTGGCAAGCAAAAACAAAAAGAAAAGATTCATCAAAAATAGTTAAAACTAAAAGATACTTTACAATGGGATTTTCTAGCAAAATAAAAAACTACATTTTAGGAGTTGGATTCTCCCTAAAGTGTTTTGGAATTATGTCATAGGTAGTCTATGATGTAGGTCATTTTCTAAAAATATGTATTTCATACCATTGTTGAAAGGGAAGTGATTTTTGCACCGTGAGGTTACCTCACGTGCACTAGTTTTTTTATTGAAATTACAATTTTACCCAAATTCCCTTAAAGATTCATGACATTCCATTTTTTATCTCCTTGTTTTTCTTGTTTTCATGCTCTCTTTCCAAAACAGCAGATGGAGAGAGGATGAGAGAGAGGGAAAGCAATGGAGAGAGGCCGTCGACGGTGGAACCTGAGTGACGATGTGGCTGGAATCCAGAGGCATTGTCGGTGGGCGGATCTGAAGAGATTAAGACTTTTCAGAGTAGTGAATTTGATAAAATTGTTAGTCATTCAGATGTAGTTGGGGCCTGGATTTATGTCTTCTTTTCCATTTCTCATGAGATATATCTCTACGTTCTTCTAACTTGAATTGATGTAAAGGCTACCGCGTCCACGCATTTCTCCACCCCATATGAAAGACAGGCGATCTGTTCGAGTATCTTATGTTAAAATAGACTGATTAACTTTGTTGTTCATGGCATGCAAAATACACATATTACCCGCCAGTCTTTTATACATCACCATCATTACAGATTTTGTCTAATTTTTTCAGATTGGCTTTCCAACTCTACTTTCTGCATAATTCTTTTCAGAATCATACTCCCCATCAACCTATATTCCATTATATCCTGTTTTAATGTTGGGTGTACCTCCTCCTGAGGTGGGGCCCACAACATTAAATAAAAGCATGACCTTGGGCTTAGGCATGGGCCATGACATCATAGAATTTGTATTTCTCCCATGAGCATTTAATGCATTCGAGGCTTCTCCAAGAAGCTAAGGAGAAAGAAACAGTGCTTTCTCTTGGTCTTCCTCATTTTTCCTCTCTCAAGTGGTCTACACTCCCATACAAAGAAGCAGTAAGCTCTTTGTTGTCTACAGATGAGAGGTTTGGCTTCAACCTCTTGTTCTTCTTGTAATGCATCAAGGCTTTATGTATTGAGACATCATCTCCTTTTGGAGGTAAGTGCATCCATCATTTTCTTGGTGAAGAAAACCTGTAATCCAAGGGTAATATTGTTGTATTTTTTTGCTCTTGATGTGTTATCATCTAGTTGTGATCTAGAGAGAATCCTTGTAATACCATTTTCATATAGTGGAAGATCTTTTGGACAATGTCCCGTGGTTTTTACCTTTTTAGAAGGGTTTTCCACATTAAAAATTGTGGTGTCTTTGTGGATTATTGTTTTCTTTATTTTGTTGTGGATTATTGTTTCTTGTATCTCCATATAAGTATTTGGTGTGTGATTTGGGCTCAACAACTGATATCAGAGCCAAAGTTCTAATTATTTTTTGTGTAAATCATGGAGACGAGTGGCATACGGATGATAAATTTGAATGGCAACAATTGGATGACCTAGAAATAAAAAATGGAAGATCTACTATAATGTTGAGATTTATTTACACCCGTAGAAGGTGTTGAGTCTAAACCAGAAAAACCGTTGGGTTTATTCGGCAATGATTGGATGACAGTGTGTATCATCTTGTATCCATAGAAACCACGACACACTCACTTTGGAAAAAGCTAGAAGGGTTGTATCAAAGAAAAACTGCTGGAAACAAAGCGTTCTTGATTAGGAAGCTTGTAAATTTGAAATATAAAGAGAATAGCTCAATTGCAGAACACTTGAATGAGATGCAAAGTATTATTAAACAACTCGTTTCCATGAAGATGGTAATTGCTGATGAGCTGCAGGCCTTGTTACTATTGAGCTCTTTACCTGACATTTGGGAAACCTTTTTTTTTTATATAGATAAGTAGATTCAAAGGGGGGGGAAACTCCCAAAAGAAGAAAACATAAAAAGGAGGCAAAGAAGCCTCAAAGAGAAGAAACTACCCCAGAATTGGGCAAAAAATGAAATGTACATAACTCCCAACCGAAGTCAGGCAGTCCAAAAGAATTGCTCAAAGACTTCATCCTTGACAGCAATATCGGAAGACTGATCCCTGTAGAAACTAAGAACCAAATCAGTGCTAGTAGCATCAGCCATAGAAAGACGAATGTGACTTCGCTGAAGATGATGGGCAATTGAGGCAATGTGGGTACAAATTGCCCAACTAGCATTAGAATGAAATTTTAATCTGATTGAACAGGTCTTTGTTAAGGCATTGCAGGTGGCTGATTTGAGGCCCGTACGTATGAACAAAACAGAGAATTTGTTGACAAAAGATTAACAAGTTCTCTCTAGAAGCGGGAAGATTAAAGTTGCAGAAGTAACTACCCTTGTAACAGTTTGAGGGCCCCAAATAAAGAACAGCAACGCTGGTCCTGCTGTTATGAAAGATTTGCCCAAGCAATAATGTGCAATGAGTACCAGAAACAGCGTCTCTAGTGACAGGAAAAGCAGACAAAAGATGAAAAGGGGAGCTGTATGGAAGAAGGTCCAGTAACAGGAAGTTTATTGAATGAGGAACTGAGAAGAAAATCATCGGTTTATTCTCATTCGGAAGCACTAGTCAAAGAAAATAGGAGGAGAAATATAAGTAGAAAACCTCATAATCGTGAGAAGTCAAAAGGAATATCCAAATCAAGAAAGAGGATTACTTGCTACCACTGTGGTAAGCAAGGACATATGAGAAGAGAATGTCAGAAGCTTATTAAAAAAAAAGACTGTCACTGCCAGAACCCGAAACACGTGACTAAAGAGAAAGATAAACATTTTAACAAACCAAATCAACCAAGACAAGCATCATCGACCACTAAATAATTTTCAAACATCAAGTCGAGTTTCTCCACTTAGTTACATGACCATGGATTCGTGGAATACATTTAGCAATCCATATAAATAGAACATTTAAATCATGATTGACAAAATACAAAAAAGGGGACTACATATGTCAAGCTCCCTACCATCGCCCATAGGGTCCGGGAGACCCCGCCTACATCGTAAATCCTACATCTATGAGGGATTAGCACATACATAATAAAACCAAAATACAATATAGAGTGTTCAGTGGAAAGTAAAATCATGTCCACACATAACATACAACACATACACAATAGTTATTGCATTTTATATAGACACTTTCTGACCCCCTTCATTTCTTTAGCTGATTCCACCACAGGTGGAGGTGGGGACATCAACATATCACTCATGCAATCTAAGTGAAGTGATATGTTTCAGTAAAGGGCTAGCACACGCATAGTAACACCAACTTGCAATATTAATTATGCAACGTAAAGCAACATTCAAGGTAATACATAACCTTTAACCCACACACACAACTTCTATAACATGACATAGACATTTCTTAACCATCTCTAATTGCTTCCACCAATCCCACCACAAGTGGAGGAGGGGACCTTATCATGTCTCTCATGCAACCTGAGTCCAGCCACCTCAATCCGGGTCATGGCCCTCGTCTAGTCCTGTCGATAAACTCCGGGCGTGGACCCTAAGGTTCCAGTCCACCCCTATTTCAGATGCCCCCCGGGCATGGACCTCAAGGTTCCAGTCCACCCCTTCTAGGTATCCACCACTACTCCAACCTTCGTGGTGTAATCCGACCCCGACTATTGACTCACTGCACCTAGACCATCCCACAACTCCACTCCATGGTGACCTCATTTCCATTCTTATCTAGGGTGTGTATAATTACCATTCACCTACCAATGACTCAACTCACACACATCACTTCCATCTTCTTCATTCAACTCACATAAGAACTATCCACCAACATGATCTACATTCACAACTGACACAATAGATATAGTGTCAACTTAATTCCATGGGCATGCATAAATAAAATAACCAAATTCCATGATTTGCATAATGTAGAGTGGATTCCCTTGGATTCCCTCACATGCCAATACATTTCTCTAAGTGTATTAAGCACACTAAATTACATGCATTTAAAAATCCAATTTTGTTTTATGCATCTCAACTACTCATACACTGTGGAGACAATGCACCTCAACAGTAACAAACTTATCACTATCTTTCACATATTGAACACTCTACATAAGAATTAAGCCTACAATGTTTCAAGTGGAGTTTCCCTAACCTAGGGCCCTACGACACCTCCGGGTCTCCTTCGGGTTGGCGAATCTCCAAGCTAGGAGAATGAGATGCTGTTCATCAAAGCAACACAAGAAATGGCACTCATAAGTCCCAAAACTTTAGTAAAATAGCCTTAATCTCACGCTAGAGGTAAAAGCCCCAATTTCTTAGGGCTCTAAACGCCCAAATTCTCAAGTATAAATCCATGAGTTTTCAATTAGAATGGAAGTTCCCATTTCTCCCAATTTTTCATGACCCCCAATCACCTATTTGGAGGGAATCTCATGTTTTCCCTAACCTTCCCCAATTTTTCCCATCCCCATCACATGCCATGTAACGACCCGCCTTTTTTCAATTGATTAAATCAAAGTAAAAAAAAAAATTATATACGGAACAACGATGGATGCATCACGACGCAAGCCGAGTTCAAGTCCCGAAGACCCAACCCCCAACTGGCCCAAATCTAGCACATACGTGAGTCAACTCACCAAATGTTTGTGTATGTGCCAGCACAACACTGAGAAAATAAAGTATGCATAAATAACATTTTGCGAAATTATAATATTAAACATTTCAACAGCAATGATGGAAATTACTTAACTAAATAAATCAAAGTATCAAACCATATCCAAAATAGAAGTCATCCAGGTTATTACATCAATGGATCCTATTAAATTACATAATTCTATCAAAATGTCAAAATAAGAACTATGAGATCTTCAAGCATCTCCAGATCCATCTCTTCATTAAACATCACTAATGCAAGGTCCAACACCTCCTCCATTGCCCTGATCTGTGTTAATATTTGAGAGAGGGGGAGGGGGGGATGGGGATGTATGAGCTTAGTCAACTTGCCCAGTAGGAAATTTCGATCACAAAAATGCACAAAGTATGAAATCTCATAATATCATATAATAAGGATAATAATGAGGAAAAATCTCAAAATATAACCAACACATGTTTCTCAAATACAAGATAGAAGATGTACCAAAGTCAGATAACTTAGAAATCATAAAATGATATGCCATGAGTGCCATGCATCAATGATATGCCCACCCATTTCCATGCATCAGATCATAACTATCACTTCAAATAATATTCTCAATATTGGCCACTTATGTCTACAACGTTTGAGGCGGTGACCACCAAGGTGTTGTTACCCATCTACAAATTAACCGAGACTACCGGTGGAGCGGGGTCTCCTCCCTCTGCGCAGGGTTTCCGGACCTACCTAGGAGCTCTTTGGCCCAACTATGTCGTGACATTCATATCCAAGGACGGGGCCAAAGTCTAATATTTTGTAATCATTTTACATGAGTCCAAGCGAGGTCTAGACATTTCCTTCCTGGTAATGTGTGCAAATATGATGACAAATCATAAATCCAATAATTTATCATCAAAATCATTTCCATGTACAAAATAAAATCATAATCTCATAAATCCATATTTATGCTTTTAAAAGATATAATATAAAATCATTCACCTCATTGTGCTTCAACAAAGTAGGAACTCCTACTTGATCGAAAATGATCAACGAAAGAATATTCACGCGTTTGTTTGAACGGCGTCGAAATTACCCTCGACTCCTTTTGTCCATGTACATGTTCAAATCATAATTTGTAGGTTATTATCACATAAAATCCTTGTCTAATCTGTGTAGGTCCAATCCAGACCTAAAGATCAAATGTATGATATCCCAAGTCTAAAAGATTCCATTTTATATTTGATTTTACTAATAGATACACTAATTTTGTTAAATTGTTTATGCGTAAGGTTGACATATCGACACTGTCGATACATCGCCACTGGACACAGTCGACATATCGATTATCTCGATATGTTGACTGGACTCTGTCTGTTTCAGTTCATATTTTCCAGTCTCCCATCGGGTCACATATATTGACACAGTCGATACATCTAATGATTCATACAGGCCATATGTCGAGTCTGTCAACATATCCTTCTGATTTGATTTATCAATTTCTTAAGGCGTCCTTTGTTTCCTGGTTATATGTATCGATCCACTCGATACATCGATGCATGTTTTTGCCAATACATCAACATAGTTGATGCATAGGTTTTAAATCGATTCATTGCCCTTAATCTCATTTTTGGTTTACTCAGGCCAATATGTTGGCCTTGGTCGATACATCGTCCTTGAATCAGTCCATTGTTTCAATTTCAGCATACTTAGACTGATTATTATATTTCCAGGCTGACATATCGATCTGGTTGATACATCGTACTGGAACTAGTTTCATTTCTGTTTTATCATACCCAGGTCGATATATCTTCCCGACGTAATTTCATCATCTTCATATTTCTTTTCTAGTTCAGTCATACCCAAACCGACACATCGATTTTGTCAATGGGTCGCTCCGAAATTAATTCATCATCCCCTTGTTCCATTTTTCATTTATGTCATACCCAGACCGATACATCGACACAGGCGATGTGTCGTCCTAGTTTTCCGTTCCATACTTATCATTTTTTGTTAGCTGAATTCTCACCCCAGACGACACATCGATGAAGTCGATATGTCGACTGGGTTGAGTCAGAAGTCATGGACCCATTATCCATGGCTTCCCTTTACCCATGTATGCATTGTTCTTGGGTTCTTTCTTTCCCAATCCATTCATACACATTTCCTAAAGATTCTAGTGTTAATAATTTATTCAAAAATATTATAGACTCGCCTACCTCGAGTGATTCTTACGTGTACTCGAATGGGTGAAATCTAATCTTCCTTGTCTCCTTGCTCTCCTTCCTCCTTGCTAGTTCGATTTCTCTTTCCCCTTGTTTGGTCTCTCCTTCGTTTCCCAGAACAGAGGAAGCCCGTGGGGAGGTGAAAAGGTTCTTGGTTGAGTTGAGGGCTGAGATGTGAGTGAGAGGGTGAACTCAGGTGAGTAAGAGGGATGCTCAAATAGTCTGTTTTTCTTCTCTTCTTCACTGTTATTCCTCTCCTCTTCTTTCTTTCTTTTCTTCCATTTCCCTTCGTTTTCTCTTCTTTTTATCTTCATATTTTGATTTCCCTATACTCTTAATTGAGTGTTTGGAAAACAGAAACGACATGGTGAATACCCATGCATGGAAAACGAATGGTTTGGACGGTGGTAAAGAGAGCGTCTGCTGCAGACGTTCGGCCTACTCGACACATCAACTTTGTTGATGTGTTGATCCGTTTGATTGTCCTTTCCCCGATACATCGATCCAGTCGATGCATCGTTTGGAAACGTTCATATTTTTCCGACACATCGACCAAGTCGATGTATCGTCTGAGTGAAATTTAGTGTACCTTATTTATTTTAAAAAAAAAATACATTATTGGGACCAAAATCATATATTTCATTTATATGATAAATAAATTACAAAAAATGAGGAGTTAAAACTCCGGGTCCTTACATGCCAACAATTCCATGCCAAGCCCCAAACTTCATCTTAGGGTGTTAAACCCTCTTTGTCTCAGCTAAGATTCTCTTTTTATTATCATTCCTCTCCATAATCTGTTTCATGCAACATACCCAAGGAAAAACCAAGAGAGGAGAGAATTACCTTATAGGAAAGGAAATTAGGGTAAGCACTTTGAATCCAGTGTTTGGGGATGAAATATCCCCAATCTTTATGCATGCAGATGAGGAAGATGGAGGAGGAAGGAAGAAGAAGTTTGAGAGAAAAGGATCCCTCTCTCGCGCTATAACTCTCTCTCTCTCTCTCGCTTTCTCTCTTCTTTTTTCTCTGCTTGTCTCCATTCCCTTTGTTTTCTCTCCTTCTACCGCTCCTCCCTTTCTCTCCTTTTTTTTTTCTTTCTTTCTTTCATTCTCAAGGGGAAAAATGAGAAAGAGAGCCCATATGGGTTTTGGGTTATTTCTTTTTTTATTATTATTATATATATATATTTTTGGGTTGTTACAAAGATGGTGAAGGCAAAGAAACTACTACAGTTGCTTACAGTGGTGATCTCTTTATTTTTTCAGCTTGTGAAGATATATGTATTGGCCACTTAGATGACACAAATTGGGTGATTACTCAGGTGCCTTATTCCATATTTCCCCATGGAGAGATATTTTTACATCTTATCAGTCAGTTGATTTTGGTGTAGCGAAGATGGGAAATAGTGATATCTCAAAAATTGTTGGGAAGGGAAATGTGTGCATTGAAACTGATGTTGTCTGCAAACTGACTCTCAAGGATGTGAGACGTGCTCAATCTTCGCCTCTATATAATTTCTGTAAGAAAGTTGGATGAAGATGGATACACTAATTACTTCGGTAATGGAAAATGGAAGCTCATCAAAAGGTCTCTTGTGGTGGCAAGAGGTACAAAGTGTTGTACTCTAGACAAGACACAGGTGCAGCTGTGCAAAGGAGAAGTGAATGCTATAGAGAAAAATTCTTCTGCAGATTATGGCACAAAATGCTAGGACATATGAGTGAAAAAAGGCCTACAAATTCTTGCCAAAAAGAACTCTCTTTCAGGAATTCAAGGTACACATTTAAACCATTGCATAGATTGCCTAGTTGGTAAGCAACACAGAGTCTCATTTCAGAAAGATTTGCCACATAGAAAATCAGATGTTTTAGAATTGGTGTATTATGATATTTGTGGTCCTATAAAAGTCAATTCTCTTGGTGGTGCATCTTACTTTGTGACTTTCATAGATGATGCTGGTAGGAAGGTTTGGGCATATGGTTTGAAGACTAAGGATCAGGTCTTGGAGACCTTCAAGCAATGTCATGCTTCTGTTGAGAGAGAAACAAGAAAGCTTCTAAAGTGTATTCGCCTAGATAACGGCGGCGAATATAGAGGCACAATTGATGAATACTATAAAAGACACGGCATCATTCATGAGAAGATTGTTCCCAATACCCCACACCACAATGACGTAGCAGAAAGAATGAGTCGCACCATTGTAGAAAGAGTCAAGTGTATGCTCTCACATGCAAAATTGTCAAGATCCTTTTGGGGTGAGGCAATGAACACTGCAATTCATTTGATCAATCTATCTCCTTCCGCTCATTTACATGGAGATGTTGCATAAAGTGTATGGACCAAAAAGATGTCTCTTATGGACACTTGAAGGTATTCGGTTGCAAAGCATTTGTGCATGTGCCAAAAGATGAGCAGTCCAAGCTTGACAACAAATCAAGACCATGCATTTTCTTGGGCTATGGAAATGAAGTGTTTGGGTACATGTTATGGACCCAATTGAAAAGAAATTAAATAGAAGTTGAGATGTGGTCTTTCTTAAAGACCAAACTATTGAAGATATTGAGAAGGTTGAGAAGCCACAACCTGGTGTTGATCATCTTGTTGACATAGATCCAGTTCCTCCTCAAGTAGCACGTGATGATGGGGAAGAAGTACAGGATGAGCATGATGATGCAATGAGTTATGATGGTATACCTACAGATGATGTTGAGCAGGAGGAGCAGCCCCCTCAAGAACCTCAATTAAGTAGATTTACAAATGAACGTCAGCCATCTACAAGGTATCCTTAGAAAAAGGGTATTGATTTCGATGAGACATTATTTCCTGTTGTAAAAATGTCATCAATACGTGTTGTATTAGGTTTGGTTGCAAGCATGAATCTTGAAATTGATCAGCTTGATGTCAAGACAGCCTTTCTTCATGGTGATTTGAAGGAAGAGATATACATGGAACAACCAGAATGATTTGAAGTCAAAGGGTAAGAGCATATGGTTTGTAAGCTGAAGAAAAACTTATATGGGTTGAAACAAGCTCCCAGGCAGTGCTATAAGAAATTTGATTCATTCATGTTGGACCATTGATATAAGGGAACAACTTCAGATCATTGTGTTTTTGGTAAACATTTCCCTGATGGTAACTTTATTATCCTATTGTTTTATGTTGATGACATGTTGATTGTTGGACATGACACTAGCAAAATTGACAGGTTAAAAAAAGAGCTAAGTAAACCCTTTGCCATGAAAGACTTAGGACCTGTAAAGCAGATTTTGGGCATGCAGGTTTCTCGTGATAGGAAGGCCAAGAAACTATGCCTATCACAAGAAAAATATATCGAAAAGATGCTCCAAAGGTTCAACATGGATATGACAAAAACAGTTAGTTCTCCACTTGGTGCTCACTTCAAGTTGTGTTCCAAACGAAGTCCTCAAGCATTGAAAAGAAACAAGAAATGGAAAAGGTACCATATGCATTAGCCATAGGAAGCTTAATGTATGCTATGGTGTGCACAAGACCCGACATTGCATTTGTTGTTGGTGTAGTCAGCAGGTTTCTGTCAAATCTAGGAAGGGAACATTGGGCAGCTATCAAGTGGATACTCAGATATGTTAGTGGTTCATCTAAGAAGTGTTTATGCTTTGGTAGTGGCAAGCCTATTCTTGAAGGCTATTCAGATGCAGATATGGCAGGAGATATTGACTCCAAAAAGTCCACTTCAGCCTACCTATTCACCTTTGTAGGGGGAGCAGTGTCATTTAAGTTTCAAAAGTGTGTGGTCTTGTCTACTATAGAGGCCGAATTCATTGCTATTACAGAAGCTTGTAAGATATGTTGTGGATGAAGAGATTCTTTCAAGAACTGGGCAGGAAAAAAGACAAGCATGATATTCACTGTGATTGTCAAAGTGTCATCCATCTTAGTAAGAATCCAAATTCCATTCCAGGTCCAAGCATATAGATGTAAGATATCATTGGATTCGAGATGTTTTGGAAAGTGAGTCACTTCAATTTGAGAAGATCCATACATATAAGAATGCTGCAAATATGTTGAGAAGAGCCTTGCCCAAGGAGAAGCATGAACCATATTGCAGCATTGCAGGCATGGGTAAGATGAATCCCTCCTCATGAGTCATGAGGGGGAGATTGTTGGGTTTCCCTCCTCATGAGATGGGGCCCACAACATTAAATAAAGCATGGACTTGGGCTTAGGCATGGGGCTATGTCAGATCCATACATATAAGAATGTTGCAAATATGTTGAGAAAAGCCTTGCCCAAGGAGAAGCATGAACTATACTGCAGCATTGCAGGCATGGGTAAGATGAATCCCTCCTCATGAGTCATGAGGGGGAGATTGTTGGGTTTCCCTCCTCATGAGATGGGGCCCACAACATTAAATAAAGCATGGACTTGGGCTTAGGCATGGGGCTATGACATCATAGAGTTTGTATTTCTCCTATGAGCATTTAATGCATTTGAGGCTTCTCCAAAAAGCTAAGGAGAAAGCAACGGTGCTTTCTCTTGGTCTTCCTCATTTTTCCTCTCTCAAGCAGTCTACACTCCCATACAAAGAAGCAGTAAACTCTTCGTTGTCTACAGCTGAG
The DNA here is from genome assembly GCA_022113865.1 of Chimonanthus praecox. Taxonomy (NCBI): domain Eukaryota; kingdom Viridiplantae; phylum Streptophyta; class Magnoliopsida; order Laurales; family Calycanthaceae; genus Chimonanthus; species Chimonanthus praecox. The sequence continues at coordinate 49,014,324 of CM039089.1, read as the reverse complement.
AGGATTGGCTTCAACCCCTTGTTCTTCTTCTAATGCATCATGGCTTTATGCATTGAGACATCATCTCCTTTTGGAGGTAAGTGCATCCATCATTTCCTTGGTGAAGAAAACATGTAATCCAAGATCAATATTGTTGTATTTTTTTGCTCTTGGTGTGTTATCCTTTAGTTGTAATCTAGAGAGTATCCTTGTAATCCTATTTTCATATAGTGGAAGATTTTCTCGACCAGGTCCCATTGGGTTTTACCTTCTTAGAAGGGTTTTCCACATTAAAAATTGTGGTGTCTTTGTGGATTAATGCTTTCTTTATTTTGTTGTGGATTATTGCTTCTTATATATCCATAGAAGTGTTTGGTGTGTAATTTGGGCCCAACATTTAAGATCTCAATGCATGTCTTTAACGACATTGTACATTCTTTGTTTGCAATCCTTAGACTCCTAATTTGGGAAGTTGACCCAAATTACAAGTAGCTGTGATGTTTTAGAATCCATTCCACTGTGCTGGCAGCACTGAAATCACAAATGGCATTGATTGCTTGGTACTGCTTTTCACCACACCCATTCATCTTAGAGCTTATCTACTATTGGTTTCGGGTAGAACTCAGAGAAGCGGCATTCACCTAATTGAATTTCAAATGGGCGATATCTTAAACACTATCAAAACACAATTTCTCTATAGTATAGGAATTAGAGAAGCTTAATATTTCTTGCATAGAATACCTTTGATACTAACATGTTTTATGCACATATGTTTAGAGGATCCAAAATGTTCACGATGTGTGCGGCACTATTCCAAATGCAAGCCTCTACTGTTCATCATGTGGACCACAATATACTATTCCACAATCATTGTTTCGAGCCAAATGTTGATTCAAATCATTTGGGTCCTGATTCCAATTGACCTTCTCCCACACAGGCCATTTGTTTCGAGCCCTCCTGTTTTGTCTCTGAGCTACTTTCACTTGTTTGCAAGGCCCCATACTGGGTGCCTCACCTTTATCTCTTCACCTACATGGGATTGAAAGCATAATTCAATGATATATAATGGCGTCGAGAATCCCAACGCCTTCACCGATTAAGATCAGAATGTCTCAATGATTCACAAAATTGTTATTCATTCATCTTCATGTTATCATAAAACTTAAGGCGGAATAAACATCATAATAATAAACGTTAACACATACCCGAATCCATTAGCCATGTGTTTGAAACAAGAAGTCGATGAAGGAAGATGAAAAACGCAGCAGTTGTTCCTTCTTTCTTCTTCCTGCAATCAGAGAGTAATCTGTTCCTCGACTGTACAAATCTGTGTATGTTGTTTATAGGGTTTTTTATTTCTCACTCCTTTCTCTTCCTTAGGCACACTTTCTTGAGGAGAAGACACCCCAAGCCGTTAGCAATGGAAAAAAAATATATGAGAGCAAAAGAATGTGCATCCACGATCATGAGTAGGAGGAGAACCTTTTCCCATCTTCATCTCCCATTATTCTCTCAACAGTCCATAACTGATAGATAGATTAATGGGACAGTTTCATGCATCCTTTTAATCCATTTGACCGTTTCAATTCATTCACCACACATGGCAGTTACACATCTTAAGATGGATATGAGTCTTGGACCCACTACAATACATGAGTCATACTAAATGGGATATAACTTACATTCTCCCACTTGGCCCATGTATCAACATAATTGGGTACAACAAGGCTAACATAAGTGCACACATAAGTCATATCCATAATGTATGAAAGATCATCATCATAATATTATATCTAAGCAAACTACCAATGTGAGTCATGGCAGTTCCACATCGATTTAAAACAACATGGTTCCTTCCCTGTACCAGAACACTAGCAACCTACCTAGTACAGTCTTTAATAAGAAGCATACATAAGGTTTCAACGATAATTGTCTTATATACAAAGATTATTTCCTGTTAACATGAGTTTTAGCATAATGTATATACATACTATAAGACAGGAAATACCCATAAATCAGAAAACATAACATTGAGATCTCTAAATGTCAATCATATCATACAATGCAGTCCAAAATGCATAATGTTACAGCTGTAGAGGACTACGTTCAAGACCCATTCTTTTGACATGTTCATTAAATGTCTTTGATGGTAATCCTTTCGTCAGTAGATCTGCAATCATGAGTTGTGTACTAATATGCTCTATTGACACTGTATGTTTCTGAACTTCTTCTTTAACGATCAAGTACTTCAATTCTCTGTGTTTCGATCCATTAGAGTATTTGTCATTCTTAGAGAAGAAAACAACTGCGGTATTATCACAATAAATTCTCAGCTGCTTGGCAATACTGTCAACAACTCCAAGCCCTGAGATAAAGTTTCGCAACCACAATCCATGAACTGTGGCCACATAGCACGCCACGAATTCTGCTTCCATGGTGGATGATGCAATAATTGTCTGTTTTGCACTTTTCCATGATATTGTTCCTCCACATAATAGGAATAAATATCCACCAGTTGACTTTCTGCTATCTTTACATCCTGCAAAATCCAAATCGGAGTAGCCAATAACCTCTAACTCGTTAGACCTCTTAAACGTTAGCATGAAGTCCTTTGTACCTTGCAAGTACCTCATAGTTTTCTTTGCAACTTTCCAATGCTCTAAACCAGGATTACTTTGGTACCTTCCTAGTATACCAACAGCATAACTAATATCTGGTCTGGTGCATGTATGTGCATACATAAGACTCCCAACTGCCAAAGCATAAGGAATTTCATTCATTTGTCTTTTCTCCCATTCATTCTGTGGGCATTGCATTAGACTGAACTTGTCCCCTTTCTGCACTGAGGCGACAATCGGTGAACACTTCTCCATATTGAATCTCTCAAGAACTCTCTCAATATAGGCCTTTTTGAGACAGCCCTAACATTCCACGAGTTCTGTCGCGGAATATCTTTATTCCAATCACGTAAGTCGCTTCTCCCATGTCTTTCATTTCAAAGTTCATTGAGAGAAACTTCTTTGTCTCAACTAGTAAGATATTATCAACATATAATATCAAAAATATAAACTTGTTCCCACTAACCTTTAAATATATACACCGATCAACAGTGTTTTCTTTAAATTCAAAATTAGTTTTGGTATTATTGAACTTTATATACCATTGACGAGAAGCTTATTTAAGGACATAAATTGACCTTTTTAAGCTTACAAGCTAAGTGTTTCTTACCTTCAGTTACAAAACCTTCAGGTTGGTCCATATACACTTCATCATCTAGACTTCCATTTAAGAATGTGTTTTTCACATCCATTTGGTGTAACTCTAAATCATACTGAGCTACCAATTCCATAATGATTCTCAATGTTTTTTCTCGATATAGGTGAAAATGTTGACTTATAATCAATGCCGTTTCTTTTAGTGAAACCTTTGGCCACAAGTCTGGCTTTATACCATTCTACTTTGCCTTTTGAATCACATTTGGTCTTAAAGACCCATTTACATCCAACTTTCTTGTATCCTACGGGCAAATCAACGAATTCCCAAATTTCATTCTGGTCCATGGATTTCAATTCATCTTTCATAGCATCGATCCATCTATCAGAATCCACACTTTTATTGGCTTGTGAAAACGTGACAGGGTCCTTGCCAGTCCCAATGTCATAATCAGATTATTGTAAATATACCACATAATCATCTGAAATAGCAGATCTTCTTTCTCTTTGAGATCTTCTTAGAGCTATTTCATGTGGTTGATCTACAATCGGTTCAGTGGTGATATTCTCATCATGGAGTGTTTGATCGTTAGGATGTTGTTCCACAACATCAGGTTGTACAATAACAGTGGGGACAACAACTTTTTCTCAGTCATAGGTAAAAGAACTAATATCATGACTTCTTTAATAACCACACTACGTGTGTTATCACTCTCACTAATCTCACCATCTTCAATAAATCTCGCATTCCCGGTTTCTACTATTCTCATACTATGGCTAGGACAGTAAAACCTATACCCTTTAGACTTATCAGGGTAACCAATAAAGTAACCACTGATTGTCATTACATCAAGTTTCTTTTCATGTGGGTTATAAATTCTTGCCTCTGCTGGACAACCCCAAACATGTAGGTGTCTCAATCTGGGTTTCCTTCCTGTCCACAGTTCAAAAGGAGTCTTAGGAACTGCTTTACTAGGAACCATGTTCAATATATAAATTGCGGTCTTAAGGGCATGCATCCACAAAGATAAGGGTAACGTACAGTTACTTAACATACTCCTAACCATGTCTATTAAAGTACGGTTACGCCTTTCAGCTACACCATTCTGTTGTGGCGTTACGGGCATAGTATATTGAGCACAAATGCCCAATCTTTCTAAAAGTCTAGCAAATGGTCCTGGGTGTTGACCAAACTTGTCAAACCTACCGTAATACTCACCTCCTCTATCAGACTTAATGACCTTCACCTTTCTGTCTAATTATTTTTCTACGTGATATAAGACTCAACAGTGTTAACTGCTTGAGATTTATCATGTAACAAATAGAAATAACTATAACGTGAATAATCATCGGTAAAAGTGATGAAATAGGTTTCTCCACCAAAGGATGGAGTGTCAAACGGACCACATACATCAGTATGGATCAACTCAAGAAGCCCATTACTCCTAGTGGCTCCTTTCTTAGTGTGCTTAGTTTGTTTACCCTTAATACATTCCATACAAACTCCTAAGTCAATGAAGTAAAGACTTGGTACAATTTCATCTTCACCAATATTTCTATCCTCTCTCTGGAAATGTGTCCCAGTCTTTTATTCCACAATTTATAGGAATTTTCATTTATTTTCCCTCTTTTAATTCCAACATTATGATGTGTAGTGAGAACTTTTGCAAAAAGTATTATCAAGACTTAATTTATAAAGCCCATCAACCATAATTCCAGAACCAATAATAGAAGAGCTTTTAAATAAATTAAAACATTTATTTTCAAACTTGCAAACATAACCATTATTATCAAGTTTAGATAAAGAAACTAAGTTTCTAGCAATAGACGGTACAAGGAGTGTCTGAAATAATCAATAAAACAACCGGTAGGAAAATATAGACGATAAGTGATGATAGCTTCGACAAGAACTTTATTCCTGTTGCCCATATAGAGAAAATTCTCACTTGGATCTACGCTCTGGATCGTAAGGAATCCCTGCATTATATTACAAACATAAGTAGTGGCACCACTATCAACTATCAAGTATTAGAGAGAACTTCAAATAAATTTGACTCAAAACATACTGAAATCAAATTCATACATTTCTTATCGAACCATGCCTCTCTTTAAACAATCCTTCTGGAAATGTCCAGGTTTTCAGCAGAAATGGCACTTTCCACTATTTTTCCCTTTAAGTTTAGTCCTGGACAAACTGGACTCAAAAGGTTTTGAGGGTCCTTTCTTAAAGTATTTACGGGACTTCTTCCCTTTCTTGTTTGTACTGCATAATCTTGACTATTTTTGAATCAGCATACTACTCAACTTGTTGACTTGCCATTTATCCTTCATTGTATTATAATTGATTTGGAATGGCCCATATTGTGCTGGAAGAGAGTTCAAGATAAACTAGACAAGGAAAAAAGCATCCATGCTCATACCAAGATTCTTCAATTGAGCAGCCAGATTTGTCATTTCTAGGATGTGTTCACGCATCCCATGACTTCCGTCAAACTGCATTGTGGTAAGCTTATGCAGTAAGGTGCCCGCAAGGAATTTATCCGCTGTCTTAAAGCGGTCTTCTACATTCTTAAGAAATTCCTTGGCATTATCTTCCACATGAATTGACATCTTTATGTTGCTTGCCATAGTCATTGTCATGAAGATAAGGCTCAGTCTGTTTGATTTATCCCAAGCCTCATAAGCGAACTTTTCTTTATTACTGCTTCCCTCAGTGAGAGTAGTAGGTTTTTCGGTTCTTAATGCCTTGTCAAGATCGAGTACACTCAAGTGAAACTCGACTTGTTCCTTCCATTCCAAAAAGTTAGTCCCATTTAGGATGGGAACAGACGAGGCAAGATAATGAAGGGAAACTGGAATTTGAACTACAAGTTTCATAATAAGTTTACATCAGTCTATGAACATAATTTTGCATCAGTTGAAACACATGGTTTATACTATAATTATTAGTGTTGCCGGTGACTTGCCTTTGGGCTTATCAAATGGCAATTTATTATCAATTAATGTAATTCCCACTCACTGACAGAACTAGGGATAAAGTAAACATAACCGAGTAGGTCTGTTACCTTTGGGCATCCATCCCAAACTCGATTTTGAATACCTATCCACTATTCTACCCCAAATCTCTAACCACTAAGAATGGTACAGCTTTGGACCTACCTTATATCTTCGTGATCAGGAATTGCTATTTGCATGACCATTACTATCTAACACTTGGGAGGAGTATTAAACTCTATCATTTGACTCAACTTCTACTACTTTTCGGTCAGGCCACTTTGGTGACTAACAACCCGTATCTTAATTGTAGGAAGTGGTCACTTATAACAGTCTTGCTGATTCTTATTCTCACACATATACATCATTAGTCTTAACAACTTCAATCATATCATTAGGGTGTGAATAGCACCAAACATTAAGGGATCTATAATTTCTAATGCATTGCTTAATATTTTCTAAACACCGACAACATAATAATGGGAATTGACTCACTGAAAACTTCAGGTGAGTCAAACATTTAATCAATACATTTGCATACATTTAGTCTTTGTTGCCTTGCCATTTGAGTCATCCAAACCCCAAATCCAATGGGTCCATATTCGAGTTTATCATGTAGTGTACTAAATTAGTATTAATTGCTAATAATTGACCTGAATGAATCAGTAGAGACTATGATTGTAGAAACCGTATAATTATTGTGAGATTCAGTTTATGTACTCATCATGGCATAAAAAGAGAGGTGTTTTGATATACTCGGATATAATAAAGTAGTACGTAATTTCATGTCCAGTTTCCGAATTAGAGAAGCTACATCAGACATTAGGGAATCCCACCAAAACATCCGGTAAGTATGCTCTGATACCAAATGAAAGCATAAAGTTGATGATATATAATGGCGTCAAGAATCCCGACGCCTTCATCAATTAAGATCGGAATGTCTAAATGATTCACAAAATTGTTATTCATTCATCTTCAAGTTATCATAAGCATGAATAACATATCAGAAACTTAAGGCGGAATAAACATCATAATAATAAACGTTAACACATACCGAAATCCATTACCTATGTGTTTGAAACAAGAAGTCGATGAAGGAAGATGAAAAACGCAGCAGCTGTTCCTTCTTTCTTCTTCCTACAATCAGCGAGCAATCTGTTCCTCGACTGTACAAATCTGTGTATGTTGTTTATAGGGTTTTTCATTTCTCACTCCTTTCTCTTCCTTAGGCACATTTTCTTGAGGAGAAGACACCCCAAGCCGTTAACAATGGAAAAAAAATTATGAGAGCGAAAGAATGTGCATCCACGATCATGAGTAGGAGAACCTTTTCCCATCTTCATCTCCCATTATTCTCTCAGTAGTCCATAACTGATAGAGAGATAATGGGACAGTTTCATGCATCCTTTTAATCCATTTGACCGTTTCAACTCATTCACCACATGGCAATTGCACACCTTAAGATGGATACAGGTCTTGGACCGACTACAATACATGGGTCATACTAAATGGGATATAACTTACAGGGGTGACCTCAAACCACGAGGCTCAAAAGGAGTGAGATCATGGGATTCTACGAATGATGGATGTCGACATGACAATGGCTTACAACATGTGAAGTTGTTTGTGCAGCCATTTCCCTCCTACGAGATCTGTTCAGATCCGCCCACCTACAACGCCTCTGGATTCCAGCCACACCGTCACCCAGGTTCCACTATCCACGACCTCTCGCCATCGCTCTCCCTCTCTCCATCCGTTGTTTTGGAAAGAGCAGTAAAAAAAAAAAAGAAAAACGAGGGATGGTAAAATCAGAATTATGGAGAAAAAATTGGAATGGAGGGCAAAATTGTAGTTTCAATAAAATTTAGTGCACGTACGGTGCAAAAATCATTTCCCTTGCTGAAGTTAAAAACTTATGTAAATTGATTATTTGATTCGGTAGTTCTAACTCCACTATTGATTTTTCTTAATCCAAATAAGTAGGCTGCTAATTTCATAGCATTGTAATAAACACCTAGGGTAAATTTAACTTTACTACGGCTGCGTTTGGATGAGGGGTAAATTTTAGAGGGGTTATCTTGAGTAGGGGTGACCCTTGAGTAGGGGTAACCCTTGAACTGGAATTACCCTTATCTTTGGTAATTGCAGTGGTAAAGTAAAAGATTACCTTAAGGGTAAAAAATCTTTTTTAGTAACTAAAAGAAAGGGTAATCTGATATATTAATATTTTTTGAATTTTTTTATAAAACATAATTTTTAAATAATATTCATGAAGTAAATTCTAACAATCTAACTTATAATAATATTATCTATTTTTTATAAATTATTTTTCATAAAATTTAAAATGAGCACTTGCATTATAACATTAAAAAAGTAAATAAAGAATTTTTTTGATATTATTATTTAAAATCCCAATGAATGAATAAAAAATATCAACACATCTCTTCATAAAAAATTATAATTATAATTTTTTATATTATATGAATTTAATAAAAATATTAATTCTCATAAAATTGTTAATGTGTAAGGTTATCCCTACTTGCAGTTACCCCTACTCAAGGGTAACCTCAGGTAACCCCTATAAAATTTACCCCTCATCCAAATGCATCACGTTGAAAATATTAACAAATTTTTAAAATAAACATTCAACAAAATAAATTGTTAATTATTCCAAAAGAGGTTACCATAAACCTCAAACTCTTTTGGAATTTCGAGATCCTTTCAAAATTGAACAGAATCACTCCTTAAAAATAAAACATTTTACCAATTATGTTTCATAAAATTTTACTTTTATTTTTATTTTTTATATTATATGAATTAAATAAAAATTATTAATTCTTATAAAATTGTTATGTCAAATTACCTCTGCTTACAGTTACCCCTACTCAAGGGTAACCCAGGGTAACCCTCTTAAAATTTAACCCTGATCCAAACGCATCATGTTGAAAATGTTGACACATTTTTAAACTAAACTTTTAAGATAATAAATTGTTAATTACTCCTAAAGAGATTATGATGAATCTCAAACTCTTTCGGAGTTTCGAGACCTTATCGAAATTTCGACAGAATCACCCCTTAAAAGTAGGATATTTTGACAATTATGTTTCATAAAATTTTATTTTTATTATTTATAGTAGATAGATTTAATAAAAAAAATTAATTCTCATAAAATTGTTAATATGTCAGTTTACCCCTACTCAAGGGTAACCCCATAAAATTTACCCCTCATCCAAATACATCATGTTGAAAATGTTGACACATTTTTAAAATAAATTTCAAACAAAATTAAATTGTTAATTACTTGAAATATATTTTTTTAATTATATAATATATATTTTTGAAATATTTTAATTCTATAATATTTAATTGATAAAGAGAGGAAGGCAAGGGGTATTGCGGCGTAGGGTATTGTGAATACCCCAACCTCCAAAGGGGTATTCAAAAATGGAATGAGAGGGGTAAATTTTCAAATTTTTACTCTTATCCTTTGTTACCAAATGAGGGTAACAAGAGTAAACCCCTCTTACCCCATCCAAACGCAACCCACGTCTTTATCGAGAAAAAAATCGTTATCACGATATTCTCAGGAATTTATTGTTACTTCTGTTTTTATCCTCAAAATTCGGTTAAAATCGTGATTAAAATGTGATATTTTGGTATATTGTCATTATTAATGTCAGTTTTTAAAAAAAATTACGAAAATGCTACCAGTGTTGCACGCTTACCATTGAACTTCTACGAAATCTCTAATATTTTTCTTCTATTCCCTTCTTAGTTCAACTCTTCTCATATTTTGATATTTGATGACTTCCATATGATATTTAGCATTGAACTTATGTGGCATTTGATGATATTCTATGGTCCAAGAGATGTTAGATGATAAATTATATTTTGCATTTTTAGATCATTTCTAAAGTAAATTACTTTCTATCGTATATTTGCTCTTTAATCACACATTTATCAATGGTTATTCCATTATTTTATTTATATAAATTTATTATATATTTTCTTTTTATATAAACAATTATATTTTTTGTAAAAAAATTCCAATAATTTTTCAGTAAAAACCCAACAATTTGAAAATATCCCAATTTGTTTCATAATTGTCTAATGTCGATCATTGCAATTTGCAAATATATATGTTTATGTAAATCAAAGCAATCAGGGAAATCTTCCAAAATCTTATAACTGAAAGTCTGTTTTTGTATGTTTATGCTATAATATTCGATCTAGATGTGATGGTTAAGTTCTTAAAATTGGATTCAAGTGCATATTGGAGTTAAATGGTTTTTTTTTTCACTAAATCAACAAATTCACTACCAACTTTGTCATGTAAGTAAGATTTTATGAAATTAAATATAGACCATCATTGTATTTCTTATGAAATTATTGATTAACAGTTCCTGATTGTATTTCTTATGAAATTATTAAGGAGATTTTTCATTTTTACTTGCATTTGCCGACATGTTTCATAATCCTCTTAATTTTTTTTATGCAATACATTTATCTACACTGCTATAGAATTGTAAAGGGTATTCTTTTGTTCGTATACACTCAAGAAATGGTGTATATGCAATCGGTTACAAAGTTGCACCTGGCATTGTTTTTTATTTTTTATTTTTATTTTTTTACTTAAAATTATAACTTCATAAATTAAAAGCAGGCTTTATTATATCCTACCAATAAAAAAATTGTTCAAAAATCAATTCTTAGCCACTTAATTGTAATAGTCAAAATTGGCAAACATTCTTGAAAATAATCAAGAAGACCTAGTAATTTCGATTGTTAAGATCAAGTTGTTAAAAAATTAATTTTGGCTTAAATTTTACCAATGTTATCCGAAGTCTACCTTCAATATATACAATTATATTTTCATGTGAAGAAAATCTTACATTAAGTGAGAAATTCAACTACAATAGATAACCTCTAATAGCATCTTTAGTATAAATCAGTATTAAAAACTCAAATTTTGAACTCGACTCAAAATATTGTCAAGTATAGAAATTTGGCTAAGTTTTTAGAAAAAAAAATATTTTGAAAAAATATTTTTTTTAAAAAAAGTTCGTTAACTCACTCAACTCGAAAAATTGTTAAGTGGAGTTGATTAATGTAATACCTTTCCTCAAAGGGGATCTCTAGTGTGGAGCATGCTTATGGAGAAAAAAAATCTGACATTGCTAGTTGAGTTGAAAATTCTCGGGTATATAAGTGATAGCCTTTCTCTTTCTATCATTAGTCATTTTGGGAGCAACAGTGAGTTGGTTCTCCAAATGAAAGTCGTGTGGGCTGTGTGTGAGGCTTAGAGTAGACAATATCATGCTAGCGCGATGTGTCTTTAAAAATAGTATCAGAGCAAGGTTCAACTCTCTGCCTGAGAGTATGTGCTTAGTTGTTATATGTGCAGAGCCGGAGACGGCTCTGATTTTAACCGGGATAGATTGTAATACCCCGCTCCAAAGAAGATCTATAGTGTGGAGCATACCTATGGAGAAAAAAGTCTCATATTGCTAGTTGAGTTGAAAATCATCTGGTATATAAGTTGTATCATTCATCTTTCTAGCATTGAGGCCTTTTAAGAGCAACAGTGGGTTGACTCGCCAATTGAAAGTCGTGCGGGCCGTGAGTGAAGCTCAGAGCCAACAATATCATGCTAGCGGGACGGATCGTTACAATTAATTTGACTTGATCGAGTTTTTCAATAATGACTAAGTTTTTCAATAACTTTCCATTGAGGATGTATCTATTTAATTGAGGATGTATCTATTTAATTGCCAAGGATTAAAAGCATAATGAATACAATAAATTTTAGATTTATAACATTTTGTGTCATAACATTATACTTATAATCCAAGGTTTCTACTTTGTTTTGTGAATTATGATTTGATTAGAATTACTAGAAGCAAAGGAATAAGTAATAGTTGGTTATTAAACTGAATATTTAGATATCAAATTTGATTTATTTTATATTGCTTCTTATCTAAATTTATTAATTTTTTCTTTATTTATAGTGGTCATGTACTTGGGTGGGTGGAATATTCCCATTCCATATATATTCATTCATGAACATTTGAGTAGGAGTGCAATTGGCCTGGGCCCAACCCCCAAGATTTCGACTTTGTTATGTAAATTATTGTTTAATTAGAATTACTGGAAGAGGAGAAGGAATTAAAAGCTGGTTATCAAACTTTAGTTATCAAATTTGGTTGATTTTACATTGCTTCTCATCTAAATTTATTAGTTTTTTTATTATTTATAATGGTTATGTAAGTTGGTGGGTGGAATCTTCCTATTCCACATGTATTCATTCATGAATCTTTCCGTAGGAGAGCAACTTGGGTCGGGCCCAATCCATTCCAACTCAGGCCTAACTCAAAAAATTTAGAGACCAACTCTATTAGGCTTGAGCCTTGACCTGAACCAAAGTTAAAAAATTAGGGTTCAATTTAAATTAGGGTCAAGTCTGGGCCTTGGGCCCAACCTGAAGCCAAAAAGCCCAAGTTAAGATTATGACCTGTGATATCTAACAAATATATATAGTTTATACTTGATATTAAAAAAGATATTTAATTAATTAAAAATCTTAATCTAAATTCTATACGTTCATACTAAAGTTAATGTTAAGTCATTTAAAGACTCTCTTATTACGGTCCACTTCTCAACCCATCTATCTTTCTGCTCTCCTCTTAATAAACTTATAACCCTTTTTTGAGGAATTGATTTTATTTTTATTTCAGAGTTTATTTGTTTGGAGTTTTTTTATGATGAGTTGATTAAGAGTAAAAAATTAATTTGAGAACTTAATTAATATGACAAATATAATAGAATTAGTAGCTATGATGATTATATTTGTAGTGGATTTTTTTTTTATTCATTTGACAAATCTTATAAAAGAATTTACAAGAAATAATAAAGCTCTACAACTTAATGTTAGAAAAGTAATAGTAGTACTTGATTTCAATGTAAATTGATTATGGGCCCAAAAACATGTTGGCCGTTTGGGCCCTTATTATTTTTTAATGACTCGACGCGACTTCAAATTATTTAAGCCCACATGGGTTCAATTTGAACACGACCACTATATTTGCAAATTGGGCCTTAGCCCAAATTAACTTTAAGGCCTGACCTGGTCCACCTTAGTTGCACTCCTACCTTTTGGATAGGGTTGTAATTCGGGTTGGGTGGGTCGAGTTCCTTAAAGCTTAACCTGATCTAAATTCTCAACTCGAACTTCATAATCTGATCCGACTCGAATTCTAATTCGAATCAATTCAAATTCTGATCCGACCTGCATTTTGAACCCATTTTACCTTAATTTTAGTTGGGTCAGACTGGATCGGATTAACTTGTAAAATCATCAACTTGACCTTACCCAAATTTTATGTGGATTTTTATCTTCTCAACTCGATCCAGTGATCCAAAATTCTTGACCGGACAGCCATGATTTCTCGAATCAAATCATGCCAGAGCTGCAGCCCTACTTTTAGAATAAATAAAATAGAAGAGTCTTTGGAGCAACAATTGCTATCCTTATTACATTTAAATTTTATTTATTCCGTTTTATGTTGCTGCAGTAAGATGGACTTTTTCCTAGAAAGAGAATTAACCAACTATTAAATTTTGGATAAAAAGTTTTATTTCCTAATTTTTCAGGTAATCTATTATTAATAATTTTTTTCTAATTTATTCAATATTCTTCTCTAATTTATTTTATTGTTTTATTATATTTCAATCACTATATATATTTATTTAATAATCTAAAATATATTTCAATCATCATGTATAATTTAAACTTGCTTCTCACTAGCCTGATTTAAAATATATTTTTCCATAAATTTAGTTTTACCTTTATTTTGTGATAACTCATAAGTCTTAACACACTTGACGGTTTGTATTTATTATGATTTACAAGTAATTTGTATTTTGAAAAAGTCGGCCCATGATATTAGGCCCGAACAACAGCAGCATCATATGGTCGCGCACAGGTCCATATTTTCCATCGAATAAATCTACTTTTCCCCTTTTCTGCTGTGCCCCTGCATTGAAATTGATAGAAATAGCAAGGGGAGTGTTTGCGCCGATTCTAAGTGGTTTTGCAGAGAGATTCCAGATTGCTATTCGAAGTTCCTTTGGAGAGAGAGAGAGAGAGAGAGAGAGAGAGAGAGAGAGAGAGAGATGGGGGAGGAGAAGCGACACCAGATGATGCAGAACCTGTTTGGCGACCAATCGGAAGAAGAAGAAGAAGAAGAAGAGGAGGTTGATTCCGAGCGCGAGACTGCTCGACCCACTGATCATTACCCATCAGTAACTCTCTCTCTCTCTTTGTCTCTCTCTTTGTCTGTCTTAACTCATAAGAATTCCTGACTATTTAGGCATGTATAGATGTCTTCGGCTTCTTTTGCAATCCTGGGTCTGTTTGTTTTTTATGAAAATTTGTGAACAGGAAACTTTCTCCCCATTCCTCACCTCTTCCAAGAATTGAGAAAAATTCCTGATTTGGGTTCTTGAGTTTCCCCGTTATCTGCCATCTCCTCCACATTACAAAACAAAACTCTCAATATTTTAAGGCATGTATTGATGTCTTTGGCTTCTTCTTTATATTGATCTGCGTATTTTTCCTATCCAGAAGTTGTCTATTTATGATCAATTTAGTGTCTTATATCATTGGTTAGCATGGATTCATGCCAATACAGTTGTACACCCTACTCCATAGTTCTTCAGGACGTTGTTATGAGTTTCATCGTGGCTGGTGGCAAGGGCCAGAATTACAATGACTGCCTGATCCTCTTGGTCAATTCTAGTTTTTGCATATGAACTATTCTCTGTTGAGGCAATTGTACATTTTATGATTGTTGGATCCGATTGCTATGATCACTCCATAGGTGAATATCTTTTAAATATATATCTTCTATTTTACTATTTTTTGTTTAACAATGCCTTTTTTTTTTAGAGTCTGATGAACATTGTACTGTTTCCTCTTTCGTTGTGAATTGCGATATGCCATTGAGTGCTTGTGTCTGTGGCGTTTAGACATGACATTGAAGTGGTGAACATGGTTACAACACAATTAAAATGCTTGCTTGTTCTGTCTTGCATTTGGGGTTGCATGAAAAAGTAAATCAAACTAGATGTGATACTGCTGTTCCAATTTCTTAGCCCTCATGTGGTGGTTGGTGCTAATGATTTAGGATGAGAAAAGTAGAAAGCCATTAATCCACCTGTGTGGATTCTAATTTCCACCTATTTCAAAATCAGATTGGAACGATGACATTTAGTAACTTCTAAATTTTCATTTTTTTTGTCAGTTCACGGTCATTTGCTATAAAATTTAGTACTGGTTTGATAACTTGTGAATTACAGACTGAATATAACTGGTTTTCATCTGTTTGCTACCAAGTATTTGCTAGTATTTCACATTGTGCCAATCAAATGCCTATTCTGTTTTTGTGTATCCTTTTTTTTTCCAATTAAGATATATTATTAGGTAAACAAAGTTTCATCAAGGGAAGGGGCTAGAAAACTACAAGATTTTGTTGGAGAATCCATTGCCTAGATGAAAGGTTGGTTTCCTATTAGTCATCACATGAACAGAGGCAAGAGAAAGATACATAAGAAATTAAGAATCGGTAGGAACATCCCTTCTTTTTTTGACTGCAGAACCATGAGTGCTAGAATACTTGATTCAGTGCGCGCGCAGAGAGTAATAAGCACGCACGCACACACACATATAGTAATAAGGATGACAAACCATCTAGAGGAAATATTTATTTAGTTTGCTTTTGCATACCAAACCAAATTGTTTCTCTCCACATGGTTCTGCCATTGTTACTTGCTTCAATAATTACTAGCAACTTAAACCATCAAATGGAAGTAGCAGTCTAAACCATAATTAGAAGTGGAAAGGCAATGAAATGACTGGAAGTTCCAGATGAAACCCCATTGTCTACATCTCTTTAAAAAAAATAGCAACTTAAACCATCAAATGGAAGTAGCAGTCTAAACCATAATTAGAAGTGGAAAGGCAATGAAATGACTGGAAGTTCCAGATGAAACCCCATTGTCTACATCTCTTTAAAAAAAATCTCATTTTCTACATCTTATTATGGAAATGGCAAGTATTTCGTTGATCATTTGAGAAGAAAACTATAACATTGATCAATGAAAGCTTTATTGCTTGCCCCAAGCAAGGGAGAGAGAACAAGTGAGCAACAACACAAATTATGATATCCATATCTCATAATGATGATTTATTTCCCTCTATTCTTTCCATTGGAAAGAGCATCCACAACAAAATTAACTAATCTATGATCTTTCTTATGACATGTGCACCCTTGTCTAGTAGGTCTCCAACTACATAATCAAGTTTTGCCAACTCCCATGGAAATGAACCATTTTAAAAAGAAAGACAATGACTCTTTTGTCATACACCCAACTACATTCGCTGAATTCCCCCATGTTAGGGCCTCATGAATACCTCTCTTCTTAAACTTCCTAACCTCACTAGAGGGGCAAAAAGTCTCAACTTGTTCTTAATTGGTTTCTAGAAGGCCTTGAGATCAAACATGAAGTATGTGCCTTGTGAGTCATGGAAAAGGTCCTTGTGCCACCCTACTCTTGTGGGAGAAGGATGGTTGCAAAATTCAGGTTTGCTTTGGCCTGTTGGAGTGGTAGACTATTTCATCATCACTTAAGCCTCTGTAGATGTGTTGGAGAGGCAAGCTGACCAACACCTAGTGAAGACCACCTTGTGCATCCCATGGTACTTGTTGAAGACTGATGCCAACTTGACCACTTTAAGCTTGGCCCCCTCAAGCACCTTCCAAGGAGATAAAAGGAGTTCCTAAAAGCTGAAGCGCTCCTTTCCCTTCGTAATGATCAAAGAACTTCTGCTAACTTTAAGCACCACAAAATTATACACCTTTTAGATCTTACGATCAAATAATCACTGATTTCAACGAAGCTCAAAAACATTGAGCACTTGTTAGCAATGGCAAGAAAGGACAATGATTACAAAAATGATCGACCCCTTCTCTTCTTATGTACATAAATAGCATGCATTTGGCAACCGGTGGTGATCACTCCTAAATTATCCATTTTAGAAAATTATGCAATCGCATAGGCTTGAACATAAACTCGAAGAGGGGGATGTGTCTTGATCATCCAAATACATTAGAGAAACTAGTAGCATAAATCTAGTAGGAATGGCACAAATTGAAATCTCCATTGGGCTAGGACACCTTTCCTAATAGTTAGTACTTAAGAATGTAAATTGTAAATAGTGACAAGTCGCCGTGAATTTTTTTTTCCATCAAATTAAGATCTGACAGTGGAGAGGAGACTTTTCTTCTCATCTAGGTATAGAATTTGTGGAATGGGAGTACATACCCTCTTGTTCACATTCTTGCCCTATTAAGACCCCCAATCAAGAACATGCGTTCCATTTTGCACATGATGATGGATCAACTTGTCATAAACTTTCGGAGTTGCCTTGATAGCTTTCCACATGCTACAATGATAAAATGTGAGCAACATGCCATCCTGGATTATCCGGCTTGTATCTACTATATAAAGTTCTTTTCCACTAGCCTTGAGACTGTCACTTCAAAGTTAATTTTATTACTAAATATTCATTTATGCCTTTTATGGTGCAAGTTCCCAACCTACCACCACTTTGGGGTTTGCATACTTGAGCCAGTTCTACTAGATGTCATCCTTTGTTCTCTTCCAATCATTGCACAAACTCCTCTTGGTTAGAGCTGCCTTGATTATAGTAATTTTACTCCCTAGTGATAGATAGTGACTTTTCCTTTTTATCCAATAAGTTTCTTTTCAAATCTCCCCATTACAGGTTCAAACAGATTTTCCCCCCTTAGCATGCCAAGGCAGCAACTCATCCAAATAGTTGTTGGGGAGCAGTAGTCCATGTCCATGGCCATGATTGAATAAAACTAGGATCTGTTGAGAAACCAATCACCTCATACTTGAGTTGTTGATCTTGAGACCCAAGCAACTATGGAATCACTTTGTAGGACTTGTTTTCCACCAAGTGCTTATGCAGGTTTTTTTTGTGTTTTGGGCAAGGGTCCAACTTGTATGTGGATTGAAAAAATCTTCCATGCATACCTGTTCATCATTGATCTTTGTGGCCGTAAAATCCTTATATATAATAGTCAAATGAAGGTTTTTTCCCTTTCCCTGCATCGTCATCATCATGATCATCGTCATCATCAACAACAACTAGAATCCCATCTATCTGGGTTGGGCTTTACGAGTTTTTCTCCGATTATCTCTATCATAAACCAAACCATTAGTCACTTTGGAATCTTTCATGTCCATCATTATCCCTCCATGTTCTCAATGGTTTGTCTCTTCTCATAGAGCCTACGATCTGTAGCCTCTCAACTCTATGCACCGGCACATCTCCGCAGTCCTAACTTTGTGTAGTTGTCTTTTCTTCATTGTCCAATACTTAGCTCCATACAACTTTGTTAACAGTTGTTTTATAAAATCGTCCTTGTAGGCAAAGATAGATTCTTTTATCCCACAAGACTCCACTAGCTTGTATACATTTTGCTCACCCTGCTCCTATTTTGTTCTCTATGTCTAAGTAAAAACCTTCATGAGAATCTACTATAGAGTCCAAGTATCTGAACTTATAGCAATGTGCAACTAAGTCATTTCTAATTTTTCACTTGGTTATCCTCACTATTGTCTAACCTATTAAAGTTACATTCCATGTATTATGTTCAATCTTACTAATTTTCAAACCATTTGACTCCAATGTTCGTTTCATTAATTAAAACTATATCATTTGCAAAAAACATACACCATTATACTTCATTTTGGATTCCTAATGTTAAGTCATTCATGACTAATGCAAACATGTATAGGTTTAAAGCGAATCCTTGATGGAGTCCCACTCCAATAGGGAACTTCGCCATCCTTCCACAAACTGTTCTAACGTTAGTGGTTGCACTCTTGTATATATCTTGAATAGTTTCAACGTAGTTGTTGGGGATGTATTTATTTTTCAGGTTCTCCAAATTAGTTTCTTTGGTACTCTATCATAGGCCTTTTCCAGGTTAATAAAAGTCACATAAAGGTTATTCCTCTTCTCCCTAATTTTTTCTATAAGTTATTTTAGAATAAAAATAGCTTTTGTTGTTGACCTATCTGGCATAAATCCAAAATGATTTTCAGATATATTTGACTATTGTCTTAGGTGACCCTCTATTACCCTTTCCCAAAGTTTCGTTGTGTGACATGAGTTTGTTGACTTGATCACTCGATAATTGGCATAGGTTTGAATATTTGTTTTGTTCTTATAGAAGGGACTATTGTGCTCTTGCATTTAACATTTTCATCTCATCCACCGCTTTCTTACGTTTACAAATGGTTACCTCATGGTTTTATGTGAAGTCTACCCTAGAAAAGCTTGTGCGTGAACATATTACATACATACACACATATACAAAGTGAACTTGAACCATATCAAGTGAGAACGTCAACTTTGGCGAACTTGTGAGGCTGGAATGGTATCTCTACCACTCATTCACCCTATCAAACCCACACCACTACATTTTCACCATTAATCTTTTGGGGTGCTTGATTGACATCATAGATATATTATCACCAGCACCACCATCAACAACAATAGCAGTTGTAGCAAAAAGTCATGTATTGATATGGGCATTGTTGCTTGATTGACATCATATAGAGAGCCATGCATCAAGGTGCCCTCCTTGGTTTTAGAGCATATGGGCATTGTTGCTTGATTGACATCATATATACATTATCACCAGCACCACCATCAACAACAATAGCAGTTGTAGCCAAAAGTCATGTATTGATTAAAATGTACTTTTGACATATTTTTTAATCTACATCATTTTTGTATGCATTTTGAGTATTGGTATTTTACTTCGTTTTTTCTTCACAAAAATGGAACATGTCATCAACTTAGAGGTCAAACTTCTATATGTGAAAATGCATGGTTTTATTACTTGGCAAATCATACCATTTTTTCCATTTTTTTTTGTGACTTTGGTAGAAATAGAAGTTACTAGTTTGCATCTTGTGCATTAAGTTGTGAATAAAGCAATTCACTTGTCATTCAATATATAAATCTAGTGAAATCTTCTATTGAGCCTAAGATGCACGATTTTGATGCAATTTAGGGAAGGTTGTCTAATTTCAAAAATCTTTAGAAACCCTCAAAGTAATCTTTTCCCGGCATCACTGATTTATTTGGTTATGTAGTTCTTTGGATTGGTTAACAATTAATTTAGTTGTTGGTTATAGATATTTTAATTTATGAAGTTAGCAAAAAGTTCCTTAATGGTATAAGTGCATTTGAATCTTATAAGGTACAAAAAGGCTTCAGAAGTTGTGTAGAAGGATGCACTTGATGAATTATAGGCTGCCATCTCTCCTTTTTAGGGTTTTAGTGGGTTTTTGGGACATGTTAGGGGAGTTTAATGTGATTTGGTTGGAAACTTAGTTTGCATATGATCTTTGTTATTTGAGCTTTTTACAGCTTTGTGTGGGTATTGTTGGTTTTATTTCAAGGGTTATCAGTAGTATGACCCACTATGTCATGATTAGTCTATGTTATCTGTTGGCTGATTTTAAGACCACTTTGATTTTGTTTGCTACATGGGATTATTCTTGTGATGCCGTATTCATCATGTGCAGCTTAATATGATGAAATGCTGATTCTAGACTTAATTGAACTTTGTCTAAAATTTTAATGCTTATACCTAAAAGAATCTAGAACTCTAATGTTTAGAACCATATCCTTTGGTGCTTAATTACATACCAAAAGCATGTGAAGATTTTCCTTATGCAGAGAGGAGCTTCGTACCAAAATTTAGTTGCAAGAATTAGAGATGGTCCAACTGGTTTGAGTGTTAGTCATAGGAAACTTATAATAAGATCCCCCTCCTGTTTCTGACATTGTAGTTGAACATTTTGAGAATTAATGTTCTGCTCATTGTCACCTTCAAACTTATGAGCCACTTCTGCACATTGCTTCTTATTTTTCTTTTATCTTTGAACAAATAGGTTCATTGGAGCAACTCAGGAAATTAAGCACTGGTACCTTTTGTTTCTTTAAAAAAATTAACGTCTTGATTATTCTTTATCAGGATGAAGGTGAGGGCGAAGCAGATATTGAGGGCGAAGGTGAAGCTGAAATAGAAGGGCAAGGAGAAGCAGATGTGGAGAGTGAAGCAGAACTACATGATGTAGATCCTGACCCAGGAGAGAGTGAGGGCCAGGGGGAAAGTGAAGGTGAAAGGGCTGAAAGCTCACCAGAAAGAGAAATAAGTGATCAAAGGCAAGAGAGTGAAGGGAAAGAAGCTGAAAGTGAAGAGCATGAATATGGTCAAAGGGTAGTGACAAGTAGGAGACGCGAAGTCATTGCTAGTGGGTCAGAGAGGTCTGAGGAGAACCATTCTGTTGATGATGGAGATGAGGAGGTTAATCAGACTAGAAGATCAAGGTAACTTGGCAACTTTATCCTCTTTGTAAATAAAATGCATCTCTATGAATCTATTCTCCCAAAATTTCTCGTGGTGGTTCAGGTTCTGACAACTCTTGTTTTCGTGCTTGCTTGTGTTTGTTTCCCAATGCATATGTAGAGGTTTATCATTGTTTTATTCATAAGAACATTATTCATTAAAAACATTGACCCTTTTTTATTGTGGTTCTCAATTTTAGCCTTTGAATGAGAAGTTGGTGGAGTCTCTGTGCATGCAGTTGTCATTTCTACTATGCTCTCAAAGTTTATGACCTTATTATGTTGAATACTGTTTTCTTCCGCGGTTGAAATTATTATCAGCATGGCAGCTCCATTTGGTGATATTGTTTTGCAGGTGGAAAAGCTGGAAACATAGTTACCACACCCCACCCTCACCCCCACCGACATCCACACAGTTGCACACAATCATGATCAATTTGTGTACTGGTATCTTGGGTTTTGGGCTTTGGTATAATGGTATGGTGGGTGTGGGTTGGTTTTTGCGTCGGGCGGGGGGTTATACAAACAAACTGTGATTTTGGATTTATGTTTATTGGTCAAACACAAATGAACAACCTATCTAGTGAATATTATTTATGTAAGAACTCTTGCAACCTTTTGAAACTGATCACTTGGATTACAATGCGAATTTTTCATGAAAAAATTACAATATATGCATTCAATAAGTGCCCAGTGGTTTTATTCATTGTTCCTTTTTCGCGTGACATGGTACTTGAATAATGAATCCTTTTGAAAGGCATGCACTGGGATATGACGAATAAAATTAACATTTCTTTTCTAGCAGGTCACCGAGCATGCAAGAAGATGCCCATATTCCACACTCAGCAGCTGAGATTCGTGATGTATTTGGAGATTCTGATGAGGATGAACCAGCAGAGTATGCACCGCAAAATGACTTTGAGCAAGATTCACATGTGAGTGAGATGTGTTGCATTTTATTAGTTCTCATTAATTTGGGGTAATTTTGGATGCTGCTAAAGGGAGTTCTTTTGAAAACTAAGTGTCTGAAATTGGTTTGAAAAGATGTTTTGCTCCCCTCATATATATAAGATCATATAGGTAGAGGTAAAGTACACTAGATATTGATTCTAGTAGAAACTAGGAAAAATCATATTTGGCACCCTGTTTTGGTTTATGCACCATACCAAATGGTTGAAGGAATGTAATGAATTTAAGACAATCTCTTGTTCCTAATGTTATTCCACCATTGATTTTGGTGCATATGAACGCACCATTGATTGTGGTTAACTAGTTGCTGGAGCAACATGTTGGGTAAAAACATGACATTTTGAATACAATGAACAAATATTTAACCACAGGAAATTAAAATTATATATTTTTAAAATCTATAAGCAGGAAAAAGGAAATGGAATAAATTCCTTTTTTGTAACCCATTAAGGGTTCAATTTCCTTGGGTTTTGCCATTTGACCAGGTGGCTTTTGGTGTATATTCTCTTTCTTCTTTTTTGTCTTTTTAAAACAAATTATTAACCTTTGAGAGAAAGCTGTAAAAGACAAAGAATAAGATATCATAATCTTTTGTAATATTCATGCAAACATAATATATTTTCAATAAAAATAAATATTTTAAGTGGAGTTTTGGTAGATATGAGAAAACTTTGAACTCTTGATCACTATTTTCTCTACTTGAGGCTTTCAAATAGACATGAACGAGATATTTCAATGGGCTAAATGGAGGCTTTGTGCTTGGGGCAAGTAAGGAGTTTAAGGGGTGTAGCACCTTGGACTCTATAGGTCGTGGGACCGCTGTTGAGAGGTAAATCTAGGAAGGAAGTTGTTAGGGAAGTGTGGTCTGCCCTGCAATGAAGTTTCTTTAACTTCAATGTAGATAGAGCACCAAGGGACAAGCTTGTACCTGTAGGAATAGGAGGGATACTGCGAAACTTAGATGGGAAATCATCCATTGTATTTTTGGAGTCAGTGGGGGTCAGGGATTCAACGAGTCTGAGATTCTAGCGATAAGGAAAGGTTTGTCTTTGTGGGCAAGATATGGGCAAGGGAAACTTATAATAGAAGGAGATTCGGTGAATGCAATTAAATGGGCTGGGGGTTGCAAACATCCTCCCTAGAAACTAGTCATAGAAGTCAAGGAGATTAGGGCATTGTGTTGCGGTAGAGAGGTGTCTTTCGCGTTGGTTAGGAAGTTGGTGAATGGTGTCGCGGATTTTCTAGCAAAGCATGGGTAAAAGGGGAACAAGAGGGTCTTTTCTTCCTTTAACGTGGGATATAAATTTGTAAAGAAGGGTGTTGCTAATTGTTATTTGGGCTCTGAGTTTTACTGATGCAAGACAACTAATAGGGTAACCCTAAATGTCTAAATTAGGTTCCCTAAGTATTAGGAGGGATGAAATTAATGTACCTAAAACTAATATGGGCTGAATTTAATTAATCAATTAATAACGGCAGCAAGAAAAGGTGTAGAACAACAGTAAAAGGGTTAAGAAGAGGGTTGTACAGGTCTAAGATTCAGATCTAAATGTAGTAGCAGATCTGATAGGTCTAGGACAGATCTTGAATAGAACTGGGACTGGTCTTGGGGCTGAACTAAGACAGGTTTTGGGGAAAACGACACCAAGGGTAGCAGATCTGGGCTGATTTGGCCAAGGAACAGTTCTGGCAGCAAGAGGGAAGGAGAAAGAGAAGAGAGATAGAAGATGAAGAGAAGTACTTGAAGGAGAAGGTAGCCTCACGCTAGGCTTCACGCCAAAAGAAGGGCCTCACGCCAAAGGAATCGCTCCCAAGTATTTTCGTCACACAAGCGGAAGAAAACTTCAATTTCATTCATCAACTAATTGCCCTAAAGAGGCTTACAATGTATTTATAATAAACACACCAACAAAATGACAAAAATACCCCTAAATGTAAAATAAAACAAAATACCCTCAAATAAATAATAAAATGAAATTACATCAAGCCAAATAAATAAAAATAAAAAAATTTGGTGAATCATATACTCCAAAATTGCTCCGCATCATTTACCTTTTCTTTCTATTTATTTGTATCTTTTTGTTTTTTTTTGCTTAGGTATAAGTCGCTTGTACCTAATTTCTGTAACTTTCTTTTATATTAATGCTAAAAAAAAATCTCTACTTGAGGATAGCCTAAGTATTTAATGTTTTTGAGGTCCAACATTCCAAACATGGCCATGTGTGATACATAGATCATGCTTAATAATATTGCTTATGGTCTTAATTTTGTTGATAAAAGGTTGGTGAATTTTTCCATTAAGGGGAGGCTCGGGTGTTGAACATGTATTTGAGAATGGAATATTTTGGCTAATTATGATTCATGGAGAGGGAAGATGTGGGATTTACAAAATAGAACATGAATTATCATCATCGTAGCCATTTTTCCATTTATTTGTTCTGCTTTTTAAGTTCTATATTTCCACTCTAAACTATTATCAAAGCAATTTTTTTTTAAAAGAATGCGAAACAAATACATAGGATGAAATAATTTTGAGTTCTATTTCTCCAATGCACCCTATTGAAAACCATGGCCTTTTTAACTCTACGGTCAGTCAACTTTTTATTTGGACCAACCAAGTTTTTAAAGGCTTTCCTTGTCTCCTTGTACCTTCAAGTTGTTCAATCCTTCAAACTAGGCTCTTCTAGTGTCTTAGCCAAACTGCCTTGAGCGGCATTTCCTCTTCTTCTCATCTATTGGTTTTACTTTTGAAGTTTCTCTACTGCTATCATTTCTAATTTTTTTCTTTTAATGTTACCCCACATATCCATCGTAGCCTACATATTTCTGTTACCGTAACTTTGTTCTTTTTTTGTTATTCTACGTCCAACAATCAGTTCTGTAAAGCATTGATGGTCTAATAGCTTTTTCTAAAGTTGCCCCTTTAACCACTTGACACACTTTTATCAGCTAACGTCTTAAAAGTTGTTACAGAGGGACAGAAGTACAGAAGTGATCGGATCTTTTGAAGTTGTCACGATTTTCGGATTTAGACTAAATGTATTCTTGTAGTTTGTTTTTTCAATTAATTGCCTATAGTGAAAAATCATTTGTCTGCCTTTTGCTAAATTATATGCTCTATCGGAAAGGCTGAAAAAAGATATGTGCTGTTCTTGTTGTAGAGATCTCCCATTGAAGAGGAAGGAAACTATGAGAGAGATTTGCAACCTGAAGATATGGTGCACGATGAAGAAGCCCAGTATGAATCAGAAGAGGAGACCTTTGAGCAGAAACCAAAGGAGAAACCGGTGGGCCCCCCTTTGGAAATGGAGATTCCGTTGCGTCCGCCTCCTGCTCAGCCAGAAAAGGTTCGTTGTTTTCCCCCCTAGTGCTCATTCTCATGTATGGGAATTTCTTTCTTCTGTTATCAATCACTTTCAAAAAAAATTTCCTTTTGCTGTTGGATGTTCATTGAGGAAATTGCAGTGCTATGATATATGTTGAACATACTCTCTCTTTTAATTAAATTTGATCAGTAAATTTTCAAAAAAATGATCAGTAAAAAGTTAAACTTGATTATGATCATTGACCAATAGATAACCTTGGGTTGATATATGTTTTTCCTTTGTATTGGGAGGCATGTAATTTGCATCAATACAAAAAAAAATTGGAAACAATATTGTATGCTATTTAAAACCTTGTAGACATGATTTCAATGATTTACTTCTAGTTTTAGTCTCCATTTGATTTTTATTTTTACAATTTAGAGTTTTTTTCAAGAAAGGGCTCAATGTTTTGAATTTATTTGAAAAAGGCTCCTATGTTTTCATATCATGAGAAAAGCCTCTATGTTGACAAGTACTTAAAAAACCCTCAATTAATTTTCTTTATTTTGATGTCTATTTATTTTTAAAATGACCCAAATGCCCTTATGCCCAAAGAATTTGCTGTTATCCTCTATCTATTTTCTCCCACAACTATGTTCTCAATTACTGGGTCACTTGATTGCAACTCTCTCTCTCTCTCTCTCTCAATTGACAAAATATTAGTTATAACCATACCATCATATTCATTTTAGGTTAGCTCAATTGGTACACACTTTGGCTCAGGAACCAGAGGTCCCAGGTTCGAGTCCTGTAGTAACCCGATGAACGTGGCTTGCGGGACTCTGAGTGCATCCGGAGTTTACTTAACACCCTCGTACTCGGGGTGAGGTGGGGGTCTTGGGGTTCTCCGTCGTCTATATATATATATTTTAGGTTGAGACTGCAAAAGAGTAAGAAGCAACACTCCATTTAATCTACTTCTTTCCGTATATCAAAAGAGTTCTATGGCTTGATCCACATTCTCACTAAAAAGCACCCGTTAACGATCTTACTAAATGTTGTTGAGCACCATCCAACCTCCTACATTTGGCATGTGTCAATAAACAAATTCTCATATTCTAGCACCCACAAACTTAACTGCAACAAAATGAACCTCTACCCCATTCAATTCGATCCAATAGAACTCTTTGGTCGAGGGATCCAGGGTATGACTTTTGCTATAAAGGCAACTCACTGTAAATCACAACTGATAGTATTGATTCTGATGCGGGATTGATGCTCAACGGCATAGCGATCGGGCAAAATCGGGGATCCCGAGTCTTCTTTGAGACTAGGAGAAGAAGAAGAAACCTGCAGCTTTGGCAAGTAGAAGAAAGTGAAAAAAGAGAAAAGATAAAATTTGTATTTTATTCCACAATTAATGTGTGTTGTAGCACAGTACATGAAATCCTTTAAATAAAAGGAGAAAAGACAAATAAGGAAACTACTTAGAAAGGAAACCTATTTAATTAGGAAAGCTAACTAAAGAGGAAATTACTAAAAACATAATCCTAATCCAATTAAGAAAGAGAAAGAAAAATAATTAATTAATTTAAATAACTACTGGTTTGTCCTATATCAGTTTCTTGGCCTTGAAAAAGAACTCGTCCTCGAGTTGAAATTAGCAAAACAACAACATCATCGCCAAAGGGAAGAAGACGGTCGCAAAGTACCAAATAAAGATGAAGACCAAGTCCAAAGATGCGAATGACGAAGCTTGTAATGGCACAACTTGCAATGCACGGACGATGAGAGCTATCAGCCTTTGGGACAAAGAACATAGTAAACATGCAGGTGCTCAAGCGAGGGCGAAGTACTCCGTTCAAGAAGGGGTCTTTAAATGGCACTGGAGTGATCACACGACCTTGAGGGTCTGTAGGACGAGGCACCAAAGAGAAGATAGGAGGCAGGCATGATAAGGTACAAATAACCATTGAAAGATCATCGGTATCCGTATTGGAATCGGGTTTGGGTATGGGAGAGGGGTTGGATAATTGGCGGCAGCGGCGGTGGTGGAGGTGGTATTGGTGGTGTTTGCGTGTTAGGGATCAAGTTGACCTTATTTGAGTGCTCAAAGTTACCTCCGACTTTTGTCATGTCTTTTGTCTCGTTTTTCGCAATATTTCCTTTATGGATGTAATAAGAGACACTTGAAGTTAAGCAAGTCTTTCCTTCAACTCACCAAAGGTGAGACACTCATCGCCATTATTAGGTGCCATTGATGCTGGTAAATGGACTATGGTTAAATGGGTCAATGGGTTCCATAATAACCCATATCAAAGATGGAAATAAAAGGGAAAGGGGTGCTTTGGTATTATAGAGAAGATTATGGGTATTAGAGATTGAGAACCAAAAAAAATAATGAAAGGACGGATCAATGGGGTCTGGGTATTGGGGAATGAGATGGGCATTAATTGTGGTGTCTTAGGAAAGAGGGAAAGACAGTCAAAAGACGTTGGGTAATGGAAAAGAAAGCAAAAGGTGGTGGGGTTAAGATGGGACGATGGAGGTTCAGATGGTTTTTGGCTGATGGGTATGGGGCGGAAGCGAGAAGGTGTGAACTGATGGAGGCGATCCACAGGCTGTGTAGGGCTGGTTTGAGAGGGGTTGGGCCTGGCAGAGGCGAGGATTTGGCGTCAATTTGGTGTGGATATGATGGGGGAAGCAAAACAAGGTGAGAGTTCTGGGACGGACGGAAGGAATGGAGGCTTGCTTGAGAGGCGCTGGGAAGATGTGGCTCTGGATCGAGGCAGGGAAGCACGACAGGGAGGGCAACAAATCGTCGAAACTGTTGCAAGTCTGGGTTTGCTGGCTTTTGTTTTTTTTTTTCAAAGGGAGGGGATATACTGGGGAGGGGAAAAAATGTGAGTAGGTTGTAGGCGGAAGTGTTGGTGATGGCAACGGGTTGGGTGGGTGTAGTGGGTGAACAGGTGTGGGTTAAGAGAGGCAGAGAAGGTGGAGGGCGAGAGGGGTACCTGGATAGGCAGGTTTCAGAAACCCCTTTTTTTTTTTTTATAAAGAACTGAGACCAAGATCGTCCGTGATAATGCAGGGACTTGTCTCCGAACAGGATCGTCTCGGTATGACAGAGGTACAAAGAACCTACTCTCGATACCAATTGATGCGGGATCGATGCTCAACGGCATAGCGATCCGGCAAAATTGGGAATGCCGAGTCTTCGTCGAGACTGGGAAAAAAAGAAGAAGAAACCTGCAGCTTCGGCAGGAAGACGAAGAATGGAAAAAAAGAGAGAAGATAAAATTTGTATTTCATTCCATGATTAACGTGTGTTGTAGCACAATACATGAAATCCTTTAAATAGGAGAAAAAACAAATAAGGAAACTCCTTAGAAAGGAAACCTGGTTTAATTAGGAAAGCTAACTAAATAGGAAATTACTAAAAACATAATCCTAATCCAATTAAGCAAGAGAAAGAAAAATCAATAATTAATTAAAATAACTACTGGCGTGGTCCCACATCAGATTCCCTTGTTCTTACTACCCCCACCCCCACTGATTTATCCATTTACTGGACAGTTGCAATCTTTAAACAATGGACATGCCCATGCCTTTGAATTTGAGCTCAAGACTCCCTCCTTTTAGTTTGAAGGACATAGAATCATCTAATGAGAGGTCCACAGTTGATGCAACATGTTACAAATCTCCGTGTTTGTCGCACTACCAAAGCACAAAGAAAAGGTGACTCATGCTGATCCGATAATCCGGACGTTTGGGTGACAATGGATAGAAATGCAGCGGAATGAAATGAGAATCAAAGAGAGACGCAGGATTTGGGAAGAAAACTCTTCCTCTTTTTTGGTCTTTTCTTCTATTTTCTCAAAGGATTGTACAATCACGTGTCTTGGCGTGCATCCACAGGTTGGAGACTGCCAAAAACAAAGAGAAAAAGGGATAAAAGTGGGCAGAAACTGTCCAGAACCGTTGAAAACTGCTCTAACCGTCTGCAATTTTCATGTACCAGTCGATTGGTACATCGATTGGTACATTGTCTGGTACTATTCACAGACTGTACTAGATGATGTACCAGTCGACTGGTACTATTCATAGCCTAGGTAGATGATATACCAGTCGACTGGTGCATCAACTGGTACCATCAGAGAATGATCTGTAACAGTACAATCACTAGACGATGTACCAGTCGACTGGTACCCTAAAGACTTATTTTCTTCATTTTTTTAAGTCTTTAAACAAAATATAACAAGAGAAATCAAAGAAAATACATGGAAATACATGAAAATGCAATAATGGGGGATCCTCCTGGATCATGGAAACTTGATCCGATAATCTGGATGTTTGGGTGACAATAGATAGAAATGCAGCGGAATGAAATGAGAATCGAAGAGAGACGCAGGATTTGGGAAGAAAATTCTTCCTCTTTTTTGGTCTTTTCTTCTATTTTCTTAAAGGATTATACAATCACGAGTCTTGGCGTGCATCCACAGGTTGGAGACTGCCAAAAACAAAGAGAAAAAGGGATAAAAGTGGGCAGAAACTGTCCAGAATCGTCTTCAGTTTTCACGTACCAGTCGACTAGTACATCGACCGGTACTATCAGAGAACAGTCTGTTCTTACAGACAGGTGATAGATGATATACTAGTCGATGTACCATTCAAGTGGTACTATTCACAACCTAGGTAGATGATGTACCAATCGACTGGTACTATTCACCGCCTAGGTAGATGATGTACCAGTCGACTGGTACATCGACTGATACTATTCACAACCTAGGTAGATGATGTACCAATCGACTGGTACTATTCACCGCCTAGGTAGATGATGTACCAGTCGACTGGTACATCGACTGATACTATTCACAGCCTAGGTAGATGATGTACCAATCGACTAGTACCATCAGCGAGTGATTTGTAACACAGTATAGTCACTAGATGATGTACCAGTCGACTGGTGCATCGATTGGTACCCTTAAAGACTTATTTTCTTCATCTGTTTAAGTCTTTAAACAAAATATAACAAGAAAAAACAAAGAAAATACATGGAAATACATGAAAATGCAATAATGGGAGATCCTCCTGGATCATGGCTCCCCTTGTTCAGGGGATTTAGGTCCCACTAAATCTTCAAAACTTCAAATGAGGGAACTCCTTAGCTCCCTTCTCCCGACTGTACCACCGCGATTGGCTTGGTAGTTGACCCTTCTTACCGATCCGGTAAGAATCATACGTCCCTCACCTAGTCTCCATAACATGCTTCCGCTCTACTCACAAATCATCAACGTATGGTTGCCGTGTCTCCTTGTCTGAATCTTCATCAAGCAAAGAAGGTTCAAACAGTTTCAAGTTCTCGGCATTGATGATCGAGTACATCTGCATATATGGTGGTAGATCCAACTGCAATGCATTGTCTCCAATCTTCTTGATGATTCTGAACAGTCCATATCTGATGGGTTTCAGCTTCTTTCTTACTCCCTTCAACCGCTCTTTGCTCGGCTTCAGCCAAACAAGATCACCTTCTTGGAATGTACATTCCACCCGATGTCGATCATGTCGGCCCTTGTATCTCTGTTGTGAACGCTGCAGTTGTGGCTCTACTTCTCTGTGCACCTTAGCTATCTTCTTCAGAAATCGTTGAGCTCTAGCTCTGTCCTCCTCTTCCCTTCCTTCCAACTGACCGTCCCCAAAGATGAAAGCCAAATCAAAAGGAATTTGAGGCAAATAACCCAAACAGACTTCAAAAGGCGACTTCTATGTCGAGCTATGAATAACACGATTGAAGGCAAACTGCAGATAGGAGAGATTAGTATCCCAAGTCTTAGGATGCTTGGAATTGTAGCCTCGAAGGAGATGCACCATAGTTTTGTTTACCACTTCTGTTTGTCCATTAGTTTGTAGATGAAATGCCGTGCTCCTCTTCAGCCTGGTATCCATCATTCCCCAAAGTGAATTCCAAAAATGACTCAGGAATCGACTATCTCTGTTCGAGACAATCGACGTAGGCAACCCATAATGCTTCCAAACATGGTCAAAGAATAGCTTTGCTGCTGCATCTCCTGTCATTGTCTTCTTACAAGGGATGAGTTCCACCATCGTGCTAAACCCACAATAACAAACAGATAATCATATCCAGACATGGTCTCGGTAAGCCTCCCAAAAAGTCCATCGAAATACTCTCCCAATGTCTTGTAGGTACTGGTAAAGGAGTACACAGTCCTACCTTCTTGTTCGATGGCTTCGAAGTGTTGCAAATAACGCAACCTCTGATGTATCTAGCCACATCTAGCCGCATCTTCGGCCAAAAGACATACCTCTGCAGATTAAGTAGTGTCTTTTCAACCCCAAAATGTCTCGCCACTCAGGAGGTATGAGCTTCTCTAACCCACTATAATCTGTCCCCGTCTTTCAGTATACACAGCTGTGACCTCTTATACATCAACCCATCCTTCAGTTCAAACTCCATAGTCTGACCTTGCTGTAGCTTCTCAAACACTGTCTTGAAGTCTTCATCAGTGTCATACCCTTGTGCATACTCAGTAAGGGCCATAGGCTGGATTTGCATTGCCACCGTGAGAGTGGAGCTCCTCAGTGTAGGTGGTCTAGACAACATATCAGCCAACTTATTCGTGGCTCCTTTGTTGTACTTTATCACCAGATTAAACTGTTGTAAATATGACATCCACTTCATTTGACGAGCTTGCTGCAACTTCGACTGAGTTTGTAAAAACTGAAGGGGTTTGTGGTCGGTGTGGATTATGACATCTTTCCCCAACAGATACACACGCCAATGCTTCACCACTTGGTGCAAAGCATACATCTCCTTGTCACAAGTGGGGTAATTCATCACCGGTACACTGAACATCTCAGAATGATAAGCCACGGGCTTCCCATCCTACAACAATACAACTCCCATGGCATATGTAGATACATCTGCCTCAACCTCAAAAGGGTGATGCAAATTTGGCAATACCAATACTGGGGCTTCAGAAATCTTCCTCTTCAATAACTGAAATGTATCATCCTGCTTCTTCGTCCACTCAAACTTCTAATTGGCCTTTGACAATGCATGTAAAGGCGCTGCAATCTGTGAAAAGTGACGAATGAACTTCCGTAGATACTGACAAGCTCCCATGAAGCTCCTCACTTCAGTTACCGATCGAGGTGCACGCCATTTGGTAATGACCTCAATCTTTGAAGGGTCTACCTTCAACTTCCCGGCTCCACACCAACGACTGCTCCCCAAATTCACACTTCTTTCCATTCAACTGGAGTTGATTCTCCCTCAACCCCCCAAACACCTTACTCAAATGAACAATATGTTCCTCCCATGACTTGCTATAAATTAAAATGTCTTCCAGATAAACTATAACAAAATCTTCAATGAAAGGACGCAATACCTCATTCATTAATCGCATGAAAGTTGCCGGTACGTTGCACAATCCAAATGGCATAACCAGCCAGTCAAACAGCCCCTGCCTTGTCTTTAATGCAGTCTTTCAAGTGTCATCCTCACGAACCTGGACTTGATGATAACCAGACTTCAGGTCCAACTTAGTGAAAAGTGGGCTCCTTGTAGTTGATCCAACGGGTCATCAATCCTCGGTAATGGATACCGATTCTTGATGGTTATCTTGTTCAACGCCCTGTAATCAATACACATTCTCCAGCCGATGTCCTTCTTAGGCACCAACAACACTGGAGATCCACAAGGTGAACAACTCGGTTTGATGACTCTGCCCTCCAATAACTCTTGGATTTGCTGTCGGATCTCATCATTCTCTGTGATGGAGGTACGATACAGACCCAAGTTAGGTAGGGAAGCATCTCCTACTAACTGTATATCATGCTCCACAGGTCTTTGTGGTTGTAAACCTTGTACCTCTTCGAATAGCTCTTTGAAAGTCAGTTTGACTTTCTCAAGTGTCACCTTAGCTGATGATTGTTCTTGTGGTCTGGTCATCAGTAGGACAAACTTCCCGCAAGCATTTACCATTCTCTTGGCCTGTGTAGCAGTGACCAAAGAAGTGGCGGTCTATGGTTTGCAGGCATTAACGTGAAACTCCTTTTTGTCCTTCACAAACCGATACTTGCGCTGCCTTCTGTAATGAATGGCATCCCGGTCCCACAAATATGGACTCCCCAATATGACCTGACACACATCTAATGGAACCACCTCACATATCACCTCATGAATGTACTTCTCTTTGATAGCAAATTTAAAGGTGCATTGCTTAGTGATCTTCATCTCTACATCTTTTTGTATCCACTCTAATGGATAGGGTTTTGGATGTGCTGTCGTCACCAAATCCATTCTCTGTACCAAACATTCTGAAATGAGATACTTCTGGCTTCCAGGGTCAACTATTGCTTCAATTACACTTTGTTTCACTTGAATCTTCTAGTGAAAAAGCTCTTCTCTTAACTCAGAGTTCTTAGAAGTCTCTGCAGTCTTTGCCATGAGTGAGAGTTTACTGTTAGTTGTCTTCAGCTCTTCAATTTCTTCCACTTCACGAACATTCAACACTGCCCTTTTGTCCTTCTTCGGGCATTGCTCAGGATGTAGTTTCCAACACTTATCCTTTGTTCATACCAACCCCTTTGCAGTGGTCACAAGTAGGACCTTTTGCATTACTCAACTTCCTCGGCTCACTAGACTCACCCTTGCTATTACCACCCATACCAGCTATTCCTTTGAAATTCGGCCTGACCTCAATCCTATCAGACTTCTTCTTCTTTGCCTCTATGGCGATGGCTTTCACTATAGCTTCATCAATGGAGTTAACTTTGAAAAGTTTTAGCTCCTTCGAATGTATTCAGTTAAACCACCCACATACTTCATAAAATCTTCAAAATCTTCGATAGAGATGCCCAGTACAATAGCTTGAGTGTGAAACTCAGTGGTGTACTCTTGAACCGATTGGCCAGATCGTTGTCTCAAGTACTGTCACCTAATCCACCGGTCTTCCTCATGTTCAATTGGGTAAAACTGTTTCCGGACCAACTTCTTAAACTTGCTCTAAGTTAATTCAGTTGTGTTGTGGCGCTTAACATAAGCGTTCCTCCATGTCAGTGCATGACTTGACATCTTTAGTCATGCCAGACTGATTTTCTGTGTTTTGTTGTATACACAGAGAGTAAAATAGTTCTCCATTTGATCTATCCAATTGTCTAATTTCTCCGCATTAACATCACCATTATAAGTAGGAATTTCTAATTTGAAATCTACTCTAAAAGGTTTCTTACCATCTAGGTCGTCTACTGTCTTGGTCTGATCGACCTCTTCCTCTTCATCTGTCTCGTCTGTATCCGTCAGTTCAATCCTGTTCTTATTGGATGGACCTGCAGACGTCTGCTTTATAGAGGACTTTGAGGCGGCACTTCCATTAACTTGGTGACTAACTCTGTTAATGCGGTCACTTGTTCCTCCAATTTGGAGAAACTCTCCTTCAATTCGTCGTTCACAGTCATGTCCGACTTTCTCAAGATTTTCCTTCTTTCTGAACGAAGGGGGTCTGAGATTTCTTCACTGGGCTTCTGGTATTATTCACGTGTCAAGACCATATACCCTAGGCTTCCCAAAAGAAGACGAAACCGAGCTTTGACACCAACTTGATCCAATAATCCGGACGTTTCGGTGACAATGGATAGAAATACAGCGGAATGAAATGAGAATCAAAGAGAGACGCAGGATTTGGGAAGAAAACTCTTCCTCTTTTTTGGTCTTTTCTTCTATTTTCTCAAAGGATTGTACAATCACGAGTCTTGGCGTGCATCCACAGGTTGGAGACTTCCAAAAACAAAGAGAAAAATGGATAAAAGTGGGCAGAAACTGTCCAGAACTGTCGAAAACTGCTCTAACCGTCGGCAGTTTTCACATACCAGTCGACTGGTACTATTCATAGACTATACTAGATGATGTACCAGTCGACTGTACATCGACTGGTACTATCAGAGAACAGTCTGTTCTTACAGACAGGTGATAGATGATGTACCAGTCGACTGGTACATCGACTAGTGCTATTCACAGCCTAGGTAGATGATGTACCAGTCGACTGGTGCATCGATTGGTACCATCAGAGAGTGATCTGTAACACAGTACAGTCACTAGACGATGTACCAGTCGACTGGTGCATCGATTGATACCATCAGAGAGTGATCTGTAACACAGTACAGTCACTAGACGATGTACCTGTCGACTGGTGCATCGACTGGTATCCTAAAGACTTATTTTCTTCATTTTGTTTAGTCTTTAAACAAAATATAACATGAGAAAACAAAGAAAATACATGGAAATGCAATAATGGGAGATCCTCCTAGATCACATGCACATCTTGCACAAACCCAAGACTATTGTAACTTTTTTGTCAACAATAAAGGGTACACCTGAGTGCACTTTGTCACTGTTGAATTGTCAAAATTATGGGTTGGTCAGTTAAATGCAATGGAAATTCGTTTGGATATCATTTGATTTATTAGCTTCTTTTCGAGCTATGTAATGCATTCAGTAGTAGTCATCATGGTTTGGATTTGATTGATGATTTCGTGTTTGCGTTCATGGATTGTTTGGAGTGATCACATGGCAAGAAAAGGTTTGGATGTGGAAACTCCAAGATTCTCAAATCTCTATCACATTTCTTCAGATATATCACTTAGGAGTTCAAATTTCAATGTTGCAATTTTCGAAACTGCTTTACCAATTTACTCCAACCAATTTTTTTTTTTTTTAAAAAAGACAAGCTGAAAAGCCCTTCAAAAATCCATAAGCCTTAGGCCCTATTACTCGAGCCAAAAAAATCATCAAAACCAAAAGTTCCATACCTCAAATTCCAAATACCAACAAAATTCTATTATCCATGGAAATTGTGTGATTTCTTAATGGTTCCTCCAATTATATTGTATGAATTGTAAGATATGTGTCTTGTATTATAGGATTTTAATAGCATTGATGCCAAACACTTCTGCACTGCTCCTTTCTTTCCCAGATCAAGAGTTCTATTGTTAAGTTATTCGATGTTCATTGGGTAATGCTAGCGTCCCTTGCCCATCTTCTTATTCTGGGATGTACTTTGATGCAATTCTAGTGCTTCATGATGTGGGTGTTGTTGACCTGAACCCTAGCCTACATCATATCCCTATGTCCATGAGGTGTATATTGCTCAAAATCCATTGACTTTTAAAAACGGAAAAAGAGAAATCCCAGCCTACTTTGCTGAAAGATGGGAATTTTGTATGTTCTGAGTGATTAATTCATTTTGTCTATTTCCTTTCTCATTATATGACATGTTTGGAGCATATGACTCTAATTAATTGAAATTATTGATTCTTAGTGGCTAATCGTAGTGGCTAATCTATCTTGTAGATGAATGTGATTAAAGTTTCCAACATCATGGGAGTTGAAACAAAACCTTTTGATCCAAAGACATATGTAGAAGAGGATGTCTTTGTGACGGATGAATCTGGTGCTAAGAAACGCATTCGTTTAGAAGACAATATTGTACGTTGGAGGAGGGTCCGAAATCGTGATGGCACAGTGACTGTAAGTGATGACTTCTCATCTTATGAGATGGAGTTTCTTTTATTGCTTGGTATATATATAGATTTTGGCCTAACAACAGGATCTTCTTCTTTCTTCCTCTTCTTCTTTATTCAAGAATTAAAAAATACAAAAACAAAGAGGTGAAGTTTATTAATGAATTATTAACATAAAATCATTGGTGAGAGAGATGGCCATGCTTTAAGTTGCATAGACTCATCCCACCCTACAAGGGTTGTGTTTTGTCACCTTTAGACATGGGGGTATGTGTATAGACTTGTGCAGGACATGGGTGGACTCACAGGTCACCCTTGTCACTGGAAATTTTTTTTTGGAAGAAAGCATATGTAGGAAATGAATGGATCTATGAAAAGAACTCAATATCGGAAGAATGAAGAAAAAATTCTACGAAAAAAAAAGAAGAATAATGTCGAAAAAGAAGAGTAGCACCAAAGGAAAAATTAAAGAAAAAGGAGGAGGAGAAGAAGAATATGAGCAGCTCTTGATCTTCTAGTCCTCTCTATGTCCACTCCTATAATCTTATCTTTTACTCTCTTCTATTCTAGGGCCAATCAAAAGACTGAAATGCTTTTACTTTAGAGTGACAAAAGAAAGCATTTCTGGAAAATATGAACTATTAAAAGACTGAAATTCCTTTAGGTTAAATGTCATTTTTTATATTTTAGTAATATCTAATTAAATTATCTTAAATGTGGTGCATAATCTGAGTCACTTTTTTGTTTTATTGAGTTTGACGCCTTGGACCCACATTGGGCTTTGACTCTCGCACCTGCACCTATGCAACTTAAATTATGCCATTTGTTTAGGGGATATTTGATATTTAGAATTTGGAGGTGGAGTTTGACAAATTCTACTCA
This sequence comes from Chimonanthus praecox, assembly GCA_022113865.1. Classification (NCBI taxonomy): domain Eukaryota; kingdom Viridiplantae; phylum Streptophyta; class Magnoliopsida; order Laurales; family Calycanthaceae; genus Chimonanthus; species Chimonanthus praecox. The sequence continues at coordinate 48,975,925 of CM039089.1, read as the reverse complement.
AAATCTATTGTTTGGTTCAGCTAGAATTTTGTAGATGGAAGTTTTCAAATTGCAAGAGTTGCCAAAATTCTAGAATTCCAAATTCTCTTGAAAAGTTGTTATTTCTGAAATTTCAAAAGCTGTTATTGCTATTATGATTTTTAAGATGTTTTAGGCCGATGGTGGTGTTGGTTCTTCTAGTGCACACCCTTATCTAGGGCCCAACAATAATGTTGGACATGGGTCCATTGATAATGATTATGCTTGAACATGGAGTTCATTTAAAAATAACCTTGGTTAAAAGAATTGAGCCATGTTTTCAAAGACTATAAAAGTATATAATTAAAAAATATTTTGAAGTGATGAAAATGTGGAGAGTTAAAAAAACATGGTATTAAATGGAGTCTACTAATTCTTGTTATGATGGCAGGTATAAACATTTGATTATTTCTGTTATTATTTTGTTTTAACATATTTAATGGATGATATATGAAATTCTTTCCTTTTATGATTTTGTCGATTTTGTGCATCATGATGTTATTAGTGGGTCCATAAGATGCCAATTTATGTATTTTTAATTTAGTGCTCTTTTAATCAATATTAACTTAAGTAATAAGAGCCCCTAAGGGGTTAGGGGCTCTCTTTATATTTTGTTTCAATAGTGTGGCAATGTGCGAGTCTTTTGGACTCAAGTGTAGGCCATGAACATGATATTAAGTGTTGTTAAATAAATTTTGTGTGTGATTAATGTTCTGAAAAAGGGTCCTTGGTGTTTAGTTGTTGTTGTTGTTATTATTATTATCATTTTATTATTATTTTAAATTTTGATTTCATTCTCCTGTTGTTATGTGGAATCTCCACCAGTATCATCTAGAGCATTGTAACAAATACCGGGATATTTTCGTTTTTATCACAAAAATATTGGTGAAATAACGTTCTCTCATTAAAAATGCATTTTTAATGAGAAATTCCCTGTTAAAACGTGTTTTTAACGCGAGAAACGATATTTTCGCGTTAAAAACGCATTTTTACCGGGAAATTCATTTCCCTCCTAGAACGGTGTTTCACTGGAAATTTTCTAAGCGCTCAAGCCTCACGAGTCACGATTTAAAATTCCTAATGCCTTGGCCACCAATCACAAACGAAAAAAAAATGATAACAGTAATGGCATCAAGGATGGTAGTAAACGTAGGAGGAAATTAAGGGATACTGTACATAGGAAAAAAAGGGGAATATTTGTTTATAAAGGCACAATAATCGTAGAAATGGATGGAAAAGGAGATGATTTTACCAAAATGATTTGAGTTAGGCCATTCTGGACAAGTTTCAAATCAAATGGAAATATTAAACTCTCGATCGACATATTTCGATTTATGCTAAAATAATAGTTATGTTTTATAAATTATTTTATTTTTATATCAGAACATTCTTAGGGCTGATATCCAAATATCTCGAAATATCTCTTTCTTTGCAAAGCTCATACTGACCGATATTGAAAGATAATTTAAATATATGCTAAATTTATATATTGGGTAAAATATCTTCTAATTTTGAATCTTCCTTGTCTTGTGATCATACAAATTTAGACTCAGTAAAGCATACAATGTATCTTCAACTAAACCCTTTCTCTTTCTATTTATTTTTTGATGATTTGTTAATTGAAACTTCAAATTAAGCTTTTTTATAGATGGTTGTATCTTTTAATGTTATTTTAATATTGGATGACTTTGATATGGTATTTAACTATGAATTCATGCAGAATTGTATAATATTTTTTCTTCAAAAAATGTTAGATAAGAATTATTTATTTATTATATTTATTTTTATTATTTTTAAAATATTTATATTTTCCACGAGATTTTCCCGTTAAATTTCCGGTAAAAACCTGACAAATTGAAATATTCCGTTATTAACTGTTGCCGTTGATATCCCGAGAACGGTATTTGTGACATTGATCTAGAGTTCCTTTCCTCCTATTAGTAGATATCATCTTTAAAGGGTCCTTTGTGTAATGTCTCTCCAATGGGGAACTCAGTTCTATTTGCCACAAATAGTTCTTATACATAGCAATTGAGCCACTAGATCCAGTTAGGTGACCAAGGGGCATCTAGCCTATTGCATTTACGTGCTACCTAAGTTTCTAGGCTTACTCATTCTAATATATGTGTATTTATGTATGTGTGTACATTAGTTTTTGTCCTTGAGGAACCTTTACTTATTTATGTATGTATATTCATTACTGTTTGTCCTTGCGGCACCTCTACTTAAAGCACTAAATATATGGGCACATATGCTTCCAAATTATGAATTTATTTTATCTGTACATAATATCTGTTTTAGTTAAACCTTTACTATACAAGTATATTATGTATTGGAATATTACATATAAACTAGGCCTAATCAAGGTGCGTTTACCTTATGGCTTGGTGAGGCAGAAGTAGATTTGGTGCCTGGAACATATCTTTTTTTTTTTTTTTTTTTCTGGGCAGTAACAAATAGAGTTGTATAATAATATAAAGAAAGCATTACATGTACATGGTGAGAGTCTAAGAGTTTTAAACCCAAAAAGAGAGGAAAAATACAAATACAAGATAACGCGACAAAATACAAAACAAAAAATCCCCCTCACCCTCAAAAACTGCAGTTCCCTGCCCCAAAATCAGTCATAGAAAGAAGACACCCTCTTGCATCGGGTCCACCCCAATCTTCACAAAGAAGTCTGCCGCTCCATTAGCTGACCTCTTGATTAGCTAGAAAGAGACCTCGCCACCTATACAAAAAGCCCTTATCTCCCTGACGACTATGGCCATTTTCCATGGCGACTGCTGGAACCCCCTAGTTCACTTAATCACATTTGCCGAATCCCCTTCGATAATCAATTTCCTCCATTTTATGGGGACCCATAAAGTCAAAGCTCTCCTAATGGCTAGTAGTTTGGCCTCATTTGTTTGCACCGTCTCATGCCTAGAGCACATCTTAGTGTATGTTTGGAACATGAAATCTTACGATTTCATATTTTTGCAAGATTTCAGATTTCCTTACAAAATCTACACCTGCCAGATAGGCGTGTTTGTTAACTCAAAGAAACAGAAGAAATATTCAAGCAAAAAACAATATTCAGCTCTAAGGGGATACATTGTAGGAGCCATTCCAACAAAGTTGGACATTTCCACCTTCCACTCTCAACTCTGTTCTTGTTCATTTGTTTGACTGGGAACACTAAAAGATACTTTTTTGCTTTTTTTTTTTGGGGCCCACTTATGAAAAATCCAAATCATTGAAATTATTATTTTTTTCTTTCAAATTTAGATCTAACATTTTGTTATGTCAATTTAATGTATCCTTAGTGTTGGATTGATCATGATCAATAAAAATATTTATTCAATAGTATATTTTTTTTATCTTATATTATCTTGGTCTACGATGATTCAATGGGTCTCATTTTGGACATAGATCAGACATTCGGGCCTCCCCTTTCTAATATCTCTCTCATTTCAGCCAACTTTTTATCTAATATTTTTCATTTTTCTTTAGAAAGGGTAGCCATATATAATCTGATAGGCCAATTTTTGTGGCAATTGCAGTACAAAATTTCTCTACTTTATATATATATATATATATATATTATGTATTTGGCTTAGATTTTATTTCCTTTAACATGTGGATTTTGTGATTATAGTTTTTAATTATTTTCCCTCAATGATACTTGAAAAATTAAAAATATCTTTATTGCAGAGAATGTTGATTCCAATTGGATCCATGAAAATAAAATACCTTTTTAAAAAACATTTTTATTTTAAAAAGGATCTTTCCATTCTTTTAAATCATTTGGTGTGCATTTTTGTTGTGAAATTAGTTTTTTTTTTTTTTTTAAATTTCATTTTAATTATTCATGAAAGTTTGACAATCTTCTGTTTTCGAATCTTTAGCATTGTTTGACAATTGCTAAACAACAAGATTTTATTCTAATGATAGCATTTTCTTCTAATCTGAAAAGTTACCAAACACGCCTTAAACTGCTATGCTTTTTAGATTTTTTTAGGTGGGACTAAATATTAATTTATGTGGCGCATAAATGATACTAAAAAGAGAAGAAAGTTATCAGCATCCAAATAGTACAACAAAAAACACACATCAAATCCAAGTTGTTACTTGCCATGAACTCCAACCTAAGGCTGTTCATGGGCTTAAAGCCTTAAACCCAACTAGAGCCTAATCCGAGCCCGATCTTAATAAGCAAGCTTGAACAAATTAGTGTAACCATTGGTTGGGCTTGGGCTTTGGTGTAAAAGCTTGTCAAGTAAAAGCCCAGTTGTTAAAATTTTATTATTTTAATTTTATGAGATGATATTATGATATTATACAGTTTTTAAAAAATCTTACTTTTTATATTTAAATGTTAGTTTTACCAAAATATGATTTCTCATTTACGATTCAACTCAAATCCCAAAAATTAGTCTTATCAGCTATGTATGATAACATGTAACTAGTAGGCGACATACATGACTTCCTTTTTATAATCTTGAACACTGTTTATATGATTGATAAGTCAAAAATGTTTACATAAACGACAAAACACGTTTTATGTATCATCTATTATCATTTTATTTGTCATTTTACTAATAATTTTTTGAATACTAAATGAATAGAATATGGAAAACTTATTTTTTTACTTAATTTTTTTTTAAAAGATTTTACCCTTTTTAGAAAATTGTAAAAATCTCACAGTTTATGATATGATTTGCGACTTGATACGATTTGATAACTATTCTGATTTTCGATGTAATTTTGATTTTTAGTGCATTGGTTATGTTCAATATGTTGTATTTTGAATGGTTATGGTAATTGGCATATATAATAGCATAAATCATCATCATTAAAGCTATTTATCTCATTTATCTGAAGTCAACTTTAATATTTTATATGATATATTTTATTTGTCATTATTTAGTCTTGTTTGAATATGTAATTATTTCTGTAATAAATTATTGTTAATAAGGGTGATGCTTGTGACATTCTTTTAATTTAAACAATTATTACATTTAATTTGAGATTGGACTTAAATGGGTTTTTCATGTTCAACCCACCCAAATGTTTGTTTCTTCATAAATTGGTTTAAACAAGTGGTCTCAAGCTTTAACAACAAAAATCAATGAGGGCTTGGGCTTAACATAAACATGTATAAGGCTTTGCATGGGCTTGAGCTTTGGTATTCAATTGGGTTTAGGCTCATCTATCCCAACCCCAACCTATGAATAGCATGACTTGAACCAAGCTTTGTGAAAGTCAACATTAGATAGGATGGAGTCTTTCAGAAAGGTCATCCATGAGCTTACTTTGCATTTGGTCCAAAGAGCTAAAAGAGATGGGGATTCTATTTTATCCTTGACATAGTAGTGAAGGTGTGAGGTGCAATCAAGAGCCAAGGGGTCTTGGAGCCTAAGGCATAAGGTCCATGTCTAGGTTTGTCAGACCCACTTGTTTATGTACTTAAAAGTTAAAAATATGTGTAGGTCCACAGACTTTTACTCTTGTTGCATCAATGAGAACAAAATGCAATACTTCTCATCCTAAGCACCAAAATATTTTGGCATCTGAGCTTCCAAGCACATTGTATACCCATGTATTCTATACATGCACAAATATATTAGCAAATAATTAGAATTTTTATATAAGTATTACTGAAAATTACTTCATCGTAATTATGATATTTACTAACTTTAATGTTGACGGGCAGAGAAAGGAAAACCTGGACTGACAAGAATAGGTGGTGTTCTATGGGATCATATAACGGCGAAACTTCTTTAGTCTTCTTAGAGCCAGTAGGACAGAGAGACTCAAACGAGGTGGAACTTCTCAGTATTAGGAGAGCTTTGACCATAGGGAACTTAGTCGGGCATGGGAAACTAGTCATAGAAGGGGACTCGACAAATGCAATGAGGTGGTCTAAGGGGTTGAAGCAACCTCCTTGGAGATTGATTATTGTGGTGAGGGATATAAGGACTCTATGTTCGGGTCATGGGATTTCCTTGGCTCTAGTCAAAAGATCTACCAATGGAGTGGTAGGTTTTTTCTCTAAGAGTGGGGTAGACTCCTCAACCACATGCATTTTCTATCTTTGAGATAGTAACTGGATGATTAGGAGAGCGATGGTCTTCCACTTATGTCTTATTGGTTGCCATTAGAATATATCTTCCAGTCGTTCCATGGATGTATTTCTTTCTTTTGTTTATCTTTGTTGTGGGTTTAAGTCTTTTAGATTCACTCTTTACGTACTTGTACTATTACTTGTATTATCACTTTTATTAATAGTCTTTGTTACCGCTTGAAAAAAAAACTATAACAAAAAAATTCCAAAAAATAGGCTTGTCATAAAAAAATTCTTAGAAAAAAGCTTAAGTGAGGGGCTAGGTGCAAAATGGGCTAGGCAAGGCGCAAAATGGGTTTGGAGCCTAGGCAACGACTTAGGCTCAAGTAAGGCACACCCTTTACTACTATGATCCTTGAACACAATGTTAGTCCTCTTAGGCCAAATACTCCATAGCCTTATTTCTTAAAATTATCCTCCTTTTTAAAGTTAAGAATATATTAGCATATAGATACTATGCCTACACTTCTTAGTTACTACGTTTTCATACATTTCTAGCATGATTCTCTATTTAACCATTAGGGGTGGATTTTTCTTTAATGTTGATCAAGTCAATTGTCTCAACCAATGTTGTTAAAATTGCACAATTCACGGCTCGAATCGTGCGATTCGAATCGAATCAGTGTCTATCTCAATTCGAAACGGTAGGAAAATCATAGTAGGGCTAAAGTCGTGCGATTCTGGGGTTGACTCGCAACTCGTAAGAGTCAACCCCTTGAATCGGAAACTCGTGAGATTCAGCTAGAATAGGAAAAAACGAAGAAGAAAAGGCCACAGAGAGGAGGAAGGAGGGAAGTAGAACATACCTTTCATCACAGGTCTTTTTTTTCTTTCTTCTTCCCTTTGTTTCTGCTTTCTCCTCCTTTTCTTCTTGTTTCGGTTGCCGCCGGTCACTGTACTCCTAATTTTCCATCGCTTTAATGTTAGTGTTTCTGTGGCTTTCATTTATTTTTCTTCTTATTTCAAGTATCCCGTGCCACAAGTCTCAAGGCTTTCGCTTTCGTGACTACTACTGTTATGAAACTTAAAAATGATTTTTAAGTTTCGTTTTAGACTATGTAATATTATTTCTTTTTTATTTCCTAGTCTTTCTTTATATAAATTATTTTTCTTTTTAATTAAACATTTATTACTCTTGTTTTTCACATGTTTATTTTTCTTATTTTTATTTTTTTGCCATCTATTTTGATTAAAAAGCTGTTTTATTTTTTTCAATCTTTTATATCAATTTTAAAAAATTAAAATCTCTAAAAAGTAATTTTTTATTTGATGAATGCTATTTAGATTTATTTAAATTCTTTTGGTTTATTTATTGATTTCTTAAATTTATCAATACTTAATATTAATATTTGAATCTCATCTTAATATATTTTTGTGTCTTTTTTATGGTTATTTATGATGGATAATAAGTGTCAAGTTGGGAATGACAATTGTTTGACCGGTTTTTTATAATTTATAGAATAATTTTAAAATAATTTAACAATAGATGTTTAATATATTTGTAGTTTATAGAATAATTTTAGAAAAAACATTATGAATCTTATGATTCTACGATTTTCGATTCACGATATAATTTGAGTTTGACAACATTGGTCCCAACACTATTGTGGTTTGTTGGAAAGGTCAGTGCTTGAATATGAGGCTTACCAAAAATCACCTTGATGATAGCCATATCTAATATGCTCTCCAAAATTTGATCACTTTAAATTATTTTTTGATGTTTAGACTTTTTTTGAAAGATAAACTAGATTAAATAGAGAGTTAGAAAAAGGGATACAAAGGAAAGAAAAAAAATACAAAGGAGAACGAAGCATGAATGTCTTTGCTAGTTTGTCTTCCTATTCATTTTTGGAATGATGAATCTTCAACACTCAAAGCATCTTGAGAAGATGATATCCCTTATATCCCAAATAAAATTCGATAATCTCCTTGGGAATGAGAGAGAGGAAGTCCTACATATTGTATTCCTAGAATCACCATCATGTTTAGGATTAGAAATACCCATTGAGTTGAGCAGTTTATACCTCCTAAGCAAAGTTTTAACTTCAAGATCGTTAGTGCCTGAAGAAGATTAAACAAGCAATAATTTAAAAAGAGCCTTCTCTGTTAAGACCCCTGATGCCACCTAGACCTTTATCTTGGCTAAAGCTTCCATCGAAATTGAGCTTCATCAAACCGGAGGCAAGAGGCTCCGACCCTAGACATAATAGTTGGACTGTGAGAGGAGGCAAACAAGAACGCCAATCATGCAGAAAATCTGACCTGGAAATCCCCTGAAACTTCCCCCAATGAAAGTGCTCAAGAAACAACCATAAGCTGAGCCAAAAGAGCCATCTTCTGAGAGGAAGACACCTTGTTATTGAAAGCTCAATTGTCACGTTCCCTCAAAATGGACCATAAAATGGCTGCTAATGACATTTTTCTAACCATAGGATAGCACTGTATATTAATGTAATAATTAAGTTCACACACAACCCTTAAGGAGCCAATTAGATTGGAAAATATGCCAAATCTGCTTCAAGAACTTGCACAGAAGGAAGACATGATTAACAATTTTACCATTGTGAAGCGAAGATAATTCAAAATGTAAAGTTTTGTTACTTTAAAATAAATGGCTTGATTGATACGATCAAGATGACTTTGGTGGGCCTCATATTCAAGTTTAGACCTTTCTAATGGGCCCATCACTGTGGGCAGAGTTGAGCCCCACATAGTGGTGCACTAGGTAATATTCTGCACTCACTTGTGGATGTGATTACTGCTCTTTATCCATTGGATCAAAGGTATGCAAGATAGATAGTTGGACAAAACCATTTTACTTGTCCAATTTCTAGTCCCGTTAGTGCATGGTTGGGATGATACAAGTAAGTTGATGTTTTGTCCATTAAATGATGATGTGAGCACCTGCTATTACACAATTCCTTGTATTGATGTGGATGCCTGTGCTTGAAATGTGTCCATTGTGCATCTCTCTCCCCCCTCCCCGAACTCACACACATACAATGCGACTTTTTGTACCTTAGTTTAGTCAGTGCATTGATGGGATTTCTTAGTTGCTAGTGTAGTTTGAGATGAGAATCTCATATTAAAGCTTATTTATTTGAAAACTGTTTTGGCAGAGTGAAAGCAATGCACGCTTTGTAAGGTGGTCAGATGGCAGTTTACAATTGCTAATTGGAAATGAAGTTCTTGACATATCTGTGCAAGAGGCACAACATGATCAAGCACATCTTTTCCTTCGACATGGGAAGGTTTGCTTTCTATGGTTTTGACTACTTTTTTTTATGCACTCTCTTCTATATAGTTGCACCATTTTGGGGATTGGTAGAGGAAATTGCCCCATTTGATTGTTGTTTTAAGGTGAGAACACCTAATTATAATGCAGGGAATCTTGCAATCTCAAGGAAGGCTTTTACATAAAATGAGGTTCATGCCGTCTTCTTTATCATCAAAGTCCCATCGGTTGTTGACTGCTCTTGTTGATTCGCGTCATAAGAAAGTGTATAAGGTGAAGAATTGCATCACTGACATTGATCCAGAAAGAGAAAAGGAGGAGAAAGAAAAGGTAATCAAAGAGCTATTGTGTTTATGTCATTTTTTAAATAATTAAGCCAGCTTGCTTTTGGAATAATTAGCTTATCTCATCTTTTTGTCCATTGTCCTTTGTGCAAAGAATTAATCATGGTAACACAGCAACAACAAATGCTAGTTTTTCATTTTTGCATGATGTAGTATCCTCCATGAAAGACACTTTGGGAAAAAAATTCATTTGTTTTTACTGTACTTTATTTATTTTATTTTTACAAACCTCATCCCTAACCCAGCGACCCAAGACCCCACCCCACCCACCCACACTTTTGAGAACTATCACCAATGAGCTGTAATAGAATCTGAATTACAAATAAGGAAAGAGCATAGAGGTAGAGTTGGTAGCCACTATGAAGAGAGAGCATATTTGCATGAGATAAAGTGGAGGATTAGGATTGAAAAGGCTAGGGATCTTGGAGATTGAAGGAGTAACTCTAGAAATGAGTAAGCATTATAGTTTTAGAGATTTAAAGGAGAAGATAGTGGAAGTTATAGGGTTACGATGGTCAGATTTTAATAGATGAAAAGACCTCAAGTGTGTAAGTGCATGTGCACCTTAATCATTAAATGCAATAGGCAGAAAATGATTTTTGGAGCTTGGTGAATGAACAAGTGCCATAACCCTTTTTTCCTTCGTACTTTTTTCTTTTTCTTTATGAAAAAATGACAAAATTATGTTACATAATAAAATTCATACTTCATATATCTAGCATTCATTCCATATGGTCAATTACTTCAGGCCAAATTTGTACACCATTTTAGTTGGGGCCACGTTGGGTCAGGGGGATAAATTCATTGGAAAGATCTATGCTTGAGTATGTTATTATCATCATCATGAGCCAAAATCCACTGTCTAACATGCTCGAGTATGTGGTTTATCCAAATCAACTTCATTGGAGCAAGGAACCCATGGTTTTTTAGCCTCAAAGATCAGTGGTTCCATAGTGCAAGAGTTTAATCCAATGGTTAATGTAACTTGGCATGAGGTTAAACAAAATTAAAAATATTACTTTTACATTTCTGCACTTTTTAAGATCTCTATTTGGTTGCACTAGTTTCTGAATTTTGTTTTACTGCAGGCTGAAGGCCAAACAATTAGAGCTAACGTGCTCCTCCAGCGGAAGCGAGAAAAGGTGAGCAGGAAATATTCACAAACTGCAGAGAAAGGACGCCAACTTTCTCCAGGGTTTTTGGAAGGAGCATTGGAAGAGGTGTGATTTTTTTTTTTTTTAAATTAGGTTTTTACCCCTCGACGCATTTACCAACTTCTTTGTCATGTTATAAAAATATCTACAATAGATCCCCTTTTCCCTACTTGTTTGAAAAAGGCAGCAATGATCATAAGTGAAGAAAATTTTATTTAGATGGGTGTCCCCATTTTTTGTTGTTGATCAGGATGATGAACATGAGGATTATTATGAGTCTCGGCGTTCAGCATCTAGACGTCGGTTCGAGGAAGATTTGGAAGTAGAAGCTCAGGCTGAGAGGCGCATAATAAATGCAAAGAAGGTAATTGGTAATTTAGGTTATGTTGCTTATGCCATCAACTTTCCTCTTTGGCTTTTCTTTTGTGTTGATACTCTCGTTTTGGACCAGTCACATGTATCAAGAGAGATTCCACGCAAACCTTCTTTGCCTGCTAGTCGTTCGACTCGGCATCCTGTGGAGGAGTTCTCTGAGAGTGAGAGAGAGGAATCTGAGTATGAGAGCGATGGTGATGAAGCTGAGCGGTCACCAGTACATAAAAGGATGGAGGAACCAGAGGATGATGAAGAAGAAGAAGAAGAAGGAGAAGGAGAAGAAGAAGGAGAAGAAGAAGAAGAAGAATATGCAGAGGAAGCCAGAGCAAATGAGGCATCAGCAGAAGATACTGAGGTACATTGTCTTTCTGTTTTCTATCTGTTTTCTATTTTTCTGTTCTTGTACATAGCCAATATGTTTCCTAGTTATGTTCAGTGCTTGATTTTTTGCATTGCCCGTCCTTTGTGATACTGATACACCAAAATGAATGTCTTGGGGGTAACTTAGAAGATGTATTGCCTCTTTCTCTACCTTGTCAACTCTGGCAGAAGCGAGCAGATTCTTTGGGGGGTGGGGGTTGGCATTCACTTGTGATGACTGCAATGGTTATAATTTTGTCTAATCTGTTGTAGGAGCCAAGGCAAAGAAATAAGGATTATGGGGGAAGTCTCAAGCGCAAGGAGATTGAGTCAGACCCTGATTCTCCACCTAGAAAGCAACCAACACATCGCCGAATGGCAGTTGTCTATGATAGTGACGAGGACTGAACAGGGTTCTTTGCAATTATTACTGGTGAGTTTTCTGTTGGGTTTACCTCTCAAATAAATAAATAAAGAGGTTATTCAGTACAGGTTCTTCTATGGTGCTTGATGTGGATTTGGTTACAACTCGAGGTTGGTAAATTAGGGACTTAGACTTGGCTTGTCCATCCTCTAAGTTTCACTTTGATGAGTCACCATAGTAACTCTGAAGAGTCATGTTAATTCTTTCTAATGCATAGTAGTCAAGGCGCAAGGCACACTTAACATGTGGGCTTTTTCATTTTAGACGAACTCTTTAATATATTTTTAAATACCAATATAAATTTAATTATGAATATTCTTTGCACTAATATAATAGAATGCAATTTTTTTCAGCTATTTTTAAGATATTAATGGAACTTTTCAACCTGCCATGAGCTAAACAATGTAATATACATACTACAAAGAAAATGCATCAAATGTAGAAGCGCAAGTACAGTTTATTCCTACCAGGTTTTCAAACAGTTTGCCTTTGTGCTGCAGGTGGATTTGCCGTTGCACCTACTAAATGGATAATCACAACCATAGGTTGTGAACTTGAAGAAGCCAAATTTGGGCTGAATTGCTGTTTATATCATATTTTAAGCTACAGGAGCTGATTCTCATCTGATGGGCAACAAGGATATTGGCTGCTCTCTATTTTAACATGGAGAAAAGATCATTTCCACCATGTCTTTTTCTCTCTGGTTTGGGAAAAGGAGGGGTTTATCTTATGCCATTATTTTTATTGACATTTAGAATATGTTATATGTACCTGGAGTTGTATCTTTCAAGAATTAAAAAAAGAAGTTTCCACGTCGCGTTAAAATGAAAGCACTGAGTGATGTGAGAGCCATTGTGGTAGAATTTACTTTCCTCTTTTTAACACTTGGGGCCTGTTTGTCACTTTCCCGACAGTGGAAAATGAGACCATTCTCTCTTCTTACATGACATGAGATCTAATACAGAAACTTAGGTCATTTCCTCTTTTTCCGAGGAATCTATTTCCTATAGACGATAGTAAAAGAGGAGAGTTTTCTTCACCAAAATAACACTCTGTTCATTTTCATTGGAAGTAAAGATTTTGATGTAGATGACAACAATGTCTTATTTCTATAGCCCAGTGCATGTTGAATGACATGAATGAAGTCAAATACTTTCCTCAAAAGAAATTGAGGAACAACCTTTTAAAAGAATAGCTTTCACTAAAGACAGTGTCCTGTCAAGAGGAAGCCTCCCAAAAGATTTTCAATGGAAAAGCTCATGTATTTACATTGTGATCTGTATTTGCAGGTAGATCAAGTTCGGTTTTCCTTGGCTATGAGTTTGCATTTGAAAAATCATGTGGATGAGAAATTTTGAATTCGAATATGAATCTGAAAATTAAATGAATTAAAAATTGCATCCAAATTTGTTGTTCTAGTTGCTTGTTTTAGGTTAACAATTTTACATTCCTATTGGAAATTTTTTGAATGGTTCTGGATCATAGATAACAATTTGCCGTACCACAAAAGTGTGTGAAATAGAAATAGTTTGTATATAATTTGATTTTCTTCAAAGTATGACTGGAAATTTAACCACAAAAAAGTTAGGTATGATTGAAAGATTTGGAGACTATTTTTTTTTAAAGTTTCAAAGTTTTAGGACTATCAATTATTTTAAGAAAAAGTTTAAATATCTATTTCTACAATATAATAAAAAATAAAATAGATAAAAGCTAAGGTAATTGAATACTTTGTGAATTCAATTTAGTATTGGTTAAAAATTAAAAGAAGTTGCAGATTTTAGTTGAAATTTTAAACGATACATGAAATATCATGTGGACACAGTTGGTCCATTGGGTCTCATGGGGTTAAAAATTTGGCCCCCATATTGTATCGACCGATTCGTTGTATTGCCAATACATATATCTCGTATGCATAACAGCTTTTGATTTGTGCTCAGAGGGAGTCACGTGTCGTACCATATTTCACTAACTAGATATTTGTATTATGATCCAAGTCCAAGTGTTGAAATAAATTGATTAAATTTGGTCATATCAGATCTAAATAATCTTATTTTTTTTTGAATATGAAGAGATAAAGAAGCCATTGCAATTGCTGGAAACATTAGGCCCTCTAGAGGCACAAAAGTAGATGGCAATATGTATTGGTTGTTAGATGATTGATAAGCGATACCTTTTATCAAAAAATTCAAAAAATTGTTAGAAAAGTAATAGATCTTCTAAAATGGAAATTTGTTAAAATATTTTAGATGAAACAGTAGTTTCATCAATTTCGCTCTAAATAAATCAAAATATTTTGAAATGAATGAAATACATTTAGTAGAAGATAATCCGCTTGTACAGCAAAATTACTAACTATAGTCCTAGTGTGATATATCCCATAGTATGTACATGATGAGTGCCAAACAATTTAAAGAAATTTATAAGTAAGTTTTAATAATGCTTTACCAAAATGGGCTAAATCTTCCATCTCTACAATGATGCAAAGATTTTTTAACCATAAAAATAAATGGCCCATAAAATTAGACACATGTTTGTGAAATCATAGAGACACCTTCTATTTGATCTTTATCAAGCAATTTAAACTAGAGTTTTAAAATTCAGTTAATCTTGATATGGCATTTATTGACCCAACGCGCCAATATGTATCATATCAACCGATGTTTGACCATATCAGACTTGAAATTTTTTCAATGTTAGAAGTAAAAACAAAAAAAAAAAAACAAAAAAGTCTAAAAATGGAAAACCAATATTAGCAAACATGTGATATAAAATCCATGTTCTCTAGTGGATCATAGTGTCCCGCATGAAAGATTAAATATTAATTCATTTTAAAATATAAAATTTTGAAAAAAATGAAATAAATATTTCTCCAAGCTTTGAACTTATAGCTTGATTTTTATTTCTATTTTTGTATGCAGCATTAGTGCTTTGGCAACATTTGTGAAAATGTATATTAAATACTTAAAGAATGAGTACCTAGACATCCTTAACTAATACATTTAATGTGTAAATTAAGAAATAAAAATGTAAAGAACACACGTGAATTTATATAAATTGATAAATACAACATGGTCTTATCTTAAAGAAATTCAATGTATGCACTAGTCTTTTATCATGCAAAGTTGAAACTTAAGCTATATTCTCTCTTGTAACAATCTCAAAAAACCCTCTTATTAAAAGTCATACTTAAAATATCCAAAATGATAAAATTATTTTTCTAGAAAAGAGTTAATAATAATATACTTATGTTCAAAAATAATCTTTGCTTATCCAATATTGATAATTTGATTGAACAAGTAGTGCTTATTATCTTATTAATGTTATTTTCTTTTGATTTATAAATTTTCATAGGGTTTTTTAGGTTTACCTAAATATTCATGGGATTTTAAAAAAATTTCAGTCATTCCTGACCTTTTTTTTTATTTCTTAGGATCATCCCTCATTCTTTATTTTATGAAATATCATGGAATATATTCATTATTTTATGAAAACTGATTGATTGTTTTTTATATTTCTTTTTCATTCTTCATGAGAAGGGTATTTTTATTATTGTATATGATATAATGGATTGAGTAACAATTAAGAGGGATTTTTCAGATTTTCAAAAAAGCTTAGGGTCTTTTATAATATTTTAAAACACAAGGTCTTTTATTAATTAACAATAAGTAAATTAAAAATATAATAAAATTTAAACTTTCAAATGCAAAAGACATAAAAAAAAAGGTTGATGATGACATTTTCATGAAAATGTCTTATTTACACAAATTAAAATTATAAAAAACAAAATAGTCCAATGTTTCAAATTTTCAATATAATAAGTTCCAAACCTTTTGCATGCTATTAGGGGTAACGCTCCACCTCTTTCAAAAAGCGAGTCATTGAGGGTTTTAGCCGGGGCTAATAATATTGGTTTTGAGTGATATTGGCCATATCGGTCGAAATCATTCTCTTTCCTCTTTTTTTTTTTTTTTAAATATCGGTTGGTATTTTTTATTTATTTTTTTGAATTTAAGAAAAACAGGCTCTTTTTTAAAAAAATCTGAAAATAAAAAAAATGCTAATATCGGCGGATATTATGGCTGATATTAGCCTGATATCGTTCGGGTCCACATCCGATATTATTATTTTTTTTTAAAAAAAAGGGCCACATTATTGATATCGGCCGATATCATATACGTGCAGCCGATACGATACGTACGACCAATATTTGTTTCTTCG
Source organism: Chimonanthus praecox (assembly GCA_022113865.1). NCBI lineage: Eukaryota > Viridiplantae > Streptophyta > Magnoliopsida > Laurales > Calycanthaceae > Chimonanthus > Chimonanthus praecox. Next base: position 48,959,685 of record CM039089.1, on the reverse strand, counting down.
GCTTTAGCTTTAAAAAGCGTTTTAGAGATGATCAAATTGTATCAACAATTTTCTCACACGCTAGCCAGCGTGGGTGTTACAATCCACCCCCTTAAGATCAAAGCCCCAGCTTCGTCACGTCACATAGACAAAGGGTTCACATATGCAATACGACACACAAGTAGAGGGCCCACATAGGCCGAGAGTGGAACTGTGCTCTGATATCAATTTGTCACGACTTGAGCCGACCCGACCCAACCCAACCTAAGGATCATATTGTCCTCTTTAGACCCATGGACTCAAAATTTTACTTTGGACCCGGCTACTGTGACATACGACCTTGTGACTTTGCAACAACTTCACTTGGAAATCAAGGGAAGAATAAATTTATATGGGAGCTGATACGTGCTGTGTTTGAAAATACTTGATGATTGGATCGAAGTAGACCTCCACACTCTTATCATTGGCTGAGAATGGAACCAACGGCTCAGATACACTATTCACATTGTTTTGGTGAGGGAACCGATATATCGTTATCGGCCGATATTTTTCTCTCCCTCTTTTTTTTTTTTAAAAAAAAACTGATATCAGCCGATATGATACGACAGAGATATCGGCTGATATTGTGAATATTGATCAATACGTATCATATCGGTCGATATTTGAACCCGTGATTTTGGTGATGGTAATCATCCGTCATCCAAATTCTAGCTCATTTTCTAATTGTCTTATCCACCTATTTTCAACTTTCCCTTTTGCTGCTTCTCCTTTTGGGTCTGTATTTTGGTTGGCCTTTTGCTCATCAACTTCCTACACCCCCCCCCCAGATGGCGATGAGTGTCATGTCTTCTGCTGGTGACCATGGTCCCTTCTTCAGTCCCACCTTCTCACAGCAAGGGGCACGCCCTCGTCCCATCTTGCTTCTTTCTGCTAAATCAACCAGTAGGGTATCAAACTTTAGCTCCATTTTCAGACTTTTATAGAGGTATAGAGAAGCATGTCGCCAAAGAATTCATCAACAAGAGTCATGTTAGCAGCCTCAGATTCTCTTTCTACCAAACACCTCAGTAATAATAATAATAATAATAATAATAATAATAAATAAAGAAATGAAAAAGACCATCTAATGTATATGTCAATTGATGATGACCTTACTACTTGAGTTGAACATTTTACCAAGATATTATCCCACTTTTCAACAATCATTTACTGTAAACTTCCGTCTGAACAAAAGTTTTGAAAACAGATCGTCTTATTTGGAGAAAGCCCACGGATTGTAGGTCAGCAGGTTTGCCTTTCCACAACCGATAAAGAATACTCTGACATTATCTAATTAAGATTAAAAATTTGAGGTGACCTGTGATAATAAATTTTTATGCAGAGATTATCTTGCTTGAATCATCATCAACCCACTTGCATCCTACATGATTCGCCAATCAAATCGATCCATCTTCATGTATTACGGGGAATTCATACATGGTAATCAAAGAAATTGTTGAAATGGTGGCTAATGAGAAATTTCGGTCATAATCTGTATTGGAATTTTCAGCATGAACAATATCAAGATAATAAATTTTATATAATTCAATATCACATTTTCTATGTTCAGACTGAAATGTTGAAATTTGAAAAATCGTTTCCCATGAATGAGGTTATCACCTCAGTGAACGATGGTTGATGGACGAATGATTCTGATCATTTGAATAACCCTGAATGCAGGTCTCAACATGAATACGAGTGCAAAGCTTAATAAATAAATTATGATCTTGATTTGGATTCTTTGACTGGTTTAGCAACATTATCCATGCCAGTTCAAATTCCGACGAAAGCCTTGGTCTCATGTTTTAGGTCACCGGCTCAATACCATACCTTAGAAAATTAAGAAACCTTAATATATTTCCAACTCTCATCTCATTCACTTCCATTGAAGTTGTTTTCAATCTAAGGGTTGTATATAACAATCCCTTTATCTAAGTTTATGTTTCGAATGAAGTGAGAATTTTTTTATTCTTTTATAATATGGGTAATTCCACTCCACATTGAAGGTAAAACTAATCCTATGCAGGGCCGGCACTGAGATCCTCTAAAATCTCAGGGGCCCTAGGTGGAGTGAGATTTTAGAGGCCCTTTGTGACTGGTATATTAAAGAATTTAAGTGTGTGGAGGCCTAGGCGGTGGCCTACACCACCTATGCTCAGGGCCGGCTCTGATCCTACGTATACATAAAATTATACGTAAACCTTATACATCAGAGAAGCTAAAAAAGAGTCAAATCTAAAACCTTTAATCTAATCCTAAAAAGTTCTCTTCAGAAAATGATCTATACCAACTTTTAATATAAAATTTTATGCAAATTCCATTTTAGAAAAGAGACTTTTTTTTATTGTATAATCTAGATTTAACTCTTATATTTTCCCTACTTTAAATTGGAAAAACTTCGTTTAAATTTTAAGCAATGGGATTTATAATACAATTTATTTTTATATAATAATTTGGAACCAATATCTTCTTCTCGGCCTTAGATTCAAGTGGATCCTGCACTTCTGTACCTAGGATCGATACCACTATGGTTGCCCCTGGCCCACCTCTCTACGCCTAAGGAAGACCTTGGGTTCAGTCAACGGTGGTGCCCCTTTGACTGGTTTTTCTGACGTGCATCTCTACCACACCGTCGAGAACCCATTTTTTGGGACATTTTCAGCCAGATCTGCTCGCTCTCGGACTGTATCTCCATCAAACCAACACTACTGATGTCGCCCCTGCCTTGGCTTTGATCTCACCTGGTGGGTCCCACCTTCCATCAACGGTGGGCCTCCTCCTCTTCCTCTTCCATCTGCTGCCTAAGAACGCCAAAAACCGGTAGTTCATTCGATGCATAGTCCGAACGAAAAAATATAAGAGTGTCGTTCGGTCGATGCGGCGGTTTTAAGTTGAAGGGCAAAAAGGTAAATTCCATCTAAAATCCGAAATCGGGTGTCTCCTGACAGAAAAGTCAGGTTTCTATATGGCCACCCAACAATAATAATTAATAATAATAGTAGTCCGAATGAAAAAAGGTTATTCATAATTTAATTTGACTCCTTCTAGTAGAGTGAGAATTGCTCATGGAAAATTCTACAAGTTCTTCTTTGTCATTTTGGACACATTAATCCCCTCTTAAGTAAAAATAGATATCTCTAGGTTAGATTCATACAGATATTTAGGATGAAATAATCATCTAGGCATTGACGTGACGTTTTTTTGTAAAGGTTTTTCTTTCACTATGTGATCCATCAAAATTTATTTTAATTGAATTAATTAAGTCAAATTTGAACGATCAATTGTTATGGAAAGAGAATGACCATTTTAAGCATCTAGATTATATGGTCATCTGACTTAATAACATGAAATGGATTGTCAATATCTAACTATTCTATTTTATTATCCAATTCTTATCCATAAATTAGGTTGCTATAAACATAAACTTGATTTTCTTATAAAACTCTTAAAGCGAGTCCTCTTTTATTTAAACAGATTAAATAAACATACTATATTTTATTTTAAAATAGCATAGAAAAATTCTTGTAACATCTGATCCTCATACCTTTATTAAATTGGCCCGAGACAATTATATAAGTATTTATATAAGTAAATCGCTGGCTAAGTGTATGATTTTTAGGAGACATTACCTTTTTATTTTCATGACAAGTGGTGGTAATCGAATTAGCAGTGCAATTAAATCAAAGTATGAAATTGTCATATGTTAAAAGTAAATGCATTAAAGATTTTTATTCTTTTAATATAGGATAAATGAAAATGAATGCTTGAAACATTAATTGTAAATACCTATTTTATTTGTCAAATTTAATCCTTATAGATCACTAATTAACTTCTGAAAAATTTACAATAAAGAATGAATGGACATTTAATGTCTTCATCTCTTCAGTTCAATACTCCTACCCTGATTTTTTTCTACTGTACAGTGTTTGATGATCATTGAATCTCAAGAAACTTAATCTAGAGGGTTTATTCCACAACAAGAATGCATTTGAATTTTGAAATCACTGACTTTACGATGTGAAATATAGACCTATACCATGATATTTCAGAACTTTTAATAGCTGTTGTATTTTATTCAGCCTATAATTTTTAGCCTTTTAGGAAAACAAGCTATAATTATAAATCCTTGGTTTCTTGATCTTGGTCTTAGAAAAGGTACCAACCAAAATAGAGGGAATCAGATTGACAAAAGAGAAGGTAAGAAAGCTATCGATGCAAGTCTTACATAATGCTTTCATGAAGAGAGAGAGAGAGAGGGGTCACCAAGTTTAGGTGGAAATGGACTGGTCACACTTTCTTCTTCCTCTAAGCATGTGACTTAAGACCTGTGTAAGCTTAACGTAAGTGAGGTTATAGGTCGGTTAATCATCTTTCTCAGTTTGATTTTTCATTGGCTATCAATTCATCTTCTTAAAAGCCAACCCTTGTTAGGTTGAGATTTTTCAATTAGATTGAATTTGGTGGAATAGAGCACATCTAATCTTGTAGAAGTAGCTAATAAATAATTTGAATATAGGAAGTTGACGTTGAATATTTATTACTTATTAAATCAGAGTTATTTAATACAGTCTATGTCTTTGAGGGTTTTACGCTGGCTATTTTGCAGTTTCCCACACGTAAATTAAAAAAAAAATGTGAAAGTTTCAAATTTAAAACTTTTAAAGCATTGTTTGATTAATATAATCGATGTAATTATTTATGTCTGAAGTTTTTAAATACTGATTAAAGAAAGTATTTCACGTGTGGTAGAAAAGAATAAAAGGATTCAATATCTTTCTAAGAAAAGAATGAAAAAAAAATCAATTTTGAATGAAAGATATCTAAGAGATTTATTCAGGTAGTTTTTTTTTTTTTTTAAATAAGTTATTTATGGTGGTAGTTCTATTATTTAAACTTAAGAAAAACATGTGATCATTGTCTTTAAAGAAGAAAATAAAGCGTGCTTGATGAACTCTTAAAACTCTATAGGAGAAAATTGTTAGTAGAATTATATTTAGATAATGGGTGTAGTTCAATTGGTTGCCTCTCGTTTTGGGAAGTAGGAGGTTGAGGGTTCGAGCCCTCATGACCTAACCTTGGTGTGCGTTAGGGGTAGTGGGTTCACCCGTGAGGGTTTTACGCTGGGCATCCTGTGGTTTCCCACACGTAAATTCAAAAAAATTATAATTGGGAGAATCTATTCTTGAAAATAGAAAACAGTGAATAACAAGTTTTTAGAATGGAGAGCACCATTTGTTGTCACGTCGATAACATATGTTTAGAATGAAATCAAAGTGAATGATATTCTTTTTGTTATCGCCTGGACTTTTAGTTCAAAAGACTAGTTTGATACGTGGAGTCTCTCAAGTCCTTTATAAACCCCTAGATCTCCCTCTACATTTTTAATGTGGGACTCGTTTGCAGCAGTCCTAACAATCCCCCTCTCGAACGAGGCCCTCTGGTGTAGAGAGTGAAACTGGCCATCCCGTTCGCCTGAGAGATCTCCTAAGCACATATGAGGTAGCCTGAAACCTTACTTTGATACCACTCGTTAGAACTTGGGCTTCCAATCCAAAACACTAGCTTTTTATATGGAGTGACCCAAGTCCTTTATAAATTCCTAAAGTTCACTATAAATTTCCAATGTAGGACTCGTTTGCAATGGCCTTAACACTTTTTATAGCGAAGAGTACATTTTCTCTACGTTTATAGAAACATAAAAAAACAAGAGAAAAAAATATTTTAATCAAAAGCTTCAGTGGCTGGTATCGATATTCAAATCATTAACAAAAATATTAAGAGTTTCAAACACTAGTTTAATCGAAACGAGGCTAAAAAGAAATGAAGAGAAGATCTTTCTTCCATTCTAAAAGATAATGAAGTTTAAAAATAGAGATAGAAGTCCTAGAACAAAATAAATAGATAAAGATATAAAGGAAAAAAAATGATAAAATAAATTTCCCCAGAAGCTACCGATGGATTTAAATTGGTTAACCTTTAACTATCAAAAGTTGGTACGGAGTACAGATACACCACACCAATTGTGTACTGGACAATTGGACATGAAACAACTTCTAAATATTTCAATAATATATGATATATTTCATATATAATTATACACCAAGTTTAAGAAAGTTGAGTTGAATAAAAAATACAATAAAATAAATACTGATTTCAGATAAGTAAATAAAATTCTTCAATAATAATGATGATCATATCATAACATTGGAATTTATAAATTAGAATTAAAGTACTCCTTCTATAATCTATTCCGAAAGACTTTAGTCGTTTTTAATTTCTTACAAAAATGAGTAGTTGATTAAACCATTTTTTATAATAGTTTGGTCTAATTTAGTTCAACCATTTGATCAAACCATTTGAATCTTGAGATTAATTTAACATCATAAAGATATGATAAATTGTTAAACTTTGAATAATGTAAAAGATTATGAATAAAATGAAAAATCACATTACAACCATAGTATTAGGATAGCAATGATGAAAAATGATGATCTAAAAAAAATTATATTAATTCTTAAACAAACCGAACCATCTTAAAATCAAACAGTGTTAGATATTATTCAAATCCAACGGTGTTAAATCCTATGTTTTGAATTTGTTTTTAAAACAAAGTATATTACCCATATGGGTGTAGTTCAACTGGTTTCCTCCCTCCTTAGGAAGCGGGAGATTGCGGGTTTAGGCTCTCATGGCCTAACCTTGGTGTGCCTTAAGGGTAGTGGGTTCTCCCGTAGGGGTTTTACGCGCGGTATCCCGCGGTTTCCCAAAGTAAGCTCAAAAAAAAAAAAAAAAATAAAGCATATTATGCCTAGTGAAGTGGTTCTCTTTAGAAAAAAAAATCATATTGAAAGAGGTTTTTTGTCACTCAAATAGACCCCATGGGCCCAGACATTCCAAGAAACTTTTGAATTAAACATATATTTATAAGCCGAGTTTAATCTAAATATCCTTAAACTTGTGGAGTCTGATTGTCAGATATTTATTGATGATCCCATCCCCACTGGTCTCGTTCGGGAGTCGGGCAAATTTTTTTTACTAGAAGACAATTTTATAATTTTCGAATTACATAGGTTGTAGTCCTAATTAGGACAATATATAATGTCCCTTTTTGTGAGAGAGGTGTGTGAGAGCGTAAATTGTAACAGGCACGGCAGTATCTTCTTTGCTTTACTTTTGAGCATAGTGGATTTGGTTTGAATCCATTAATGTACAAAAATGAAACTTTGTAAATCCTTGTGTTTTTTTGTATGATTGATATGTGTTTTATTCTTCCGTGTATTGTTTGTGAGCTTCTATTCTCACTAAAAATTATTCTAAAAGCATTAAACTCATTCAGTTAAACCCAAATTACACATTCTACTAATGTTAGTTGACATTTGTACAATTGTTTTGTCCACTTCGCCATCTATTGAGGGTCAGTTTCTCAACCTTCTTCTACTACTTTGGTTACTTTTCACCTTATCCTCGCCCTGTATTCCATCATTGTGGGGACATGATCTGAATTGTTGATATTGATTTAGAAATTGGATAAGCTGCCAAAACAAGTATTGGCTTTCTACAGGAAAAGACGAGTCAACTCAACAATGACCTTACAGGGTGACAATTGAAGGAGACTTGATGCAGTTAATTTTCTTTTTAAGGCAGTTCATCATTAATTATTATTTGGAGTATACGTGACAGAGAGATGCTTGAAAGATTTATGAACTAAAAGAAAATTCTTCTAGTCAATCATAGTAATTTTTCTGTATGACCCATAAAAAGTAAATGATGTATGACAGATAAATGTTCAAAGTTCAAAATGAGAGAGTAAAATTTTTTCCACATATTATCAGTGTCATCTGTACACATTTAAATTTATGTTGTATAGGCTACTTAAAAAGAACTAAAGAACAATATCTGTGAATAAAAGATGCTTCGAGAGCTTCCTTAAACTGTATTACGTGCCCTAATATTTTTTCCAGGTTCACCATTCTTATAATGCATGAACAGTTTTTATTTAATGAGATTCAAAGAGACCTGCAGAGAATAGTATAGATTTATTATGGATTAGGCCCTACATAATAAGATTGAATGCATGAAGGACTATATATCTGCTTTGAGAGGTGTAAAGGCAATGCCCATACCAAATTATAGAATGGACTTATCTGAATGACGTCGTCAAATGAATAGATAAATAAGAAGTTATGTGGACTATTAAATTGTTCTACTTAGAGCTCATATAGTCATTTAAATCCTTGACTTTTGTATTTTAAATTTGAAATATTCAATAAATATTTGCATCGATGATCAATTTAAAATTGAAGATGAGTTATGCGTTCAGTCACTTAAATTAATTTTCATATTGGCCACACGATTACACCATACACAGGAGGGAATCGGATCTCAGTATTTTATAGACTTACTTTTGAGAGGAAGCTATTTTGATTTTTGAAATAAGAATAGATAATCTGATAATCATAAGCATGTGAGAACAGGAGACTTGAGTCTTGAGATAACAAAATTAATTTATTATAATAAGATAAGTATACATGTGAAATGTTTTTGGTTTGAAATGTCTTCGAGAGCGCCGTCATACAATAATTTATTTTGGCCAAATACAGCGAAAGCTGAAACATATGCTACCTCTCATGGGTCCACCCAAAATTGGGCCTGGAGATAGTCAATAACCTTCTTGTCCACTTGGAAGGCCTTGGCCAAAATATCATCGGAAATTGGCGGATTTGATCCGAACATAGCATTGGCAATGGTGATAACACCTGGATTCTGACTGTTGAGACCAGCAATGGCTACTGCATTTTCATGGCCAATATTGAACTGGAAATGAATGAGGCCTATGGGGAAGACAAACACATCACCCTTCTTAAGGACCTTGCTTATGAGTCGATTGTCAGGGTTGGAGGTGACAAAGCCAACAAGGAGAGTCCCTTCAATGACTGTTAGTATCTCTGTGGCACGTGGGTGTGTGTGTGGAGGGTTTTGGCCATAGGGTGCATAGTCTATGCGAACCAAGGAGATGCCAAGAGTGTTGAGTCCTGCTATTTGGGCCACATTCACTTGGGTCACATTGGACCCAACTTTATTTGCGGTGTTGCCTGGTTTGTCTAGCCCTGTGAAGAAGAAATCCTCTGCCTTGGCGAGCTTCGGGTCCTTGCACACAAACCCATTCACAAGCACTGCAAAATAAGTATAATCGTGAGATTCAAGCAAACTAGTATTGAATTTGCACAAACTTATGTTCATGTAGTTAATTTGAAAGATACAAATAGAAACAGCGGATTTAGTGATGTACCATCTGACTTGCGATCGGCAACACAAATATCCTGTAAGGGACTTGGATCGAAGGCATAAGCAAGAGAAGCAAAGGAAATCATGACAGCTAGAAGGATGTTTGCAGCCATCTTCATTATCTCAAACTAGGAAAGAAGATTGAACTGCTTTGAGGGTGAGAAGAAGCATGGAGAGGGTCCATAAATATAGAGCAAGATGCATGGTATGTGGGTGATTGGAGTTATTGAAATGGTCATATTTTTTAGTAGGACAGAGAAGGCTATGAGGTCGATTTTTTCTTTAGGTTACTATATTTCTATTACTGCACCTACCAAGTACCAACATCCATTTTTTTATTATTTAGTAGCCTTTTAGTGAATGAAAGGAAGCCTTGACAAAGTCCTATCTTTATCATTTTTAACTAACTATTCTTGTATAAACATTGCTGTTGTTGAAAAGATGTGTTTGTTGTCTGAGTTGCCCAGATTCATTCGAGAACTCCAGAAATGTCTGATTGGGATTAGTCATACATGGAACTATGTGGACTTTACCATGATTGGGCAAGGCAATGAACCAAGAAATGCTTGACATAATAGTATAATACTCAGGTTGTGTAGCTAGTCAAGGGTGGTTATATTCTAAGAATGGTTCAAGGGATAGGAGTGGTTGAAATACGTTGAATAAGCCATAAATGTATGGATGACTAATTATGAAATTGCCATGTCGTTTTAAATTCAAATGGTAGGCAAAAGCCATGCTCGATCTAATCCATGTCATTTATTTTTCATATACTTAAATGTTCAAAGATGCCACGTGTATTGGGCCACATCAGGGTGCTGGATTAGGCAGTTTGATGCAAATTGATGTGATACGTGACTTCTCTAATAGTGTAGAAAAATAATAAAATTTTGCAACACTTGAATCTTTGGTCTGTCACAATGGAAAATAGACCAAACTGTTGTTAGTTATTCACAGTGCATTTCTCGGTCACAGCTTCAAGGGTTATAATGTTCAAATATTTGATGTTAATGTAGTATATCCCATCAGATCAATGACTTAGATCACCAATCGTAAGCTTCCATATGAAAGGAACCATAAGTCTTAACAAGTTAAACATATACCAAGTTTCTAGACTTTCATCCTTCCATTGCCTAGTCTTTTGGAGTAGGTTTGTCATTGAACTCTTCATCATTAAACAAATATTTATACTTTGTGTTGAGCACTGAAAATGATTATTTTAGCCTTTGATTTTGGATTAGTTAACCTTTGATTTGTGTACATTAGATGCATTTAATGAAGTTTTCGAGTTTTGTAGTGTATTTGTGAGAATATAAGAAAAGAGAATTAAAATGTATAAAAGTGGGCCATAGTTCTATTTTTGGAAAGTTGGTAATTTTTAGCACTTAATTTGATTTGGAATTATTGTAAACTATTATAATTCAGATCCGGATATGAGAGTTTGAATTATAATAATATTTTTTAGACTGCAAAGGTGGTAGAAATTTATAAACATACAAATGGACCTTCTGTAAGCCAAAGTCCACCAGTATTCCGGTCTAGATAAAAGTCCAAGTATGGGATCCAAGTTCAAAAGACCAAGTGAGACCAGTGAATTTCTTTTGAAGGATTGTGGAAGCAAGAATAAGAGAAAAAAAATGGAATTTGGATTGACTAGAGTGAATTTTGGAATGAGTAATATTTTCACACAGTTTTAGTATTTTGGTCATAACTTTTCACTCTGATGTACGATTACATTCATTCTTATTGCATTGGAAAGAAGACTTCAAGAGCTACAACTTTATAGTTTATGAAATTTCGTGATTCGGACCTTAATAAGGTCAAAATTGAGTTGCAAGCTGTTACATGTGTAGAAAAATTGGATTTGCACCATACTTTCCAAATGGCTGCCCATATACACACCCGGTTTTCCTGCCTCTACACACCCAAATCTGAATTTTCATGGCAAATTACCATTTTACCCCTACATTTCTAATCATTCGAATGAATGCCCAGTTCATTTGCCCAAGTGTAATTTCAATTCATTCGAATGAATTGGCTGAATAGTAACACGGAATACTGCTCAGTCCATTTATTCGAATGAATGAGGCACGAATGAATCATTTGAATGAATGGGCCTCATTCATTCGAATGATTTTAAATAATAAAATTTATTTTAAAACTTTAAAATTATTTTTTGAGCAGTGTGTATCTTCAAAATTTCTCAAATTAAATATCCGGACTAATTACGATAATCTGATAAAAATAATTTAAGATTTTAAGGTATTTTGAAACTCTTAAATATTTAAAACACAGTATTTTACAAATAAGGGTATCCCTAGGCTGTGCCCAAAACACATTTAGAAGTGTCAAAAGACCTTAAAGTCTTAAAGTATTTTTATCAGATTATTGTAATTATTCCAGATATTCAATTTGAGAAATTTTAGAAATACACAGTGCTTAAAAAATAACTGTCTATGTTTTAAAGAATATTTTATAGCATTGGCAATATAGACAGTTATTTTTTTAGCACTGTGTACTTCTAAAATTTCTCAAATTGAATATTCAGACTAATTACGATAACCTGATAAAAATACTTTCAGACTTCAAGGTCTTTTGACACTCCTAAATATTTAAAACACAGTATTTTACAAATAAGGGTATCACTACGCTGTGCCGAAAACACATTTGGAAGTGCCAAAAGACCTTAAAGTCTTAAAGTATTTTTATCAGGTTATCGTAATTAGTCCGAATATTCAATTGAGAAATTTTAGAAATACACAGTGCTTAAAAAATAACTGTCTATGTTGCCGATGCTATAAAATATTCTTTAAAATATAGACAATTATTTTTTAAGCACTGTGTATTTCTAAAATTTCTCAAATTGATTATCCGGACTAATTATAATAACCTGCTAAAAATACTTTAAGACTTGAAGGTCTTTTGACACTTCTAAATGTGTTTTCGGCACGGCGTAGGGATACCCTTATTTGTAAAATACTGTGTTTTAAATATTTAGGAGTGACAAAAGACCTTAAAGTCTTAAAGTATTTTTATCAGATTATCGTAATTAATCCGAATATTTAATTTGAGAAATTTTGAAAATACACACTGCTCAAAAAATAACTTTAAAGTTTTAAAATAAATTTTATTATTTAAAATCATTCGAATGAATGAGGCCCATTCATTCGAATGATTCATTCGTGCCTCATTCATTCGAATGATTCATTCAAATGAATGGGATGAGCAGTATTCCATGTTACTGTTCAGCCCATTCATTCGAATGAATTGAAATTACACTTAGGCATTCATTCGAATGAATAATGCCAAAATGAACTGGGCATTCATTCGAATGATTAGAAATGCGGGGGTAAAATGATAATTTGCCACAAAAATTCAGATTCGGGTGTGTAGAGGCAGGAAAACCGGGTGTGTATATGGGCGGCCTTTCCAAATTAATCCAAAATCCCTAAAATCATGATAGCTTATCTGCAAAAATCGGTTATCCTTTGAAAAAGACAGTGGATTTGGATAAAAGACAGTGAATTTAATAAAAGACAGTGAATTTGGATAAACGAGAGAATTTGGGAGGAATTCTCTCCAAGCCTTGCCTAATCTAGTTTCTTTTGAGCACTATAAATAAAGGGGTTCAGACATTATAAAATTTGAATTTGAGTAAGGATTGAAGGAGCACTGAAGATTGGAGGCCGAAGAGACTAGAGATGAAAGGAATGTTCGATTTAATTTGTAAGTTCTTGTGTTTTCTGTCTTTGATGCAAAACTCTAAAAGCGTTGTATTTCCATATTCCGATTTATTTGAATAAAATTCATGGTAGCTTATTTTAGATGTATGGTTTTCCAATTATTAAATAATGTGTAATGATAGTTTGAATTTTTATTTTAATTTATCTTATAAATGTTATGTTAGAAATTATTTTGAGAATTTTCAAGGAAAAGCAAAACCCCTTTTAGGATCGGTGGAACTTGATCTTCCCAGTCTCAGGTTTTCTTTAAGAACAGCTTCTTTTAGATTTGGAAAGATAAATATAAATTTCTGCCCAAGCCTAAGGCTTGAATTGAGAATTTCTTATTTAATGGAAGCCATAATATTTTAATTAGAGTTTTGATAAAAGGCAAATTTGAATATGTATTTGATAATTCTTTAAGATTTCATAGTCTAGGCCGTAATCTTATCATCAAATGGGATGAAATGCCTCCATAAATACTTGTCTCAATTCCATTGTACATTATGTGAATATTTCATTACATTTATTAAATTTTTTTATTCTTTTCTTATTCTCTCAAATTCTTTTAAATTAGGTTGAGATTGATTTGATTGCATTTTAATTTTGTTCTCCTAAACTGGTTTGAAATTATTTATAAAATCTAGATCTATGTCATTACTTTAAATGAATTAGATTAATTGGTCAAATTTTAGATTTAGATGATGATACTCTAATTTTTAAATTAGTTTCTTAAAACTGGAATGCAACTATTTGAAGTCATATTTGTAAAAATTAGAATTTGATTTTCATATTTAGGTTAATTCTAAAGATCTATATTTTTTGTAATACCCTGCCCCAGATTAGGCGTAATTTAGCTTGATAATCTTGTTTGACCGGTTAATCTCGAAGATTAAGGTAAGGGCTTTCACGAAAGCCCAGGCGTGGCCCAATCCGAGCTCGTGGGCTCAGTGATCCAGCTCGTCCAGCTGGAAGGGCATTTTGGTAATTTACCACTTATTGTGATTATTTGATAAATTGTACTATTATGTGATTATTATTGGTTGATAATGTTCTCCTTAATAAATGATTTGTATTTCTAATTTTAAAATAATTTTATTTTCATAAAATAGTATTTAAAATCCGCCTGTCAAAATCCCGAAAGGGAGAAATAATTATTTTAAAAGGTTTTGGGAATAAGATAAATTTCAAAACTAGTATTTTGTGTTAGACCATTTTTGGAATGGTCTAGTTATTCCTTTGCACCCCAAAATGATCTTTCTAAATTGTTTTATTTAATATTTATTTATCTAAGTAAATAAGGTTAAAATATGGTTTTTATCTAAATCAATGGTTTTTAGTGAGAGTTAAATCTCAAAATTTTTATGGTGATTAAGGTTTTCAAAACCCAACCTATCTATAAGGTTGGATTAGGATTTCAAGTTTTTAAAATCATACTTTCAGTTTAAAATCGGCTTTTATTAAATCTAGGGACTAAACTGCAAAATCAGAAATCTCAAAGGACTTATTTGCAACCAGACCGATGAACAGTGGTTTCACTGTTTCAATCTCCCCTTACCACTGCATGCAATGGCATGCACTGGTCGATGGCCCCCTTCTTCCGGCTGTTTTCCTATAAAACCAGCATCAGATCAGCAGACCAAACTCCCAGCAGATCTCTGCTTCCCTCTCAGTCTCAGTCTCAGCTGAAACGGATCCCTTCCCTCTCTGTTTTCTCAGTGTTCTTGCAACAGTAAGCCTTAGAAGGAAAGTTTTTCAAAGATCATTTTTCTCAGCCCAAGAACCCAAGTAAAGGTATCCAATGCATTCCTTTTCAAATTTCAGTGAGTTTTGAATCAAGACAATCTGAATTTGGCCTTGTTTTGAGTGAGAAAAATCAGCTTGAAATCTAAGGAAAACCATGGGTTCCCTTGTACCCGTGAGGATTTGATGTTAAAATCTGATGGCCCAATGAGCTTCAAAGCTCCAAACCTCTCCCTATAGAAAGAGGACTCCTATAGGAGTCCATCAGACTGGCTACGTGTGGAAATCGAATCTGTGAAACCCTCTGTTTCTCGATTCGTATTTTACTGTGCGTCTGCCGTCACTGTCTGTTGTTGCAGACAGTGGAGGAAGACAACTCTCAGACGGTCCGAGAGTCGATCTTCGGACAGTCCAAGAGCTAACCCTCGGACGTTCCGAGCTTCACCCGAAGCCCAGTTTGCCCGTGGCCAGCCTGACCCTTTCGGACGAACCTAGCAGAGCTCGGAAGGACCGAACCCACTCGGACGTTCCGAACCATACTTCGGACGTTCCGAGGCACCCAAACCCACCGAGACTTGTTTTCGTATTTCTTTTCGGTTCGGATGTACTTCGCAAGGTCTGAGACCCGATCTTTGGACGATCCGAAGTCAGACACATGTTCCGAGGTCAGTAACTAGTTTAAGTGTGGTTCGGATGATCCAAAGCCATAGTACCTAGTTCTGAGGTATGTTCCGAGGGACCCAGTTTTTAAGTGTAAATCTTATTTGATTATCATTGATTGCATGTGATGATGGTACCCCATTGTTAAATTAAAATTGTATTAACCCTCTTCTCTTATTACTATAGTGTATATACTATTGTATTCACTTATAGGCCGACCCTATTGGTCGGGCACTGAGTGATTTCACTTTCAGGCCGACGCTATATTTGTCGGATACTGAGTGACCTCGATGCCTAATTCAAAATGTCAGATCTGGTTCTATCCGGAAGACAACCGAAAAGTGACCCGAGGATCTAGACCTAACTCAATAAGTCAATCTGGTCAATGCCCAGAAGAAAATATGAGTTTTGTACTGAGCACCCTTTTTATTATATTATTATCTTGTGGATGATTATAATTTAAAAATGATAGAAATCAAGTATGAGACTCAATTCCATGTACTTTGGATATTTTTGGGAAAAACAAGTATTATTTCGAAATACTACTTGTATGTACGTATTTGATGCTATGTATATTGATTGTGCACTTGTGTGTTGTTTGAACAGAGACCGTGAAACCACACATATACGGTGAAGGAACTTAACTTTGCAGCTTGATGTAAACAGGTTTTATTTGATATGGATATTTAGCAATGAGTGGTTTCAGATTTGATGAACCCATTCATGTGCATAGACTTGACGCACTATAGTAAGAGTGCCTATGATGTTGATCAGATGAAATGTATAAGACTGCTTCCACGTGCCTTGACTATTGAACCAATATCGGCCATATGGGGGATGGTTTACGTCTACTAGACCCCGGGTGCCGACAGTTGCTGACTTAAGGGTGTCAGTATCGGTTATGGGAGAGCCGGAGATGTACTTGTAAGGATATATTTTGACCGTGTCGGGACTTAATACAATGATCTCAGCATAGTTGGTAGGTGTTACGTTGGATGATAGCAATATTGGAAAAGAAATGATAAATTATGAGAATGATGATAATATTATGCTTATTTGTGATCAAGCATAAGATATTTATTACAACTGTTGTTTATTGGTAACCTATTGTTTACTTAACTGCACTGTTATATTTCCTTCACTTGGCTAGTTAGCTCACCCCACTCACCTTTCAGGAGATAAACCCGAGGAGGAGAACCCTCTTTTTCAAACTTAGGGTGGATAAGCTGCGGCAATATTTCGGGATTCTCCCTGAGGGGAATACCCTTGTCTTTACTTGTTGGTTCTTGGAACCATTTACTTTTGTAAAGTACCGGGTGTGGTACTTGATTTGTTTAAACGTTATGTATTAAACTACTATGCTTCTGTAGTTACTCGGTGATGTTTTAAATGATAAATCAATGTTGGATTTATGTGATTATATCTTTTTGTTGCCTTTATGCTTTATTGATGTCAGACTTTTGGTACATGTTTGAGTCCACATGATGGAATCATGTGTGACCTCTGGGCCCAACTGTTGATCCAGCCCAGTTAGAATGCTTGTATTAGTTTATCTTAAAAAAAAAAAAAAAATCAGTCGCGTTCCGGGCATACCCTTCTGGTCGGGGCATGACATTTTTTTTATCACAACGTTTCAATTCATATATTTTGTTGTTTCCTTTTGGGATCAACCTTGCACTCTTAACGCTATATTATTTAATGGTTCCTGTGCTTGCGAGTTATAAATGCACAACAAGTTTTTTGCGCCGTTGACGGGGAAACATGCAAATTATATGTTATGAGATATTGTGATTTTAGAAAATATTTTTATTTTTGGAATATTCTAATTTAGACAACGTTTTAAAATTGAAAAGTTCTATTTTTAGAAACTCTAATTTTGGAAGGTTATCTAAAATTAAAATTTTCTTTAGAATAGGAGGGATCTTAGAATTTATCAGAACATGAAAAGTTTGCTAAACTTAGATACTTGTTGAATTTAGAAGTTTCTATTTTTGTAGATATTTCTATTTTTGGAAATTTGATGGATTCAACTAGTTTCTCCTTTTAGTCATTTTCTAATTTTATAAATATGTTTTATTTTAGGAATATTCTATTTTTTAGAAAATAAATCTAGTTTTGGAAAGTTTTAGAACATCTGTCTATGGAAAGTTTTAAAATATCTAATTTGAGAAACATCCCATTTTTAGAAAATTGTCCAACCTTGGAGACGTTTGATTTTGAATAATTTCTAAACGTAGGAAGTTTTTAATTTTAGATCATCATCTAAATTTTGAAAGTTTCAAAATAAAAATAATTTTTTTAGTTAATGGTATTTAATTTGGAGATTTATTTATAATCTTATATTAGTTTAAAAGTCTCAATTATGATTCAATTATTTTAATCTCTCTTAATTATAGTTTAGGAATTTGCATTTAAATAGTTCATGCATTCTTGAGTTAGAATCTTCACTTGTGTTCATGTGTTGTGCTTTTCAGGAATTTTTAAAAATCGTGAATTAAGATTGCTGGAAAATAAGCGCATAGGCTAAGGTAAGTGTCTAACTACTTTCTTTTGATTTTATCTTTTTCATGCATTCATATAGATTTATTAGGGTGCTTGCATTTATTTTGCATTTAAAATAAAAATAAAAATATATTGCATATTTATTTTGATCATGCATGTAGGTTGCTAGTCTCATGCATTAGTGTAGATTATTTGCTTAATTGTTTACATATTTGTTTATGTATCTTGCATTGCTAGATTTAGGTTTGCATTCACAATAGAAAAATAAAAAAAGATTAGTAAATAAAAATGGGTCATGTACTTTAAAGTAAAATCAAAGTAGCAACCATTAGTTTGTTTTTAGAGTATTTCATGCTCATTAGGACAATCTTCAATTTAATTAATTTTTTATCACCAATATTAGTTTGTCTTCAATCATCGTATATAGGATTAGTTCTGTCACCAAGGTGTAAACAACCTAAGGATAAGTGGAATATAAGCAGATTGCCAAGTGCTCCTCCACTTACCTGGCTATGATTGTGGTTAAACTCTTAATTGGAGATATAGAATTTTTGGTGAAAAGATTAGGAGCCAGTCTAGAGACCTAGGTTAGTTTAGGTTTTATTTTTAATTGTAGGTCATTTATTTTGTTTGAATTTGTTTTGGTCTTGTTTTGTCCTTGGTGAAAATGAGTGTTTAGATACGCGATTCGACCAAGCGATTGGTTAGAATTGAGTCCCCAAATTGTGAACATCCAGTCAGTCATCAATCCATTATTGACGACAGTAGGGTCTGTGGGGTCATGGCAAGTTCAACGTTAGAACCTACATTAGAACCCAATCGTTGTAACCATGGTGAGAAGAGTCTAACCAATGGTGGCAAGAACCTAATTCTTGAGGGGAATGATGAGGTAAATCCTGGCTTTGAGGAGAATCATTTCCAGGACTTTCCTCCGTATGACATGAACAATCCATGGGATTTTACTAGATAGACAGCAGATTCGGTTCTGCCATACAGAGAGGAGTGGGTCTGCACATCGTGTTCACAGGAGGAATAGCTTGCAGGGCAGGCTGAATACAACACCGTGTATAGCAGATCAGCAAGACAGCAGAGGATTCACGCTCCGTGGACGTAGGCTAAAGGTGGGCCGAACCACTTAAATTCCTTGGTGTTGTGCTTGTGTGATTTATTCCGACATTATTTTCGGGTGTGTTTATTATTTCCGCTAATAAACACTAACAATGTAGAACTGGGAGCGTATTCAAATCTAGATATTTTGCAAGCCATCAATTTTTCAATGATCTACGTTCCATTATACCATTTCTTCCCTACATAGAACCACCCAAATAATCTAAATCACCATAATTACCAACTTAGGTCAACTGTTGTGTCAGTCAGTCTAGAGTCAATCTAGTTTAAGATTTTTGTTTTAGGTCCATAATGAGTGAACCCTTTTAAATACACTTGGCCCTAATTAATATTGTTCTAAAAAAATTTTGATTTGCACCTGATCACTGTGGATTAAGGAACATTGAATTTTGTGTTTTCCATGAAAGTTAGATCTCTTGAATGGTTAATTTCTAATTTTAGATGTTGTTCCTATTTTTGGACTTATTTTTCTATTTTTTAAAATGTTTCTAGATTAAAATTACGTTTTCTCGATTAGAGAATTAATCCCATGTTTAATATTTATTTCTATGATTTTCTAAATTTCTTAAAATATATAATTCAGTTTTATATTTTTTACGGATATATTTTCCTGAGTTCCGATGGGTTCGACCTCACACTCAATCCTATACTATCTAATGGTTTGTGCGCATGCGAGTTATAAATTTAAAATTTACACAACATAATCAAAGCGCCAACGAGGGAATTGGTGGCCGAAGGTCCGACTTGACACATCCCTTAAAACCCAACTAAATTCGATGACGAATTCTTCTAATAGGGAGGAAATGATGCAGGCATCGGACCCGATGAACCCAACATGGGCCTGGTCGAGGACGAGCCAGCCCAATTAAAAGAAATTGATGAGTTTGTCTTCAAGTTTATACTCAAATTGATGGAGGAAAGTGGGAACCTCAAAAGAAATCAAATGGACCCACTTGCACTAGAATAGTAGAATAAAAGCCCACTTGAGCAGTTACGGGTCTGGGCCAATTTGGAGACGAGTTGGGCCTCAAAAACCCATGAAAATAAATTCAAATATTGTGAATTTGGTGGACCCACGAATGGCATATCAGCTGTTGAGAACAGTGCAAATCAGGAGGAGAATAAGAAGGGCGGGCGAAAAGAGCACTGCTGTCCCTGCTGGTTGCACCACTACAGGAAGAAAACCCATCCAAAGTTGGAGAAACCCAGGCGCTGCCTAATCCCAACGAATCTGAGAACCAAGCCAGTATCCTGGGATGGATCGGCCAGGACTAGGTAGAGGATAAGAGAGAAGAAGAGAGAAGAAGAGAGAAGAACACAGAAGAAGAAAGAGAAAGAGAATGGTTGACCAGTCGGTTTGACCAAGATCAAATTGATAATTTTTTTTTTTTTATTTTATTGTAAATAAGACCTATAAATACATGTGGCTGGTTTTGTAAAGGGCAGGAGATCTTTATTTTCAAACTATCAAGCTTAGGCGTTGCTCTCCCAAATTTGGTGAGTTTCAATTGCCTTTTGAATATTAATTCTACATTGCGTTAGAAATAATTTTTGTTAGAGTAATTGGACTTCTTAATTGCATTTTAAATTTAAATTCCATTTAGTGTATTTTTTCTCCGTTATTTATTAAAAAACAGAATTCTACAATTAAAATTGATTTCTCAGAAGGTTCTTCGAGATTGATTCAAGTTCGAAACGGATCAGAGTTCACGAGTGTCTTAATCTTTGTATGTTTCCCAACTCTTCATTCGCAATAAAACTTAGGAATATTTAATTTTTGAGTTTCAATCTTTTGGAATCCGTGAATTGGCTTAAAATTCCAAATCAAAATCTTAGAAAAATCACATTAAATTATTTTTATTTAATTCCATACACCTTTTTATATCATTTTATTAAAAAAAATTCAGAAATGGCAAAATGGAAAGTATCTTAGAAAACACAAATTTCATGAATATTTAAAAAAACAAAACTTGGAAAATCACACATACAACTTATAAACTATATCAATTACATTATGACATCTCTATTCAATTTTATAAGCACTCAATATTTTATAAACTTATTTTCACAAGAAAAACTCCAAAATAGAGGTTAACTTAGTGCAAAAAATAAAAAAGAAAATGATGAAAATAATTCAAAATAAACAATTTTTTAGTGAAAAAATTTGAAATTGACAAATACCTTTCATATTTGAAGAACTTACTTTTGAAACTTATTAAAATCATATCCCAGCAAGATTTAAAAAATGATTAAAGATATTTTTCAAAAAATAAAAATATATAATATTACGTCACATATCAGCCGACATCATTCTCTCCAATTTTGGGCGGTATTGATTAATGCTATAACTGTATAGAAGATATGTAAATTTTTCACCGTTGCTTGTATTTGTTTGTCCTCTGATGCAGGTTAGGTACGATTAAGAATACCCAACATCAAATTATAGTGGAAGCTTGAATAATATCTTGAATAACCCTTCAATCTTCACAAAACAGTCCTTCGTTTTGCACTTGAATTTTCACAAAACAATCCTTCGTTTTGTACTTGAATCTTCACAAAACAGTCCTTCATTTTGCAATTGAATCTTCACAAAACAGTCCTTCGTTTTGCTAAACAAAATAACAATTTTATTGATCAAAATAATCTCCCCTCCAAACTGGCTATTACAACTCCTTAAATAAAAACACCTATTAAATAAGAGTCCTATCTAATTAGGAACTCCTAATAATAAACACCTACTAAATAAGAGTCTTATCTAATTAGGAACTTCTAATAATAAACACCTACTAATAAGAGTCTTATCTAATTAAGAACTCTTAATAATAAACAACTACTAATTAAAAACAAATCCTAATAAAACTAAGCCACGTGGTGGCTGTTTTTCCATTCCACAAGGTGTCCCAATTTAAGTAGGTTTGGGATTCTCAAATCTTCCAATGTTGGGTCTTCATCTTAATTGGACTTCAAATTTTGGCCCATTTTAAAGAAGCTCACCTTGGACTTTGGGCTGACCCAAATTGCTCATGCACCTGCCGGGATCAAAAATAAAATTTTCATCTTTCGTATCGAAGCCCGAGCTTGGTAAATTGCTAATGTACCCACTAGGGTCAAAATTAAAATTTTGATTACGTCCACATATGTCCGCATCATTCTCCCTCTCTCGGAGAAAACTCGTCCTCGAGTTTATAAGGTTCATCGACGAAGGGTGCGGTCTTCTCTTAATCTTTCTCCTGTGCTTCCATGAAATTTCATTATGTTGAATACTCAATCGCTGTGGAGTACTTACTTTAGGAGATGTCGCCTTGGGGCCTACCAAAAGTGATTGGATGGTAGGTGTTGAGGATTGACCCTCATAATCTTCCCAAATAGGGTCAACATATGGCCAGATGGTGTGGGTTAAGTCCACAAGATGCCGATCATCTATCCCCAGTGTACGAACCTGTACGGACCAATCTTTGTTGTCGTTGTCTGTAGCATCTTCTTGCTGCTTCTCAATAGACTGTAGCTCAAGATGGGATCTGGGTGCTTCAAATTCCTGTTTCAAGATGGAACTTGCGTCAAATTGTCGAATACATCCATGTGTTGAACTTATATCTGTTGTAGCTTCATGAACTGCTAAAACTGGTGAGATACTGGTTGTAGCCAACTGGTACATGTGTTCTTCCAACATTAGATCAACATAAGGTCTATGCTCACCCAATGTTTCCATGGGATAAATATCACAAAACACAAACTCATTGGTGGCCTCGGCCTCTGTGCCACTATGTTTAATGTCATCCACTCGGGGTTCACAACTTGGAACTCGATGTTCCTGTACCGTCTCCAATAGTTACACACTCATGGAGTCCGTCTCCACAGAATCATCGACATCTTCCTCACTAGAGGAATCTGAGTCAACAATTTCGACTTGTGCAGTTGTGTCTACTTCATCAGCAAATCGGATGAATCGTTGCCTTCTCTCAGGTTATCGGACGACATGTTTTGCTTTATGTCTGTGATAGTAGAAACTTTCGTCTGAACTTTGATTTGAATTGTCATCTGAACTTTCTTCAGAAGATGTGTATCTGGAGTACCTTGATCTCACTGATGGCAAACTAGAAGGGTATTGGCTTGTTTGATTCTTTAGAGCCGCAATCTCTCTCTGTAGATTAACACATGACTCAAATAACCGATCAAACTGCCTGTCGCGGTTTTTAGAGAATTCAACTCGATCATCTTTTGAAGCGTGTCTCACATGACGACTCTGACTAAAATGAAACCAGTCACTATTCCCGCCTTGTCGGCTACGAGGGCAGTCACGCCTTGGCATAACTAACCCTTGATCGAAGGATGAGTCTCAATTGACTCTGAAGCTCTGATAGCCATTCTGATGTAGACTAGGACGAATAAATTGTCAAAACCCGAGCACTACGCGGAAGCTTAATAATAACGTGAATCACTTTATTTACCCAATAAAATCCACACAATCTTTAACCAGCAATAATGGGTTTTATGATTCTTGAATCTCAGTTCATTCAACAGATGTGGGAGGTAAAGGTACTTGCCTACCTTAATCGATAAGAAACTAACAAAGAACAGCACCTCTGTTCTTGGCTGACCACCGTGGGGCTCTGGCCACTGACGCTGTGGATCTGGACACACGTCGCTGCTTGTTGCAGCAAGGATTCACCAACGAAACTCTTAAACAGATCTTCAACCAGATCTGCTAGAACTGAAGCTATTGGGCCTGGTGTTGCCTGATCGACAAAGCCTGCAAACTATTGCGGACTCCACTTTCCACAGGTTGCAGAGCTTTCCTTCAAAGAAGCCTGGATTTCCAAGGAGGCGTGTAAATCAGTCCCGACACCTGTCCTTGCCTGGATTCAACAGAGAAGCTGCTTGTTGTGACCGGATTTGTCACTGCAACGTGATGTCTACACCTGGTTCACAACTCTGCACTCTGTTTATGCTTGGGCTGCAATCAGACACACACAATCCCACCAGAAATCGCTGACTAATGTAGCAGATAAATTCCAACGGCAATTACCAATTGCTGGAAAATAAAACTCTAATTTTATTCATACAAACTCCCGACATGCTTCTCAAATGCGAACGTCTCCGATGATGGTGTGTCCCACACACACAGATCTACACTTCTGCTCTGGCGATGGGGTTTTCTCTTTCCAGCCGCACTCCTGCTGGCTGCAACTCACAGATCTGAAAACCCAGATCTGCAGCGGTATTGCACTGTTGATTACGCCCCTCTTCGACCATCGATCTGTCCTCCAGACATCGTCAGATCTGCGTACCATTGAAATTCCACGCCGTCTTGCATGCGGCCACATAAGGCCCTCTTCACATGCGGCTTAGAGGCCCAAGCCCTACTCATTCGATGGGCAGTTCTTCAAGTAGTGGTCACCCAAGTTCGACTCAAAATAAGAATTTAAATATGGATCAGATAGTTCAGATGATAGCTAATATGGCACAGGAAATAGCAGATTTGAAGAAACAACGCGAACAGCGTGCCCCTAGTATTCCTTCCATTCATAACAGTCATTCATCATCGTCAGACGAGACACCACCTCGTTTTCCTTCTCCTCCTAGACGTCGACACAGATATGTAGACAGACGTCCAGAAAGAGACAACAAAGCAAACCTTGATTCATATGGCATTCGAGTTGATATTCCAGATTATTCAGGCAGTACCGAGCATGATAAGTTCGTCGAATGGATCGAGGCAATTGAGAATGCTTTTGATTGCAGAGAAGTTCCGGATGACATGAAAGTTAAGTTGGTTTCTTCTAAATTGAAAGGCAGAGCTTTATCATGGTGGCAGAGGATTAAGACTGACAGGCAGAGTCAGGGGAAATCTAAAATCCGAGACTGGCACAAGATGAAGAAATTAATGTTCAACACCTTTCTACCAACCAACTACAACAAAGAACTGTTCTCCAGACTGCAAAACCTTAAGCAAGGTAACAAGACCGTAGCAGAGTACACTGAGGAATTCAATCTCTTAATATCTCGGAACAATCTTTATGAATCAGAAGAGCAGTTGGTCCAACGATACATCGAAGGCCTTCGAACTTCCATAGGACATGCTGTTATGGCCTTTGATATACTTGTTTTATCAGATGCATTTAAGAAAGCACTACACTATGAAAAAGTAGAGCGTCACAAAAACAGGACCTATCGGGCTCCATCTAACAAGCCTGTAGGAAGCAGTTCAGGTACCAATAAGGGTACATCTTCAAAGTTTGTGACTCAACCTTCATCTTCCAAGCCTAGCAATTCTAGTGGCAAGCGCACAGTGACGTGTTTCAAGTGCAACGGTATTGGGTACTATGGTTCAGAATGCCCCAATCGAGCTGTGAATTTGGCCCAAGAAGATGAACTAGTGGCAGAGATAGAGTCAGAGAAGTCAGATTCCATCCCCGAAGAAGAAATCAATTATGGTGAGTCTAGGGATAACCTTATGATCCAGTATTCTTTGTTCACACCAAAAAAGAGATCAAAGACGAACGGCTTCGCATTAACCTTTTCCATACACACTGCACTACCGGAGGCAAGGTATGTCATTTAATTATTGATAGTGGTAGTTGCAGTAACGTTGTGTCACTTGAAGTTGTTGAGAAGTTGAAATTGAAGACTCAAAAACATCCTAAACCCTTCCAAATGTCATGGTTAAAGAAGGGGGGTGAATTTGTGGTAGATAAGAAATGCCTAGTTTCTTTTCAAATTGGGGGAAAATACTACGATGATGTATGGTGTGACGTAGTACCCATGGATGCATGTCACTTGTTATTAGGCAGACCTTGGCAGTATGATAGAGATACCCATCATTATGGCCGCAAAAATATCTACTCATTCTACAAGGATGGCACTATGCACATTTTGGGACCTTTGAGAGACTCAGAGAAAGTCCGGCCCAAAAGGGCAAATGTTAATTTGATCATCTTTTCTGAAATACAATTGACCGTTAAAGAGAGAGGAGAATTATTTCCACTTGTAGCCAAGGAAGTGAACATAGCTGAGAAAACCATCCCTCCACTGCTACAACCAATTATGCAGGAATTTGCTGATGTATTCCCTGATGAGTTACCAGCAGGGTTACCACCTATGAGAGGCATACAACATTGTATTGACCTCATTCCAGGATCGACTTTACCAAACAGAGCTGCTTACAGAATGAGTCCCACAGAAAGTGCAGAATTGAATCGACAAGTATATGAATTAATAGACAGGGGCTTCATCCGTGACAGTATGAGTCCTTGTTCTGTGCCAGCACTATTGACTCCAAAGAAAGATGGCAGTTGGCGTATGTGTGTTGACAGCAGGGCTATCAACAAGATCACTATTCGTTATTGTTTCCCGATCCCGAGATTTGATGATATGCTGGATATGTTAGCAGGGGCAGTAATATTCTCCAAATTGATTTAAAAAGTGGGTACCATCAAATCAGAGTCAGACCAGGTGATGAATGGAAAACGGCATTTAAGACTAAAGAAGGCTTATATGAGTGGCTTGTTATGCCGTTTGGCCTTTCCAATGCCCCAAGTACCTTTATGAGGGTAATGAACCAAGTACTCAAGCCTTTCATTGGTAAGTTTGTCGTGGTCTACTTTGACGACATTCTTATCTACAGTTGGAATGAGCAGCAGCACCTTGATCACCTCCGCCAAGTCTTTGAGATTTTTAAAAAGGAACAACTATATGCAAATCCAAAGAAATGTACTTTTATGACTAATGAAGTTATTTTCTTAGGATATGTTGTGAGTACAGATGGCATCAAGGTAGATGAAGCAAAGGTGGAAGTAGTGCGCGACTGGCTGACACCCAAGAATGTACATGAGGCGCGTAGTTTTCATGGTTTGGCTTCTTTTTACAGACGGTTCGTCAGGAACTTCAGCATGATTATGGCCCTTTTTATAGATTGTTTGAAAAAGGGTGAGTTCCAGTGGACACAAGCCGCAGAAGAGAGCTTTCAAACTATCAAGCAGCGGTTGACTGAAGCTCCAGTCTTAGCCATTCCAGATTTCAAGAAGCAGTTTGTGGTTGACTGTGATGCATCTCATACTAGTGTTGGTGCAGTCCTCAGTCAAGAACAACGCCCAGTTGTATTCTACAGTGAGAAGTTGAACGGAGCTCAAAAGAGGTATTCTACATACGACTTAGAGTTCTATGCTATTGTACAAGCCCTCAGATATTGGCGTCATTATCTTCTCCATCAGCCTTTTGTGCTTAACTCTGATCATCAAGCACTGAGTTACATCAACGGGCAACACAAGCTCAACACCAGGCACACCAAGTGGGTTTCTCTTATACAAGCATTCACTTTTGTAGTACAACACAAGTCTGGAGTTCAAAACAAGGTCGCAGATGCTCTCAGCAGGAAATCCGCCTTGTTGACTCAGATGCGGGTGCAAGTGCTTGGATTTGATACTTTTCAGGACCTATATCAGCATGATCATCACTTTGAACTGATTTGGCAACAACTTAGCCAAAATCGACCCTGTGGCGAATATAGTATGCAGGATGGCTACATATTCAAAGATTCTAGACTATGTATTCCGTAATGTTCACTACGAGAGAGGCTAGTCAAAGAACTACATAGTGGTGGATTAGCAGGACATTTTGGTCGAGATAAGACCATGGCCCTATTGGAAGAGAAGTTTTATTGGCCAAATATGAAGCGAGAGGTGAGTAGTTTAGTAAAAGGACACTCTCAAAATACAGGGCTTTATACTCCTCTCCCTGTTCCAGCAGCACCATGGGAGGATGTATCCATGGATTTTGTCTTAGGTTTGCCGAGAACACAACGAGGTATGTACAACATATTAGTTGTGGTGGATAGATTTTCTAAGATGGCACACTTCATTCCGTGCAAGAAGTCTTCAGATGCCTCACACGTGGCGGCATTATATTTGAAAGAGGTCGTCAAATTGCATGGTATTCCAAAATCTATCATCTCCGATAGAGATACGAAGTTCATGAGTCACTTCTGGCTTTCTCTCTGGCCACAGTTGGGTACACAGTTGAAGTTTAGCAGTGCTTATCATCCACAGACCGACGGTCAGACTGAGGTGGTTAACATGACTTTGGGTAATCTCCTAAGAAGTTTGATTGGACGAAAACCTAGGCAATGGGATTTGATTTTACCACATGCTAAATTTGCCTACAATCGCTCGACAAGTCGTACGACAGGTCACAGTCCATTTCAAGTTGTATATGGTTCCAATCCCAGCAGTGTGTTAGATTTGGTGCCATTACCTTCAAAAGGACCAAAATCTCAAGCGGCAGACGATTTAATCGCAGAGATCAAACAGTTGCATAAACAGGTACGTCACAAGATTGAATAGAGCAATCTCAAGTTCAAAGAAGCTGTAGACAAGCACAGGCGACGGGCCGTTTCTGATGCAGGCTAGGTACGATTAAGAATACCCAACCTCAAATTATAGCGGAAGCTTGAATAATATCTTGAATAACTCTTCAATCTTCACAAAACAGTCCTTCGTTTTGCACTTGAATTTTCACAAAACAGTCCTTCGTTTTGTACTTGAATCTTCACAAAACAGTCTTTCGTTTTGCAATTGAATCTTCACAAAACAGTCATTCGTTTTGCTAAACAAAATAACAATTTTATTGATCAAAATAATCTCCCCTCCAAACTGGCTATTACAACTCCTTAAATAAAAACACCTACTAAATAAGAGTCCTATCTAATTAGGAACTCCTAATAATAAACACCTACTAAATAAGAGTCTTATCTAATTAGGAACTCTTAATAATAAACAACTACTAATTAAAAACAAATTCTAATAAAACTAAGCCACGTGGTGGCTGTTTTTCCATTCCACAAGGTGTCCCAATTTAAGTAGGTTTGGGATTCTCAAATCTTCCAATGTTGGGTCTTCATCTTAATTGGGCTTCAAATTTTGGCCCATTTTAAAGAGGCTCACCTTGGACTTTGGGCTGACCCAAATTGCTCATGCACCCGCCGGGATCAAAAATAAAATTTTCATCTTTCGTATCGGAGCCCGAGCTTGGTAAATTGATAATGTTCCCATCAGGGTCAAAATTAAAATGTTGATTACGTCCACATATGTCCACATCATCCTCCCTTTCTTTTTTGACTTGTTTTAATGAACACCAATTGAATATATACATTAACCAAGCTAGCTTATAATAGAAGAAAGCCATTCTCGTCACTTGTTAGGCATAAAAGTTTTGTTCCTTTTGAGTTGTGTTCACATGTTGTTAACTTTTGTGCTGAAGGTTCAATATATTATATTTTATTGGAGAATTATAAAAAATAAAAAAACAAATTTAAATGAATTATAAAAAATAAAAAAACAAATTTAAATGGATTATAAAAAAATATGGACAATAATTCATTTTACAAGTTAGCAATTTCTTATTTCGCTCTGTTGGTTTTATAACTCTTCTTATTATTCTCACTGACATGGATTTTCAAGTTCCCAGCTCACAATGCTATCAGAATTTAAAACGAAAACCAAGGTTTCCAACTTATAATTGGAAGTTTTCCTACAGAGAAGGCAGAAAGTGGAAAGTTTAAAATGAGTTATCTGATATTCTAAAACACATAAAAGCACACAAGTCTGTATTTCTGAAGTAAGAATTGTATCTATTTATTCCATCAATTGCTGCTCTGCAGAGTGTACTAAGGGATACAGTATTTGATAAAAAAATTAAACAAACATGAATTGTTCTTTAATTAAATCAATTACATGCCAGTGCACTTATTAAAACTATTCAATTCCTGTATACAATGACAAATGGGTATAGGTAGAATTTCAAATCCAATACTTCTCTAAGCAGTGGTCTAATTATTGCATCCAGAACCTAGATTGTAGATAATCAACCACCTTTTTGTCCACTTGGAAGGACTTAGCAAGAACATCATCAGAGATAGCCGGTTTGATCTGAAGACAGCATTAGCGATGGTGATCACACCAGGGTTTTGGCTACTAAGGGCAGCAATGGCGACGGCTTTTCCATGACCCGCATTAAGCTGGAAGTGAATGAGACCGATTGGGAAGATGAACACATCACTCTTCTTAAGGACGATGGTGAGGAGACGGTTATCTGGGTTCAGAGCCGGCCAGACGTATGTTGAGGCCTAAGACAAAAAAATCTAAATGGGGCCTTCGTAGTAATTAATATATTATTATAAATAATATTTAATTAAAATTTTAATTAATATAATAAAAAGAATTTATCTAAAATCTATTTTTCTTGATTTTTGAGATGCAAAAATACTAATTAAATCTTTATATTCAAGTTTTGCTAAAATATCATTTTCAATTGATAATATGGCTAATTCAAATAATGAAATAAAAATAATGTACCCCGGCAACGGCTCCAAAAACTTGTTGTGCAAATTTTAAATTTATAACTCGCAAGAGCACGAATCAAATTGGAGTATAAAGATATGCAAATGCGAGGCCGAATCCATAGGGACTTGATTTATGAATGAACGGGAAAACAAATTAAAAAACCTAATATTTTAACCTTAACCTAGTTAACAATTTTTTCAAGAGAATGATTGAATTGAAATTGCAAAATTAATTAATACAACTAAAAATGTAGATTAGATTAAGTGAGAGAAATTACTAAGGTATCGGATTCCACCACCATTAAATCCATAATATTCTAATTATTTATTTATTAATTCCCAATTTTAAATATTTAAACATTTAAGTTCATTAATATAGTGTTCAAAATTCAAATTTTTCTTCGCTTAAGAGTGTAAATCCTAAGAATTCAATGTATCCTATCTTAATTCAAAACATAATGGATCAAAGCAAGAGTTCAAATATCGGCCGATACATATCGTATCGGCCGATACAATATATATCGGCCGTACGGTAGTAATATCGGCCGATATGACCGATAAACGGTCGTAAATATCGGCCCTAATATCGGCCGATATTGGTAAATATCGGTTTATTACATTTATTTCTTTTTTTTAAAAAAAAAAAATGATATCGGCCGATACGGACGATATATCGGTCCGTATATCGGATCAAATATCGCCCGATAAGTTTTTTATCGGTCTAGAAAGCGTGGTTTAAAGAGGAAAAAAAAAATTATCGGTACTGGGGCCCACATAATATCGGCTGATATTTGGACCGTTTATCGGTCCAGAATATCGGCCGATAACCCTGTATATCGCTCCGTATCGGTTACAGTTAATTTGAATAAAATATTAATATCGGTGATATTTTGAAGAGTTATCGGGCGATATATCATAGACGATATATCGCCCGATATTTCGTCCAAAATATCGCCCAGGAATCCTGCATGACATCCCACCCAACAGGCGATGGGATTCTTGCTGTTTCCTACGGCTGAATTTTTTATTAATATTTCTGAAACCCGTGATTTGAGCCAGCCAAACTCCTCCATTATATGAATACCCTATACATCTCTTCATTCAGCCACTAAATCGTTTAGAAACTCACTCATCCAGCAGTGGTATTTTCTAACTCCTATCCCCATCTTACAAACGTTCATCTAGCTTGATTGGAAATCCTTGTGTATTATTGGCTTATCTTAAAAGATCATTCCGTTCAAAGTACTAGAAATAGATTGATCTTCATTTTCATGTAAGTTTTTATATCATTTTTATTTTTTAGCTTTCTGATCTAAATATTTTATGGTTTTAATGTATAGTTTAATATTTAATGTATTTTTTGTAATATGTTGTTGTTTTAGAAATATGGATTATTAATTATTGATAGTGATTTATTTATGCTTAAAAATTTAGCATAGAAGTTATTATGAATGTATGATATTTTTTTTCATGCAGATTAGTTTTTTTTTTTAATTTTCTTTTAATTTCTAAAGTGAAATGGCCCCTATAATGTGATAAATTGCGAAAAAATATGTAAATGTACCGAAAATGTATGAATATTTTTTAAACCAACCCTCTCAGTGAGTAGTGTTTGTGTACTGTAAAAAAATTCAGTTTGAAAGTAGATGAGGCTTTTTTTTAATTTTATCATTTAATCCCCCATTTCATGTAAATGTACCGAAAACGTATGAATAATTTTTAAACCAACCCTCTCAGTGATTAGTATTTTTTTACTGTAAAAAAATTCAGTTTGAAAGTAGATGAGGCTTTTTTTTTAAAATTTTATCATTTAATCCCCCATTTTCATGTGATAAATTACGAAAAATATGTAAATGTACCAAAAACGTATGAATATTTTTTAAACCAACCCTCTCAGTGAGTAGTATTTTTTTACTACAAAAAAATCCAGTTTGAAAGTAGATGAGGTTTTTTTTTAATTTTATCATTTAATCCCCCATTGTCATGTGATAAATTACGAAAAAATATGTAAATGTACCGAAAACGTATGAATATTTTTTAAACCAACATTCTCAGTGAGTAGTATTTGTTTACTTTAAAAAAATTCAGTTTGAAAGTAGATGAGGTTTTTTTTTTTAATTTTATCATTTAATCCCCCATTTTCATGTGATAAATTACGAAAAAATATGTAAATGTACTGAAAACGTATGAATATTTTTTAAACCAACACTCTCAGTGAGTATTGTTTGTGTACTGTAAAAAATCCAGTTTGACAGTAGATGAGGTTTTTTTTAATTTTGTCGTTTAATCCCCCATTTTCATGTGATAAATTACGAAAAAATATGTAAATGTACCGAAAATGTATGAATATTTTTTAAACCAACCCTCTCAGTGAGTAGTGTTTGTGTACTATAAAAAAATTTAGTTTTACAGTAGATGAGGTTTTTTTTAATTTTATCATTTAATCCCCCATTTTCATGTGATAAATTACGAAAAAATATGTAAATGTATCGAAAACGTATGAATATTTTTAAACCAACCCTCTCAGTGAGTAGTGTTTGTGCACTGTAAAAAAATCCAGTTTGACAGTAGATGAGTTTTTTTTTTAATTTTATCATTTAATCCCCCATTTTCATGTGATAAATTACGAAAAAAAATCAAGAAAGGCAATCCTATTTGTAAATGTGATAATTGTTTTATAATAAGTGACACTAATCTCATTAAAAATTATGCTAAGATTGATTAATTATATAATAGGATCTACTTCTTCTTGAGAGTTGAGAGGATTGATGGGACATTTTCCTGTTTTTATAAGTTAACATCAGCTATTGTTAATTTTAATATTAATCATATTCGAAACTTTAATAAATAATTTGAATATGCATATGACCGATATTTAATGAAAAAATTACATTTTCAAGAAGCCCCAAATTTTCTGACATTACCTAAAAAAATTCGGACAAAAATTCAAAAAAAAAAAATGATGAGAGAGAACTTACCGGCCGATATATCGGCCGATATACCAGCCACACCGGTATTTAAACCCCTGGATCAAAGTATTAATCTAAGCTTCCAATGTATTTAAATTAAAATAAAAGAAAACAATGAATCAAAGGGTTTACTTTTATTCAATTAAAAACCAAGCATTTAATTAGTTAGATATTAATATTAATAACAAAAAATACATGTCATTGATGGTAAAAATAATTAACATCTATTAATTTGATGAAGTCAAAATCATAAACAATCAAACACACATAATTTGAAATTAAATAAATAAATAAAAGAAGATTATTTCATTAATGGGATTTCATCCTTAACCTCAGTACAGAAAATTAGAACAACATTATAAAAAGATTAAAATAAAAAGACATAAAAAAAATAGAACTCGATTGGTCATTGGAGATCCCGAGCCTTAGCCACTGTTTTGTTCACGCCCCTTCATTGTGTGTGTATATAAATGCTGTGAATCCCTTTATATAGATGCATCTTTCCAATTTTGATTAACCATGTGGGCCACTTTCCCATCTCTCTCCTTTTAGATTCCACCGTCCCAACCTTTCTTTATTTCCTCCTTCTATTTTCATTCCATCCTTACTTTCTTATTTTCTTCTTTCGTTTTTCTGGCAATCACAGCATCCTTTCATGCGTGGGTTTTCTCTTCTTCTTTTTTCCCTTCTATCGGCTACTTCTCACTTTTTTTGCTTGTTGTAAAACCCTCACCATGTGGGCCCACTGTCAGCATGAATTAACATTGTCTCTAAAAATGCACTCAATTAGACCAAATTAAATAAAATGAGATATTCACAAGTATAATTTTAAATATACATTGTATTACATTAATAATACAAAATCAATAAAATTCAATAACTAACTAATCCAATATTTAGAAGAAGAATTGTTATTTTTCTGTGCTTATCAGAAACTAATCTAAATATTAGAGTATCATCATCTAAATCTAAAATCTAACCAATAAATCCAATTTAATTAAACTAATGGCATTGAACTAGAATTTATAAATAATCTCAAACCAGTTTACGTGAACAAAATTAAAATGCAATCAAATCAATCACAACCTAATTCAAAAGAATTTGAGAGAATAAGAAAAGAATAAATTTTTTAATAAAAATAATGAAATATTCACATAATGTACAATGGAATTGAGACAAGTATTTATGAAGGCATTTTATCCCATTTAATGATAAAATCACGGCCTAGATTTTGAAATCTTCAAGAATTATCAAATACATATTCAAATTTGCCTTTTATTAAAACTCCAATTAAAAATATTATGGTTTCCATTAAATAAGAAATTCTCAATTCAAGCCTTAGGCTTGGGCAGAAATTTATACTTGCCTTTCCAAATCTAAAACAGTTGTTCTTAAAAATAACCTTAGACTGGGAAGATCAAGTTCCACCGATCCTAAAAGGGGTTCTGTTTTTCGTTGAAAATTCTCAAAATAATTTCTAACATAACATTTATAAGAGAAATTAAAATAAAAATTCAAACTATCATTACACGATATTCAATAATTGGAAAACCATACATCTAAAATAAGATACCATGAATTTTATTCAATTAAATCAAAATATGAAATTACAATACTTTTGGAGTTTTTGCATCAAAGACATGAAATAAAAATAAAACACAAGAACTCACAGACATAATTCAAATATTCCTTTCTCTTCCAGTCTTCTCAGCCTCCAATCCTTGTACACCTTAATTCATTGCTCAAATTCAAATTTCAATGGAGTCCATAGGCTCTATTTATAGACTCAGGGTTGGAATGGACGGTTGTGATTAAATCTGGGTTAATTTGTGAATTGATGGCTTGGATTGGATCTCCTTTAGAAGTGGATGGAGGAGATTTTAAGTTGAAAAGGCATACACGAATTTTGGGGTGTCATGGCTTGAAGGCTAAGCAGAGAATGAGAAAATATAGGAATTTGGAGAAACAATTGGGATTTAGTGCAAATCACGTTTTTCTACACATGTACCATCTTACAGCTCTATTTTGATATAGTAAACATCCGAATCTTGAAATTTTGTAACTACAAAGTCGTAGCCTTTGAAGTCTTCTTTCCAACGCAATAAGAATGAACGCAATCCGATATCGGAGTGGAAAGTTATTGTCAAAATACCAAAGCTGTGTCAAAATTTGTCTTCTAAATCCCTTTTTTTTTTTCATTTCTTGCTTCACACAAATTTGGATTGCTTGGGATTGGGTGATGAGGTGTAGGTGATGTGGCATGAACCTAGATGTGATTTTGGCTTTATTCTTAATCCTAGGGTTTTAAATGAATGGATGGTTATGATTATTTTAGATTCAGATCTAATGGCTCTAAGGTTATTTGGATGAAATAAAGTATAAGAATGATGAGGTACCTAATGGAGGGTTATGATTTAAAGGTTGAGATGGATATATGATATGATGAATGGCCTAGATTAAATGCAAAGTAATTTATGAGATGGATTAGCATGGAGGCTCTAGGGTTTTACCTAATATGCATATATGAGATAGATGTTTGTGATGAAATGTCCTAAGATGTAATGGTTGGCAAATGGGTAACTAAAATTAATTATGAAATTGATGAGATGATTTATGAATCAATGAGATTCTAAGATCAACCTATATGATAGGTGGATTTGATGGACAAGATCTAAGATAATGCATGTATGGATTGGATATGATAGGTGGATCTAGGGTTTCCTATGATTAATGAGAAGAGATGGATGGTCTCGATTAATGTATGAAAAATGAGTTGTTAAGATTGTATGGAGAAGAGATTAGCTGGTGTAGATTGACAAGGAAATGGACAAGGCTTCGGCGTGTGAATGGGCTATAGACTTGGGTTTTGGACCTATAAATGAGCACATGGGCCTCCATTAGATCTTGAACTTGAGCTTAAGGACTTGGGCCTTTGTTGAGGCTTGTCCTACTGGGCTTGACTTCAACTTGGACACGGGTCTGGCTCAGTTTGCAGAGTACAAATGGTTCACCTAGCCTGGCCCAATGGATTGGCCTTCTAGCTCATGGACTTGCAGTCTTAGGTCTTCATTCTTCAAACTTCAGCAGCCTCTCTTCTGGAATTCAATAATTAATCCACCATTATTCTAAAAATTATTGGACTAATCCGGATTCTCATAACTAGATCCAGATCTGCCAATTTACAATTGAACTACTAAAATGGTGAAATGATAATAAGAAATCGAGTTCTTTCAATTGAAGCTCAAAACTTGCAATTATTCCCAATTTTAAGCTAATTTCCTGATTTCTCCATTTTTCTGTACAAAACCTTTTGGTAGACATATTTATGATTAAAAGACAATTATATATAAGACAAAACCTTTAAGATTAAAGAATAATTAAAATGGGCTAAAATTTAAAGGTTAAAAAACAATAGAACCTTGCACCGTGAAAATAAGAGAATTAAAAGGTTGCAATATCCTCTATTATTCTACCAATTCATCAAAGATCTCTAAATTAAATGTCACAACTTGATCTACATAGAGGAAATATATTATTAGAATTGAATTGAGATGCATCTTAATATACAATGAATTAAAAACCCTTATAATGTAAATGATTGTAAAAGTGTAAAATTGAAAAATCGAATAATTTTCAAAAACAATAATAATATATGACACAAGTATCCTTATTTTCGTAATGTTTAATAAAATAATAAACCACAATCACTTTAATCTACAAAAAGAGGGATAAAAAATACGCTAGACATTATCTTTGCGAAATAAAAAATAAAAAAAATAACATAATCAACTAAAAATTCATAAATGAAGAGGCAATCAAAAGGCCAAACGCCTAAAATCCCATGAAAGTAAACAACATAACCATCTTTTTTAACCCACACGATTATGAGTGTAAAAAAAAAGATAAAAAAAACTAAATGGAGAAGCTTTCTACATTTCCTGTAACCTAAACTTAAAATCTTTGAGGAAGTGTTAAACCCACAAATCTTTGAACATGAAAGCCCCATAAATCAAAACAAGATCACCAATCCATGAAAAACTCATATCAGAAAAAACACCCATAAATATTTCTTAAGCCTACGCTATTTTTAAGCATCTTTATGGCTCAATTTCTAACGAAATAAAAAAATACAAAAACATATTATATGATAATTTAGAGAAAAAATCACAGAGAAGAGAAAAAAAAATAGAGAGCACTTACAGATTTAACGAATGTTGGAGTGGCCTGGGAAGTAGATCCGAGAGAGTCAGAGAGAGCAAGAGAGAAGTGAGAAATAGAGAGAGAAGTTAGAGCCAGAGATAAGTGAGATAGGAAAATAATAGGAAAGGACGTTTAATGTTTTGTGCCATTTTTTTTAGCATTACTTGGAAATTGGAATTAATACTGAGTGGCCTATGCAAATTGGGAAAAGGTGCGGTGTGTTTTTTTTTTTAAGTTTACCGATTGGACTTTGCGGAAGCGGAAGGGTGCGACTGGAGAGTGGGCTTTGCGGAAGCGGAA
The DNA here is from genome assembly GCA_022113865.1 of Chimonanthus praecox. Classification (NCBI taxonomy): domain Eukaryota; kingdom Viridiplantae; phylum Streptophyta; class Magnoliopsida; order Laurales; family Calycanthaceae; genus Chimonanthus; species Chimonanthus praecox. The sequence continues at coordinate 48,921,823 of CM039089.1, read as the reverse complement.
GGGTTCCATGAGCACAGGAAAATGACTATTTTACCCTTGCATTTGGACTAATTAGCCCTTGTATTATGTGTTTTAGGATATGTTTAATAGGATTTTGAAAGTTTTGTAGGGAAATATAAGATATGAGAATTCAAATGGTGAATTTTGCAATTTATGGGCATAAGTTGATATTTTTAGAAAGTTTAATTTTTTAATAATTATTTTATTACAATTTTAGGGGTTTTATTTGTAAACTAATTAATTCAAATCCATTTATGAGAGTTTTGATTAATTTAGTCCTTTTTAGAATTGAATGTAAGTGGTAAAATTATTTATTAGATTCTTTATACTTTGAAAAGCCTAATTATTAAGCCCATTAAGAAAAACCCATGAAAAAATCCACATGTGTGAATCTATTTTCACTATCTCAAGATACATATGAGGAAATTCAAAATTTACAAGTCATTATGAGAAGATTTTTGAATTTGGCAAGTGAATTGAGGAAAAAGAAACAAAATAAGAAGTGGAGAAAAAAAAAAAAAAAAGGTTTGATAGAGCTTTAGTATTTTGACCATAACGTTCCACTCCAATCTCCGATTGTGTCGATTCTTATTGCGTTGGAAATAAGATCTCAAGGGCTACAACTTTGTAGTTTAGGAAATTTTGTAATCCGGATGTTAACTAGGTCAAACTTGAGCTATAAGGTGGTACATATGTAAAAAACGAGATTTTGCACCACTTTCCTGTCACGAATTTTACTATTTTTTCCACCTCCTTGCCTCTTAAGTCATTCCATTTTTAGCACGAATCATATCAGCCCTCCAAGTATCCCTTGATTTATTTAAATCTTTAAATTCAAGTCATTCACTCCACCTCCTTTCATATATAAATACTACCCCTCTCCCATTGAGAAAATCGAAATTGGGCAGAGAATTTTAAGGTTGGCTAAGCTTTGGAGAGAGATTGGAGAGGAGAAGAAAAGAGTTTGGCAATTTTGATTTTCACATTAGGTTCTTGAGGTTGGTGATTTTAATTTTCCATTGTATTTTCTTGTCTTTTTAAATTTCAAATTCCAATTGTATTTTAATATTTATTCCAATGCTTTAATCAAGAAGAGAATGTGAGAATTAGAATTATGGTTTTCCAATTGTTCTTTCATGTGTAATGAAAATTTCAATTATATTTCCATTCTTTTCATGATTTTATGTTACTTATTTTTTCTAAGAAATTCAAGGAAAGTGAGATTATTTTAGGATTGGTAGACCTTGATTTTTCATGTCTAAGGCTCTTTTTAAAATAGATTATTTTAGATTTGGAATTACAAGTAAAATTTTTACCTCAACCTAAGGCCGGAATTGAATTTTCTTTGTTAAATGGATTTCATTTCATATTTAGAATTTTAATGAATAAGAGATTTGAATGCGTGTTAAATAATTTACGTGAGCTCCATGTTCTAGGCCGTTATTTTATTGTTAAAATATGGATAATATTGCCTTATTGGATCTCTTATCCAATTCCATTGTAAAATGTACAAAGGTAATTTTAGTTGTTTTTAATTTTATTTTTGTTTATAAATTCAAAATTCTTGAAAATTGTGGAACTAGGTTAGTAAATTAATTTATTACATCTTAATTTGTGTTATAAGTTAGATTAAGATTATTCATATTTTTAAATTAATTCCACCATTTTAATTAAAGTTATATAAACTTTGTGTTTTCCATGAAAATTAGATCTCTTGAATAGTTAATTTCTATAATTTAAAAAAAAAATTAAAATATATAATTCAGTGGTATGTTTTTCACGGATATATTTTCTTAAGTTCTGATGGGTTCGACCTCGCACTCCAAAGCAATATGATAAATGGTTCATGCGCTTGCGAGTTATAAATTTAAAATTTGCTCAACAATAGCTTTCTTGGCCAATTTACTACTCTTTCTTTTGGCTTCATCTATTTCCTTGAAATATCTGCAAAACTCTCAAAATTCCATTTAAACATCTCCAAATTACACAAAACAAGGGCCAACTGATCCAAATATAGAGGTAAAATATATCAATTTCCTGTGCACATCACTTGACTATGCCCCCATAAAAATCTCAGCAGTTGCTTGAAGCATGAGTGGTTGGTATTCTGCCCAAAAGACTAGTTTATAAGGTGGAGTGATCCAAATCTAATATAAGTCCCTAAATGTCTCCTTTCACAATCAATGTGAGACTCGTTCGGCTGCCCAACAATCTCTCATTCAAATGAGGCTCTCCGGTAGATAGAACGTCGTCGGCCATTCCGCCCGGCTAGGGAGTCTCCTGAGTCTACATGCGGAAGCTTGAGACCTGAATCTAATACCACTTGGTGGGACTGGATATCTAGCCCAAAAAACTAATCTATTAAGTGGAGTGACCCAAGTCCAATATAAATCTCTACATCTCCCTTTTGACAACTAATGTGGGACTCATTCGGATGCCATACAATAGTATCCAATAATGAAGTTGAATTCCAGTGAAGGAATGTGGAATTAATTGTTTGTTGTTTTCCGTTTTCGATCATAGTTAAGAGTATGAATCATACGAAATGGGATTCGTGTGACGGATTGAGCAAATCATTATCGGTGTTCAACATTTAACAGATAAGAATAGGAATCATATCTGGTAATGAAGTTGGATTTCTTTGAGGTAATGTGAAATAATTATCAGAATCATATCTGCTATAGGAATTGGATTTTGATGAAGGAATGTGTAGCAAGTAATTGTTGGTGTTCTCCTTTTTATAGCATAGTTAAGAACGATCCTTACAAAATTTATGCTCAATCCTTCTCTACTTGTGTGTATGTGTTTTTTTTTTTTTTTTTTCATATATGAAAAATGTACATGTCATCAATCTCGTTTGGCCAAAAATTTCATATTCAGCATAATTCAGAAAAGGTTTCGTTCATTTCGAATTCAGTGGTGAAAATTTATTTTTTGTAAACTGATTAACTGTGAACTAGTTCATTAATTTTTAATACGACTTTATGTTAGATAGGAAAAATGAGTTTCTTTGAGATATCTATTTAAGTAGTATAATTTCAAGGGCAAAAGATTCTATACCATCTGTAAGACTTAAGCTTAAGCCAATAATGATTCTATCTCAAAACAAGTTCAAAACATAATTATATGTCAGTACAATTGGTAAAGTTTACTACTAGTTATGGGTTTAAATTTTATGGGCGTCAAATGCCTAATTGATCTATAAAAATAATTTGTCAAATTTAATTATAAAGACATACTTTAAATTAATAAAATAAATAACTTAAATAATATATATATATATATATATATATATATATAATATATATATATATATATATATATATTGAAATGATTCATATGTTAATAGATAGAAGCACCAAAGTTGCAAATAATTATAAACCAGTTTACAATCTGGCTTGAAGAATAATTATAACTTTTAAGTGACTCATATTTTGAGTTTTAATTTATCTTAGTCAACACTTTTTATATAACTATTTTTTTTTTTTAAATGTTGGGTCATTCAAAGGGAATTGAACCTTTGACATATGTAGATCTAAATTTAGATCACAATTAAGTTCAATTAGGCTTCTGCATAGGCATCACAATGCTCTTCTTAGTAAGAAGTTCCTACAGATTTTCTAATTAGTGGTTTTACACATGAACCTTAGTTAATCATGAGAAAAAGCAGGTAAAAAAAAAAACAAGAGAACTGAAGTATCAAGTCTCATATTATTGAAAATTTCCTGCCAAAATCCTCATTTATGACATCACAAAACTATTCCACTCTTGCATGGAGGTGAAAAAAAACAGGATTAAATCATCAATTAAAAAATAAAAATAAAAGGAAAAATCAACACTTGGGAAGATCAGAAGGTGGAGGCGGCAGTTTCTGATTGGGCAGCATTCCGTCCAACACGACCCAAGCCATCTTCAGACCCCAGCTTGTATGGACTTCCAGATGGCAGTGCATAAACCATACACCTGTCACCATGTCATTGATCGCATCAATTTAGCGTTGGCTTATGCAGCATTTAGAGTACCAAGTGCAAATTAAGTAGTTGTAAACTACTTTTTCTATTAAAGCTGCTCTGCGTAAATTAGCAGGATCAGCATTTCTATTCCAATTAGATAGAAAGACAATTTCTTCACAATTTTTTAATTTTAAATTCGATCATGTTAAGGAATCAACTGCCGGTACAATGCCATTAGTTTTCTAATAAAATTTTAACCATATCCAAAGACAGTAGAATACTAGAATGTATGACTCACCTGGGTTGTCTGCGAGAAAGCGAATGGCGACCCAACCCCCGGATGGAACTGCCACGGTGTTTCTTTCCATTGGGTCGATGAGATTGAAGCTAGAAGGGTCTTTATTCGGGTCATAATTTCCAAACCCTTGGCCAACGACGAAGAAGTTGAATCCATGGAGATGGAGGGGGTGGCTTTCTGCCCCAAGAATGCTGGTATCTTGCATAATAAGTTCGACGCTTGTATTAAAAGGAAGCACAACAACCTTAGTGCCATTACCCACCAAGGTGTTGTCGGGAGGGGTTCCGGTGTAATTAAATGGACGGGGAGGATTGTCAGGGAAGTCAGCTGTGTAGACACCGTTTGATTGTCCAAAGAAGTGAGCTTGGAGGAGGGCCATGGTTGGCTGAATGAAAGAGACATTGTTGACGGTAGCTGCAAATTTGGTTCCATTGGGTCCTTGGCAGGTTTGATTGTTTGGGCAAGGACTGGTGCCAAGGCCTACTGTGAAGAAGAAGCTCTTGTCAACAGCCTTGGGAACATTGGCAGGGAACTGAGCATTGGCTAAGCTACGGAACCTTTTGGTGAAATTGGTTGCCAAGGAAGTGTCATTAAGTGGTGGAAGGGTTGGTTTGAACAGAGGGAGTTTCTTCATACCAACATGGGGGGATGATAGGTTAGGCCCTTCATATTCAAGGATTCCGACAGCCGTTGAATTGTCAAAAGTGCCGAGGCTGGTCACATAAGGTCTTGCTGCCATGAAGAATGTAGCATTTGGGAAGTGGGGCTTGGTCTTGAGGAGGACATTAGTGGTCTGTCCTGGTGTAATGAGGATTGTATCAGTTTCAAAGGGCTTTACATAGACTGCATCAGCTTCGACCACAGTGACTGTATGGTTGGCAATGCTAAAGAAGAGTTCATCGTTCAGTGCAGCATTGACGAGACGAAGAAGATGAGTCTCCCCGGGTTTTACACTCAATTTGAAAGTATCTGCTAACACTATCCAAAACAAAATGACATTAGGAATACAATCATGAACGTATGTTTTCTATAAATGCATGTGTTGGTTCTTTTATTCCTAAAACACCCTATTTAAGTTGTTGGGTTGGCTGAGAACGACTTCTACATTAGTAGTGTAGAGAAAGATTTAGAAATTTATAAAGGACTTATATCACTCCACCTAACATGCTGGTCTTTTGGGATGGATACTCAGTCCTAACAAGTGTTATCAGAGCCAAGTTTTAGATTACCTCACGTGGACTCAAGAGATCTCTTAGGCTGATGATTTGGCTGGTCTCGTTCGAGGGGAGATTGTTGGGTCTAACTATGAACGAGTTCCACGTTAAAAGTGTAGAGTGAAATTTAGGAATTTATAAAAGATTTAGATCACTCCACCTAACAGACTAATTTTTTGGAAAAAAAATATCCTATGAGACATCAATATACAGTAAACCATAGATATATCCAACATGGAAAATTTTGATTGTTTCTTATAGTACGAAAACATCAATATTCAATAAACCATAGATATATCCATCCCATTTGCCGAAACTAAGCAAAATGTCTTTACTACCTCTTGCTGAGCAGTTGTACAATGGTCCAGGAAGTCCATTAATGGTGTAAGAATCCGAGACATTAGGGCCTCCCCCAGTCTGCAGAGCCTGGGAGATGATGGCTTAAGGGTCGGTGTTGAACCACTCTCCTATCATTCAAATCAAAATTGTGCCAATCAGTCAAGATATCGAAAGGTTTTAAGCCATATAATCTTTGGGTTGCACATTTCATTACCAAAGATGATGGGAACTTCCTTGTGAGGGTTGGCGAATGGGTACCAAGTGTTGCGCTTAGGGAGGATAATAATAGGTCCATAGAGAGTCGATCGAAGCCATGAGACGTGTGCATGCCAGAAGAGAGTTCCCCTCTGGCCAATGATGGTGAAGTTGTAGACATAGGTTTGGCCTGTTTGTATGGGACACTGAGTCACATATGCTGGGCCATCAGCCCATCCACTTTGGAGCTGTCGAATTCCATGCCTATTCCACCATGCACACCACCAACCAAGTAAATTCAATTTCGTTTGACCCAACTCCATAATTCTTTTTTCTTTTCATCTATAGCATTTATTTATTTTATAAAACAAAATGAAAATGGATACCAAACTTGTTCAGTGAAATAGAATAAAGTTATACTGTAAAATCTTTATTCAATTGAATGAATGTATTGCATTATCATCAGAGTAGTTTCTCATGGTGAGGGTCTGAAATTATCATTTCACATTTCATTAGAATCTTTGTTACCCACATCTCAAGAAGATGGTGATAGTGTTCCTTACCAATGGATGGTGATATTGTTCTGAACATGGTTAACCACCTTAACGATGACGCGGTCACCTTCCCTAGCAACAATCCTAGGCCCTGGATATTGACCATTAACAGTCAAAATGCTCTTCGTATGGCACAACCGCGTCACATTCTTGAGCTGGATCTGCATGCAAATAATTCAAGTTATTGAAGATAATAATAACAATTCCCATCACTAGCTTATCGCAATCTAACCCCAGTTTTCAAGCTTCTTCCACGTACATTGAACTTGTAATGCCTGGTTATGCCTCCCTGCTCAGCCATTGCTAGCTCTGGTAAGAGGAAAGAAGCAGCCAATGTAAATAGTAGAATTCCCATAGGAAAAGTTGATGGAAGAAGAGAAGCAGCCATCTCTCTCTCTCTCTGATTGATTGGATACGATTGTTGAAAGCTTGTATGGCTCTTTATATAGAGAGTTGGATTGATTAGGTAATAAGATAATCAGACAAAAGGAAGACATGATCATGGCATTTTGGTTTGCTAGGTGTAGGTCGTGCTTAATTGTAGAGTGTTGACTACGTCAAATTATTTTATTGACATTCTTAGCTGTTCTGTTAAACTCCTTTTCTTGAGATATATTCCTCTATTATTGAAAACAGGAAGACGGAAGGAAAAATCTTAGTTTTAGTCGTTGTCTTAATGTCTCAAACCTAGCCTAATCCTGTAATTTGAGTTCTAAATCTAACTGTTAATATCGAATTCTCGATAATGAAGGCAAACTATAGGCAATTAATTACCTTCTCATTTAATGAAAGTTCTTTTTTTTTTATCCTTTAACATAGATTTTGGCAAGTTCCATTGGATTTCACCTCTTGTAATTGTAATTATTGTTGTTGTAGTTTTTCATGAAGGGATTTTTAATCAAGAGGAGGACAGGTAACCCAACTAGCTATTTGAACCCAAGCCACCGTCACTTCAAGCAAGAGACTGCTGTTCTCATTAAACTACCTTATTTCCTTCATTCTCATGAGCCTTCCAAAGGAGACCCACGTAAGATCAAGAAATAATATTTGTATCATGTTCATTTGATCTTGAGAACACTAGTTTGAACCAACGGTTGTACCAACAACTCTTCTTATTGGCTACTCATGCCTTTGGACCCACCTCTGCCCAGCTATGAATACACATGCATGTACATTTATGCACCTGCCTACCTTGTAGCTTGCAGTAAATTTATAATAATAATAATAAAAGTGTAGTCATTTAGACACCTGACTTTTCTTTTAAGATATATCTTCATTTTAAAATTTCATGTGAAATTACCATTTTGTCCTTCAGTTTTGTGTGGAAGAATTGTCTTTTTTTAAAAAATTGAGAGGCAGAATGGTAATTTTGCATAAAATTTTTAAATGGGGTATCGCTTAAAATAAAAGTCAAGTATCTAAATGATCACCGTAATAAAATTGAATAATAAATAAAGAAAGAAAAGAAATGAAGAAAGAAGAGAAGGAGAAAGAGAGAGAATCGAAAAGGGATTAAAGAGCTCAACTCTTCTTTCCCTTAATGTTTTCGATCACTCTCTTAGAATTCAACTTTCTTGATTGTTTTGGGAGGGAGACCGATAAAATGGTTACAAATTTGCCATTTGGGGTAAAGATAGTGCGGAAAAATGGTCACAGCCATTGGAGTGTAACCCGATCATTGTCATTTTTAGTCTGTAAATAGACTAATTGATGATGGAACGAGTACAGAAAAAACAATAGTGTTCTTCTCTCTCCCTTTATCATTTTCTAATTTTTTTTTCAGGCACTCTCAATTCATTTTGAATATTCGGTTTTCTATTTAGTAGGGTACAGACCAGTGAGCAGAAGCTGTGCATTAGGTTTTCAGCAAACCTACCTGCATATAGTGAAGAAACTTTTGTCTTATAGATAATACACATGCCACTGCTTCTTGCCCATTTCTCATTTCTTAAATTATATTTAGTGTCTATCATAATTTCTACAACAGGTTGAACTTTCAATCTATTCGGTATAGTCCCCATGTTGCAACCACAGAGGGCGCTGATTATGTGAAATCGGGACACATGGCTTTACTCAATTTACCCTTTTCTCATTCAGGCCTTCTCCCACTAATTTTTGGATATGGCCAAAGCCTACCCACATATGACTAAATGTGTAGTTTCAAATTTTGTTCTAAGATGTAGCTCAAGAATGAATAAATGGTTAGGATTTGAAAAGACTTAAATCAGAGTTAATTTTTGATATTATCATAATATTGTATTGAATATATTTGCAGAATAAAATACTCCCTCTGTCCTAATTTAGTTGACTCATATGCATTTTAAAACTGTCCCAAAATAGTTGTCTCATATGTATTTTGGAAGAGTTATAGGATGTTGGAGAAAAGTTTATAAGCCTTTTGAAAACCCTTCCTTAAAAAATTCAAAATTTTAAAATATATCAATTAAAATGGGATAGAGGGAGTATATAATGGATACGGTGTGCTCCCTGAGCTTATAACTATACTATAGCTTTTAGGTTAGTCGAGACTTTAAACTAAGGCATGAGTTCAATTTGTTCTTTTTTAAACTTGAAATTGACCTCAGTCATAACTCAACTCATCCAACCAATATGAGTGTAGTCCATCGGTTATGGGGTCGAACCTATAATTGATCTCAAAGAAAACATGTTTGCCACATATCGCATATATGAAGATCAATGTTCTTGATTTCACTCGGACGCTTGGATTCATCAGTCAACCCTAAGCAAATACATATGGAGGGTGTCCAATTAATTACTTCCTCTGTCTTAATTTAGTCGTCTAATATGGATTTTGGAATTGTCCTAAAATAGTTGTCTTATTTATATTAGAGTAGCATAAAGTATGTTAAAAATGAATGAGATCGAGATAAGTAAAATAGGACAGAATGTATTAACTTTAAATACAAAGTCATACTGAATTAGAAGAATCTTTTCTTATACATGACACCATGCATGTATAGGTAGTTATTAACCATTTTAGGAGTCTAGATTTAAACAATTAAACTCCGAGGATGATTCAGTTGGTCAAATTACTGAAAGTTCATTTACACCCTTGGCGCTTACCTTTTCCATTAAAAAAAGGTTAAAATAACAGAAATTATATCTCATAGATATAGTATTACTTGAACCAATGAATCTTATTCTATTAATTAATTGTAGAATCATATAGGATTCTGAAATCAAATTTTACAATAAAAAATAAATTTTATTTATTAGATTTAGAGAAATTAAAATCAACGGTGAGATAGTGATTAGTTTTAATGCATTTAGATTGAATCGCTAACAATTTTTATCCTAATTCTTTGATTCTAATATACTTCATAATTCTTCATCATCATCATTGAATTATTTTTTCTATCAATTTGAATTGATTTTTATATTTAGATTTGACAACCGTCAATCTATATCTCTCGAATTTAAACCTACAACCTATACAACAATGAACCTTTATTACTATATGTTTATAATTCTAGATTCGAAATTGTGAGATGGTGGGACCAAGTGACCTATGTCAAAATTATAGCTTCTTTTTTCCATAAATAAGTAAATAAGAAGGAAGGAGGCTCTACTTTATCCATTTATCTCCAAATACAATCATTTCTGATTGTATGATGTTGATAGAACTCAATGGCCAACCTGCTCTGAAAGACCAAAGAGAGAAAAATGAGGTAGAAGACTAGAAACTATAGCACCTATATTGCATTGCCTGTTGAAGCATACAATTCCTGCAAAAATCCGAGCCATTAATCTGATAGAAAATGTCTCAAATCTCAAAATTCTCTAAGACAGCTCAAATTTTCAAGTATATTAAACTTAAAATAGACCGAAATTTGAAGGATTAAGAACCATATCAATGTTCAAGGATTAAGACTTTTATGAAATGCCGACCAACGATTTGGCACAAGAAATTAATGGTTAGATTGCAACAACATCACTTATGAGATTAAAAATTCGCCCCCATATTGCATCGGCTGATTCAATGTATTGCCAATACAATATGTATTGGTTGTTAGACAGCTGATAAGCGATACCTTTTATCAAAAAATTGTTAGAAAAGTAATAGTCTTCTAAAATGGAAATTTGTTAAACTATTTTAGATGAAACAGTAGTGTTTCATCAATTTCACTCTAAATAAATCAAAATATTTTGAAATGGATGAAATACATTTAGTAGAAGATAATCCGCTTGTACAACAAAATTACTAACTATAGTCCTAGTGTGATATATCCCATAGTATGTACATCATGAGTGCCAAACAATTTAAAGAAATTTATAAGTAAGTTTTAATAATGCTTTACCAAAATGGGCTAAATCTTCCATCTCTACAATGATGCAAAGATTTTTTAACCATAAAAATAAATGGCCCATAAAATTACACATGTTTGTGAAATCATAGAGACACCTTATATTTGATCTTTATCAAACAATTAAACTAGAGCTTTAAAATTCAGCTAATCTTGATATGGCATTTATTGACCCAACGCGCCAATATGTATCATATCAACCTATGTTTGACCATATCATACTTGAAATTTTTTCAAAGTGAGAAAATGTAAAAAAACAAAAATAGGAAATCCACTTTCAACATGTTGTGCTAATTTTTTGATATGAATAAAGTATGTTAGAAGTAAAAAAAAAAAAAAAGCAAAAAACTCTAAAAATGGAAAACCAATATTAACAAACATGTGATATAAAATCCATGTTCTCTAGTGGATCATAATTACCCGCATGGAGCATTAAATTTTAATTAATTTTAAAATATATAAAATATAAAATTTTGAAAAAAATATTTCTCCAAGCTTTGAACTTATAGTTTGATTTTATTTTTATTTTTGTATGCAGCGTTAGTGCCTTGACAACATTTGTGAAAATGTATATTAAATACTTAAAGAATGTGTCACGCCCCGACCCTCCGGGCCCACTGACGTGAGTTTTTTTTTTTCCTAACACAATATTGAGCTTTTGCGGAAATCATCTTATGGACTTTAACATCTCTTATGACTAAGTTTGGATCTAACATTTGGCAGCCTCAGACCCAGCCATATCTAGCCGGTAAAAATCCCAGGCAGATGGAGGGGCCACCATGGGCCCGCTTAAAATCCAAAACCTACACAGATTTCACCTCGACACATAGTATGTAGATACACTACTAACCAACATGTAGTCTATAACTTAACCTCTTAGGAAAGTCCAAATAGAAAATGTCACACATAGTCTACCTAACATTTATCATCAATTGATCCCATGAACATCAGAATTGCACATTAGAAGCGAAGTAGACTTCATTACATCCTACAGTGTTTCAAATGAACACCATAAAGGGTTTATTACATTACATGTTCATACGTACAATATCTACTAAGTTAAACATAAAATCCCAACATTTAGGTAGATAGCTAAAGGGTCTCCACCCTAAACTACAGCTGATGATCCTCTTGTCCTTCGTCCTCCTGGTTTCCTCTTTCGTAAGGAATGTGAATTTTACAAATTCAATGAAGAGAAAATAACAGCAAGTTTTGGATAACAAGGCATATTATCAACATAATAGATATGTTATCAAATAACAGTTTATACACTCATAAATCATGTAGAATAATGTCAACACGGTTATATACCATGAAATGTCCTTCATTTTAAAAAGATACCTCCGTCAAATGATGTCTACGATTCTCCCCTAACCGCGAGTAATACGTTTCCTACACCGCCAGCAAATTCATGCTCAGTGCTTCACACAGCCCGTATTTTAAATACACCTCGTACCAGTGCCCTCCACGAGCTAGGTACTTCATACATTGGTGTGAGGTAATTTGCTATGCACAGTACACAAACCAATATGCACATCAATACATGGATTTAAACATAATTGTCAACCCACATAATATCTCTCACACATATAACCTCACTCAGCTAACATAGATTCCTAAGTCCTCCAGCATAGAATCATAATACCAATATCAGAAGTCAGTATATAATATGCTGAAAAACTAAACACAGATTAAAAGCCCACCAACGGGTTATATTATAACACAAGGTGTTACCGTTATCTCCAATCGGGTACATTTACCCTATACTCATCATTTATTGCATTGATTAATTATCCTTCAATACATCAGTTATACACAAAATGCATATTCCTATCGAAATCACTGTTGGATACCTGATCTATCATCAGATCACCCATATCACAATACCAAGTAGTCTCTAGGAATAAGTGAGTTCCGTACTCCATTTTAGAATGGCTAGATTTTGACATCCCGAAACACTCTCAAGTTCATGTTTCATATGTAGAAACTCATAATCACCTCTTTACATGTGAACAGTGTTCGTATCGCATTCTAATCCCATTACATCTTTTCCGTCAATAAAGATGACCACGGATATCCACTTATTGTCGTAGGGATAATGGTGAAAGAAACATTATATTGAATGCAACATGAGATGCATTTTAGTAAACACATAGTGTGGTTAAATCTCCTTACCTTCGGTCGGCGAGTGTTTTTCAATAATCTGTTTAAAATGAAAAAATAGTGTAAATACAACGTATAATAACACTGTATAGCCATAATTTATACTCCTAAGCGTTTGGAATATAATGACAACACATTTAGAGAGTTTTCTTCAAAATTTTGTAAAAAATACGATTTTCCCCCGAGCCTAATACGGGCTAAAAATAAACCCCCAAGTGGTCTAAAACAAGTATTTTTAAGCTAAAATAACATAAATTTCATTTTTGAAATTTTCCCAAAAATTATGTTTTTACCCCCCCGGGAAAAAATCCAAAATTACCAAAATGCCCTTGGGCACTATTCACCAAAATACTGTTCATGAGCACTGTTCATCCAAAAATTACTGTTCACCAAAAAATACTGTTCACATGGCACTATTCATCCGTAAATCACTGTTCACCGAAAATTACTATTCACCTGTAAGTTACTGTTCACGGGGCACTGTTCACCCGTAAGTTACTAAATTACCAAAATGCCCTTTAGGGCCTGCACAGTGGGGCCGCAAATCACTATTCACGGACAGATTTTTTGTTTTTTTCGTATTTCTTCTTTGATTTTTATAGAGAAAACCGTACATCATTTTCTGATGAAATTAAATATCTAACTTCCTCTTAATGAGATCTACAAACTAAAAATATTAACTTAAAATAAACACTTACAGAAATCTTCTGAAGAATTTAAGACAACCACTTGAGCAATAGTAAACGTCTGGCAGCAGAGAGGAAAATGAAAAAACTGACAAAAACTTTGTAAATTTGTGATTTTTAACTGAGACCGAATGCACCTATTTATAAGGGTTAAAAAATACTATTTGGATATCTGCTGATCAACCCTAAGCGTTAAAACTGTCAACAAAATCTCAGCCCTGAAGACTGTCGGCAGAAAGATAAGATGAAAAATTCTTATCTCACGTAACAGTAAAAATTACTGTTACCTTACTCTTTTTCTATTCGTACGTTATTACTCTTAACGTGATCCGGACACCGCAGGTGTGTTGAGAACACGGGGTTTACCTACGGGGGAATGTTCACTTTTTGTTTTGACACAAAAAATAAGGAATTTTTCACAAAGTCAACATTTTAATAAAATAGACGGCTTATAATCACCATGATTTTGACACTTCGAAACTAGTGTTTAAAATACCCTTTTCGACATTCTAAATATGTCAAAGAGTTTGATAAAATATAGATCGAATGTGATCTGAGTTTGCTAATTTTCAGAATACAGGGTATCTTAAAAATCGGGGTTTTTAGATAAAAGCATATGTAAAATATACGTTTCGAGGAATACTCGTGAAATTCCGAAAATACCACTGAGTAGCGTACTCAAAAGCTTAATATGTGTGTGAATTTAAAGGTCTGAATTTATCAGAAGAGTGGTCTTTCACACTCAAGAGGTTTATAAAATATTATTCATGATTTTATATATAAAATAAAAGACATTTAAGTAATGTCTAAAATGCCATCCGAACTTCGTCGGGCTAAATCACTAAGCAAATGACCTGTGATCGGGTCACATACTCCCTTTTCGGGAACGTTTTTCCGTGCCCTATCATATTAACTGGTCACAAAGCCGAGTTAATAATTCTAAAAATTTGTTATTTCTAATTTAAAATGTCGGGTTATTACAGAATGAGTACCTAGACATCCTTAACTAATACATCTAATGTGTAAATTTAGAAATAAAATGTAAAGAACACACGTAAATTTATATAAATTGATAAAAACAACATGATCTCATCTTAAAGAAATTCAATGTTGTGGACTTGTATGCACTAGTCTTTTATCATGCAAAGTTGAAACTTGAGCTATATTTTATGGCCACCGATCCTCTCATGGGCATTTTGTGTATACAGACACGGGTTTTACCATGATACCCAATTTGCCCTCCACCTGCCCTACCGAATAAAAAGAATGTCAGAAATTTATAAACAGTGCAAATCGGCTCGCCAAAATTCATGAACAGTGTAAATCGGCTTACAGAAATTGCAAGTCGGCTCGCCAAAATTCATGAAAAGTGAAAATCGGCTCTCCGAAATTCACATGAACAGTAAAAGTCGGCTCATCGAAATTTTACTGTTCATGCGAAGGGTAAAATCGAGAATACACTAAAACCCATGTCTTCAAACATAAAATGCCCCTGGGAGGATCGCTGACCATATTCTATCTTGCAACAATCTCAGAAAACCCTCTTATTAAAAGTCATACTTAAATTCACCACTATCTTCCATACGAAGGTGAGCGATCCTCCCACAGGCATTTTGTGTTCACGAATATGGGTTTTTACCGTTCTCAATTTTATCCTTTACCGTCCGTACCGTAAGTAAGAGAAAATGTAGAAATCGAATCACTCAACCGAATCCCTTAATCTCCCTCGGCTAGCCGAATTCACCGAATACTGGAATGTCTCAAAACGGATCACCAATCAGATCCCTTAATGGCCTTCGGCGAGCCGAATTCACCGAATGTAAAAAACAGATCACCGACCAGATAATGGCCTTCAATGAGCCGAATACAGGAATGTCCAAAAACGGATCACCAACCGGATCCCTTAATGGAACTCGGCGAGCCGAATACAGGAATGTCCAAAATCGGATCACCAACCGGATCCCTTAATGGAACTCGGCGAGCCGAATACAATCGACATTGTTTTTTAATACGCATCGCCTTAATGATTTTAAATTAACACCTACCCACTACCAACAACTCTATCTTTACACCGAAAAGCTGGTTTTCTCCCTTTCTTTACTGCCATATTCATATCTCCTCCAACCCTTTTTCTCTCGGTAAACATCATTTTCTCCATTGCTTCTCTTCTCTCATTATCCTCCTGAAATCTCTTTACTGCCGTATTCAACCATCACAGACTGCTCAGCCAGGTCCGCCTTCTAAATCTCATGATTCGTACAGAAGGTAACTCTTCAAACCCATATGTTGTTTTATTTTTTAAGTTTAATCCTCCAGTTATTGGCGCTCTTTTGCTTCTGTAATATTATGTGTTTTTCATTTTGTTTTTTCATGTTTAATAAATTTTTATCCTTTATTTAACAATGCAACAATCTCCTTCCCTCTGTTATTATAGATATCACACCTATGAATTGTGAGGAAAGTTCATCTACATTTTATGAATCATCAGGAGAGAACAGTGGAGAACTGAGGAGGCTGATGAAGAGAGAGGTCAGGAGAGAACAGTGGAGAGAACAAATGAGAGAACAAAGGAGAGAACTGAGACTGAAGAGAGAGCTGAAGAGAGAACCCTTGGCGAGGAGGCTACTGAGCAGAGACGGACCAAATTTCGCAACATGGCACATCTGTTCGTGTCGGACGAAGCTTTCAAACGCTTCAAAAGTGGATTATTCAGAGGAAAGTAATTCGTGGTAAGAATATCAATCTAAGTGTGTATGATTCATATCAATTTCGTTTGAAAGAGCTCTTTCAGGGTGTCGGGTGGGTAAAATTTCTTCAACAGGAAAATAATTTCTCCTATCCCACCCTTGTAAGGGAATTTTATTCAAACATTACCAAAGCTACCGGTAATGCTGTTGTGACCACAGCCCATGGCATAAAAATTGAACTCACTATGAATTCATTGGAAGAAATGTTTCAGATACCCAAAGGAGGAATCCGCAGATATGAAAGTAACAGTTGGATTGTTCTAGAGGATTACAGCACAGTGGATATTTTACATGAGATCTGTAATAGGACTGATATTACTTCTATGTTTAAGGTCTCTGCTAGTCAAATCACTCTAGAATAGCGCATTGTTCACTTGATCATTTTTAACAACATTCTTCCAAGAGGTGAACATGTCGACGAAATTTCATATTTGGATTTGTTTATGATGTGGTGTCTCCTTAATAAAAGAAATGTCAGCCTTGGATATCTTGTTTTGAAACACATCCAAGTTACAAACAAAAAACATAAAACCCTTCTTCCTTATGCAGTCCTTCTAACTTCAATTTTTAGAAAATTCAAAGTTCATCTCCCAACTAAGGATAGAATTGATCTGAAATATTCGAACAGTCTCAATGACATCACAATAAAATTTATTGACTATAAACTCGTCGACGGTGTTTGGGTTCGAAAAGAAAAGGGCACCAAAAGACAATTGAAAGAAGTTGGAGTTCAACAGATTGAATACCAACAGCTTGAACCCGGACATGTTCAACCCCTTCCACCTACCAATGCCTGTCGTTTGACACATGTTGCCTCTACTTTTGCAACTTCTAGTGCCACCAATGAAACTGACCTAGCGTATTTCAGAGAATTCAAGGAGTATGTCATCAGTGGTTTGGACAAGATGGATAGAACATTGGATGCTTTAGCAAGTCACATGGGCCTCATAATTCCAACTGGTCCTGGATCACCTGCACATCCAGCCACACAAGCTGCTCCAAGCTCCTCTGCATCTCCAGCTGCATCTCCATTTGTTGTTCCAGAGTCCGCTGCATCTCCAGCTACTGCTCCAGTCTCCGCTGCAGAATCATCTAGACCTGCTCCCACTCTAGCTGCTATCTCTTCACCTCTTGCCACACCTGCTATTGCCTCTGCATCTCCTGCCATACCAGCTGCTACAGCCGTCTCTGGAACTCATGCAACACCTGATGCTCCTGTGAAAACAAGATTCACTGGCGCCTGATGCCCTTCAGAGTTACTTTTTATTGTTTTGTAAATTTACAAGCATTCCTCTGTATATAAAGTACTTTTTTTCTTATGATATTTTGATGTGCATTGTTTAAAACTTGCTCTCTTTCATTTTCAGATGAATGAATGGCAACTAATGATTCAGTGTCTCTCTTTCTAGAAAATTCTAGCTTTTACAATGGATAAAATATGCCTGAAAAAAGCCCCTTTGATACCAGCCAAAAAAAGAACCAGCAATATATCAATTACAGCACTAAAAATTGCCCAACTAATTGAGGCCATTTGCTTTGACATGTCATAATCTATATTTGAAGGTTATGAATGCTTTGAAAAGATCTATATTTGAATTAAAACTAATTTGAAATGGTGTGATTGAAATGTACCAGAAAAACCTATTACAGTTTTAAGATGTCAAGTGCTCGATCTTAAGTGGTGTACAAAAAATCGGCTCGCCGACATGTCCCTAAGTGATTCTGTTGGTAATCCGATTTTCGACATTCCTATCTCAACCACCGAATTCAGCTCGCCAAAGGGCCATTAAGGGATCCGGATGGTGATCCGATTTTGGACATTCATGTATCCGGCTCGCCGAGTTCCATTAAGGGATCCGGTTGGTGATCTGATTTTAGACATTCTGTATTCGGCTCGCCGAGTTCCATTAAGGGATCCGGTTGATGATCCGTTTTTGGATATTCTTGTATTCGACTCGCCGATGGCCATTAAGGGATCCGGTCAGTGATCCATTTTTTATATTTTATGAATTTGGCTCGCCGAAGGCTATTAAGGGATCTGATTGGTGATCCGTTTTGAGACATTCCAGTATTCGGTGAATTCGGCTAGCCGAGGGAGATTAAGGGATTCGGTTGAGTGATTCGATTTCTACATTTTCTCTTACTTACGGTACGGACGGTAAAGGATAAAATTGAGAACGGTAAAAATTTGTGTTCGTAAACACAAAATGCCCGTGGGAGGATCGCTCCCCCATACGAAGTGTCCAAAATGATAAACTTATTTTTGTAGAAAAAAGTTAATAAAAATATACATATATTCAAAAGTAATCTTTGCTTATCCCTTATTTCGGGGTTCCAATATTGATATATCTTTGAACAAGTAGTGCTTATTATTTTATTAATGTTATTTTCTTTTGATTTATAAATTTTCATAGGGTTTTTTAGGTTTACCTAAATGTTCATGGGATTTTTTGAAATTTTCATAGTCATTCCTCACCTTTTTTATTTCTTAGGATCATCCCTATTCTTTATTTTATAAAATATCATGAAATATATTTATTATTTTATGAAAAGTGATTGATTGCTTTTTCTATTTCTTTTTCATTCTTGATGAGAAGGGTATTTTTATTATTGTATATGATATAATGGATTGAGTAACAATTAAGAGGGATTTTTGAGATTTTCATAAAAACTCAAGGTCTTTTATAATATTTAAAAAACACAGGGTCTTTTATTAATTAACATTAAATTAAAAATATAATAAAATGTATTTTCATGAAAATGTCTTATTTACACAAATTAAAATTATAAAAAACAAAATAGTCGAATGTTTCAAATTTTCAATATAATAAATTCCAGACCTTTTGCATGTTATTGAGGAGTAGGGATGCAACTCGGGTCGGGTTTTGGTTCGACCCGCATGACCCGACCGAGAAATCATGCGGGTCTGGTCGAGAATTTTGTGTCAGCGGGTCAAGTCGGGTGAGAAGATAAAAACCCATATGAAATTCGGGTCGGATTGGATTGAACATTTTACAAGTTAACCCGACCTAACCTGATCCGACTTGGCTAAAATTAAGCTAAAATAGGTTTAGAATGAAGGTCGAGTCAGAATTTAGTTTGATTTGGGTTAGAATTTGGATCGGGTCAAATTGTGATTGTAAAATAAATTATTGTGTAAATTGCTCAAAAAGGATTTCAACATGAATGGTTCTTAAATTGTCGTAATAGGCGATAATAATCCAACCCACAAGTTAAGCCAAGTAAACACATCAATCATGAATTATCTACTTTTCTTTGCAGCCTTTCGGCCAAGTCCCGGCTTTCGAGGACAGGAATTTCACCCTCTTCGGTAAGTAACTCAAAATGCTGTGGAATTCACTTCTCAAATCAATTCTTGATCACCAATTGTGGTTATTGGTTCATGGTTAAACTCCAAAAACAATTGATAATTAGTTTTTTTTTTAAAATCATTTGAGCATTAAGCAAAATTGTTATACCATGAAGCGTCGTTTGAATCCGTTCTATCTGCTGGGCAGTCAGCATAAGCTTTTTCCTTTTTAATCAGAATTCAGAAAAAGTCAAACAATCAGATGCCTAATTTGAAGTGAAAAACAAAATCCAGAATTTTACATTTTGTCTCCTGAAATCTGACTTCTTTTTTTCTTTTTTCTTTTTTGGATTTGAGGGCATGGTGCTCTCTGTATGGTCAAGTTGATGAATTTCTGCATTCTGCGTTTTGTGAGAAAGTTGTTGGCTGCCCCCAGACTCCCTCAGGGACTTTGACATTATGCCAAAACACTTCAAAGTTAATGTTGTTATAATGCAGAGCATTATATTTAAGGTGACCCTTATACCGTGATGTTAGGACTAGATATCTATCTCAAAAGATTAACTCATTAGATGGAGTGACACAAGTCCTTTACGAATTCCTAGATCTCTCTCTACATTTCTAATGTGGGACTCGAACGCAGCCCCAACAATCCCCCTCCTCCTTCGAACGAGGCCAGCCATCCCGTCCTCTTAGGGGATCTCTTGAGTCCAAATGAGGTAACCTGAAACCTGACTCTAATATCAGTTGTTAGAACTGGTTATTTATCCCAAAAGACTAGTCCCATAGGTAGAGTGACTCAAGTCCTTTATAAATCTCTAGATCTCCTTCTACACTTCCAACGTAGGACTCGTTCGCAGTCTCAACAAATGGTACGTAAAAAATTGTACTCTTTATAGGTTGGCCTAATTCGATGCTCATATTCCATTCAAACTCCATCAAGCACATAACAAGTTATTAATGAATCTCAGTGGACCTTACCATTTGACTACAATAAGTGATTCAGACTTTGAAATCGAAAGAACACACAAATATGTTATTTCAGTGTATCTCCCAGCTTTATAATCTTGAGCACTGAAAATCCTTTTGCAGAATCTCGGGCCATATGCCGGTACATAGGAAATAAGTACGCAGAAAGGGGAAACAGAGGCCTGTTGGGCAAAAACCTGCTTGAAAGAGCCTCTATTGAACAATCGGGTCAGGTCAGATTGAGTCGGATTCTATATATATCAAATCGGGTCAAGTTGGATTTTAAGAAATCCGACCCGTCCGACCCAAGTTGCATCCCTATTTAGGGGTAACGCTCCACGCCTCCAGCTCTTTCAAAGAGCAGGTTATAAAGGGTTTTTTTTTTTGGGATTTTAACTTTAAGAAACGTTTTAGAGATAATCAAATTGTATTCGGTTAAGGTCAGATGAGGTTAAAGTGTTGGGTGAAGTGGGGTTTAAAACATTGACATTAGAAAAAGGATAATTCCAACCGGATAATCAAATGGTTTAGACTGTCGTGTTATAATATGATTTAGGTGCACCTTAAGTTGTCAACCCCAACTCCAACCAATGATGACCAAAATTATAATAAAGAGTATTCACATCAATTGATCAATATATGCTACCATCTCAATGAGATTTTTTTTACATTCTATCCGTGACCACCTGATGCCATCTCTTCTTCTTTTCTTCAACACGTGGATCTTGCAGGGCTGAAATTTAGATTGGGTTTTAACTCGACCCGTATGACCCAATTCAAGAATTCAATTAGTTTGGATTCTGTATTTGTATATTTTGGGTCAGGTCGGGTTGGAAAACAAACTCAAATGAATTTCGGATTGATTTGGGTTGAGAAATTTAAAATCAACTCGATCTGACCCGACGTAATCTAATTCGACCTGAACGCACCAAGTAAAAAAATAGTAGCAATTAGGGTTGAAACTCGGGTCGAGTCGGGTTAGGCTAGCACTCAGGTTGAAATCTGTCAAAAATTTAATCATGTCGAATGGAATAATTTGGATCATATCGGGTCGAATTCAATAAATTTTAACATGAGTTGAGTTGAGTTTATTAAATCCTGACCTGACCCGACTGAATTTCAGCACTAAGATCTTGTGAATCGCCAACATATCTATCATTATGCACTGCCACTTCCCCAATAACAACCATTTTCACCACCATCGCCCCCACTACAACCGTTATCATCACTATCACTACCACTTCAGCATCACTACTGCTAAAACAGGTTTCAGATGTAGGCCCCCTCTCCTACCATTACCATCATCATTTACAAATAAATGGTTGATGCTCACTAACAGACGCATTACTCAAACAAATTGTTGATGTTCACTAGCAGAGGAGCATTGCCTCACTTAGACAAGTGATTTCTTTATTATGATCATACACCATTGTAGATAGTGCTGGCCTTGAGGTGTCCTAAAATTTCAGGGTCTTCGACAAAATTGTAAGATTGAAGAGCCCTACTGCAATTAATATCCTCTATTTTGAGCCCTGACATACTATGAAATTTTAGGAACCTTAGGCCGCCTATTAGTCTTATACATAACATTTAATAGATCAAGCTTGGTTAGTGATGGTGTCAATTGGTTGATTGGTAGGGAAATGGGTTGAAGAAATAGATTGATCAAAACAAATGTTCAAAAAATATATTTAAGGTAGACAATAAAATAGACATGTATATGTAATTGATAATATAAAATATTGGACTCACTTGCTAGTATTTGAGGGTGCATGATATGCAGTTAGATTTGCTTTTTCAATTTCTTCAACCAATGTTCTAGATCTTCTATTGTCTCCTTTATTTTCACCATGGATTGGAAAGCCACCTCCTATACATGAATTAAATGTTAGCTTCTCATAAAGTGCAAGTCAATTAAATGATTAAATGGTTAGTGTGGTATTATAGTTCACATATTTTATTTTAGTTTTAATTTTCAGACCATTTATCTCAAAAGTATTCTTTCAAGATTTCAATCTAATATTGAGTTAGTTATTTTAACTTAGTAATTTAACCTATATCATTTGCAAAAAAACATGTACCACAATATTTTATTTTGAAATTTATTCATTTGATATAAAATTATTAAAGAGAGAGCTTATAATTTTAGATTGAGCACTTTTCGTTTAATAAGTAGAATAATGGATTGGTTCAAACTAAATATAATTTGCTTCAAATTAGTTAAGCGTAGAATTTTTTTAGAAAATGTAATCTATTGGCTCAACTCAAAATCATTTTGACTATATCATTTATGAATTGACTTGACACTGGCATAAAATGAGATTTAGATTAGTAACAATTACTTAAATGATATAATATTATTAATTTAAAATATTTGTTCATAAATAGTATAATGAAAACGTACTAATGGTAATTTTTATTAATTATTTATATAGTTTGAACTTAATCCATTAATAACTGTATTTTTTATTCATATTATATAAATTATATTTGAAAATTGAACCAATAATATTGTTCTATTAGAAAAGAAGACATTAAATTATGAGGAGTATATCTTTTAAAAATCCAAGCTGTTCTAAAAATTCATATAATATCTAATTTAAAAATTATATATAATTTTTTTTTTATAATGAAGAATCTTAAGATCCTATCTCCCTTTGAATACAAGTGTGTTGGATAAAATTTAAGATGCAAGCAACTTTTGCGTTAGAGTCAAAATCTCCACAAGTTGACTAGTTGAACTAGGGTAAGGTATATATATTAATTATTTAGAAATTAATGAAAGATTTGAGTTTTTAAAATTGAGCTCTACATCATTTAAATAAGATTATTTAAAATTATTCTTATCATTAAGATGATATCATAAAATTATTTTTATTATATTTATAAAATAAAATAATATTAATAAGTGAAAAGAAATATGTAAATGTGATATTGTTTGTAGTTCACAAAGTCACATTGCAAACCCTCTCGAATTTCCACTATCAAATTCGATCGAGAATCTCGCATAGTATATTATATCATTTTTCAATTGGTGGTAAACCTCGTCCTTTCTTCTTTCTTCCTCGTTGAGCACTTTACCAACAGAAATCGTGAATCTAATTTCCCGACTTTTTCCGATTTTTAGCAGACCCAAATCTCAGAAAGTCAAGAATTCCATCCGACACTAGGGTTTGGGTTTCCATTTTCTGAATACTCTCTTTAGGGTTTTTGGAATCGATCTTCGAACTGCAAGATCGGACCACCATTTCTGTTTTTGTTTGCGTGATGTATCTGTCATTTAACATAAAAGGATGAGGAAACTGCAACAAATCGCAGATATGGCGCTTTCGATCTCTCCAACGCAGCTGAATTTGTCCGAGAGCAGAAGCAATTCATCGTGGCCGTTCATCTGCCATGGATTGTTCTACAACCTAGCCCTGTTCGTTCCTTCTGCCCTTTTCGTCATCTTCTTGGCGTCGCAGGCGAGGAAGAGCTTCACCAAGCTCTCTCATGGTCGGTCCTATATCATGATCGCATACTATGCCCTTCTTTGGACCGTTAGCCTTCTTAATCTCTTGTGGTGTTCCCTTCAGGTTTTACCTCTTTTGCCCTTTATTTGTTTTTTTAATTTGGTTTGAATTTCATGTTCTCGGGTTAGTTTTCAACTTTTCATTGATAATTGGCGTCGAAGTTCAAATCTTTACATTTTTGCTCTTTAATGGTGTTAGTTTTTCTTCATGCTGTAGGTTCTTGGTTTGTTCCTTATGGTTTTAAGAGTGGGTTTTGTTTAGTTCAGTCTTAAGCGAGTTTGATGGTTTTTGGTTATATCTTGTGGTTTTTGGATGGATTTCCTATTCTACTATTGGATTTTATTGATAATTATCACCAAAGTTTAAATTGCTATGCATTTTAGTTCTTCAGTTGTGTTAGTTTCTCTTCATTTTATGGAGGTTTTGTTCTATTTGGTCGGGTACAAGTTTGATGGTTTTGAAATGGATTGGCCTCATTTATTACTGGTCTTTTTCATTATTTAAAATAATATCATGATAAATAAATAATAATCTAGTATTTCATGGAACTTTTTTTAGAACCCTGAAAAATTAGGATAAAGTTTAGATATTGAAAGAAGTCTTTAATTGAATTAATCATCACTGTTAGAGCCATTTGTCTCATCTATTTGGGGTTGGCACTTGTAATAGTACTTGGCAGTATTTGTTTTTTTTATAGGCCAATTGCCTATCTGATGGCATTTAAATAATCAACCTTCAAAAATCCAATTGACCGTGAGGAATGGGGTGATCTTTGACATCAGTATTCAATCTCCTTATCTGTTGTCAAATTACACCATTTGCTGTTATTCCTAATCTGCTTGTTCATGGAAGTGGAATGCTGATTTTTCTTATTGCTCCCTCCTCTGTCTTCTCAGTTGGGAATGTGGCAAAACTTTTTAAGAAATTGTTGGCATTCCAAAAGGGTTGCCTGGTTCATTATACGATAACTATGCTATGTCAAAGCATGGGCTCTCTTTGTTTTTTCGTTGTTTCTTTCCTTATATTTAAATATGACTAATCTAGACCATTAGAAAGATCATAAATATGTGGAAACAAATAGAGGATATAGCCCAAAAGAATTCTTTATGGACTTTGTCCTTTATAAGCCCTTGTTTGACTCAGTCCATTCAATTACTACCCATCGGCATTTTTGTGAAGAGGTTTCTACGTTATTGTTGGAGATTCATATTGGAAGAAAACAATTTAAGAATTTGTTATGGTTGGAAACCACTGCAGTTAAGAATGAAAATATTGGCCAGTATATGTGAATAGAACATGCTGCATAAAAAAGTGAAGCTTCAGCCACACTTGGCCGAAGCAATCTCCTCACTGTTGGCTGTTATAAGAATGTGCTGACAGTATGGTCCTTCCAAAATAAACAGTTTAGTTTTGTTTAGCCAATTTGGCCAATTGAATGGCAGTAAAATGACCTAAAATGAGGTTTCTCAATACACCAATTGTTTTCAACTTACACAGGCCATGAACAAAGATAATATTTCAATTCATTAGATTTTACAACTTTTAGCAGGCCCATCAGTTATATTGAGATAAATCCTGTTTGACAATGAATTCCTACTTTTACTTTTATACTTTAGCTGGCTTCCATGCTGTATCAGTACTGTGACTGAGTTCTTACTATGGTAAACATGTTTTCTTTTCATTTTTATTGGAATGTTCCAATTTTCAAACGATTTACCTTTCCTGATGCAGGCATGGCAGTGCACCCCTGGAAAGGAATCAGCATGGAATCTTCTGTCATTGTTCACAGCATCTGGAATGCTTTTTATGGAAATTAGTTTGGTGGCTTTCTTGCTTCAAGGAAACCATGCTAGTGGATTGGAAGCCTTAACACGTACATTTGTCATCTCCGGTGTTATTGTTGGTGGGGACATACTTCTTAAGGTATCCTGAGCTTTTCCAAATTTAACATCTGTTTGTTTCTGATTCTACTTCGACATGTTGATCATCTCCTGAGCTAAATGAGTTCAGGGTGAGTATGTACTATAAAATTTAATTCGAATATATCATCCTTGTATATCTGATTCCTGTTTTCGTTCAGCTCTTTCCATTTTTTGGAGGCTGTCTTTTGTTTTGAGTTGATGGTGGCATTGTTAATGTCTTGTACAAATTGTGTATGACGATCACTCATTTAGGTATCAAACCATAGTCATTTCCTGTATGTATGGTTCCTGCATTGATAGGTTTATGCTGCCCAATAATAGTGGGAACTGGGAATATTATATGGTAGATAGATTATGGCCAGTTTTAATCGATCTCAATTGACCCCTCGTTGCTGTTCATAGGAGAAGTGATAGGTATGGATGTCAGGATTTGAAGTTGTGACATTTTGTACCCAAGACAAAAGTGCTACCAAGCTGTGCTATATCTCTTTCAATTGTTTTACAGTGTCATTATAGAGAATTCTTGTCTTGTTTTCTACTTTGTTATTTCCTCTATCTATATTGAATTTCTCGTCATTTCTTCTTTTTTGTCTCATATGATAAAAAATAATTATGTACATACCCAACGTATAAAGGAATGTTTAAGGAACTTTGGTAGATTCGGCCACTGGTGGTTCCAGTCCTTGGTCTTTTGGACAAGGTGAGAAGAAACTCAAGAGATTATAAACATCCATAGTTTTCCGGTTTGTCAAACATCCATGGTTACTAATGGTAGCGCAGACTGGTTAGCTTGGGGTATGATTGGGGCATGGTGGGCCCTATATGGTTGGCTATAAGTTCTCATTTGAGGCTTGATTCTTATTTCAGATTGTAATTAATATATAACAATAATGTCCTAGTCACCTTATTTGAGCACCTTTGTTAATGCCCCTATGTGGCTGGTTTGGTTGGATATATCTTTTACTTGAATGGTGTGCATGCAAAAAATCACCTTGATCGGATGAGTGAAGTTGTATTTTGACCCAAATATTCAATTTTATTTAATGGTGGAACAATTGGGTAAATGATCCAATTTAAGGTGATAGGTTGTTGTGAAAGGAGAAAATGGAGAGAGAGAGAGAGAGAGAGAGAGGGGGGGGGTTAGTGATTGGTGTCATGGTTGGCTCCACATGGCTAAAGCTGCGAGTTATTACTTGAGGCTTGGTGCTTACTGCATATGGATCTTGGTTATATACATATGGAGGTTACTTTATCCTTGTCCCTTTTTTTTTTTTATATGACGGAGAAATCCAAGACCCCCCACCTCTCCCCGAGTATGAGGGTGTTGGGTAAAACTCCGATTGCACGCAGGCCACCACAATCTACGTCCATCAAGTTACTACGAGACTCGAACATGGGACCTTTGGTTCTTGAGCCAGAGTATCTACCAGTTGAGCTACTCTGTGTAGGGCAATCCACTTTTTTTTTTTTTTCTGTTATTAGTTCCTTCTCTCATCATCATCATCGATAAAAATGCAAAATACAACAAGAGCCCCTGCTCTATAAATATAATGAAAAATCCACAAATAGAACTCTCAACTCTTAAGATCCCAAAAAAGTCTCATTCTGAACTTTGTCTACCCCCATTTGGCCGTAAAGTCTAAGACTCCGTTTGTCGATCTCCTAACGAGAGATAAAGAGGTCTCTCTCCCGACACACAAAGCACTAATCACCCTAGCCATTGTCACAAGTTTCCAAAGGGCTTATTTCAACCCCCCCTGCCCACTTGATGGCATTTGCTGCATCCCCCTCAATTACTGGCCATTGCCCGCCCACAAAGTCAGGGCTCTCCTAATGACTAACAACTCAACTTCGTTAGAGTCTGTCACTCCTATTGGATCTGAAAAAGAGATCAATATCTGCAAGAATCCCTCAAGACCTCCGTATCCCCATAGGCCTTGGTTTACGCCTAGAAGCCCCTTTGACATTAAACTTAAACACTCTTGGTTAAGGGGAGACCAAGCCTCGATTCTAACCTTTTTACTAGGCCTACCAAACAAGCACCCTTCCAAGAAGTATAGAGATCCATTAACCTAAGGCCTTTAAATTCCGTACTGGCTGCCAACCAAGTGCATAGCCTCCATTTTGCCGTTTGGAATGTCTTCCTTTGATATTTGGTTCTCAAAGATTCTCATTTCTTAGGTTCCTCTCCTTTCCAAATTGACCAAAGGATAACTGACGGAATGGTATTCCTATTCCAAGCCACATTCATCTTGAGTTCTACTTTGGAAATGACCCAGCTTTACACGATTGTTGTAAGGGAGCTATGAAAAACCCAAAAAACTACCATCATGGAGACAAATTTGGTCCAAAGATTTTTCACTATTGAGCACCATCCTAGCAAATGGTCGATGTCTTCCTTGAGGTCTCCTCAAAGAGGACATGAAAAGGTCATTGGTAGACACGAAGATTCCCCTCCTATTGAGTTTTGTCTCGGACAAAATTCACTTTTTTAGGGCACACCAAGAAAAACTTGTACTCTTGGCTGAGCCACTCTGAACCAAGCTGATAGACTCGGGAAACTCCCATTGCTAGACTCTTTTAGCGTGAACTCCACCCTAGTCTTCACTGAATATAAGCCCGAAGAATCACCTGTCCAAATTCGTTCATCTTCATTACTCCAAAAGATAGGTACTCGCCCAGAAGATCCCTCAATTCCATTAAACTCTCTTGCTTGAAGGCCCTAAGATCTCTTCTAAAATCAACTTACCACCTAGTGAAAACCTTCTCAATCTTATAATAGTCCATTACGGTTGCTCTCCTAACCAAACGTTGCTCCAAAAGAAGGTCCTATCTCTTTTTCCTACTAAAAGTCTTGTCTTCTCCTTGAATGGACCACCTGCCTTAGCTTTACTCATTCCTATCTTCCACCTCGCCTTCAAAACTTGCGATCCATTCCTTTTCACTCTTTTTGAAAGATTCCATTCATTTTTCATTTTCCACCCTGTATCTAGCTACTAAAATTTTCCTCCACAATGCATTCTTTTCTCCCTTTTACTCGTAACCGTAGGTACACTGAGTGTTTTTTTGGCATGCATATTTCCTATTATATTTTTCCCATTAGAGCAAGTAGTTTTTGTGGCTTTTAACTTCATTAATATTATTTATGCACAAGTGAGCAAGAGAATACGTTCAAACATAAGAAGAGAGAATTTTTTGGCCCACAACGTGTGTCACTCATGATGCCTCCCTATTAAACAAACCCTCTCCTTGCTTCCTTAGACACTGTATGCTGGATATGGGCCAAATATTCTTGTATCCGATGACTTAGTATTTGGTTTTGAAGTCTCAAAATAGCTTAGTCTACTTGACTTGCCTCATTGGAACATTATAGTGCCTGGTATTGCGGATGAGTTGATAACTTGATTATTGTTCTATTGACCATGCCTCTGATGTCCCATTGAATGTTGAAATTATTCTGTATTGCCTTGAATAAAGGTCATGATGTTTCTATTGGCATCTATTCCAATATTTTCCTGCAAAGCAATTTCTAGGTTCATTTAACAATACATAGGCTTTTGATTGCAAAATGTTAGTATTTTTTAGAAGGCTTACATCTGCGATTAGGCAATCTTCTTCATGATTTCTTAAGATGTGACCATAACCTTGCATGCTATTGGTTGGGAGATATGACCAATCAAAGGTCAATGTGGTCAGATCCATCTGTGATGGTGGGTCTAGAGTTGGGCTCTACATGGATTTCTTGGTGGGGGCTTTAGTTCTTGTGTTGTCATAATTCGTATATATTAGAGCTAGTTTTTGGGCCAAACACATACTATCTTAGAAACGTTTTATTGTTCATGCTCTTTTTTTTTTTTTTTTCAGTTTTTGTTTTATCTTCATTGTTACTTCATGTCCATCTTAACCTTGTACTTTTGCACAACATACTTTCATATCTTTTCTATTATTTATTTGTCAATCAACATTATCTGTATAACATTACAAGTGCTATAACCGTGGTACCTGTACTTGTCTTTCACACAATTTCCATTAGATTGCTATCACACTACCTGTTTTTTAGAATTTATAACTTGGAGGACAAAACAACAATATATATAATGTACAAATTTTAGGTCCATGAAGATTGTGAAGCAGATGCCAACTTTACACACTTTGCTTACCTACTGCTAATTTGGCATGCAAGGTCCAAATTAAACTACAGTTTGTTCTAAAGTTCCGCCCAAGCATTTGAGTCTAGTCATTTTAAATTTTAACCCTTCTCACCAGGGATGGAAACGGTTGGGTTTGGGCTATGCTTATGCTATGCTAAGCCTAAGCTCGATATTGCATAGAGAAGCCCGAGCTTGAGCCCAATGCCTGCTATAAGCCGGACATTTCCTTCCATCAGAGGTCCTGCTTGTCTCAATGATGAAAGGAGAATGTTAAAAAACCATAATGTGAAGTAACATTTCTGGAAAGGCTTTCTGAATCAACTCAAACCACTTCTTTGATTCCAAAACTAAAGAAAAGAAAAAAAATCTACTCAAGTTTTTTGTTCTACCTTTCTACCCATCCATTTCACCACTCAAAATTGACTCTTTGGCTCTACAATTCTGTTCATCCATTTCCTCACTCTCACTCCACATGCACAGTAGATCTCCAATGGATATTTGTGTGTGTGTGTGTATAGAGAGAGAGAGAGCTATTGCATTGTAAGCACGAACTTTCACACAATCGACATAGGATTAGTCAGATCTTGGAGCTTCTGCATTGTAATTAAAACAAAACTCTTTCAATACCCACCACCCACATGTCTAGTCACAAGGTCTACTTTCGTGGTAAGAGATATTTGTTCGGCCTCCACCTTCTACTGTTGCTATATTAATATGTTACTTTAGAGTTTTATTAGGTTGGATTTCTTACCAGGTTTGTGTGTGTAGAGAGAGAGAGAGAGAGAGAGAGAGAGAGAGAGAGAGAGAGAGAGAGCTACTGCATTGTAAGCACCAACTTTCACACGATCGACATAAGTTTAGTCAGATCTTGGAGCTTCTGCTACAGAACTCTTTCAATACACACGACCCAAAGGTCTAGTCACAAGGTCCACTTATATTTGTTCGGCCTCCACCAACTTCTACTGTTGCTATATTAATATGTTACTTTAGAGTTTTAGCAGGGGATTTCTTGCCAGGTTTTCCACTGCACCTACATAATTGGGCTTAGTTTTGCACCAGCTTTGGGCTTTTTAGACATGGTTCAACCAATGCCAATGCCCTCACAAATTTGATCTTGAGAGGTGTTCCTTGAATAGTGATTTGATTGTTGGAAGACTTGTTTTGCAAATGAGGAGGCCAATCATTTTACATGAATGAGAGCTTCTCCCCTTTTTGTATCCTCATTAGTGTTTTGTTTTCTTTCACCTTTGTTTTTCTTCAAATCGGAGGTGCTTTAGTTCATTTTTTTGTTGATCATCCTTGAATTTTTTTTTTTGAAAGGTAACTTTATTAATAAAGAAGGAAAAGAATAAGGAACAAGAAAAAACCCAACAACAGAAACAAAGGCAAAAACCCCCAATTACAAAAGAGGATTACACAAATCCGAATCCAATGATAGCCCCTGCTTGGCTAAAGCATCAGCAGCTGAGTTAGCTGATCTATGAATCCAAGCAATTTTAAAGTCGAAGGAAGCAATATAATGCCGGATCCTCTCAACTCTATCTAGATACTGCCATGGACAAAGAGAACCCACCATCTAGCCCACCACCACCTTCGAGTCGCCTTCCACCAGACTACCTAGAACCCCAAACTTTTCGAGCTCCAAAATACCCCTCCATAAAGCAAACAATTCTGCCTCAATAACCATCCCATTAGGAAGCGGACAAGCAAAAGAACCCAAGGTATTCCCTAGCTCATTGGAAATCACCCCACCATGCCCTGCACGCCCAACTTAACGAATACAACTACCATCAAAATTTAGCTTTAGCAACCCAACTGGAGGAGGAGACCAAGGAATAGGAGTCCGAGGAATACCAAGAGACCGACAAGAGTCCACCAAAACCCACTCCCTACAAACATCAGACACAGAAATGCCATGAATCTGAGACAAACCCACCAACCACCAAGTTGCACAAAGCTTAATCAACTCTATAAGGTTTACAATAGAGCCAACCTTCCCTTGAAAAATCCTGAGATTTCTTTCCAACCAAATGGACCAAACAATACTTAAGATCGTCCCTTTCCATTAAGACCGCCGAAATGCGCTTCCAAATGATACAATTTCTTCATTAAACAAATCACACCAAGACCAAGATCGAGGAAGACAAAAAGATACGCCCAACAAGTGCAAAAAGTGATCCCAAATGCAACTAGAGAAACTACAATGAAGAAGCAAGTGATTAACTGATTCCTCAGCAGACAAGCATAAAGGACAAGCATTAACAATGAGCATCCTCCTTCTACGCAAGTTATCGATAGTCAAAAAATTTTCCAACCCTGCAAGCCACCCAAACACCTTCACTTTGAGTGGAGCAACCCCCTTCCAAACTTTAGGATGAACATAGGGAGATTCACCCACCCTTATCAAACTGTTACAAAAAGACTTAACAGAGAAGTGACCAAAAGAATCTAAATCCCAGATTCTACGATCCTTTCCACTACCCACTGCAAAAACACCTTCCAACAAGTTCATGAGAGAAACCCAATCTTCCACCATCCAATCCTCCAACTGTCTACGGAATTCTGGACCGCAAACAACCTTATGCAGAGTAAATTGAAAACATTCCTTAACATAACCTTCTTTATTAGCAGCAAAGGAGAAGAACACTGGAAATTGCAAAGCCAGAGGAACCTCACCCAACCATTTATCTTTCCAAAAAAGAATATCTTCACCTTAATAAGGACGATAACGAATATGACTATCAAAAGCATCTGCAACGGAAAAAACACCCTTTCAAAAACCAGAAGCTCTTCTAGAAACATTTCGTATCCGCCATCCATTACCAAGTAACTGATACTTTTTGTGCAGAATATCTTTCCATAAACCTTCTGAAGAATCCCCCAACCGCCATAACCACTTACCCAGTAAAGCATCATTAATCTGACGAATAGGACGAATGCCCAAACCACCTTCCTCCTTCGGTTTGCAAACCTGAGCCCAACTGACCAAGTGAAATTTCCGTTTTTCTCTATCATCATTCCAAAGGAATTGCCTTTGAAACCTCTCTAACTTATCCACTACTGCCGCAGGACATTTGAAATCACTCAAAAAATATACTGAAAGACCCGAGAGAATTGCCTTTAACAAGATGATTCTACCTCCAATAGACAAATGTTTACCCTTCCAAAAAGATGGACGTCTCTCCGTTTTTTCGACAATCTTATCCCAATAAGGCTTACGAGGTTTACCTTTACAAAGAGGGATCCCATGATACACAGCAGGGAGAGAAGCAACCTTACAACCCAAGATAGAAGCCAACTCCACACATTGAGAATGTGCAATATTCACTCCTATCAATTCACTTTTATCAAAGTTAATCTTTAACCCTGAACAAATCTGAAACCATCGAAGAATTGCATGGACCACCTTGAAAACATCCTTATCTGCCTTTAAGAATAGAATAGTATTGTCAACATATTGTAAGTGAGAAACCTCAATATCAGAATTTGCAAAATGAAAGCCCTGAAGCCAGTGCTGGGAAGAGACAACATGAAACATGATATGAAGCGCCTCAGCCACAACAACATACAGATAAGGAGAAAGAGGGTCACCCTGTCGAACTCCTTTTTCCCTTCGAAAAAACCCCTTAGGGCTACCATTCACCAACACTGACATATGAACAGAAGATAAACAAGAGAACATCCACCGACACCAACGAATACCAAACCCCATTCTATTGAACACAAAATCAAGGAAAGACCAATCTACATTATCATAAGCTTTTTGGAAATCCAGCTTACAGACCACCCCGAATTCTCCTGATACAATCTTGGAGTCCAAACATTCATGAGCCACGACAACTGAGTCCACTATTTGCCGACCTTGATTAAAGCACTTTGGGAGGAGGAGATTAGATTAGGAAGCACCAACTTCATACGATTAGCTAGCACTTTAGCCAGAATCTTATACGGGCTACCAAGCAAAGAAATAGGCCGAAAATCATTTAGAGAAGAAGCACCTTGTTTTTTTGAAACCAAAGTAATAAAGCCCGCCCTCAAATCTCTTGAAATAACACCTCTCTCTTAAAATTCCATGACAAAAGCAAGTAAATATGGCTTGACTAGCTCCTAAAAAAACTTGAAGAACATTATTGAAAAACCATCTGGACTAGGAGCTTTATCCTCACCTAATTGCCAAACAGCTTTCACCTCTGCCTCATTAAAATGGTTCTCAAGAGAAAGCTTTTGACTCTCGCTAAGTTCCTTGAATGGAAGCAAAGAAGGGATGGGAAAATCTCTTCTAGGAGCTTGAAAAAGCCGCTTAAAATAACACACAATCTCCTCAAAAATGACTTCCTTAGACTCCAGTCTCTTCCCATTGACTTGAAGAGAATGAATAAAATTCTTCCTCCTCCTAGCATTTGCCATCTGGTGGAAGAATTTTGTATTCTTATCCCCTTCTTTCAGCCACCGAACACGAGAACGTTGCTTCCTTTTAATCTCTTCCAACAATGCTTTCTTTTTAAGACAATCTTTTAAATCTTTTCACCACAACAGCTCATCCGGAGAGAGAGGATTAATCTCTTCTTGCTAATGCAGAAGAAGTAACTCATCTAACCAGCTTTGATCATCGACTATATCTGCCTCTCCGAGATTGGGCCCACTGCTTCAACTTCTCTTTAACAAATTTTAGTTTTTGCAGCAAACAAAAACCCTTCCGCCCCACAGGCTGAGACTCCCTCCACCAAAGCTCTACTAACTCCTTCAGACCATCGACCTTAAGCCAAGCCAACTTAAAACGAAAAGGGGTAGGACCCCACGAATCCAGACAAGAGTCCAATAAAATAGGAGTATGATCAGAAATCTGAATGGGAATCACACGCTGAGAAGTAAGATGGAAACACTCCTCCCACCTAGAATCAATCAAAACATCCTTGGATTTTCTTGTGCTTCATGATCAATGTGATTCACATATTTCATATTTAACATTACATTCCCCACCTACCCTTATTTCTTCATCTTTTTGTTTTTTGAAAGGTGATTTATTAAGAGAGAAACAATGGCTGCAAAAGGTCCCAAGAAGGCCACAAACAAAAAAGCCCTATCGGGTCAAAACTGGAAAGAAAATAACATAAACGGAGGTTGAGGTGCAAAAGAACCCAGCAGGGCCAAAAGAGGGACATCTAACTAGGATGGCCTGCCAAATGCAGCCACATACAAAATCATTTAGGCTATGCAGTAATCAATGCCACTTATAAACATTCAATTCCTCAAAACCCCTTTCTTAGACAAAGAATCCGCTTCTCCATTTGCCCCCTGTATTAATTGGTATTTGGGTCTTCTGGAGCTGAAGTGGAAGTTGCTTTAACCCTTGACGAAGATTACAGGAAAATCCCATTTTGTTTAGACCTGCTTGGTGAAGTGAGCCCAATTTCGTTGGATTTGACCCAATTGTGCAGAATCAACGAGTTTGATGCAGAAAAAGAATTTATGATCCTCTAGATTAATATTTGGCATTTTTCTTGTATTATTTTCTGATTTTTATAGCATTTTAAGTCGGTTTCTAATTTTGGGTCATTTCCATGGTGTCTATAAATATCCATGGGAGGTGAGATTGGGGCCGGAAATTTATTGTATTCTTATGCGTGGTCATGTTGGAAGAGAGAGAATAGAGAGAGAGTGAAGAGAGAGATTGGTGATCTCGTTCATATCGGAGAGGGGAGGATTCATGTAAGTCTTTATCTATTCCATTCAATAAAGAAGAATCTCTTGTAGTTTGTTCTCTATGTGTGCTCATGTTGATGCATCTTCATCATCTTTGTTTGTGATTGCATGCATCTGATTCGATGGCCAAAACGTGATCATTGAGGTTTCGATCCAACCATCGTTTAATTATGTGCTTTATAAACATTTTTGTTGTGGAAATCTCAGATCCGTTGTTTTACATGCACCTAGAAACACCCCCTCAAAGTTTGGACAAAGGAGAAAGAACCAGATTTGTAGAGATCAGCAATTTTCTCAATAACATCTACAATAGCCCAAGGGAAGGGAATCAACATTTGATGCCCACCTGATGGTGCAAGAGGAAGCATCTTCAACAATCAGAGGAAGAAGCCTGTTCTTCATGGCAAGCTTGATATCGAGAGAAGGGCCTTAGCTTAAGTGATATATGCGAAGCAGGGATCACATGGGCCAGAAAAAAGTGACAATGGAGATCCGTTCCTTACTTTTCATCACACCACCTATGCCAAAATCCCCTGGAGCCCCAAGATCACATGTCAAAGTTTAGGCTTTATTTCTTTATCTTTTGCCAATACCATCTGAGTTTCATTATTGGGCCACTTTTTATAATCGATATTTTTTAGTTCTTTTCTCATATTCTGCTAGCTCATGCATACCCTTTCCCATTGCTTCGATTGCAACTTTTAGCCGTTCATAAGAAAGTATGTTTATCCTCCTTTTCAAATTGCCTACAAATTTTTCCTATCTGTTTCAATTTATATTGTCTTCATGTATTATGCGCAACAACTAGCGGCATGTGCAACTCTACTTCCATGTGAGAATTGGAAACTGAACGATTTACACTGCTTGGAGAAAATGTTATCTTTCTTTCATTGGATCATTGTCGTCAAAGAAACCCTTAAAACCTCCCCATCTATTGCCTATTATTCAAAATTCTTGCTGAGGTAGCTATAATTCTTGAAAGATCCAGAGAGATCTCCTTGGGGATTTTTTTAACGCAGGGGGGGGGGGGAGTGGTTGCTGCTGTGGGTGGGGAAGGGTGAGAAGGGAAATGGTGATACGGATTTTAAGAGTTAATTCGAAAAGGTCTAAAAGTAATTGCAATCGTACATCTCAACATCGGGACCCCCAAAGTATTTTCCCTTTTGGAGAGTCATTTGGTTTATTGAAGTTTGAATTCAAATTTCAATTGTGGTGCAATTAGTGGTCTAAAAAGAGTCATAGTTTGAATTTTGTATGAGGTGCAATTTGTGTCTTGGCCTTAGTTTTTTGTCTGAATTCAAATACAAATTTGAATTCTAGTGGTCTCGATTTTTATTAGAGTACATAAAGGCCAATTCTATATATCTAGGTTTGTATTCAAACATGGAGGATAAGCAATGAAATTTGATTAGAAGTTTTGAGCTTTTTCCTTGGTTGGTGATGACTTGAGCCTCATTATAAGCTGTTGAGTCCTAGTCCTTGGTGATGACTCCAAGGAAAGCCTAGGTTCCATGGTTGTTAAAATCTTACGATTCACGATTCGTATCATACGATTTATACGATATGATAAGAGGAGCGATTCGTATCTATCAACAAATCTTACGATTCGTATAAATAATAGAATTATGGGGTTATTGGGAGTGTGAAAGCATGAAACATTTCGTTTTAATGGTTTTTAAGGCTTGAGGTGATGAGCAATTAAGACCTTTCGATTTTTTAGGGTTTTTTAGTTCATTATTGACTTTTCATAGTATAGTTGGATTATATACTGGTCTTATACTTTGGAGTGTTGGAGCATTGAAATTTGAGCTCCAATGAACTAATTACATAAAATTCACTTCATACTGAAAGAAAGTTGGAGAATTGCTTATGTTATTACATTTTAGATATATTTTACGTTATTTCATATATTAAATATTTTAGGGGAAAACACTTATGAATCTTACGATTCTACGATTTACGATACACGATTTGCGATTCAAGATGTATTAACGATTTACGATACGATTCGATTTTCACAACATTGCTAGGTGCTAGCTCCCAGGCAATTATCCCTCTACCTTATATGTCCTACTTTTCCAATTTCAAGCCCACCTTTTAGTTTTGAACTTTATCCTTAAATTGCCCCACTTGGACTATCAAACAATTCCTGATCTTTTTCTGTAGTTTCTTAGCCCCTTAAAATCCTAATCTTCAACCTGAATCCCATCTAAACCCCAAAGTACTTGACATTTGCCATCATTTGTGGCTTGCATGTCACATTTGATAAACCATCTTGCCATCCTGCATCACCTAGTGAACTGGGAAACAATGAATTTGCCTTTAGAAGGTGGGGCTTTAGGCACACGAAACATCTTTCTAAGGAATGCTCTCTCTTAGCAAAGATTTGTTTTAAGTCTTTGTAGAGGAGAGAGAGGCTCTCTCGAGAAGAATGGAATAATAGAATTTTTGAGATAGACCTTTAGTTTGGAATCATGTTATTGTGTGAATCAAATTTAGAGTTACTTCTTGGGCATGTTTGACACATGCATTCATAACGCATTCTATTTTTGAACTTGTGTAGTTTGGATGGTGTATTGTTATTGACGTAGCGGCAGCTGTGCGGGTTTATAGGAGACTGGTCAAACTCGATAAAATCGTGTCAAACGGTCAAAGGTCTAATCAACTGGTCAAAGTTGGCTTAGGATATGTGGATAAAAGTTAAGAAGGGAAGGGTATTTGTGGAAAATGTGGAAAAATTGGGTAAGTGGGTAACTAGGTATAAAGTGAGGGCTAATTATGTAAAGGGGAAAATTGTTTCTACCAAGGGCATTAAATGACTTGGGATGATGGGAAAGGGTGGTGCATTTATGGGACTGTGAAAGACGATTGGAAGTGGCTAAAGGTTTTGTGTCTTCACGTGGGCATGGAAGAAGGAATGGGTTTAGAAAAAAAGACAAAAGGGTGTTGGATAGGTTGAAACAAAGGGCTGCAGCGATGGAAGAGGGAGATTGGGGAGCAGCGATGGTTAGAGACGCTGCAGGAGAAGACAACGAGAAGGATAGATTTGAAGGTTGCTTGCAACAGCGGCAGAAACACCTGGGATAATGCCCAGATTTTGCGGTCAGTCATCGGGATGCGACAGACCGCCGATGAAGACAAAAGGGGCTGGATCTTGCCCAGCAATCTGATAAGTCTGCAACTTAGGCAGAGAAAGGGAAAACAAGAAATATAGAAATAACAGATAAATTCAATTCTTATTCAGTATTCACGAACGGTATCCTCTCATTTTGACCCTACAACTACATATATAGAAAAAATAAAAACACTCCTAACTAAACTCAACAAGACTATGACCGACTATGGTCTTTTTAATTAAGCTAGGACATTGACTCTAGCAGGAGTTCCAGGCACGACACCTGAGTCAGTGCCCCAGTTGGGCTGGAATTACATTATGGACCGATTAATAATATAATAATAACAATAACTAAGTTAAAATGGAAGTGAGCCCCTATCGTAGCTAGGCGTGTCTGTCCTACATCAGTTATCTCATGTAGAGGTGTGTTGTTATTTTCTATTAAGCATTTTGGCTCATCTTTACCACATATCATTTTATACTTTTACTTTTAATAGAAGTTGCCAATTATATAAAAAAGGACCTTGCCTTGATTATTTTCCATACAAAACCGAAAAGAAAAATCTAATAAAGGATTTTTAGAGTTACGAGGGGATAATCACTAAGGTTGTGTTTGGATGAGAACTTGAAGTAAGAGAAGGCTCCTCACCTTTTTTTAGCAGTCACAAAAAGAGATATATTACTTTTTTATCCATTTGGTGGGCATCTTCTAGCCTCCCTTTTGTTTTTTTTTTTTGGGTAGTTGTTGGCTCTTCTTATTGATTAATGAAGTTACCTTTCAAAAAAATAAAATAAAATAGAGATATATTAAAGAGAAAAGAATGTACATTGTATAGAGTATAAAAGACTTATTCCCTCCCTCAAGTACATTGGAACTTTATATTGTAATTCAAATACAAAGAGAACCACCAAAACGACCCTCCGATCCCTTAACACCATTTATCAAGAAATAATAGGAACAAATACTTAACATAAACCAACATATTCATGATTCCTATCCACTTCCACTTTAGCAAGAAAGTTTGCTATCCCATTTGTTGACCCCTTCCTCACATGCTGGAAGGAAACATCCAGTGTTGATGCGAAGGCTTTGATCTCCCATACCACTGAGAGTAATTTCCAAGGCAATCTTTTGCTTCCCATTACCCACGACATTCACAGGATCCCCCTCAATAATCGGCTTACCTTGACCATAATTTGCCCACAAAATCGAGGCCCTCCTTATCTCCAACAGTTCTGCCTCATTACTTTGACACCTATTGGTTCCATTAAAAACAATAGTTACTTTATCCGAGCTACACAAAGCTCCCCCAACTCCTGCTGGTCATGGTTTGCCTCCTGTTGCTCCATCTACATTGAGCTTAAAAACCCCCCTGATGAGGGTAGACACCAGACTACCCTACTCTTTGCCTTCCTATACTTCCTAACCAAGCAACTCTCCCATGATCTATAGAAATCTGACATTGAAATAGCAACAAACTCCTTGCTAACCAATAACCATGCATATAATTTTCACTTAGCACATTTGAAAACCTCTTGCACCCATCTAGATTTGTTCTTAAACAATCTTACATTTCTTTCTTTCCACACAAACCACAATATGGCTGTAGGGATAGTATTCGTAGCCACTTTCTTCCTACCTACCTTTTGAACTTGCCAACTTACCACAATGCTATAACACGACTCACCAAACACCCATGCGACAAACTTATGCCGAAGTGCACTTTCCATGGGACAATTATTGAAAATATGATTGAAATGCTCCTCGGTGACCACAAAAACACAAGAAAGATCACCATCGCCATTCAAAATGCCCTTATGGCTAAGCCCGATCTAGTGAGAACTTTACCCTTCAAAGTGCACCAAACGAAAGCCTGAACATGAGGAGTTACTCCCAACATGACAACGAACTAGCCTCAGACACACTGTTGTTATTTTTCATTGCCAAAGTAACTCCTGCCTTTTAACCGTATATTCTCCTGATGGATCTCCTATCTAGATACGCTCATCATCCTCATCCGTGAAAATGGGTATATCCCCTAAAAAGGTGATGAGCTCCTTGAAGCTATTTTGCTCAAAAGCTCTCACTTCTTCTTGGGGTAAGAGAAGTAAGAACTTCACTCCTCCAAGTTCCCCTGGAGACTCATGATTTGTATGGTTTAAAGTGGACTTAGTAAGGCAACATAAATTGTGTGTTAGGTCTTTTTTATTTTTTTTAATAATAATTATGAATTTATAAAAGAAAAATATCTGGTGGAGATCTGCATGTGGACTAAATTTCATTTGAAAAATCAAATCTTAGAAACTTGATCTTAGTCACCCGAGCTCTAAACTTTCAATTCCATTGGTAAGATTTTTTTATTGAACTAAAAACAATAGAGAAGGAAATAGAAGCATGACTATAAACAACCCTAGTGATGGTTGCACAAAATACATCCTCTTCTCCTCTAGGAGAAGTTGGGTGATTATTGTTTGAGTCAACCAGGATACATTTAAGTAAATCCTTTTGTGCTCTTGTAAAACCTTCCTCTCAATACTTTGTTTCAGACCTATTTGGAAACCAACTTGTCCCCTCTAAACTCTTTTTAAGAGTTTTGTCCATGCAGCCTGCTTATACAAAGTACTTACTCTTTATTAGCTTCAAGTGAGAAATTTTGTGATGGTCTAGCATCTATTTCTTTGTTGGTGTTATGATGAATCAGTTGAATGCTTGGTTCTTCTATTATTCTGTCTCCCCCATTTTGTTAGCCTTCTTTCTATCTTATATTTGGTTGGGGTGAGCATGGATTACGCAGAAAGAACAAAACAAGAGACATGGTTTTAAGTAGATCTTCCATATAAAGGTGAAAGTTATGTTTTGGGCTATATTGGTTATCTCGCACCCAAAACCCACTATAATTTTGGCATTGATGATTTGGGAGGTTAATTGCAGAAGGGATTTTGTGACTGCAATTGCTTGGGTGAGAGGCAAGAAGAAAGTTTTGTGTTGGTTAATCATAGGAGAAAGATTAAGATGAATATAAGATATGGAACTTTTATTCATTCACATGAAGTGATCCACCAACCTGAAGTCGGACTTGGCCTGGAGAGGCCTCACTCCTCCAAGAGTGCAAACCTTTTCTGGTATGCTATGAAAGGGATAATTTTGACGAGATCAACCCTTAACAAGTGGGGACGACTAAGTTCATATGACAACCTTCAATGCACTTTTTGTGGTCAGTCAGAGGAGGGCATCAATCACTTGTTCATCAAGTGCCATGTGGCCAGAAAACTGTGGACGAGCTTTGCAAATATGCTGGGGGTTTCTTGGGTGTTTCAGCGAACATGTGAAGGAATCGTTCAGTCCTAGTCCTTTCGGCAGCCCAATCCCAAATTTAGAGCGACTTAGAACACCATTCCAACGGCTATTTCGTGGACTATATGGAGGGAAAGAAATGCCAGGATTTTCGAGCATAAGATATTAGAGGAAGATGATCTGATCCTGAAAGCCAAGTGGAGGTTGTTCACGTGGCTCTCTACTCGGATGGAGTTTAAGGGTATCAAGTTAATGGATTTCCTTAACTCTTGGGAGGGTTGTCTTGGTGGGGGGCCTAGGAAGCCTAGGGTTCGAGCCTCCTGGAGTCCCCCTAATCAAAAACACGCGTTTAACGTTGATGGGGCAGCAAGGGGGAAATCGGGACCGACATGTATAGGAGTGCTACGTGACTATAAAGGTAGGACATCTAAAGTTTTCTCGGAACCAATAGGCCAGAAGGATTCAAATGAGGCAACACTTATTAGCATTAGGAGAGCCCTGTCCATATGGTCTCACATAGGGAGGGGGGGATCAATTGTGGAAGGGGGGGACTCTACAAACACAATAAAGTGGGCGCTGGGGCTCAAAAGGTCCCCTTGGAAATTGATCACAATAGTGGGGGAATTAGGGCGTTCTGTTTAGGACGAGA
Source organism: Chimonanthus praecox (assembly GCA_022113865.1). NCBI lineage: Eukaryota > Viridiplantae > Streptophyta > Magnoliopsida > Laurales > Calycanthaceae > Chimonanthus > Chimonanthus praecox. The sequence continues at coordinate 48,878,723 of CM039089.1, read as the reverse complement.
GGTCGTCGCGGTCCGAAGATCGGCAAACGGGGTGGCTGATTTCTTCGCTAAAAATTGGGTGGATTCTACTATAACTGGGGTGTTTCACATTGACAAATCTCAGGAGTCGCCCTTTTTTTTTTTTTCTATTTCATAGGTGTTTTTTATATATTCATAGGCGCTTTGTGATATGATGTGCCTTTCTTCTCTATTCGGCATTCCACGGCTTCATACCTTTTTACCCAACGATGCCTTTTCATGTACAATGCTTTTTAATGTAATTTGTTCTAACTTGTCACCGTTCAAAAACCAATGGAGTAGCAGATTTCTTGGATAAAATGGGTGCTAAGAGGCAGAGTTTTTTTTTTTGTTATTGTTTCGGGTGGTGGTGGTGGTTGGTTTAACATGATGTTTGATTTTCAAGAATGTATTTAAATAGAATTGGTATATCACTCTTATATTGTAAATATTATAAAAATGAACTTTTCAAAGAAGAAGTGAAGGACTATGATTCTAATGGAATAAATCGCAGAATCACAAGAGATTAATTTGGAAAATTCAGTGTTTCAGGAGTTTTCTTAGAGGAAAAATCCAAAATTTCAAGAAAATGGGCTTGATTTGGTTGTCTCCAACAGATGAATCTCAAACCTCACCATGGGTTAGATCAATTGAATTTGATTCACTCTGAAAGAAAGAAATTGAATATCTTAGAAATCTCTTGCAATTTCTAACAAGAAATTCATTGGAAAATTGAATGAAACTTGAAAATCTTTCCCGATTTCAACAAAATTTCACCCCACAAATTTTATGAACTTGGAAAATAATTTCATACAAACAAATTTGTAGAATTTAAATCAACAAGAATTCATAAAATGAAATAAAATTTCACTCACCTTAAAAGAGGAAAATCACTTTAAAAATAAATGACCAACCAACCAATTGCCTCTATCTTCTCTTTGAAGTTTGAAGACCAAGTCAAAGATTTCATTTACATCTTTACAAGGATTTTATGGGCCCCCAAAATCATAATCCAACAATGCATCTAATGAAAAATGGGCTTAGACCATACCTTGTGGACCTAGGCCCCTTATTTTACCATTTTTGGGCCTATAGCTCTCCAAATTAACTCATCTTGAGCTATCAAATTTTTTTTTAATCCTAATACAACATGGATGATATGGTCTTACATCTTTCGGCAGATGCCTTGTATAAAGAAAAGAAAAAAAAAAAGGCCCAAACCTCTTCTTCACTTGAGATTGGGACTAGAAGTGTTTTGGATTTTTTCTTTTCATTTTTAACCTGTGTTTGAATTTTTCGAAAGGACTGACGTGATTTTCTTCAAGGGAGTGGTGTACCATGTCTCCATGTTGAACTCTTTACTGATGCTTCTAGTACTATATTGACATTGTTTTTCAATGTGACAAAGTATAATCACAAGTTCTCTTTGTTTGAATTCTTAGTATGGGAATGTTTATATTAATTGATAGCTTTGAGTAAAACTTAGATTTTCACTGGTGTCATTTTGTGTTATTTTCATTTTAAACTAACTAATTTAAATTTGTTTAATATGATTCTGATTTTGTTAATCCAATGTTTCGGGCTTTGCTCAATTTGACACTTCTTGGATTCTAACACAGGTATCCATACCCAAGCAACTTCATTTCCATAGATGCTTTCTAGCAAAGGCTTTGTTGTTTACATTGAGCTCCTCATTCTTTCTAGCAACTTCATTTCCTTTGCATGGATTCAGTTCTGTCTGCGTCTGATGCTTTTAATATCTTTCAAAGATGGATTCATTTACTTCTTGGTTGCACATATCATATGCTCTCTAAGTAGTGATTCCTTTCTCTTTTCCTCTCCAGGCAATCTATGTATATGGTTTTGGGATTCCACTGTTCATAGACACTGATGAAACAACAAATCGGGTCAAGTGGGGCTTATGGGTTGTTCACAAATTGCTACTTACTGCAGTTTATGGTTTCATCTTGTTCATGCATCATACAAAGTGGAGAGAGAGGTTACCTGGTAATTCATGGTTCATTGAAACATTATTTAAGTCCTAATAGTCATCCTTACTTTCTTGCAGACTCTATTTAATTTAAATGGATATGTTCTCTTGATTCACTGACCCTTTTTTTTACAGCAAGACCTGCATTTCACAACTACATAGTCATGATGTTCTTATTGAATGCGATTGCATTATTTGCATGTGCACTTCTGGGAAATGGAGCTGGATTGGGCTTCTGGTACTTTACTCTTATTTTGTTGATAAAAAGGACTGTGATTTGCTGCATTTTAAATGAATTCAGTTGCCCAAGATTTTTATTTGCTTGCCATGTCCACAGGTTGTTTGATCTTACAACTGTCTTCTATCACTCTCTTTACCTACCTTTTCTGTATGCAGTCTTCCTGGCAGACTTTTTTCAGGTTAGCTATGCTTCTTTGCTACAATTTTTGGTGTTCATTGTTTAAAGTAAATGTGATGCGGATCACCACAAGTTTTCATATTTAGCAAGTTTCTATATTTAGATTTAGGATTTTCAGTTTTTCATAATTTTTTTTCTCTTTCATTTATTTATTTAGTCCAATAGTTGGTTTTGTTTGGGGAAATTTAGTGATTTACATGTAATTAGGGATTTCTAATCATTGGAGGTAGTTTGGTGTTTATTTATTTGAGGGTATTTTGGTCTTTTTCATGTTTTTAAGTCATTATATATATGATGTAACCTCTCCATACGGGATTGACACTTAATTAATAAAAAGAACAACTTTTGCTTTGTGCAAATTTGCCTTCATAGCAGGAAGCATGGTAAGAACCCAAGGAACCTTCGTGAGAAACTAGGAAAGGCGATAAGCCACAGGAAAATGTGAGAATCCTCTTCCAAGATCCAGGTTTTTATTTATCTTTCTTCTCTCTCTCTCTTTTTCCCTTTCTTCTCTCTTTGTTGCCCTCTCAAACCCAGCTGAACTGCTGTCCCAGAACTGTGGTATTCTGTCCTAGATCTGTCCCAGAACCGTCCTATTGCTGTCCCAGATCTGTCCTAGAAAAATCTCTATTTACTGTCCCGACCTGTCCCAGATCCCTGTTTACCGTCCCGACCTATCCCAGATCTCATCTAGCCTCGTCCCAATCCATCCCAGATCCTATCTAGACTCGTCCCGATCCGTCTCAGATCCCATCTAAACTCGTCCCAAGCCCTTCCTAAGTCTCTTACAGCCCTCCCCTACCCTAAACAGCCCTATAAACTGCTGTCCCAACCCATAACAGTCCCATATATGACTGTTTACTGCTGTCCTATCCATTGAGATCTCCTATTTTGCTGTCCCATACCGTTAAAGATCTCATTATCCTGCTGTCCTACAATTTCTCCCTGCAAACAACCAATTTAATTCCTATTTCTGATGATAGATCTACATATTTATGGGATTTGACAAACCCCTTTGTTTTGAGGAACCTTTACTGCAAATGTGACTTGGTTTGGATTGTCTTATAATCACTTATATTAGATTCCAAGAATTTGCTTGATTCTTTGTGGTAAATTTCTATATTAATTAATTGCATATATTAATTGGTATTTAATTTCAGCTCATTTTATATTTAGGGTACATTATTTCATCCCTTTTAATCTTTAGGAACCACATTTAGACATTTAGGGTTACCCTATCATTTGTCCTGCGTTAATTGGTATCAGTAGCAAGGTTGGATAGTTTCCTTAAACATCCACGGTCCTAGATTTGCATTTAGTGTAAAAAAAATTAATTAATTAATTTTTAATTAATTAATTAATTAAAAAAAATATTAAAAAATAATACTTCATCATGGCATATAGAGTTTAGGACATAGCATTTAGAATCATCTAGACATGTCAGGAGAATAACCCCTAGCTTGGTTCAATAAGTTCCTCACCCAGTTGACTACCCAGACGACTGAATTTCAAAGGAGACAGAAATCCATAAATGCTAAATTCATTCATATACAACCCAAGAGCACCCAGTTGACTTTCAAGTTGACTGAACTCCGAGGAGTTGATTGTGATGAGTACCATCAGCCTCATAAGCCTCTAGAATTTACCAAAATGAAGAACGTATCTTGAAGACTGCTCCTGTCGTGCCCCAAAGTTTTGATGGACATCTAGATCCCAATTTTTTTCTCGATTGGCTATCGGGCATGGAATGCTACTTTGAGTGGCCTGCCATATCAGAAAATTGACGAGTCCGTTACGCCAAATTGAAATTGATGGAGCAAGCCAAGACTTTCCGGATGACAGTGGAACATAAAAGTAGGAGGTTAAGAAACGACCCCTTAGATTTGACATAGGACGAAATGAATAAACAATTAATTGAGAAATATGTCCCTTCCTTTTACCGTCGCAGGCTCAATAATCACCCAATTCTTCGGGAACTTGACACATATGGTGAAAGTAATGATGAATCAGAGGTGATACAATCTCATAGGTTACCCAAAACCATCGCTTCAAATAGAAAACCTCTAGATCCCATCCCAGTTTCAGTGTCACCAAGTCTGTCTGAGTCTGTACATGCATCTGCACCTCACATTCATGATTCACACGCTGAAATTAAAAGTCAAATTAATATAAGCGATGAACAATATAAGTTTGCTGTAGATTCTCATTGCAAGTCCAAAGAATTTGATGAGGATGACCATGTGGAGAACCTCACACCTTGTCCAGGTCCGACACCTTCGCTTCCAGACCCCACCCTACATCAGAATGACCCTGATCCTATTGGCCTTCTTAACTCGTAGCTTCAGCCTAGTCCACAGCCTGATCCACAAAATGATCCATGTCACGTACCAGTACAGTTCTTTCTGCCTTTACATGTGCCACCAACTCAGCATCTACCTTTTGTACCTCTTGGCCTTCCTGATCCATTTCATGACCCATGTCCTATACATGCACATGTCCAACCCATTCAGCTTGTACCTCCCTCACCTGTTCAAAGCCCAACAACTGCACCATCTAGCCCACCCTCACAGTTTAGAGTTGCCTTCAATCCTGATCATCACCTTGACCCTCCTACTGGTTTTCTGGACCCACTTCATAACATATGGCCTGTAAGTATATAGTTTTCACCGATCCTACCTTCTTTACCTTCCTTGCCACTCGAGAGAGAGAAGATAGAATTTATCTTGGTCGAGGAAGTTGTTTTCACAGTTACAGGAGGACATCAGCTACATCCTATGACGAGGAAGCCTAGGCCTATGACAGATATCACTTGGTTGCCTGAGTTTGAGCTACATCGATTTGCTCCGAATTTACGGGCAAGATTTCGGAGTCATGTCTCGGCGGAGGAGCATTCTACTCACATCTTGTTTTTGTCGCCACTCAGAGTTGTTTGTGTTGTCAGTTTCGGATTCAGAGTATACCATCATTAGTGGAGAAGAGCCGATCCAGCATTCTTATTGTGGTTAATCCTGATTCGTTTGGATGACACCTGAAGACCTCATATGCGCCTGTTTGCACTTTGAAGACCCCACACTGGGAAGACACGTGTGTGGGTAGATTGTCTTTTCATCTATTGGAACTTGAGGTCGAGTTCTTTTTCAGATGGGGAGATTGATGCGAAACACCACACGAGTTTCCATATTTAACAACTTTTTATATTTAGATTTAGGATTTCAGCTTTTCATAATTGTATTTTTTCTTTCATTTATTTGTTTAGTCCAATAGTTGGTTTTATTTGAGAAAATTTAGTGATTTTAAATGTAAGTAGGGCTTTCTAATCATTAGGGGTAGTTTGGTATTTGTTTATTTGAGGGTATTTTGGTCTTTTTCATGTTTTTAAGTCATTATATATATGATGTAACCACTCCATATGAGATTGACACTTAATCAATAAAAAGAACAACTTTTGCTTTATGCAAACTTGCCTCCATAGCAGGAAGTATGGTGAAAAATGTGAGAATCCTCTTCCAAGATCCAGGTTTTTATTTATCTTTCTTCTATCTCTTTCTTTTTCCCTTTCTTCTCTCTTTACTGCTCTCTCAAACCGAGCCGAACTATTGTCCCAGAATCCTCCTATTCTGTCTAGATCTGTCCCAGAACCGTCCTATTGCTGTCCCAGATCTGTCCCAGAAAAATCCCTGTTTACCGTCTCGACCTGTCCCAGAACCCATCTAGACTCGTCCCGATCCATCCCAGATCCCATCTAGACTCGTCCCAAGCCCTTCCTAAGTCCCTTACAACCCTCCCCTATCCCAAACAGCCCCATAAACTGTTGTCCCAACCCATAACAGTCCCATATATGATTGTTTACTGCTGTCCTACCATTGAGATCCCCTATTTTGTTGTCCCATACCGTTAAGATCTCATATTACTGCTGTCCTACAATTTCTCCTTACAAACAGCCAATTTAATTCATATTTATGATAATAGATCTACATATTTATGGGATTTGAAAAACTCCTTCGTTTTGAAGGACCTTTACCGCAAATGTGACTTGGTTTGGATTGTCTTATAATCACTTGTATTTGATTCCAAGAATTTGCATAATTCTTTGTGGTAAATTTCTATATTAATTAATTGCATATATTAATTGGTATTTAATTTCAGCCCATTTTAAATTTAGGGTGCATTATTTCATCCTTTTTAATCTTTAGGGACCACATTTAGGCATTTAGGGTTACCTTATCCTTTGTCCTGCGGCAAAATGTGTTTTAAATTTTTTTGAAATTTGTTTTTAATGCTAAACTGAAAAAAGCAATTTCAATGCTCAACCAAAGCAGTGAGGTTTGTTCTGCGACCAACTGTGTAATTGTGCCCTTCAATACTGTCATCTTGACTGGGGGTCATTGTACCCAATCACTTTTCCCAATGCAATGTTTTGTGTCATTACCTGGCCCTAATTTGTTTTACAGGATGTACTTGTGTATATGATCTTACTTGTACTTTCTCTACACCAACTAAAGTACAGTTTTGTATGCTGAGATACTGAACTTGAAGGGCTGTATTTGGACGGGGAGAACTTAATGCAGGAGATTCTCCTAGGCCAAGAGAAATCAAGAGAAGCTCTACCCTTTGAAGTTCTCTTGCAGATCTCCTTTAAATCACTTATTTGGATGGTTTTAAGTAGACAAGTTAAATAACGTAGAGGAACCTAGTCATAAGGCAACATGGTTTGTACCTTGGTTTTTTATTATTACTTTTTAATTGTGAATCCTTAAGAAAAATAATCCAGTGAGATCAAAGTTCATTTTATGAGCTACATGTGAATCAAATTTCAAGCAAAAATCAAATTCAAGCTGTTTGATCTTAGCGTTTGAATTAATCAGGTCTTTAAAAATAGGGATGCTTGGTTATTTTCGATCACGAAGATCAAGTAGCTAAAATTTAAATTTTGGACTGAAATTTGGTCCACTAATTGTTCATTGAGTGAACTCCCAATTCTACTGATTCGATTTTTACTAAATTCCAAAAAGCATAAAAAAGAAGAAGAAACATAACCAGGTGCATTTTGACGGGTTGCATCTATGCACATCTTTTCCTCAGTAGGTGAAAGCTCTCTTGTAGAGCTGGATAATGTCATCTTCTCGTGAAGTAAAAGTGTTCCATTTTTTGGGCCCCATTTTCTCTTGGAGACAACATCCAAACAAGAGAACTTGGATGTCTATAGGAGAACTTTCCCCACTTCTGTTTAAACACAGCCAATGTGTCCTTTTTTAGGTTGAGCATGTTTAACCTCTTAAAAAATTGCATGGAGTCTGGGATATATTTGGGGATTCTTCTCACCAGTCAGTGTGGGGTCTCCACAAAATGTGGATGATGGTTGCCTCTGCATCTATGTTGCACAGAACTTCAATTTAGGTAACATGCTCGTGTAGGCACCTACTTGTATGTTTTGACACTAAATGTTTGTGTTAAATCCTTCTCTTTAACATATCGATGCCGTGTCCTTGACGTTTTCCATGCCGTGTACGGGCATCATAGCTCTGCGACATGAATCCCTTGTGTTTGAAACTCTATGCCTTAGAACACAATATTTATCAAGGTTTTGTTTTAAGAATTAAAAACAGGAGGTCAACCATCTCTAGATTTTTATATTCCACCAGATTAAATACGATGTCTTGATTGCATGCACTTGATAGTGTGCGTTGTGTTTAACTGTTCATAATGTAAAACAAAATTATTGATTTTGGTTTTGTTTTATGATAATGATTACAGGAGGAAGATTTGCATTTGGAGAATGTGTACTACTCTGAGATGAAGGATGCTGGGTTCTTTGATGTTGATTGGGACTAGTTACTCTATGAAGATGGTTACTGTTGGGTTCTTCCACGCCTCTGTATTAGTTATTGTATGCTCTCTGCCATCTGCCTTTTTCCTTCTAGTTGTGCATAGCCAGGTCCTGTACAATGACAATTTGATTACCTGTGGTTCCTACACTCTGTAGATAAAAAGATCGAAAAGGTTTATACCGTTTTAAATTGGTTACTCTTTATGTACCACACAGGTCATTAATCTGATGTATGAACTTCCATTTTCATTGGCAAGTTGGATTTACTTGAGCACTAATCCATTTATAACCAACCAGTTGCTTGAATTTCAACTTGTTTCCCATGTCAAATGTTCTCAAGTACTGGATCTTTTATTGTATTTTTTTAGCACCAAATTAGCAGACATAATTTTAAAATAAGTAAAAGTGATGAGGTTAAGCCAGTGTGTGTGGATTGGGAGGTTTACACATGCTCGTGGGATTAGTCTCACCTCCAATGTGAGGTGGAGGTACCCATGTTACAAAAAAAAAAAAAGTTCAGAGTCCTTTCCGGTCAAGTTAGATCCCAAGAATGTAGGAATGTGAGGTGGAGGTACCCATGTTACAAAAAAAAGTTCAGAGTACTCGGTCAAGTTAGATCCCAAGAATGCAAGGCCTGGGTATAACCTAAATTTGAATCGGGCTTTATATTTGGACTGTAATTTGAACTCGTGTTCTAACTGAGTAGAGTTGGGATTAAATTTTCTGAGTCAGGTCTAGGTCGGTACAGGTTGAGTCGGACCCAAGTTGCACACGCGAGAGAGGTTGAGTGGGGAAAGGAGCATGCACCCATGAAAGACGTGCAGTAAGTGTTTTGTTGTTCTTCCTTTCTATACATGCACGCCACATGAAATGGAATGAGCACTCTAAAAGTGTGTAGCATTACTCAGTTAAATCTCTTATAGAAATTTTTTTATGACCGATATGTTTAGACTTTTAAGAGTACTCGATTAATTCTTAGGACATGTACAAGCTTTTCTATTTACACACACCATTTAACTTTCTAAAGAGTAGCCTTTTGAAGTGGAGTAGGAAAAATTAAATTGTGAATGTTGTTCACCATTTGTTTAGATCCTTTCTTTGAATTCCATTAAAAGTATGAACATGGTTTGAGTTGGAAAGTTAGAAAAAAAGGAAATATCATATGGTTGGTTTCTTAAAAAAGTCCACCTATTTCTTTTTTAGGTTTAGGAAGATGAGTAAAAATAAAGGAAAAAAGAAATTATTTCTTGTGTGGAACTTAAGATCAATGTTTGTGCTTTTCAAGCTCAAAGGCCGATTGTTGTGGATCGATTTTGTCTCTTCCATTGCAACTTGGATCTCGCTGCTGTCGAAAAATGAATTCCTGTTGAGCAGTAATATGTATTTTTGGAGTAATGGTTAAGGAGAATGAGATGAGAAGAATAACCCCTAAAACGAATTATTGAAACATAATTAGATGGGATTAGTAAATAGAGTATGGAATATAGATAGAATTTTATGTTTATCGAATCACCACATCTTTTCAAATGAATTATATAAAATCAACGCATTATGACATTATAATTTTTAAAGATTAAATTACAAGGCTAAAATAATCAAATAAGATATATTTTATGTATTTCTTTCTTCACATGGTCTTATAGACATTGCATCTGATAATGTAACCTAATAACTGTTCAAATCTTTATTCCATTCCCCATAGAATTTCTCTTATTTTCAAATTTCTGGCGTCTTCTTCTCAAGTTTAAGCTTAACATAATATGTTTTCATCTTATACTCTGTTTTTATCAACGGGCACTCTCATGAATCTATCTTGTAGTTATTCTTTACTTTTCCGATTTTCTACATAAATAATGTGTCATGGATTTGTGAATTATATTCTTAGCTTGTTTTTGGAATTTTCTTTTTGGTGATACAATTTTATATTTCTTATTTTCAATTCACACACTCATTGAGAAGGTTGTGTTTCCCCATGGGTGGCATTTAAACAAAAACTTGCCCGTTGAGAAATGTAACACCCTTGATTTTCTTAGCTTATAAATTTATTGGATGCGCCTATTTGGATTGCAATTTAATTGAATTTGAAATCAAAAAGTTGAAATGGACATTAGATGGACAAGGAAATGAATCAATTACCCAATTAATATCCAATGGGTCATAGGTGATCTTAATTTAAGAATGATTGATGAATTAGATCATCATACATAAATTACATAACAAGAGAGGATAATGGAATTAAAATACTGAACAAAAATGGTATATGGAAGTTTGAAAATAATTGGGTATATTTAGTTAAGTTAGTTGAAAATGGATGAGTTACTGCATTTAATGCATTAAAGTCCACCTCATCAAGTGAGGTGGCATGTGGGTGATGTGGCATTGCCATGTGGCATTTATGTCATCACATGGAAGCAAACTAAGCAAGGATGACACGTCATCAAGTGAGGTGGAAAGTAGAATTGAGGTGGCATACAAGTGGAGGTGACACACCAAGTGACATAGCCAAAGTGGGATCCAAGTGCCATGTGGTGACCTGCATGGTCGACCATGGCATGGGTTGACTTAGTCAACCACTTTTGAATTTAAGTCTTGAATTAAAGGTTTTTTGCTTAAGTTGGAAAGATGAAGGGATAGGATGGAAGGCTAGGATTTCATCTAAGGAAAGATCAAGGGTGGAGATTAAAAATTGGGTTATCTTGTCTAAGTACATTGTACTTAGACACTTGAAAACCCAAGGGTCTTCACCTCAAAAGCCATGAAGCCACCCTTGAGAAACCAAGGGCCTCCTTGGTTAGACCAACAACCTCCTTGGTTAGACCAAGCCATTATGAGAGGAAGGGAAGAGATTAAAGCTTTAACATAAAAACCCAAACCATAGGGCACTCCAAACCCCTTGGCCGACCCCTCCTCTCTTGAATAAGGATTTTCTCTCCGCTCCTCTTTTCTCTCTCCCATCTCTATCTCCATACACTTGAAGCTTTTGAAGAACAAAGAAAGGAGAAGAAAAATTAAAAAAGAAGGGAAAGATCAAAAGAAAAAAAGGAGATTGAAGAGCCAAAGAGGAGGAGCAACTCATTGAAGAAAAGGTATGCTTAGACTTAATAAAATCAATGGGGATTAATCTAAGGAAATCATATGTTCGGTCATGGTGTGGCCAAACTCATGGGTTCCATGATTGGTTGGAATGAATGGCCAAAAATGTTATAAGGCCATGGAGTTGGAAATTCATTCAAAGGATGGTTATGGGTTGAAATAAAACAACCATAAGATTAATCCAGATCATCATGGATTCGGCCATGATATGGTCAAACCCATGGGTCTAACATTTTAATTGTTTTGATGAACCGTTGGTAAGAACTTCTAAGAGGGAGGAATGATTAAACATAAGGGAACATATGTTCGGCCATAATGAATGGCCGAACCCATGCTATGATGATATAATAATTGGATGGATTATAAAAACCCACTTTATCCACAATGGAGTCTCACTATCCAACACAAGGAGAGGGGCCTTACAGTGCACGTTCTTGCAAACACAAAGGATCTGACCCAAAGTCAGTCGACTGAATCTTATGATTCAGTCGCCTGAAAGTGTACTGGTGAAGCACACAAAGGATCTGACCCAAAGTCAGTCGACTGAATCTTATGTTTCAGTCGACTGAAAGTGTACTGGCCAAGCACATATGGGATCTGGTTGTGTTTCAGTTGACTGAGTCCCATGACTCAGTTGACTGAATTAGAAGGTTTTACTCTAGATTTTCCTCTAGAGCATCTACCTATCTTGTAGGATGGAAGGGAGATGAAAATGAAGAACAACATGGCCGAACTCCATGGATGATTTTATGGACCTATGTATGTTTAAAGGTTAAATGACTAACTTGGGATTATTAGATTAAGAAATGAATGATTGACTCACATGGATTAAAATAATATGAGGATTAAAATGAGGGTTAAAACCAAAGACATGGCCGAACCCCATTGATGGTTTTCTTGTGAACATGAACACATTTAAAGGAAACATGGGACAATAGGATTCGGCCATGTTGTATGGCCAAACCCCATTGAGGATCTTAAACTGTTTAAGGACTATGAATGCTTAATTGCATTGAGAAATGAACATGGAACTTAAATGGAGATAGAGATGATGAAATTGAAATGGAAATGGAAAATCAAACTAATATGTATGTTTGAATTTGATGAGGTAAAGAGGTTCGCAAAGGGATTACGATTTATCTCACGCGACCGTTAGCGTTATCCTTACAAGACAAGAAAGGATAGTATATCGGACATTGGTAGGATTCCTACCTCATTGAGGACACTATAGAGTATAATATGACACTTATTTTGTTCAAAATATGATGAATACATTGGCTAAATAAATTGTATATGATTATGAGTTGATTTTTTTCAATGATATGATGTATTTTAAATGAAATGACATTCTTGCATACATTACCTCATGCATGGCATGGGAGGGAACACATATGACCAACAAGCCAAGTTCTGAGTAGTCCGGACATGACTTGAGCTTGAAATTAGCTTATATGGAGCTATATGAACCGTTGAGATTTGGCCGCGTCCGGTTGATAGAAAAGTACGGTGTAATTGGGCCAAAGAGCTCCTGGGTAGTCAGTCCTGAAACCCTGCGCAGAGGGAGGAGACTTGTAATAGTCTGTCCCAAAAATTCCCACATTGCTAGTGGCATTGGAAATTCTCTGGTATATAAGTAGTAGCCTTCATCATTTTAGCACAAAGCCTTTCAGCCTGGCCATATGGGCCAGGGCCTAGAACAAAGTCGTGAAGGGCCACGTGGGGCGGGACGAGTGGTTACAAATGGTATCAGAGCATGGTTCAACTCTCTGCCTGGGGGTGTAGGCTTGGTTGTTGTGTGTGCAGAGCCGATAACGGCTCTGGCTTTAAGGGGAGTAGATTGTAATACTCTACCCCAAAAAGTCCCACATTGCTAATAGTATTGAAAATTCTCTGATATATAAGTAGTAGCATTCCTCCTTCTAACACAAGGTCTTACGGGCCTGTGTGCGGGCCCAAAGCGGATAATATTGTATTAGCGGGACGGGTCGTTATAAGACCATACTCCACCGGCAATCCCGGTTAATTTGTGGATGGGTATACAGTGCCCTGGTGGTTGTCGCCTCAAGCACTGTTGAGATAATTGGCCAAGGAAACCATTGATTGATTTATGATGTGATTGGGTATGGACATTGGGTGAGATTTCATTTGGTATTGACACCCATGACATGACACTTATGTTAGCATGACTATGATATAGACATCATGTATTATTGTTATTACTTACAAGATGTTTTACAAATATGCCATTAATGATGTATAAACCCTTGATTTATGATATTCTAATATTACTCCTATGTGTACCATAACCCTAATTGGAATACCTACTGGGCATGTTAATTAATGCCCTACTTCTACCCTCTAGATAGAACAGGAAATGCTACGGAAAAAGACGTAGGACCAGAAGGGAGCCAAGCATAGGAGTTTGGGAAGATTTAAGTTTAAATTACTTAGTTTTGATTTTAATGATGTATTCGGAGGACTTGTATTTTGGGTTGTAATAAATTAGACTATTTGGAACACTTTAGAACTTATTTGCTATGGTTTGATAATCTTTAAGTTTTATTGAAATTTTATGGTGATTGACTTTCCTTGCCTAATGATGTTAAGAAAATGAATAGTATCTCATTCATATAAATTATTCCGCAAGCAATAAGATAAGTGTGTGTAAATGTTTTAGTAGACTTAGTCCACGCACATGTAATAGTGCCCAGTCAAGAGTCGGGTTTGGAAACTCGGACTTGACTCGCGTCGTAACGGCTCATCCTCTCTCACTTATAAAATATATATATATATATATATACTCATTTATGCAAGTGAAAAAGGGCGGGGTGTTAAAAAAAAATTCTCTCCTTTTTTTTTTTCAATTAAAACCACCGGTATCGGCCGATATATAAAAGTTTTAAAAGCCGATATATATCGGCAGATATTTAAACCCCCTCTTGAAACTACAGGTAAACCATATTGTATCGGCCGATACGATATATACCAGCCGTACATTTACAATATCTCTGATATTTTAGCTGTGATATCGGCCAAGATATCGGGCGATATTCTAAATATCAGTCGATATCAATTTTTTTTTAAACGCAAAAATTAAAAAGGTGATTTGATGATTTGTTTATTAAATGTTTATAAAGAAGAAATAAAATTTATTTTATAAAAAATAAACATTCAAAAAGAAATACAACAGAAAAATATTTTAATAACTTATATTCTAAAAGAAAAGAAATTCGAAAAAAAAAAAAAAAAAGCCAACTGTACAGTTTGAAGAAAATTGGAAATATTGAAATTTTGGCTTGGAAATATTATCAAGTTTCCTAAAATTTATGATTCTAAAATATTCACATAATGGAAGATAAAATTTCGGTATAATTTATACTCCCTCCGTCCCAAATTAATTGTCCTATATGGATTTTGAAATTGTCCCAAAATAGTTGTCTCATTTGTATTTGTATAGTACAAAATATGTTGAAAATGGATGAGATTATATGAGTGCTAAGTTTATATAGAGAGTTCCTTAAAAAAATATAAATATTTCAAATGAGACAGTTAAAATGGGACGGAGGGAGTATAAAATTTTGCCCAAAATTTACAGATGAAATTTGGACTGAAATTTCATCAATTTTCGGCTGAAATTTAGCTGAAATTTTAGCTTGAAAGTATTTGCAAGTTTCCTAAAATTTATGATTGAAGTTAACCTAAAATTTATAATTCTAAAAAATTTACATAATCTAAGCTAAAATTTCGGTATAAATCTTGGCTAAAATTTTCGCTGAAATATATGGCTGAAATTTAAAACTAAAATTTAGATGAAATTTCATAAATCTTGGACGAAATTTCGGCCAAAATTTTCAAAATTTCGGACAAACATGTTAGCAGAAATTTCAGCTTAATTATATCAGAAAGTTCGGCTTCAATTATGGCTGAAATTTTGGAAGAAATTATGGCAAAATTTTGGCTGAAAATTATGGAAAAAATTTGGTTTAAATTTATGACAAAATTTCGTATGAGATTATGGAAAAATTTCGACTGAGATTATGGCAAAATTTTGGGTGAAATTTATGGCAAAAGGAAAACTAATTTCTTCTTAAAAGAAGTGAGAAAAAGAAATGCAGAAATTTCGGCTGAAAATTATTAATACATGATTCAAGTTATCTAAAATTTATTATTTTATAATATTCACATATTAACACAATTTAAACTGAAATTTCGTTATAATATTACATAAAATTTTTGCCCAAAATTTAGAGATGAAATTCGGCTGAAATTTCATAAGGTGAAATTCGGCTGAAATTTTGTAACTTAAAAATAACATATCGATATTTAATGATAGAATTACATATCCATGAAACCCATAATTTTCTCTTTTTTTTTGTAATTTTTTTGAAATAAAAAATCGAGAGGAGAGAGAAAAACATCGGCATTATTGTTAATATTCCGTCTATATATCGGCCATGGCGATATTTTCACCCCTGATTGAAACTTGAGAGCCATGTGTGGTTTAAATAGATGATTCTAAAAACTAAAATGGATCATTACATATTGGAAGGATTTATATCCCCCAGTTGTAAGCATGGGTATAAATATCGCTCTATTTGATACGTATCGGATTCAAAGGGCTCAATACTTATTTCTAAGGTGCGTCGGGTGTTAAGATATATTAGGATATAATTTAGATTGTGATTGATTTTGATGATATTATGATCGGAAGAGACATTATGTGTCTCTCAATTATGAAAGTAAGATCTTATGCCCTATATTATTTCTCTATTTTTATTCTTCTAAATAAAATCTAAATTTCTAGAGTACATTAAGAGATTACTTTTCTAATTTTCTAATTGAGAGATATACATAATATCTCCTACAATCTATCACAATCTCATCACAATCTAAATTAATTAATAAAAATCAACCATAATTTAAATTAAATCTTATCATATCTTTATATAATAATATCTCCCACAATCACAATAACTCCATCAAAATGAATCACAAGCTAATTCATATTCTAAAATATCTTAACATCGGCTACGGCAAATAGTTTGAGCTGAGATTACGATTCATCTATTGACATTTTTTTTTTGAGTCTTAGACTCTTAGCATACTTTTCTCTCTTTTTTTCCCTATTGCAATCTATTTCGGTTTGAACTCCTTGTTAGAAAGTCAATTTAATAACCATTTTCGCTAATGATAGCCTTTTAGAGCAGTAGAAATGAGAAATATTTATTGTATTATGTGTTTCTATAATAGCCATCATTACTTATCATAATTTTTATCTTTTCAACTTTATGTTATTCATTAGCACAGATAGTTAGCATCAATTAGGTGTATTTTGTATTTTATCTTAGTACATTTCTCTATCTCAATGAACAACAAATCAAAGTTTTCCTTCAATTTCGTCTCACCATTTCTCTACTTCACCTTCTTATACAGGACAGACGAAGACACTAATCCTACATGGACTCACTTCTCTTTATTTTTATTTATTTTTTTCTTAATTAGCAAATTATCATTTTCATTTTGGAATAATAGGGAAATTTCCTAGTTTGTGTGGAATTCTAATGCCGTGTAGGTTTAAGTCTAGATTTTCTTCTTTCATTTTTTTTATTTTATGAAGTCATGTAATGGGTTGAGAGAAACCACTATCGATGATATTGAATAAAGATTATTGAAGGCATAGTTTTTTTTATCTTTTCTTTTTATCTTTTTCTTCTTCCTGCCCAAGTTGTAGGTTGGTTATCCCTTTCTCAGATCTCATCGAAGACTAGGGAATCCCTATCTTGGCTGGGTCGCTCTACTATACAGAGGCGATTCCGCATCATATTCCATATCCCACAATTGAAAAAAAAAAATAGAAGATGTTCTATATTTCTACTGGTCCAAAGAGTTCTTGTAAAAACAGATGTCGCATAAATGCAAATTGAGAGTTAATATGTTTTAAATATCGGCATTAAATCAAATATCGGTCAATGTTTCACGTATATTAGCTGATAGTTTGGCCTATACATTGTTCACACCATATTATACAATTGATATAGGCTGTGTTGAATGAGTAGAGGTTGAAAACGAGGGTAGCCTTCTTTTACCTCATTTGGTAATGAAGGGAAGGGGCGAGAAAATCTCAAATTTCCCCTCCCCAGCACAAATCCAAAAACACCTTCACTGCAAGAGCTAATCACTTTACCTTCCCTTTAGAGTAATTTTTTTTTCCCTCTTATACATTTTCCACAATAATTACCAAAGAAGATAAGCGAACCACCTTTATCGCTTATCCAAATGCAGCCATATAGCCAATATACCAAGTTTTTAATGTCTATATAAGAAAAATCAGACAGCATGTTAGGACTGGATATCCAGCCTCAGCTCAAAAGGTTAGCCTATTAGATTGAGTGACTAAAGTTCTTTATAAATCTCTAAATCTCCTCCTTTATAATCATTATGGGACTCATTCGCTGCCCCAACATTACGATAGGTGGATATTTTGGATATTGGATTTATAGATTGAATCTAAAGAGTTGCAACAGTTGACTTTGCATTACATTAGGGTTTCCCTTTTTGCTACCAAATATATCTCAAATACAACATTAATGAGTTTTACATATGAACAAATTCTCTAATTAACACTTCAATGAAACTATACCAACTTCTTTACATGATTCTCAACATATCAACTAGAAAGAGGTACCTTCATCGATACTTGTTTGTCAATTGGAGAAGCAGTCCACAATGTTCATCCTCTGTTTTGTTGGCCTTTCCCCTCCACAGACCAACCTTAAGAGTCCTCTCAATTTGGTATCCTCCTCCCAAGCTCACCTCCCTCTCTAGATGCAAACAATAGCTCTCAAAAACATTCACAGTTATTCGTAGCTTGAACTGAATTAGAAACAAGAAATTCGGCTCCAGATCATTCATTTCATCCACACACCCAAACCTACCAGTTATGCATAGTAGGAATTCCGGTAGTTTCTGTTCACATACCAAATGATCATAAATGTTAATAGCATAGAGTAAGTGAAAAGGCTGAACTTTTAAACCAATACAAAGAACCTAAGCCAAAACATTTTTTTTTTCCTTTTTAGTGTGTTTGCCAAGCTGCAATAGTTGAAGGGCAAATGGGATGATTCGAGATTTCCTAAAAATTGATTTAGTGTAGTCCCCCATTTTGTATTGTGGAAAAAGGAATGATATGACAAGATCGTACAAATATCAATTTCTTTATTTTTTATTTCAAACCGATGATTCAATCATCACTTACTCAACATCAAGGAACTATTTGTACGTTGTTGAATAGAAACTATCAAGCACAGATACGGCCAAACTCTTCGAGTATCGGTGGATGGGGTGTGTGTTAGACCAAAGGGCATCACCAAGAATTCGTAGTGCCCGTCACAAGTTCTGAAGGCTGTTTTTGGCACGTCCTCTAGCTTGACCCGGATCTGATGATAGCCGGATCGTAGATCAAGTTTTGAAAATACTCGTGCCCCCTGCAGTTCATCCAACAGCTCCTCGATAACTGGGATTGGGAATCGATTTGACTGTTTGTTGGTTGAGTGCATGGTAATCAATGAGCATCCTCCATGATTCGTCATTCTTGCGCACCAAAAGTACAAGAGATGAGAAGGGCCTCTAACTAGGTTGTATGATCCCACTTGCAAGAGTTCATGCACCAATTTCTCTATCTCTGTTTTCTGATAATAAGGGTACCGGTAAAGGCGGGTGCTGACAGGCTTAGATATGGGTAACAAGGGAATGTGATGGTCATGTGATCTGTTAAGAGGTAGTCCTTGTGGCTCACTGAAGATATCTTGGAACTGGGTCAACAGGTCATCAAGAGGTGTTGGATCCATCTTCGTAGGACTTTTGTCAAGGTTGGAGTGAAGAGAATAAATCTGGAGCAGATAACTCAGGTTGCCATTGGGGTCAAAATGTTTTGCCCATGCTTTAACTATCCGCACCTCCTGTTTGTCCTCACCTTCCATAGCAAGGGTCGATCATGGAGATGGACGACCATGGTCAGTTTTTGGAAGTCCCATGTGATGTGCCCTAGGGTCTGCAGCTATTGAGCCCCTAAGACCACATCGTACCCTCCTAGAGGAAGGCGATAAAAATCGGCTAGCACCTCTAGCCCTTGCAAATCCCATGACACTGTATCCGGTCTCCATTTGCTACCACGACTTCAAAGGTGGCGTCAGTTGTCACGTGTAATGCCACCTTGGTAGCGATACGAGGGCTTATGAAGTTGTGGGTGCTCCCAGAGTCCACTAAGATCATCACTACTATTCGGCCTAGCTGTCCTTGTACGCACATGGTCTGGGGAGCATGGCTCCCAGTCACCGCATGTGAGGAGATCTCTGGCTGATAATTTGATCCGTCATTTCCCTCTTGATCCATGCCACCCTCCTCCTCGGGTCCAACCTCTATAACATCTTCGGACTAGCTACCCTCCATGAGAAATAGCTTTTGGGTACGGCATTTGTGATCTGGCGCAAATTTCTCATCACAGTTGTAGCAGAGTCCCTTCTGCCACCTTTCTTTCATCTCTAAAGGCGTCAAGGGGTGACTTAATGGGTCATGTAGAACCTAAAGTTGCATGCGGTCCCAATCAAGACTGGTCAGTGCAAAATTTCCGCCTCCTGTCAGCAACCTTCTCCTTTTGTAGTCAAGCCAATCCTATTGCTTCTGATAGCATCTGAGGTTTCAACATCCTGACGCTGAGTTGAATGTCATCCCTCTGCCCCCAAGGAAGCAACTCACCATGAAAGGCTCATGAAGGCCTTCGATCTGATTTGCAAGCTCTTCAATTGGGGTCTAATAGTCTTCCACTGAGCCTGTTTGCCACAGTTTAGTAAGGGAAGAAGTAGCGTCTGTGTACAGGGACGGTCCGAATCGGACCATTAGACCGTGCGTGAAGTAATCCCAACTGGCTATGGCGTTGGATTTCTCCAGCCATCGGAACCACTATAGTGCTTTCCCCTCCAAATGGAAGGAAGTCATCAACAATTTTTGTGATGCAGGCGTCTGTTGGTGCAGGAAGAATTATTCTGCACAGTATAACCATCCGGATGGGTCGGTTCCATCAAAGCGAGGGAAGTCTAGCCTTGCCGATTGGTTGGAGTGGTCAGTTTCTCCAGACCGTTGACCCCCATTAATGAACGGTGATGGGCTGGACGTACCGATCTCACTGGATTGGATCTGGGTTATATCGTCGAGGGTGTCCATCGTTGCTAGCTTGTCAGCCAACTCATCCATTAGTCGTGCTTGTGTTGCCATGGATTACCTTAAGAAGACCATCATTTCCTCGTTCTCGCGTTCCCAGTAGCCTCCGCCATTGAACGCGAAACCTGGCTCTAATACCTTGCAGAGAACGCACTGAGTTCTCACTGATCTGGTAAAGGACTCACGGCGTGAGAAAAAAAGAGAAGAAGGAGATGCTGGGTTCTTTTGAGGGGACCTACGCTCCTAAGACTTAGATACTCAAAATAATGTTGTGCCCTCTTTATTATTCCTTCCACTAATTATAAAGATGGTATATGGTGGTAATTACAATATCTTAGATTAAAAACGTGGATCTAGATAATGCCAAGCAAGAAGATAACAACTAATACAAATCAAATCTAATCAAATCCTAATCAATCAATAACAACCGAAAACAACTCAGCAGATCAGATGAAGTTGATCCTTAACAGTGCTTCCTACAACATCGTTGTCTCTGAAGTAGTTGCGCCCCCGCCATCTGTATCCACACCGGAGCAGTTTTCCGGCATCCATTTGCAGACGAAACCTTCGTCGCTCATTCGGTTCAATCTCGAGGAGGACACATGTCCGTCATGCAGGCTCTTCGAATTCCAAAGCAGCAGAGGGGATCAGAAATCCTGCTGGGCGGCAGAAGAAATCCAATCGCGAGAAGATAGGTGGCGTGGAAGGAGGGTTTGCGCCGAAAGGGGATGGAGCCTTTCCCCAAAACACACAACCCATTTTAGCTGTAAGTGATAAGGATCTCGCACGTGTGCCACGTGCGAATGAAAATCTGGATAAGTTGGCTCTCGGTTGGGACTCGAGTTTTCTTTCGCAGCCCTCTTCTAATCCCTTTTTAAATGGTCTCATTAACACAGAACCCAAACAGTCAGCATTCTAGGTACCCCCCAATCCGACTGCTATCCAAGGTGTCCAGGTCCAGTCCGAAAATTCCCCCACGCACATCAGCTTCTCACTCAGGAACAGAAAGCAAAGGAAGACAGAAAAGGAGTTTCCACCGCGGGAGAATGTTGAAACTTCTCCTCGAGGAAAAAAGAAAAAACAATAGGAAAAAAGGGGATTACAGAGATGGAAAAATTATTCAGGAGCTAAAAAGTAAGGGTTATGCAGTAGAGGACACGGCAGAAATTATCAAAATAGGGAAAGGCTTGGCTATGAATTTCAGTGACATTTCTCAAGCTGTAAAAGACTTGGAAGTGGTGGAGGATCGAGACCGAGCATCTCTTTTGGATAAAAAAAATTTACCTAGGAAACAATACGGACGGAATCCAACTATCAGAGCTTATTGTAAAAACTACAGAGGAGGTGGCTAAGCAGAGGAGGGAAGGAAGCAACAGTTGATAAATTGAAAGAGTGGGTGGAGGATAGTTTATCATCAAACCCAATTGAAGATTTGGGACCAAGCATTGGCAAAATTGAGGAGATTAAAACTGTTTTTAATGAAGATACTTAGTTGGAATGTGAGGGGTCTAGGACTCCGGGAGAAAAAAAAGGGGCTATCCGTCGGTTGATTAGAAGAAATAGGATAGACATGTTGCTTCTTCAAGAATCCAAGAGAGAGGTGCTGGATGCCACTCTCATTAGAGAAATTTGGGGCCCTTTTGATGTTGATTTCTTCTCTAAACCAGCGGAAGGTTCGTCTGGGGGGCTAATTTTGTTCTAGAAGCCTTCATTTTTTCAAGTGTCGGCAAGAAGACAAGATCTCCAGTCAATATTAGCTAAAGGCATGCTATGCAATGAAGGTGTGGAGGTGTACTTTACAAATGTTTATGGCCCTAATACGGAAGGAGAAAGGGAGGCTTTGTGGACGGAGTTAGATGATGTTAATTGTTGGGGATCTTCTATGTGGTGTATCGGAGGGGATTTCAATATTGTTAGATTTCCATCAGAAAAGAAAGGTTGTAGAAGCTATTCCAGAGGGATGTTTGATTTCTCAGAGTTCATTTCTAGAAACAAACTTTTCGACTATCCGCTTATTGGTGGCCGTTTTACTTGGTGTAGTGGACAAGCTAGATGTGCCATGAGCAGATTGGATAGGTTCCTCACTTCTCCCGATTGGGTTTTATCTTTTTCTCATTCAAGTCAGGTCAAACTCTTCAGTCCGATTTCTGATCATTGTCCGGTTTTGCTTGATACCGAGGAAATTGATTGGGGCCCGAAGCCTTTTCGCTTTTGCAATACTTGGTTGGATGACCCCAATTTCACTAAATTGGTTAAGGAATGGTGGGATAGTTTCGATATCCAAGGTTGGGGAGGATTTGTTATATCTAAGAAATTGATTCTCTTGAAATCTAAAATTAAAGATTGGGTCAATTTGGGTGGCGAATCTCTGAGAGAAAGAAAAGAGTCAGTTTTACGGGAGCTAGATGGTTGGAACAGATTGGAGGAGTATAGAGATTTGGAAGAGGAGGAACTAGTCTAAAAAAGAAACAGTAAAGTTGCTCTATGGCAGTGTCTTTGATTGGAAGAAATGGAATGGCGACAAAGGTCTCGTGCTCTTTGGTTGAAGGATGGAGATAAGAATACCAAGTTTTTTCATCGTTGCACCGATGTCTAGAAAGCAGTTAATAGTATTAGATAAATTGTGGTTGACGGTCGTCGGGTGGTTGGTAAGTTGGGGATTAGGGAAGCAATCAGTCTTCATTTCACAGCTATCTTTCGATCTTCTCCTGAGCTCCTGCCTCTCGCCCCTCCACTCTCCGCCCCTCCACCCCCCCCTGGTTTGCCATCTGTTAGCTCCTCCTCTATGACTTTTGGATCCGGGTACTATCTCTCCTTCCCTTTTTTTACCCTCTTAGTGTCACAGATACTTTGGTGTTTTCTCCAACCTTGTCTTTCAGCATGCAGGTCTTTCTTCTACCTCTATGTGTGGTATCGGGTCCACAAGACTCACTTTGGATGGAATTCAATTTAAGAAGATTAGTTCGGAAAGCTCTTTTAGTTTGGAAAAGGACTTTACCATCGAAGAGATCAAAGGGGATTTGGAGGACTTAGGTAGAGATAAGGCTCCGGGGCCGGATGGTTTTAATTTCAATTTCTTCAAAGCTTGCTGGGATATAGTGAGTCCTGATTTCCAAAGAGTTTTAAAGGAATTTCATCGGGATGGAATCATCAATAGAAGCTTGAAGGATGCCTCCATTACTCTTATTCCAAAGAAGGAAGGTCCTGAGGATCTCTTTCATTATAGGTCTATTAGCCTCCTCAGGAGTGTGTATAAGCTCTTAGCGAAGGGGTGAGCTAAAAGACTAAAGAAAGTGCTACCTGAAATTATTGGCGAGTCTCAAGGGGTGTTCGTCGAGGATAGACAAATCTTGGATGGGGTTTTAATTGCTAACGAGCTTGTCTACATGAGACACAGAGATAAGAAACCGGGCATCCTCTTCAAAGTGGACATGGAAAAAGCCTATGACTTCGTGGATTGGTCCTTTGTAGGTTATATTTTCATAAGGATGGGTTTCGGGAGTAAATGGTGCAAGTGGATGAAAGCTTGTGTTGAGGACACCTCTTATTCTATTTTGGTTAATGATTCTTCAATACAACAAATTCATGCTAATAGAGGTTTGAGGCAAGGTGATCCATTATCTCCCTTCATCTTTACTCTTGTGGGAGAGAGCCTAAATAAATTGGTGGAGAAAACCAGAGAATTGGATGTTATCAAAGGTTTCAAGGTGACCCCGGCTGGCCCCACTGTCACCCACTTACAGTTTGCGGACGATACACTTTTTTTCTATGATCCTATTCGTCAAGATTTATTGGGTTTCAAGGCCATTTTGAGATTTTTCAAATTAGCTTTGGGTCTTAGAATCAACTTGGGTAAAAGCACCATCATCGGGATTGATGTGGCTGAGGATTTTATTAAGGATCTAGCAGATGGCATGGGGTGTGGTGTTGGCAAATTACCATTCATATACTTGGGATTACCGGTGGGGGGTAATCCAAGAAACAAATCCTTTTGGCCTCCGGTCATTGGAAGAGTGGATAGAAGAATGGAGGGTTGGGGGCAATAAGTTTCTTTCATTGGGGGGTCAGGTTACCCTTGTCAAATCTGTCTTGATGAACCTTCCAATATATTACTTGTCTCTTTTTGAGATAACCAAAAGGAGTAGCGAGGAGAATATAGCAACTTTTCAGAAATTTTTTGTGGGGTGACAAAGAATCAGAAAAGAGGGTCCACTTGATTGCTTGGTCTGACATCATCAAACGTAAGTCTTTGGGTGGTCTTGATTTAGTCCCTTTGAGGCTGAGGAACCAGGATCTCTTGTGCAAATGGGTATGGAGATTTGGGAGAGAACTGTAATATCTCGCCCCAAAAAGTCTCACATTGCTAGTTGCATTGGAAATTCCCTATTATATAAGTGGTAGCCTTCTTCCTTCTAGCACAAGGTCTTTTGGGAGCAACAGTGGGTTTGCTTGCCAATTGAAAGCCGTGCAGGTCGTGTATGAGGCCCAGAGCGGACAATATCATGCTAGCGGAACAGGTCGTTACAAGAACGCAACGCTTTATGGGTTCGTGTTCTGTCAGCTAAGTATGGTTTGAAGGAGACAACCGGGTGATTTCTAAGTGATGTTGTTGCGAAAGAAGGATCCTTGATTAGTAGATCCTGGTGGAAAATGGGACAAGGTAATCAAGAAACAGGTAGGTTATTCAGAGACAACATTAGAACTATGGTTGGAAAATGAGACAAAACCTCATTTTGGAATGATCTTTGGCTAGGAGAAAGGCATTTAAAAGATGTGTACCCAAGATTATACAGGATTTCAAGGAACAAAAGAGCTCTAGTTCAGGAGAGCTACAAAATCGAGGGACATTCAACTTCTTGACAGCTGAATCTTAGAAGGGAATTAAGAGATTTTGAGGAAGAAAGTAGAAGAGATCTCCTAAGTCATTTAGTGGCATTTCCTGTCTCACCAATGGAGGATGATGAATTGGTTTGGACAGTGGGTATCTTCTCGGTCAAAGCCTTGGTTGACTTGGTTCTACACCAGAATTCTATTTTCATATCAGATACCAATTTGGCCTGGAAAGGTGGTTGCTCCCCTTAGGGTCCAAATTTTCGTTTGGTGTGTCCTTAAAGGGAGAATTTTAACAAGATTGGAACTCAAAAGGAGAGGCTTATTCTAAAGGGAGGAGGATCCCATTTGTCCTATTTGTGAAATGGAGGAAGAAGATATTGATAATTTGTTTCTTAGTTGCCCACTTGCTCGTCGTTTTTGGATTCACTTTACCAAGCTTTTCAAGGTCATGGGTTTTTTATCGTACCTGTGCCAGATCTTTGGAATCGTGGTTTATTTCAAAGCTTACTCCTAAGATGAAACTTGGTTGGATTACTCTCCCAGCTGTCATCTTATGGACCATTTGGAAAGAAAGAAACTCCAAGGTCTTTGAAGGTAAAACTGCAGATATCAATGATCTCATCCAAACAACTGTGTGGAGACTCTGTGTTTAGCTTCTTTCGCACAAAGAATTCAGTGGTCTTAAAATTTCAGATCTTCTATCATCCTAGGATGAATGTATGGAAGGTGTTAATAGAAAGACGAAGCTCAATGAAATTTGGCACCCGCCTAATCCAAATTTTTGGAAGTTCAATGTTGACGGGGCTGTTAAAGGGAGGCCTGGGTCAAGAGGGATTGGAGGGTGCTTAGGAACTATGAGGGCATCACGTCTATTGTTTTCAACAACTCGGTGAGATCTAAAGATTCCAACGAGACAGAAATTCTTAGCATCATGAAGGCTCTGCACATCTGGAAGTCGTATGGTCAAGGAAAACTTATTATTGAAGGGATTCGGCAAACACAATCAAATGGGCAATTGATCAAAGAAAACCACCCTAGAAATTGATCACTGTGGTTAGGGAGATTAGGATGCTAGTGATGCAGTGCATCCCTGCTACCCTACTATTTTTTTAAATAATAAAGAATGCAATTTTAAAAAAAAAATAAGATGCAACCTAAGACTGTGAGTGTTTAAGGAAACAACCCAACCTTACTCCTGATACCAAATTTGACGCAGGACAAGATAAAAGGGTGACCCTAAATGCCTAAATACGATTATGATGTAACAAGAAACTAATATGAGGCTGAAATTAAAATTAAGATTAATAATAACAACTAGAATAATAAAATCTACCACAAACAAACATGAACATTTTAAGAATTCAATATAAGCAATTATATTTAATTCAAATCAAGTTCTAGCTCATAGATAAAACTGTCAAAGTTCAGTCGACTGACTATACGTATTAGTCGATGGAATGTGTATCAGACTACATATTTAAGTCTCTGATAAGGATCAATTGGATGATCTTAAGTATTAGTTGACTAACCTTCATATAGACACTATATTTCAGCCTCTGATAAGGTTCAGTCAACTGATACTTAAGATTAGTCAATTGATACGAAACGACTAGTTTTTAAACGGCTCTTTTTGACCTCCAATAGCTAGATTCTTCAATGGGATTTAAATACAAGCTTAAGGGGCATTCGTAAGATGTTTTTGAGTGCTTAGAAACACAAGAGAAGTTAAGATAAGAGAAATTAAAAGAAATCCCTTTTTTCCCAAGATTTATCTTGATCATCTAAAACTCACTCTGAAGGTGATTTGAGGAATCCTCTAGGGAGAACCTTGTTTTCATAGGAAAATCTTTATCTTCCCTAAGTCCAAAATTCTTGATTTTGAAGTGCTATTTCTAAACTTACGAAAGTAATTTTCAGCTCTTCTAAATCATTTCCAATCACACTCCAAGTTTTCATAGGCATATCTTGAGCATCTTAGGCTCATTCTTGAATGTGCATTTGAAATTTTTTTCTAGGGATAGATTATCCTTACAGGAATACACATCACTTCCTTAGAAACCTCTTCTCCTACATCTTGGTTGGGCATCATTAGAGCATCTACACTTCATCAAAGAAGTCAAGAAACATGCCAAGGCCACTTCAAACATCAATAGGAAAACATTCTTGGTATTTTTCTACAAACAAATTATTTCTATCATTTTGTTATTTGTAGAAGGGTTGGTGTAACTCTTGCCAAGTGAGAAAGGTGTCTTCTCTTTTGTGTTTCAAGAGAGGTGTTCTATTGTGTATCAAATGCTTAATCTTCACCCTTGAAGAAGATCAAAATTTGTACTGGTTCGATCTCTACCCTTAAAAGAGATAAAGTGTTCTAATAGGTTTCTTCTCCACCCTTGAAGGAGAAGGTTAGTGGAATTTTCAAGTGGTGTACTTGAGACGTGGATGTAAGCAATGTTGCCCAACCATGTAAAAATCCTTATGTCGTTATCTTCCATCTCCTCACATTTTTTTATTACTTGTGCATCTGTTTTATCTCCTATTTAAATTGCACATTTAACTTGTGAGAATTTGTTGATGCATATTAATTGAGATGCGTAATTAATCTTGTTTGCACTTTAAATTGGAGTAATTGGTAAAGATCTAACTCTAAATTGAGCGAGATTTTAAAGAAAACTAAAATTTCACTATAGTCCTATTCACCTTCTCTTTAGGACTATTCTAAATTGACCTAACTCCACCAACAATTTCTTTTAAGTTTTAAAATACTTCTCTCTTTTTCCCTTTTGCAAGCTTACTTTGGTACTTCTCTCTTTTTCCCTTTGCAAGCTTACTTTGGTTTGAACTCTTTGTTAGAAAGTCAATTTAATAATAGCCTTTTACCGTAGGAGAAATAAGAAATATTTATTGTATTATGTGTTTCTAAAATATCCCTCTTTACCTATCGTAATTTTATCTTTTCAGTTTATATCATTCATTAGCACAGATAGTTACCATCGATTAGGTGTATTTTGAATTCAAGTCAAGTAGGAATATGCTTCTAATCTTGTGCATTTCTCTATCACAACCCACAACAAATCAAAGTTTTCCTTCAATCTCATCTCTCCATTTCTCTACTTCCATTCTTCTCTCTTTTCACCTCCTTTTGAATACAAGAAATGGAACAAATTCCTCTTTGGAGCTGAACTTGCCATATCCTGCTACTGAAAAAGAAGAAAATGTTTTGTATTTTTACATATTGACCCAACGTTATCAGAATTTGAGAGTGAAGCAAACTGTCTCGAAGGAAAGTTAGGTTAAATAAGATTCAATGTGGTCAAAGTTGGTCAAATTCGTGTCGTGAATATTATATTATAATTAGTATTAAATTATTAACTAAGATTTAATTAATGAGTTGGAATAAGATTTAAAGTAAAAAAAGAAAGAAAGAAAAGTCTAAGATTGATGAAGTAATCTAAAATATTAGATTAGTTTTTTGAAAATGCTCAAATATTAGATTATAAAATAAGATTTTATTAATTTTGAATTTAAAATCTATTCTCATAAAAAATTCTTAGATTTCAATTTGTTTTTATGATAGATAATTTTTACTGTTTAGCAATTTTTTTGACATTACAAACATAGTAGAAACAGTTACAATAATAATAATCATAATAAATAATGATAATAATAATAATGATTATTTTAGTAAAAATACAAAAAAAAAAAAATTAAAATTTATAATAAATTTTGAATAAATTAAATTATTTCAAGAATCCAATTTGTTTTGAAATAGTTTCAACTAATTCCAACCGCGCATATCAGGCAATACTTTTTATAAAGTGGAGACAAAAAATATTATGATTTGATTTTCGTCAAATCAAAATAGCTGATAGTAGAGATGGGTGATAAGAAAGGTCCGGCACCTATCTACCCTCTCTGTCATCTATATTTCTTTACACAAAAGGCGCTAGCGATCAAATCCGTAGTTCTGTACAACATAGTTTCGTCGATCTTCTTTATTTTTTATTTCTTTTCTTTATTCTTCTATTTTCTCTCTTTCTCACTTGATTTCTTCTCTTTGTTCCATATCGGTCCCCTTTTTTATTTAACTGCGTTTTCACAAAGAAAATGAAACTGGATTTTTCAATACGTGAACCGCAGTTCATGAGCGAAGGTTTATTGCATAAAACCGCAATGAACCAGCTCATTATGTTTTTTTGCGGTTTAATATTCAGGAAGATTTTTCTACCGAATCAAATCGAACCTTTGAGAAGACGGTTACATATACAACATTCACACCATATTATATAATTGATATATGCTGCGTTTGAACGAGCGATAGAGGATGAAAACGAGGGTAAAATCTCATTCACTGCAAGAGGTAATCACCTTACCTCTCTCTTAGAGTATTTTTTTTTTTCTTATATATTTTTCACTATAATTACCAAATGATATAAGGGAAACACCTTTACCTTTTATCCAAATGCAGCTACATAGCTAATATACCAAGTTTTTAATGTATATATAAGAAAATAAGACAACGTGTTAGGATTGGACATCCAACCCAAAAAATTAGACCATTAGATGGAGTGACCAAAGTTCTTTATTAATCTTTAAATCTCATCCTTTATAACCAATGTGGAACTCGTTTGCTGTCCCAACACAAGGGTAGGTGGATATTTTGGATATTAGATTTATAGAGAATATTTGAATCTAAAGAGTTGCAACAGTTGACTTTGCATTACACTAGGGTTTCCCTTTTTGCTACCAAATATATCTCAAATAAAACATTTATGAGTATTACATAAGAACAAATTCTCTAATTAACACTTCAATGAAACTATACCAACTTGTTTACATGATTCTCAAGAGATCAACTAGAAAGAGGTACCTTCATCGTTACTTGTTTGTCAATTGGAGAAGCAGTCCACAATGTTCATCCTCTGTTTTGTTGGCCTTTCCCCTCCACAGACCAACCTTAAGAGTCCTCTCAATTTGGTATCCTCCTCCCAAGCTCACCTCCCTCTCTAGATGCAAACAATAGCTCTCAAAAACATTCACAGTTATTCGTAGCTTGAACTGAATTAGGAACAAGAAATTCAGCTCCAGATCATTCATTTCATCCACACCCAAACCTGCCAGTTTTGCATAGTAGGAATTTCGGTAGTTTCTGTTCACATACCAAATGATCATAAATGTTAATAGCATAGAGTAAGTGAAAAGGCTAAACTTTTAAACCAATACAGAGAGCCTAAGCCAAAACAATTTTTTTTTTCTTTTTAAAGTGTGCTCGCCGAGCTGCAATAGTTGAAGTAAGGGCAAATGGGCTGATTTGTGATTTCCTAAAAATTGAATTAGTGAAGTCCTCCATTTTGTATTGTGGAAAAATGAATGATAGGACAAGATCATGCCGATATCAATTCTTTTTATTTCAAGGCAAGGGTGCAATCACTTATCCAACATCAAGGAACTATTTGTACGTTGTTGAATGGAAATAAGGAATGTCAATCGCGATTGCCCTTGAATTGATTCATTCAATGGTTCAAAATCTCACAAAGTGACAAAAAAATCAATTACAAATAAAGAGGATACCTCGGTTGCTAGCAAGGCAAAGGGACAGAATTTCCAGTGCTGAGGGACTGTCATTTTTCATCAGTGGAAAATGAGGAGTCTAGAAAATGACTCTTTTCTCTCCTTCTATAAAATTAGGGTTCTTTGCCGAGAAGCAAGAACACAAAATCTTCTTCCAAGGAATACATCTCTCATGGTCGGGCATAAGAGAATTTAAAAAGAGGAGTTTTTCCTCACTGGTCAAGACAATGCCTCATTTATTTTCAACAAAAATAAACTTTCAACAAAACCATTGTATTTTCATATCTCGACACGAGGTCAGATTTCATAACACTTATTAGATGATATTAATTAAATCCAATACATTTTTCCTGCAGAATTGTGGGTGAAAATACATAATTTCTTTTAAAAAATATAGAGAAACTGCTAATAACTCATTGATCAGAGTTTGGATCAGTGCCCCCTACTGATATTTTTTACTAAGCAGGACACATTCTGTTCATGGGGGCTCTCTTATGTAACTTTGAGTAGTTAAATTCCTTCTGAAGAACTTAAAAAATGCTACATACAAGCATAAAAATTTGGGTAATCAATTCATGAACACTAAAATCATTTTTCATCTCATTTAAAGAAAATGGAAACTTCTATTTTCTTTCTTGATCTTTTTTTTTTCCAACATTTCAATATGCAATCAAAATTCAATATAAAGTCAAACAATTCCCAACTTCAAAAACAATTCTCTCTCTCTCTCAAACTCATTTTGTCCTGAAGCAAAAGAACATTTAAACCATCTTTCATGTCATATAAAGAAAAATTAAAACTTTATGTAGGTGAAATTAGTTCTCTGGAACATTTCAATTTGCAGCCACCATTCAGTTAAAAAGAAATCTAAGGAATTGACAATGTTAAATTTTCATGGGTTCATCACCAGGAATCGAGTATGATGAATATGAGATCATAAATGTAAATGAATTATACATAAAAGGAGAAGTCAAGAAATCATACAAATCTTCGACAAATTTTGCGGCGATCATGATACTTGTGATGAGAATTCGATGCACATTAGATTGCAAAACTCTTAACTGAGGATTAAACTGGCAGATCCGATCAATGTACGCATAGGCGACGACAAGAACAGATGGGCTGACTTGGGTTTGCTCGAAAATCATTTGGAGGAAATCTTGGATGCCAGTTTCTGGGATTCTATTGCTTTCAAATACTTTGAATTTGCCATTTTGAGTTGTTGGGTCTGCAATTCGATTGTTTCTAGCTATGGTTCTTTCAATCAAATACGCAAGAATGGCTATTATATGTGGTGATGATGAATTCAAGGATGATGATAATGCTGATGAAGATGGAGAGTAGAGTTCATATCTAACTCTTGAAGGGGAGAGTTGTAGACTGAGAGGAGAAACCATTGAGAGAGAGAGAGAGAGAGAGAGAGAGGGTCAAACTCTAGATGTATCAGATGTTATAGAAATCCTCGGAAGGCTTTCCGAGTTAGTCAAATTCACATGACCCAATGCATATCTCGAATATATAATTTGGGATTCTTTGGCCGTTAATTATGAAAACTTGACTCTCCCAGAATTAAGGTTGAAAGTCGTGTGGGTTGGTTGAAATTTTAATAAATTAAATTCAACTCATTTTAAAATTTATTAAATCTGATCTAACTCGAGTTGAATTGCTAACGTGATCTAACTCGAGTTGAATTGCTAACGTGATTCAACTCGAATGTTATTTTATAACTTGGTGCACTTAAGTTGGTGTACATCGGATTGAATTGAGTCGATTTTAAATTTCTCAATTCAACTTAAATTTCATACCCATTTTTTCTTTTTTAATTTCATTTAACTCAAAATATACATATAAATAACCCAAATTCATGGATTTCTCAAGTCGGATCATGCTAGTTGGGTTAAAAGTCAACCCAAGTTTCATCCTAACAAGAAAATGTGCCAAGTATGGAGCTCTATGTATTTAATCTTTTAACGTAGAATGATCGTACAACATGGATGCCTATGATTGACTAAATGGAGGTGGACAAATAATTAATTGTCAACCACTTTATATTTAAAAAAAAAAAAAAAATTAAGAGTGGTCATTTAGACACGGGTATTTTTTACTAGGAGACACGGGATTTGGAAATCCCATGTAAACTTACCATTTTGCCCTCGATATTCCGCACCGTCTAAACCTCCTTTATTAACATTCTTTGTGCGTTCAGACAGTCGGACAGTTTGTTGAAGTTATAGAAGATCGTTATATTGAGCATCGAGTCAAAAGGTGTGGGATGTGATGAGGGATTTTCAAACGAGGTAGTTTCTCAATCGATTTTTACAAACAAGATATAAAATTTATCTAATCTGAATTTTATAAACTCCGTTACTGACTTTAAGTAAAAAATGTATAATTTTGGATTTCAAAAAACTATATCATTTTCACTTAAATTAGTCTTTGAGTTTATAAAATTCAGAGTAAATGAATTTTGATATATTGTTTGTAAAAATCGTCGAAAAGCCGCCTCCCTGCCAAATGTAATATTTGCGTGTTTGTCTCGATTTTTCAAAGGTTAGAACTTAGAAGTGTGCGGAATATGATATGTTGAGTATTTTTTATAAATATGATAAATTAAAAATCATTTTAATTAAATAATTAATTGTACTTAAGACTTGAGATATATAAAATAAATTGCTGCACAAAAATGGACTTTCAGATTTTCAGACACACACAATCACACCTCACTTTGACGTGGTAAACCCACGTGGATTCTGTACTTCAGATCTCGCTTTTGTATCAAATCGTTTGGGTAAAAATATGCACACTTTTTTTTTTAAAAGGGGTTCTCTAAAATACCTTTTATTTTGGCATTAAAATAAATAGATCCAATATTAAAAACCATTTTTTAAACTTTTGCTGTTTTAATGATTTGGAGATTAATATAGAAGGCTCCATTGTACTTATCTATGCAATTTTTGTCAAATGAGCTGTTATGCATTCCTAGAATAGAACTTTCCCCATCTTCAATATTGGGGTTACCTTGTATTTAAATTGACTTCCTTATTTGTAATTCGTCTGTTCCTATATATACAGTGAATCAGGGTCTCTCTCCCCATTACATTGAGAGAACATATTTATCTCTACTTTCATATTCTAACATGGCATCAAGAGCCTAATTCGATCATTATTGAATTTTTTTTTTTATTCTTTCTCTTTCCCTGCACGTCAGGCACATCCGAGAAAAAAAAAAAAAAAAAAACAAAACAGTGGTTGGCTTCCCGACCAGATCTACTGTTCCCGTTTCCCATCTCAACCACGATCTGCCGAGAGGACCGGCGCCGGCGACAGATTATCGACCGGAACCACTGCCCGTCACCAGACGTCTTGGCTTCCTTCTCTCTTCCCCGATCTGCAGATCTGCCCTTCATCAGCCCTCTTGGCTGATCGCAGCGATCTGGCAGTTAACACCCAGATCTCAGTTCGAGCCCACTCGCTGCTGCAGCTTCGCCGTCGGCGAGCGGCGCTCATCGCAGCCGTTTGGGGACTCTGGCTCATCAGCCCGCTTCCGCTCACAGCAGCCCCCTTTAAATTCCTCATCACGGCAGTGCAGATTCAGCCGGAAACACGCAGACACCGGCGCCAGATCTGCATCTCCACCGCCAGCCAGGCCAGACAGAATAGAGCTCGGCCGCAGCAGGCTGCCGTTCGGGTTCCTCACGAAGTTTTTCCGCCGGTTTCTTCTCCATCGTAGTTCGTTTTTGTTTTGTTTGAAGCGACCCATCGCTGAATCCCAGCAGCCGGCCGGCGTTCGTGCAGAGAACCCAGGCTGAAACCCAGTTGGTTTCCGCGAATCAGATCGGGGCAGAACCCCGCTTGACAGTCTTGATCCCGGTTTGAGGACGACCACGGCATCTCTCTACGGGTTTCGAGTTGGCGCCGACCGACGACATCACAGCCCACCACCGACGCCATCACCGCGAACCCATCTCCAGCCGGATTCTCTCTCCGGTCAGGCCACAGGCCCAGTTTGAAGAGGCCCGTCCATAGACCCAGTTTGCAGCAGGCCCACTCACAGGCCCGTCTAGAGGCCCATTTCGAAACAGGCCCATCCGTAGGCCCATTTTGCAAGTCCCGCCACAAAAGGTCCAACCAGCAACCCCAATGGCACATGAGGACGGCTCCAAGGGTGCTGGTGGCTCAAAAACATCTCCTCCGATTGTCACCATTCACGGCGACAATTCCACCTTCTCCACTGGCATCAAACTGGACGACCATAATTATTCCCTATGGCACCAAGTAATGGAGATGAAAATTGCCGGCCGAGAGAAACATGGTCACTTGACCGGTGATCTGACCAAGCCTGCAGCCACAGACCCTACATACAACAAATGGCGTGCATCGGATTGTCAAGTCAAGAGTTGGTTATTCGATGCTATGCAACCCAATCAGATGAAACGGTTTATCCGTTATGACACATCACAGCAAGTCTGGGATGCAATCCAGAAAACATACTCTGATGGTTCCGATGAGGCGAAGATTTTCGATCTCCACCGAAGATCATTCAAGACTACGCAGAATGGAGCGCCCGTTACCACTTACTACAGTGAACTCACTGAGATCTTTCAGGAGCTTGATCAGTTATGCCCCAGCCAAATGCAGCATCCGGCCGACATTGAAACTAGACGCAAGGAGATTGATCGTCTCCGAGTTTATATTTTCCTTGCAGGTTTGGACAAGAACTTTGATCAAATTGGCGGAGAGATTTTGCGGATGGAACCTAAACCTGACCTTGAGGCCGTCTATGCACATATTAAACGAGAGAGTAACCGACAGGGAACCATGTCTCCAGCTGGTGTCACCTCCGATGCCACAGCCTTGGCTGCAGCACGGTTCAAGCCATCTCGGCCACCCACTTTCAGCTCTGATTCTACTCATAATCGGCCTCCCATGAAGTGTACCAAATGTGGTTTAACTAACCATACGATTAAGGGCTTTATGAGATCATTGGTTATCCAGATGGGTGGGTTCACAAAGGGCGAAAGAAGGAGTTGAGCAGAGCCTCCGTTGCATCATCCGTTGCGTTCTCTCCTGTGATTACGTCCGACCATCAACCAGGTACATCTGGCTCCACGGCCTTGGCTACCTCAGGTATCTCCCCTTGTACTTCTTCAATTACTGGTAATAGATCATAGATTATTGACACTGGCGCTACTGATCACATGACCTCTAGTTTTACTGGGTTACACTCTCCCCAACCATCAAACCAAACACATGTCACCAGTGCCAATGGAACCACCTCTCCCGTTCTGGGAGAAGGGTCCCTATCTCTTAGCCCCTCATTTAGTCTATCTCATGTCTTGGTTGTCCCATCACTCGATGACTTATTATCTGTTCCTCAAATTATTGATTCCCTTAATTGTACTGTGTGTTTTTGGCCCTTGTATTGTCTATTTCAGGACCTTCTCACCAGGGCCGTGATTGGATGTGGTACTAGGAGGGGCAAGTTGTACTATCTGGACTTGACAGACGACTGCAGTAAGAGATTGGGTCAAGCACATCATGTTCGAGGCGACGAGTCAGTCCGGATGAAAACAATTTGGTTGTGGCATAGACGATTAGGGCATGCTTCTTTTGGTTATCTAAAACTTTTATTTCCAGATTTGTTTTCCCATTTTGCTGAATCAGACTTTCATTGTGAAACTTGTATTTTGGCGAAAAGTCATCGCATTTCTTATCCGTTAAGATTGAATAAAAGTTCTATGCCTTTTATGCTTGTCCATTCTGATGTTTGGGGACCGTCACGAGTTTCTACATTTAGTGGTTTGAAGTGGTTTGTGACATTTATAGATGATTGCACCAGGATGACATGGGTTTTTCCCATAAAGCAGAAAAGCGACGTCCCTGCGAAATTCAAGCAATTTCATCAATATGCTGCCACTCAGAAGGGTTATAAGTGTTTTCATCCCCCTACTCAGACTTTGCACGTTACCGCAGATGTTATTTTTCACGAGAGTGAATTCTATTACTCAGGTGGAGATTCTAAGCATCCCCTGCAGGGGGAGCACTCTATATTTGCAGAAGGTACTCAGAATCAGATCTACCAAGTTTCACAGACTGTGTCAGACCAGCATCAGCCAACACCTGAGGATGTGGTGATGACTACTGACCAACCAACTACAGTGATACAACAAGAGCAAGAGACTCCTACAGTACCACCACCTTCCATCCAATCAGGTCCTGAAGATCGTCCTGAAGATCCAACACAGGTACCTGAACACTCAAACTCAATCACTTTACCTGAGTCGAGTCATACAGGAAATGCAGGTTATCAGTTACCCCCTCGTACGACTAGAGGTATTCCTAGACAACAATATGACGCTGACCCTAAAGCAAAGGTTAAATACCCTATTGCTAATCATGTGTCTCTACATAGGTTGTCTCCGTCATGTGTATCATTTGTATGTCAATTATCCACTGTATCTATTCCAAGTAATGTGCAGGACGCTCTAACTCATCCCAAGTGGACTCAAGTAATGAATGAAGAAATGGAGGCCCTCCAGAAAAATTTCACATGGGAGATGACTACCCTTCCTAAAGGGAAGAAAACAATAGGTTGCAGATGGATATATACCGTAAAATTCAAGGCAGATGGCACCATTGAACGATACAAAGCAAGACTAGTGGCGAAAGGCTACACTCAAACTTATGGGATTGACTATGGGGAGACCTTTGCTCCTGTAGCCAAGATCAACACAATTCGAGTGCTCCTTTCCCTTGCAGCAAACCTTGACTGGCCATTACACCAGTTTGATGTGAAAAATGCATTCCTACATGGCGACCTAGAAGAAGAAGTTTATATGGATCCCCCTCCAGGATGTAAGATGGGGTTCAGTCAGAGTAACATGGTGTGTAAACTGAGAAAGTCTCTTTATGGATTGAAACAATCACCCAGAGCGTGGTTTGGACGGTTTAGCAAATCAATGAAGAATTTCGGCTACAAGCAAAGTAATTCAGATCATACACTTTTCCTGAAACATAAGAAAGGTAAGGTCACTGCCCTTATTGTATATGTTGATGACATGGTAGTTACAGGGAATGACCCAGAGGAAAAGGCAGCATTACAGCGCCATTTGGAAAGTGAGTTTGAAATGAAAAATCTTGGTGCTCTGAAGTATTTCTTAGGCATTGAAGTGGCTCGCTCAGAACAAGGAATATTTCTATCACAACGAAAATACATTATTGACATCTTGACTGAAACTGGAATGTTAGCCAGCAAGCCAGCAGATACTCCAATGGAGTTGAATCATCAGCTTGGTGAATATCCTGATCAGGTACCCACCAACAAAGAAAGATATCAACGCTTTGTGGGTAAGTTAATCTACCTAGCTCACACCAGACCTAACATAGCATATGCAGTAAGTGTGGTGAGTCAGTTCATGCATGCACCAAGTGAAGCCCACATGGAGGCTGTAACCCGAATTCTGAGATACTTGAAATCAGCTCCTGGAAAAGGTTTGATGTTCTCACGACATGGTCACCTAGATGTTGAGGGTTACACTGATGCAGATTGGGCTGGTTCTGTTACTGATAGACGATCTACTTCTGGATACTTTACCTTTGTGGGAGGCAATCTGGTCTCTTGGCGAAGTAAGAAGCAGAAAGTGTCTCAAGATCAAGTGCTGAAGCAGAGTATAGGGGTATGGCGCACGGAGTATGTGAGCTACTCTGGATAAAAGAGTTGTTGGGTGAATTGGGATTCAAACCCCAACGTGCCATGCAACTGCATTGTGATAACAAGGCCGCAATAGACATTGCACATAATCCAGTGCAACATGATAGAACCAAGCATGTTGAAATTGACAGACATTTCATCAAAGAGAAACTCGAGGAGAAGATCATTGATGTACCATTCGTTAAATCCGAAGATCAACTTGCAGATGTTCTCACCAAAGCAGTTACAGGCAGAGTTTTTCACAGCTCACTTAGCAAGTTGGGCATAGACGACATATATGCTCCAACTTGAGGGGGAGTGTCAAATGAGCTGTTATGCATTCCTAGAATAGAACTTTCCCCATCTTCAATATTGGGGTTACCTTGTATTTAAATTGACTTCCTTATTTGTAATTCGTCTGTTCCTATATATACAGTGAATCAGGGTCTCTCTCCCCATTACATTGAGAGAACATATTTATCTCTACTTTCATATTCTAACAATTTTGAGTAAGGGCTTTTAAAGCTTGGCACTTCAACTATATTTGAATTTAAGAGAAAAATAATTCACTGCATAGTAAAATGAGATCTATAATTACAATCAAGAATCAATAAATATCTAAAATATTTAAAGTTAAAATGTTAATTTGGAGAAATTAAGGAAAATGCTAATTATTTATTACAATATTTTAAATTTAGATATTTAATCATACCGGTAAAGATAGGGGTGAAACTCGGGTCGAGTTTTGACCCGAACCTGCATGACCCGACCCAAAATTAATGCGGGACGGGTTATGAAAGTCGGGTCAGTGGGTTGGGCCGGGTTGAGAAGTCAGAAACCCACATTAAATTCGGGTCACGTTGGGTTGAGAGATTTTTAAGTTAACTCGACCCGACCTGATCAAACTCAACCCGACACGATAAAAATAGGTTAAAGTAGGTTCAAAATGTGGATCGGGGCGAGTTTCAGGTTGAGTCGGATTTTAATTCGGGTCGGGTCAGGTCATGACATCCGTGACAAAAATTCGGATCGGATCGAGTCAGATTCCATATATTAGTAACTCAGACCGAGTTGAATTTTAAAAAATCCGATCCGACTCGACTCGATTTCAACCCTAGGTTAAGAAGAGATCTATTCTAGTCATATACAGAAGACCACGGGTTGAACAAAAGATACATAAACTGATAAACTCAAATTCTATATATTTGGAGAGTACTATAAAATGACATTTAGACTCACAATATTTTATAAAATAGAATTTTAAGCAGTGAGGATAAGATAAATAAAAATATACCCAGATGTATATATTTAAATAAATTAAGAAAATAATATCAGATGACAGAATCATTAATTATTGTGTTAGGAAATTAACTCAAAGGGTGAAAAGAATAAGAAAAGAATTCAATAAGGGATTGATAGACATCTATATTTTATTAAAAGAGATGTTTTTTCTTATTTTTATTTAAATGATAATAATACTTTTGATTGAATTTTATTATAAGAAATATCATCACTTAGGAAAAATATATTATTATAATTAGTACAGGTAGTTTAATTGATCTAAGCTTTTAGAATTAGACTAACAGTTTTGTATTCAATTCTTCCTGAAATTATCTCATACAGAAGATTTGCAGATGATTTTGTATATTCATGAGATTAATCTCATTTTCAATATAAGATAGAAATACCATGTTTATATTATATATATATATATATATATATATATATATTACAGAAGATTTGCAGATGATTTTGTATATTCATGAGATTAATCTCATTTTCAATATAAGATAGAAATACCATGTTTATATTATATATATATATATATTTTTTGTTATTAATAGAGCAGTTTGTGATGAAGAACAACGGAGCTTCATCATCCTCTAATTCAATATTATATAATATATTATAGAATTAATGCATAAACAAACTAATTAATAATGTTCTCAAAATATTAATAATGTTTTATTAAATTTTCTTTTTTAATTTAAGATGTCTAAGTGTATGCCTCTCTACACATATATACCGGTATATATACTAATCAAAGTAGCTATTCATTGAAATTATGAGAAATTGATTCTATGACCTCTATTTTAAAATCTTGTGTATCAACTACTATACCTATCTTTTTAAGTATTTTTATTAAAGTTTTTAAAGACTGATATTTAAGAATTAACCAAGAATCGAGATAATAGACTTTGTTTGAGAATTGAGATACTTTGTGCCAAACTTTTGTATTAAACTTAAAAAGATTTAATTTGAAGAAGAATCTGGTGATTAGCGTGTGGGTCCACTGTTGTAGTAGATAAGATGCTTGAGGTCGGAAAAAAGAAGCTCATTTAATAGAGCCATAAATGAGGCATCGGCTGGTTGCCTCCACCGACACAGCCGTCCTCGCTACCAGATCGGATTCACTCTTGCACTGGCCGGGTGCACGGCTTTTTTTAATTTTTTTGTTTTGCTGGTTTATGATGAATTTTACAAATGATATTATTTAAATTATATTCAAAATTTATCGAATTATAAAAACATTTTAAGGTGTATATTTTATTTGATAAAAAGTAATGACATTAATGCTAAATCTGAACACAAAATTTAAGGTCATTTTTTAAATTAAAATATTTTATTTTTATACTTAATCACTTCCTTCTGTAATTTTAAATTCGAAAATATAATATAATTTTTAATTATAAATATAATTTAAATAAGATAATTTTTTTTTAAATTATTAAAAAGCAACGGTTCAAATTTAAAAGAAAAATATACTCTAACCATGCCGAGCTCCATGTAGTCAATACTAACAAAAACCTCTATTTTTATCTTCTACCACACGAATATAGTTCAAATGGTAATCTCCCACCTCAGGAAGTGGGAGGTAAAGGGTTCGAACCCCTATGACGTCACCTAGTGTATCCTAATGACCAATATTTTAAAACCCGGCCCATGGAGCAACCCGTTTTAGAGGAAAGGTGGGTTAAATAAAGTTCAAGTGGGTTGACTCGTAGTCAAATCCGGTCAAATCCATATCATTAATATAATATTAAATTATTAAGTAAGGTTTAATTAATGAGTTGAAAAAAAAATTTATGTAAAAACTATTTTATCAATATATATTTTAGTGGTTGGGAGCCATATTTTAAAATTCGACTTGTCGACTGGACCATTTCATGAGAATTTTGGATTAAATAAACTCAGTTAAATATTTTTCAGTCAATATAATATGGTAAATAATATTAAACTATTAACTATTAAATAAGATAATATAATATAAATAACTATAAATATAAAATATAAAATACAATACACATAATAAATGACTTGTGCTCGAAAACTCAAATTCAGCTCCTCAAGTGAGAAAATTCAACTAAGTATTTATAAAAAATAAAAATTCAAAATAATTCATCAACTCTCACATTCATTTTTTTTTTTTAATTGAACGAAATCTAAATGACTCTGAGTCATATTGAATTTTAAATAATAAATATAGGCTCTTCAAAAAAACATAAATGTCTGATTTACTGCAATTTTTCAAGATTTTAAATTATAAAATTTTAATTTGTAGTATTGTATAACTATTTTAAAATCTGTATTTATGTAACTTTTTTATTTGATAATATCTTGTTAATCTCTTAAAATATAAATTGTTGTGACGTATTGTATTTCAATACAATAAACTCACGGCAACTAAGTTACGTCTCTATTACTCAAGTCCCACATCGGGAAGTTTGAAAACAATTCCCACATGAATAGGCTAAAAAGGGGACGAGGAAGTTCGTAACAATTGCCTCTTCTCAGTTTTTAACTGGGTTTTTTGGGCTGGCCCAATTGGGCATCTGAAATTAAATGGATTATTTCAGTTGATTAATTTTTTTTCCATTTTAAAAACGGGTTTTTAATCCAACGGGTCACCGGTTTATTATATAACCGAGTTGACCTGCGGGCGACGAAGGGTTTTTGCTGGTTTGTAATTCAAGCGGGTTTAAAACTGACCTGACCCTTGGTTTGTAATTCAAGCGGGTTTAAAACTGATTTGACCCGTCATGTAGCCAGTCACGGTTGAACCGCCGGGCCAACCACGAGTTGGGTCGGGTTTGATAACATTGCTAAGGACAATATATATTACTCGTGGAGGTTTTACGTTAGATATTCTACAATTTTGCTGGTTTGTAATTCAAGCGGGTTTAAAACTGATCTGACCCGTCATGTAACCAATTACGGTTGAACCGCCGGGCCAACCACGAGTTGGGTCGGGTTTGATAACATTGCTAAGGACAATATATATTATTCGTGGAGGTTTTACGTTAGATATTCTATAATTTGTCACACGTAAATTTAAAAAAATACACTGAAGGGAGCATGTTGGCTTCCGTGTATATATATATATATATATAGTTAATAATGAGATTGTCAGTATGGTACTGAAAACAGTAGAGCCATTCAAAATTATATTATATTTATTCATATCATTTTTAAAATAGCCCACTCAAATATACATGATAGTACAAAAAGTGGGCAATTTCCTTGTTTAACTGGTATTTAAAAATATACAACCTTGCATATTTTCATGGATGACTCTTTTCAAGTGAGGAAATTCCTATGGTTGTTTATACACAAAATTTTACAACAAGTTAAAGTAATAAATAAATCAATCTAATAATTTAAAATGGACAATTATATTAAAAGGAGTACTTCTAAATTTGATTGTAAATTAGTGATCGAGATACATAGAGATTGAATAATTTATTAAATTCAAATTTAGTTCATAAAATTATAACAAAACATTTTATTTATTATATAAGTCATATGTTAATTATGATCTTAATTAATAATTACTCAGCATCATAAGCCTGTGTTTTAAACAAAAGCCACTGGTCTAGTAACTTATGAAAACATAGTTTATTCACTTTGAAAGAGTATGATAGAATTGTATGTTTTTAATTGTATATGCTACATTTTTTACAATAAAATTGTA
Source organism: Chimonanthus praecox (assembly GCA_022113865.1). Classification (NCBI taxonomy): domain Eukaryota; kingdom Viridiplantae; phylum Streptophyta; class Magnoliopsida; order Laurales; family Calycanthaceae; genus Chimonanthus; species Chimonanthus praecox. The sequence goes on along the minus strand of CM039089.1, from coordinate 48,835,119 downwards.
CTTACATGATACAAGGCCTTATGATTAAATTCTTTAACCTAATCCTAATAATGCATACGATTACAGAACATCTCTTATTCCTCTCATGCCATGTAAATCAAGATAGAGTAGGAAAGAAGAGAGAGGCCATTGTTAAATAAATAGGATATACAATATTGGACAATAGTAGATTATAATGAAGCAAATAGAATATAAGAGGAGCGATGATATCCGATAAGTGGTTCGCCATTAGTTGAATTTCATGTCAAATGATCTTAATTAGGAAAGTGACAATCAACAACAACAAATGATATAAATGTAGAGGTGTAAACGGATCTAGATCCAGCCAGTAAATCATCCGATCCGGTCCAATATAAATGTAGAGGTATAAACGGATCTAGATCCAGCCAGTGAACCATCCGATCCGGTCCAATAAAAAAATAAACAGGCAGGATCCTGAGGTCCATTTATATTCAGGGATTGCACTTAGACTGTCCATTTATTATCGGACCTTGCCGCAAACGGTCGCGAGCCCAGCAGACTCACTAAACAAACACATGTTTTTAACCCTCGATCGTTCTCTCCTTTCGATCGCTCTCTCTAAGAAGCCAGAACTCTCGATCGCTCTCTGATCTCCTGTCTTCGCTCTTGATCGTGCTCTCCATCTCTTCCTTCTCACCGTCACTCTCTCTCTTTCACCAAACTCATCGCTCAGAATCTCAGATCTGCTGCCCCCGCCGCGAACACCCAGAATCGCCACCACCAAACAACCCCATCTCCATAACTGAGCCATTGCCCAATCGTGCAGATCCTCTCAGATCTGCCCCTCCAGTGATTCAGCCACCTTTCCCTGTTCGCCCACATCTACCACTCACACCAACGCCATATCCCTACCTCTTGCAGCCTTAAAACGCCTAGATCTGCCCCTGCTTCTCTCCCACCTGTAACCCATCTCCTGCTGCCACCATCCCCCACCTCTCTCTCCACCTGTATCACTGTTTTGATTTTCCTCTCTGCCTTTTTTTGGATCTCCGCCCCCATCTTCATCTCTATCCTTTTTCTTTTACTTCTATTAAAATCTGTGCAACCCAAAATCTTTAGTGGTGGGAGGGAAACAAAGAGTAAGGACAAAAGGGTATTTTTAGTGGTGAAAAGCACTGACAAAGGGGCAGCAGGTATTTGGATTTGCCCCTCCTATAGCGTTTTATTTCTTATTTTTTATTATCTGAAAGGGTTCAGATCTTCTTCCATCCATCTACTGCGACCAACTACAAAATGGCTGGGACTGGACTCATCTTTCCCACATGAATTAAAAGGCCTAAGACCCTGCACTTTCTGGCCTGATTTGTTTAATTTGGTTTGATACTTTGATGTACAACTTTCCCCAATGTTTGGGATGTGGTACAAGCTGTTCATGATCCATGGGCTTGATCTGGCTCTTAAAATTAGGCCTAAGAATAAACTAGATTGTTAGCAAAATCCCACGTTCTTAATGGACCTTCGAGTTATGAGTTTTATAAATACATGGGTTCTCTCTCCTTAATAGCCGGTTTATAAGGACTGTCCATATTCCTACTGCATTGGACTGCTCTCAGTTTTATTTGAATTATTTCATCCATTTTTTTGTTTGGGAGTCATCTCATTCATTTTTTTTTCTTTTGACAAGGTTTCTCTTTTCCATGTATTGTTGCTGCAACTCAATGTTTGCATCCCCCTGTTATATTCAATTATATTAGATTAGGGTTTGTTTTGATGTACTTTTAATTTTTGATACTTGTTCTCATTTCATTTGTTGTTTAGAGGTTGGGCTTTTTTTCTTGTTCATCTAAAATCATGATTTGGGAACCCCAAAAGTAGATCATTGATTCAAGAAAATATCAACTTGCTCCTCTTAGAATTTCAAGTTAACTGTACTTCATGATCAACTTCTATAGCAGGGAAGTTGATCCCTGCCATCTTCATGTAAGATTCTATGCAAAATTCAAGGTGCAAAGATGGGACTATTACAGCACAGCGGCTCATACATATATGTGTGATAAATAAATTAATTTTCAAATGAATTTCTTGTACATTATGGTATCTTTATTCAGAAATGTTAATGTATAAATGACGGGAGCTAACCAAAGCATTCATCGAAGTTGAGGAATGACAATTCAAATCTTTTGGAAACTAAACCTAGGTATTATTGAAGTTTTGAAAAAAGGGGTGCTTGATTTGCTGAAAAGTGAAACAAAATAGTTCCATAATCAATTTATGATCTCCTTAAAACCAGAAATTCAAGCCTTATCAGTTTTCTTCTTAAATAAACTGTGGGTTCCTAAGGCATCGGTGGGAGTGCGTGGGGTTGGGGAGGATTAGAATTGTGTTCTATTGTTCATATGAAACCTGCAAGAAATCATGTTCGAGGATGGTTTGTGATGGATAGATCTATTACAGTGAAGTACACATGTATAGGAAAAGAGTTCTAAGTTAGTTGTCTCAAATGTGTATGGTCTAATGTGGAGAGTGGAAGGGAATTTTTTTTGGAGAGAGCTTGGATCCAATAAGAGGCACGTGGGTTTGCCATGATGCTTGGAGGTGATTTCAATGCTATTAGATTTTGCAAAAAGAGTGGAGGGAGAATAACTAGGACTAGGGAGAATTTCTTTGAGTTTGTTCATGTGGTCTAATGATCAAGAAAGACCCAGTATGCATAAGTTGTATAGTTTCTATGTCAAATGAATAGGAGGAGAGATACATGAATAGTTATTTGTGATGTTTGAATCTGATTTTATTTAACTCTATTCTCTTAACAATGATTATCGAATGTTTGAACTCCTCTCTTACATGATTGTTTGCTTATTTTATGTGCTGTAGGATTTTGATTATTAATGACCAAACAATTCTTCTCATTTGAAACTCCAATGGAATTTGGAGAACTTCTCAAACTGTATTCTTAAATGAGATTAGAACTTAATATGCATGAAATTCTTTCTGATGAGAATTTAGTGACTTCATTATTTATTAAGAAGAGATTGTGTATTTATTATATGAAGTAATCTGAAAATTCATGTGGACTTCTTTGTCTGTTGTTTTGCATGTGAATTGCAGGTGAAGAGGATGATAAATTTGGTTGATGCTGAAGGGAATGTAGGATTGATGTTCTTAATTTCTCAAACAGTTTATAAATGAGGTCGGTGCAACTAATTAGTAATTGGCATAGGTGATTTGCCTGCAATGCCAGCCCTCCTGTTGAAGTTGATCGGCTTCAGCATATATTTTATTTGAGTTTGATTTCAGTAGATTGTAAAATTATTATTATCATAAATTTGTCTATCTCATGGAGGTTATAGTGTAAAAGCAATCCGGACCTCATTCGAAGGAAAAGATGTGAATAAAAATTTCTTTTTCGAATTTGAAAACTCAGACTTTTGGGAAAAAGAAATAATTTAAAAAAAAAAAACAATTGAAAAGTAAAAAATTTTCTTTAAAATTATTTTAGGGAGGTACTCTATGCGCCTTTTATCCAATTTTTGTTTAAAATTTTGAAAAACTTAGCTGATTTAGTTAAGAGTTAATTTGATTGAACAAAAATTCAAGGGTTATTTCAATTTTGTTAAAATTTAATAAAATTTCTCAACATAATTGAACTATCAAATCAAATCTGAATTTCAAAATTTAAACTCTGATTTATATTAGAATAAAATATATGATTTATTGGGCCTATTCTGATAAAAAAATAAGGTTAAAAAAGTGATTTTGGGTCATGTAACATAATGGGTCGAAAACAGGTAAGCGGGCCTTTATTGGGCTGCAGACAGTCCGATAAGTCTATCAGGTCGGGCTGGATCTTAGTATAATCGGACTCTGCATTATTGGGCTGGGCTGTGGATTGTTTGATTACTTTATCGGGCTGGGCGGGAACTGGGTCCTTTTACAGGCCTAATTAGAAGTGCTACTGCACAAGTAAAAGCAAAGAAATGAAGCATTGACAATTTCTTCTCTTTTTTTGAATGATGGTTGGTAATTGCATTAAAAAAGGGAAGAAGTCGACAGCCTGGGCCAGGCACAAAAGAATCAAAGGAAATTATTACAAACATGGGCTAGCTAAGCCCAAAAACAAAACAGGTGTAGGGCAAGACCCAGACAACCAGAAGCCTAGAACTAGTGGGAGCTAAAACCCATTAGAGTCACAATACGCAGGGCCGCCAGAAAGGATACAAACAGCCAGATATGATGGATGTTCGGTAAAGACCACGCATGTTATCTTCAGCAGTTATCTGCAAGTCAAGAGGAAGGACTTCGACAGAACTGATGTCCCGCTGCAGGATGCCCAGAAGAGAGCAGATGACGTTCGTATGAATAGTGAAATGCCATCCGAATCTTCTGTGCTTCAGCAAGTGGGCAAAATCACGATCACAAAAAAACAGGTGCGCCAAAGGAAATTTCACAGAGATCAGAACTTGGAGGAAATCAGAGGTGAAGAGAAGTGGATGGAGGGTACCAAGCTGAGAGTTGCAAGTCCTCCTAACATAGGATCCGAGAATCTCACAGTTGGAGCCAAAACAAACAAACAACAATCCAGGAGGCGACAAGAACCTGTGAATCGGCAAAGCATAATTACGGTTGGGAATCAGAGAGGGATTTGGTGGATTTGATGGGAAAGGATTGTAAAGAGACAAGTCCCAGTGAGGCAAAGAAAGAGGTAGGCAGCAACTTCAGATCATTGTTTGAAAGGAGGAATAGGAGACGAGAACGGATGTCCAATGCCACAGCAAAGCAGACCTGATCAGGGCTACAAGAATGATGGGAGAAGAGCCTGGAGTTTCTTTCATGGCAGCAATGCCAAATCATTACCGGGACCGGAAGTGCAGCTGCAAGCTTTTCAAGAGAGCGCAGCTGCAAGCTTTTCAAGAGAGGAGGTCGATGAAAAGACAAGGTTTAAAAGGTGATCCGGAGCATGGAGATCCTTGATAAGTGATCGGAATTCATCTCCCTTTGTTTAAAACAGACGTCGTTTCACACAGGTACACGACTCATGGCCCTCACTCACGAGTGATTGATTTCTTATAACAATGATGGTTTTATCAACATTTAATGTTATTTATGATATTTGTTGACTTTAATGATGGTATTTATCTTTTCATGATTTGTTAATTGAATCATCACATTAAGCTTTTTGGTGGATGACGGTGTTTTTAATGTTATTTTGATATTGAATGACTTTGATATTTTATTTACCAATGAACTCATAGAATTATATGATAATTTTTCACTCAAGAAATGTTAGATGTGAATTATTTATTATTTATTATTATTACTATGATTTTTAAATATTTATATTTTCTGCGAGATTTTCCCATTTTTTTTAGGTCCGAAGGTGTCCACAAGTCGCACCCGACTAGTCCCCCAAGGTGTGTGAAAACCCTCCTATCCGCACACACCGGGTAATTCGATGGGACCTTACTTAATACATATTTTCATGGGAAGTGGCCCTTCAATGTGGCTCCCATGGTTCGAACCGAAGACCTCCCTTTAGAGATCTTGCTCTCAAACCAACTGGGATAACTCCTTGGGGTTCAAAATATCCCGTTATTGATAGTTGCCGCTAATATTCCGAAAACAATATTTGTGACTTTGCTTCGGAGTTGGAAAACAACCAATATCAAAAGGAAAGGTGTCCAAACTACATAATAAAATCAACATATTTCCAATTGATAATAAGACAAATACCATACATCAAGTAGTAGAGAACAAGCTTAACGTCCAATGATCCGTCAATATGGAACATCAAGAAATGAGCAGAAGCTCGACATCCAAAAATCCATCAAATATGGCACCCAATAACATAAGAAAGTTACGATATTGTAACAGAAATTGATCCAAACAGCAAAGAGTTGTACATCTGTATGTGTAACAGATATTGATCCAAATACTTTTAGTATAAAGGGTTCATCTTGGCAATTTGTATCAAATGATCAACTTGTATACATACAAAAAGTGATACACGATATGTAAAATAACAGAGCAACAGATATATGTCAATAAACTAAAAGACATGCACCTTGAAAATGTTATAAGGCATTTGTTTTTGTATACCAAACTCCGAACTTTATCGTGATCCACAATGTCAAAATATATATCCCTTCCAATCTTCTCTGCTAGATCTTCAACCTAAGCATATTTTAAAAATTGACTCAGTAATGAAAAAAATGAAAAACAGAAGCATGAATGTTAACAAAAGAACTGTCAAAATGAATGAATGTCAACAAGCTACTTAATAGAGTCACAACCAAGTGGAGACAAAGCCAAAACCTTAATAATGGTCTAAAGATGCGCTGCTGCTTTTTCCTTCTTCTTATGTTGTTTCTCTTCCTGTTCTTTCTTTAACCTTGTCTGGGTAAAAACAAAAAATACACTCAGCCATGTCCTCCTCAGAATAGCCATATTCAAAATAAAATCAATGAATGGATAGAACATAGACATACCCTGAGGTGTTCTGCAATGTCCTTCTCATCCACATTACAAATTATTCTCTCCTTGTCACTCTCACGGATATACACAAGCATGTATGCATTTGAGCATTTGGTAAATTTAAATGGAGTGTTATTGAACCCTGGATTAGTCGGCGGTAACTGTTGGATATATACAAAAAAAGTAAACCACATAGATTAAGTTGGAGGTGGAAAAGAATAATCATGGTAACACTAAGAAGCATTCAAAATGGTTAACCTCACCTCTTCTTCACAACCATATTGTTCCTCTAAAGCCCTCTTCATATTTTCTTTTGTAACTCGTTTATCATCGAACTTGAACCTTAAAAACAGAATGTTGTCAGATTGTTAATTTAAAATTCTCTGGCAACAAACAGATTACAGATCAATACCATCACCAAAGCTTTAACACAGGATTGTCAAGCATGCAAAGGCCACTAGTATACACCCATCCACCCATGGAAAAACAAGACAATTTCCAAATTTATACAATCTATAACAAATGAAACTTTCAACATGACGATAAAATGGCAACAAAGTAATGAAAATCCAACTACAGTGACCCCTTTCTCGTAAAAAAAATTCAGTGGCTTGTTGTTGGACAAGTAGGGGAATGATAGTTGACTAGTGTGTTCTTCAAAGCAGAGTAGCATTTAAAATTCAGGAAGCCAAACCCACAACAAGGTGTGACAAGGCATGACATTGTCATTGGTGATTTTGAAGACAGCGGATCTTAATGACTGCTAAAGGGGTCTATCCTTTGTTATAAGTTTGTTCCAGCTTAGGTTTAACCTTGGTCATGTATTCCAGGTGCTTTCTTTCCTATCTCAGTTTTGGCTTGTTTTTTGGGCTTTTTTGTTGTACACTGTCTCTCTTTCTTAATAAATATTATCACCATTCAAAAATAAAAATTGTAAGAAGCTAGAGGCTAGTGCCAGTTACAAAAGTCAGAATGTACAATTCCTAGTAATCCAATGCAATAACTGATTACAACTGCATATTAGCAGAATAATAAGTACCAACACTTCCCAAATAATTGACATACCACTGATCAGAAAGAGTTGGCCTGATAAAAGCATGATAATGCCCTCCATGTACCCCACCACTATGGACAAGAACACTGCAAAACAAAGTAGAAGAAGACACTGTATTAGTCTCTACATGCTGCAAGTCAATCAGGATTATCTGGTGACGTTATTTTCTATGACAACCATATGAAAATGGATGGATAAAATGAGCGTTCAGTGTAAATTAAAAAAGTAACTACTGAAATTGAATCTGTGAGCTCTGAGCACTATAATTCTCTATGTGTCTGTATCGCGCACAGACGCCCACATGTGCCTGATGCACACACATACAGAGTTGTAAGACCACCCACAACCAAAAGCTGTTCAAACTTTCTATGACATGGAAATGATTTGAATAATAAAACCAGTTTATTTGCAATTGCTTTTCAACAAAAGTTGTTTCTTTTTTTTTCAAGTGGTCTCTTTTCAACTCCTTTTTAAAATGGTAACATGATTCAAACCCAAGCGTTTGATTGCAACGATGAGAATTTACCAACTGCACTACAGGTTCTTGTCAATTTTGAACACAAGATGGCACTAAATAATTCAAATTTGAACTGACAAGGGATCAAAAGTACATCAATGAATGATGTGTTACCACTTGCTCACGTATGATTAAAATTGCAGTGATATTCATCTTTCTTTTTTATATTTGAAAGATAGTGACATGGGAATTGATAGGGACACTGGTGTTTTTATTAACAAGGGACAACATGCTTGTCCTTTTGTCCACTAATCACCATTGAAGTGGTAGACGGGTACACCAGTCTCCCTCACTATAAAAAATACCAGTTTCCCTATAAATTCTCTAGTGACATTCATCACTTAATTGCATTTACTTACATTGCCCACGAACATGAGGACACCTGGTGATAGAAGATCTGTTAAACTGAATGCAGTGGTGATCAAGAATTCTATCCAAGTGACATTTCAGGCACATGCATGCAGATGACCAGAAAACAAGCACCAAACAACAAAAAATGTAAATCACACCCACCACCAAAAGATGAGGAGAATTTTTATGTGAGGAAGGTGAATTATTAACCATATCCAGACTAATCAATTAAACCAAGGAACTCAATATGCAACATCATAAAAAAGTAAGAATATAAAGAATGAGTCAACCACATGAGGAAATGATAATCATTGGAATCCACAACCATCAAAGGATTAGTACCTGTGAAGAGTGTAAAGGTTGCGTACTCTCCTGTCTGCTTCAGGAGAAAGATATTTCCCATTTTCTTTATCAAGGTCTAATTGCAGAGGGAATTCATATCGGTCATTTATCTAAGTAATGAAAACACACACATGGGAGTTACATCATTACTATCATTCAAAAAAAAGGAGTTAGACCATTACTCTGAGAGGAGGAAACACAAATTGTAGATACATTTGGTAGTAAAGAAAGACTTAATTTCCACATGATCTGAGAAAAAGAGAGTTGCCAAGCAAATGATTCTTTCATGCAATCAAGCAGTCCGGCATTTACAAGAATAAACAATGAGGAAAAAAAAATCATAAGACTTCTCACTCATGTAGCATTTCCAATGGAGCTATTGAAGACCTCACAACTACCATAAAAAATCGAAGCAAAAAACTTCACAAAAGAACACATTTTCCTTAACCAAAAACAAATCTAAAAATCAAATACCAGCACTAATGCCTTCCTGAAGATCCTTCATCATTGAACTTGGCATGCTTCCTGAAGAAGCTTTACCAGACAAACCAGAAATAGACAAGTGAACAATACACAACAGATCATCGCTAAAATACTAAAAAGAAAAAGATATGAGAAGTTTAATAATATATATATATATATATATATATAATGGGAAATTCAGACCAAGATAATAATCATCAATCCTTGTTCATAAAGTCAGCACGAAAGGAAGCCACGCAACCACAGTACCTATAAATGTCTACAGAACTCTACCTACATCCATTTAAGAACCTGGCAACTATACACTAAATGATGGTATTGACGTTATAGACGTGGGCTTCACGTACTTCACATCACAATGCATTAGAATCCAATAAGTCACTTTTCTTCAGACATCCAGAGGAACCCCAAATTTTTCCATAGAACAGTGAATGAGAGGTGGTTACAACCTTGAGAAACTCGGGGTTTTTTGGAAGTGGTAAGTGTATGTATGTTAATACGAAAAAAAAAAAAACAAAATTTGAAAGGGGCAAGATCAAATATTTTTTCCCCTTCCAAAATATTCAAGGTAAGTTCCTTTCTGCATTATGGTCAGCATCTGCCCTCTCTGCCTTGGTGCTGCAGAAGACATCAACAACTAGCTTCTCCAATGTTCTTTCTTCTAGAGGTTTGAAGTTTCATCCTATAGCTTCTCAATATGAAGTAAGTAATGCCTGAATCCTTGTCATACCTATAATAATCTCAGAGACATTCTTTCATTGGACCTAAGTTTTCTATTCTATGGAGGCTCGCCTTTTTTGCTATCATTTGGAATCTTCGGCTGGAAAAGAACAATTGCATATTCCGGGACAAAGATGAAGATCACAACTCCATCGCCCTTGGAGTGTAGGCTAAATGCATCTTTTGGTCTTCTGCCTTCAAGGAGTTTCAAGGAATCCAACAGTCACTCATTTCAAGTCTGGAAAGAAACATCAGCATCAGCTAGTCTCTATGGTTGATTTTGTGTGTTTTTCACTTTTTCTGCCATTGTCTGTTTCTTGTTAACCTTTTTATTATTTCCTTGCGGGATTCTCTCGTGTATTTGCTTCTTTGGGTGTACTTTGTCATTTTGTGCCTTTTTTTTTTGGATACAAGAAACCACCTGCAAGCTCGTGTACCCTGGGAGGATCTTTTATACTATTTTGGCAAATCTCTTGTGCCTGTTTCAATAAATTTAGTTTTATATGTATGTACGCACACATGTATGAATGTATGTTTGTGTATATAGGTTCACCTGTGCAACATTGCGCGTGCAAGACAAAGCGCATGGTTGGAGATTTGGGTCCATTCAAAAGGTATTTTCAGAATGATACCTCTCATAAAAAATCAGGTCCATTGGATTTCAAAAGCCATGATTTTCAAGGGTCCAAAAATCAATAGTAAAAATAGAGGAGGTTTGTATGGATTTCAATCCAACAGTGAGATTAACTTAGAATGAGTTCAGATTGGATAGGGATTTGGGATGCAATTCACGGGATATGATAGGGAATGAAGGGGGTATAGGGTGTAAGTGGGGACCACATCAAGGTTTTTTCGCCCATGGGTGACATCACCTGTGGGAACCTGGGTATGTATACATACATACATACATAGAACAAAAATATAGGGCATGTTTGCTTTTGAAGGAAAATGGAAAAAATCTAGTAGCATTTGCTAGATTCTCTCCCACATGCCTCCCCCCATAAGTAAATATCACCATCATCAAATGCTAAAATCCCATATATGGGGTTGGCTTTCGAGTTCTACTTCTCCATTTGACACTACCATGGACTATAATATTCTATCATGTACTTTTTTTATCTCATCCCTCCATGTTTTCAGTGATCTATTTCTCCTCCTTGTGCCTGCAAATAACTCTGCATACTAGGGTCATCTTAGGTCTCATACTTACGTGACCAAACCACCTCAATTGAGTTTCTCTAAATTTCTCATCTATTGGAGCTATTTCTAAACTTTCCATAATAGTCATTTTTTAACTCTATCCTTTCGCAGTAATCCACTCATCCAATATAGCATGCATCCTGTCACCCTGACTTTGTCTATTTGTCTTTTCTGCATTGCCCAACATTTTGCTCCATAGAGCATTACAATTTTGATAACTATTTTATAGAATTGTCCCTTTAAGCAATGTGATACTCTTTATCACACAACTTTACTAGTTTGTCTACATTTTGCCCACCCTGCTCCTCTAGAAATAAATATGTAGATAAAATATTGAGTATGTTAGGCTCTCTCTTCAAGAATCTGCCTATTCCACTCATCCCCTTCAAACAAGTACAGTGAATCCATAGAAAACATTTATTAATAAAATCTGAGCACATGCAATGGCAACACACATACTGCAAACATTTTTAATGGGAAGAGAATAAAGGCAATTAGCCATTTCATTTTATATAACCCTTGATGACACTATACCTTTCCTAGTATTGATTGTAAGCTATATACAACATTATTCCCCAAAAAGAAGCAGCAGAGACAAAAAAAAATGGTGATCGCAATGTGGAGTATGTATGTCTTTGTTGGTATAACACGCACAACCCCAAGAACCATATTGGATCCAAACTTCACGCATACTAGCAGCTTGATAGCCACACCTAGCGCATCCTTTTTATCCACTGCACAACCCCCAAGACATTCTAACAATCCCACAAACTGTCACCCTACCAACCTGTCCCCTAGCCTGAGTTACGTTGACCGTAAACCCCTTTTTCCAGGCACAAACATATAGAAATAAGCAAGATATCTTCTTTTTTAAAAAGAAATGTTTGGTGTTGATCCAACATATTGTATGATCTTGTGGTTTTGAGCACGGGTGCAAGATATATCTCTCACCTCAAGTTGACCCAGCCAGAATGCGACCCCCCCCCCCCCCCCCCCCTCTCTCTTTTCTTAAAAAAAAAAAAAAACACTTAAAGCCCATTAAGGCTTGTTGTTGGGCTTTTAAGCCTGTTTATACTTTACATATCTTTTTTATTTTATAAATTGAAAATATAACCATACAGATTGGAAGAAGAATTAAAGACCGGACATCTTTTAAAATTTCATCTCAAAAATAAATTTCTAGTCGTCTTAATGGTCGAAATCACTAGGCATCATCTTTTCAAGGATGTCCACCAAACTTTGACTCAAGATCCAGTGTCTAGAAAAGAGTTTTGAACTGAAATTTTAACTAGTAATAGGTATTTATGTATACTTTTAATCTATATGGTTAAGTTTAAGTTACAAAACACAAACTTTTAAACAAATAAAAAACAGGTGCACTAAGTGGTAGGTTTGGGTATAAGAGTGTTATCCATGATTTTGTCATGATGGCCACTTGGTGCACTAAGTGGCAGGTTTGGTTACCCTCGGCTTACCGAGATGGCCACTTCGGTGGTAGCTGTGTGATCCTCGACTTTGTCGAGATGGCCACTTCGGTGGTAGTTGTGTGATCCTTGATTTGTCGGGATGGCCACTTAGGTGGTAGTTTAGTTGTCCATGACTGATCACGATGGCCAACACTTGGTGGAAGGTTAGTTACCCTCGACTTCGTTGGGATGGCCACCTCGGTGGTAGTTGTATTATCTGTGACTTGGTCACGATGGCCACCAAGTGTTGGAAGAGGTGTTTGTGTGTTGGGATGTGTTGAGTTGCATTGAGCATAAAGAATCATTTAATTATTAATGTGAATTTATTATGCTTTAATTATTCAGAGAATATGTAATGTGATGGAAGAATAAATGCATTATGTATGTGCTAATGTTTTCTTCATTAGGCTTGGAGCTCATATCCCTTCCATTGGGTCTGGATGAAACTCAAAATTAGGCATGAAGGACAATTTTTTTTTTTAAAAAAAGGTAACTACATAAAATCAAAGGGAATACAAAGAAGATAACTCAAGCCAAGAGAAGGCCGACGAACAAAAAGACATGTTCCCTCTCCAAAATTATAAAGAATAACCCTTGATGGGCCAAATCGTCTGCAGCAGAATTAACTGTCCAAGGTGCCCAAGCAATCTTAAAATTAAAAGACGCAATACTATGATGAATCCTTTCTATTTTGTCCAAGAAAATCCACGGGCATTGAGACCCCAAAGCCCAACAAACTACTACCTTGGAATCACTTTCTACCAAACTTTCATTAACTCCTAACTTCTCCAACTCCAAAATACCATGCCACAGAGCAAAAAACTCCACCTCAATTATGGAGTCGTTAAGAAATGGACCAGCAAAGGAGAGCACCGAAGACCCTGTGTCATTACGAATGATTCCACCATACCTAGCCAGACCAATCTCATGCATACAACTACCATCAAAGTTGAGTTTAAGAAGCCCACGAGGAGTAGTAGTCCAGGAAACTTGGCGATGCGACCTCAACTGATGAACCACCGAATCAGCAGAAGCCCAATATCTACACAAATCTGAAACCGAAACACCCTGGAAATTCGCATCCCCCACCAATCACCAAGCTGCCCGAAATGTTATAGTATCCAATAGCGCTAGAAGAGAGCACTCAATTCCATTAAAAACCCTTTTATTTCGTTCCAACCAAAGGGACCAAACAATACTCAAGATACCTTCCAAAGATTACGACGAAGGAGACTTCCTGACACCACCACTTCTTCATTAAACAACTCGGGCCATGATCGAGGTATGCAAAAATCAATACCCAACAGATTGAAGAAGTGCATCCAAATCTAATAAGAGAACTTATAGCACAACAATAAATGATTAACCATTTCCACAGTAAATAAACACAAAGGACATGCATTCACTATAAGCATCTTCCGCAAACGCAGCATTTTCAAAATTTTCTGAAGTCCGGCAAGCTATGAAGCTTCGAAACCCTTCGAGTATCCGTGTCGGGTGGGTATCCGACACGGATATGGTCGGGTACGGCTCGGATACGTGTCGGATACGCACCTAATTAATTAAAATATTTTTTAAATACGGATATGCCACCGATACGCCCCAATACGTCACTAATACGTGTAGGTGTGCGAGGATACGTCATGCGACACAACGGGACACGCCCAGACACGTGACATAGATTTATATAATTTTTAAAAAAAAAATCTACGCAATCAATATGGCTTTAACTGATAAATCTTGGAAAAAAATGAATTAAATTACTCAAATTTTAACATCTAAAATAACGTGACCGAGATGAAAAAATGGAGTTCATATTTTACTTTTTTAATTTTATTACCATTATCTATATATTTAAAAAAATAGTGTTTTTAAAATTTTGATAAATAGTTTTTCTAAATATGGAAGTTTTATTTATTTTTCTACATAAATTTATTTATTATATAAAAATATATAATTATCTCAAATTTATTTTTTATTATATGCATAATGCATGACTTCCTAAGCCCACTAATTTAAATTAAAAAATAGGATTATATTATTTAAATATTTTTAATTATTTAATTTCTTTATAACTTAGTTGTCCAAGTCTCCTAGAGCATCTAGTTAAATAGCTAATCTTCTGAGAATGTGCAAATCACTCTATCAACACACACTGAGTAACTCTGATTTGATTACTATTTGATAATTATATTGTTATAAATTGAAATTAGAAACATAAGTATGTATCTACTGATAATTTATATTTTTATTTATGTAGATTAGTGAAAAATGAAAATAATTAATTTTAATAAATTTATGTTTATCTTATTATTTTATTTTATGTCTTTTCTTTAAAAAAAAAATAGAACAACAAAATAGCTGAAATGTTAAAATATCCCATTATAGAGAAAATCAGACTGAAAAATGGTAATATTAGAAGTCATCTTTATTATTAAGCTAACATAACTGAATAAAATTATTCATTTTTAATTAAAAATTATTTTAAAAATATAGTGCCACAATAATAAAACAGTTTGGTCTCAAAATGGATTGTCACATAAAATATTTTAAACTTTTCATCAATAATTGTCATAAATAATAATTTTAAATGTTCTTATCTCATGCCCACAATGAATTATTTTTAACTTTTCTTCATAGTAGAATTTATGTTGTTTATATATATCTATATATATATATATATATATATAATATTTTTTTAATTCGGTGTATCCCACTGCACCCGTATCCTAGTTTTTCAAAATTTGTCTTATTCCCGTATCGGTGCTTCTTAGCCGGCAAGCCATCCGAAAATCTTTACTTTAAAAGGGGAGCCCCCATCAAAAATTTTGGATTCAGAAGGAGCATCACCAACCATCAATAGCTTCCTACAAAAGGGCTGTACAAAAAAGAAACCATGACGATCAATCTCCCAAATCCCCCTATCCTTCTAATGCCCTGTCACAAAAAAATTCCCCAAAAGACTCATAAGCGACATCTAGTCTTCAACCATCCAGTCTTCCATTTCCCTACTAAAATGAGGACCCCAAACTACCTTATTATTAATCACCTCGTAACAATCCTTAACCGCGGCCTCTTTATTTGTAGCAAAAGAGAACCACCCCAGAAAAGTATGAGCCAAAGTATCATCACCCAACTATTTATCCAACCAAAAGAAGATGTCCTCAACAGAATAGACGCGGTGGCGAATGTGCCGACCAAAGACCGATGCAACAGAGCAAACTCCATTCCAAATACCAGACACACCCCTATTCGCATTCCCAATCCTCCATCCACATCCTTGCAAACCATATTTCTTCGAAGAATATCCTTCGAGAGACCTTCAGAGGACTCACCCAGCCGCCACAACCACTTACCTAACAAAGCATCATTGAACTGCCGAAGAGGCCAAATCCCAAGCCCTCCTTCCTCTTTAGGTTTACAAACATGTGCCCAACTAACCAAGTGAATTTTAAACCTCTCTACCATCATTCCATAGAAATCTCCTCTATAATCTTTCACAATGTTGTCAAACTTGAATCGTATCGGAAATCGGTCTAGGGGTGTGACTCGTGAATTATAAATCGTAGATCGTAGCATCATAAGAGTTATAATATTTTAGAATTTTTTACTATAATTATTATTTATACTATAATTACATATAAAATGCCATAGAATAATAAGATGCATAGTTCAATTCCTCATAATATATAATTATTTATACTATAATTGAATAGTATATATTTTTAGATAGATAATTTAGAAGAAATATTTGTTTAATGTAATTATAAAATTTAATTTCAATTGAATAAATTGAATAAAATTGCCATTCAGATGATAATAAATTAATAATATGAGCTGTAAAAGAAATTTCTACATATCTTTTAAGATTTATAATATTAAAGTATATACCTTGTTATATGTTGCTTTTTATAGCTGCAGTTGTAGTGATAGAATATTATATAAAAATTAAATTTTAATATATTTTGTAAAACTATTAATTATACAAATTATTTTTTATTATTAAAAATTTCATACGAAAATTATTATTTATACTATTAAGTACTAATAAATTTTAAAAAATAAAAAAAAAGCAATAACATATAAAATTTTAAATAACCCTCAATAACATCCATCAAATATTTTTTAAAAAATAGAACTATTTATTTTTTATAATAGATATAATTATACAAAAGATTGAGAAAGAGATTTCTTAATAAGAAAAAGAAAAATATAGTAAAAAATTAAATAGACGTTTCAATGAAAAGAATAAAAAATAAACATGAAACATGAATATGCTCAGAAGAGTCAAAGAATCTATTTATAAATAAATCAAAGTAATTTAAAAAAATATTAGCATTTATTAAATATTAAAAATAAAAATATATACTTTTAAAAAAAAAAAAATAGATATAGAAGATTGAAAGAAATAGAAGAGATTTTTTAAATAGAGATTAAAAAAATCTTTAATTAAAAGACCCCGATAGTCCTCACACACGGGAAGTCTTATTTCCATGAAGACTACAAGTCCGCTCATTTCCGTGACAAGAAATGAGGACTTGTAGTCTTCACGGCAAGCCTTATTTCCGTAAAACCCTAAAATGCAGTAGCAGTAGCAGCGAAAATGCGAAATAAGGGAAGGGGAAACACGGCGGAAAGGGAGGAGAGAAAGGAGAAACGAAGAAGGAGAAGAAGAAAAACGAAGAAACATAGGTACAGTCTATTTTCTTCTTTTCCTTTCCCTCTTCCTTTTTTTTTTTCCTTTATTTTTCTCTGGATCGCACGATTGAACAATTGTTCAAGTTGGAATCGCACGATCTACGATTTACCCAAAAATCGAACGATTATTGGCCATTTTCGATTTAGCATACAAGTTGACTCGCTGGACCATCCGAGCCGTACGAGTTGACTCGCAACTCGGACGATTTTAACAACACTGATCTTTCCAACTTGTCTATCACTGCCACAAGGCATTTAAAGACACTCATACAATAAACAAGAAGGCTTGATAGGACCGCCTTAATCAAAACGACCCTACCACCAAGCGACAAATGTTTCCCCTTCCAAGATGACAGTCTCCTCCCCATTTTATCCACCATCATATCCGAGTACACCCTTCGAGGTTTACCTTTACAAAGAGGAATTCCTAATATTTGGATGGAAAAGAAGCAACTTTACAACCCAACAGAGAAGCAAGCTCCACACACTGCCTATGCTCGATGTTCACCCCCATCAATTCGCTTTTATCGAAATTAATCTTTAACCCTGAACAAATCTGAAAACACTGAAGAACTGCCTGGACCACTTTTAAAACCTCCTCATTAGCGTACCGAAGATGAGAAATCTCGATATCAAAATTTGTGATACGAAATCCCTGAATCCAGCCCTGAGAATGCACAACCTGGAACATGAGATGAAGTGCTTCTGCCACTATCACATATAAATAAGGAGATAAAGGATCCCCCTGCCGAACACCTTTCTCCATCCTGAAAAACCCCTTAGGACTCCCATTAACCAACACTGATAGATGCTGAAGACAAACAAGCCAAAATCCAACTCCTCCAACGCTCACCAAAACCCATACGCCTCATGACAAAGTCCAAAAAAGACCAATCTACAATATCATAAGTTTTCTGAAAGTCGAACTTACACACCACACGTGGTTGTCCAGACAAAAAAGCAGAATCCAAACATTCATGAGCAACAACGACTGAGTTTACAATCTGTCTACCTTCCAAAAAAGCACTTTGCATTAAGGATATGATATGAGACAAAACCTTCTTCAACTGATTGGGAAGATTTTTAGCTAAAATTTTATAAGGACCACCAATCAAAGATATAAGATGAAACTCATTCAGAGCAGATGCACCTGGCCTTTTCGGAATCAATGTAATAAAACCAGCCCCTAAATCCTTGGAAATGATTCCCCTTTCAAAAAATTCTGACACGACATCAAAAACTTTAGGTTGCACCAAATCCTAGAAAAACTTAGAGAACATAATAGGAAATCCATCAGGACTGAGCGCTTTATCCTCCCTAAACTGCCATACTGCCTCTTTTACCTCTGTCTCATCAAAAGGGCATTCCAACACAACACGTTGCTCATCCCTCAATTCTTTAAAAGGGAGTGCGGTAGGAATAGGAAAAACCTGATTTGGAGCCTCATATAACCGGCGGTAGAAGGAAACAATTTCCTCACAAATATCTGATCTTTCTTCTACTCTTTCCCCTTCGACCAATAAAGAATGAATATAATTTTTCCTCCTCCGAGCACTAGCCATATGATGGAAGAACTTAGTGTTCTTGTCCCCCTCTTTCAGCCACTTGATACGAGAACGCTGCTAACATTTTATCTCCTCTCGCAAGAACTTCTTTTTTAGGCTAACTTTGATTTCCTTTCTTCTTATTAACTGATCTTGGGATAGGGGATCGGCTTCCTCCAACTAATTAAGAGTTTGCAGCTCCTCCAACCACAGTTGCTCTTCTAATTTTTCCTCCTCTCATCGATTCATTTCCCACTCCTTCAACTTTCCTTTTAAAAAATTTAGCTTCTACAGGAAACAATACCCCTTCCATCCTATAGGAGTATATTCCTTCCACCAATTTTTGACCAGCTCAGAAAAGCTATCCTCCTGCAATCAAGACAGCTCGAACCAAAACGGTGTAGGACCCAAGAATCAAGAGTTGAATCCAAAATAACTGGAATATGATCAAAAACTCGATTAGTGGAAGCACGCTGCGAAGAATGTTGAACGCAATCTACCCACCTTGGGTCAATTAGAAATCTATCCAAACGGACAAGCCTTGGATTATCTTGCATATCGGACCAATTGAAGATGCACCCCCCAATTGTAAATCTAAAAGCTCCAAATCATCAATCCATTGACTAAAACACTGTATTGGGGAGGAAATTCTATTGTAGCCTTTCCTCTCGGACATACGAGACACAACATTGAAATCACCCCCCACACACCATGGAATAGAGGCAAAGCTAGTCCCTCTCCCCGAAGCTATCTCCTCCAAAAACTGATCTTTGTTTGCATCATGGTTCGGCCCATACACATTCGTAAAAAGAAAAGACTTCCCAAATGACACCTCTTCCAAAACGGTTGAAATAGAATAATCTTTTACCACAGGCGTAACCAGCCTCATCTTTGAAGAGTTCCAAACAGTCCACAAGCCACCAGAAGCTCCATCTGAGGCCTTAGCAATCCACCCCATACTTCCCTGTCCCCAAACAGTTCGAATATACCCTTCCTCTGTCTCTGCACATTTTTTCTCCTATAAAAAAAGAAAACCAGGCCGTTGAGCAAGCACTATTTGCTTCACCATGACACTCTTTACCGCTGCCCCAATCTCCGGACATCCCAAGACATAACCTTCATCGGATCACACCTTGGGCACCTACTGTTCTGACTACCACCAGAGAGCGAATCATAATTAATTGAAGATTGTAAATTCCACAGCGCTCTCTCCCATTTTTTAGTACGTCGTTGTTGTTGTTCCTCCTCCTTATCCCTGTGTTCTGCTTCCCAGAACTCTGTCAACACTTGTTTCAGTTGCAAGGACCGACTGGGTGAAGAAATCCCAAGTAAGCCCCCACTAGCATCAGTTTCTCCTCATCAAAGTTCTCTGTCCGCACAACCAACGCAAGCCTATCCTCCATCCCAGCATCCTCCGCCCAATTAATAGGATGTTGCTATCGTCCTAGCAGATGTGGAGTCGCCTACTCAGAAACATTGTTTCCGCCCCGTTGTGGAGAGGTCCTCTGCTGGCCAACAGACAATTGGTCCTCATTCACAGCCTCCCATTCCTGAGACACTTCATTTTCATCATCCTACCTCTATCACCAGCAAGAGAGGTCTATTGACCAGTTCGAGTTTCCGCTGCCACGTCGTGACCCAAATTATCTGTTGAGGCATCTGCTCTATTCAGATTCTGGGCTTTTCCTTTCAGCCGCTGATTACCATCGTCAAAACAGGCTCGAAGAGGACTAATTGCAATCAGGCTTAAGTTAGGCCCAAGTTGTTTCAGCTGACCCAAAGGAACCAGGCCTTGTTTTTGGGCCACGACAAGGCCCCAATTTTTTAGTCGGAGTTAGCCTTGCCTAGGTCCAAAACGACATCTTTAAAAGATTTCAAACTCCCACGATTTAGCCCTAAATTCTCTCTTCTCTCCATTGCAGTGTCCTGAGGATCCGAAGTAGCATTTGCAGTCCCCAACGGCAATGAGATGGAAGGAAGTATCTCCGCCGAAATTGATGGAAGAAACCGTGTAGCAGCATTCTCGGCGTAACCTTCCGAAGACTTTCCACTTACCTTTTCGGTCCCCATCATCGTCTCCGGTCGCCGAAAAGCCTCATCCAACTATTTTGAGTTCGCCAACAACGGGGGAGAGCTAGATACACCGAAGCAACCATTGTCACCACTTTCCTCCTCTTTTGACACCACCAAAGGGCTTGGTTCCCTTTCGCATCACTTTGTTCCAGTAAGTCTCCCATCGACACCATGTGCCTTGGCTCCACCTCTATCCACAATCCAAAACAAAGATCCTCCACATCTAAGGATAGAGATTTTGGAATTGCTGCGTTGACAAGATGCATTATCTTCACACGGGCAAACTCAACAATCTCCATGTTCAAGCAGTGCTCATCAATCTCTTCCACGATCCCCATCAACGACCCTAACTTCCACAACACCTCCTTGCGCCAAGCATGCAGCGGGAAGCCAAATATACGCACCTAATCCACCACCACTCCAGGTCCCTGTGCCTCAGACAACCTTTCAATTCATTTTAGGGGTCCATCAGCGAAATGAGAACCACCATATCTGAATCTGCTTCTATCCTCCTCAGAGGCTAACACAATCCAGAAAAGAATAGGAGACAGCCTATGCACCGACACCTTCAGATCGAAGCCCACGCCTCCAGCAACGAATCTTTGATTTCTTGAGACGAAGTGGTTGAGGTTCGAGCTACTCCAATCCAGGTACGATCCAGAATCTCAATATTCTTTTTGGTGAAAGGCTCGTAGACTCGTAGCAAGAGATTGTCTGGATCAGACACCGTTAGATGGATTGGCTTAGGTCTTTGTCTCTGATCAAGGACGGCTTTCTGGCCGTTAGTCCTGATAGCCACGGGTCTACTCCCCAAACCATTTCCATTCGAACGACGGTTTTCTATTTAGAAACGAGCTTTGTTCACCTGCAATTGTTTACCTTCAAAAAACTTCCCATCCAATAGTTTGATAGTTGTATCCCTTTCCTTTTCCTTTTTGAAACGTAAGAAGGCAAAGTTCTTGCGCTTTCCAAATTTTTGATCAAAAGGAACGAAACTATCAAAGAACACCACCAACAACACCGAACACTCTAACCAAATCTCCTGTTCCCCAATCCGGGATGTTTTCCACGAACACCGAAAAACTCTCTCTCCACCACTCTACCATTTCCGATGACCAGATCTTCACCCTCGATTAAAAACAAGGAAGAAGAAGGACCAAGGGAATCGAAGTGGTCATTTTTATTGAAAGTATTTTTTTAACATGGTATACTCTCTAAACACTTAGACAATATATTTAATTTATGTCTTGGTCTGGAACCCTTTGAGGAATTTATTTGATTATTTATTATGTTTAGAGATACTTGAATAATAAATTCAAGTTTGAGTAATTGAGAACTCATTTTATTTATGGATTGGGAATGTGAGCAAACTTGTGAGCTTAGAAACATTCATGTGATAGATTGTTTTAATCCTTCTAAGTTATGTGGAATGATGTTTAGAAATTTTATATAACTTATTAGGATGTGGGCATGAAGAATTCGTTGGCTTTGTAAATTTTCATTTTATTTATTTGAGAAAAAAATTCTAGCCACAAATTTATGATGTAAGACCTGTTCAAATGAACAGTTCATTTTAGATTGTGTAGTCAGATCACGCCCTGTTTAGGTGTTGGAAGGGTGGGGTGTGAAATTGCTTTCAGGAGATCATTTTCCCACATTGACATATATCACAAAATGCAGAACACAAAACGAATGTAGATGAGTTTCAGTGATCACTGAATACTAACCTTTACCATTGCATCTCGCGTGAAATCGTATTCAAATCGTTTCAACTGAAGTTGCAAAACAGGGGGGAAATCAATGAAAAGGGCACCTTTCTTAGCATCCTGAAATATAGATAAATTATACCACTTTCGATTAGAAACTTCTCCAAGAATTGGTTAAATAAAGTAAGATAAGAGAAAAAAATCCAAACTTTAATATAAGAGAGAAAAAACCCTAATCATAACAATCAAGAGTTATATAAATAAAAGATACAATATTTGTAAAAAATAAATAAATGGAAAATAAAATATTCATATCAAATTGGCTTGCCTTTCACACTCAAGTTAGGTGGCAGGATCAAGACCACCAAAAGAAAAAATATATATTTTCTTAAATGCAGCATCAGCCAAGATGTTGCCACAATCTCATTACAGTTAAGCCAATTTGACATCTGAATTCCATAATCATGTTTGGACAAGTAGAGTTGGGTGTCAAACTTTATGTCCTCTAGACGACTGCTATTACCATGTTTAGCATTAAGAGAAGTCATGTTTTCTTATGAAACAAGTTCCCCTCCTAGTAAAGAGCTTGGGATTTCTAACAGAAGGTAGGGTAGTCACAAGTTAACCAGTTGTAGCTTCTCCCTCTACCAAATCCAGTTCTCTTACCAACAAGTTTGCCAGTTGCCACCAAACAGGGAAAAGTTAAAAAAGCAGCAGAACTCTACTTTTCAAGTTCTCTGCCTCCAAGAGAGCTACTTTCAACAGTACCCCACCTCAAGAAGTCCTCATCTAAGTACATTTTTTTCGCATAAACAGCACCACTACCTAGTAAGTAGGTAGTAAGAACATAAAAGGAGTATTTTCTCAATCTCTGACATAGAACCTCTATAGAGAGATCAAACAGGCAGCACCTACATCACAACCAAGATCTTGATTGCAATCCGTAAAAAATTTCAAATTGGCAAATCCATAAAAGATTTAAGGCACGGTCATGAGAAACAACCAATCAGTGATCCCAGGTCTAACCAATACGAAAAACAACTGACCTGTAATCCATGTTGCTCTGCATGATACTTGTTATCACCTTCAAGGTGTTCAACCTCCACATACTTATCAAAGGAAGCATAAACATCCCGACAGTCTTTCACATCAAGCTGAAGGTCTGCCAAGCACATTAAAAATCACTAGATATGATGTTCATTACAATTCATTTCTTGGAAAATGTCCTTAACTTTAGAATAATACCATAAAATGACTTCTTTTGTGTAGACTTGTAGTCCACCTTTATGCACTCAATGTAGTTCATATGATGTCCTTCAAATAACTATTGGATTGTACCCTCCACAACAGTTCCCTGACCCAATAACATCAGATGTTAGAACCATAATAACTTCAAGGACCAAAACAAAACAGTAGGATCCAGCGATTCAGTTCAAACACAAATATAGTACCTTCATCTTATCTTCTAGTTTTTCACAGAGAACCCTATTGAGTTCTTGCACATCATGTTGCATGAAAGAGTCATATGTATCCCATCTAAATGATTTGGTCAGCTCTTTTGTAGAAACACTATTGTCACTATACTGAAGCTTATAGAACAAGCTTTGTAAAGCTAGAGGAATGCTCCCCGATGGCATATCATTCTCTGTCGTCGGCATATGGTACACAGCCTGGAATACATTATCAAAGGAAAATCTTTTTCCTTAGAAATAAAAGAAATAAAACATAGGAAAGTCATATTGAGCAACTGAAAAATGATCCAACCTTTCTAAAGTAAGGTATATGGTACAGAGTCTGGAGAAAAGAGTTCATGTAACATGTAGCTCCTTGATACTCGAGGCCAACATAGCTTGTCTCTTTCTTTGAGTCATACGTCCAGTAATCAGCAACTCGACGACCAACCACCTCTGCTACAACTATACATGTATCATTCACAAGATAGCCTCTAGTGAGGTCATAGAGTTCACTGAGAGGCACGAAACATGGGAAACCCCAGTCACTTTTACCCTCCTCGAATTGGTGGTGTGTTTCTGCATAACTCAAAGAAGCCGCATTCAACACTTGAATCACAAACATGAAGCACAATACCCAAGATCCACACAAAAAGGAGCCATTTGCAATAACCTTATTATACCCATTTACAATCAAATCTACATAGAAAGCATTTGTCGCATTGATTACAAGTAAATGAATAAAAGAAAAATCCCAAATACTTACAAATAAGCTCTCTTGCTATTGAATCTTCTTTATTTATAACAAGAATATTCAACAAAATTCAAACTGACTCAGTAACAATCCCCATTCCATAATGGTATCCCCCGTCCCCCTCCAAGGTTCCCTTCAAACCATCCACCCTCTCCTACCCTGAATCTCCAACCCCCTCTTACCTCTCTCAGCAGTGCTTTGGTCCCCATCTCCTCTACCCATTGGGAGGAAAAAAGGAAGAACTCTAGTTCCCTTTTCATCCCTAATCTCCCCGATGACGTTTCCAAACTTGATATTTTTGCACTGTTTAGCAAATCAAGGAGAGTTGTTGATAGCTTCATACCTAATTTCCAAGGAGTCTAAAAAATGCCGTGGCTTTGCCTTCACCCGGTTCATCTCTGAGGTGGAAGTGTTGAGAGGTGTAGTTGACGACAATGGTAGAGGCTTTAAGGGCAAGAAGCTTCAGTCAAGCTGGCAAAACCCCTTAGTGCTTCTTCATCTCCCCTCCAACCTCTGTTGTCTTCTCAATCAATCTCTCCTGGCCCTCCTGGAGCTGTTGTGGGATCTGATAAACCTACCTCTACCCAGATTGTGGTCTCCTCAGTTTGGACAGTCATCTCAGACAAAGGAAAATCAATTATCTTGAGCAAAGGGTCTGTCCTTCAGAAGATTCAGGCTCTTAAGAGGTGTCTCGTTGCCACCTTCCTTGTCCCATCTGTCTTAGATGAAGCTGTCATGGTTTGGTTCAAAGAGTGGGGTTATCTCGGCAGGTATCGATCAATCACTTGGACTCTCAACATGCTCTACTGACCTTTGTTGTGCCTGAGGAAGCAAATAGGCTTCTCATTGAGTTCCCAGTTCTTCTTGGAACTCCATTCTCAAAGTTGTGCTTCTACTCGGAAGATTGGGACCGGAAAATCTGTTGGGTACGTGTTTCAGGAATTCCTCTTTGTGCCTGGTTCCCAAAGCCCATCCAAGCAATTGCCGAGTTCCTCGGCAAGGTTGTTGAAGTTGACCCCTGTACCTCCTCAGGAAGGAACCTCTGTTTTGCTTGATTCCTTGTCCAATGGGAACCGAGCCTTGGAGATAAAAAAATCCCTTTTAAAAGCTGGGGATTTCTGGACTGATCTGAGTGTGGAGGTTGAAGAAGGGTTGCCTCCGCCAGCTCCTTATTAGGTATCCGTGTTTCCTCAGGCCTCCTTCGGCGAAAATCCATGATCATCCCATCTCCGGCGTTAGTTGGGGAGCGGAACAATGGTCAACAGGCCGTGCTTCCTTCCTCCACGTGGCAGAAGATCTCTAGCCAAGAGCATGCTCAGCTGCACTGCCCTTCTGTTTCTCCTCTCGAGCATGTTTCTTCCATTTCGGTTGCATCCCCTCTGTCAACCCTCTACCTACGATTGGAAAGCCCAATACTGCCTTTTGCAACCCTAATCCCCTTTTACCCGTTTCGTGCCTGAGTCGCATGTGTGCCTAAAGCCTTATGTTACTTTCGTTGTTGGACTGGGTCTCTCTTCTACGGCAGCGGCCTATCCAACCAAGCCCAATACTCGACGAGACCTATTGCTTATTGCCTTTTGTGATATCTGTGGGGGTTGATAGAAGAAAAAATAATCAGGTTCGGCGTTACTTGTCCCACGTCGCCTACAAGGGAGAGTTGGTTGTGATATATTTGATGATGTCTCCCTCCTTCTAGCACAAGGCCTTTTGGAAAAAACCTTGGGTTGGCTCAACAATGCAAAGCCGTGTGGGCCCTTGGGGTCCAAAGATGACAATATTGTGCTTGCAGGACGAAGCGTTATAAAAGGTATCAGATTACAGTTCAACTCTCAATTGTGGGTGTGTTTGTGGACAGACCCGGAGACAGCTCTAGTTCTAAGGGGGTGGATTGAGATACCCTTGTGTTGTGGCCGTTTATGAGAGAAAAAAATAGTCAGGTTGGGCGTTACTTGTCCCGTAAGAAGCACCGATACGGGTGCGAGTATCGGAAACGACACGTATCCGATACGGGGGTGCAACAAATTTTGAAAAGCTAGGATACGGGTGCGGCGGGATACGCCGAATAAAAAAAAATATTATAATAAATTAGTTTGTAAACTAATATGTCAAGTATACAAGAAACTAGTAATTAGTACATTTGTTTGTAAACTAATTGAGCAAATACCAACTAATTAGTTTCTAATCAGAAAAAATCTAACCAATAGAAACATTAACATATCAACAAATTTATTAATTAAAAATAGAATTTAATTTTTGGAGAAATAAAAAACAATTTTTTTATTTTATAAATTTTGAAACATTTTTTAATAAATTACAGTTCATGAATTTTTAGTAGGATAATAACTATAATTATTAATAATAATTATATGATTCTCTTTAAAAAATAACATTAATACTAAGCCTTAACATTAAAAGTATTAATGAAGGTTTTTTTCTAAAAAACAATACTAAAATTATATACAGTTATTTATTTATAACTTATCACAACTCTAATGTCCCATTAAAAATTTAAAACATCTCTAAATTTCTTAAAACACGTAATTTCTTCAAATTAAAAACTTCAATTTCGAACTAAAGTTCTGACATGCCTTACTGTAATTTTTAATTTTTTTTCAACTTTATTTGTTTAAGTTAAAAATTTAATTAGATGACTTATTTTCTGATTAAATAAATAACAACTTTATTTGATAAATTTTTTAGATTAAATAAATAAAATATGCATTAATATGACATTTTTAAATGTAACAAATTCAGTGTGATAATATCCCTTAAGTTACTTAATTGATATATGTGTAGACATTATTCAAGATTAACACAACAGCTCAACTAGATAAACTTGTACCAATGCATAACTTGTAATTTAAAACTTGAAATTAATAAGATGTTTGGGACTTTGGGGAGGGAAAAAATGCATCTTGGGAGCACCATATTGTTTCTCGAGAATGGGAATGGAAACAGCTGGTCAGGAAATGACCACTCCCTCTCATTTCTCTCTTCACACTTCCACCCAATTCTGCACTCTCTCCATCTCTCTTTCAAGTTTCATACGAAGAAGAAGAAAAGTAGAGGAAAACTGAGATCATGAGAAGAAGAAGAAGAAATTAGTATGAAAGTTTATCTCTCTATTTTTTTCTCCTTCGATCTTCTTTATGTTTTCCTTTTTTTTTCTCCTCTTCTCTTTCCCTCTCGATTTCCTCTGCAAAAGATTTTTTTCTTCCAGCTTTTTTTTTCCCAAACATGGTCGCGTGTCCCGCCGTGTCACGTGCCGTATCCTCACACACCTAGGCATATCGGTGGCGTATATATTTGAAAAATATTTTAATTAATTTGGTACATATCTGACACGTATCCTGCCGTATCCGTGTCGGATACGCAGCCGACACTGATACTCAAAAGCTTTAGCCGTATCCGTGCGTCATAGCTTGTCCCACATCACCTACGAGGGAGAGTTGGCTATGGTATATTTGAGGATGTCTCCCTCCTTTTAGCACAAGGCCTTTTGGGAGAAACCTTGGGTTAGCTCGCTAATGCAAAGCCGTGCGGGTCCCTGTGTGCCCAAAACTGACAAAATTGTGCTTACGGGACTGGGCATTACAACCTTGGCCCTTGAGGCCAACCATCTAAACCCTCTTTCTGATGTAACCCCGCACCTATCTCGGCCTAACCCTCCGCTTGCCAGGCCCACAAACCCTCCAAATCAGCTTTTGCTTTCTTCTCCTTCAGCATTTCAGCCTCTGGTATCGCTAGAGGACATCAAGCATGATAGCTTGTCCCCTTCTCAACTGTTGGAGTCCTTACTGTCGCTGATGATTCAATTTCCTATTTTCAGAGGTTCCTCCCCTATTCATCCTTCTTTGGATTTTCCTACCAATCTTCACTTCTGTCCCTAGAAAACTCCTATTCCAAGTCCCCTTTCTCCAATCCTCTGAAGACCTCTAAGACTTTGTCGGTTAGACCTGGGACTCCAACGAAACCTTTTACTGCTGATTTTTCTTTGACTATCAGATCCCTACTTCTTCCTGGAGTTTGGCCATCTATTCAAACTACAGTTGTTGGCCCGACAATTGTACCATCTTGTGCCACCGCTATCCCTGAAGGCTTTCTTTCTCCTTCCTTAGCTTAGATGAATCGTCAACAACCCCCAATTTCAGTTCAAAGAGAGATTTTGGATCTGGATATTTTGCAGCGCAACAAGATTATGAGCCCAATTGATCAAAGGGGGGAAGAGGAAGAGTAAAGAGACTTTCTTATCCCAATTGGATTGATGACAGGATACTTGTGGTCGGTCATATGCTCGGCCTAATTTATGAAGGCCAGGAAGACAAACTGCTCTCTTTCTTGCCGCCAATAAGAATCTTGATCACGGAGGTTCTAAAAGAAAATACAAGACTTCCCTTGAGCTTTCTAGACTCAATCCATCAGACTTGATTATTCGCTCCTCCAATGGTGGTCGGCATTTCTAGTGGGTCGAAAAACCATCACATGGCAGATCAGGCGGTATCATCATCTGTTGGTATTCTAATAAGCTAACCAAGTTAGATTCCTTCATTGGTGACTTCTCGCTATCTGTACATTTTCAGGATCGCTCATTTGGCAGTGAGTGGACTTTAATCTCTGTCTATGGGCCATGTGCTGAATCTAGAAAGAACATCTTTCTTGCCAAGATTGAATCACTTAGAGGTAGATGGTCTAACAGTTGGTGCTTGTGAGTTAATCTTATCAGGTTCCCACATGAGAAGCCTAGGGTGACAAGAGTCACTCCCATCATGCTTCGTTTTTCAGATTGTATCTCTTCTCTTGGGTTGGTTGACCTTCCGCTTTCTCGTGGCAAATTTACTTGGTCTAGTTCCCAAGAGAGACCATTTTTTTCACACATTAAAGATTTTTTGTGTCGACTGAGTGCCTTGACTAATGTTGTTAAACTCGAATTGTATCGTAAATCGGTCTAGAGGTGTGACTTGTGAATCGTAAATCGTAAATCGTATAATCGTAAGACTTATAACATTTTTTAATTTTTTTTGCTATAATTATTATTTACAGTTAATATTAAATATATAGTTACATAGTATTCACAGTTACACTATTAAACTATAGTTATATAGTATTTACATAATTAAGTATTTACAGTTAAGTATTTACATAATTAATATTTACAGTTAAATATTAAATATATAGTTATATAGTATATAGTTATTTACAGTTACACTATTAGACTATAGTTATATAGTATTTACAGTTACACTATTAGACTATTAGTAATTTAGTATTATAAAAAGATATATATATTAAGTTAAAAAAATATTTACATTATTACAGTATATAATAATATGTAAAAAAATGATCTGAAATATATAGTATGTACAGTTACAGTATTAGACTATTAGTAGTATAAAAAGATATATATAATATGCTAAAAAAATTATTAGTAGTATAAAATTTAAAAAGAAAAAAAAATAGCGTCAAATAATTTAAAAAAGAAAATTATAGTTTTTTAATTTTTTAAAATAGATAAAAAAGATTGAAAAAATGAAGAAGATGTTTTTTTTTTAAGTAGAGATGAAGAAGTCTTTTAAGGAAAAGAGTCACTCGCACGGAAACAGTCCTTGCGTTTCTGTCCAAGGACTGTCACGAAAATTAGTTTACAAGTCTTCAAAAGTCCTAAGTCTTAAACATGCGAGGACTGTCAAAGAGGTAAAACCCTAAAAGAAAAGGCAGCACTTGAAGGATAGCGTAAGAATGAAAGGAAAAAAAAAGGAACTGCGGAAAGAAAATCTTGACTTAAGACAATTTGCAGAAAAAAGGAAGAACCTTGGTTAGCGTTTGCCCATTTTGTCTTCAAGCCTCTAAAGAGTCATCTGCTCCTGCACTGCCCTTTCTCTTCTGAAGTTTGGTACTCGGTTTTGGACCAATTTGGTCTGGATTGGGTTATGCCTTTGTCAATTGCGGAGTCAACGTATGCTTGGGACATTACTTCCGCCTCGCCTAAACGCTCTTTTTTGTGGCAGTTATCTTTATTTGTCATTGTTTGGAGCCGTTGATAGGAACGTAATAATAGGATTTTCAAAGATACTAGTGAGTCCAGTGTGGCGATTGGGAGATGTGCTCTCTAAGTGCATCTCACGAGTTGCTTTTTTATAGGAATTCAGGAACATATCTATGTCAAACATTTTGCGTACTTGGAAAGAATTTGTTGATCTTACTTAAGGCCTTTGTCTTTAGTTTCTTTTCCTTTTTATAATTGTTGCTTTATCTTTTTTATCTTTTTGTATTTGTACCTTTGGTACCTCTTTATCTATTAATATATGAACCATTTTAAAAACAAAACAAAAACAATCCCCATTCCATAACAAGGCAAACTATAAAATGATGCAAAAAAAAGTGATACATATAAAAGCTACAACTGATCAAAAGAAGAAGAGGGGAAGAAAAAACAATGATGAAAATCTTACAAATTGTAATTAAAAAAAAGAACCTAATTTCCAGCAAAATCTCTTCATATGGCGACGAAAACACAACGCAATAAAAACCAAACCTGGAATAATATGTGATCCACAAAACATATAATGATGTATGTTGCCATCAAAATCTGTGGATAGTCAGGATACAGCATATGCCACTTACAATTGATAAAGGCAATCACAAGGAAACTGCATGCAGGACTTGTGTTTATATAAACAAAAGACCAAATCTAGGCTTCAGAAAAATTAAAAATCTAAAGAAAATTCTAAAAGATGGATATGTGAAGTGCAGAGATCAATTCCTAAAAGGCCCCGACTTTGACATACTTTCCATGGTTTTGAGTTTATTGCAAACGAAGGGACATTACGAACTAAGAGAATGCAATGCAAATAAAGGCCCACATTCCATCATTATCTCCAAAAAAAATACAATTTAAAACTGGACAGACCACAGAGAACACAATACAAAGCACCTATGACTAACCGAGCAATATAGCATGAGTGTAGAATAAAATGTATTTTGACATTGAATTTGGAAAATAATAAAATAAATAATTGACAAGGAAAATACCTTTTATTATTGTATATTTGTTATGAATCTGATTGATCACAGCCAAGCTGAACTGTGCATATCTACTCCACCCATATGGCAAAGTTGCTGAGTCAGCAACAACCAAGTACATGGACAGATGGTCTACATTGTTTCCTTTTGGAAAAATTAGTATTTACCTGTACCCAATATAATGCAAGAATCCAACATTAGGGACTTCTTTGGATGTCTGTATATGTATGTATGTAGTATGCATAGTGGGTGTATACATAAATACAGGAAATGCGAATGTTTTGGACATCCCAAGTCCAATCCAATTTAAACCTTCTTGATATCCATTCTTCTGCATGTCGAGCATGAATGCATGGCACAGAAAGTGGGGTATCACATTGCCAAGATGCTCTTAGTGAATGATGTAGGTTTCTTGATTATTTAGACAGAATAGTAGTTGCCACTTAAGTTTCAAAATTAATAATAAATAAATAAAAGCAGTTACCGAGTAATTCTATTTTGATTTCAATACCACACCCAACACAAGGGATAGATAACCTCCTGTTCTTCGTAATAAAATCATGATTTGGCCAAAGGGATTGGAATGATGGTTAAGAATCCGTCTCACGAAGTGAGAGTCCTGAGTTTGACTCCCACTCCACTCGAAAAGGCCACTCCCTATAGAACTAGTCAGTGTGTGTGAGTGGGGAGGCTTAGGCTTACACATGCCTTGAGAATTAGTCGGGTGCTCTAAGAGACGTGGACACCTTGGTCATAAAAAAAATAAAATCATGATTTGGCTACATCCAAGTGCACCCCAATCAAATCTGATGAATCTGATAATTGAAATGGCAAGCAAGAAAATCAAATAAGGCTGAGAAATCAGCATTACCATTTACAACCTCCAACAAGAAAAATCTGAGAGTAGAGCTTCTTGGTGTTCAACTTGGAGAAGTTCTCAATTGTCCACGTGAATCTCGATGAGGACGGAGTATCTTGCATCTATATGAAATTCTCCATTTTGCAAGATTTAGGAGATTGATAGTGTAAGACTATAACCAAATTCCATTAAGAACAATTTAAAAACACAAGTGTTCGAACTATAAAAGTAATTTTTCAAAAATGTGTTAATACACCAATTTATGTACAAGAGTTGAATTTCCAAATTGAAGTAATTATTAACCCATTCACAACCCTATCAAGTTGGCGTCAAAATCAGATTCTCTTTAATGTGCTCAATATTTTCTCATGCCATATTTTAAAATAAAACATTTAGCGCATATACATGGCTTAACAATCCTATCAATTGAAGAAGGTATCTCATAATTGGACTTGCTAGATGTTAGTTTTTTGAAAGTTTGCATTACAAATCAAGGTTGTGAAATAACTATGGACAAATTAAATTAAATGAGTTAATGGGTGGGATCCAGTGATATTTTAAGACCCGATAGTCTTTAATGGGTCAAACCCTAACCAGTGGAGTGTCTAACCTGATCGACCATTCATCATTTTTAAATATGATTCATGAACATATAGCAAGAGATTGGGAAAGTAATAAGGTAATTTGAGTAATTTTTTAATATGTTCTTTTTTAAATTTTCTTCCTATTTTTTTAAATGTTCTCTCTCTCTCTCTCTCCATTTTTAATATTCATTATTGGCTGGAAAAAGTTTAATACAATCGCATAAGACGTTGAGAGGAAATAAACAAATGGTGCTTGATGTTTTCAACTGTTCATAGTCATGCCAAATGAATGAAAAAGGAGTTTTTATACAAAAAATTCACTAGTGTATGATTTTTGACAATTATAATTAGAGAGTTCTTTCTAATGAAATATGGTGTGAAATGTCCTGATACATATAGAAATATAAAATTTATGCATTTCATGGGTACGTGAGTCTAGGGTGGGCTAAATAGCTTATATTGTTATGGACATGCTTTGCAATTTATGAAAACCAGCTTTTTCATGCCAAATGGTATTAACAATTCAAAGGCAATTAGGTTTTAAGAAAAACAGGATATAAAACACGGAGAAACTTGGATGTGGTAGAAAGAAGCCAAAAAAAAACAGTTGGAACGTAGGAAAATTTGGACTTTTTTCAAAGGTCTAAGAATACAAATCATCCACAATTTTAAGTATTAATAGCAATTAAACTAAAAACAAACTACACCCTATTTGTCAACTAATACATATATAAGTAATTAAATACAATGAAACTTTAGTCTTTGAAACATTCTAAAAATAGCCGTTGTAAGCAATATTATCAAACTCGAATCGTATCGTGACTCGGTTTAGGGATGTGACTCGTGAATCATAAATTATAAATAGTAGAATCATAAGAGTTTTAACATTTTTTACTTTTTTTTGATACAATTATTATTTATACTGCAATTACATATAATATGAAATAAAGAATATGGAATGTACAATTAATATACTATAATTTATACTTAGTGTGAAGAGCAGCCCATTTATTGATTTAATGATTTAAAATAACTGATTTAGTTTAATAATATTAAATATTGCAGTGGAGTTCTAGTTAACTATCAGTTCTATTTATTTAAATAAAATATATAAATATTTTTGAATTAAAACTTATTTCTATAATCAATATAGTAAAACATTCTAATTTAATTTGATAAGATATTATATTCAATAAATTAACACTATTAAAACTAAACTGAGTCGCTGAATTTATTTCTCATTATGCATTATTATTATAGATAATACACTATTATTAATATTTTTTAAACTCTATTCCATACGAAATCCTTAAAATTAATTTATTATTTTTTTCATAAAAGCATGTTCGGATAAGGTTAAAAGGAAACAGTAAATGTCCCAATGAAAAAATTATTAGTCTTTACAGTAAAAAAAACCATTAAAAAACAGTCCTCGTGTGAAGACTGATTACAGGAAAAAACCCCATTGTTAATTGAAGAAACCAGCTCCACGTCCTCGCACCAGGACCTTTAAACCTACCACTAAAATAAAAGTAAGTGCTGCTGTATGTAAGTTTGAAAAAAGAAAAACCGAAACCCACATCCCATCAAAACCCACATTTTGAAAGAAAGCCACTGGCGAAAGAAAAAAGAGGCAAAAGAAAACAAGAGGCGAAAGCGAAAAGAGGAGGAAAATCGCAGAGGGGAGAGGAGAAGAGAGAGAAGGAGAAGAAGAAGAAGAAAAGAGGGAAGATGAAGGAGGAAAAAGCATACCTCGAAAGGCTTGAAGGACTTCCAGAGGCAGAGAAGACGATTTCTAGAAGGGTTTCTCATTCCTTGGTTGCAAAGGAGTGAAGCACAGTTGCAAGGGCCAAGTATTTAATCGATAAAACTTAATCTCTATACTTTAATAGAAATCCACCGCACATCTTCCCTCTTTTACTCATTTTCCCTCTTCTTTTTTCCTCTTTTCTGCTCATTTTCCCTCTTCTTCTTTTTTTCTTCAACATCACATAATGGTGTGATTGACGAGTTTGGAATCGCACGATCTGCGATTTTAGCAAAACTCAGACCGATTGATGGCATTTTTTAGTTGACCAACGAGTTGACTCGGTTGATCATCCAAGTCGAGCCAACTCATACGAGTTGACTCGACGATTTTAACAACACTGGTTCTAAGTAAACCAATACAACATACCTTTCCTACTCTTATGTTATAGGTATTGCCAAAACATGCTTGATCTACATCTATTCACATATTCCATTATTCTCTAAAAAATCGTTGAATTTCTTCTTAATTTGCATACAATATTCATGTTTCTGTAGAGATCATACATTTGGATTGTATGAATCTACATAGGTCACCTTTAGGCTAGATGATGTGGACCAATCAACCTAAAGTTTTATCTAGATGGGCTAGGTTTTTTTTGCAAACTCTATTTAATGTTAGGCTTTCCTAGGCTTAGACTTAGACCTTCAAGAGTCCTAAATTTCTTTTTCGGTTTGACCGAGTTCCTATATCGTCAATTTCGTGAACTAAGTCGAACCTTGCTTTGGACGCATATGAAGATGTTGCAAGATGTCTGTGAAGTCAAATTGAAGATCAAATTCATGCTAAGGCATCTCTCCATGAGTTTGGCAACCACACAGGT
Organism: Chimonanthus praecox; assembly: GCA_022113865.1. Classification (NCBI taxonomy): domain Eukaryota; kingdom Viridiplantae; phylum Streptophyta; class Magnoliopsida; order Laurales; family Calycanthaceae; genus Chimonanthus; species Chimonanthus praecox. The sequence goes on along the minus strand of CM039089.1, from coordinate 48,799,235 downwards.
AAAATGGCCATAGTGGACCCTAGATTGAACACAAACACACCTAGGCAAGAAGGCCAATAATGTAAATATACCATGAAACATGATATTTCAAGTGTAAATTTTTTCTCTATCTATCAGGCTCAAGCCCTCGAGTTCTGGCTCGAGGCCTCAAAAATCTGGTATTCTGAGAGTAATGTATGTCTTTTGTAAAAGTCCTCTACTCTCGAGCTATGCTCGAAGTCTCAAGATCAAGGCCTCGAAGCCTCCCTAGCCCTCGCAAATCTTAAAAAAGTGTTTTGACTGTAAAATCTGTTCATTCTCAATCTCGGGCCCTCGAAGTACCCTCGAGTCCTCGAGGGTGTCTTGAGACCTTGAGTACGCTCCTCGAGATTTCGTAACTTACACGTTATGCTTAGCTATATTTCCATATACAGGTCTCGAGCTATGCTCGAAGTCTCAAGATCAAGGCCTTGAAGCCTCCTGAGCCCTCACAAATCTTAAAAAATGTTTTGATTGTAAAATCCGTTTGTTCTCAATCTCGAGCCCTCGAAGTATCCTCGAGTCCTCTAGGGTGTCTCGAGACCTTGAGTACGCTCCTTGAGATTTCGTAACTTACACGTTATGCTTAGCTGTATTTCCATATTCAGGTCGCGAGCCCTCGAGGCAAGCTCCTAGAGGTCTAGCCGTTTGTACAGTAAGTTATTATATATATTAGGCTCATTTTTTAATTTTGATTGAGGAACTTAATGAGGTTTTTAACCCTAAGCACCCCTAGGCTCTAAAGGGTCATTCTTGTCTTCTACGATCATCTCCAAACCTCCTCAAATCTTCTCTAATCACCTCAACAGTTATCCATGGTGATTTTAATCTTATTCATTGTGATTAAAAGAAGATGATTTTCTAGGGTAATATTGTAGAACCAGATCCAAACCCTAAACCTAGCCTCATCCTCGGTTGCATGCACAAGAGATCAAATCAAGAATTGGAGACCGAAGCAAGGGACAACATTGAAGAACACATTTTCAAGAATTATGAAAGCCCAAGGCAAGTGTTCTTTATTACTTTCTATTATTCATGAACGGTGGATTAGAACTTTGTGATTGAACTACTTAAGAAAATAGGTGTCGAGGAAAAGACCTTGATGGTCGAACCTCATTCAGAATTAGGGTGTATTATCTGGGTGTGAAACCTTTTTATAGTGTGTTCCGGATAGCCCAATGTTGGGTGATTCCAAGAGTGGATGTTGGTTTATTTAAACTGAACCACTATAAATTTTATGCATTGACGGTTTAAGTGTGGTTTGTTCTATTTGGTTTTGATTATGCTGATTCATTGCTTGCTTGTTTTATTCTCTGCACATTGGTTGAATAATTAATTAAAAAAAGGCTAATAAAAATTGAAAGAGGTCCTATTCAACCCCCCCACTCCTCTCTCTCTGACGGCATTGTTCTAGCCCAGACTTGCAACAAACACAATAGACACCAAACAAATCAACAGGAGCCCACTTGGCCCATAGTTTGGCATTTAGGAGTCCGCATGGGCTATAGTTCAGCATTCTCAAGGGCCCACTTAAACAAAATACAAACACATGAAATACAATCATTCAACTGCAAAATTTCAAGCCAAAGAAAAGCAAAAAGAAGAGTCTTAGATTTCACCATATAGAACCCTCCACGCCATCCTCTGTGAAGTGACAAAAAGTCCCACATCGGTTAATTTGAGAAATCAAGAACTCTATATAACACTTGAGACACCCTTCTCTTAACGCCTAGCCTTTTTAGTGGGTTCTACTTCAATAATGTTATCAAGTCTTGGTTCTCTAACCTCAATCTTGACTCCGAAAATAAAACCCTTCACAATTATTCCTTCTTTTTAAATAATATTTCTATGCTTCTCCAAGAAATTTCTCCCACTTGAAATGGTCATTGAAAAAGCTATTTATGGTGTTAAGTAGAAAAAATCATTACAAGAATATCCACCATTTATGTAGTCACTGAAGTTAAGTAAGCTTCTGGGAATCTGAGGGTTCCCTTAAACTGTGATATATTCAATAGGATATCACCAGATCCTTAGAACCAATGTTGTCAAACTCGAATTGTATTGTAAATCGGTTCGGTTCAGAGGTGTGAATCGTGAATCGAAAATCGTAGAATCGTAAGATTCGTAATTTTTTTTCTAAAATTATTCTATAAACTAAAAATATATTAAACATCCATCATTAAATTATTTTAAAATTATTCTATAAACTATAAAAAATTGGTAGAGCGATTGTCATCCCAAGTTTGACACTTATCACCCATCATAAATAACCATAAAAAAGACATAAAAATATACTAATATGAGATTTAAATATAAATATTAAGTATTGATAAATTTAAGAAATCAACAAATAAATCAAAGGATTTAAATAAATCTAAATAGCATCCATCAAATAAAAAAATAAAAAATAAAAAATAAAAAATAAAAAATCATTATTTAGATATTTCTAATTTTTAAAAAATAGATACAAAATATTTGGAAAAAAAAGGGTTTTAATAAGAATAGAAAAATAGATGGCAAAAAAAAATAAAATAATAAAAATAAACACATGAAAAACAAGAGAAAAAATATTTAATTAAAAAGATAAATAATAAAGAAAGACGGAAGAACATCACTCAAAAAAAAAATGAAAATAAATAAACATAATAATGAAAGCCACGTGAACACACATGAAATACGAAACTTACAAGCTAAAGTCATGTGAAATTCAAACTAAAGTCAACTGAAATAAGAACAAGACGAAATTACAAACTAAAGTCAACTAAAAAAGTTGCCGCACATGATATAAGAAGAAGATAAAATCCCTGAGTACACCAGCGACAATTAAACACGAAGAAAGAGGGGAAACCGACGAAAACCCTAGTATACAAGAGGGTTGCGCGACGAAAATATACGTCTTCTTCACGTCTTTCTTCTCTTTTTCGCCTTCTCTTCTTCATTTTTTCCTCTTCTTTCACCTTTTTCTCTCTTCAAATGAACCGCACGAGTTTCTGATTCATGGGGCTGACTTGTACGATATGCGAGTCACCCCAGAATCAGACGATTTTCTTCTTCTTCCGATTTGACTCGTTAGAGCACCCGATTCGAACAGTGAATCATGCGATTTTAACAACATTGCTTGGAACAGTCTGACATCTTTTCGTGGATTTTATAAACGATTCTTTAGAGTACTGGTACAATATTTGGGAAGTTATCTTTCGACTTTGAACTCCAATGAAATGGCTAATATTGGATCAACACATTCTCATTTACTTAGAAAGAAAACTAGAGAAACACTCACATTATTTAATTTTTTTTTTGAAGATCAAGGTGTCCAGGCCTCTTAGAGCACCTGACTAATTCTTGGAATATATGCAAACCTCCCTATCCACACACACACCGGGTAACACAATGAGGAGTGACTTGAACCCAAGACCTCCCACATCTCAGGCAGGTTCTTGACTGCGAAGTCAACCCTTACGGTTTAACACACACATTATTTTTTAGATATAATTTACGTTATTTTAATATAAAAACTAACCTTTGCATCTTTGGTTTACCACTCATGATTCGATTTTCAAAAGATTAAATCCTAAAACATGTATATCTATTCAAAAGATTAAATCCTTATAGAGTAGATGTAGAAACTAATTATCTAGAAATTGATTTATCAGAGAGAATGACTTCTCTTTAAACATTGAAAGTTTCTGTTCATCAAAAGGGATCAGAGAAAACTTCGAAGTACAAAGCAATCCATTGGATGAAAATTAACAAGTACGTAGGTGGCACATTACCTGATTGGTTGTATGAGCCCTTTTTGGAGCAGTGTGAGAGTGCTCCAGACCAAGATATTGCTCCCAAGCTCTATAAACATCTCTTCTGTGAAAGCAAACGGATCACAGAAGGAATCAAGAGAACTAGTGAGTCCCTATAATGCTTCACAAAGGGGAAAAAATGAAAGTGGATATACCTGAAAACGGGACACAATGTCGGAGTCTTGAAGGTACTCAAGGCGACCAAGTGACATAAATGCAAATTTCCTCTGGTAAAACATACAAGTAATATCAGATTTTCATCGGCTGCATATTCTAGAATTACATGCTCAGCTAAGTAAATGTGATGAAGAAGTTTTGTGGTTTAAGGATGTTTCTTCATCAACTGCAATACATGTTTTTTTCATTTCCAACAGATAGGAAATGTCCATATGTCCATCGAACAACGATTACACATAAAAACATAGTACAGCAGTTGGATCCCATAATAGCCAGAGACACGCCTAGATATGCCATTTTCATAAAATTTTCTACAATGAGCCTGTTTTCAAATTTCCTGTAATAAATGTTTGATATTCTGCTAAATATGCATCATCAGCTGCCAATACTTTGTTAGAAACTCTTAATTTATGAGAGTTAATATACATGTCTACATCTCTCACAAAATATGCCCATGTAATACAACATTGCATTTATATTATCATTACATCATTAAAGCCCTTATCCCATCCATCTGAGATTGGATTTGGAGCTTCTACCTTCTACTCAATCTTATCAACAATCATGTTCTCCGTCACCCACATTCTATCATATCATGTCTTACTACCTCTATCCAAATCTTCAATAGTTTCCCTTGTATCTTCTACTTGTAAATTGAGGCTGTTTTTCATCTTATATGAATGTGTATAAACCATCACAACTGACATCCCACATCTTTTCTTGTAATAGAAATACTTTTAGGTTCCAAAATACAAACTTCTGATTCTATCTTTTCCCATTACACCAATTATCCACTTAACATATACAAATCTCCATCAGCATTACTTTTACTTTATCTATGGGTTGTCTTCTGAGTTCTGACCATCTACCAGTATTCAATTCTAGATAGAAATGTAGATCTAACTGCCATCTTATAGAAAACACCCCTTTACCAAACATGGCACTCTAAAATCACATAATGAATTAATGACATAACAAACCACGAATTTGCCTACACTGAACAAATCCTCCACCCATTCTCTTTTGGTGGAAAGTTGAAACGGTGACAGAAACTTCATTAAATATAAAACGAAAAAAACAATGACAAGAATACAAATACATATACCGTAATACCCCTGTTTGAGTAGGTGTTGGTGGGAGAGAAAAAATAGCCAGGGCGTGATTCAATCCCACATCGCCTAGACAAAGAGAGTTGATGTAGGATATAAGCTTGGAGCTCTCCTCCTTCTAGTATGAGGCCTTTTGGGAGCAACAGTGGGTTGACTCACTAATTGAAAGCCGTGTGTGAGACTCATAGCGGACAATATCATGCTAGCGGGACGGGTCGTTAATCGGACACGTTCAACTCTCAGCTGTGGGTGTAGACAGAGTCGGGGATGGTTCTAGTTTTAAGGGAGGTGGATTGTAATACCTTGTTTGAACAAGTGTTCGTGGGAGAAAAAATAGCCAGTGAGGGCGTGATTCTTGTCGCACATCGCCTAGACATAGAGAGTTGGTGTAGGATATAAGCTTGGAGCTCTCCTCCTTCAAGCATGAGGCCTTTTGGAAGTAACAATGGGTTGACTCGCAAATTGAAAGCCGTGCAGGCCGTGTGTGAGGCCCAGAACGGACAATATCATGCTAGCGGGACGGGTTGTTACATATACAATAGCAACCCAAGGAAACCCCTATCCCACTACACCACATTAACTGGTCCCACCACACCTATTCCATCTCTTTCCTCCTCGCATACCTTCTTTTGTCCCTTTATCCTCTTTATATAGAAGTCCAATGAAATGACGTAGTAAAAAACTATTTTTTTATCATAGGCCTCCTCAATCCAACTCAGTACCACTTGCAGTCTTTCCTCATCCTTAAATTCAATTTGCCAATTCTCATCAACTTGGCAATTTGAATTTATCTTATTGGCCTCCTTTGTTAATCGAATCCACGTTTAATGCTTGAAGGCCCACCTCCCCATTTCCATCCCTTCATCATTTGCATAAAAAATTTCCACATCCTTCTCGGCAACTCCCACTCCACCTAGGCCCACCTTCTTCTTACTCAAAAAACTTACCTTCAATCCACAATTCTATCCCAAAAAAAATACAATCAGACTTTCCAACTATTTATGCCTAGACAATGAGTCAAGCCCAAAAAAAATACAACCTAGACCTTATTCAAGCCCATAATAAGAAACAAAATCATCAATCATAGCAACATCGCCATTCTCAGACCCTAAATAAGGGTTGGGCCCAATGAAATTATCAAAATCACCATGAATTAGCAGGCCCTAAAGAAGGAAAACATTCAATCCTTCTCAACCAAGCCCACCAAGATGCAGAGGCCTGGCACAATAACAACATCGGCACCAAAATCTTGTGATAAAGTATTCTCAACCTCTGATTGGATTCACAAGAAGATGTGGGCCTTCTACTTTGCCGCATTATAAGAGACAGTTTCCTCCTGAAGAGCCCCATAACCCATTCCAACTTCCCCCTTTCCACCTTCCACAGCAGTGAGAAAAAACCTACTCAACATCCCTTCATTTCCTATCAGAAGCCCTCCCCTTCCATGATGCCCGGTGTCAAACATGCCCAGAATCTCACCACCAAGCACAATCAACCAAGATTAGAAATGGTGGTTCCATTTCCTGTGACTGCTTTTACACATTAAAACACTTGTGAAAGATGCATAACTACCAATTTTACCCCTCTCATCACCCTTGTTAATTCCTTTTTTGAACCCCCTCACTTTGCAAGCACCCCATCCCCTACACTTCATGAGCCCTGAAATTACCTCTTCTTTGTCATCGGAAATAGCACCAAACTAGCTCTTTTAACCATAACCATCTTGTTTCTATAGGCAACACCATTTAAAGCATAAACCGTGTAATTAGCTTGATTTCCATCCCCCATCTGTATGAAAATGAAATCCTTACCTTAGTATCCTTCTTTTTAGGGATGAATATGTCCTCGACCACCCCATACTTTAAAAAAGATGTCTTCAGACAACATAGTATCTCATTTGCCAAAATGTTCACCACGAACAAGTTGAACACACAACCCACAACCCTCTTTTTCGCCCTCACGTCCTCCCTCTTCCCTTCATTCACCTTGGAAAACATCTCTCTATTGCCTACAACAGAAGCCCATCCAACAAAGCTATTATAATCTTCTTGAATGATCAAATACGCCCATCCTATTAGTTATATCCAAATCAAACTGTCCATTTTGTTCCACATTTGTACCTAAGATACCATGTCATTTTCAATTTTAGTCAAATATATCAGGACGAAACTACAGTCCATTAGACTATACGGGCCTCAGAAGGGGCCCATTCAATAATAAATTCAAACTTTATAAACGTTATTTTCTTCTTTAGATTTAGATCTAATCTTGATTTATACCCTTTTCATACATCCTCGCCATTAGATTGCACAATATAAGTAAAAATATTTATCCAATGGTTTTATTTTGATCTCACAAAAGAAAAGGCTAGGATGACATAATGGACCCCATTTTGGAGAATTTGATAAACCTCGCAACAATCTATTGGCGCAGAACAAGACAAAAGGTGACCCTAAATGCCTAAATGCGATTATGCTGTAACAAGAAACTAATATGAGGCTGAAATTAAAATTAAAATTAATAATAATAATTAGAATAATAAAATCTACCACAAATAATAAAAAAATTTAGGGAATTCAATGTAAATAATTAAATCACAATCCAAATCAAGTTATAGCTCAAAATAGAAGGCCTTTCAGAAGAAAAGGGGCTGATCAGATCTTACGCGCACTTAGAACCACATCAAATTAGGACTGAAATGCAATTTAAATGGGTTTAAAGGGACTAATGGCAATTTGGTAATTAAAGAAGGTGGAATAAGTTAACAGAGGGGTTTACGGTGGTGTTGGAAAAGAGGCTGGGAAGTTACAGAAGTCACAAGAGGGAATATGGGTTGCGGCAAGATTGGTTGGGCATGAAAAGGCTTACAGAAATAAGGAAGAGATTTGGGAGTGGATGGTGATGGCTGGAAAGGAAGATAAGGGGGTGGCGAAGGCTAAGAAAGGGGTCCAAAAGGTATGGGAATGACCAGCAGGGATTATGGGTGTTGTTTGAGACTGTCTGGAAACTGTAGCAGCAGTAGGAGGGGTCTTTGGAGAGGGACGGAGGCAATATGAAGGGTGTAAGGGCTGGGCGAAAGTAATGGAAGAGATTTGGGGCAGCGGCAAAAGGGGTTGGGGATCTTTGGAGTTACGGCAGGTAAGGAGAAGGAATAAAATGAAAAGAAAAGAGAAGAGAGAAGAGAGAAGATGAAGATAAAGAAGTACCTGGGGATTGAAGGAGGAGGAAGAGGGCTTCATGCCAAGGCTTCTCGCCAACAAAAGCATGGCAAAGGCTTATGCAAAAATCTCAGTTTATTTCATCCAATCGTTCTCTGCCCAAAGGGCTACAAGGCTTTGTTACTTTCACTATCCCTTACTTAAAATAAAATAAAACAGAAATTACAAGATTACCCTTGCTTAAAATAAAATAAAAAAAAAACAGAAAAATAGCAAGTAAGAAAAATAGCAGGAGCAGGGATGCACCGCATCATCTATCCAACCATCCAATTCTTTTGATTATAAGGGGAGTCTCACCATCTAACACAGCCAATCAGAGCATCGGGCTTTCCAGCCTGGGCGTCTGTTAAACCTGCCCTATATATATTTTCCTGTCTAGATGCCCAAAACAAGGAAACCGATTCATGTCAGGGCTCAAAGAAAGGATTTGAATTAGACTCACCATTTTTTTGACAAAAGATAATCTTATCAGGGAGGATAGGAAAGTTGGTGCCCCCCTTCAATTTTCTTAGGCGTGAAAACATGAGCACATGGCCTAAATGAAAGATCTAACATAACCATTGAGACTATTAAAATAGTTCAATTCCACTGACCCCACATGCCTGACTACAAGTAGATTGTTTGGAAAAGAAGGGACATTGATTGCATATAGAGTGTAATACCCACCAGCCCAAAAAAAAAAAAAGGTCCTACATCGGTTGTAGGCTTGGGTGATGTGGGATTTAAAAGAGGGGGTAGTCATTTCCCATGTGTAAGGCCTTTTGGACTTGGTTTGGTGGACCAGGCCCAGAAACAAAACCATGCGGGCAAAAGTGGGCCCAAAGCGGATAATATTACACTCGAAAAATCGGGGCGGGGTGTTACATTTGGTATTAAAGCACGGCTCAACACTCGAACTATAACCAAACTTGACTTTGATACCAAATGTAACACCCTGCCCCGATTTCCCGGGTGTGATATTGTCCGCTTTGGACCCACTTTTGCCCGCATGGTTTTGTTTCTGGGTCTGACTTGCCTCACACAAAGGAAATGGTTGCCCTCTCTTTTAAATCCCACATCACCCAAGTCCACAACCGATGTGAGACTTTTTTTTTGGGTGAGTGGGTATTACAATCCACCATCCTTAAGATCAGAGACATCCCAGACTCTGTCAGAACACACTGGTAGAGAGTCCACACAGTCCGAGTATTGAACCGTGCTCTGGTACCAAATGTAACAAACACCTAGCCCCTATTTCCCGAGTGTGATATTGTCTGCTTTGGGCCCACTTTTGCCTGCACAATTTTATTTCTGGGCCTAACCCACCAAGCTAGGCCCAAAAGGCCCCACACAAGGGAAATGGCTGTCCCTTCTTTTAAATCCCACATCACCCAAGTCCACAACCGATGTGGGACTTTTTTTTGGGGAGGGTGGGTATTACATAGAGAGGAGAAACAAAAGCCTTGACTTGATGACCAAGCCATTCCACGCAAGTTCTGGCTACAACAAATGAACAATTAGGAGTCATTGCTAGTTTCCATGCTTAGCTCAACTAGTGTAGCATTCACCAAACTTGGGCATGTAAACTTACTTAGACTGCTTAATAGGGCCATGATTGGACTTGGAATCAAATCCCACTAGGGTTCTAATAGGTCTTCTTATTTGAAACTGTAATAGATCAAATTTTGATGCAGGACAGGGGATAGAGTAACCCTAAATAGCTAATGTGGTTATGAAAAGATTAAAAGGGATGAAAATAATACACCCTAAATATAAAATGGGCTAAAATTAATCATTCAATTAATATAGGCAATTAATTAATATAAAATTTACCACACATAATCATGCAAATACTAAGAATATAATGTGTTTAATGGGAACAAATGGAAATTAAGCAATTAATCAATCCCGATGATTATCGGGTCAAACAATCAAGGGATGGTCACGGGTATAGGATGGGTGACTTATGAGGAATGGTTATGAGCTGGGGACTTAGGCATGGGTATACTTAGGTCTCTAGAGATGGGATACGAATGGAATCGAAAGGGGGTTACAAATGGAATAAAAGGAGATATGAATGGAGCTTGTGGAAAAGGCAAGATATGAAGGTCTTATTGTGCAGTAAAAAAGGCGAGAGCGCAAACAAAAGATGGAAAGAAGGGAAGAAGAGTGCAGGAGATGACTGTCTGGGGATAGGGGGCAACCTACGAAGGCTTAAAGGACCAAAGGGGTGGTGGAAGTGGCAGATCTGGGGCCTAGGAAGGGTTACAGCAAAGTCAGATGGATTTGGGAGGGAAGGCGACACAGGTAGGGTCCCTTTTGGAAGGGTGACAACAGCAAGAGGGGGCATGTGGAGGGTGCGGCAGCAAAGGAGGGCTGATAAATAAATGGTAGCAAGGGGAAAAGGACTTTAGGAGTCTCAGCTAATGAGGAGGGATCTTGGTGGGGTATCAACAACAGGAAAGGGACAGGCTACAAAGGCCAGGAAGGCCTTTTTTGGTCTCGGCAAAGGGATTTGGTTCTTTGGGTGGTGACGGCAATGGTTATGGCCTCTATTGGGTGACAACAGTAAGGCTATAAAAAAAACAAAAAATAGAGAGAGGTAGAAAAAGGAAGAGAGAGAGAAAAGATAGAAGAGAGGTACTTGAATAGAGGAATAAGGCTTCACACCTTGATTCCTTGAAGATTCACACCTTCGAGCTTCTCGCCAATTCCCGAGTTTCTCACCTCAGGCCGTACACATGGAAGAAAATTCTCCAAAGCACAAAACATGTAATCTTATTCATTGTTAATGCACTCATGAGGGTTGCAAAACTATTTATAATAAACCCACAAAGAAAATGATCAAAGTACCCTTAGTTACAAAATGACTAAAATACCCTTAAATAAACTAAAGAAAAACACACTAACAAATAAATAATAAAATAAAATATGATAAACAAAATGTTCCAAAATGTTCTGCATCAAATTTTCCAAACTTAAGGTCAATAGTAATCGTTTTCAACTTACACGTCCTTCATTAAAAAGTTGTGTACACCCATAAAAATTACATATGCTTTCCTATATACACTTAACTGTGCATATCCCCCTTGTTAAAAAGGGTTGTAAGAAAGCTTAGGCTTGCATAAAATAAATGTGCTTGCACTCATACAAGCTAAGTGTAATACCCCCGTCCCAAAAAGTCTCATATTGCTAATTGCATTGGAAATTTCCTTTTATATTAGTGGTAGTTTTTCTCCTTTTAGCATGAGGTCTTTTGGGAGTAACAGTGGGTTAGCTCGCCAATTGAAAGACGTGTGGGTCCGTGTGTAGCCCAAATCGGACAATATTGTGCTAGCAGGACGGGTCGTTACAAATGGTATCAGAGCATGGTTCAACTCTCTGCCTGAGGATGTGTGCTTGGTTGTCGTGTGTGCAGAGTAGGGGACAACTCTGGCTTTAAGGGGGGTAGATTGTAATACCCCGTTCCAAAAAGTCTCACATTCCTAGTTGCATTAGAAATTTTCTGGTATATAAAGTGGTAGCCTTCTTTCTTCTATCAGAAGGCCTTTTGGAAGCAATAGTGGGTTGGCTCGCCAAAGCAAAGCCGTGCGCGCCTGTGTGTGGGCTCAAAGAGGACAATATTGTGCTAGCAGGGCGGGTCGTTACAAATAATTGTAATACCCCACCCCAGAGGGGTTTATAGTGTGGAGGAAAAAAGAGTCTCATATTGCTAGTTGCTTTGAAATTTCTATGGTATATAAGTTGTAGCCTTTTTCCTTCTAACATGAGGCCTTTTGGGGCAACAGTGTGTTAACTCGCCAATTGAAAGATGTGTGGGCCGTATGTGAGGCTCAGAGCGGACAATATCATGCTAGTGGGACTGATCATTACAAATGGTATCAGAGCATGGTTCAACTCTCTGTCTGAGGGTGTGGGCTTGGTTGTTGTGTGTGCAGAGCCGGGGACGGCTCTGGTTTTAAGGGGGGTAGATTGTAATACCCCACCCCAGAAGGGGTCTATAATGTGGAGGAGAAAAAAGGTCCCACATTACTAGTTGCTTTGAAAATTCTCTGGTATATAAGTGGTAGCCTTCTTCCTTCTAGCATGAGGCCTTTTGGGAGCAACAGTGGGTTAGCTCGTTGAAAGTCGTGCAGCCTGTATGTGATGCCCAGAGTGGAAAATATCATGCAAGCGGGACAGGTTGTTACACTAAGCCCAAACCCAGGTCATGACCAGCCAAAGTTATGGTCATTGAATCCAACAATCAAACCTATATGTAGCAGCTAGATCTCTTGTAGTGCAACCAGTTGGACATATAGTCCCTCACCATCACATCCAATTAAGCTCATTTATGCATAAGGGAGGCTCATCCAACAGTGATGCATAGAAGGGAGTGTTTTTTTTTTTTTTTGAATAATATATTACGAGTGCCACATGTTTCACATATCATCATCCAAACCTATTTCATGAACCCAACCACTGATTGTCAAAAAATGCCTCAGGATGACTTTCTTTACATTGTAACTATTTTTCTATACCCACATGCCCATACATATACTACTGAATATCTAGTGCCGTCAAATTGTAGTATTCTCACAGTTCACAATTGGACCCACTGAATAAGGTATTTAGACCTCACTAACGCCTGTGCAACATGTAAATGCCTACAAGATAGGAGCATAATATTAGGAAATTGTACATGTATTCTGTTTTATTTGTACTTAGTAAATAGGTGTAGTACTACAGGGCATTAAAGAAGCATAACTTAATAAATGTTGGCACAGCACACGGTTCTCTTTCCTTTTCTCTATTTCCACTGTCCCTCAAAACTGTGTGTGTGAGAGAGAGAGAGAGGGAAAACCGTATGTCAAACAAAAGAACAGTAAGAGAGGTGAAACCATTTCCTTCTTTGGCCATCAAACTCATTCAAGATCACAAAAAGGAAGTAATGTTAAAGAGGAAGAAGAAGAAGGAGATTGCAAGAGGTTCTGAAGTGCTGAAAACAAACCTTGGGGAACTCATAATCTGGAACCTGCAATTTCTTCTGGATTCGTACTTTTACCTCTGCCAAAGTCTCACCTACATGAATGACCAAGAAGAAGGGTTCCCCAAAGTTCTGAACTTGCTGTTGAAACCAAACAGGTTTTGAAATTTCAAGCAAAATTAATACATATTCAAGTTAAGGCTCAACACAGTTCATGAATTTATGCGTAGTTGGAAAACATTAAATAATAAATTTATAATCCATATTTACCATCTGATTTTGAGTAGCATCTTTTGTGAAGTGGTATACATGAATCAAGCGATCATGAGGACCAAGGTTTTTCTCTTCTTCTGGAATCTGTGGTGACAAAGATTCAGTGTCATTTCAAATACACATATATAAACCCTCGATTGTTCCTTTATACCCTTCATTGTGCAAATCCATACTATGTAAAGTCATTGGCATTGATTGCAGGAGCATATCACAATCAATCCAATAATCATTTTTACATTCCTAATATATGGTTAATGAGTCTAGTTAATTTGATATCCAACAGTGATCATATATGAAAGAGAGAAACACTACAATTTTTTTAAGTGAACTACCGAACTCAGACGAATGTCACATGGAATGTTCTAGAACGTGGAAAAACCATAGTAGTCAAGGTGCAAGGGGTCTTGGAGCCTAGAAAGCAAGCCACATGCCTAGGTGCAACAATAATATTGCTGGCCACACTTAGATACTTCAAATATATGTCTAGATTCATGCATTGTCTCTTTTTTTTTGAGCAGTAACTATGGTAATTCATTCAAGAATAAAAGTACAAATGCAACAAAAAGGTCTAAAAGCAATAGACCACAGAAGGGAAAACAACAAGAAAAGTAAAAGAAAGAGAAATCAAAATACAAGCACAATGTATAATAAGAAAAATACCATCTAACATCCCCTCCGATGAAAAACAATCAAATGGTTGTCCTCGAAGATCGAAGGAAGAAGACTCTTGAGAAATCATTGTCTACTCCCAACTTGGCAAAATAATCTGCCATGCCATTAGTTGAACAGTTAAAAAGAACAAAGGATACATTAAGTCCTATCACCATATGTTTTCCGATCGAGGTATATGTATGAAAGTGATATCTCCCGTCCTGCACAACCTCCTAATGTCCCTAGTAATACTTATCAACCTCCACGGGAGGAATTACCTTTTACTAGTCTAGGAGATGGCATTAGTCGAGTCACCTTCAATAATAAGATTACGATTTCCAAGCCTAGACCAAACCTGAAGTGCTCTCTTGATTGCTCTCAGTTTTGCCTCATTTGACTCCATAATCCCTAATGGCTCGGAAAATGCTAGTAACATCTTACCCCTATCATCATGTAACACCCCACCTATTAATGTCGGCCCAAGTTTATCCCTTGTTACCCCATCCACATTGAACTCACATGATCCTTGAGGTGGCGCTACCCATTCGGCCTTAGGTTTCCTAAATTTCCCAACCCCCCTTCATGCATCCTTCCCAAGACAAGATTTTTCCCACACGAGATGATCTATAGAAAACCAGTTACCAACATGGAACAACATCCAACTGTTAGATTTTTGGACTTCAATCCTTTGATTCAAATAACATGCCCTATAATCAATATAGACTTAATGGTGATACGCACTCTGCAGATGCAACCAACATCAGTAAATCACAAATTTGGTCACCACCACCCAATGTTGAATTCAAAGTGATTTATTTATTTACTTGTATGAATGATGATAGTCACATGAAGCTGCAACCTCAAGTTGCAACAGAGAGTTCCATCAACTGTGTTTTAGGCTCTCTTCAAAACCATCAGTGGCGGCTTTACAAATTCTTCTCCATTTGACTCAATCATAAATTATACCATCAGTTACTTTACAGTCTAACATGTTTTTTTTCTTTTTTTGGAGGTCCGGAGGTGTCCAACCGTCACGCCCGACTAGTCCTCCGGAGTGTATGAAGACCCCCCTATCCGCACACACCGTGTAAGTCGATGAGACCTTACTCTATACATATTCTCATGGGAAGTGACCCTACAGTCTAACATGTCCTCTATCCCTTCCCTACATGTTTTCAATGATCGACCTCGCCTCCCAGTGCCTTCTATATGAAGTCACTCTACGGACTAGGGTTGTGCATGGTCTTCTATTAACATGACCAACCCACCTCAAATGAGTCTCTCTCAATTGTAATCTATCAGGGCTATTTTTAAACTATCTCAAATGTGTTCATTTATGACTAATCCACTTATCCAACGTACAACCCACATCTCAGTAGTCCTAATTTTATCTATTTGTCTTTTCTTCATTGGCCAACACTTTGGTCCATAAAGCATTGCAAATGTAATACATATTTTATAATATCATCCTTTTAAGTGAAGGGAGATTCTAATATTATATAGAACCCCAATAGTGTGTATACATTTTTTTTTAAGACCAAGGTATCTAAATCTCTTAGAGCACCTGACTAATCTTTGGGGCACGTGCTAGTGTGTCTACATATTGCCCAACCCACTCTTACCTATTCGTTAAGTTGAAACCTTCTTTTGATTCTATCATAAAGCCTAAGTATCTAAACTTGTCACAATTTACAACTAAGTTTACCGGGTTGCCCTCACTATCGTTTGAGCCACTAAAGTCACATTCGATCTATTTCTACTATTTTCCAAACCATATGACTCCATTCTCCTCCATGATTCCAACCTTGCATTGAGGAGTTGTTTCGTCTCACTAATCAATACTATATCATCTGCAAAAAGCATACACCATGGCACTTCATCCTGGATTCTAGATGTTAAGGTGTCCATGATTAGTGTAAATAGGTATGGACTTAAAGCAGATCCTTGATGAAGTCCCACTCCAACAAGAATTCCACCAGTCACTCTTCAAAGCCGAATTTTTTTCATATTTTCCTACGATTGGCTTTGGTGACTTAAAATCCATATGTAAAATCAAATGATCATGTTGATTTTAAAGTCATCGCTAGTATATTAATCAAATAAATCTCCACATGCAACTACCAAAATCGTCGCTAGTATATTAATCAAATAAATCTCCACATGCAACAACCACCAGGCCTGCCATACAAAATTTTGGCAGACAATATGCTGAACTCATGCTAATGGTAAAGCATGCCAAGAAAACCCTCAAAAAAGAATACAATACTCAACCTGCAATAAATGTGCTGCTGAGAAGCCCTAAAACTATATTTAGAGAGAAAAAAAATCAGGCTCACAGAGTCCCAAACAGACTATCACACAGGTGTAATAACCGCATGAATCCTCAACAGACTGCCAACCAGACCCATCTGTGGTCTTCTCAACTAAGTACTAGACTCTCGGTAGTCATACGTGTAGCCTCGGGCCCCATCTACTGGCCTCAACACAATCGGCACATCCACCCTTCACGGAAAACCATATGCCTTCTACCGAGTGAGCCGGCCGAACTCACTTGTTAGGTGTTGAGCACTGAAAATTACCATTTTACCATTTAATTTTGGATTAGTCAGCCTTTGATTTGTGAATATTAGATGTTTTTAATGGAATTTTCAAGTTTTGCAGTGTATTTGTCAGAATACAAGAAAAAGAAATTAAAATGCAGAAAAGTGGGTCATAGTTCTATTTTTGGAAAGTTTATAATTTTTACCACTTAATTTGATTTGGAATTATTGTAAATTATTATAATTCAGATCCGGATATGAAAGTTTGAATTATAATAATATTTTTTTAGATTGTTAATTTGTAAAGGTGGTAGAAATTTATAAACACACAAATGGACCTACTGTTCGAATCTGAAGCCTGAAGACAAAGTCTGAAATTGGAAGCCAATTAGCCAAAGTCCACTAGTATTCTGAGCCAGATAAAAGTCCAAGTATGGGATCCAAGTCCAAAAGACCAAGTGGGACCAGTGAATTTCGTTTGAAGGATGGTGCCTTATCTGCAAAATTCGGCCATGGTTTGAAAAAGACAATGGATTTGGATAAAAGACAGTGGATATGAATAAAGTGCAGGGTAAGGATAAAAGAGTTTGAACCGAAATTGATGGCTTTGGATCCATTGAAGGTTGAACCGGGTAAGACATTGAAGGCTGAAGTTGGACAACTAAAGATAGAGAAAAAATATTTAATTTCTTATAAGTTATTTATTTTATTTTTATGTAATGATGTCCAAATGATTGTATTTCATTATTTTTCAAATTTTAAATGAAATTCATGGCGGTTTATTTAGATTTATGTTATTCCCAATTATTAAATATTGTATAGTGATGGTTTTTAATTTTATTTTAATTCTTTTTATGAACGTTATGAAACAAATTAATTTTAGAATTTTTCAAAGAAAAGTGGAACCCCTGTTAGGATTAGTGGGACTTGACCAATTTTCTAGTCTAAGGTTCTTTTCAAGAACGGTTTATTTTAGATTTGGGAAATGCAAGTTTAAATCCCACTCAAGCCTAAGGCTTGAATTGAAAAATTTCGGTTTAATGGACGACGTAATTTTTCTAATTAGAATTTTAATAAATGATGAACTCGAATTATATTTTCTAATTTTAGAATATTTCATAGTCTAGGCCATGATTTTATTTTTAAATGAGATAACATGCCATCTTCGATACTTGTTTTGATTCCATTGTAAACTATGTAAATAATTTATTATTATTGTTTTATTTTATTCTTTCATAAAAATGCTTGAAATGATTTAACTAGGTTAGAAATATTTTATTTGTTTCCTAAATTTACATTTTAAATTAGATTGAGGTCATTTAAATTCAGTCCACCACTTCAATCAAAACTTATAAATCAATGATAAAAATAGAGTTTATATTTTATTAACTTCAAAACTTAGACAATTAATTAAATATTGATTATCTAAATCTAGAATTTTGCTAAATTAAGATTATAACTCCATGTTTTAGAAAATTATTATCTTAAATCACATTATTTTAATGGTACCATTTTTATTTCATACATATATTTTGTTGATTTCCCTTGGGTACGACCTCGTACTCATACACTACACTATTAATTGGTTCGTGCACTTGCGAGTTAAATTAACTGGTTCGTGCACATCCACCCCTCACGGAAAACCATAGGCTGTCTACCGAGTGAGCTGACCGAACTCACTCGTTAAGCGCCTATAAATTCTCAATGAGCCAACACCCACATCACAAGCCTCACACATGAGCCCCACAGTCATAACCGCGGGTAGTCACACTACCACACCCCTCAGTCAAAATGCGGGCGGATAGACACTCAACCCACCTGGTTCCCAAGGCGACGCAGTACGTACTTAACGTACTCTATGACCACCTTACCTCTAGGGTCACCTCCACGGAAATCCACACATACAACAGACTATCTCCACCCCGAAGGTGTCCTAGTCTGAAACATTATACCACATCACACCACAGGTTATCCCCACCATATAGGTGTCCTAGCCTTGAATACCATACCTTAGATTGTACCCACCTTGCAGGTGTCATCGCCTGGAACACCACACCTCAGATTGTACCCATCCTGCATGAGTAAACATGGAATACCACACCTCAGACTGTACGTACCTTGTAGGTGTCATAGATTGAAATACCACACCTCAGACTGTACCCACCCTGCATGTAACACCCCGTCCTGCTACGGGTGCGTTATCTCCGAAACATATCAAAAAGTCACAAAGGACGGATATCGGATCTAATTTTATTTTGAAATGGGGCAACTACCTCCCGCTCACAAACCACAAGTCCATAAAATCAAGAAACATAGAAAACAACGTTTGACTAACTGAACATAGTTATACAGTCATCCAAACAAATATATAATAATAAGTCCTTGCAAACTAGAGTCTCTCAAATTTAAAACATGAACATGAACATAAATGTTTAACTACTACTGCTCCTCCCCAGGTGCTTACTCAAAGGACCCGCCCGGTCCCTCCGCTATCGAGGTACCTAAAAGGTAAGGGGTGAGTTAACCATCCCATTGAAGGGATAAAACATATCACATGTTAGCAACATAACATATACCACATGTATGAAATAGAGTAAACATCATAATATAAAGAATGTTTATATACAGAGTACTCAAATGTACTACTAACTATGGTCCCATTGACCAGTCCGGGACATCACATCCATAACTCACAATGGCCCTCCAACAACTCCGGTCTCCCTTACCAATACAAACGGGAGACCATACAATACACAACTTCCTCAACCGCCAGAATGCAACGGGGAAACCCGCATCCTCTATGGGGGTCTCAACTGTCAGAGCATAACGGGGAAGCCAATTTCAAAGGCAGGCACCTCAATCGTCGAAACGCAACGGGGAGACCCCCATTTCCTATGGGGGTCTCAATCGCCGCAGCGTAATGGGGAAGTCCTCCTATCAACCAACATCATCACATCATCATGACCATATACACATATAAATGGTTCCTTCATTACGACACCCAATGGCACGTTGTCCGTTGCGGGTTACCTCTCCTACCTACACATGTTATCATGATCGTACATAACATATAGACATATTCCAATTTAGTTAACCAAAATCAGTAACATACTCCATATGTAAATTAATAGCAGATAATGAGTTACTTAAAACACACATCTCCATGTCCATCATGTGATTACATTTGCATCTTATACGTAAGCACGCATTATATCATCAACACCTTCCAAGCATCATATTCAACATCCAACACATATCTTGCTCTCAGCATAAATTTGTCACATATTTATAAATAAACACACAACATGTTATCATTAAGTTCTAAGCATTATATTCGATGTCCAACACATATCTTATTCTCTTCACAAATTCATTCACAAGTTATACTTAAATACACACTATGTTACCAAAGTTTCAACATCATATTCGGTATCCATTCGTCCGATCAAAATTTCTCATTAATCATATATTGTTGACATGAGTACACCCAAATGAGACCTTTGCCATAGATTCATTCAACAGTTCCCTTACCGAGTGACTTAATAAACAAAGAACCCCATTCAAGTCACTCCATGTCCAAGGTTAAGGGTTAAATAGATGCGAATGCATGCTAAAACGGTGATAATTCCCCTCACAGTGTGTGTGGTGTCAAAAATCTGAAGCGAGCAAGCTGCTTAAAGGGAGGTCAGTCTGTTGAAACAAGGAAGAATGAATAAGTAAATAAAGTAAAAAAGGCTAAAACGAGATCGGACTGAAAATGAGCCTAGACAGTGCTAAGCTCGAAACGAGCCGAACTAGGACGGGCTAGGCAGGAAAACGGGCTCTGAAAATGGGTTGGGCTTGAAAATTGGGTCGAGGTGGGCCGGGCCAAAGAGTTGGCCCTGCCAAAAGTGGAAGGGACAAGGTCTGGGCCTGGCTGGGCCGGACCTAACTAGGCCAGGTCCGAATGAGCCTGTTGGGTCGGGTCTGGGCCAATGGGCCAAACAGTTGGGTCACACCCAAGCCCAAGGGCTGGGTCAACCCAAGGCCCAGCTGAATCGACTCAAAACTCGTTGAGTCGACTCGATCACTTGACTGAGTCAAAAAAGAGGAAAAATAGAAGGGAAAACCAGGAAAATCTGAGAAAATCGAAGAAAACAAGGGAAAACTACAAAAAACTAGGAGAAAATGAGGAAAACAGAGAAAAACCGTGGAAAATCAAAGGGAAAAGTTGAGAGAGAAGAAGGGGAAAGATGAACAAGAAGATAGATACCTAGAAACAACGAGAGAAGGGCGAGAGGGGTAAAATCCGGTGGCTGCCAGCGAAGAAATCGGATCTAGATGGCGTCGGGCTCGAAGGTTGCTCGTTTAACTGAGAGAGGGAAGATGGAAGTGAGTAAGGGAGGAAGGACAAAAAGAAGAAGAAGAGAGAAGTCGAGAAAGAGAAGAAGCTAGGTGGTGGCGGCGACTGCTTGGTTAGGCTTTTTTTTTTTTGGTTGCCACAAAGAGGGAAAGGAGAGAGATCGAAACCGAGAGAGTGGAAGGGGAGTTACGGCGCAGGTAGCAAGATGCTACAGTGCCGCAAATAAGGCTTTTAAGAGAGGGGTGTTTAGAGGGTTAGGGTTTATGCCCTCCCCCTCATACTTTTTTTTTTAATAAAATCAATTTTTTTTTAAATAATTCATTTTTAAAAGAAATAAATATAATGTGATCGAAAACCCGAAAAATCTCGAACGTTGAGTGTCAAGCGAGAAAACGTGTGATTTTTCAAAAAAAAAAATTTGACAAACATACAATAATTATAAAATTACCAAAAAGTCCTTCGACTTTCCGAACTTGAAATCAGGTGAACTGGGGCCCACCACAGAGTCCACAACACCCTCAATGCTACCAAAGTACTAAAAACAACTTGGAGAACCACAAAACTCTCTAAGACCCTGAAATATCGGGTTGGATCCTTGCATTGCATGTGCCATAGCCTGGAATACTATACCTCAGACTGTACCCACCCTGCAGGTGTCATAGCCTGGAACGACACACCTCAGACTGTACCCACCATGCATGTGTCATAGCGTGGAATATCATACCTCAAGCTGTAGCCACTTACAGGTGTCATAGCTTGGAATACCACACCTCATACTATATCCACCCTACAAGTTGTCATAGCTTGGTACGTGCATCACAACTGTGACCAACCCAACCACCCCCCGCTCCTCATCGAACCCATGCGTTCGACCAACTGGTTCCACGGGTTGCACCTCATCCCCTAACCTGAACATGGGTGGAACACCCTCAACCCCCAATAATCATGTGGGCGGACCACTCAACCCAGCATACCACCCATGGTGCCTCATCTGTCACGCACTCTAGTTTCGTGTCTGCAATGACCTCTAAATCTGCATTGGGAGAACTAGTGTTTGACAAGAGTTTCCCTGAAGTATCCAGGACCACCTCACCACCTGTCCCTCTTGGGACTGCCCATGGGCTTGTCTGAAGATCACAATGATATGACTAGTGTGTACTTCAAAGAAAAGTAGCATTTAAAATTCAAGAAGCCAAAATCACAAGAAGGTGTGACAAGGCATGACATTGTCATTGGTGATTTTGAAGACAATGGATCTTAATGACTGCTAAAGGGGTCTATCCTTTGTTATAAGTGTAATGGCCCAGGTCAACAAAATGGTTATGGGAATAAGAGGATATATGAATCATACGATTTTACGATTTTCGATTCACGATTCACACCTTTAGAACAATTTCGATACGAATTAAGTTTGATAACATGGGTAAAATTGGAGAATGCCATACACTTAGAACATTGAGAATATTTGTAAAATTCCATACTCATAAGGTGTGTGATAATATGTTTGAGTGAATGTTGCCTTTTGCACATTCCAATGTATAGTTGGATAGGGTTACGGTTTGAACTCTTTATGCCTATGTGTGATTGATGTGAATATATTGTATCAGATACATATGTATGAGTTTCCCAATTTCCCTATGATTAAATGTTTACTATAATTGAGAATTCATAGATTTGTGATGTGTTAAAGTATGATAGAATGTGTGATAAATCAAGATCGCCAAAGATGTGTAATGTAGGGCCTTGATAACCTTCTCATACTTGTGTATTGTTATGAGTAATGTATGTATTAAATGAATTCTCATGATTGCGATTGGAATTCTTAGATGGGTAACTCATATAATAAGCATGATGAATGTGTTTTATGCCATGCTTGGATTATATGATGATGTGTACATCACTAGTGAGTACCTATGTTGATAATGGTTGTAGTGGATCGACCTAACCATGTGTAAAATGAATTTTCATGATTTGAAGAGGAACTTGGTAAAGGATTAGACTAAATGATATAAGTGAGTTAAGGTCAAGTATATTAGAACCGAAGGGGGTTAACTTGTGCTACAATAGGGATGTGCTAGCTTGATTGAGAATGCATAGAATGCAATGTAAATGCTAAGAGAGCCTTGTCTGATTTCCCCAAAGTAAAAGTATGATCACTCTCGAATGTCAACCCAAATATGAAAATAATGAACTAACGTTAGTTTGATCCACTATGTGGTACGTAGGCAACTGAGAACATTGTGCCTCAACTCGATCAAAATATGCATTGTGTCATCCATTTAAATTAAGGATAATGTAAGATGTTGAGCAAATGTGAAGGGTAGAAAGGGATTGGTGGGATATACCTTCCCTAATATAGACCCTAGTGCTAGATGTTAGATCCCTCGAAGGCGGTTCGAAGAGGTTATGATGCCTTCGGAGTTTCGATATGATGAGACATATATGTTTGTTACTCGAGTAAAGCCTAGAGTGGCTAGAAAACTGTGAAAATTCTTAAGATGGATAGATGAGGACTTTGGCATTGAGATGTATGTGACTAGGTCACTTGATTATATTGAGACGTGATATGGGTACGTCCCTCACGTGATGATTATATTGAGACGTGGTATGGGTACGTCCCTCACGTGATGATTATATTGAGACGTGGTATGGGTGTATCCCTCACGTGATATTGATGATTGAGACGTGGTATAGGTGCGTCCCTCACGTGATATTTATTATATTGTGGCGTGGTATGGGTGTGCCTCTTATGTGATTTTGATGATTGAGACGTGGTATGGGTGCGTCCCTCATGTGATATTGAATATATTGATGCGTGATATAGGTGCGTCCCTCACGTGATATTGATGATTGAGACATGGAATGGATATATCCCTCACATGATATTGATAACGTTATGCCTTAGTCCGTTGAAAAAGGAAACGTAAATCATTGTGTCTCAACTTTATATAGTTAAAAGGATGAGATAAGTACATAGATTCCATGAGTAAGGCCTAGAGTAGCCGTGAGACCGTGGATATGAACATACGGAGTCTGTGGCATTGAGATGTATATGTGACTTGGTCACTTAATATTGAGACGTGGTATGAGTACATCCCTCAAATGATTATGATGGTTGACTGACCGTTCCAAATAGATATTCGGGATGGTGGGTTGGCTACGGAGCCTTGATCACGTAGGGTTGCCGTCAAGGAGTAAGTCCCTCACATGCTACGCACTGGAGGGCGCTCTCACGGATATTTAGTACACTTGATGTGCATTGATGGGCAGAGCTAGATACTATTTTATCACATGAGGGTGGTGCTAGCTTCGTTAGACGTGGTGCGACGTCTTTAGAGCTTGACTGAATCACCCATGAGGTGAAGGGATGCAGGGCGAGGTAGACTTGATCACGCCAGTCGAGGGTCTCTCGCTTAGTAAGTCATGGGCCCTAAGTCTTGCTAGGGCTCGTGGTATATTTATGATATGATATGATGATTTGATATTATTGCCACAGTCACGTAGTGATTAATTCGATTGTTGTTCCTACGGATAGAAGATCTTATGGTAGATGATGTGCCCCTGAATTAGTTATGCCCATGGATGGATTATACTCATGGAGGAATTATAATCATGGATGGTTTATACCCATGAATAGATTATACTCATAGATAGAGCATTAACATGGATGGATGTGTATACCCATGGATGATATTTCCCATGGTGGTTTGGATTCATGCCTAGATGTTGGTCTTATGGTAGACCTGTTGGTTTCATAATAGATATATTGTTCTATGTTAAACATGTTGCTCCCATGGTAGACCTGTTGGTCTCATATTAGACATATTGGTCTTATGTTAGACATGTTACTCCCATGGTAGACATATTGGTATTATGGTGGACATGTTGGTCCAATAGTAGACATATTGGTCTTATGTTAGACATGTTGGTCCCATGGTAGACGTATTGGTATTATGGTGAACATGTTTGTCCCATAATAGATGTATTGGTCTTATGTTAGACCTGTTGGTCCTATGATAGACATATTGGTTTTACGAATATATGAGTTATGCCCATGGATGGATTATACCCATGGAGTGATTATATTCATGGATGGTTATTACCTATGGATAAATGATACTCACAGATGGAGAGTTAGCATGGATGGATGATGAATCCTATGGATGTTGTTCCCATGGTAGACATATTGGATTCAAGCCTAGATATTGATTATATAGTGGGCATATTAACCCCGTGATAAATATAGTGGTCCCATGGTAGACGTATTGGTCTCATGGTGGACGTAACGATTCTATGGATAGATATTATTTTCTCATGGTGGGCTTTATGACCATGGATGAGTATTGTATACCAAGGATAGATATTCCCATGGATAACATTGATTCCATAGAGGATTGGACTCATATTTAGAGTATTGCCCCCGATGAGGGATGTATTTATGTTCGGGTATAGGTCCCATGGTTGAGGTTTATCCCATGTGTGACATTGACCCCATGGTTGACGGTGTTCCCATGGTTGGTATAGGCCCGTGATAGATGAGATCTATTTCATTGATGAGGCCCACGATAGGGTAATTAGAATGTCTTGATGTGACATCATGAATAGCACGAGGTTAGTGCCATGAAATAAATGAATTGAGAACTATGCAGGATTTGATCTCCATTAGAGTACTTAGGTAGCTGCTAATTCAGTTCGATCAAATCAAGGATCCAATAAGTCCTTGGATCCGTAGGGATCTCACAATACGTGTAGATGTCGCGTGTTTGGAGTATGAGTTGTGCATGCTTCAGAGTTGAAAAAAATATATATTATTGTTTCTCCCGTGTCCGTTGGGTTGGATCGTGACAATAAGTTTGTTCCAACTTAGGTTTAACCTTGCTCATGTATTCCAGGTGCTTTCTTTCCTATCTCAGTTTTGGCTTGTCTTTTGGACTTTTTTGTTGTACATTGTTTCTCTCATTCTTAATAAATATTATCACCATTCAAAAATAAAAATTGTAAGAAGCTAGAGGCTAGTGCTAGTTACAAAAGCCAAAATCTACAATTCCTAGTAATCCAATGCAATAACTGATTGCAACTGCATATTAGCAGAATAATAAGTACCAACACTTCCCAAATAACTGACATACCACTGATCAGAAAGAGTTGGCCTGATAAAAGCATAATAATGCCCTCCAGGTACCCCACCCACAACCACATGTACCTGTATTGCGCACAGGCACCCACATGTGCCTGATGCACAAACATATAGAAACTCAGGGTTTTTTGGAAGTGGTAAGTGTATGTATGTTAAAACAAAAAAAAAAAATTTTGAAAGGTGCAGGCTAAATGCATCTTTTGGTCTTCTGCCTTCAAGGAGTTTCAAGGAATCCAACTGTAATACCATGACCTAGATTAGGCATAGTTTAGCCTAATAAATCTTATTTGGACCGTTAATCTCGAAGATTACGGTTAGGGCTTTGTGAAAAGCCCAAGTGTGGCCCAATACGAGGTCGAAAGCTCAGTGATCCAGCTCGTCCAGTTGGAGGGGCAAAATGGTAATTTACCGCTTATTGTTATTATTTTATTAATTGTGTTATTGTGTGATTATTATTAAATGATATTATTCTCCTTAATCAAGGATTTCTATTTCTAATTTTAAAATAATTTTATTTTCAGAAAATAGTATTTAAAACCGCCCGTCAAAAACCCCGAAAGGGAGAAATAAATATTTTAAATGGTTTTGGAAATGAGATAATTTTTTAAACAAGTGTAGCATGTTAGACCATTTTAGTATGGTCTAGTTTATTCTTTCAAAACCCAAAAATGAAGTTTTTAAATTGTTTTATTTAACACAAGTTAAATCGCGTAAATAGTGTTAAATTGTGGTTTTTATTTAAATCAATGGTTTTGGTGAATTTTAAATCGCTAAATTTTTATGGTGATTAGAGTTTTTAAAACCCAACTTATCTATTAGATTGGATTAAAATTTTTGAGCTTTTAAAATCATGTTTTTAGTTAAAAATCGGATTTTTATCAAATAAATTTGCAAAACTGAAATTTTTTGAGGACTTATCTGCAACCAACTACCGAACAGTGGTTACAATGTTCGGGACGTCGGCAGCAGCTGCATGTAGTGGCCAATGGCCTCCACCCTTTGATCAGATCTTCTATAAATTGGGCACCTCTTCAGCTGATCAAACTCCCTCAGATTTTTCTATCTCCCTCAGTCACTCAACTCTCTGATTCTCAGACCAACTCCCTCTCTCTCGACCTCTCTGTTTTCCCAGTTTTGCTTAAACCGTAACTTAAAGGAAGATTTTCAAAAGTCGGATTTTCAACCCAGGAACTCGAGTGAAGGTAACCACTGTGTTCCTCTTTAAATTTCAGTCGGTTTAGAATCAAGAAAAACCAAATTTGGCTAAGTTTTGAGTGTGTAAAACCAGTTTGAAGTTTAAGAAAAACTATGGGTTTTCTTGTACCAGTGCGCTTTTCATTTTAAAATCGGTTGGCTTAATCAGTGTTAAAGTTTCAAACCACTCCCTATGGAAAGAGAACTCACTGAGGAGTCCATCTGACTGGTTAGATGTGAAAACCGAATCCGGAAAACCCATTGTTTCCAGATTCGTATTTCATGCAGTGTCTTCCCGTCACTGTCTGCTGTTGCAGACAGTGGAGGAAGACGACTCGGACGGTCTGAGAGTCAAGCTTGGATGGTCCCAGGGTCAGCCCTTCGGATGGACCGAGAGGAAGCCCTTCGGACGTTCCGAGCTTCACCTGAAGCCCGAAGCGTCCGAGGCAAGTTTAACTCGCCCGGATGTTCCCAGCAGAGTTCGGAAGGACCGAACCCCACTTGGATGATCCAAGCTTCACTCGGCATGTTCCGAGACACACAGACCCACCGAGACCTGTTTTTCAGATTTTTCAGTTCGGAAGGACCTTAGGATGATCCGAGACCCGATTTTCGGATGATCCGAAGTCAGTGACTAGCTTAGGCAGTGGTTCGGATGATCCGAAGCCACAATACCTGGTTCCAAGGGACACAATTTTTTAATGTCAAATCTTGTTTGATTGTTGATGGATGTGATGTTTATGCCCTTAATAATTAAAATTGGTACTAACCCTCTTCTCTTATTACTAAAGTGTATCTACTATTGTATTCACTTCCAGGCCGACTCTATTGGTCGGGCACTGAGTGATTTCACTTCCAAGCCGACGCTATATTTATCGGGCACTGAGTGATCTCGAGGTCTTAATCAACATGTCAAATCTTGTCCTATCTAGAAGACAATCGAGAAATAACTTGAGTATCTAGACCTAACTCAATAAGTCAATCTGGTCATGCCCAGAAGACAATATGAGTTTTGGACTGAGCACCTTACTATTACTATACTGTGGATTATTGTAACTTAAAATGGTTAGAAACCAAGTAGGAGGCTCAATTTCATATACCTTAGAGATTTTTGGGAAAAAACAAGTATGGTTTTGAAATACTACTTGTGTGTATGCATTTAATGCTATGTATATTGACCTGTTAATGATTGTGCACTTGTTTGCTTGTTAAACAGAGACCGCGATACCACACATTTTCTGTGAGGGAACTTAACTTTGCAGTAGGTGTAAACAGGTTTTGATAAGATGGAACTTGAGCAATAAGTGGTTTCAAGTTTGATGAACCCACTCATGTGCCTAGACATGATGCACTGTTGTAAGAAGTGCTTATGGTAATTGTGAATGCTATGATGCTAATCATATGGAATGTGTAATACTGCTTCCACGTGCCCTTGACTATTGAACCAATATCGACCATGTGTATGAGATGGTTTACGTCTACTGGACCATGGGTGTCGACAGTTGCTGACTTGAGGAGTGTCAGTATCGGCCATGTAAGGGCCAGAGATGTACTTATAAGGATGTATTTTGACCTTGTCGGGACTTAATACGATGGTCTCAGCATAGTATGTAGGCATTACGTTTGATGACAGCAGTATTGGAAGAGATGATGAAATATGGAAATGATGATGAGATTATACTTGAATTTATTTTCAAGCATGAGATATTATATTACAACTGTTGATTATTTACTAACCTGATATTTACTTAAACTGCACTGTTATATTTCCTTCACTGGGCTAGTTAGCTCACCTCACTCATCTTTCAGGAGATGAATCCAAGGAGGAGAATCCTCTGTTTGAAGCTTAGGGTGGATAAGCTGCGGCGTTGTTTTGGGATTCCCACTGAGGGGAATTCCCTCATCTTTGCTTTTTGGTTCTTGGAACCCTTTGTTTTTGTAAAGTACCGTGTGTGGTACTTAGTTTGCGTTAATATGATGTATTAAACTATCATGCAACTGTAGTTATTCTGATGATTATAATAATAATTCATGGTTGGAATTATGTGTTAATGATTGTGTCTCTTTGGGGTAGACTTATGGTATTTATTTGAATCCACATGTTGAGATCATGTGTGACCTTCGGGCCCAACCGTTGATCCGACCCAGTTAGAATACTTGAGTTAGTTTAGTTTCCAAAAAAAAAAAAATCAGTCGCGTTCCGGACCCACCTTTTGGGTCGGGGTGTGACACCAACAGTCATTTATTTCAAGTCTAGAAAGAAACATCAGCATCAGCTGGTCTCTACAGTTGATTTTGTGTGTTTTTCACTTTTTCTGCCATTGTATGTTTCTTGTTAACCTTTTTATTATTTCCTTGTAGGATTCTCTCGTGCATTTGCTTCTTTTGGGTGAACTTTGTCATTTTGTGCTTTTTTTTTTTCATACAAGAAACCACCTGCAAGCTCGTGTACCCAGGAGGATCATTTTGTTATACTTTGGCAAATCTCTTGTGCCTGTTTCAATAAATTTAGTTTTATATGTAAATATGTACACACATATGTATGAATGTATGTTTGTGTATATAGGTTCACCTGTGCAACATTGTGCGTGCACGACAAAGTGCATGGTTGGAGATTTGGATCCATTCAAAATGTATTTTCAGAATGATACTTCTCATAAAAAATCAGGTCTATTGGATTTCAAAGGCCATGATTTTCAAGGGTAAAAAAATCAATGGTAAAAATAGAGGAAGTTTGTATGGATTTCAATCCAACAGTGAAATTAACTTAGAAGCAGCAGTGACAAAAAATGGTGATCGCAATGTGGAGTATGTATGTCTTTGTTGGTATAACACCCACAACCCCAAGAACCATAATGCATCCAAACTTTACGCATGCTAGTAGCTTGATAGCCAAACCTAGAGCATCTTTTTCATCCATTGCACAACCCCCAAGATATTCTCTAACAATCCCACAAACTACCAACCTGACCCCTAGCCTGAGTTAGATTGACCGTAAACCCCCTTTTTTCGGGCACAAACACATAGAAATAAGCAAGATATCTTCCTTTTTTTTTAAAAGAAAAGTGTTTGGTGTTGATCCAACATATTGTATGATCTTGTGGTTTTGAGCACTGATGCAAGATATGTCTCTCATCTCAAATTGACCCAATCAGAATGCGTCGATTCAAAACACAGCAGCCCTCCCCCCCGCCCCCCCCCCTTCTTTTAAAAGAAAAAAAAAACACTAAAAGCCCATTGAGGCTTCTTGTTGGGCCTTTAAGCCTGTTATTTTTTACATATCTTTTTTGTTTTATAAATTGGATGAATAATTAAAGACAGAATATGTTTTAAAATTTCATCTCAAAAATTAATTTCTAGTTGTCTTAATGGTCGAAATCACTCGGTATCATCTTTTCAAGGACGTCCACCGAACTTTGGCTCAAGATGAAGTGTCTAGAAAAGAGTTTTGAACTTAAATTTTAACTAGTAATAGGTATTTATGTATACTATCAATCTATATGGTTAAATTTAAGTTACAAAACACAAACTTTTAAACAAATAAAAAACAGGTGCACTGAGTGTAGGTTTGGGTATAAGAGTGTTATCCGTGATTTCATGATGGCCACTTGGTGCACTAAGTGACACATTTGGTTACCCTCGGTTTATTGAGATGGCCACTTCAGTGGTAGTTGTGTGATCCTCGACTTTGTCGAGATGGCCACTTCGGTGGTAGTTTAGTTATCCATGACTAATCACGATGGCCAACACTTGGTGGAAGGTTAGTTACCCTCAACTTTGTTGGGATGGCCACCTCGGTGGTAGTTGTATTATCCGTGACTTGGTCACGATGGCCACCAAGTGTTGGAAAAGGAGTTTGTGTGTTGGGATGTGTTGAGTTACATTGAGCATTGTGTATTAACATTGAGCATAAAGAATCATTAAATTATTAATGTGAATTTATTATGCTTTAATTATTCAGAGAATATGTAATGTGATGGAAGAATAAATACATTATATATGTGCTATTATTTTCTTCATTGGTCTTGGAACTCATATCCCTTACATTGCAGGAAATCATGTGGAATTAAGTCTCAATGAAACTCAAAATTAGGTATAAAGGACAAAATGTTTTTTTTCTTTTGAAAGGTAACTACATTAAATCAAAAGGGAATACAAAGAAGATAACTCAGGTCAAGAGAAGGTTGACTGTAATTGGAACCTCTCGAATGTCATTCGTTCAAATGATCCTAAGTGATCATTCGAACGAATGAATATATATGCATTCACTCGTCTGAATGTACGCAATTTACACTGATCTGTTCATTCAGATGAGTTAAAACGCATGAGTAGAGATAGAAAAATCAGGTGTCTATATAATCTGCCTAAAATAAGAATATTTTACTTCCATAACACCTTTTATGCTTTTGGGACAATCGATGTACGTAGCACTTTAATTTTCAACCCTCCATCTATCATCCATTCACAATTGCCTCAATCTCACAGTTCCATTAGTAACGTCAGCAAAGTGCAACACCCATTTAATTCACATCACTTCTGTCTTTATTGTTCTGCAAATTTAAAGCCCATTTGCACATGTTGAATGCATGTTCTTCAAAAATTGACCATTTTTCATTTTATTTTTTATTTTTAAGAATATGATTAGGTGATGTTATTAAAATAATTTTTTTTTGTTATATATCCAAATGATTTTTCAGGGAATCTATCACCAGTTTATCATGATCATCATTTTACATAAATACCATTATTATTAACACTGTAACCATATAAATTAAGAAATAATCCAACTTATTCAAGTTTCTATTGAATATGATAAGACTTATGAGACATGTACAGAACTTATTCAGGTTTTTTTGGAATAGGCTAAATGACTAAAAAACAAGATAGGCTTCGTGGCTTTACCTTAGAAGCCCAACCATTCTAATTTGTTAGACAACCTCAAAAAATAGCCTCAGTCCTGCTGGCTATTTGTCATAGGTATTTAAATTGGAATTGAAGGGTAATATTAACAAAAGGAGAACCATTCACATTCTGCCATTGTATGAAAGGTTTAAGAGTTTACTATAGTATTGATTTTTGTTAAGTTTCTAATAAAAGATGACCTCTAGGGCCACTAATTCCCACCACAAGATATTAATCTGTAACTACATTCTTCAGTAATTTGATGAAGTTGAAGTTATGGTTGCTCAAGGACATAGACCCAACTCAAGTTCGGTTTATAGTGTAGGCCTGTGGTTCTTTTGACCCACCAAATATAAATGAGATTTGTGAATGCAATTGATTGTCAAAACATAGAAATAAAAACCAATCATACATGACTTTGATTGTTATCTAATTCACAAACCTTTCAATATTCATGCGGCTCTGATCCTATCGCAATTCATGTGTCAAAATAAAAGTTTTTCACATGAGATCGTATCGACATATTGGGTTTCTAAATATATAATGGAATCTCGATATAGACCTGGAAAAAGGCCACTCAACCCAGTTATTCAAATCGAATAGGAGCATTTTAAATAGGTATGAATTTAAAGTTTTGAGATCCGAACTGACTAACCACTTATTAAACAGGAAAGTAATGAGTTGAGAGTTGTTGACACGAATCTGAAATCAACCTAACATGTTGCCAAATCTACCTTGAAGTAGAGTTGTCAAAATTTGA
Source organism: Chimonanthus praecox (assembly GCA_022113865.1). Lineage (NCBI taxonomy): Eukaryota > Viridiplantae > Streptophyta > Magnoliopsida > Laurales > Calycanthaceae > Chimonanthus > Chimonanthus praecox. The sequence continues at coordinate 48,766,175 of CM039089.1, read as the reverse complement.
CCCAACCCGATTACCCAAACTGAATCTGAGCATTTTAAATGGGTATGGGTTTAAAATTCTGTGACCCAAATCTAAAATAGACCCAACCCAACTAATCCGTTTAATAAATAAGTAATGTGTGGAAGATTGTTAACCCAAATTTGGGTAAGACCTGACGTGAGCGATTGCCAGGTCTATCTCGATACGATGAAAGTGGTATCGAAACAAACTTTTGGGCCAAGTGAGAGAACAGATGGGCTCGAACCTTATCAGTCCAACTTGGCCCATATGGCCTAGCAACTGGACAGTATAACATTTGTCAATGGCTAGGATTGCACAATCTATGCAATTTGAATTTCTCATCTGGCCCAGTTTGGCTGGATTGGACTCTTCGTTCAAGTTTCCTAAGTAATGGAATAATAAAAGCTCACATTATTAAGTGGGCTTGGCTCAGATCCCCTTTTAGCCCAATGGTTTGAAACTAAGATTGTTCATGGACTTTGTGTTGGGCCGATACAATGCATATGAAGTGAAACAAGCCTGACTCATCCCTACTTGGTAGACATTTAATTTTTTATTAAAAATGATATAATTTTTTATTTATTTTTTGAACAATCAATGATCAAAATAGTTTAAACTACATTCGGCCATGATCTAATGGCCTTAAAGCCTTAAACAATTATGATGTAGTCACAAACATGTAGAAACGACTTAGTTTTTAATGCACATTAGTTGATATGCAATTTATCAATCAATTTTATGAACTATAAGCGTAACTAGACTCATGTTTGCCTCCTAAACTCTTCTTACAAACTCAACTCACAAGGAAATCTAAGAATTTTAACTTTTGAACAGAACTAAGTGAAAAGTATGGGTGTAAGCGGACCTGGAGCCGGCTCGAGGACTGTCCGGCCAGGCCCGATAAATAAGCAAACAGACCGGATTCTAAAGTCCACGGACTCAGATTCGGATAGTTCATTTAAACTAGGACGGGCCGCGGACAATCCACGGACGGTCCGCAAGCCCGTCGGACTCTTTATGGATCGACTCTAAACGACGCTAAGTGTTTTTCTTCCGCATTTCTTCTGCGATAAAAGGATACCTTTTAGTTTAGGTTTTCTTCCGCATATTCGAATAAAAAATCCTTGGTTTTCTCACGCAGCCGCTCTCTCTCGCGCTTCTCTCTCTCACGCAGCCGCTCTCTCTCGTACTTCTCTCTCTCGTTCTTACTTTTCACGCCGCCGTTCTCTCTCAATCTCAATCTCCTTCTCTCACCGTCGCTCTGGGTGGCTCTCTCTATCTCTTCCACCATCGCTAAGCCCAAATCTGATTGCTGCTAATCCGATTTACCAAATCCATCCCATCAATTGTAGTTTTTCTTAATTCCAGAGATGTTTATGGAGCTTGAGAGCAATATCTTGATCTTGGCTTTTTCTTGAAGATTGAAAAGAGTAGAGCCTCTGTATGTTGATTGCAGATGGGTTTTCAGGTATTATAGTAAGATTTTCACTTCCTTTGTCTTCTAGTTTAGTTTTTACTCTCACCATTATTGAGAAACTGAAAAGACTGTTTGAATGTGAAATGGTTTGGATAATAGTAGCAAAACAAGAAACACTTATTTTTTCTTCTTTGCCTTTTCTCTTCTATCATCACCCTTTTTCTTGGCTTTCTCATTTTTTCCATTTGAGGATTCAACTGAAGCTGTTGTGTTGAACCTCGAGTGGGTTTTGAATCCTAGTTGCAGAGGCAGACAAGGTCCAACAAATTAACCCAAAATGATTTTTCCCCTTTTCTGCGTTTATTGCATTTCGTTCTGCCCCAAATAGTTATTTGATTGATTGAATGCATATATTGCAGTTTACCCAAGTCATGTAGAAATTTCCTTTTCGTATTAAGACTTTTTTTTTAAAAGATGATTTTGAGCTTGAGCTGTGTTTTTTTGAGAGGTGGAGCAACTAGAACACTCCTCAATGGAAACCATGTCTTCATCTTTTTCTGTCCCTCAAGAAGCTTCCACTTATGATGAAATCTCTATGCAGCAGAGCCTGCTCTTCTCAGACAGTCATGCAATCCCCCCTTTCGCTCTTTCTTTCTGTATGTGTAACACAAGCAGCCCAAACTCTCATGGCAGAAATGTTTGGAACTGAACTTTATGTGCATGTTTTATTTATCTAAATTGTAATTTAGATTTGAATATGTTAGAGGATTGGATGACCATGGCCTAAAACAAAATTTGAAAATGATGTAAAAGGTATTATTAGACCATGTTAGATGCCAGATCTTTCTTCTCTTTGTTGCTTCTTCTTCTTGGTACTTCTTTTTTTCTTTATTTAATGAAATGGTGTAAATGTTATTATGGGTCTTTTCGAAGCTCTAGTTTTAAGCAAGATTTTCTATGTATTTTCTGGTTAATGTCAATGAATACGCCGAAATTCATTGCTTATTCAAGATCAGTTTCGTAATCAGTTTCCCTTAGAACCTTGTAGACATGATGAAAAGATAAAGGTTGGGTTGGAAACAGAGCATGGGGCATTTGCTTCTTTGTGTAGAATCCAACATTCCCTGCTCATGGCCATTCATGAACATCCCAAGTTCCTTCTTTTTAAAGTAGGATATAGTAAATAAAAGTAAGTAGCTGTTGTCAATCTCAAGAGAAGAGATTGAGATTGGTGTGATGTGTGCAATTGAATAGAATCTTTGTTGGGCTATTTATTTATTTATTTGTTTGTTGAAGAGGAATTGATTGCTCTATGGATTCCACAAATAGATCAACTCACATCAGCATTCTCACACACGGTCTATATACAATGGACCTAAATGATGCACCTTTCAAGCTTAAGGAGGAACATCTAGCTAGGCTCAAGGCCCTTTCCACAACTGGTACTTATTTAATGCATATTTTTTCTCTGTGTTTTCCAAAACTGGTATTTATGTCTTGCATATTGATTTTTGCTACCTGTGAGGGTGCTAAATGCAGTATTTTTCCATGTTTATCCTTATTCTTTTCAACTCATGTATAATATTTTTATGCATATATTGCAAAAAATAAAAATGGGTTTGGATATTGAGCTAAACTATTTGTTAAAGAGAATATTAACGTGTGGGAAATTAAGACACAGTCCTACCAAAACCCCCATAGATGAGCCCACCACCCTTGATTAAAAGATGCCTTTTATTGAATTGGCTTTGTTTGCATCCCCCTGTTATATTCAATTATATTAGATTAGGGTTTGTTTTGATGTACTTTTAATTTTTAATGCTCTTGTTTGGATTTTTAGTCTTTCTTCTCATTTCTTGATAAGTCCTTTTGTTATGTGATTATTACATTCTTTGTGTGTTTCTTGGGCATTTTGGAATCACTATCTTAAGGATTCGTGAGGCTCTAGTCCCCTTGGTAGGGGAATGTTTTACAGAAAATGGTAACTCTTCTATGTGCTACTATTTTACTATGTACATTTCCAAACCTGCACAAAAAGATTCATATTCTTCTTTTCTCTATTGCTTCTACACTTATTCCTTATTGTATTTTGTTTATTTGTGCTTTTTCACCTTATAGTTTATGAATCACTCCAGCAAATTGAGATCTTGGTTGAGTATCTTGGCCATTTAATAAATGGGTTGACTCTTCTTGAACCCATTTATGGGGGTATAGCCTGAAATGTTTGTTGGGTATCACCCGTATAACTCTTTGTTGGTAGCAATGCACTATCTAAGAATGGTAAATGGTTTAACTGGGAAATTAAAGAAATAAAGTAAATGATTTAACTGGGAAATTAAAGAAATAAATGATACTGTAGTTGTGTAAATGATACTAATCTCTATTTCTGTAATCCAACTTTTATTATGAGACACTTCTGTATCATAATTTTTTTTATATTTATGATTGCTTGTTGCATATTTTATTTTAATATTTCATATTTATGTACTCTTACTTGTTCATGGGTTGTTTTTCGTATATTACATCATTAATGTGTTTTTTTTTCACTTGCTTTCTCAGGTCTTGAGTTAGTTTATAAATGTTATCTCTGAATTTGGAAAGCCATCATGGAAGAGATGCATCAAGAAGAGGTGAAATAGAGCAAGAGAGACCCATTTTAGATTTCTATTTAATTTTTTTTGGTATTAAGGGTAATAAGCCCAATTTAAACTTTTTATATTTTCAATTCTTAGTAGTCTTTTTTTTTAACGCTTTATTTGATGCTAGTAGCAATAGTGGTAAGAAGTTCGAAATTTCACTAATGTAGTACATGTGAAATATTGATTTAATTTTTAATTAAGTGTATTTAGCTTGGAACAAAAAAATTAAGTTAAAAATGGATAATGGGTCTATTAGCATAAATTTTCAAGTTAAAAAATGGATGTTGAACTTGTTAGTACCAAATTTTAAATTTAAAAATGGATATTGAGTTCAGTTACATAAAAATTAAATTTTAAATTTTTTTTTTTGATATAGGGTCTAGAAGCATCAAAGCAGGAACAAGGGCCTAAATGGATGAAACAGATAAACGAACCCTTATCGGGCCGCGGACGGTCCGACAGCCCTATTGGGCCGGGCCGGATTCAAGAGTAATCGGATCCTGTATTATCGGGTCGAGCCGCAGACGGTCCGATTATCTTATCGAGCGAGCCGGATCTTTCCTGGTAGGGCCAGATCTAGGTCCATTTACAGTCCTAGTGAAAACCAAGTGACTTAGATCGGTATAGTTGAATTGAGTCAAGACTTTCTTAAGACTGTTTTTGGATGAGAGATAAATTTTACAAGAGTTATTCGGGGTATTATAAATACCTCTTAGGAAGAAAGAACTTTCAAAAGTGAGAGGAAAAGAATAAAATTTTGATTTTTACTATTACCTTTCCATTACTAAACAAGGATACCCCATTTAAATGCAGCCTAAGCTCCTAGAAATTATTGCATGCGTCCTTCTATAGTTCTATTACATAAAGTTAGCACAAAGCTTATCCTTAAGAGTTATTTTCTTGTTTATAGACTATTTTGCCTCTGCTCAAATGAAGTTTTCTCAATTAAATCTTATTTTATAATCGAAATACCATTTCACATGAAACCCAAAATTTCTGCACGTTAAAAATTCAAAAATTCAAATTTTCACTTTTAAGTCATGCATTGAAAATATTACGAATTTTGAAAAACAAAGAAGATGTATATAACAAATTAAAGTCAAATATCATTCCCAATGAGTAAAATCTCATAATTAAGGCTAATGATATGGACACTACGCAATTTTACAATGAGAATACCATTTTTATAACATGACAAATTAACTGTGGTAGCACCTGCATTTAAATGATGGGTTTGGGGGTCCTCAAGTTAAACTAACCTACTGAATGTCTCGTGTTTCTCCTTTCCACTACAAGACCCTTTGCCCCTGATTTAACCAAAAAAAAAAAACCTTTTAATACATGTTTGATTGTTGTAAATATGTTCATGCTTCTTAGAGTACTCGACTAATCTTCGAATTATTTGAGCCTCTTTACTCAATTCTACGAGAAATAGCCCTTTGGAGTAACCATTACTCTAGCCCCTTTGGATTCATGTAAACTGCATTATATCTAGTTAAGCTCCAAATTAACAACAGTTACTGATTCCAGCTCTCTAATGAATGACATTAATTAGACAATTATCTAAATTAAACAAAGATGTTAATTTAAGGTAAAACTGATGGGCTCAAAGCCAAACCCACATTATTCTTTCAAAGTGCCAGTCTTGAAGCTTGTATTGAGACCAACAAGACTATCAGTGGCAAAATTCCACGTGTCCTATTCATTAACAACTCTAAACAGCTCTAAGTATACTTTTTGAGGTTATTTTGTATATATCATATACATTATCATCATTGTTAACCAATAATTCTATCTATAAAAAAGTGAAATAACTTCTTAATCCTTCCCTCTTTTCCTCCTTTTTTTTGTTTGAAGGGTCATTGTAAAAATAGATTATAGTTGAGGGCTATGATGACTTAAAATATTTTCAATTTTTTTAAGCACCCGCAAGAGTAGAGAACTAACTAGGGCTGCTTTTAGATGGGGGTAAGAGGGGGTAACCCCCCATTACCCCTTGATACCCTCGTTTGGTAATAAGAGGATAAGGGTAAAAATTTGAAAATTTGCCCCTCTCATCCTATCTTTAAATACTCCTTTGGAGGTTGGAGTATTCACAATACTCTACCCCTTAATACTCCTTGCCTTCTTCTCTTTATCAATCACTCTCTCGATCCCATTTTAATTGTCTCATTTGAAATATTTGTATATTTTAAAGAACTCTCTATCTAAGGCTAGCACTCCATGTGATCTGATATATTTTCAACACACTTTATACGACTCCAATATAAATGAGACAACTATTTTGTGACAATTCCAAAATCCATATAGGACAACTAATTTGGGACAAAGGGAGTATATATTATAAAATTAAAATCTTTCAAAAACAAAAATATTATATAATTAAAAAAATAATATATTTCAAGTAATTAGCAATTTAATTTTGTTTGAAATTTATTTTAAAAATATGATGCATTTGGATGAGGGGTAAATTTTACGAGGGTTACCCTTGAGTATGGGTAACTGGAAGTAAGGGTAAACTGACATATTAATAATTTTATAAGAATTAATATTTTTTATTAAATATATCTAATATAAATAATAAAAATAAAATTTTATGAAACATAATTGTCAAAATATCCTATTTTTAAGAGGTGATTCTATCGAAATTTTGATAAGGTCTCGAAACTCTAAAAGAGTTTGAGGTTCATCATAATCTCTTTCGGAGATTGTAATTTATTCTCTTTGAAGTTTATTTTAAAAATGTGTCAACATTTTCAACATAATGCATTTGGATGAGGGGTAAATTTTACGGGGGTTACCCTTGAGTACAGGTAACTGTAAGAAGGATAATCTAACATAACAATTTTATAAGAATTAATATTTTTAATTAAATTCATATAATATAAAAAGTAAAAATAAAATTTTATGAAATATAATTGTCAAAATGTTATATTTTTAAGAAATGATTTTATCTAAATTTCGAAAGGGTTTCGAAACTCTGAAAGATTTTGAGGTTCATGGTAATCTTTTTTAGGGTAATTAGCAATTTATTTTGTTGGATGTTTATTTTAAAAATTTGTCAATATTTTCAATGTGATGCATCTGGTTGAGGGGTAAATTTTGCAGGGGTTACCTGTAATGCCCCAACCCGAAAGTAGGCTCGGAACATCACTGATTTTTTTTTTTTTTTGAAACTAATCTCAAAATTATAACTAAGCTGGATCAACGGTTAGGCCCAGAAGCAAAGCCACACATGAGCCCAATAGGTGGACTCAAACATATATCATAAGTCTACCCAAAAGAAACACAAATACAAACACATAATTCTATAAATGAATTATTATTACATCACAATCAGAGTAGCTACGGAACATATAACAGTTTAATACATTATATCAACACAAACTAAGTACCACACACGGTACTTTATAAAAACAAATGGTTAAATGAACCAAAAGACACGGAATTCCCCACAGTGGGAATCTCAAGGCAACGCAACAGCTTATCCATCCTAAGCTTCATACGGAGGGTTCTCCTCCTCGGGCACATCTCCTGCAATGTGAGTGGTGTGAGCTAATTAGCCCAGTGAAGGAAATATAACAATGAAGTCTAATGAAACATCAAGTTAGTTAAATAATCAACATTTGCAATATGATATCTCATGTTTGACAATAAATTCTCAACATTACTCCATTACTGTCGTCATCCATCGTAACACCTACGTACTGCGCTAAGACCATTGTATTAAGTTCGGACACGGTCAAAATACATCCTTGCAAGTACATCTCCGGCCCTCACATGGCCGATACTAACACTCCTCAAGTTAGCAACTGTCGACACCCCTGGTCCAGTAGACGTAAACCATCACATGGCCGATATTGGTTCAATAGTCAAGGGCACGTGGAAGCAGTATTACATATCTCATATAATCAACATCATAAATATTTACAATCATCATAAGCACTCCTTACAACAGTGCATCATGTCTAGGCACATGGGTGGGTTCATCAAACTTGAAACTACTCATTGCTGAAGATTCATCTCATGAAACCTGTTTACACTTATTACAAAGTTAAGTTCCCTCACCGAAATTATGTGGTATCGCAGTCTCTGTTCAACAGGCAAATAAGTGCACAATCAATAGTAGGTCAATATATATAACATTCAAATGCATACTTACAAGTAGTATTTCAAAACCACACTGTTTTCCCAAAAATCTCCAAGGTAAATGGAATTGATTCTCCTACTTGGTTTCTAACCATTTTAAGTTACAATAATCCACAATATATAACAATAATAAGATGCTCAATCCAAATCTCATATTATCTTCTAGGCATGACCAGATTGACGTATTGAGTTAGGTCTAGATACTCAGGTCACTTCTCGTATTGTCTTCTGGATAGGACCAGATTGATATGTTGACTAAGGTCTCGAGGTCACTCAGTGCCCGATAGATATAGCGTTGGCCTAGAAGTGAAGTCACTTAGTGCCCGAGAAATAGAGTCGGCCTGGAAGTGAGTACAAATAGTATGTACACTATAATAATAAGACAATAAGGGTTAGTACACTTTTAATTTATCAAGTAGGTATAAACATCTCAATTAAAACTTAGGTCTAACACATGCATCATCAATCAACCAAGATTTTTCATTCAAAATCCAGGTTCCTTGGAACATACCTCAGAACCAGGTACTATGGTTTCGGATCATCCGAACCACTGTCTAAAACTAGTCACAGACTTCGGAACTTGGGTTTGTCTTCGGGTCGTCCGAGGGTTAGGTCTCGAATCGTCCGAAGGTCCTTCCGAACCGAAAAAACAGAGAAAACAGGCTTCGGTGGGTCTATGTGTCAGATCATGCGGAGAGAAGCTCGGATCGTCCGAGAGGGGTTAGATCCTTCCGAACAGGACTCGGAACGTCCGGAGCAGAGGCAGAGAATGGTTAGCCTCGACGCTTCGGGACTTCGAACTGAAGCTCGGAACGTCCGAAGGATCACTCTCGGACTTTCCGAAGGGGGTTACCCTTGGACCCTCCGATGCACAACTCTCGGACCGTCCGAGAGTCGTCTTCCTCCTCTGTCTGCAACAGCAGACAGTGACGCAGAACAGAGAGTGAAATACCAATCCAGAAACAGCGGATTTTCTGGATTCGATTTTCACATCCAACCGGTTAGATGGACTCCTCAATGAGTCCTCTTTCCATAGGGAGTGGTCTGAAGTTTTAACACTGAATAAGCCACTGGATTTTAACACGAAAACCACACTGACACAAGAAATCCCATGTTTTTCCTTAAACTTGAAATCGGTTTTACACACTCAAAACTTGGCCAAATTTACTTTTATTTGATTCTAAAACAATTAAAATTTGAAAAAAAACATAGTGGTTACCTTCACTTCAGTTCCTGGGTTGAAAATCCAAGCTTTTGAAAATTCCCCCTCTAAGCTACAGTTAAGAAAAACTTTGAAAACAGAGAGACTGAGAGAGAGGGATCAGCTGGTTTTTCAGGCTTCAGAGAGATTTGGGAGATGGAAACTGAGGGAGGAAATCATCTCAGCTGAGAAGAGCCATTTATAGAACCTCTGATCAAGCGGAGGAGGCCACCCGGGTGCTGCATACAGTGGTGCAGACGTCCGAAACAGTAACGGTACTATTTAGGTGTTTGGTTGCAGATAAGTCCTTGCCAACTTCTGACTTTACAAAAAGGCTCCTTTTTTTAAAATTTCGATTTTTAACTTAAACATGATTTTAAAAGCTTAAAATGTTTAATCCAACTTAACAGATAAGTTGGGTTTTAAAACTCTAATCACCATAAAAATTTGGAGATTTAAAACTCACTAAAAACCATAGATTTAAATAAAAATCATAATTTAATACTATTTACTTAATTTAACTTGTGTTAAATAAAACGATTTAAAATCCTCATTTTTGGGGTTTGAAGGAATAAACTAGACCGTACCAAAATGGTCTAACAACCATACTTGTTTTAAAAAATTTCTTATTTCCAAAATCATTTAAAAATATTGATTTCTCCCTTTCGGGGTTTTGACGGGTGGTTTTAAATATCACTTTTTGAAAATAAAATAATTCTAAAATCAGAAATAGGAATCCTTGATTAAGAAAAATAATATCATCCAATAATAATCACATAATGACACAAATAATAAAATAATAGCAATAGTGGTAAATTACTATTTTGCCCCTTCCAGCTAGAGGAGCTGGATCACTGAGTTTTCGAGCTCAGATTGGGTCACACCTGGGCTTTTCACAAAGCCCTAACCGTAATATTCGAGATTAACAGGTCTAAGAAGGATTTATTTAGCTAATTTCGCCTACTTTGGGTCAAGGTATTACATACTACCCCCTTTAAAGAAATTTCGTATCGAAATTTAAAACAAACTCGTACCTTTTTGGCCAGTGAACAAGCTAGGGTACAGCTTCCGCATCATCGATTCTGGTTCCCACGTCTCGTGTTGCACGTAGCGATGTTGCCACAGCACTCGTACTAGATGAATAGACTTTCTTCTGAGCTCTTGGGTCCGATATCCTTGTATCTTTACTTGCACTTTTTTGAAAGTTAGGTCCTCTAAAACTTCAATGTCTTCAAAGCTTATCACATGCGACGGATCAAACTCGTATTTCTTCAACATAGACATGTGAAAAGTACTGTGCACTCTTTCCACAGTTCGATAAAGGTCCAACTGATAAGCCACTTCCCCTATTCTCTTCAAAATTTCAAAGGGTCCAACATATCAAGGTGATAGTTTTCCCTTGCGGCTTTGCACTCCATGACTTGGTGCACACGTAAGAAACTCGGTCACCAACTGCAAACTCCAAAGGTCTTCGCCTTTTGTCAGCATAACTCTTTTGTCTGCTTTGGGCTGTCTTGAGACGTTCTCTAATTCCTTTAATTTGTTCGGATTTCTCACGTACTAGATCCGGTCCTAAAAGTGCTTTGTCTCCTACCTCTGTCCTACAAAGAAGTGACCTGCAGGGACTACCATAAAGAACTTCGTATGGTGTCATCTGTACACTGGAGTGATAGTTGTTGTTGTAAACAAATTCGATCAAAGCCAAGTGATCTTCCTGAAATTCCGTTACTAGAAGTATGCACGACTTAGAAGGGGTGAATAGGTCAATTTTCAATTTTAGTTCCCTTTTAAATAATTTATCAAATTTAACAATATGTGCAGCGGAATAAACGTGTGTGCAAGTGATAAATAAATGAATCAAACTATTAATGGAAACCACACATGCACAACGATATATAGTGGTTCGGTTCGCCTGAACCTACATCCACTGTTGGACTCACCCTCTCTAGGGCTATCCCAAATATACTATGTATGGGTCTCACACCCAAATAGTACAACCTAATTTTTTATAGAGGTTCAACCCAATCGGTCTAATCCTCTATACTTATTTTTTAGAGTGGTTCGAACACACTATTATAATCTACTTTACAATGTTTGAAATAAAAAGAAGAAGAAATACTTGCCTTGGGTCTTATCCGATTTCTTTATGCGCTTTCTTCTTTACTTGATCTGTGTGCTCTTTTCCATTAGTTTAGCTCTATCAAAATGACTATTGGTACAGCAGTATAAGATACCGGTATGACTGGTTTTATATTCCTATATGAACACCTTAATCTTCATCAGGATTGGGGAATTAATTACCCAAAGATTCACTAAGGAAGATGATGAAGAAGGAGTAAAGAGGGAAGGTTGAATGATCTGACACACTATAATATTTTTCCTGTTTTTCTCTATATATTCAGTCCCTCTTACAAAAGGCTTACTGTTATTTTATAAGGCAGTTTGAAGTTCTGCAGTAAGTCACGCCAGCGAGGCCTCGCAGCTTCCAATGAGGCCTCGCCAGCGGTAAGTCTGTAATGACAACACATATGTGCAGTTTAATCTATCCAGACAGAATCCAGCCAGATACCAGCCACCTCATATCCACCGTGCATGATTTGCAATTCATTTATATTAGCCATCAATCAAGGATTAGATGGGAAGATTGCAAGATAGTTTACAACTCATGGAGGAGCCTTTCCATACTTGTCGTGGATAGCTCCCCAAGGGTATTCAAATTCAAATTTAAGTGAGGTGGCAGCATCTCACCATTTAAATAAATGTATTTACCATAATAAGCTTTCAATCAATTTACCATAATTACCCATCTCACCATGTGGATAAATTTATTTACCATAATAAGCTTCCAATCAATTTACCATAATTACCTCTCAATTAAACAGACACAGATTTTAACTTTCTAAATCTGTAGGGGACTGAGTCAGCAAAACAAAGGGTCAACTAGACTCAGCTCAGCTCAGCATAACTGGCTGCGAGGCCTTGGCAGACTGCATAAGGCCTCGAGGCTGAAAGTCACTTATTATCCTATTTTCCAATTTATAATAAATTGACTTCTAAAGTATTTGACTTAGCCTAAGGTCTCCTACGGTTCACTTACCTGTATGCCAATACTGTGTTTGGTGTAGACGCTTCAACTTCATAGTAGATCTTCTTATCCATCCAAGGCAAGTCCAACTGAGTCACGTAATTGACAATAAGGGTGACTCGGACGAACCGGGGCACTTACACTTCCCAACTCCCCTGCATGTCCACAACACAAGCTCTTAGCATATCTCCAAGGTTGTGCTCTCTGATTGACCATGCGTCTGAGGGTGAAAAGCAGTGTTGAAGCATAGCTTAGTCCCCAACTCCTCTTGCAATCCCTGCCAAAATCTTAATACAAACCTAGGATTTCTATCAGATACAATAGAAACAAGTACTCTATGCAATCTGACTACCTCCTTTAAATACAATCTACTTAAAGTAGTCAATGAATCAGTCTTCTTGATTGGCAGAAAGTAAGCTGATTTCGTCAATCAGTCGACTATTACCCAAATAACGTCGTTCTTCTTAGAAGACTTCGGGAATCCAGTCACAAAGTCCATGGTAATGTGCTCCCATTTCCATTTGGCCACTTCTAAAGGTTACATCTTTCCACCAGGTCATTGATGTTCTGCTTTAACTTGTTGACAAGTCAGACATTTTGATACAAAATCTGCTACATCTCGTTACATACCTTTGCACCAGAACAATCGCCGCAAGTCGTGATACATCTTTGTACAGCCAGGATGCACTGCAAAGCGAGAACGATGAAAGTGATCAAGCACCTTTCTTTTGCACTCGTCCGACTTTGGTACGAAAAGTCTATCTCTGAACGTCAGCCTCCGTCCGCCTTGATCTTCCACTCTTCCAGGGTCGCTCCTCCTGAAAGTTGAGTAACCAACTCTTTTGCTTCTAGATCATTCTATTGTCCTTCCATCACCAATCTAATTACCTCGGGTTGCAGAACCAAGCTGTGGATTCTTGCTAACCCGTTCCCTTCGATCAGCTCTAAATCATACTCAGACAAGACTTCCAACATCTTCCACTTCAAGGATACCATCCTTGCCACGTTGCCGTGTGACTTTCTGCTCAAGGCGTCGACCACTACGTTGGTTTTTCCTAGGTGATAGGAGAGACTGAAGTCGTAGTCTCCCAGATACTCCATCCATCTTCCTTGCCTCATACTCAGGTCTTTCTTAGTGAAGATATATTTGAGAATGTGGTGACCAGAAAACACATTGAATTTCTCACCATACAAGTAATGTCTCCACAACTTCAACGAGAAGACAACGACTACCAACTCAAAATCATGAGTCGGGTAGTTCTGCTCATGTCCCTTCAGCTGTTTGGAACCATAAGCCACCTTCCCTTTTTGCATCAGCACACATCCCAAACCAAACTTGAACGCATGGCAATACATATCATAACCTCGTCCTTGTTCGGGTATTATCAAAACTGGAGACGTAGTCAACTTCTCCTTCAGCTCTTAGAATGCCTTTTTACAAGCCTCACTCCACTCGAACTTAACGTTCTTTCATGTTAGCCGAGACATCGGCATCGCTATCTAGGAGAAGTGTGGGATAAACTTTCTTTAATATCCTGCTAATCCCAGAAAACTTCTGATCTCGAACACGTTCTTGGGACTTTCCCAAGTTTTCACTGTTTCTACCTTTGCTGGATCTATCGAGATCCCTCCTAGAGATACCACATATCCAAGAAATTGTACTTGAGTCAACCAAAACTCGCACTTGCTCAGCTTAGCGTACAACTGATGATCTCGAAGAGTCTGAAGAACAATGCGTAGATGATGCTCATGCTCCTCCTCGGACGACGAAAAGATCAAGATATCGTCTATGAAAACTATCACAAACTCTCAGGTACGGTCGGAAAACATTATTCATCAAATCCATAAACATGGCTGGAGCATTGGTCAAACCGAAATGCATCACCACAAACTCGTACAAACCATACTACGTCCGGAAAGAAGTCTTAGGAATGTCTTCCTCTCGAATCCGCAACTGATGGTAACCTGACCTTAGATCGATTTTCGAAAAGCATCTCGATCCTCTCAAAATCTCCGATTTTCAGTATATCAATATTTACGAAAATTACCATTGAAATGGTGAATTAAAAGGATATGGCCTTAGATGGGTAAATTGTGGGGTCCATTGTTCAATTAAGACCCAAAGGTTATGGAATGGTTGTATGTAGAGTAAAGGGGTAAGTTACAATTATTTGGGTCATGGTGACTATTTGGGTCAAAATGGCCAATTGGGACCCAAAGGGTCGAATGACTTGATTGACCCTTAGGTGAGCTCAATCCTAATTGGCTTAAGTTGATTAAATGATTGAGTTTAGATTGAGTTGAATTAAAGGATTGAGTTTGGATTGAGTTGAAATAAATGATGGAGTTTGGTTGAGTTAAATTAAATGAATGGGTTGAGTTGAGGGAGTTAAGTTAATTTTAAGTAAGTGAAGTGTGTGAATGAGAGTGGAGTGTTTTGATTTCAAGTTCCAAACAAAGAAAAACGTTGGATGCATGGGAGGTCAACTCATGCATGTAACTCCTAGATAAGAAATGAATGGAGGTGGCGGTTTTGGGAGTTACATATGGTGAGGGGTTATGTTTTAAATTCAAGATATTATGCACATTGGAATGGCATGAGGGTTTATTCCATGCATGGGTCTCCAAAGGGACAACCAAAGGAAGAACGGTTTAGCATATGGGAGTTTCATCTCAAAGATGAAACCCCCACATGAAACATAAATGAGGGGAGGTTACACCAAGATTCCAAGTTCAAAATGCACCATACGTTGGTTGCATGGGGAGTTTTCCTCATGCATAAAACCTCCAAAATGGATAATAAAGAGATAAGGAGTTTCTCATTTTAAATTCAAATTCAAATAAGAATTAAAAGGGGAGGATGATTCAAGGGTTAAAGACACAAAACCGTTGGCATGTAGGAGTTTTATCTCATGGATGAAACTCCCACATGGTAAATAATGGAAGATGAATAGATTTGTGGAGGTTACACAAGGCCAACCAAAAGCTAGCCGTTGGAGCCTATGGGAGTTTTCATTTCAATATGAAACTCTCACATGCAAGGTTAATGAGAGATGGTTGGTGGAGGAAAGGATACACTAACTCATGTATGGGAGACGTTGGGTACCTTGGGAGTTTCATCTTGTAAGGGCCCGGAATTTTTAAATTAATAAAAAATGTGGATATAAGTTATTTTAGTGATGGAAATTGGAAAATTGGTGAAGTAAAGAGTAAATGGGCCAAAAATTTGGACAAAGGCCCAAGTATGGCCCAATGGACTATGGAGTTGATTTAAATTCATTTAAAGGAGCAATGAGGGTTAAATGGGTCAAGAATGGTCAAATTGGGCCACATACCCATTTGGGACCCGATGGGTCAAAGTAGTTAAGCTCTAAGGTAAATGGGCTCGATGGAAATGTAATTGGGCCGTGGGCCCAATGGTGATCTATTTAGAGGGTATTCAATGAAATTAAGTCACCTAAGTTAAGTTAAAAATTAAACCAAGGTGATGTAGCCAAGTGGGACCCACCTCCACCTCATCAAGTGAGGTGGCGTGTGGACCAATAATTGGTGGGGCTGCCACCATGGTTGATTTGGTCAACCATGGGTGGATTTATAAAGATGATGGCTTAAGTAAATGGAAATTAAAGTAACTAAAATATCTAAATATAAAATGATTAAAAATTATACAAAGGAGGTGGTCAAAGTGGGGTCAAAGGGTGAAAACCAAATCACCTCATCCCAACCCCAAAATAAAATACGTTGGGGCTTGGTGGTAGTTTAGATAACCACCACCATAAAGCAAATTAAATATCTAAAAAATATCTTAGGGTGGGTGAGATCATTAATGTAAAGAAAAAATGGGATAAGCCTTGATTCTTTTCTCATTTCTTATCCTCTCTTCATTTGTGCACTCTCCATTTTTCATTCTCCATGGTCGTCCCCTACATCCAAGTGAAGGAGAGAAAGAGAGCTAAGGAAAAAAGAAGAGAAGGAGAGAAGAAAGAAGTAGAAATTGGAGGGAAATCACTCTAAGGTGAGGGCTAACATCTTTCTTCTCATGATTTTTCCCTCTCCCTCTCTTACACAAACCCTACCTTGGCCGATCCTAAGGTTGAGGTTTGCCACCATGGATCAAGAATCTTGACCTAACAAAGATCAAGAGGAAGGAGAGAGGAGGCTAGGGAGACCGACGGGAGTGGCGAAAATCGGAAGAGACGTCGGATGGTGAGTATTTTTTAACCAAGAAATTTTGGATTTTAGGGTTTAAGATTTGGGTTTTATTTTGTGAATTTAATGGTAGTCAAGTAAATTTATGCTATGGATTTTAAATCCATCAAGTGGAATGAACGGAAAAGTGGGCAAAAACCCTAATGGAGGAAAATTAGGGTTAAGGAAAAATAAAAGGGATTAAGGATACTATGTGCTTAATGTGATCAAGCATAGAGGTATATGCATTTTTTTTTTGAAGTTGAGAGCCATAGGGTTCGGCCATGTAGCATGGCCGAACCCCATGGTAAGTAATGTATAATTTTTTTAGGGTTTTGAAACAATAGAAGGTGGAGGAAACCATAAGTGGAAAAATTAGAGTTAGGGAAAAGAAATAAATACTTGGATTATGTGCATTGGGTAATTTATGAAATTAAGCATAGAATTGGATGATTGGAAGAAAATCATGGGCCATAGGGTTCGGCCATGTGGTATGGCCGAACCCCATGGTGGGTGATTTGGTATTGGATTTAAATAATTAGGGTTTCAAAAAGATGGAAGACAATGAGGGTTTTAGCTAATGAAAATTAGGGTTGTAGATGAATGGATGGGAGTAAGTTGTAAAATGGTTTTATGATGAAAATGCAAAGGGGTTTATGGCATTGAAATGCATGGAGGAAGTGAACCTTGAGCCATGGGTTCGGCCATGGTGTATGGCCGAACCCTATGGTGATCAAATGGTGAAATGAAGGGTTGTGAATAATGGAAAGTAAATGGGAATGTTGGTGGTGTTGATGGACCCGAAAATGGTTTTAGCATTGATATTTGTAATGGACTCTAATGTAGCGAAGGATGATGGTTTTAAGTGTATGAATTAAACCCTTCATGGAGGGATTTGTGATAAACCCAAATGTGTAACAATGGACCCAAGAAAAATGGGGAAAGGACACCATGGGTTCGGCCATGGTGTATGGCCGAACCCATGGCCCAATTGTGATCCATTTTGGTGGGTTAAATTGGAGGATGAGTGATGTTCATGGTCTCCAAAGAGTATGAATGGGTAATGGATTCATTGTAGTTTAAATGTATGAGTTAAATCCCATGGGAAGAGTTGATGAATGAGGTATTTTGAAACCATGATTCATGACCCATCTAAAGGGTTAAGTGCGGGATTTTGCATGGGGTTTAAATGAATAATGGTTAGATTAAGTACATGACAAATTTTAATGTTTTGGTAAGTCAATAATGGACCTAAGTTAAGGACCTAAGTTGTGGATTAAATTTTGGGCTTAAATAGCATGAATTAATGAAAAAAATTTTATGTGAAGGGCAGTGGCAAAAATGGTAAATATGGGCTAAAATGAAGAAACCCACTAAGTTATGATGTATGGGCTTGGAAATGATTAAAAACTTGGATTGATTTGGTAATTTAATAAGGTACTGGACATCGCAGGCGATGCGCGATCGGCGTCCGGGTTTATCTAACGGAAAACGTAAAAGGACGCGGATTGGTATTCGGTAGGATTCCTACCTTTTTGTAAGCCATGGATTTGGGTGATGTTTTCTTTAATCTATTTTGGAAATCATGTGGTTCTCGTTAAGATAAGTTTTGGATTATGTATCATGTGATGTTTTACTCTAAATTATTTTGGAAATTATGTGAATGCTTAAGATGGGTTTTGAGTTAAATATTGTGGGATGGTTTCCCTTTGATTTAGTTGGTAATCTTGTAATTGTTTTAAGATGGGTTTTATTACTATTGAATTTCATATATTACATGGCATATGGCATCTACATCTCATGCATGGCATGGGAGGCATATGACAGGGGAAGGATGAAATGAAACCGGAGTCCATGCTCCGTCGGGGCGACCGATAAACAACATGGGGACATTTCACATATGTATTATTATACCTTGATGAGGCTTTGCCATCAAGGGGGACTCTTGTACTTATGATACCTTGATGATGGTTTTCCATCAAGGGGATGTTGTATGTATTGGTATACCTTGATGATGGTTTTTCCATCAAGAGGGTCATAGCACGATGATGGTATGGATTTTATTTGGGATACTATGGATGGTTGAAAAAGGGATAGAATGAGGATGAGATTGATGGGTGGGATTCATGACATAGAACACCCATTGCATGACATTGCCCAAAGTGCATGGTTTTTCTATAATATTATCTGCATACTGTTATTACTAATCCATGTGCTAGCCCTAATCGGAGTCCTACTGGGCGCATGTTCTAAAGCCATACTTCTACCCTAGCTGACAATGCAGGAGATGGCGGAACGGAAGGACAGGACGGGAGTCAAGCTTAGGAGCTTGGGAAGGCGGACTAATTATTTTGTTTAAGTTTATTTTGGGAAAATGTGTATTTACATAATTTAGCTTGTCGGAAATGTAATAACTTAGATGTCTTGTTATGTTTTATAAATTATTTTGGACAGTACAGTATGAGGGCATTTTAGTAATTTAATGGATATAACTTCCTTGCTATCTGAAGATTGGTAGGATAGTGTCTATTATCATCCGCATTGATTTTTATGTGTTGCGAGCTTACTTTCTACGCGTGAACCATACTCGTGGATTTATGTTCCACGCACGCGTAGGGTTGGCCAGTTAAGGGCGGGCTTTAGAAGCTCAGAACTTAACTCGCGTCATAACGTCCGTGCCCTTTGTCACTTTTAGGTAAAAAAAAAAAAAATATAGACTCTGATTTTTGGTGAAAAGGGGCGGGCGTTACACATCTCAAGGATGAAACCCCAAGGGAGGCATTAAGCAAATGGGAGTTACAAGTGGGTTCACACTTGAAGAAGGTTGCATCTAGGGCAGCCAAGAACCAAAAACCGTTGGTACCTTAGGAGTTCCATCTCAAAGATGAAACCCCCAAATAGAATAAGTAAAGGCGATGAATGCAAATGGGAGTTACATGTGGTGCCAACATTAGGCTGAAATTCATTAGCCAAAGGAGTTTCATCTTCACTCTCTCCCTCTCTCTCCCTTGGACGTTTTTCATCTCTCAAGACAAAGATCATTGGCTGGTTGTCTCTCACACAATTTAGTCCTTGGCCGATCATTTTACCAAGACAAAGTACACATAGAGCAAAGGATTTTTGCACCAAAGTTTTATCACTCTCGTCCAAGGCCAAATTTCTATCTCTCTCACTCAAATCAATAATTTGGCTGAACCATTTCAAGGGATTTCCAGCAAGGTTTGGATTGGCTAAAGATCAAGAAGGAAGGGAGGAAGGAAGGAGTAAGGAAGGAGAAGGTCAAGAAGGAGTGAAAGAACCGGAGGAGTCGCAGTATTGGTAAGTGCACTATAAACCCTTGTTAAATAAATTGGTTAAGGGAATATGATCCGGCCATTGTATGGCCGAATCTATCAAGGGTTTAGATCATGGATTATGCTGTTTAAAAAGGGTAAAACATGGATCATTCGGCCACTTGGAATGGCCGAACCCCATGAAAAGACTTGGTAATTTTTATGGCTTTTGAGAGATAAAAACCATACCATGTTTTGAAGGTTTAAAGGGTTTCTAAATGGAGATAAGGTTACTGTTTTGGATCTACTATTGCATGGTTGAACCATGTTGTTATTATGGCTAAGTTGCTGATCATAAACCATGGATAAATGACGGAATGATTGAGTCAAGAGAACCATAGGGTTCGACCATGTGTATGGCCGAACTCCATGGACTGTTTTTATGGGTTAATTGGAGTAAGAAAATGGTTGGAAATTATGGATGATTATATGTTTTTGACTTAAGAATCACATATGTTTATCTATGGACTTAGTATAAGTAAATAATCAGTCATCAAAGATGATGGAAAAATGGACAAAAAAATCAGTTTGGTAAGGTTCGGCCATGTAGTATGGTCGAACCCCACTAATGATCATTTGGTGGACTTAGTGGTCAACTTATAATGTAATTGGAGATGGATGTATGAAGGATTTAAAGGACCAAATTAAGATGGTGAGGTTCGGCCATGTTGTATGGCCGAACACCACTAAGGTGGGTTTGTTATGGACATTAGTTATTAAGCAAAATTAAACAAGGGTTATGCAAGTGGCAAGATTGTGAATATGAATGAAATGTTCAAAGAAAAGAAGGGTCAAAATCAAGTGGTAAGGTTCGGCCATGTTGTATGGCCGAACCCTACCAAGGTATGTTTGTAGTGGAGATGTTTAATTAAGTTATTTGAATGGTGTGTTTGGGCTTAAGAATTCAAATGAGGGATTAAAACAAAAATAAGTGAAGTTCGGCCATGGTGTATGGCCGAACCCCACAAGGTTGCATTTGGTGGATTGGGGTTTGTATATCAGTTATTGGTATGGTGTTGGTTAAATAAAAAGAGATGTCAAAATTTAAGTGGGTGAGGTTCGGCCATGGGGTATGGCCGAACCCCACAAAGTGGTTTTTGGGACTTAGACTTAGTTGGAAATTAAATGGACATGTGTTTGACTTGCTGTTATATAAACAAGGTAACGGGACTTCTTGAATGGTGTACAAGTTGCGAACGGGTGACGGTTTAAAAAAGCGGTCAATCAGAGTGAACATTGAGTAGGTTTCCTACCTTTTTATAACCATACTTATATTTGATGTTTTATCTTAATTTTGATGAAATATATGCTAAGTTATTATGTTCAAAGTGGTTTTGTATGTTAAGATGTATTTACAAATGGTATGAACTCATTGACATCTCATGCATGGCATAGGGTGATGATTATGGAAACCGGAGGCCACACTCCGTTGGGGCGTCCGAAAGACCACTGTGGGGTACCTTGATGATCAGAATCCCATCAAGAGGAAACCGGAGGCCACACTCCGTCGGGGCGTCCGAAAGACCACTATGGGGTACCTAGAAGATGAGAATCCCGTCAAGAGGAGGCTATGTATATTTGTGGTGGGTGGGACTCATTACATGTGCATAACATACATGGTATTGTTTTTATAAGGTTTTGATGATCATGTACTATTATGATATTTGCATGTTTTATACTAACCTTGTGGTAGCCCTAATCGGAAACACCTACTGGGCGTTTTGATCTAACTCCCTACTTGTACCCTAGTGAATAACACAGGAAAATAAGGGATCGAGGATCGTGAAAGAAGCCAAGCATAGGAGCTTGGATAGATTAATGGATTTTATTTATTATATTTTGTTAAGTTATCATGAACATGTAATAATTTAGTTAACTATTTGCTATGGTTTGGTATGTTTTGGATGGTTTGGAGTGAATGTTTAGTTTAAGGTTATTTTAGTAATTTTGGAGAATATGATTATGTACTTTGCTATCTAAAAATGGAAAATGGAGTAGTCTTAGGATCTATTATAACCCGCAATTAGATTAGGATCACTTGTTTATTGTCATTTTAAAAAAAAAATAAACTCTGATTTTTAGAGTGAAAAGGGTGGGGCATTACAAGGCAAATGATACTTATTCTTAATAGTTACATGGTTGAGTCGCCGATAATCTATACACATCCTCATCGATCCATCCTTCTTTTTCATAAAAAGAGCAGGTGCACCCCACGGCGAGTTGCTCTGACGGATAAAATCAAGTCTAAGAAGCTCATCTACCTGCGTAGCTAACTCTCTCTATTCAGCAGGCGCCATCCGATAAAGAACCATAGAAATTGGAGATGTTCCTGGCTGTAGGTCTATAACAAACTCTATCTCTCGACGTGGAGGTAGCCCAGCTAACTGGTCAGAAACACATCCATAAAGTCACACACCACCCGAGGAGCAACAGACCCTACACCACCTACATCTTCCCAACCCATACTTGTCACCACACTACCAGGATACGCCCTAAGGCTAGAGAAAGTGACTCTTATCTTCTCATAGGGTAACAACTTCTCCGTAAACCTTTCATTGATTGAGGAGACCTCAAAAATCCTCATCTGGGAATAGTCGATCAAAACCTCAAAAATTGACAACCAGTCCATGCCAAGGATGATGTCAAAGTCCGTCATTTCCAAAACAAGAAAATCATAGGACAACTCTACACCACTAATTCTCAAAACGCACGATCTACACCTTTAGTTTACCAAAGTTCTCTTTCCCAATGGTGATACTACCATCAGCGGGTTAGCTACTTCTACAGGTTTCAAATCCAATCTATCACAACAAGCTCTAGAAATAAATGAATGCGAAGCACCGGTATCAAAAAGCACTCGTGCCAAAAGACTGAAAATAGTAAGGGTACCTTCCATCACCGTATTCTCCATCGGCTCTTCTATCTAAGTCCCAATCGTATAGACTCTCCCCTGAGTGGTCTGAGGAAGTCTCTGTCCCCTCCCCTGACTGTTCAGAGGTGGTCCATTCCCAGGTACCACCGAGCCTCTGGAGGTTTGTTGAGAACCTCTGCCAAAGGATGATTGTGCCACCGAAAAAGATGTTCTTGCGCCTTACGAAGGTGCGGCTCTGCCGAGATAGGGGCAGTCCCTAAACAGGTGCCCAGTCTGCTTGCAATGGTAGCACACCCTTTCCCCTCCTGTTGGGTAGAACTTAGAAGTATGCCCAGGCTGGTTGCAAGTGTAGCACGCAAATTGTCGAGTGTCATGCTGACTCGACTGCCCTGCACTAGGTTGGCTCTTTTTGAAAAATGGCCTCTTCTGGTTGAATTTGGCCTTCTTGTTGGAGGAAGGTTTCTAGAAGTTGTCGGCGCTCCTTTTGATGGAATCGACCGCCTCCACCTTCGAAGCCCGATCGATGATCTCCTCCAAGGTGTCGAAAGTTAAACCGGCCACTTGCCGGTGAAGAAAAGGTCAGAGTCCATTCTCAAAGTGTTGTATCTTCTCTTCCTCGTTCGTCGCAATCTAGGGCACAAACTGCATTAGATCGATGAACCTCATGGCATACTGCGCCACTGAGTCGGAACCTTGCTGAATATTGAGGAATTCTCTCTTCCTCGCTTCTTGGACCGTCTTTGGGAAGTAACGAGCCAAGAAGGCCGTTGAAAACTCTTCTCACGTCATCGGCTCGTGGTTACGAACCAAATTCTTAGCTTCCCACCATTTGTAAGCGTTCCCCTCTAACTGGTACGTCACCAAAGTTATCTCAGATCGTCTGAAATAGGTACACTCAAATATATACCATAAATCTATCCGAAAGAAACACAAATACAAACATATAATTTCATAAATGAATTATTATTACATCACAATCAGAGTAGTTATAGAACACATAGCAATTTAATAGATGATATCAACACAAACTAAATACCACACACGGTACTTTACAAAAATAAATGGTTTAAGGAACCAAAAGACAAAAATAGCGAAATTCCTCTCAGTGGGAATCCTAAGGCAACGCAGCAACTTATCCATCCTAAGCTTCAAACGGGGGGTTCTCCTCCTCAGGCACATCTCCTGAAATATGAGTGGTGTAAGCTAACTAGCCCAGTGAAGGAAATATAACAATGCAGTCTAATGAAATATCAAATTATTTAAATAATCAACATTTGCAATATGATATCTCATTTTTGACAATAAATTCTCAACATCAATCCATTACTGTTGCCATCCATCGTAACACCTACGTACTACGCTTAGACTGTAACACCTCGCCCTTTTCACTCTAAATCAGAGTCTATTTTTTTTTAATTAAATAAATAAGTGATAAGAGCGGAGTGTCACGAAGTGAGATAAGTCCGAACTTCTAAAGCCCGACTCTTAACTGACCAACCATACGTGTGTATGGACTAAGTCCACTGAGATGGTTCACACGTATTAAGTTTATAATTGCGGAATATAACATAGACTTCGGATTATAATAGAACATAACTCTAGTCCATTCCTTTTAGATAGCAAAGTACTTAGTCACTTATCCAAAGTTACCTTAATTTAATCATTCAATCAAACCATTCCAAACCATAGCAATAATATCTAAGTTATTACATGTCCGACATTCTAAGTTATCTCAAATTACAAGTCCAAATAATAACTTTAAACAACTATTAAGTAAACTCATTCAAGCTTCTAAGCTTGACTCCGTTCACGCTCATCGATCCTTTCCTTTCCTATTTCATTCACTAGGGTAGAAGTAGGGCGTTAGAACAACGCGTCCAGTAGGAATTCTAGGTAGGGCTATCACATGGGTTAGTGTCACAAAAACATATATATCATATCATCAAAACCATATGAAATCATGCCATGCCATATGTCTTATGCAATGAGTCCCACCCATCACATACATGTAACCTCTAGATGGAATTCTCCTCATCAAGGTATTCCCACAGTGGTATTTCGGACGCCCCGACGGAGTGTGGCCTCCGGATTCTTCTTGATGGCATTATCCACATCAAGGACTTCCTACGAATGCCTTACGGACGCCCTGATGGAGCGTAGCCTCCGGTTACAAACTTCCCTCCCATGCCATGCATGAGATGTACATGTCCATATGCTATGTAATGTAAATACCATAGCATTAAAAACCTACTTTTGAAACATACTATAAATTGCAACATAAAGCAGCAAATAAAATAATACCATATGCATATCCATGTTTCAATAAGGTAGAATCCTACCAAAAGACTACTCAAGTGTCCTTTGCTTCTTAATCCGGAAACGCTCATGATCTTGCACCGTTTGTGAGGTCCCGTCACCTTGTTTATGTATCAACAAGTCAAGACAGATCCATTTGATTTCCAATTAAGTATAAGTCCAAAAACGATCCTTGTGGGGTTCGGCCATACACCATGGCCGAACCTCACCCACTTGAATTTGATCTCTCTTTTTGTTTAACCAATACCATCCAAATAACTTATCTAAAACCTCAATCTACCAAACATACCTTGGTGAGGTTCGGCCATACCACATGGCCGAACCTCACCATTTTGGTTTTGGCCCCTCTTTCAAGTCCTTTGATCTTTTCATTCCATATTTACATTCTAACTTGTATTTACAATTTTTGCCATTGGTTTAGCCCTTGCTTAATATTGCTAACAACCAATGTCCATAAAACAATCCACCTTAGTGGGGTTCGGCCATACAACATGGCCGAACCTCACCATCTTAAATTTGGTCCTTTTAATCCTTGACAAATCTCCATTTTGATTTGACCAATTATATTACAAGTTAACCACTTCAAAGAAACTAAATCTACCAATTATCCATTAGTGGGGTTCGGCCATACAACATAGCCGAACCTCGCCATACTGATTTTGTCCCTTTTTCCATCATCTATAATGGTTGATTATTTAATACTAAGTCCCAAGATAAACATATGTGATTCCTTAATCAAAAGCATATAACCATTAATAATTTCCAACCATGCTCTTAACTCCAATTACCCATAAAAATGGTCCATGGGGTTCGGCCATACACATGGCCGAACGCTATGGTTTTCTTGATCCAAACATTACAACATTTATACATGTATGCACAGTACCTTAGCCATAAAAACAACATGGTTCAGCCATGTAATAGCCGACCCAAAACATTAACCTTTTCTCCATTTAAAACACCTTAAAATCTTCATAACAATGTATGGTTTTTATCTCTCAAAAACATAAAAATAACCAAGTCTTTTCATGGGGTTCGGCCATCCAAAGTGGCCAAACCCTATGATCCATGTTCTACCCTTTTTAAACATCCTTATCCATGATTTAAACCTAGGTTCGGCCATACAATGGCCAATCATGTTTCTTTATCCATTTTATTTACAAACGGTTATGATGCACTTACCAATACTGCGACTCCTTCGGTTCTTTCACTCCTTCTTGATCTTCTCCTTAGTCCTTCCTTCTTGATCTTTAGCCGAGCCTAATCTTGCTGCAAACTCCTTGAAGTTATTCGGCCAAAATATTGATTTGAGAGAGAGAGAGATAGAAACTTGGCCTTGGATGGAAGTGATAAACCTAGAGATGCAACTCCTTTGCTCTAAGTCCACTTTGTCTTGGTGGAGGGATCGGCCAAGGACTGATTTGTGTGAGAGACAACCAGCCAAAGTCCTTTGTTTTGAGAGATGAAAAACGGCCAAGGGAGAGAGAGAGAGAGAGAGAGAAAAAAAAATGGAAATCCTTTGGTTAATGAGATTCAACCCATGGTGGTGTCTCTTGTAACTCCCCTCCCATTCATTTCCTTCACTTAATCCATTTGGGGGTTTTCATTCTTGAGATGAAACGCTCCAACGGTTTTTGACTCTTGGGCTTCCTTGGTGCAACCTATTCCATGTGTGAACCCATTTGTAACTCTATTTCTTAATGCCTCCGTTGGGGGTTTCATCCTTGAGATGAAACTCCCAAGGCACCCAACGGCTTCCATACAATGTTTTGTATAATTTTTACCAGCCCCATTCATCTTCCATCTTGGGGGTTTCATCCTTGAGATGAAACTCCCATGTGCCTTGAGGTTGAAATCCATAACCGCCACCTTTCATTATTTTCCCATGTGGGGATTTCATCCATGAGATGAAACTCCCAGAAGCCAACGGTTTTGACTTGTCTTAAGCTTGGACCACCCAACTATCCAACTCCCTCTTAATTCTTATTTGAATTTGCATTTAAAAATGAGAAACTCCTTAACTCTTTATTATCCACTTTGGGGGTTTCATGCATGAGAGACACTTCCCATGCATTCCAACGTGTATATCATTTTGAATTTGAATAAACTTCTCACCTTATGTAACTCCCATAAAACCGCCACCTCCTTTAATTATCTAAGAGTTTCATGCATGAGCTGACCTCCCATGCAACCAACGTGTGGTGTGGTGTTTAAATTTGAACTACAGCCCTTCAACTTCACACTTCACTCCTTCGAGATAAATATCTCCATAATTTCCCATTCAACTCATATGACACAACTCACCCATTTAACTCATTATTTTAATGCAACTCAACCAATAAATTTAACTCCACCATTAAACTCAACTCATCCAAACTCAATCATTTAATTCATTTTAACTCAATTAGGCTTGAGCTCACCCAATGGTCAATTAAGTCACATATGTCCCATTGGGTCCCAATTGGGTCTTTTCACCCAAATAGCAATCTTGACCCAATTAAATAATTCTTACCCATTTATTTCCATTGATCTACATCTTCCATCCGTTGGGTCTTATTTGGGCATTTGACCCAACATTTACCCATCTAAGGTTCATATCTATTAACTCACAATTTTAATGGCAAAAACCGTAAATATTGATAAACTGAAAATCTGGGGTATTACAGAGACCATTGTATTAAGTCCCGACACGGTCAAAATACATCCTTGGAAGTATATCTCCGGCCCTCACATGGCCGATACTAACACTCCTCAAATCAGCAATTGTCGACACCCCTAGTCCAGTAGACGTAAACCATCTCATACACATGGCCGATATTTGTTCAATAGTCAAGGGCACGTGGAAGTAGTATTACATATCTCATATGATCAACATTATAAACATTTACAATCATCATAAGCACTCCTTACAATAGTGCATCATGTCTAGGCACATGGGTGGGTTCATCAAACTTGAGTTATGGGGTTCATCAAACTTGAGTTATGTGGGTTCATCATTGCTGAAGATTCATCTCATGAAACCTGTTTACACTTATTACAAAGTTAAGTTCCCTCACCGAAATTATGTGGTATCGTAGTCTCTGTTCAACAGGCAAATAAGTGCACAATCAATAGTAGGTCAATATATATAACATTCAAATGCATACTTACAAGTAGTATTTCAAAACCACACTGTTTTCCCAAAAATCTCCAAGGTAAATGGAATTGATTCTCCTACTTGGTTTCTAACCATTTTAAGTTACAATAATCCACAATATATAACAATAATAAGATGCTCAATCCAAATCTCATATTATCTTCTAGGCATGACCAGATTGACGTATTGAGTTAGGTCTAGATACTCAGGTCACTTCTCGTATTGTCTTCTGGATAGGACCAGATTGATATGTTGACTAAGGTCTCGAGGTCACTCAGTGCCCGATAGATATAGCGTTGGCCTAGAAGTGAAGTCACTTAGTGCCCGACAAATAGAGTCGGCCTGGAAGTGAGTACAAATAGTATGTACACTATAATAATAAGACAATAAGGGTTAGTACACTTTTAATTTATCAAGTAGGTATAAACATCTCAATTAAAACTTAGGTCTAACACATGCATCATCAATCAACCAAGATTTTTCATTCAAAATCCAGGTTCCTTGGAACATACCTCAGAACCAGGTACTATGGTTTCGGATCATCCGAACCACTGTCTAAAACTAGTCACAGACTTCGGAACTTGGGTTTGTCTTCGGGTCGTCCGAGGGTTAGGTCTCGAATCGTCCGAAGGTCCTTCCGAACCGAAAAAACAGAGAAAACAGGCTTCGGTGGGTCTATGTGTCAGATCATGCGGAGAGAAGCTCGGATCGTCCGAGAGGGGTTAGATCCTTCCGAACAGGACTCGGAACGTCCGGAGCAGAGGCAGAGAATGGTTAGCCTCGGACGCTTCGGGACTTCGAACTGAAGCTCGGAACGTCCGAAGGATCACTCTCGGACTTTCCGAAGGGGGTTACCCTTGGACCCTCCGATGCACAACTCTCGGACCGTCCGAGAGTCGTCTTCTTCCTCTGTCTGCAACAGCAGACAGTGACGCAGAACAGAGAGTGAAATACCAATCCAGAAACAGCGGATTTTCTGGATTCGATTTTCACATCCAACCGGTTAGATGGACTCCTCAATGAGTCCTCTTTCCATAGGGAGTGGTCTGAAGTTTTAACACTGAATAAGCCACTGGATTTTAACACGAAAACCACACTGACACAAGAAATCCCATGTTTTTCCTTAAACTTGAAATCGGTTTTACACACTCAAAACTTGGCCAAATTTACTTTTATTTGATTCTAAAACAATTAAAATTTGAAAAAAAACATAGTGGTTACCTTCACTTCAGTTCCTGGGTTGAAAATCCAAGCTTTTGAAAATTCCCCCTCTAAGCTACAGTTAAGAAAAACTTTGAAAACAGAGAGACTGAGAGAGAGGGATCAGCTGGTTTTTCAGGCTTCAGAGAGATTTGGGAGATGGAAACTGAGGGAGGAAATCATCTCAGCTGAGAAGAGCCATTTATAGAACCTCTGATCAAGCGGAGGAGGCCACCCGGGTGCTGCATACAGTGGTGCAGACGTCCGAAACAGTAACGGTACTATTTAGGTGTTTGGTTGCAGATAAGTCCTTGCCAACTTCTGACTTTACAAAAAGGCTCCTTTTTTATAAAATTTCGATTTTTAACTTAAACATGATTTTAAAAGCTTAAAATGTTTAATCCAACTTAACAGATAAGTTGGGTTTTAAAACTCTAATCACCATAAAAATTTGGAGATTTAAAACTCACTAAAAACCATAGATTTAAATAAAAATCATAATTTAATACTATTTACTTAATTTAACTTGTGTTAAATAAAACGATTTAAAATCCTCATTTTTGGGGTTTGAAGGAATAAACTAGACCGTACCAAAATGGTCTAACAACCATACTTGTTTTAAAAAATTTCTTATTTCCAAAATCATTTAAAAATATTGATTTCTCCCTTTCGGGGTTTTGACGGGTGGTTTTAAATATCACTTTCTGAAAATAAAATAATTCTAAAATCAGAAATAGGAATCCTTGATTAAGAAAAATAATATCATCCAATAATAATCACATAATGACACAAATAATAAAATAATAGCAATAGTGGTAAATTACTATTTTGCCCCTTCCAGCTAGAGGAGCTGGATCACTGAGTTTTCGAGCTCAGATTGGGTCACACCTGGGCTTTTCACAAAGCCCTAACCGTAATATTCGAGATTAACAGGTCTAAGAAGGATTTATTTAGCTAATTTCGCCTACTTTGGGTCAAGGTATTACACTACCCCTTTAAAGAAATTTCGTATCGAAATTTAAAACAAACTCGTACCTTTTTGGCCAGTGAACAAGCTAGGGTACAGCTTCCGCATCATCGATTCTGGTTCCCACGTCTCGTGTTGCACGTAGCGATGTTGCCACAGCACTCGTACTAGATGAATAGACTTTCTTCTGAGCTCTTGGGTCCGATATCCTTGTATCTTTACTTGCACTTTTTTGAAAGTTAGGTCCTCTAAAACTTCAATGTCTTCAAAGCTTATCACATGCGACGGATCAAACTCGTATTTCTTCAACATAGACATGTGAAAAGTACTGTGCACTCTTTCCACAGTTCGATAAAGGTCCAACTGATAAGCCACTTCCCCTATTCTCTTCAAAATTTCAAAGGGTCCAACATATCAAGGTGATAGTTTTCCCTTGCGGCTTTGCACTCCATGACTTGGTGCACACGTAAGAAACTCGGTCGCCAACTGCAAACTCCAAAGGTCTTCGCCTTTTGTCAGCATAACTCTTTTGTCTGCTTTGGGCTGTCTTGAGACGTTCTCTAATTCCTTTAATTTGTTCGGATTTCTCACGTACTAGATCCGGTCCTAAAAGTGCTTTGTCTCCTACCTCTGTCCTACAAAGAAGTGACCTGCAGGGACTACCATAAAGAACTTCGTATGGTGTCATCTGTACACTGGAGTGATAGTTGTTGTTGTAAACAAATTCGATCAAAGCCAAGTGATCTTCCTGAAATTCCGTTACTAGAAGTATGCACGACTTAGAAGGGGTGAATAGGTCAATTTTCAATTTTAGTTCCCTTTTAAATAATTTATCAAATTTAACAATATGTGCAGCGGAATAAACGTGTGTGCAAGTGATAAATAAATGAATCAAACTATTAATGGAAACCACACATGCACAACGATATATAGTGGTTCGGTTCGCCTGAACCTACATCCACTGTTGGACTCACCCTCTCTAGGGCTATCCCAAATATACTATGTATGGGTCTCACACCCAAATAGTACAACCTAATTTTTTATAGAGGTTCAACCCAATCGGTCTAATCCTCTATACTTATTTTTTAGAGTGGTTCGAACACACTATTATAATCTACTTTACAATGTTTGAAATAAAAAGAAGAAGAAATACTTGCCTTGGGTCTTATCCGATTTCTTTATGCGCTTTCTTCTTTACTTGATCTGTGTGCTCTTTTCCATTAGTTTAGCTCTATCAAAATGACTATTGGTACAGCAGTATAAGATACCGGTATGACTGGTTTTATATTCCTATATGAACACCTTAATCTTCATCAGGATTGGGGAATTAATTACCCAAAGATTCACTAAGGAAGATGATGAAGAAGGAGTAAAGAGGGAAGGTTGAATGATCTGACACACTATAATATTTTTCCTGTTTTTCTCTATATATTCAGTCCCTCTTACAAAAGGCTTACTGTTATTTTATAAGGCAGTTTGAAGTTCTGCAGTAAGTCACGCCAGCGAGGCCTCGCAGCTTCCAATGAGGCCTCGCCAGCGGTAAGTCTGTAATGACAACACATATGTGCAGTTTAATCTATCCAGACAGAATCCAGCCAGATACCAGCCACCTCATATCCACCGTGCATGATTTGCAATTCATTTATATTAGCCATCAATCAAGGATTAGATGGGAAGATTGCAAGATAGTTTACAACTCATGGAGGAGCCTTTCCATACTTGTCGTGGATAGCTCCCCAAGGGTATTCAAATTCAAATTTAAGTGAGGTGGCAGCATCTCACCATTTAAATAAATGTATTTACCATAATAAGCTTTCAATCAATTTACCATAATTACCCATCTCACCATGTGGATAAATTTATTTACCATAATAAGCTTCCAATCAATTTACCATAATTACCTCTCAATTAAACAGACACAGATTTTAACTTTCTAAATCTGTAGGGGACTGAGTCAGCAAAACAAAGGGTCAACTAGACTCAGCTCAGCTCAGCATAACTGGCTGCGAGGCCTTGGCAGACTGCATAAGGCCTCGAGGCTGAAAGTCACTTATTATCCTATTTTCCAATTTATAATAAATTGACTTCTAAAGTATTTGACTTAGCCTAAGGTCTCCTACGGTTCACTTACCTGTATGCCAATACTGTGTTTGGTGTAGACGCTTCAACTTCATAGTAGATCTTCTTATCCATCCAAGGCAAGTCCAACTGAGTCACGTAATTGACAATAAGGGTGACTCGGACGAACCGGGGCACTTACACTTCCCAACTCTCCTGCATGTCCACAACACAAGCTCTTAGCATATCTCCAAGGTTGTGCTCTCTGATTGACCATGCGTCTGAGGGTGAAAAGCAGTGTTGAAGCATAGCTTAGTCCCCAACTCCTCTTGCAATCCCTGCCAAAATCTTAATACAAACCTAGGATTTCTATCAGATACAATAGAAACAAGTACTCTATGCAATCTGACTACCTCCTTTAAATACAATCTACTTAAAGTAGTCAATGAATCAGTCTTCTTGATTGGCAGAAAGTAAGTTGATTTCGTCAATCAGTCGACTATTACCCAAATAACGTCGTTCTTCTTAGAAGACTTCGGGAATCCAGTCACAAAGTCCATGGTAATGTGCTCCCATTTCCATTTGGCCACTTCTAAAGGTTACATCTTTCCACCAGGTCATTGATGTTCTGCTTTAACTTGTTGACAAGTCAGACATTTTGATACAAAATCTGCTACATCTCGTTACATACCTTTGCACCAGAACAATTGCCGCAAGTCGTGATACATCTTTGTACAGCCAGGATGCACTGCAAAGCGAGAACGATGAAAGTGATCAAGCACCTTTCTTTTGCACTCGTCCGACTTTGGTACGAAAAGTCTATCTCTGAACGTCAGCCTCCGTCCGCCTTGATCTTCCACTCTTCCAGGGTCGCTCCTCCTGAAAGTTGAGTAACCAACTCTTTTGCTTCTAGATCATTCTATTGTCCTTCCATCACCAATCTAATTACCTCGGGTTGCAGAACCAAGCTGTGGATTCTTGCTAACCCGTTCCCTTCGATCAGCTCTAAATCATACTCAGACAAGACTTCCAACATCTTCCACTTCAAGGATACCATCCTTGCCACGTTGCCGTGTGACTTTCTGCTCAAGGCGTCGACCACTACGTTGGTTTTTCCTAGGTGATAGGAGAGACTGAAGTCGTAGTCTCCCAGATACTCCATCCATCTTCCTTGCCTCATACTCAGGTCTTTCTTAGTGAAGATATATTTGAGAATGTGGTGACCAGAAAACACATTGAATTTCTCACCATACAAGTAATGTCTCCACAACTTCAACGAGAAGACAACGACTGCCAACTCAAAATCATGAGTCGGGTAGTTCTGCTCATGTCCCTTCAGCTGTTTGGAACCATAAGCCACCTTCCCTTTTTGCATCAGCACACATCCCAAACCAAACTTGAACGCATGGCAATACATATCATAACCTCGTCCTTGTTCGGGTATTATCAAAACTGGAGACGTAGTCAACTTCTCCTTCAGCTCTTAGAATGCCTTTTTACAAGCCTCACTCCACTCGAACTTAACGTTCTTTCATGTTAGCCGAGACATCGGCATCGCTATCTAGGAGAAGTGTGGGATAAACTTTCTTTAATATCCTGCTAATCCCAGAAAACTTCTGATCTCGAACACGTTCTTGGGACTTTCCCAAGTTTTCACTGTTTCTACCTTTGCTGGATCTATCGAGATCCCTCCTAGAGATACCACATATCCAAGAAATTGTACTTGAGTCAACCAAAACTCGCACTTGCTCAGCTTAGCGTACAACTGATGATCTCGAAGAGTCTGAAGAACAATGCGTAGATGATGCTCATGCTCCTCCTCGGACGACGAAAAGATCAAGATATCGTCTATGAAAACTATCACAAACTCTCAGGTACGGTCGGAAAACATTATTCATCAAATCCATAAACATGGCTGGAGCATTGGTCAAACCGAAATGCATCACCACAAACTCGTACAAACCATACTACGTCCGGAAAGAAGTCTTAGGAATGTCTTCCTCTCGAATCCGCAACTGATGGTAACCTGACCTTAGATCGATTTTCGAAAAGCATCTCGATCCTCTCAAAATCTCCGATTTTCAGTATATCAATATTTACGAAAATTACCATTGAAATGGTGAATTAAAAGGATATGGCCTTAGATGGGTAAATTGTGGGGTCCATTGTTCAATTAAGACCCAAAGGTTATGGAATGGTTGTATGTAGAGTAAAGGGGTAAGTTACAATTATTTGGGTCATGGTGACTATTTGGGTCAAAATGGCCAATTGGGACCCAAAGGGTCGAATGACTTGATTGACCCTTAGGTGAGCTCAATCCTAATTGGCTTAAGTTGATTAAATGATTGAGTTTAGATTGAGTTGAATTAAAGGATTGAGTTTGGATTGAGTTGAAATAAATGATGGAGTTTGGTTGAGTTAAATTAAATGAATGGGTTGAGTTGAGGGAGTTAAGTTAATTTTAAGTAAGTGAAGTGTGTGAATGAGAGTGGAGTGTTTTGATTTCAAGTTCCAAACAAAGAAAAACGTTGGATGCATGGGAGGTCAACTCATGCATGTAACTCCTAGATAAGAAATGAATGGAGGTGGCGGTTTTGGGAGTTACATATGGTGAGGGGTTATGTTTTAAATTCAAGATATTATGCACATTGGAATGGCATGAGGGTTTATTCCATGCATGGGTCTCCAAAGGGACAACCAAAGGAAGAACGGTTTAGCATATGGGAGTTTCATCTCAAAGATGAAACCCCCACATGAAACATAAATGAGGGGAGGTTACACCAAGATTCCAAGTTCAAAATGCACCATACGTTGGTTGCATGGGGAGTTTTCCTCATGCATAAAACCTCCAAAATGGATAATAAAGAGATAAGGAGTTTCTCATTTTAAATTCAAATTCAAATAAGAATTAAAAGGGGAATTGGATAGTTGGATGATTCAAGGGTTAAAGACACAAAACCGTTGGCATGTAGGAGTTTTATCTCATGGATGAAACTCCCACATGGGTAAATAATGGAAGATGAATAGATTTGTGGAGGTTACACAAGGCCAACCAAAAGCTAGCCGTTGGAGCCTATGGGAGTTTTCATTTCAATATGAAACTCTCACATGCAAGGTTAATGAGAGATGGTTGGTGGAGGAAAGGATACACTAACTCATGTATGGGAGACGTTGGGTACCTTGGGAGTTTCATCTTGTAAGGGCCCGGAATTTTTAAATTAATAAAAAATGTGGATATAAGTTATTTTAGTGATGGAAATTGGAAAATTGGTGAAGTAAAGAGTAAATGGGCCAAAAATTTGGACAAAGGCCCAAGTATGGCCCAATGGACTATGGAGTTGATTTAAATTCATTTAAAGGAGCAATGAGGGTTAAATGGGTCAAGAATGGTCAAATTGGGCCACATACCCATTTGGGACCCGATGGGTCAAAGTAGTTAAGCTCTAAGGTAAATGGGCTCGATGGAAATGTAATTGGGCCGTGGGCCCAATGGTGATCTATTTAGAGGGTATTCAATGAAATTAAGTCACCTAAGTTAAGTTAAAAATTAAACCAAGGTGATGTAGCCAAGTGGGACCCACCTCCACCTCATCAAGTGAGGTGGCGTGTGGACCAATAATTGGTGGGGC
Organism: Chimonanthus praecox; assembly: GCA_022113865.1. Classification (NCBI taxonomy): domain Eukaryota; kingdom Viridiplantae; phylum Streptophyta; class Magnoliopsida; order Laurales; family Calycanthaceae; genus Chimonanthus; species Chimonanthus praecox. The sequence goes on along the minus strand of CM039089.1, from coordinate 48,729,986 downwards.
CGCCACCATGGTTGATTTGGTCAACCATGGGTGGATTTATAAAGATGATGGCTTAAGTAAATGGAAATTAAAGTAACTAAAATATCTAAATATAAAATGATTAAAAATTATACAAAGGAGGTGGTCAAAGTGGGGTCAAAGGGTGAAAACCAAATCACCTCATCCCAACCCCAAAATAAAATACGTTGGGGCTTGGTGGTAGTTTAGATAACCACCACCATAAAGCAAATTAAATATCTAAAAAATATCTTAGGGTGGGTGAGATCATTAATGTAAAGAAAAAATGGGATAAGCCTTGATTCTTTTCTCATTTCTTATCCTCTCTTCATTTGTGCACTCTCCATTTTTCATTCTCCATGGTCGTCCCCTACATCCAAGTGAAGGAGAGAAAGAGAGCTAAGGAAAAAAGAAGAGAAGGAGAGAAGAAAGAAGTAGAAATTGGAGGGAAATCACTCTAAGGTGAGGGCTAACATCTTTCTTCTCATGATTTTTCCCTCTCCCTCTCTTACACAAACCCTACCTTGGCCGATCCTAAGGTTGAGGTTTGCCACCATGGATCAAGAATCTTGACCTAACAAAGATCAAGAGGAAGGAGAGAGGAGGCTAGGGAGACCGACGGGAGTGGCGAAAATCGGAAGAGACGTCGGATGGTGAGTATTTTTTAACCAAGAAATTTTGGATTTTAGGGTTTAAGATTTGGGTTTTATTTTGTGAATTTAATGGTAGTCAAGTAAATTTATGCTATGGATTTTAAATCCATCAAGTGGAATGAACGAAAAGTGGCAAAAACCCTAATGGAGGAAAATTAGGGTTAAGGAAAAATAAAAGGGATTAAGGATACTATGTGCTTAATGTGATCAAGCATAGAGGTATATGCATTTTTTTTTGAAGTTGAGAGCCATAGGGTTCGGCCATGTAGCATGGCCGAACCCCATGGTAAGTAATATAATTTTTTTAGGGTTTTGAAACAATAGAAGGTGGAGGAAACCATAAGTGGAAAAATTAGAGTTAGGGAAAAGAAATAAATACTTGGATTATGTGCATTGGGTAATTTATGAAATTAAGCATAGAATTGGATGATTGGAAGAAAATCATGGGCCATAGGGTTCGGCCATGTGGTATGGCCGAACCCCATGGTGGGTGATTTGGTATTGGATTTAAATAATTAGGGTTTCAAAAAGATGGAAGACAATGAGGGTTTTAGCTAATGAAAATTAGGGTTGTAGATGAATGGATGGGAGTAAGTTGTAAAATGGTTTTATGATGAAAATGCAAAGGGGTTTATGGCATTGAAATGCATGGAGGAAGTGAACCTTGAGCCATGGGTTCGGCCATGGTGTATGGCCGAACCCTATGGTGATCAAATGGTGAAATGAAGGGTTGTGAATAATGGAAAGTAAATGGGAATGTTGGTGGTGTTGATGGACCCGAAAATGGTTTTAGCATTGATATTTGTAATGGACTCTAATGTAGCGAAGGATGATGGTTTTAAGTGTATGAATTAAACCCTTCATGGAGGGATTTGTGATAAACCCAAATGTGTAACAATGGACCCAAGAAAAATGGGGAAAGGACACCATGGGTTCGGCCATGGTGTATGGCCGAACCCATGGCCCAATTGTGATCCATTTTGGTGGGTTAAATTGGAGGATGAGTGATGTTCATGGTCTCCAAAGAGTATGAATGGGTAATGGATTCATTGTAGTTTAAATGTATGAGTTAAATCCCATGGGAAGAGTTGATGAATGAGGTATTTTGAAACCATGATTCATGACCCATCTAAAGGGTTAAGTGCGGGATTTTGCATGGGGTTTAAATGAATAATGGTTAGATTAAGTACATGACAAATTTTAATGTTTTGGTAAGTCAATAATGGACCTAAGTTAAGGACCTAAGTTGTGGATTAAATTTTGGGCTTAAATAGGCATGAATTAATGAAAAAAATTTTATGTGAAGGGCAGTGGCAAAAATGGTAAATATGGGCTAAAATGAAGAAACCCACTAAGTTATGATGTATGGGCTTGGAAATGATTAAAAACTTGGATTGATTTGGTAATTTAATAAGGTACTGGACATCGCAGGCGATGCGCGATCGGCGTCCGGGTTTATCTAACGGAAAACGTAAAAGGACGCGGATTGGTATTCGGTAGGATTCCTACCTTTTTGTAAGCCATGGATTTGGGTGATGTTTTCTTTAATCTATTTTGGAAATCATGTGGTTCTCGTTAAGATAAGTTTTGGATTATGTATCATGTGATGTTTTACTCTAAATTATTTTGGAAATTATGTGAATGCTTAAGATGGGTTTTGAGTTAAATATTGTGGGATGGTTTCCCTTTGATTTAGTTGGTAATCTTGTAATTGTTTTAAGATGGGTTTTATTACTATTGAATTTCATATATTACATGGCATATGGCATCTACATCTCATGCATGGCATGGGAGGCATATGACAGGGGAAGGATGAAATGAAACCGGAGTCCATGCTCCGTCGGGGCGACCGATAAACAACATGGGGACATTTCACATATGTATTATTATACCTTGATGAGGCTTTGCCATCAAGGGGGGACTCTTGTACTTATGATACCTTGATGATGGTTTTCCATCAAGGGGGATGTTGTATGTATTGGTATACCTTGATGATGGTTTTTCCATCAAGAGGGTCATAGCACGATGATGGTATGGATTTTATTTGGGATACTATGGATGGTTGAAAAAGGGACATTGTAGAATGAGGATGAGATTGATGGGTGGGATTCATGACATAGAACACCCATTGCATGACATTGCCCAAAGTGCATGGTTTTTCTATAATATTATCTGCATACTGTTATTACTAATCCATGTGCTAGCCCTAATCGGAGTCCTACTGGGCGCATGTTCTAAAGCCATACTTCTACCCTAGCTGACAATGCAGGAGATGGCGGAACGGAAGGACAGGACGGGAGTCAAGCTTAGGAGCTTGGGAAGGCGGACTAATTATTTTGTTTAAGTTTATTTTGGGAAAATGTGTATTTACATAATTTAGCTTGTCGGAAATGTAATAACTTAGATGTCTTGTTATGTTTTATAAATTATTTTGGACAGTACAGTATGAGGGCATTTTAGTAATTTAATGGATATAACTTCCTTGCTATCTGAAGATTGGTAGGATAGTGTCTATTATCATCCGCATTGATTTTTATGTGTTGCGAGCTTACTTTCTACGCGTGAACCATACTCGTGGATTTATGTTCCACGCACGCGTAGGGTTGGCCAGTTAAGGGCGGGCTTTAGAAGCTCAGAACTTAACTCGCGTCATAACGTCCGTGCCCTTTGTCACTTTTAGGTAAAAAAAAAAAAAAATATAGACTCTGATTTTTGGTGAAAAGGGGCGGGCGTTACACATCTCAAGGATGAAACCCCAAGGGAGGCATTAAGCAAATGGGAGTTACAAGTGGGTTCACACTTGAAGAAGGTTGCATCTAGGGCAGCCAAGAACCAAAAACCGTTGGTACCTTAGGAGTTCCATCTCAAAGATGAAACCCCCAAATAGAATAAGTAAAGGCGATGAATGCAAATGGGAGTTACATGTGGTGCCAACATTAGGCTGAAATTCATTAGCCAAAGGAGTTTCATCTTCACTCTCTCCCTCTCTCTCCCTTGGACGTTTTTCATCTCTCAAGACAAAGATCATTGGCTGGTTGTCTCTCACACAATTTAGTCCTTGGCCGATCATTTTTACCAAGACAAAGTACACATAGAGCAAAGGATTTTTGCACCAAAGTTTTATCACTCTCGTCCAAGGCCAAATTTCTATCTCTCTCACTCAAATCAATAATTTGGCTGAACCATTTCAAGGGATTTCCAGCAAGGTTTGGATTGGCTAAAGATCAAGAAGGAAGGGAGGAAGGAAGGAGTAAGGAAGGAGAAGGTCAAGAAGGAGTGAAAGAACCGGAGGAGTCGCAGTATTGGTAAGTGCACTATAAACCCTTGTTAAATAAATTGGTTAAGGGAATATGATCCGGCCATTGTATGGCCGAATCTATCAAGGGTTTAGATCATGGATTATGCTGTTTAAAAAGGGTAAAACATGGATCATTCGGCCACTTGGAATGGCCGAACCCCATGAAAAGACTTGGTAATTTTTATGGCTTTTGAGAGATAAAAACCATACCATGTTTTGAAGGTTTAAAGGGTTTCTAAATGGAGATAAGGTTACTGTTTTGGATCTACTATTGCATGGTTGAACCATGTTGTTATTATGGCTAAGTTGCTGATCATAAACCATGGATAAATGACGGAATGATTGAGTCAAGAGAACCATAGGGTTCGACCATGTGTATGGCCGAACTCCATGGACTGTTTTTATGGGTTAATTGGAGTAAGAAAATGGTTGGAAATTATGGATGATTATATGTTTTTGACTTAAGAATCACATATGTTTATCTATGGACTTAGTATAAGTAAATAATCAGTCATCAAAGATGATGGAAAAATGGACAAAAAAATCAGTTTGGTAAGGTTCGGCCATGTAGTATGGTCGAACCCCACTAATGATCATTTGGTGGACTTAGTGGTCAACTTATAATGTAATTGGAGATGGATGTATGAAGGATTTAAAGGACCAAATTAAGATGGTGAGGTTCGGCCATGTTGTATGGCCGAACACCACTAAGGTGGGTTTGTTATGGACATTAGTTATTAAGCAAAATTAAACAAGGGTTATGCAAGTGGCAAGATTGTGAATATGAATGAAATGTTCAAAGAAAAGAAGGGTCAAAATCAAGTGGTAAGGTTCGGCCATGTTGTATGGCCGAACCCTACCAAGGTATGTTTGTAGTGGAGATGTTTTAATTAAGTTATTTGAATGGTGTGTTTGGGCTTAAGAATTCAAATGAGGATTAAAACAAAAATAAGTGAAGTTCGGCCATGGTGTATGGCCGAACCCCACAAGGTTGCATTTGGTGGATTGGGGTTTGTATATCAGTTATTGGTATGGTGTTGGTTAAATAAAAAGAGATGTCAAAATTTAAGTGGGTGAGGTTCGGCCATGGGGTATGGCCGAACCCCACAAAGTGGTTTTTGGGACTTAGACTTAGTTGGAAATTAAATGGACATGTGTTTGACTTGCTGTTATATAAACAAGGTAACGGGACTTCTTGAATGGTGTACAAGTTGCGAACGGGTGACGGTTTAAAAAAGCGGTCAATCAGAGTGAACATTGAGTAGGTTTCCTACCTTTTTATAACCATACTTATATTTGATGTTTTATCTTAATTTTGATGAAATATATGCTAAGTTATTATGTTCAAAGTGGTTTTGTATGTTAAGATGTATTTACAAATGGTATGAACTCATTGACATCTCATGCATGGCATAGGGTGATGATTATGGAAACCGGAGGCCACACTCCGTTGGGGCGTCCGAAAGACCACTGTGGGGTACCTTGATGATCAGAATCCCATCAAGAGGAAACCGGAGGCCACACTCCGTCGGGGCGTCCGAAAGACCACTATGGGGTACCTAGAAGATGAGAATCCCGTCAAGAGGAGGCTATGTATATTTGTGGTGGGTGGGACTCATTACATGTGCATAACATACATGGTATTGTTTTTATAAGGTTTTGATGATCATGTACTATTATGATATTTGCATGTTTTATACTAACCTTGTGGTAGCCCTAATCGGAAACACCTACTGGGCGTTTTGATCTAACTCCCTACTTGTACCCTAGTGAATAACACAGGAAAATAAGGGATCGAGGATCGTGAAAGAAGCCAAGCATAGGAGCTTGGATAGATTAATGGATTTTATTTATTATATTTTGTTAAGTTATCATGAACATGTAATAATTTAGTTAACTATTTGCTATGGTTTGGTATGTTTTGGATGGTTTGGAGTGAATGTTTAGTTTAAGGTTATTTTAGTAATTTGGAGAATATGATTATGTACTTTGCTATCTAAAAATGGAAAATGGAGTAGTCTTAGGATCTATTATAACCCGCAATTAGATTAGGATCACTTGTTTATTGTCATTTTAAAAAAAAAATAAACTCTGATTTTTAGAGTGAAAAGGGTGGGGCATTACAAGGCAAATGATACTTATTCTTAATAGTTACATGGTTGAGTCGCCGATAATCTATACACATCCTCATCGATCCATCCTTCTTTTTCATAAAAAGAGCAGGTGCACCCCACGGCGAGTTGCTCTGACGGATAAAATCAAGTCTAAGAAGCTCATCTACCTGCGTAGCTAACTCTCTCTATTCAGCAGGCGCCATCCGATAAAGAACCATAGAAATTGGAGATGTTCCTGGCTGTAGGTCTAAACAAACTCTATCTCTCGACGTGGAGGTAGCCCAGCTAACTGGTCAGAAACACATCCATAAAGTCACACACACCCGAGGAGCAACAGACCCTACACCACCTACATCTTCCCAACCCATACTCGTCACCACACTACCAGGATACGCCCTAAGGCTAGAGAAAGTGACTCTTATCTTCTCATAGGGTAACAACTTCTCCGTAAACCTTTCATTGATTGAGGAGACCTCAAAAATCCTCATCTGGGAATAGTCGATCAAAACCTCAAAAATTGACAACCAGTCCATGCCAAGGATGATGTCAAAGTCCGTCATTTCCAAAACAAGAAAATCATAGGACAACTCTACACCACTAATTCTCAAAACGCACGATCTACACCTTTAGTTTACCAAAGTTCTCTTTCCCAATGGTGATACTACCATCAGCGGGTTAGCTACTTCTACAGGTTTCAAATCCAATCTATCACAACAAGCTCTAGAAATAAATGAATGCGAAGCACCGGTATCAAAAAGCACTCGTGCCAAAAGACTGAAAATAGTAAGGGTACCTTCCATCACCGTATTCTCCATCGGCTCTTCTATCTAAGTCCCAATCGTATAGACTCTCCCCTGAGTGGTCTGAGGAAGTCTCTGTCCCCTCCCCTGACTGTTCAGAGGTGGTCCATTCCCAGGTACCACCGAGCCTCTGGAGGTTTGTTGAAACCTCTGCCAAAGGATGATTGTGCCACCGAAAAAGATGTCTTGCGCCTTACGAAGGTGCGGCTCTGCCGAGATAGGGGCAGTCCCTAAACAGGTGCCCAGTCTGCTTGCAATGGTAGCACACCCTTTCCCCTCCTGTTGGGTAGAACTTAGAAGTATGCCCAGGCTGGTTGCAAGTGTAGCACGCAAATTGTCGAGTGTCATGCTGACTCGACTGCCCTGCACTAGGTTGGCTCTTTTTGAAAAATGGCCTCTTCTGGTTGAATTTGGCCTTCTTGTTGGAGGAAGGTTTCTAGAAGTTGTCGGCGCTCCTTTTGATGGAATCGACCGCCTCCACCTTCGAAGCCCGATCGATGATCTCCTCCAAGGTGTCGAAAGTTAAACCGGCCACTTGCCGGTGAAGAAAAGGTCAGAGTCCATTCTCAAAGTGTTGTATCTTCTCTTCCTCGTTCGTCGCAATCTAGGGCACAAACTGCATTAGATCGATGAACCTCATGGCATACTGCGCCACTGAGTCGGAACCTTGCTGAATATTGAGGAATTCTCTCTTCCTCGCTTCTTGGACCGTCTTTGGGAAGTAACGAGCCAAGAAGGCCGCTGAAAACTCTTCTCACGTCATCGGCTCGTGGTTACGAACCAAATTCTTAGCTTCCCACCATTTGTAAGCGTTCCCTCTAACTGGTACGTCACCAAAGTTATCTCAGATCGTCTGAAATAGGTACACTCAAATATATACCATAAATCTATCCGAAAGAAACACAAATACAAACATATAATTTCATAAATGAATTATTATTACATCACAATCAGAGTAGTTATAGAACACATAGCAATTTAATAGATGATATCAACACAAACTAAATACCACACACGGTACTTTACAAAAATAAATGGTTTAAGGAACCAAAAGACAAAAATAGCGAAATTCCTCTCAGTGGAATCCTAAGGCAACGCAGCAACTTATCCATCCTAAGCTTCAAACGGGGGGTTCTCCTCCTCAGGCACATCTCCTGAAATATGAGTGGTGTAAGCTAACTAGCCCAGTGAAGGAAATATAACAATGCAGTCTAATGAAATATCAAATTATTTAAATAATCAACATTTGCAATATGATATCTCATTTTGACAATAAATTCTCAACATCAATCCATTACTGTTGCCATCCATCGTAACACCTACGTACTACGCTTAGACTGTAACACCTCGCCCTTTTCACTCTAAATCAGAGTCTATTTTTTTTTAATTAAATAAATAAGTGATAAGAGCGGAGTGTCACGAAGTGAGATAAGTCCGAACTTCTAAAGCCCGACTCTTAACTGACCAACCATACGTGTGTATGGACTAAGTCCACTGAGATGGTTCACACGTATTAAGTTTATAATTGCGGAATATAACATAGACTTCGGATTATAATAGAACATAACTCTAGTCCATTCCTTTTAGATAGCAAAGTACTTAGTCACTTATCCAAAGTTACCTTAATTTAATCATTCAATCAAACCATTCCAAACCATAGCAATAATATCTAAGTTATTACATGTCCGACATTCTAAGTTATCTCAAATTACAAGTCCAAATAATAACTTTAAACAACTATTAAGTAAACTCATTCAAGCTTCTAAGCTTGACTCCGTTCACGCTCATCGATCCTTTCCTTTCCTATTTCATTCACTAGGGTAGAAGTAGGGCGTTAGAACAACGCGTCCAGTAGGAATTCTAGGTAGGGCTATCACATGGGTTAGTGTCACAAAAACATATATAATATCATATCATCAAAACCATATGAAATCATGCCATGCCATATGTCTTATGCAATGAGTCCCACCCATCACATACATGTAACCTCTAGATGGAATTCTCCTCATCAAGGTATTCCCACAGTGGTATTTCGGACGCCCCGACGGAGTGTGGCCTCCGGATTCTTCTTGATGGCATTATCCACATCAAGGACTTCCTACGAATGCCTTACGGACGCCCTGATGGAGCGTAGCCTCCGGTTACAAACTTCCCTCCCATGCCATGCATGAGATGTACATGTCCATATGCTATGTAATGTAAATACCATAGCATTAAAAACCTACTTTTGAAACATACTATAAATTGCAACATAAAGCAGCAAATAAAATAATACCATATGCATATCCATGTTTCAATAAGGTAGAATCCTACCAAAAGACTACTCAAGTGTCCTTTGCTTCTTAATCCGGAAACGCTCATGATCTTGCACCGTTTGTGAGGTCCCGTCACCTTGTTTATGTATCAACAAGTCAAGACAGATCCATTTGATTTCCAATTAAGTATAAGTCCAAAAACGATCCTTGTGGGGTTCGGCCATACACCATGGCCGAACCTCACCCACTTGAATTTGATCTCTCTTTTTGTTTAACCAATACCATCCAAATAACTTATCTAAAACCTCAATCTACCAAACATACCTTGGTGAGGTTCGGCCATACCACATGGCCGAACCTCACCATTTTGGTTTTGGCCCCTCTTTCAAGTCCTTTGATCTTTTCATTCCATATTTACATTCTAACTTGTATTTACAATTTTTGCCATTGGTTTAGCCCTTGCTTAATATTGCTAACAACCAATGTCCATAAAACAATCCACCTTAGTGGGGTTCGGCCATACAACATGGCCGAACCTCACCATCTTAAATTTGGTCCTTTTAATCCTTGACAAATCTCCATTTTGATTTGACCAATTATATTACAAGTTAACCACTTCAAAGAAACTAAATCTACCAATTATCCATTAGTGGGGTTCGGCCATACAACATAGCCGAACCTCGCCATACTGATTTTGTCCCTTTTTCCATCATCTATAATGGTTGATTATTTAATACTAAGTCCCAAGATAAACATATGTGATTCCTTAATCAAAAGCATATAACCATTAATAATTTCCAACCATGCTCTTAACTCCAATTACCCATAAAAATGGTCCATGGGGTTCGGCCATACACATGGCCGAACGCTATGGTTTTCTTGATCCAAACATTACAACATTTATACATGTATGCACAGTACCTTAGCCATAAAAACAACATGGTTCAGCCATGTAATAGCCGACCCAAAACATTAACCTTTTCTCCATTTAAAACACCTTAAAATCTTCATAACAATGTATGGTTTTTATCTCTCAAAAACATAAAAATAACCAAGTCTTTTCATGGGGTTCGGCCATCCAAAGTGGCCAAACCCTATGATCCATGTTCTACCCTTTTTAAACATCCTTATCCATGATTTAAACCTAGGTTCGGCCATACAATGGCCAATCATGTTTCTTTATCCATTTTATTTACAAACGGTTATGATGCACTTACCAATACTGCGACTCCTTCGGTTCTTTCACTCCTTCTTGATCTTCTCCTTCCTTAGTCCTTCCTTCTTGATCTTTAGCCGAGCCTAATCTTGCTGCAAACTCCTTGAAGTTATTCGGCCAAAATATTGATTTGAGAGAGAGAGAGAGATAGAAACTTGGCCTTGGATGGAAGTGATAAACCTAGAGATGCAACTCCTTTGCTCTAAGTCCACTTTGTCTTGGTGGAGGGATCGGCCAAGGACTGATTTGTGTGAGAGACAACCAGCCAAAGTCCTTTGTTTTGAGAGATGAAAAACGGCCAAGGGAGAGAGAGAGAGAGAGAGAGAAAAAAAAATGGAAATCCTTTGGTTAATGAGATTCAACCCATGGTGGTGTCTCTTGTAACTCCCCTCCCATTCATTTCCTTCACTTAATCCATTTGGGGGTTTTCATTCTTGAGATGAAACGCTCCAACGGTTTTTGACTCTTGGGCTGCCTTGGTGCAACCTACTCCATGTGTGAACCCATTTGTAACTCTATTTCTTAATGCCTCCGTTGGGGGTTTCATCCTTGAGATGAAACTCCCAAGGCACCCAACGGCTTCCATACAATGTTTTGTATAATTTTTACCAGCCCCATTCATCTTCCATCTTGGGGGTTTCATCCTTGAGATGAAACTCCCATGTGCCTTGAGGTTGAAATCCATAACCGCCACCTTTCATTATTTTCCCATGTGGGGATTTCATCCATGAGATGAAACTCCCACAAGCCAACGGTTTTGACTTGTCTTAAGCTTGGACCACCCAACTATCCAACTCCCTCTTAATTCTTATTTGAATTTGCATTTAAAAATGAGAAACTCCTTAACTCTTTATTATCCACTTTGGGGGTTTCATGCATGAGAGACACTTCCCATGCATTCCAACGTGTATATCATTTGAATTTGAATAAACTTCTCACCTTATGTAACTCCCATAAAACCGCCACCTCCTTTAATTATCTAAGAGTTTCATGCATGAGCTGACCTCCCATGCAACCAACGTGTGGTGTGGTGTTTAAATTTGAACTACAGCCCTTCAACTTCACACTTCACTCCTTCGAGATAAATATCTCCATAATTTCCCATTCAACTCATATGACACAACTCACCCATTTAACTCATTATTTTAATGCAACTCAACCAATAAATTTAACTCCACCATTAAACTCAACTCATCCAAACTCAATCCTTTAATTCATTTTAACTCAATTAGGCTTGAGCTCACCCAATGGTCAATTAAGTCACATATGTCCCATTGGGTCCCAATTGGGTCTTTTCACCCAAATAGCAATCTTGACCCAATTAAATAATTCTTACCCATTTATTTCCATTGATCTACATCTTCCATCCGTTGGGTCTTATTTGGGCATTTGACCCAACATTTACCCATCTAAGGTTCATATCTATTAACTCACAATTTTAATGGCAAAAACCGTAAATATTGATAAACTGAAAATCTGGGGTATTACAGAGACCATTGTATTAAGTCCCGACACGGTCAAAATACATCCTTGGAAGTATATCTCCGGCCCTCACATGGCCGATACTAACACTCCTCAAATCAGCAATTGTCGACACCCCTAGTCCAGTAGACGTAAACCATCTCATACACATGGCCGATATTGTTCAATAGTCAAGGGCACGTGAAGTAGTATTACATATCTCATATGATCAACATTATAAACATTTACAATCATCATAAGCACTCCTTACAATAGTGCATCATGTCTAGGCACATGGGTGGGTTCATCAAACTTGAGTTATGGGTTCATCAAACTTGAGTTATGTGGGTTCATCATTGCTGAAGATTCATCTCATGAAACCTGTTTACACTTATTACAAAGTTAAGTTCCCTCACCGAAATTATGTGGTATCGTAGTCTCTGTTCAACAGGCAAATAAGTGCACAATCAATAGTAGGTCAATATATATAACATTCAAATGCATACTTACAAGTAGTATTTCAAAACCACACTGTTTTCCCAAAAATCTCCAAGGTAAATGGAATTGATTCTCCTACTTGGTTTCTAACCATTTTAAGTTACAATAATCCACAATATAAACAATAATAAGATGCTCAATCCAAATCTCATATTATCTTCTAGGCATGACCAGATTGACGTATTGAGTTAGGTCTAGATACTCAGGTCACTTCTCGTATTGTCTTCTGGATAGGACCAGATTGATATGTTGACTAAGGTCTCGAGGTCACTCAGTGCCCGATAGATATAGCGTTGGCCTAGAAGTGAAGTCACTTAGTGCCCGACAAATAGAGTCGGCCTGGAAGTGAGTACAAATAGTATGTACACTATAATAATAAGACAATAAGGGTTAGTACACTTTTAATTTATCAAGTAGGTATAAACATCTCAATTAAAACTTAGGTCTAACACATGCATCATCAATCAACCAAGATTTTTCATTCAAAATCCAGGTTCCTTGGAACATACCTCAGAACCAGGTACTATGGTTTCGGATCATCCGAACCACTGTCTAAAACTAGTCACAGACTTCGGAACTTGGGTTTGTCTTCGGGTCGTCCGAGGGTTAGGTCTCGAATCGTCCGAAGGTCCTTCCGAACCGAATAAACAGAGAAAACAGGCTTCGGTGGGTCTATGTGTCAGATCATGCAGAGAGAAGCTCGGATCGTCCGAGAGGGGTTAGATCCTTCCGAACAGGACTCGGAACGTCCGGAGCAGAGGCAGAGAATGGTTAGCCTCGGACGCTTCGGGACTTCGAACTGAAGCTCGGAACGTCCGAAGGATCACTCTCGGACTTTCCGAAGGGGGTTACCCTTTGACCCTCCGATGCACAACTCTCGGACCGTCCGAGAGTCGTCTTCCTCCTCTGTCTGCAACAGCAGACAGTGACGCAGAACAGAGAGTGAAATACCAATCCAGAAACAGCGGATTTTCTGGATTCGATTTTCACATCCAACCGGTTAGATGGACTCCTCAATGAGTCCTCTTTCCATAGGGAGTGGTCTGAAGTTTTAACACTGAATAAGCCACTGGATTTTAACACGAAAACCACACTGACACAAGAAATCCCATGTTTTTCCTTAAACTTGAAATCGGTTTTACACACTCAAAACTTGGCCAAATTTACTTTTATTTGATTCTAAAACAATTAAAATTTGAAAAAAAACATAGTGGTTACCTTCACTTCAGTTCCTGGGTTGAAAATCCAAGCTTTTGAAAATTCCCCCTCTAAGCTACAGTTAAGAAAAACTTTGAAAACAGAGAGACTGAGAGAGAGGGATCAGCTGGTTTTTCAGGCTTCAGAGAGATTTGGGAGATGGAAACTGAGGGAGGAAATCATCTCAGCTGAGAAGAGCCATTTATAGAACCTCTGATCAAGCGGAGGAGGCCACCCGGGTGCTGCATACAGTGGTGCAGACGTCCGAAACAGTAACGGTACTATTTAGGTGTTTGGTTGCAGATAAGTCCTTGCCAACTTCTGACTTTACAAAAAGGCTCCTTTTTTATAAAATTTCGATTTTTAACTTAAACATGATTTTAAAAGCTTAAAATGTTTAATCCAACTTAACAGATAAGTTGGGTTTTAAAACTCTAATCACCATAAAAATTTGGAGATTTAAAACTCACTAAAAACCATAGATTTAAATAAAAATCATAATTTAATACTATTTACTTAATTTAACTTGTGTTAAATAAAACGATTTAAAATCCTCATTTTTGGGGTTTGAAGGAATAAACTAGACCGTACCAAAATGGTCTAACAACCATACTTGTTTTAAAAAATTTCTTATTTCCAAAATCATTTAAAAATATTGATTTCTCCCTTTCGGGGTTTTGACGGGTGGTTTTAAATATCACTTTCTGAAAATAAAATAATTCTAAAATCAGAAATAGGAATCCTTGATTAAGAAAAATAATATCATCCAATAATAATCACATAATGACACAAATAATAAAATAATAGCAATAGTGGTAAATTACTATTTTGCCCCTTCCAGCTAGAGGAGCTGGATCACTGAATTTTCGAGCTCAGATTGGGTCACACCTGGGCTTTTCACAAAGCCCTAACCGTAATATTCGAGATTAACAGGTCTAAGAAGGATTTATTTAGCTAATTTCGCCTACTTTGGGTCAAGGTATTACATACTACCCCCTTTAAAGAAATTTCGTATCGAAATTTAAAACAAACTCGTACCTTTTTGGCCAGTGAACAAGCTAGGGTACAGCTTTCGCATCATTGATTCTGGTTCCCACGTCTCGTGTTGCACGTAGCGATGTTGCCACAGCACTCGTACTAGATGAATAGACTTTCTTCTGAGCTCTTGGGTCCGATATCCTTGTATCTTTACTTGCACTTTTTTGAAAGTTAGGTCCTCTAAAACTTCAATGTCTTCAAAGCTTATCACATGCGACGGATCAAACTCGTATTTCTTCAACATAGACATGTGAAAAGTACTGTGCACTCTTTCCACAGTTCGATAAAGGTCCAACTGATAAGCCACTTCCCCTATTCTCTTCAAAATTTCAAAGGGTCCAACATATCAAGGTGATAGTTTTCCCTTGCGGCTTTGCACTCCATGACTTGGTGCACACGTAAGAAACTCGGTCGCCAACTGCAAACTCCAAAGGTCTTCGCCTTTTGTCAGCATAACTCTTTTGTCTGCTTTGGGCTGTCTTGAGACGTTCTCTAATTCCTTTAATTTGTTCGGATTTCTCACGTACTAGATCCGGTCCTAAAAGTGCTTTGTCTCCTACCTCTGTCCTACAAAGAAGTGACCTGCAGGGACTACCATAAAGAACTTCGTATGGTGTCATCTGTACACTGGAGTGATAGTTGTTGTTGTAAACAAATTCGATCAAAGCCAAGTGATCTTCCTGAAATTCCGTTACTAGAAGTATGCACGACTTAGAAGGGGTGAATAAGTCAATTTTCAATTTTAGTTCCCTTTTAAATAATTTATCAAATTTAACAATATGTGCAGCGGAATAAACGTGTGTGCAAGTGATAAATAAATAAATCAAACTATTAATGGAAACCACACATGCACAACGATATATAGTGGTTCGGTTCGCCTGAACCTACATCCACTGTTGGACTCACCCTCTCTAGGGCTATCCCAAATATACTATGTATGGGTCTCACACCCAAATAGTACAACCTAATTTTTTATAGAGGTTCAACCCAATCGGTCTAATCCTCTATACTTATTTTTTAGAGTGTTTCGAACACACTATTATAATCTACTTTACAATGTTTGAAATAAAAAGAAGAAGAAATACTTGCCTTGGGTCTTATCCGATTTCTTTATGCGCTTTCTTCTTTACTTGATCTGTGTGCTCTTTTCCATTAGTTTAGCTCTATCAAAATGACTATTGGTACAGCAGTATAAGATACGGTATGACTGGTTTTATTCCTATATGAACACCTTAATCTTCATCAGGATTGGGGAATTAATTACCCAAGATTCACTAAGGAAGATGATGAAGAAGGAGTAAAGAGGGAAGGTTGAATGATCTGACACATATAATATTTTTCCTGTTTTTCTCTATATATTCAGTCCTCTTACAAAAGGCTTACTGTTATTTTATAAGGCAGTTTGAAGTTCTGCAGTAAGTCACGCCAGCGAGGCCTCGCAGCTTCCAATGAGGCTCGCCAGCGGTAAGTCTGTAATGACAAAAACATATGTGCAGTTTAATCTATCCAGACAGAATCCAGCCAGATACCAGCCACCTCATATCCACCGTGCATGATTTGCAATTCATTTATATTAGCCATCAATCAAGGATTAGATGGGGAAGATTGCAAGATAGTTTACAACTCTGGAGGAGCCTTTCCATACTTGTCGTGGATAGCTCCCCAAGGGTATTCAAATTCAAATTTAAGTGAGGTGGCAGCATCTCACCATTTAAATAAATGTATTTACCATAATAAGCTTTCAATCAATTTACCATAATTACCCATCTCACCATGTGGATAAATTTATTTACCATAATAAGCTTCCAATCAATTTACCATAATTACCTCTCAATTAAAAAGACACAGATTTTAACTTTCTAAATCTGTAGGGGACTGAGTCAGCAAAACAAGGGTCAACTAGACTCAGCTCAGCTCAGCATAACTGGCTGCGAGGCCTTGGCAGACTGCATAAGGCCTCGAGGCTGAAAGTCACTTATTATCCTATTTTTCCAATTTATAATAATTGACTTCTAAAGTATTTGACTTAGCCTAAGGCTCCTACGGTTCACTTACCTGTATGCCAATACTGTGTTTGGTGTAGACGCTTCAACTTCATAGTAGATCTTCTTATCCATCCAAGGCAAGTCCAACTGAGTCACGTAATTGACAATAAGGGTGACTCGGACGAACCGGGGCACTTACACTTCCCAACTCCCCATGTCCACAAACACAAGCTCTTAGCATATCTCCAAGGTTGTGCTCTCTGATTGACCATGCGTCTGAGGGTGAAAGCAGTGTTGAAGCATAGCTTAGTCCCCAACTCCTCTTGCAATCCCTGCCAAAATCTTAATACAAACCTAGGATTTCTATCAGATACAATAGAAACAAGTACTCTATGCAATCTGACTACCTCCTTTAAATACAATCTACTTAAAGTAGTCAATGAATCAGTCTTCTTGATTGGAGAAAGTAAGCTGATTTCGTCAATCAGTCGACTATTACCCAAATAACGTCGTTCTTCTTAGAAGACTTCGGGAATCCAGTCACAAAGTCCATGGTAATGTGCTCCCATTTCCATTTGGCCACTTCTAAAGGTTACATCTTTCCACCAGGTCATTGATGTTCTGCTTTAACTTGTTGACAAGTCAGACATTTTGATACAAAATCTACATCTCGTTACATACCTTTGCACCAGAACAATCGCCGCAAGTCGTGATACATCTTTGTACAGCCAGGATGCACTGCAAAGCGAGAACGATGAAAGTGATCAAGCACCTTTCTTTTGCACTCGTCGACTTTGGTACGAAAAGTCTATCTCTGACGTCAGCCTCCGTCCGCCTTGATCTTCCACTCTTCCAGGGGTCGCTCCTCCTGAAGTTGAGTAACCAACTCTTTTGCTTCTAGATCATTCTATTGTCCTTCCATCACCAATCTAATTACCTCGGGTTGCAGAACCAAGCTGTGGATTCTTGCTAACCCGTTCCCTTCGATCAGCTTAAATCTCAGACAAGACTTCCAACATCTTCCACTTCAAGGATACCATCCTTGCCACGTTGCCGTGTGACTTTCTGCTCAAGGCGTCGACCACTACGTTGGTTTTTCCTAGGTGATAGGAGAGACTGAAGTCGTAGTCTCCCAGATACTCCATCCATCTTCCTTGCTCATACTCAGGTCTTTCTTAGTGAAGATATATTTGAGAATGTGGTGACAGAAAACACATTGAATTTCTCACCATACAAGTAATGTCTCCACAACTTCAACGAGAAGACAACGACTGCCAACTCAAAATCATGAGTCGGGTAGTTCTGCTCATGTCCCTTCAGCTGTTTGGAACCATAAGCCACCTTCCCTTTTTGCATCAGCACACATCCCAAACCAAACTTGAACGCATGCAATACATATCATAACCTCGTCCTTGTTCGGGTATTATCAAAACTGGAGACGTAGTCAACTTCTCCTTCAGCTCTTAGAATGAATGCCTTTTTACAAGCCTCACTCCACTCGAACTTAACGTTCTTTCATGTTAGCCGAGACATCGGCATCGCTATCTAGGAGAAGTGTGGGATAAACTTTCTTTAATATCCTGCTAATCCCAGAAAACTTCTGATCTCGAACACGTTCGTGGGACTTTCCCAAGTTTTCACTGTTTCTACCTTTGCTGGATCTATCGAGATCCCTCCTAGAGATACCACATATCCAAGAAAATTGTACTTGAGTCAACCAAAACTCGCACTTGCTCAGCTTAGCGTACAACTGATGATCTCGAAGAGTCTGAAGAACAATGCGTAGATGATGCTCATGCTCCTCCTCGGACGACGAAAAGATCAAGATATCGTCTATGAAAACTATCACAAACTCTCAGGTACGGTCGGAAAACATTATCATCAAATCCATAAACATGGCTGGAGCATTTGTCAAACGAAATGCATCACCACAAACTCGTACAAACCATACTACGTCCGGAAGAAGTCTTAGGAATGTCTTCCTCTCGAATCCGCAACTGATGGTAACCTGACCTTAGATCGATTTTCGAAAAGCATCTCGATCCTCTCAAAATCTCCGATTTTCAGTATAATCAATATTTACGAAATTACCATGAAATGGTGAATTAAAAGGATATGGCCTTAGATGGGTAAATTGTGGGGTCCATTGTTCAATTAAGACCCAAAGGTTATGAATGGTTGTATGTAGAGTAAAGGGGTTAACAATTATTTGGGTCATGGTGACTATTTGGGTCAAATGGCCAATTGGGACCCAAAGGGTCGAATGACTTGATTGACCTTAGGTGAGCTCAATCCTAATTGGCTTAAGTTGATTAAATGATTGAGTTTAGATTGAGTTGAATTAAAGGATTGAGTTTGGATTGAGTTGAAATAAATGATGGAGTTTGGTTGAGTTAAATTAAATGAATGGGTTGAGTTGAGGGAGTTAAGTTAATTTTAAGTAAGTGAAGTGTGTGAATGAGAGTGGAGTGTTTTGATTTCAAGTTCCAAACAAAGAAAAACGTTGGATGCATGGAGGTTCAACTCATGCATGTAACTCCTAGATAAGAAATGAATGGAGGTGGCGGTTTTGGGAGTTACATATGGTGAGGGGTTATGTTTAAATTCAAGATATTATGCACATTGGAATGGCATGAGGGTTTATTCCATGCATGGGTCCAAAGGGACAACCAAAGGAAGAACGGTTTAGCATATGGGAGTTTCATCTCAAAGATGAAACCCCCACATGAAACATAAATGAGGGGAGGTTACACCAAGATTCCAAGTTCAAATGCACCATACGTTGGTTGCATGGGGAGTTTTCCTCATGCTAAAACCTCCAAAATGGATAATAAAGAGATAAGGAGTTTCTCATTTTAAATTCAATTCAAATAAGAATTAAAAGGGGAATTGGATAGTTGGATGATTCAAGGGTTAAAGACACAAAACCGTTGGCATGTAGGAGTTTTATCTCATGGATGAAACTCCCACATGGGTAAATAATGGAAGATGAATAGATTTGTGGAGGTTACACAAGGCCAACCAAAAGCTAGCCGTTGGAGCCTATGGGAGTTTTCATTTCAATTGAAACTCTCACATGCAAGGTTAATGAGAGATGGTTGGTGGAGGAAAGGATACACTAACTATGTATGGGAGACGTTGGGTACCTTGGGAGTTTCATCTTGTAAGGGCCCGGAATTTTTAAATTAATAAAAATGTGGATATAAGTTATTTTAGTGATGGAAATTGGAAAATTGGTGAAGTAAAGAGTAAATGGGCCAAAAATTTGGACAAAGGCCCAAGTATGGCCCAATGGACTATGGAGTTGATTTAAATTCATTTAAAGGAGCAATGAGGGTTAAATGGGTCAAGAATGGTCAAATTGGGCCACATACCCATTTGGGACCCGATGGGTCAAAGTAGTTAAGCTCTAAGGTAAATGGGCTCGATGGAAATGTAATTGGGCCGTGGGCCCAATGGTGATCTATTTAGAGGGTATTCAATGAAATTAAGTCACCTAAGTTAAGTTAAAAATTAAACCAAGGTGATGTAGCCAAGTGGGACCCACCTCCACCTCATCAAGTGAGGTGGCGTGTGGACCAATAATTGGTGGGGCTGCCACCATGGTTGATTTGGTCAACCATGGGTGGATTTATAAAGATGATGGCTTAAGTAAATGGAAATTAAAGTAACTAAAATATCTAAATATAAAATGATTAAAAATTATACAAAGGAGGTGGTCAAAGTGGGGTCAAGGGTGAAACCAAATCACCTCATCCAACCCCAAAAATACGTTGGGGCTTGGTGGTAGTTTAGATAACCACCACCATAAAGCAAATTAAATATCTAAAAATATCTTAGGGTGGGTGAGATCATTAATGTAAAGAAAAAATGGGATAAGCCTTGATTCTTTTCTCATTTCTTATCCTCTCTTCATTTGTGCACTCTCCATTTTTCATTCTCCATGGTCGTCCCCTACATCCAAGTGAAGGAGAGAAAGAGAGCTAAGGAAAAAAGAAGAGAAGGAGAGAAGAAAGAAGTAGAAATTGGAGGGAAATACTCTAAGGTGAGGGCTAACATCTTTCTTCTCATGATTTTTCCCTCTCCCTCTCTTACACAAACCCTACCTTGGCCGATCCTAAGGTTGAGGTTTGCCACCATGGATCAGAATCTTGACCTAACAAAGATCAAGAGGAAGGAGAGAGGAGGCTAGGGAGACCGACGGGAGTGGCGAAATCGGAAGAGACGTCGGATGGTGAGTATTTTTTAACCAAGAAATTTTGGATTTTAGGGTTTAAGATTTGGGTTTTTTATTTTGTGAATTTAATGGTAGTCAAGTAAATTTATGCTATGGATTTTAAATCCATCAAGTGGAATGAACGGAAAAGTGGGCAAAAACCCTAATGGGGAAAATTAGGGTTAAGGAAAAATAAAAGGGATTAAGGATACTATGGCTTAATGATCAAGCATAGAGGTATATGCATTTTTTTTTTGAAGTTGAGAGCCATAGGGTTCGGCCATGTAGCATGGCCGAACCCCATGGTAAGTAATGTATAATTTTTTTAGGGTTTTGAAACAATAGAAGGTGGAGGAAACCATAAGTGGAAAAATTAGAGTTAGGGAAAAGAAATAAATACTTGGATTATGTGCATTGGGTAATTTATGAAATTAGCATAGAATTGGATGATTGGAAGAAAATCATGGGCCATAGGGTTCGGCCATGTGGTATGGCCGAACCCCATGGTGGGTGATTTGGTATTGGATTTAAATAATTAGGGTTTCAAAAAGATGGAAGACAATGAGGGTTTTAGCTAATGAAATTAGGGTTGTAGATGAATGGATGGGAGTAAGTTGTAAAATGGTTTTATGATGAAAATGCAAAGGGGGTTTATGGCATTGAAATGCATGGAGGAAGTGAACCTTGAGCCATGGGTTCGGCCATGGTGTATGGCCGAACCCTATGGTGATCAAATGGTGAAATGAAGGGTTGTGAATAATGGAAAGTAAATGGGAATGTTGGTGGTGTTGATGGACCCGAAAATGGTTTTAGCATTGATATTTGTAATGGACTCTAATGTAGCGAAGGATGATGGTTTAAGTGTATGAATTAAACCCTTCATGGAGGGATTTGTGATAAACCCAAATGTGTAACAATGGACCCAAGAAAAATGGGGAAAGGACACCATGGGTTCGGCCATGGTGTATGGCCGAACCCATGGCCCAATTGTGATCCATTTTGGTGGGTTAAATTGGAGGATGAGTGATGTTCATGGTCTCCAAAGAGTATGAATGGGTAATGGATTCATTGTAGTTTAAATGTATGAGTTAAATCCCATGGGAAGAGTTGATGAATGAGGTATTTTGAAACCATGATTCATGACCCATCTAGGGTTAAGTGCGGGATTTTGCATGGGGTTTAATGAATAATGGTTAGATTAAGTACATGACAAATTTTAATGTTTTGGTAAGTCAATAATGGACCTAAGTTAAGGACCTAAGTTGTGGATTAAATTTTGAGCTTAAATAGGCATGAATTAATGAAAAAAATTTTATGTGAAGGGCAGTGGCAAAAATGGTAAATATGGGCTAAAATGAAGAAACCCACTAAGTTATGATGTATGGGCTTGGAAATGATTAAAAACTTGGATTGATTTGGTAATTTAATAAGGTACTGGACATCGCAGGCGATGCGCGATCGGCGTCCGGGTTTATCTAACGGAAAACGTAAAAGGCGGATTGGTATTCGGTAGGATTCCTACCTTTTTGTAAGCATGGATTTGGGTGATGTTTTCTTTAATCTATTTTGGAAATCATGTGGTTCTCGTTAAGATAAGTTTTGGATTATGTATCAGTGATGTTTTACTCTAAATTATTTTGGAAATTTATGTGAATGCTTAAGATGGGTTTTGAGTTAAATATTGTGGGATGGTTTCCCTTTGATTTAGTTGGTAATCTTGTAATTGTTTTAAGATGGGTTTTATTACTATTGAATTTCATATATTACATGGCATATGGCATCTACATCTCATGCATGGCATGGGAGGCATATGACAGGGAAGGATGAAATGAAACCGGAGTCCATGCTCCGTCGGGGCGACCGATAAACAACATGGGGACATTTCACATATGTATTATTATACCTTGATGAGGCTTTGCCATCAAGGGGGGACTCTTGTACTTATGATACCTTGATGATGGTTTTCCATCAAGGGGGATGTTGTATGTATTGGTATACCTTGATGATGGTTTTTCCATCAAGAGGGTCATAGCACGATGATGGTATGGATTTTATTTGGGATACTATGGATGGTTGAAAAAGGGACATTGTAGAATGAGGATGAGATTGATGGGTGGGATTCATGACATAGAACACCCATTGCATGACATTGCCCAAAGTGCATGGTTTTTCTATAATATTATCTGCATACTGTTATTACTAATCCATGTGGTAGCCCTAATCGGAGTCCTACTGGGCGCATGTTCTAAAGCCCTACTTCTACCCTAGCTGACAATGCAGGAGATGGCGGAACGGAAGGACAGGACGGGAGTCAAGCTTAGGAGCTTGGGAAGGCGGACTAATTATTTTGTTTAAGTTTATTTTGGGAAAATGTGTATTTACATAATTTAGCTTGTCGGAAATGTAATAACTTATATGTTTGTTATGTTTTATAAATTATTTGGACAGTACAGTATGAGGGCATTTTAGTAATTTAATGGATATAACTTCCTTGCTATCTGAAGATTGGTAGGTTAGTGTATTATCATCCGCATTGATTTTTATGTGTTGCGAGCTTACTTTCTACGCGTGAACCATACTCGTGGATTTATGTTCCACGCACGCGTAGGGTTGGCCAGTTAAGGGCGGGCTTTAGAAGCTCAGAACTTAACTCGCGTCATAACGTCCGTGCCCTTTGTCACTTTTAGGTAAAAAAAAAAAAATATAGACTCTGATTTTTGTGAAAAGGGGCGGGCGTTACACATCTCAAGGATGAAACCCCAAGGGAGGCATTAAGCAAATGGGAGTTACAAGTGGGTTCACACTTGAAGAAGGTTGCATCTAGGGCAGCCAAGAACCAAAAACCGTTGGTACCTTAGGAGTTCCATCTCAAAGATGAAACCCAAATAGAATAAGTAAGGCGATGAATGCAAATGGGAGTTACATGTGGTGCCAACATTAGGCTGAAATTCATTAGCCAAAGGGTTTCATCTTCACTCTCTCCCTCTCTCTCCCTTGGACGTTTTTCATCTCTCAAGACAAAGATCATTGGCTGGTTGTCTCTCACACAATTTAGTCCTTGGCCGATCATTTACCAAGACAAAGTACACATAGGCAAAGGATTTTTGCACCAAAGTTTTATCACTCTCGTCCAAGGCCAAATTTCTATCTCTCTCACTCAAATCAATAATTTGGCTGAACCATTTCAAGGGATTTCCAGCAAGGTTTGGATTGGCTAAAGATCAAGAAGGAAGGGAGGAAGGAAGGAGTAAGGAAGGAGAAGGTCAAGAAGGAGTGAAAGAACTGGAGGAGTCGCAGTATTGGTAAGTGCACTATAAACCTTGTTAAATAAATTGGTTAAGGGAATATGATCCGGCCATTGTATGGCCGAATCTATCAAGGGTTTAGATCATGGATTATGCTGTTTAAAAAGGTAAAACATGGATCATTCGGCCACTTGGAATGGCCGAACCCATGAAAAGACTTGGTAATTTTATGGCTTTTGAGAGATAAAACCATACCATGTTTTGAAGGTTTAAAGGGTTTCTAAATGGAGATAAGGTTACTGTTTTGGATCTGCTATTGCATGGTTGAACCATGTTGTTATTATGGCTAAGTTGCTGATCATAAACCATGGATAAATGACGGAATGATTGAGTCAAGAGAACCATAGGGTTCGACCATGTGTATGGCCGAACTCCATGGACTGTTTTTATGGGTTAATTGGAGTAAGAAAATGGTTGGAAATTATGGATGATTATATGTTTTTGACTTAAGAATCACATATGTTTATCTATGGACTTAGTATAAGTAAATAATCAGTCATCAAAGATGACGGAAAAATGGACAAAAAAATCAGTTTGGTAAGGTTCGGCCATGTAGTATGGTCGAACCCCACTAATGATCATTTGGTGGACTTAGTGGTCAACTTATAATGTAATTGGAGATGGATGTATGAAGGATTTAAAGGACCAAATTAAGATGGTGAGGTTCGGCCATGTTGTATGGCCGAACACCACTAAGGTGGGTTTGTTATGGACATTAGTTATTAAGCAAAATTAAACAAGGGTTATGCAAGTGGCAAGATTGTGAATATGAATGAAATGTTCAAAGGAAAGAAGGGTCAAAATCAAGTGGTAAGGTTCGGCCATGTTGTATGGCCGAACCCTACCAAGGTATGTTTGTAGTGGAGATGTTTAATTAAGTTATTTGAATGGTGTGTTTGGGCTTAAGAATTCAAATGAGGGATTAAAACAAAAATAAGTGAAGTTCGGCCATGGTGTATGGCCGAACCCACAAGGTTGCATTTGGTGGATTGGGGTTTGTATATCAGTTATTGGTATGGTGTTGGTTAAATAAAAAAGAGATGTCAAATTTAAGTGGGTGAGGTTCGGCCATGGGGTATGGCCGAACCCACAAAGTGGTTTTGGGACTTAGACTTAGTTGGAAATTAAATGGACATGTGTTTGACTTGCTGTTATAAACAAGGTAACGGGACTTCTTGAATGGTGTACAAGTTGCGAACGGGTGACGGTTTAAAAAAGCGGTCAATCAGAGTGAACATTGAGTAGGTTTCCTACCTTTTTATAACCACACTTATATTTGATGTTTTATCTTAATTTTGATGAAATATATGCTAAGTTATTATGTTCAAAGTGGTTTTGTATGTTAAGATGTATTTACAAATGGTATGAACTCATTGACATCTCATGCATGGCATAGGGTGATGATTATGGAAACCGGAGGCCACACTCCGTTGGGGCGTCGAAAGACCACTGTGGGGTACCTTGATGATCAGAATCCCATCAAGAGGAAACCGGAGGCCACACTCCGTCGGGGCGTCCGAAAGACCACTATGGGGTACCTAGAGATGAGAATCCCGTCAAGAGGAGGCTATGTATATTTGTGGTGGGTGGGACTCATTACATGTGCATAACATACATGGTATTGTTT
Source organism: Chimonanthus praecox (assembly GCA_022113865.1). Classification (NCBI taxonomy): domain Eukaryota; kingdom Viridiplantae; phylum Streptophyta; class Magnoliopsida; order Laurales; family Calycanthaceae; genus Chimonanthus; species Chimonanthus praecox. The sequence goes on along the minus strand of CM039089.1, from coordinate 48,704,326 downwards.
TTATAAGGTTTTGATGATCATGTACTATTATGATATTTGCATGTTTTATACTAACCTTGTGGTAGCCCTAATCGGAAACACCTACTGGGCGTTTTGATCTAACTCCCTACTTGTACCCTAGTGAATAACACAGGAAAATAAGGGATCGAGGATCGTGAAAGAAGCCAAGCATAGGAGCTTGGATAGATTAATGGATTTTATTTATTATATTTTGTTAAGTTATCATGAACATGTATAATTTAGTTAACTATTTGCTATGGTTTGGTATGTTTTGGATGGTTTGGAGTGAATGTTTAGTTTAAGGTTATTTTAGTAATTTTGGAGAATATGATTATGTACTTTGCTATCTAAAAATGGAAAATGGAGTAGTCTTAGGATCTATTATAACCCGCAATTAGATTAGGATCACTTGTTTATTGTCATTTTAAAAAAAAATAAACTCTGATTTTTAGAGTGAAAAGGGTGGGCATTACAAGGCAAATGATACTTATTCTTAATAGTTACATGGTTGAGTCGCCGATAATCTATACACATCTTCATCGATCCATCCTTCTTTTTCATAAAAAGAGCAGGTGCACCCCACGGCGAGTTGCTCTGACGGATAAAATCAAGTCTAAGAAGTTCATCTACCTGCGTAGCTAACTCTCTCTATTCAGCAGGCGCCATCCGATAAAGAACCATAGAAATTGGAGATGTTCCTGGCTGTAGGTCTATAACAAACTCTATCTCTCGACGTGGAGGTAGCCCAGCTGGTCAGAAACACATCCATAAAGTCACACACCACCCGAGGAGCAACAGACCCTACACCACCTACATCTTCCCAACCCATACTCACCCACACTACCAGGATACGCCCTAAGGCTAGAGAAAGTGACTCTTATCTTCTCATGGGTAACAACTTCTCCGTAAACCTTTCATTGATTGAGGAGACCTCAAAAATCCTATCTGGGAATAGTCGATCAAAACCTCAAAAACTGACAACCAGTCCATGCCAAGGATGATGTCAAAGTCCGTCATTTCCAAAACAAGAAAATCATAGGACAACTCTACCACTAATTCTCAAAACGCACGATCTACACCTTTAGTTTACCAAAGTTCTCTTTCCCAATGGTGATACTACCATCAGCGGGTTAGCTACTTCTACAGGTTTCAAATCCAATCTATCACAACAAGCTCTAGAAATAAATGAATGCGAAGCACCGGTATCAAAAAGCACTCGTGCCAAAAGACTGAAAATAGTAAGGGTACCTTCCATCACCGTATTCTCCATCGGCTCTTCTATCTAAGTCCCAATCGTATAGACTCTCCCCTGAGTGTCTGAGGAAGTCTCTGTCCCCTCCCCTGACTGTTCAGAGGTGGTCCATTCCCAGGTACCACCGAGCCTCTGGAGGTTTGTTGAGAACCTCTGCCAAAGGATGATTGTGCCACGAAAAAGATGTTCTTGCGCCTTACGAAGGTGCGGCTCTGCCGAGATAGGGGCAGTCCCTAAACAGGTGCCCAGTCTGCTTGCAATGGTAGCACACCCTTTCCCCTCCTGTTGGGTAGAACTTAGAAGTATGCCCAGGCTGGTTGCAAGTGTAGCACGCAAATTGTCGAGTGTCATGCTGACTCGACTGCCCTGCACTAGGTTGGCTCTTTTTGAAAAATGGCCTCTTCTGGTTGAATTTGGCCTTCTTGTTGGAGGAAGGTTTCTAGAAGTTGTCGGCGCTCCTTTTGATGGATCGACCGCCCACCTTCGAAGCCCGATCGATGATCTCCTCCAAGGTGTCGAAAGTTAAACCGGCCACTTGCCGGTGAAGAAAAGGTCAGTCCATTCTCAAAGTGTTGTATCTTCTCTTCCTCGTTCGTCGCAATCTAGGGCACAAACTGCATTAGATCGATGAACCTCATGGCATACTGCGCCACTGAGTCGGAACCTTGCTGAATATTGAGGAATTCTCTCTTCCTCGCTTCTTGGACCGTCTTTGGGAAGTAACGAGCCAAGAAGGCCGCTGAAAACTCTTCTCACGTCATCGGCTCGTGGTTACGAACCAAATTCTTAGCTTCCCACCATTTGTAAGCGTTCCCCTCTAACTGGTACGTCACCAAAGTTATCTCAGATCGTCTGAAATAGGTACACTCAAATATATACCATAAATCTATCCGAAAGAAACACAAATACAAACATATAATTTCATAAATGAATTATTATTACATCACAATCAGAGTAGTTATAGAACACATAGCAATTTAATAGATGATATCAACACAAACTAAATACCACACACGGTACTTTACAAAAATAAATGGTTTAAGGAACCAAAAGAAAAAAATAGCGAAATTCCTCTCAGTGGGAATCCTAAGGCAACGCAGCAACTTATCCATCCTAAGCTTCATACGGGGGGTTCTCCTCCTCAGGCACATCTCCTGAAATATGAGTGGTGTAAGCTAACTAGCCCAGTGAAGGAAATATAACAATGCAGTCTAATGAAACATCAAATTATTTAAATAATCAACATTTGCAATATGATATCTCATTTTTGACAATAAATTCTCAACATCAATCCATTACTGTTGCCATCCATCGTAACACCTACGTACTACGCTTAGACTGTAACACCTCGCCCTTTTCACTCTAAATCAGAGTCTATTTTTTTTTAATTAAATAAATAAGTGATAAGAGCGGAGTGTCACGAAGTGAGATAAGTCCGAACTTCTAAAGCCCGACTCTTAACTGACCAACCATACGTGTGTATGGACTAAGTCCACTGAGATGGTTCACACGTATTAAGTTTATAATTGCGGAATATAACATAGACTTCGGATTATAATAGAACATAACTCTAGTCCATTCCTTTTAGATAGCAAAGTACTTAGTCACTTATCCAAAGTTACCTTAATTTAATCATTCAATCAAACCATTCCAAACCATAGCAATAATATCTAAGTTATTACATGTCCGACATTCTAAGTTATCTCAAATTACAAGTCCAAATAATAACTTTAAACAACTATTAAGTAAACTCATTCAAGCTTCTAAGCTTGACTCCGTTCACGCTCATCGATCCTTTCCTTTCCTATTTCATTCACTAGGGTAGAAGTAGGGCGTTAGAACAACGCGCCCAGTAGGAATTCTAGGTAGGGCTATCACATGGGTTAGTGTCACAAAAATATATATAATATCATATCATCAAAACCATATGAAATCATGCCATGCCATATGTCTTATGCAATGAGTCCCACCCATCACATACATGTAACCTCTAGATGGAATTCTCCTCATCAAGGTATTCCCACAGTGGTATTTCGGACGCCCCGACGGAGTGTGGCCTCCGGATTCTTCTTGATGGCATTATCCACATCAAGGACTTCCTACGAATGCCTTACGGACGCCCTGATGGAGCGTAGCCTCCGGTTACAAACTTCCCTCCCATGCCATGCATGAGATGTACATGTCCATATGCTATGTAATGTAAATACCATAGCATTAAAAACCTACTTTTGAAACATACTATAAATTGCAACATAAAGCAGCAAATAAAATAATACCATATGCATATCCATGTTTCAATAAAGTAGAATCCTACCAAGAGACTACTCAAGTGTCCTTTGCTTCTTAATCCGGCAACGCTCATGATCTTGCACCGTTTGTGAGGTCCGTCACCTTGTTTATGTATCAACAAGTCAAGACAGATCCATTTGATTTCCAATTAAGTATAAGTCCAAAAACGATCCTTGTGGGGTTCGGCCATACACCATGGCCGAACCTCACCCACTTGAATTTGATCTCTCTTTTTGTTTAACCAATACCATCCAAATAACTTATCTAAAACCTCAATCTACCAAACATACCTTGGTGAGGTTCGGCCATACCACATGGCCGAACCTCACCATTTTGGTTTTGGCCCCTCTTTCAAGTCCTTTGATCTTTTCATTCCATATTTACATTCTAACTTGTATTTACAATTTTTGCCATTGGTTTAGCCCTTGCTTAATATTGCTAACAACCAATGTCCATAAAACAATCCACCTTAGTGGGGTTCGGCCATACAACATGGCCGAACCTCACCATCTTAAATTTGGTCCTTTTAATCCTTGACAAATCTCCATTTTGATTTGACCAATTATATTACAAGTTAACCACTTCAAGAAACTAAATCTACCAATTATCCATTAGTGGGGTTCGGCCATACAACATAGCCGAACCTCGCCATACTGATTTGTCCCTTTTTCCATCATCTATAATGGTTGATTATTTAATACTAAGTCCCAAGATAAACATATGTGATTCCTAATCAAAAGCATATAACCATTAATAATTTCCAACCATGCTCTTAACTCCAATTACCCATAAAAATGGTCCATGGGGTTCGGCCATACACATGGCCGAACGCTATGGTTTTCTTGATCCAAACATTACAACATTTATACATGTATGCACAGTACCTTAGCCATAAAACAACATGGTTCAGCCATGTAATAGCCGACCCAAACATTAACCTTTTCTCCATTTAAAACACCTTAAAATCTTCATAACAATGTATGGTTTTTATCTCAAAAACATAAAAATAACCAAGTCTTTTCATGGGGTTCGGCCATCCAAAGTGGCCAAACCCTATGATCCATGTTCTACCCTTTTTAACATCCTTATCCATGATTTAAACCTAGGTTCGGCCATACAATGGCCAATCATGTTTCTTTATCCATTTTATTTACAAACGGTTATGATGCACTTACCAATACTGCGACTCCTTCGGTTCTTTCACTCCTTGATCTTCTCCTTCCTTAGTCCTTCCTTCTTGATCTTTAGCCGAGCCTAATCTTGCTGCAAACTCCTTGAAGTTATTCGGCCAAAATATTGATTTGAGAGAGAGAGAGAGATAGAAACTTGGCCTTGGATGGAAGTGATAAACCTAGAGATGCAACTCCTTTGCTCTAAGTCCACTTTGTCTTGGTGGAGGGATCGGCCAAGGACTGATTTGTGTGAGAGACAACCAGCCAAAGTCCTTTGTTTTGAGAGATGAAAAACGGCCAAGGGGAGAGAGAGAGAGAGAGAGAGAAAAAAAAATGGAAATCCTTTGGTTAATGAGATTCAACCCATGGTGGTGTCTCTTGTAACTCCCCTCCCATTCATTTCCTTCACTTAATCCATTTGGGGGTTTTCATTCTTGAGATGAAACGCTCCAACGGTTTTTGACTCTTGGGCTGCCTTGGTGCAACCTACTCCATGTGTGAACCCATTTGTAACTCTATTTCTTAATGCCTCCGTTGGGGGTTTCATCCTTGAGATGAAACTCCCAAGGCACCCAACGGCTTCCATACAATGTTTTGTATAATTTTTACCAGCCCCATTCATCTTCCATCTTGGGGGTTTCATCCTTGAGATGAAACTCCCATGTGCCTTGAGGTTGAAATCCATAACCGCCACCTTTCATTATTTTCCCATGTGGGGATTTCATCCATGAGATGAAACTCCCACAAGCCAACGGTTTTGACTTGTCTTAAGCTTGGACCACCCAACTATCCAACTCCCTCTTAATTCTTATTTGAATTTGCATTTAAAAATGAGAAACTCCTTAACTCTTTATTATCCACTTTGGGGGTTTCATGCATGAGAGACACTTCCCATGCATTCCAACGTGTATATCATTTTGAATTTGAATAAACTTCTCACCTTATGTAACTCCATAAAACCGCCACCTCCTTTAATTATCTAAGAGTTTCATGCATGAGCTGACCTCCCATGCAACCAACGTGTGGTGTGGTGTTTAAATTTGAACTACAGCCCTTCAACTTCACACTTCACTCCTTCGAGATAAATATCTCCATAATTTCCCATTCAACTCATATGACACAACTCACCCATTTAACTCATTATTTTAATGCAACTCAACCAATAAATTTAACTCCACCATTAAACTCAACTCATCCAAACTCAATCATTTAATTCATTTTAACTCAATTAGGCTTGAGCTCACCCAATGGTCAATTAAGTCACATATGTCCCATTGGGTCCCAATTGGGTCTTTTCACCCAAATAGCAATCTTGACCCAATTAAATAATTCTTACCCATTTATTTCCATTGATCTACATCTTCCATCCGTTGGGTCTTATTTGGGCATTTGACCCAACATTTACCCATCTAAGGTTCATATCTATTAACTCACAATTTTAATGGCAAAAACCGTAAATATTGATAAACTGAAAATCTGGGGTATTACAGAGACCATTGTATTAAGTCCCGACACGGTCAAAATACATCCTTGGAAGTATATCTCCGGCCCTCACATGGCCGATACTAACACTCCTCAAATCAGCAATTGTCGACACCCCTAGTCCAGTAGACGTAAACCATCTCATACACATGGCCGATATTTGTTCAATAGTCAAGGGCACGTGGAAGTAGTATTACATATCTCATATGATCAACATTATAAACATTTACAATCATCATAAGCACTCCTTACAATAGTGCATCATGTCTAGGCACATGGGTGGGTTCATCAAACTTGAAACCACTCATTGCTCAAGGTTCATCTCATTAAACCTGTTTACACCTACTGCAAAGTTAAGTTGCCTCACCGAAATTGTGTACTATCACGGTTTCTGTTCAACAGGCAAACAAGTGCACAATCAATAGTACGTCAATATATATAGCATTCAAATGCATACTTACAAGTAGTATTTCAAAACTATACTGTTTTCCCAAAAATCTCCAAGGTAAATGGAATTGAGTTTCCTACTTGGTTTCTAACCATTTTAAGTTACAATAATCCACAATATATAACAATAATAAGGTGCTCAGTTCAAATCTCATATTGCCTTTTGGGCATGACCAGATTGACATATTGAGTTAGGTCTAGATACTCAGGTCACTTCTCGTATTATCTTCTGGATAGGATCAGATTGATATGTTGAGTAAGGCCTCGAGGTCACTCAGTGCCCGATAGACATAGCGTCGGCCTGGAAGTGAAGTCACTCAGTGTCCAACAAATAGAGTCGGCCTGGAAGTGAGTACAAATAGTATATACACTATAGTAATAAGAGAAGAAGGGTTAGTACACTTTTAGTTTATCAAGTGGGTATAAACATCTCAATTAAAACTTAAGTCCAACACATGCATCATCAATCAACCAAGATTTTTCATTCAAAATCTGGGTTCCTTGGAACATGCCTCGGAACCAAGTACTGTGGCTTCGGATCATCCGAACCACTGTCTAAAACTAGTCACAGACTTTGGAACTTGAGTCTGTCTTCGGATCGTCCGAGGGTCAGGTCTTGAATCGTCCGAAAGTCCTTCCGAACTGAAAAAATAGAGAAAACAGGCTTCGGTGGGTCTGTGTGTCTCGGATCATGCCAGACAAGCTCAGATCGTCCGAGAGGGGTTCAGGCCTTTCGAACAGGACTCGAAACATCCGGAGCAGAGGCCGAGAATGGTTAGCCTCAGATGCTTCGGGACTTCGAATTGAAGCTCAAAACGTCCGAAAGGTAACTCTCGGACCGTCCGAAGGGGGTTACCCTCGGACCGTCCGAAGCACAACCCTCGGACCGTCCGATGCACAACTCTCGGACCGTCCGACAGTCATCTTCCTCCTCTGTCTGCAAAAATAGACAGTAACGCAGAACAGAGAGTGAAATACGAATCCAGAAACAGTGGGTTTCCTGGATTCGGTTTTCACATCCAATCGGTTAGATGGACTCCTCAGTGAGTCCTCTTTCCATAGGGAGTGGTATGAAGTTTTAACACTGAATAAGCCACTGGATTTTAACACGAAAACCACACTGACACAAGAAATCCCATGTTTTTCCTTAAACTTGAAATCGGTTTTACACACTCAAAACTTAGCCAAATTTACTTCTACTTGATTCTAAACCAGTTAAAATTTGAAAAGAAACATAGTGGTTACCTTCACTTCAGTTCCTAGGTTGAAAATCCAAGCTTTTGAAAACTCCTCCTCTAAGCTATGGTTAAGGAAAACTTTGAAAAACAGAGAGACTAAGAGAGAGGGATCGACTAGTTTTTCTAGCTACAGAGAGATTTGAGAGATGGAAACTGAGGGAAGAAATCAGCTGAGCTGAGAGGAGCCTTTTATAGAACCTCTGATCAATCGGAGGAGACCACACGGGTGCTGCATGCAGTGGTGCGGACGTTCGAAACAGTAACGGTATTGTTTGGGTGTTTGGTTGCAAATAAGTCATTGCCAATTTCTGGTTTTGCACAAAGGCCCCTTTTTAATAAAATTTCGGTTTTTAACTTAAAACATGTTTTAAAAGCTTAAAAATTTCAATCCAACTTAACAGATAAGTTGGGTTTTAAAAACTCTAATCACCATAAAAATTTGGAGATCTAAAACTCACTAAAAACCATAGTTTTAAATAAAAACATAATTTAACATTATTTACTTAATTTAACTTGTGTTAAATAAAATGATTTAAAATCCTCATTTTTGGGGTTTGAATGAATAAACTAGACCGTACCAAAATGGTCTAACATACCATGCTTGTTTAAAAAAAAAATCTTATTTCCAAAACCATTTAAAAATATATATTTCTCTCTTTCAGGGTTTTGACGGGTGGTTTTAAATATCATTTTCTGAAAATAAAATAATTCTAAAATCAAAAATAGGAATCCTTGATTAGGCAAAATAATATCATCCAATAATAATCACATAATGATATAAATAAATAATAAAATAATAGCAATAGTAGTAAATTACTATTTTGCCTCTTCTAGCTGGACGAGCTGGATCACTGAGTTTTCGAGCTCAGATTGGGTCACACCTGGGTTTTTCATAAAGCCCTAACTGTAATATTCGAGATTAACCGGTCTAAGAAGGATTTATTTAGCTAATTTTGCCTAATTTGGGTCAGGGTATTACATTACCCTTGAGTAGGGGTAACTGTAAGCATGGGTAACCTGACATATTAACAATTTTATAAGAATTAATATTTTATTAAATTCATATAATATAAAAAATAAAAATTATAATTTTTTATGAAGAGATATGTTGATATTTTTTATCCACTTATTGGAATTTAAAATAATAATATAAAAAAATTCTTTATTTATTTTTTTAATGTTAGAATGGAAGTGTTCATTTTAAATTATAATTATGAAAAATAATTTATAAAAAATAGATAATATTATTATAAGTTATATTATTAGAATTTACTTCATGAATATTATTTAATAATTATGTTTTATAAAAAAATTCAAAAAATATTAATATATCAGGTTATCTTATAGTTACCAAATAAGATTTTTTTACTCTTAGAGGTAAGTTTTTACTTTACCACTATAATTATCAAACAAAATAAGGGTAATCCCAGTTCAATGGTCACCCCCACTCAAGGATGACCCTACTCAGGATAACCCCTCATCCAAACGCAGCCTAGATGACGTTATTTAAAATTCAATCAACAAAAATATACATATATTTTTTAATATAGACAAGATACTCTCCTCATAATTTTTGTATAATTATGAAGACATTTTTTTTTAATGGTGGTTAGTTAATTCATTCAAAAAAGGGGAGAAGCCCAAGGATGTACAGTAAAGCTCGGGCAAAGCACAAAAGAATCCAGACATATAAACAAAACGGGCACAATTGGAACTCAAATGAATCAAACGGGCCCAAAGACAATTGTTCCTTGAAAATCAACCATTTCATATAATTATTTCCATAAGCATTACAAAATCTTATCTACGATGTCCCTTTCAGCCCAACAACTTTATGTGAATTAAATAAAAATTCTCTTTTTCTTTTTAATCCCAAAAAGACAAATTGAGCGGATGCCAAAATGGACCACGTGTCTCCAATGTCATCTTTACGTTTACTTTACCAAGTCATATTTAAACATCTTCAAAGTGGGGTATTGGAAACAGTGTATATAGAAATTGTTGGTCTATGTACGTTTGTGGCATGTTTTAGAAGCCCCAATGGTTAAAAACTTTATATATAAACAATTAAATAAGTTTTACAATAGTGTAAATTACGATAAAATTGAATTTCATTTTTCTTTCATAATAAAAATCCTTCACTTTTGTACTATTTATATAGTTGTTTCTCTGCCCTAGATCAAGTTATCATGAAGGTTATTCTGTAGTCGTTTGATGTCCGTGACTTATGAAGACTAAGTGCATTCGATGTTATTACAATCTATTGACATATTTAGATATATCTAGATGCTATATTTAGATTATTTTTTATTTAGTGCTTATTAATATTATATTTGCCAAGTTTAAAACTTTCCTTTTTTATTTGATTTTATCTTCTATATTTGTATTGAATTTCTCTACAATTAAGATCGCAGTTTCTTTGATTAAGAAAGACACATATTGCTTTACATGGTATTAGAGTCTTAAATCGATCCTAATATTCTTCTTCTTCTTTCCTTCCATCAGAAGAGACTTATCACCGACAGAGAGAGGAACCATCACATTACACCTGTCCTCAAATTCTTTTTTCGACGTTCTTAATTTTGGGCTTCCTAACATCAAAAAGGAAATCCCATTCCTTTGCTGCATGTGCTTTGGTTCAATTCATGCCTTCTCATCCAAGTGACAACAAAGGATAGGGCTGCAACTCAGTTCGGGTTTTGGCCCAACCTGCATGACTCAACCAGAGAAATCATGCAGGTCGGGTTGAGAATTTTGGATCAGCGGGTGGGGTCGGACTGAAAAGATAAAAGTTCGCATGAAATTTAGGTCGGGTTGGGTCGGGTTGAGGATTTTATAAGTTAACCCGACCCAACCCGACACAACCCAACCCGACCCAGCTAAAATTAGTCTAAAATGGATTCAAAATGAGAGTCGAGTTAGAATTCGGGTTGATTCGGATTAGAATTCGGGTCAGGTAGGGTTGTGAGATTCGGGTTAAGAATTTGGGTCGGGTCGGGTCGGGTTCCATTTATATCAATTCGAGTCAAGTTGGGTTTTAAGGAACCCGCCCCGCCCAACCCGAGTTGTAGCCCTAACAAAGGAGATGGCGAACAACATTGACACAGTCTCTCCATTTTGGCCAGATCTTTTACCAATACTCTCGTGTTCGGAAAAAGGTGGGGTCTTGAGTTACTTCGTTGTAAAAAAAATCATAAAATCATGAAGGCTATTTGCCATTGAATTAAAATATACACAAATTTATGGTGATTTTAAAGACTCCATAGTGTATCTCAATTAAATCGTAATAAATTTGGAAATAGTTGATTTTACAACTCATCATCTATAGTAAAAAAGAAAAAAGTTGAGGTCTAATGAAATATTTTTTAAAACAAGTTAATTATATATATAATATGGCGTCGCTATTGTTTTTGTAATATGGCTAAACTCATTTGTCATTCATTGATACTTAAAAAAAATATTAAAACTCCACAATTAAACTCTTATATAATAGTCATATGCTGATTTAGTTTCCACGAAGCTTCTTAATGTTAGTACTAATTATCATTATTATATTAGGTTATGTTGTTAAACCAGGATACAACCCTGAAACATCAAACTGATCTTCTTGAATTCTATGTTAATCAAATGCAACAAAGAAGGGGTAATTAATTACTTAGATTAATCGATCTAAGTCTCTGGAACATTAATAATATCTTCTTTTCTACCCATCAAAGGGAATATTAATTTAAAAGTAGACATTTTAATACCCAACTTTTCTGCTAGGAGACACTAATTTTTAAAATTTAGAGTGAAATTACCATTTTACCCTTCCAATGTGCACCCGGACGATGAAATATTTTTTTAAAATCAGAAACGTAAAATGATAATTTTATTATAAATTTTGAAAAAAAATATTTCCTATCAGAAAAGTAAAGTGTCTAAATGATCACCGGTTAAAGAATAGAGAGTATCTCAACCTTTCTTTATGCATGTGAAAAGCTTCTTAGTTGTACAGAGAAAGGGCTCTTCAAGAGTCAGCAAAGAAGAAAGGCAATGGAAAAATGTGTGGGAAAGGGTTTCTATAGTAAAAAAGGTGATAGAATCAACTTTTTCTTTCTCAACATCTTCATACATTTGGGAAGTTTTACTAACGCCTTCCTATTCTAGAAGAGGTGGGAGTTTTTTCCTCTTTTTGTAAAAAAAAATATATTTAATTATGTAATATTTAATAATGTGATTGTTAATATAAAAAATTGAAAGAAATTAATTTCATTAAACATATCTTATCTATTTAATTTAAATTAAGTAAAATATATAGTTGAAAAAGAGTCATGGTCATTTGATACTTAAAACAAATGAACACAAATGTATGAATTATTTTTTTATAAGAAGATTAGCATATTCAATAAAATGATATATGTTATTAGAATCAAAATTGAGCTGCAAGAACTCGGGTTTAATCTCGTGAGAGTCTGATAGACAATCAGCCTATAGAAAATTAGAAATAATTTGTCAAATCTAAATATAAAAAATGAAATCTAAATTGATGGAATAAATGATTTAGATGATAATAATAATGACAATGAATATATATGACATAAAGGTCGTACACAGAAAAAGAAGGGAATATTCATCTTTTGACACGATGAATTTAGATAACTATTAAATTCGATAGAAAGCTTTCATAAATATTATTGGCTTTTTTTTCACCTCTTAAGTGTATAGTTATTATTTTCATTTTTTTTTTTTTAGTTATTTTGTTTCATATCTAGTGTGGAATATTTTATCATGTTGAAATAAAGATAAGTATTTAAAAAAAAATATAAAAGTATATATATCAAGGGTCAAAATGTCGGCTCAACCGATGTATCGCTGATATCATATGAAAACAAAATATTTCAATCTATTTTGACCAAAATAAAAGGACAGTAGATATTATCCATGGAGGTTTTATGCTGGATTTTTTTACAATTTCTCACACGTAAATTAAAAAATAAAAACGAGATTGCTTACTATGATTCACAAAAAAAAGGGTGTCTCTTTTGAATATCACAATTTTTTATTTGACAGAAATTATTCAACCACTTGAGATGAAAACATCAATTGAATCTACAAAGGTGGACTATTTTTGGAATGTTTGACTTGAGAATTCAATTTCCATCAACTACTTAAAAAATGATTCTATTTGCTTACCAATTTCACAAGTGCTCACCCATTATTTGTTTAGACAGATGATTGTGTGCTTGCATAGAACCTCCACCACCCACATCCTTCATCATGTTCTCCACAATTGAGCTGCAGTTTTCTAATTATATATAGGAAGATAAATCATATAAGCTTCAAATTAGATAAGTTCAAGTTTGAATTTGTATAGTTAGAAAGACACAATTGAGACACTAACGAAACACAGTTGCGAGATACTGTCAATTGATGATCCAAGACATATAATCTCGACTTTTAAATTTTGATGAGTATAGATCATTGATTTTTAAAAGTTTAAAATCAAATGATACTGTCATTAAATAGAGGTGAAACTTCATTCAAGAGCTATTTATATGGTCCTCTTTACATCAAAACCCAACAACGTACACCCTAAGATTCAATTTTAAGGTATATCTCACTATCTACCGAGACACAACATGTCTCCATAGAATTTTTCTTTATATAAATGTTTACTCCTGCATTAGATTCCAAAGTATTACTCTACACACCAATGCGTAGGATCGATCAAATGGGATGATAAGAAGCCGGTAAGAATTGGGTTTCCTTCATACCTTGTCTACTAAAAGTCACCTTCATCAAATTGATCAAGCTATGTTTTTAAATGTATAAAGTTAAGAGATTAAAAAACTAATTTAAATTGATAAAATCTTAAAGGTTTTAAAAACATAGTTTTATCAATAAGGTATTTTTGCAAGACAATATACTGAGAAAAACATATCACCATCATATTTAGTGGATCTTATGCCTAGATACATTCAATAATACCGTGCAACTCAGTATACAAGTCAACATCTCATTTTCATTTAAATCAAACCTTCGATACAATTTAAGTTGAATAATTCAATTCACACTCATCACAATCCAAAATACTCCCAACTCAATTTATTTCAAATTTGTCAAACTAAATTATTTCATTTCCACCCTTACCTCTAAGACTAACATTGTACCGTTGAATTCCTCAAATATAAATAAATGTTGGCATTGTTTGTCTCATCGTTATAACGAGGCACCGACATCTGATCCATCTGCATGGTAGTCCACATAATACGAAAATGACATAACTGAGTCACGAACTCTCAACTCAACTTATTTCTTTTATATACTAACCTTACTAAATTATAAATTGTTAAAATAATAATTATCTAAGATAATCTTTATTCAAACATTTTTATTTATATGTTTTATGCAAATAAGATTAGTTAAGTGTTGAGAAACTTCATTTTAACTATAAATATTATTTAGTTTAAATTAGTGGCTCTATATATTAGGGAGCACTTACACACACCCAAAATTCTGCCTCTACACACCTGAAATCGGATTTTCGGGTGAAATTACAATTTTACCCCCGAATTTCCAATCATTCGAATGAATGCCCAGTTCATTTTGGCATTCATTCGAATGAATGAGCTGAACAGTAACACGGAATACTGCTCAGCCCCATTCATTTGAATGAATGGATGATTCATTCGAATGAATAGTAATAAAATGACCACCATTCCTTCCATTCATTCGAATGAAACGATCATTCATTCAAATGAATCGTTCATTCGAATGAGCGGAACGTTGATTCCGTTGATTCGTTCATTCGACTCATTCGAATCGTTCATTCGAATGATTCGAATGAACGTTTAGTTCAGTAGAATCATTCAATTACATAATAATTTTTTTTTTTAAATTTTAAACTTATTTTTTAAGTACTGTGTGTTTCTAAAAATTTTCAAATTGAATATTTAGACTAATTACGATAATCTAATAAAAATACTTTAAGACTTCAAGGTCTTTTGACATTCCTAGATATTTAAAACACAGTGTTTTACAAATAAGGGTATCCCTAGGGTGTGCCAAAAATACATTTAGGAGTGTCAAAAGACCTTAAAGTCTTAAAGTATTTTTATGAGGTTATCGTAATTAGTTTGGATATTCAATTTGAGAAATTTTGGAAATACACAATGCTTAAAAAATAATGTGCATAGTGTATTAAATAATAAAATCTCCTTTAAAACTTTAAAGTTGTTTTTTAAGCACTGTATATTTCCAAAATTTCTCAAATTGAATATCCGGACTAATTACGATAACCTGATAAAAATACTTTAAAACTTTAAGGTCTTTTGACGCTCCTAAATGTATTTTTGGCACACCCTAGGGATACCCTTATTTGTAAAACACTGTGTTTTAAATATTTAGGAGTGTCAAAAGACCTTGAAGTCGTAAAGTATTTTTATCAGATTATCGTAATTAGTCTAGATATTCAATTTGAAAATTTTTAGAAACACACAGTACTTAAAAAATAAATTTAAAATTTTAAAAAAAAAATTATTATGTAATTGAATGATTCTACTGAATTGAACGTTCACTCGAATGATTCGAATGAATCGAATGAACGAATCAACGGAATCAACGTTCCGCTCATTCGAATGAACGATTCATTTGAATGAATGATCGTTTCATTCGAATGAATGGAAGGAATGGTGGTCATTTTATTACTATTCATTCGAATGAATCATCCATTCATTCAAATGAATGGGGCTGAGCAGTATTTCGTGTTACTGATCAGCTCATTCATTCGAATGAATGCCAAAATGAACTGGGCATTCATTCGAATGATTGGAAACTCGGGGGTAAAATTGTAATTTCACCCGAAAATCCGATTGCGGGTGTGTAGAGGCAGAATTTCCGGGTGTGTGTAAGTGCTCCCATCATTGTGATAAGTTTTATTAAATCTTTTATATCAATAACTATTTATATAATTTTATAAGATTAGTAAAATCTAATTTATATAAAATACTATTTATTTTAAGGGTGCCCATATAGACACCGCAGAAACCTGCCAGCAGACACCGATTTTCAGAATTTCACTGGAAATTACCATTCTGCCCTCTCCGCGCGAAATCATGCGATCGATTCTGCAAAGCCATTTCGTGTTAATCGATCGATCTGAGGCGTATACGATCGATCGATCGATCCGACAGTTCATTTTCGAATCGATCGATTGATCATAACACGGGATTCAATCGATCGCACGGTTTCATGCGATCGTGCGGTCGATTTTAACTGAGAGGTCGACGGTTGGACAGTCGACCTCTCATCTCAATATCGATCGCACGATTATATGGGATCAATCGATCGATTGTGACCCATTCAAAGATCGATCGCATGATCACATACAATTGTGCAATCGATTTTAACTGAGAGGTCGACAGTTTGACAGTCGACCTCTCATCTCAAGATCGATCGCACGATTGTATGTGATCGTGCGATCGATTGTGACCCATTCAAAGATCGATCGCACGATCACATCGTGCGATAGATTTTAACTGAGAGGTCGACAGTTTGACAGTCGACCTCTCATCTTAAGATCGATCGCACGATTGTATGTGATTGATCGATTGATTATCTATTTAAGGCAAGATCGATCGATCGATCACTGTGATCGTGCGATCGATTTTCTGCTTAGGGCAAGATCGATCGCACGATCACAGAAATCGTGTGATCGATCGCAAAGCTATATATAAAACCGATCGATCCTTTCGCCCTTTCTTGCGATTCAAACCCTCGAAACCGAAGACCCTTTCTCTTCTTCTTCTCCAACGATCGATCGACCCTTTCCTCTTCACCAAATCGAGCGCACGATTCTCCAAATCGATCGATTTGCCCTCTTCGGAAACCCTTTCTTTCTCCGATTTCGTCTTCCTCTCCGGAAACCCTTTCTTGCCTTTTTTCGATTTCGTCTTCCTCGCCGGAAACTGAAAACCCTTTCTTGCCTTTCTCCGATTTCGTCTTCCTCGCCGGAAATCGGAAACCCTTTTTTGCCTTTCTCCGATTTCGTCTTCCTCGCCGGAAACCGGAAACCCTTTCTCGGATTTCATCTTCCTCTCTCCAAACTGGAAACCCTTTCTCGGATTTCGTCTTCTCCGATTTCCTTGATAGCCCTACTTCACATGGCATCCAAAGCGTCTACATCGAGAGGGAGAAAGACGAAGGTACCGGCTTCATCTAGACGGAAGAGAGCGAGATTGACAGAGACACCACCTATGGAGACGGAGACCTTCGACCCAAACCACTTCAAGTCTTTGGAAGCCACCACATTATAACGAGAGGATTTGCACTCTCGGCCGATGATTTATGGTAAAATCATTGACCTAAGCTTTTTTTCTGCATTTGAATTGAGAATCCATGAGTATATTCAACGACTTGGATGAGGAGATTTTTTGGGAATAAGAGAAGATTTTTACCCAAAATTGGTGAAGGAATTTTATGCAAATATGTTGGAGGACCGGGCGAGACACTCTATAAAATCCAAAGTTAGGGGGACAGAAATTGAAATTTCAACTGAGGCACTGGATAGAATGTTTGAGTTTCCCCAGTGCCACTATTTCGAAGTATGAACCAAATTCATGACCCACCGATGTTGTCGGATTCGTTCCCTTGGAGGCCATGACCCAATTGTATGGGCGAAGTGATGGTGCCAAAGGAGATAAGATCAGGCTTATGGAGCTTAACCTAGAGGCCCGAATTGTATATTACATTGTTAGGAAAAATATTTTACCTAGAAAAGGGCTTAGTAATCAGGTGCCGTATTTTGATAGTTTCCTGATATGGTGCATCTTGAATGGCAAGTAAATTGATGTATCCTTCATCATAATAAAGCACATGGTTGTATCTCGTAAGATTAGAAAATGTAGCCTTCCATATAGTTTATTTCTGTCTTACTTGTTTCGATTTTGCGGAGTCACCCTCCCCCCTAAAGAGAAAATAGCTATGAAGAAAACTGATATATTCGATGCGTCTACTTTGGGCAAGATGGGATTCAAACTCGACAATACACGTTGGGTTCCCAAAGTAGAACATCGTCCTATTGAGGTTGAGGCACCTGAGGAGGGTGACATACCTGAAGTTGGGGGGACTGAGGCACCTGAAGTTCAGGGGACTGAGCCACATGATATAGGAGTCAGTACTATGCTCATTCTTGACAACATAGAAAAACTGAATGAAAAAATTGATGTCAAATTTGTCGAGATTGAAGAAAGGCTTATGGGCAGGCTTGAAGGAATGGTTGATGAAAAATTAGGTGAGATGGAAGGAAGACTGATTGGAAGGCTTGAGGGAATGGTCGACGATAAATTGGCTGAGATGGAAGGGAGGATGAATGCCACAATTGATAAGAAAAATGGTGAGTTGGTCGGAATGACAATGAGAATGCTGAATAATTTGGAGAATCAAGTGGTAGATGTATTGAGAAACTCTGTTCTTTTATTGCAAAAGGAAGGAGTAAATGTTCAGCTTAGACGCGATTCATCATCCGGGATAGTCAGATGTATGACACCTGAGAAGATGGTAAATCATTCATGGGGGAGAGCCTCTTCGTCCACTGACACGAGTCACGCTCAAATGCAGACTGACATCCCACAGCCTCGTCTGACTGGCCCCATTCAGCCTCTTCTGTCTGGCCCCATTCATCCTCGTCCAACAGGCCCCATTTATCCTCATCTGACAGGCCCCACTCAGCCTCATCCTACTCTTCAGGTGCGTTCGACTGGCCCCACTCAACCTCATCCTACAAGCCCCACTCGTCAGGTTCGTTCGACTGGCCCCAAGCAGAGTGCGACTGGGCGGTGTCCATTGGCACCAGCACCTCCTTCATCTGCACTTACACCTCCTTCATCTGCACTTACACCTCCTTCATCGGCACCAACACCTTCTGAATCGGCACCAGCACCTCCTGATACTGCATCTGCCCCAGCTTCTATATCTGCACCTACTCCTACATCTGCCCCAGCTCCTACCTCCGAATAGCCATTGTATTTGAAATTTTTGTAATTTTGAAATTTTGATATTCATATGTAAATGTTGTAAATTTTGAATGAATATATAGTGAACGTTTTCTTTTTATGACATCGTTTGTCAATCTCGAATGAACATAGTGAATGATTTCTTTTTATGAACTATTTCGTCTATTTGAATGAACATGGTGAATGGTTTGTTTGTAAACAACTGAATGAACATGAGACCCTTTGTCTGTCAGTAAATATGAGAGCATTGAATGGTCTATCACTAAATATGGGACCCTTAAGTGGTCTGACACTAAATATGGGTTTCATGGTTTGTGGCTAAACATGGGACCTTTGAGTGGTTTGTCCCTAAATATGGGACCTTAGAGTGAACTGTCGTTAAACATGACACCTTTGAGTGGTCAGTCAACAAGTATGGGACCTTAGAAATCAGATGGCCTGATTAAAAAAAGAATTTCAACCATTAGTGAGGAAGTTTGTTAAGGAATGATGGAGTAAACGACCAATGCTTGTTTAATCCAGCATTCCTTGACAAACTTCCTCACTAATGGTTAAAACTCTTCTTTAACAAGGCCATCTGATTTCTAAGGTCCTATACTTGTCGACTGACCACTCAAAGGTGTCATGTTTAACGACAATCCACTCTAAGGTCCCATATGTATGGACAAACCACTCAAAGGTCGCATGTTTAGCGACACACGACTCTAAGGTCCCATATTTAGTGAAAGGCCCACGCAAAGGTCCCGTATTTCATAACAAACCACTCAATACTGGATTTATTTAAAATAACAATTGTTGCTTGAATACATACTTCGGTACATCGGAATTAAAATTAATACAACTTTTTGGAAATGAAATACATTTTTGCAACTGAATACATGAAAAAATGATAGACATCCATCACAGATTCCAACAATGCTGTAATTCGCCAGGATCTCTAAGATCACCAGAGGTATATGTTAAATCGTCATAGAAGTCATAAGAACCAATCGGCTGTGGAAGAAGGAGTACGTGTCAGTATTTTTGAATATGAATGAAAATGTAGTTATGTATCTTATGTAAAAGAAACTTACTTCGGATAATTGAGACAAACTCGTTGCTTGCGATTCAGGGTAATAATCATAAGGTTCAGGCAAAGCATTTAAATCTACACTGTAGGATGCCTGTGCAGCACTTCTATTCGGACGTGTTCTCTTGGTATGACCAATATTTTTGTATAACCCACATCTTCTTCCAGTCAATTGATTCTCTACAATCTCAAATGCAGAAGGATCTCGGTCAAAAAAATTTGTCGATCATGATCGACTCCTAATACCTTCTTGAACATCTGTAACGCCCATACGTAATCTTCAAATTTTTCATTCCTCATAAATGCAAAACATGAGTAGAAAGTCTTGTTGAAACTTGTGATACTAACGATATTAAGCAATGGCATATGATATCTGTTGGTTTTGTAAGTGCAATCCATGAGAAATACATTATTATAGGTCTTCATAAGTATAACTGACAGTGGATGTGCAAAGAAAAGATGAGATAAATGACATTGACTGTTATAGTTGAGAAAATATTGGTAATCACCTTCTTGAAGATCTTCTAAAAAGGCTTCAATTGAAGTACGACCTCTAAGTTGCTCTTTTCGAACCGATGACAAAAAATTGTACAAATCAGTAGTTGAGACTCCAATCTCTAGATTCTCGTTTCGAAGGGTCGTCATAATTTGCCAGGGTGGTACATTGTTGTTATGCATTTTAATGATCATTCTCTTCTCTTCATCTGAAAAACACCTTGTAATAGGATGACCTACTAATACGCTCGTGAGATCATGATTGTGTTCCACATCTTTTATAGTCAACTTCCATTCTAAGGGCCCGGAATTTTTAAAATTAATATAAATGGGAATATTATTTATTTTTAGGATGAAAATTGAAAAATTTATGGAATAAAGGGTAAATGGGCCAAAATTTGGACAAAGGCCCAATTATGGCCCAATAGACCATGGAGTGGATTTTAAAATTATGTAAGTGGTTAATGATGGCCAATTGGGCCATGGGAGGTCAAATTGGGTCAAATACCCATTTGGGACCCAATGGGTCAAGATGGTTAAGCTCTAAGGTAAATGGGTTAGATGAAAATGTAATTGGGCCATGGGCCCAATGGTGATCCATTTAGAGTGAATTCAATGAATTTAAATCACCTAAGTTACTTGGAGTTAAATAAAGGTGTTGTGGCCAAGTGGGACCCACCTCCACCTCATCAAGTGAGGTGGCGTGTGGGCCAATGATTGGTGGGGCCGGCCACCATGATTGATTTGGTCAACCATGGGTGGAGTAATGGAGTTAGGTTAACTACAAATGGATTAACCTAAGGTAATTACCTAATTAATTAAATAATGAAATTATTTAAAGTGGTGGTTAAGAAGTGGTCAAAGTGGGGCCAAGAGGTGAAAACCCACCTCATCCCAAATTCAAAAATAAAACACGTTGGGGGCTTGGGGGTGGTTTAGATAACCACCACCATAAAGCAATTAAAAGATCTTTTAAATATCTTAGAGTTGGTGGGGTCTTTAATGTAAAGAAAAAATGGGGATAAGTCTTGACTTCTTTCCCATTTTCTTATTCTCTCTTTATTTCTCTCCATTCTTTATACTCCATTGCCCTCCCACACTAGGAAGGAGAAAAGAAGAAGAAAATAAAGGAAAGAAAAGAGAGGAGCTCAAGGAGAGAAGAAAGAAATGGAAAATGGAGGGAGATCACTCTAAGATTGATGTTATCACCTCCCCTCTCATCACCCCTCCCTTTCCCTCTCTCAATTTTGAACCCTACCTTGGCTGATCCTAAGGTTAGGGGTTGCCACCATGGATCAAGCATCTTGACCTATCAAAGATCAAGAGGAAGGAGAGAGGAGGCTAAGGAGACCGACGGGAGCGGCGGAAATCGGAGGAGACATAGGATTGTGAGTATTTCTTAAACAAGAAATTTTGGATTTAGGGTTTAAGAATTGGAATTTATTTTATATGAATGTAATGTTGGATAGATAATTTTATGCTATGGAGTTTAAACCCATCAAATGAGAGGGTGGAAGATGGAGAAAACCCCTAAATGGGTGAATTAGGGTTAGGGTAAGAAAATGAATAAATGGGTTATGTGCATTATGTAAATTATGAAATTAAGCATGGAATGGGGTAATTGGAATAAAATTATGGGCCATAGGGTTCGGCCATGTAGTATGGCCGAACCCCATGGTGGGTGATTTGGTCTTTGATGTAATTGGTTAAGGTTTTAAGAATGGAAAGCAATGAGGGTGTTAAGTTAATGAATTGTAGTAAATGAGTGAATGTGGGAAATGTTTCGAAATGCTTTTTATGATGGAAATGTAAAGGGATTTTATAGCATTGGAGGGCATAGAAAGTGATGGATTATGAACCATGGGTTCGGCCATGGTGTATGGCCGAACCCTATGGTGATAATGGTGGATTTAATGGTTATGATTTATGGAGAAATAAATGGGAAAATGTTGGTAATTTTGATGGACCCAAAGTATGAAATGATACCCTAAAATGGTGATGTAATAGGGATCAATTGATGGGTTTCGAGGATGGAAAAGAGGGATTAATGTATAGATGAGTTTAGGGTTTTAAATGAGTAATGGTGTGGCCCCAAGAGACATAGAAAAATAGTGGAATATGAACCATGGGTTCGGCCATGGTGTATGGCCGAACCCTATGGTAATGTTTTACAAATTTTAAATGGGGTTAAAAGGATGGAAAATGGGGAAAGGACACCATGGGTTCGGCCATGGTGTATGGCCGAACCCATGGCCCAATTGTAGTGGGTTAAATTGGATGATGGATGGTGTTTGTGACCTCCAAAAGGAATGAATGAGTGATGCACTCATTGAAGTTAAATGCATAAGGTAAACCCCATGGGAGGATTTGATGAATTAGGTATTTTGAATCCATGACCCAAATGGTGGATCATTTTTAAGTCTAAGGTTAATTTGCATGTATGTGATTAAGTAATGGCAATTGGATTAATTAGATGACAAGTTTTAATAGTTTGGTGGGTTATAAATGAACCTAAGTTTAAAAATCAATTTTGGACTTAATCATGCATGGATAAATGGGTGATTAACCATGGAAAATGAGGTAGTAGCAAAACCGTAATTAAATGCCAAATTCAAAAATTCCATGGAGATTGATCATGGAATGAGGGGATCTAATGTGATAACCTTATAAGTGGTTAATAAAGCCTAGGGTGGCTGATTTTAGACATATGTACTTAAAAGTATATAATGGATTAGGTGGGACCCACAAAACCTAAATGGTGACCGGTTTTTCATAAGGGCTTATAAATGGTTGAAACATGGACTAGTGATTAATGTGTAATAAGGTACTGGACATCGCAGGCGGTGCGCGATCGACGACCGGGTTTATCGAACGAAAAATGTAAAAGGACGCAAGTCGGTATTGGGTAGGATTCTAACCTTTTTGTAAGCCATGGATTGAGTGATGGTTGTTTTGAATTATCTTGGAAATTATATGGGTTGTTTTAAGATGGTTTTTGAGTTATGTATTAGGTAGGGGTTTTTACTTGATTTATTCTGGTAAGCATATAATTGGTTTAGAATGGATTTTAAAGCTATGATGTGTTTATTGAGGCTTTACTTGATCTCCTTTTGATAATCAAGTCATATGTTTGATTTATGGGATTTTTACATGTCATGGTTGTTATTATATTCATTACATGGCATATGGCACCTACATCTCATGCATGGCATGGGAGGGATATGACAGGGAAATGATGAAATGAAACTGGAGTCCATGCTCCGTCGGGGCGACCGATAAACAGCATGGGGACATTTCACATATGTATTATGATACCTTGATGATGCTTTTCCATTAAGGGGGGTGTTGTATTTATTATTGTACCTTGATGATGGTTATTCCATCAAGGGGGGATGCCTAGTGTGGATCGCATCTTGATGAGGTTTTTTCATCAAGAGGGTCATGGCACGATGATGGTGTGGATTCTATTTGGAATACTATGGATGGTTGGAAAAAGGGACATTGTAGAGTTGAGGATGAGATTGATGGGTGGGATGCATGACATAAAACACCCATTGCATTACATTGTACCAAATGGCATAATTTTGAGATAATATCTTCTATATGTTTTGTTATTACTAATCCATGTGCTAGCCCTACTCGGAGTCCTACTGGGCGCGTGTTCCAACGCCCTACTTCTACCCTAGCTGATGACGTAGGAGGTGGCGAAACGGAAGGACGGGACGGGTGTCAAGCTTAGGAGCTTGGGAAGGCAGATTCATTATGTTGTTTAAGTTTATTTTGAGAAAATGTGTATTTGTATAATTTAGCTTGTCGAAAATGTAATAAATTAGATTACTGGCTATGTTTTGGGATTTTATTATGGACATTATGGTTTTGAGGTATTATAGAAATTTAAATCAATGTTATCTTCCCTGCTATCTCAAATTTGTACGATAGTCTTTGTTGTTAATTCCGCACTGAGAAGTAATATTCCTTGATCTTACGTCTACGCGTGAACGGTACTCGTGAACTTGGCTCCACGCACGCGTAGGGTTGGCCAGTTAAGGGCCGGGTTTTAGAAGCTCGGACTTAACTCGCGTCGTGACGTCCGCGCCCTTTGTCATTTTTCCTTTAAAAAAAAAAATAGATTCTGATATTTCGGTGAAAAGGGGCGAGCGTTACATCCATGACCCATCAACAATTTGTTTCCCTCTCACTTCAAATGGACAATTAACAAGGCGAGAATATGCTTTCTTCTTCCTCTCATCATCTTTCAAATCAACTGTGCTGCGATATGTACCTCCTCTATCACAACCAAGAATAACTATATTGCTTCTATTGTATGACCTCTTAATGGTAGCTACAAATCTTTGCGCAATGGAAACCTCTTTAACATGCTTCACTAAATCGTCACGACTTGAAAAACACCTCTTAACAAACTCATTGTCAACAATATCATTCTCAACAATCTCATCATTTTCACAATCCATAGTACTAATTTCAAAGAAATTTTGAGAGTCTTGGGTTAGAGAAAGAGTTATCTTTGACTCCGGTTCGGAGATTGAGAGAGTAGCTTCTGAGAGATACCTTCGAATCAATACAGGAGATTTGAGAGAGTATCTTCAAATAGTGGAGTGGTTCGTTTTCGAAAGCGGGTTTGGGGTTTGAGGGAAAATAGTTTGGAAAGGAGTTTGAGAGAGAGGGGTTTGAGTGAGAGGGGTGTAGAAAGGACTTTGAGGGAGAAGATTTCGAAATCGGGGAGGTTTTGAAAGAGAAGATTTCGAAATCGAGATTTTGAGGGAGTAGGGTTTCGAAAGGGGCGAGATGGAAACGAAGAAGGAGAGGGAAGAGGGGAGCGATTGAACTTATACTTAGTTTCGCGTGGAAGATCGATCGCACGATCACAGTGATCGATTGATCGATCTTGCCCTAAACAGACAATCGATCGATCAATCAAATACAATCGTGCGATCGATCTTGAGATGAGAGGTCGACTGTCAAACTGTATACCTCACAGTTAAAATTAATCGCACGATTGTATGTTATCATGCGATCGATCTTTGAATGGGTCACAATCGATCACACGATCACATACAATCGTGCGATCGATCTTGAGATGAGAGGTCGACTGTCAAACTGTCGACATCTCGTTAAAATCGATCACACGATTGTATGTGATCGTGCAATCGATCTTTGAATGGGTCACAATCGATCGATCAATCCCATATAATCTTGCGATCGATCTTGAGATGAGAGGTCGACTGTCAAACCATCGACCTCTCAGTTAAAATCGATCGCACGATCGCATGGAACCGTGCGATCGATTGAATCCCGTGTTATGATCAATCGATCGATTCGAAAATGAACTGTCAGATCGATCGATCGATCGTATACGCCTCAAATCGATCGTATACTCCTCAGATCGATCGATCGACGTGAAATGGCTTTGCAGAATCGATCACACGATTTCGCACGGAGAGGGCAGAATGGTAATTTCCAGTGAAATTTTAGAAATCGGTGTCTGCTGACAGATTTCTGCGGTGTCTATGTAGGCATCCTATTTTAATTTGAGTCATTATAAACTCGTGAATCAGTTTCAACCAAATAGTCGTTGTACATGTGCTCCGAGAAGCGAGCCTTCTGCTCCAAAATGCTCCAATGTGCCGCGTATCTCTCACCTGTTTGTGTATTATTTTATTAAGGTTAAACCTTATTTTAAGTCATTGAAGGTTACAGTAAGTTTTATAAGTGAGATATATTTTGTTATTGAAGAAATATTTAGATCTCAATTTGATCGGGCAACAAGTCAGGTTTGGTATTCTTCATATCGAATCAATTTTGAATTTAGATTTATTTTAAATCTTATAAATTGTGTTAAGTTGATTTAGGTATATTTTTTATTTAGCTTGAGTTAAGTTTATTAATTTACTTAATTAAGGAAACTTTTTAGTGAGAAATACATTAAAATTACTCTTAAATCGATGTAGACCTCATAAAATTTGATATGTTTCATTCCGACATTACAACAAAAAAGTCAGTTGAGTTTATCCATTTAAAATCAAGTTTTAGTCGAGTATACACATTTTTTAAAATATTCAAGTGGGGTCAGATCATCTATTAAATAGTTCGAGTCAAGTTAAGGCATCTATTAGAATGGGTTGATTTAGATAAGATCAAATTTTGTTAAGTCTAATTTTAGCATTTCGTTATCATGGATCACATGCTACAAAATCAGCTATTTTAAAGGCTCAATTCTTAAAACTTAAAAAACACATTAGAGTCTTTCAATCTATCATACATTACAGTGTATCTTAATCGAATAGTGAATAATTTTATAAAATGATTGATATTTAAGTTCGACAACGTTCATAGAAAGATATTAACAAATAAGGCTTTCTTCAATTAAAATAAGACATTATATGAACAAACTCAATTTTACTATAATTTATCTTATGATTAACCTCATTTAATCATTTCACATCTAAAATTATACATGATTTAATTGAAAAAAAAAAGTTATCTTTCATATTTGCAATTATCACCATTCAAAGAGAGACAATTTATTTTTCTTTTATGAAATTTGAACTTTATTATTATTATTGAAAGTCCTAGAGTAATATATAATTAATTATAATTTATTAACTATTGCTTCCATCGACTATAAGATAGCAATACTTCATCTCAAAAATTTAGCTGACAAAAAGATTCAATTTTTTACAATTTAGAATATCAAATAGGAATTATTTCTCTAAATAATTAGTAAAAAACACGTATTTTGTACGTGTGAAAAAAAAAATGAGCATTTATTCTGATCGAACCTTCATTAAAAAAAATGTTGTAAAAATTAAGACTAAGTTAGAAAAAAATCTTAATCAATTTTAATCAAACTATAATTTATAAAACAAGTAGAAAATCTTAGATGATAAGTATAATGTTATAATTTGAAACGGCACAAATTTATGGCTTATTGCATTTATTTTGCTTTTAATCCGTAGCAATCAAATAAATATAAACTTCATCTATGAAAAACTATTAACAATGAGATTATAATTTTAAATATAAAAATATGAGTAATAAAAATGAATAAGGCATAAAGTTACTCATCATATAATCAAAAGGAGATTAGCTTGTTTTATTTTTTTATTTTTTTTCTTCAATTGAAAATCTAATAGTACATACTGAAAGAAAACTTAATGACCTACCGTTCTTTACACTTTCAACTCAAAAATTAATTTCTAGCCTCTTGATCTTATAAAGTTCAAATTACTAGGCATTTTTAAGTTTTTTAAAAGACGTCTATTAACTTTGTCCATTAAGATCAAATGGCTAAAAACTGATTTTTAAAATAAAATATTAAATGATTGTAGATCATGAAATATATTTTACATCTCTATGGGTAGATTTTCAAGTGAAGAAACAAATATTTTAAAAAACACCTTGTGTAGTATTTTTTTTTTGAGTAGTTTTTAAAAGAGGTGAAATACGGAATTTCCCATGAGGTTACCAGGCACACTTAACTTTGGAGTTCTAATAGGATCCAGTGAATTAATGCTGGTATGATCACACCGACACCCTATGTAGTATATGTAATTACTTTTAACTATTTAAGGGAGTTAGAATCCTCTCTTTTGTCTTCTTTCTTTTCCAAGTTATCTTATTCTATAAAAATTTAACAAAAATAAATTTTAGAGTACTTTTTATTTTTTCTTTATAATTTTGAATAAAATCTTAAATTATTTTTACATGCCTAATAATTGAAAAACCTATCAGTACTTGCTAAATTACTAGCCCTGAATTGGAACAGTAGGCATGTAATCTTCGATGAATTATGCCTTCATAGCACTGGATGAACTGTGAGCAGTGTGACCACTCATTTCGTCTAAGGTGGAACGACCGTCTCTAATTATGGGCGTTTGGGAGAATTATGCCTTTATAGACCTTTATTTGATGCACCATCATTATTATATTGAATACTCACAAGTAATTTTTTTATTAAAACAATTTATTTTATTTAAAAAAAAAGACATAATTTACTATGGTAAATTTATAAATTGACATGGTAATTTTTCCCTTGTCCTTGCTTTTACCAGTTTGTGGGATGACGGCTTCGTTCAATTTTCATGGCTAATCGCCATTATTATTTTAATAATTCTCATATAATTATTAGTTAATCATCATGAAAAAGGATGAAATTCATCTCCACAGCTGATGTTAAAAAGTAGAAAATGGGCCCCACATGTAGGTTAAATATCTGAAAATGCCCATTGTATGTGGGCCCACGATTCCTTGGATCATAATTTCTCAGTTGCTTTGTTTGAATAAAATGGCCGCCTTAAGTTATTGACTGCCATTGCCTAACTTTCCTCGCTCATAAATAAGCAGTGACTAGGACATGCATATGTTGTACGGTTAAATTAGAGAAAGTAAAGACAAAAATCTTACAAATATAATCATTGATAATGACAGCGGTATTTTTTATAATAAAAATATTGATGAAGTTTTTTTATTAAAATAATAACAAATAAATTAAAATAAATTTAATATAAATAATTATAAACTACCTATGTTCGTGTTCTTGTAAATTCTCATATCTGCAATGAGATACATCTTATAAGAATTTTACTCTAATGCCCTTTGGTTGCATAGTTTAGTGAAGTGACTTGATGACTTTAGTACGATGCTCAAGTTCATAAGTTCATATTTTATTTTGTCACCATGAACTTCAAATATCTAGTATATACAATTTTGATACACTACAAATGTTCAAAAAATGGACATGTCCAATACGTATGTATAGACAAGTGCCTCATGTAACCAGAATCTTGAAGTTGGCCAATCGAAATCAAGCTCCTTTTAAGATTTGGAATATGTCTAACATCCTTCAACTCTAGCATCGTTCCATTCAATTAGTTTATCTGAACATCCTCTTTTCCAATGATAATGTAGAGTTCATCATCTCCTAAATAGATTTTTCGAATATTTCTCCACTATCATTTTTACTTAATCTTTCTTTTACCTTTTTACCAAATAATGGTGGTAATTTGGCAATGTATTTTTCTCTCCAAGAGACAGCTTGCGAGTCATTTATTTTATAAACAGAATTTATGAAATAGTCATTATATTCTGAAAATTGAGACATTGATCTATATCTTAAGTTATGTAAATAATCTTTTATCTTTTGTTCAAATTTAGGATATCGTCTATAAAATATCTTGCTATATTTATTATTAAACATTTAACACTATCATTAATTAATCTTCCAGTGGGGTCTAAAATTACATTTCTTAATTCATCTTTTTGTTTTGCGTTTAATTTTAAATCTGTTTGTTCAGTTGTTAAATAATTGATCCACCAGTCATATAATTGACTAGTAAAACCAACAATTATTAAATCACAAATGTTACTTTCTTGATTAAGATTTGATCTAAGAATATTAGCATACATTTGTATTTTTTGAATTACTTGAATTCTTTTATTTATAGATAATCCATCAAGGTTCCATTCATAAATACCACTTCCATCAAAAGAATTTGGAGTTATTGTTTGGGGTTTTTCTATTCTTAAATAAGGTGGTCTATTAACCTTTTTTTCTATCCGTTTATATTTTAGTTTGTTTATTTCTAATTTTTCATCATCAGGATCTAATGTTATCATTTGTACACTAGGTTTTTCATTTAAAATTTTTAATTTTTTTTCGTAATTGAGAAACTAATTCATCAGAGGAATCAGGGTCTAAATTTATAGCTTCCTTTTTAAGGAAAACATTAGGGTCAATTTTTACTGATTTGCTAAAACTTGGTTCTCTTATTATAGGTTCTTTATCTAGGTTCTTTATCTTTCTTTTGCTCTTTAATAATTGGTTCATTTCCTTGAAATTTTTCTTCTATCCTATTTGTTCAGCAATTGTTTGTAAATACATATTTGTAAAATTATTTTGTTGTATAACATGTGCAAAGAATTCAACTTTAACTGAATTCTTTGGTTGTTAACGATAATTGAATATTTTCTTGCGGAGGATGTATACTTTTAATTTTTTTCACCTTTAGATGTTGTCCAGATATTTTCTTTGGATTTTAACATTTGAATATATTTTTGTTCTTTTTGATTTCTATTTAATTTATAATCATACCATTCAAAGAAACTCATTCTTTTTCTAATAACTTTTAAATCTTTTATAAAAACTTCTTGTAATTGTTTAACTTGTGTTCCATTGAAAATTTTGAATAATTCATCTATTCTATCATCAAACATCATTTCAGCTTTTAAGACGGCTTCGTCTAATTTAAAATCTTCTTCGTTTAACAATTTGTCTAGATTAGTATTTTCTATTACTAGCATATCAACTTCTGAAAGTTTTATAGTATCTAGATTTGAATGTTGAGAATCTGTTCTTTGGTAAATTGGTTGAGCTACTCCAGCTCTATTATAATCTTGAAAGTTTGGATAGGTGTTATAAATTGGAGGAATAGGAGCATGTATTCCAGAAGGTTGTGGTTTTTCTTCTTCTTTTTCTCCTATATTGATTTCTACAATTCCATCAGAATGTTGGATTATGCTATTAGCTTTTGTTTCTATTTTTGGAGCAGGTTGACATAATTCTTCTAGTTTCTAGTTTTTTATTAATTTAATCTGATCAGGTGTTGGTCTACTAGGGATTATAACTTTATTTCTAAAATCTGTTTGAAATAATGTTGGTTCATTTTTTATTAGATTGCTATAAGCAATATTAGATCGGTATGATTTCATTGCTTTATAATATACTCTATACATTATTCCTAGATTTTCACTTCCTGGATCCATATCGAATCCTTCGGTTTTTACAACTAATTTAACAGCTTTATGGATGTTTTTGATTGTTAAAGGGATTGTTATGTCAGGAATACAATTAAAAAATATTAGGCCTTCAGCAAAGTTGGTAGAAACTAAACGTAAAGAGCTTGTTCAAAATTGTGATGTCTTGTATCCCTCAGAAAAGCTAAACAAGGTATGTTTAGTCCTTTTCTAGTTAGAGGTTTGATAGCAATTTGAACTATGCCAATATGTAAATAGTTGTATCTCATTCTTAGTCGATTAAATTTTTCTTGATCATCCAAGAGGAAGAGAAAAGCTTCATCTTGAGATGAAAAAATTATTTCAACTGTTTGAATCATATAATCTGATTCATCTTCAAATGTTCCAATATAGATTTGTTCAGAAGGGATTTTTGGAATAGTTCATCTTTCGATGGCTTGTTCCACATCTTTGAAATTAACTTCTTCAAAAAAATTTAAATCCATTGTAACTAATTGAGTTGTTACAGATGTTCTAGGTTCAAGATTAAAAGAGCTAGATGGCATACTATCATTAGCAGTTTTAAAAGTAGTAAAAGTAGAAGCAAATGCATTATTTCTTTTTCTTTTTGTTCTTTTAAAAACCTTTTAAAAGCTTTCTTCATTTTTTCCTGTGTAAAGATGCAATTTTGAATAGTTGTTAAGCAGAGATGCCAGTCAATGACGAAACACTGTAGTGCAGCAGTCCAACTCCAAGGCTCAAGGCCAAGATTCCAACGCCCAATATTATGTCCATAAACGCCTAACACGGCAACAAAATGACAATGATGGCGGGTAATGACTGGCACAGTCACGACGAGATACCAACACTAAACATTTCTTCAATTTGCAGAATTGAACAATACTTTAATGGAGATAGATTTTAATAAGAATTTTAAAATAACTTCAAAAATGAAACTAAAATAAAATGCATAAACTTAAAAGAAAGAGATTATACCAGAGAAGGATGCCAGAATTGAAACAGTTTTCTATTTCTTCAAACAGTATTACAACAGAAAATAGCAGTTTTACAAGAGAGATGTTTAAGCACTAATGGCTCTGATACTCAATTCATAATGTTATTGAAAATTCTCCAGAACATAAAGGTGCTCTAATCTCAGCTAAAGAGAAAAAAGAAAGGATAGGTGTTTTCATCTGAATGAAAGCTGAAAAGTAGAGCATCTTGTTGCTTTCAACTTTCGGTGCAACGAAGTATTCATTGAAGCAGTGGAAGACAGGTGTCATTTCATGGTGCTTGCAACTTTTAACCAATGGTGCAGATGTTGATGACACTAGACAAGTGGGAGACAAGAATAAAGCAACTTTTGACTTTTGCTTAGTTGCTTGTCTTTTTGTTAAGACATTATTTGTTGTTGAGAGAATCTTGACAGTTGTTGATGAAGAGTCGGCAAAATACGGTATAACTACAAAGGATAGTAATTATACATATTTACTTCTTCTTTTTGTTTTTGACAGTGATGAAAGGGTTCTTCTTGGCAGGTGTGACTTCATCCTCAACGTCATCAATTTGAACTTGATCTTCTATTTCAAGCAATTGTTGAAGGACAGCAAACTGATTTTCAGCTATCAGTCCCTTAGCTTTTGTTGTAAATGATTCGCTAGAATTTCAGGTGATCTTCCAAATTGAGCAAGTACTTCTTTCATCCAATCATCATGCAACTTGAGGAGGTCAACAACAGTTATCAGAGCTTCTTTTGAAAATTTTGGAGAGTGGGAGGAAGAAGAGGGAGATGTTTCAGCTTTTTTAGAAAAAGGGGAGACAGATGTTGCATGTGTTTCTTTTGTAGATGCATTAAGTGCATCGATGGAGTTTCCATAGCCTAGCCTTGGTGTGCCTTGAGGGTAGTAGACTCATCTGTGATAGTTTTAGTAGAATTGTGTCTGAGTTTCCCACACATTAATCCAAAAAAAAAAAAAACTACTAGAGATAGTCGCTTTACAATCATAATAAGTGACGCATTTACAAATGCCATTATCCCCATGAGATGTGGGGCCATTTTGTCACCACTTGATGAATTCATTAGAAAAATCTATCTTTCAACATTAGATTAATAAAAAATTCTATCAATTTAATGAATGAAATTATGTCTTAAGCTCTCTAATCATTTTAAATTACTCTTTTAAGGTCTAAGTTTAATGATATTTTAAAACATGATTTTGATTGTTCCAACTAAAATGATTTTTAGAACTGTATATATAAAAAACAATCTTTATAGCAATTTTATTATCGTGGATAAAACTAGAATGTGGGGTCCTTATTGAATTTGATTGGAAATAGGAAAAAGAAGTGATGATATAAACAAAATTGTATTTTATACTTAAACCTAAAACATAAGTTCAAAACATTAAAGTTAAAAAAAAAAAAAAAAACTTACAATAATACAACGTCATGGTAATTAAGTATAGCCCACTTTTATTGTTGTCATCATCATCATTTCATTATTATTTATAATAAATAAAATTGCTTAAAATTTTAAAAGGCTAAAACATTTGACAAATAAATGGTAGGACTTGGCATAGAATATGTCCAAGCCTGAATTTTTTTTTTTTTCACCCAACCACAAGTGACTTCAATTTCTATAAGATTGACCTCTAACTTTTGATTAATTGCGGAAAGGCCCGTGAGTTAATGTTGTTTGTCCCTACGGTGACGAGACTCAACTATCCTTTTATACATTTTAATTTAAAACCCATTAACTCTATGACAATAAATGAGACTCATGGACATAATAAAGATGGAAAAGACTAAATGGGACCAGAGTGTAAGGGATGTAATCTTTTTCTAACTGATAGAACGAAAGCATAAAATGGTGTAATGAAGCCGAGGCCTATTAGTCAATAAACGCATTATGCAATCAATTTATGTGTCTAGGGGTTAATAGGTTAAAAGAATTGGATGAAGGTGCGTGAACATAAGTAATCAATTCACTCAATGTATGTAGACTAATGTTTATTTGCCCATTATGCTTTAAACCCTACTCTAGAGTATGAATGTATGTTGGTGATTTTCTTAGAGTTGTGTATCAATGATGTATATATACATGCAATTGAAATAGTGTTGTTATGTTGTACTCCCTCTGTCCCATTTTAGTTGCCCCATTTTAAAAATTTGAATGTTTTAAGGAAGGACTCTCAAAAGGCTTATGAACTTCTCTCAAACATCCTATAACTCTTTCAATACAGAACAGATAGATAATCATAGTAGATAGATAGAGAGAGAGAATCAAAATGGCAAATCATACAACTATTTTGTGTCAGTCTCAAAAATGCATATCAGATAACTAAATTGGGACAGATTGTAGCGCCTCGCCCCTTTCTACAGCTTAAACGGGTCGTGGCCCGCTTAACTGCAGGTTAAATGGGCGTTAACCAATGCATTACGCATCTAACGGGTCTTACATCACAGATTTGTGGCTGGGGGAAATGAATATATTTTTTTTTTAAGACTATGAATGAAATAAACAAAGCCATCAAATCCTTCATGGCCAACTACACATTACACAAATCTTAATGTCATCCACAAAAAAAATGAGAAGGATAACATCGACTATTAATATCAAGTCTAATCTCCCTGTTCACATCCCATTCCATAAAATAAAATAAAAACAATATTCTCAATTTATTCAAATCAACTAATCAAGTCTCAAAAATAAATATTACCAAATAAATAAATTCAATCGCATCAATCCACAATTATGCTAAGAAATTAAACATCCATCCTTTTCTTAGTACTACGTCACCACCTCCGTGAGTTGAATCGTCACTTCTCAGCTATCACCTAAAAAAACTGTTAGGGAGTGAGCTTCACTTGCCCATGGATCATCAGCTCAGTAGGGGTACAAATAAACAATAGGAAACCCACATACAATAATATTCAATAAAAGGGTGGAATATCCAACACAATTTAACATCACATAAACAACACACACATGAACACCACAACATAACTCACCTAAACGTATCTATCTTGATATCATACTCAATACGCTCATATCCATCAATACATCCTAGTTCTAAGCACTAGATCATCAACTTAACCAACTAAAGAGTGTAACTTATCACACTATCAAACTCCACAAGGACTTAATTCACCTGGTAGAGTGATACTATCAATCCATTTTATAGAGAACGCGTTCACCAATCTGCTCTCGATATGGGATTAGTGACGACCTCACCCCTCACCCGCAGCCTGTCAATGAGGTAGCCTGCCAGTGCGGTAGCCTGTGCTTATCCATCACCCTCCCACACATCATCTACCCACTAGGATTGTTGGGTCTGTTGGCCTCACACCTCCCACCTCCCACCTCCCCATCCAGAAGACAGATAAGTATCACGTTCTTAATCAAATCTCACACATGGGATCTTTCCTGACAAGCCACTTATCACAATCAATAATCTGATACATAATGCCACCCATAAACATACGTCACTGTGAATACACTGTGCGACCCATCACCCTCACACATAAGGCTCATGCCCTACAATCCAACACGTGAAGTACCATCTCATCATACATATGCACTAGCATCCTAGTAGTCAGATGTATCATCTTCAGTGGCTATTACATCTCACAATCTCATGAGGTCATCATTCGACCATATCACAATTACTCATACCCACCCAACTTACATTTATCAACATATCCATAAATCTCACTCATACACCTATCATAATCAAACTCATACTTAGCATATTCAATAATTCACATGTGATGGGATCTCAATCAATTTGACAGGTCCGGCCAGATTCTTCGGGGCGTATAAAATTTATTTTAAAATCTAAAACCGGTATTAGTCATTGGCTATGCTTGCGTCATTACCATAATATCTCAATCGCCGAATCATACCATGTATATCAATAATTCACATAAACCAACATATAATCAAAGTCATACGAATATTCACTATAATTGAAAATGCATATGAATTAAAATAAAAAAAAATAATAATTCAAATCATAATTATAATTAAATCTTCTACATAAAACCCATAGCATGACTTGATTTATATCAAAAGGAAAGACGCCAAAAATCAAGTTTCGTACTCCCTACCTCAAAGACGACAAAGTTGACTAAGTTGAAGTATACACGAAGTTGAACTCAATTTACAAGCAAGATCCATTTAAAAGAAATTACTCAATCAAATGTAAGCCATCTCTGATAAAATTATCTGCATAATAGAAAGTAGAGCCAATGAATAGAGGATTGGGTTAAAGATTTTAGTTTAGGTAAGATAGAGACCGTCCACAATCAAACAATTTTGAAGATTGAAAATCAGTCTCAAGTATAAGCAGTACAAGTATGGTATTCTTTGAAAACATAGATAGTTTTTGTCATAAAAACATGGGTAGTTTTCTATGGAAAACAAGGGTATTCTTTTTATGGAAAACGCATGGATTTCTATGAAACTTGGATGATTTTCTTTGGAAACTATGGATAGTTTTTTATAAAAACATGGGGTTTCTTTTCTCATGGCAAGCATAGGATATTTCTTACAAAACATGGAGGTTTTCTCTATAAAAAACATAGAGAATTTTCTAGGAAAACCATATGGTTTTCTCATAATAAACCATGGAGAAGATATATATTTCTTTTTCGGATTTCTCTAAGGTGATGGGCGAAATTTAGAGGGATAGAGAGGGAAGAGAGGAAACCACATACCTTTAGAAGAGAGAAGATGATAGCCCAAAAGAAGATCCACCCAGGAAAAAGGAGAGGAGAAGAGATGGCGTTGGAAGGAGAGGAGAGATGGAGAGAAGAGAGAAAGAAGAAAGGATCGTTGGTATATAGGAGGAGGGAGGGATTTTCGAAGTCCTAATAGGAAACTAGGAGATAACGTGTGAGAGGGATGGGTTTTCTAACTTTTGGAGGCATGTTTGGTAAGTATTCTAACAAGAATGGAAATGGGGTAGGCAGGGGTTTTAGGATAGGGTTTGAATTCCATCTCATGGGAGTTTTACAAGACGTGCATATGGGACCCAAAATCAGTTGGGTTGTTTTTTTTTTCTTCTTTTGTTTATTCCTCTTATTATCCATCTAGTATAATTAAGCCAATTATTTGTTAATACTCCAAAGTTAATCATCTTTCTAAATTTTATTTATTTGGTTATTTTAATTTCTCTCTAATAATAATTTATTTTATTTAAATTCTCTTTCTAAAATTTGTAACTTTCTAAACACCAAAAGAATATTAAATTCGACTAAGACATGGGTACACTTGTACTTTCAAAGTTAATCAATTTTATTTGAAATACGAACACTAAATTATTCTCTGATCAATTTACTCAATGCACCTCTTAATTAACTCTCAATGTATTTTTGAAGTTTAGGAAATTATCATTCCCTTTTAATTTTTTTTTTTTGATAATTAAATCTTCCTTTCTCTTAACTAGCTCTTTTCAAATCAAAGAGAAATATTAAATCATGTAATCTAATTGAGGAGAAGGTGTGTTCTTCCCAAATAATTTTAAAAAAATAAAATAATATACTAATAAAAACAATGTCAATTTCTAACTAATTCTACCCACTTCTGCTGACCCGCTACTCAGGGTCGGGTCACTACACTGGTGGAGTATTAGAAATGGGTGTAGGATATTATGAAAACGTGAGAGGAAATTTTCACTTGAGTATGTTATTTTATATAGAATGAGATACTGCTGTATTTGTGTTGTTATGTGATATTGATGTGAATGAGCATACTTGTTAATGTGATGGTATGGGAATAAATGAGTGGATTATTTCTGGACATTGAGTGAATGAAGTAATGCAGTGATGGAGATGGATTGTCATAAATGTACCAAACTGTTTTGATGATAAGAATGTGGAAACGTATGATGGTGATATGATAGGAGTCATGGAAGGGATATGGCAAGGGTCCTCTCTCATTTTAGTAGATTTGCTTGTCATTTTTAAGCCCTTTTAAGCTCATGAATGCATCTGGAGAAGCCCCTATTGTTCTTGCAATATGTTCCATTTCATGAAATTATGCAAGACAGAGATGCTCTAAGTTGCGAAAGTCTATTCCCCCCAATTCTTGAACATTCTTGGAACCCTCACAACAGAACAAGTTGAGGACATCCATTTTTCGAATCATCACCCTAACCCAATCTTTAAGCAGGAACAGTATGTTGTTAATTGTCATGCTCATGTGAAAATAGTGCTCACCAATGCATATATCGGATTTTGTCAGATTTCTCCAAGGACCTGAGTTGTCTTACTACATACATTTTATCATTTTCTAGACAGACCACAGAGCCTTCAACCAAGTCAAGTGCTCCAACTCAGAATTAGTCTGGAATGCTTTGTACTAATTTATTTCCTGGTAGCGTTAGCGTTAGGATTCAGAGAGTTTTACTTGGTCAGGTAGGTTATCAATATGGTGGCTAATTAAAGAAATCCTTTTACATTTTACTAAGCGTGCAGTTTCATTCTTGATGAGAGAAATCGCCTTCTCGGCCACACACAGCAATATTGAAAAAATGAAAGAGAAACCAATAATAAAAAACAAACCACAACACAGAGATTTATGTGGTTCCCTTTTAGTACATCCACGGGTTCACGCCGATCCACTCTGCTCAAGGCAAAAAACAAAGAAGAGACGGATCTCGATTCAGTTGTTCATCTCTCTCTCTCTCTCACAAAACAGTGCAAGTCAAACAACAATACATCTTTGATTATCAGGCTCCAGAGAGCCTATCAATTCTCTAGCCACTCATCACATCCTACACCTCCTCTTACAGCAAAACCGTGCTCATCACTAAAGGCAGTTTATATGGCCATGTCGTGGATCATATCATGCATCTTTACAGTCCCTTCTCTATCGCCTTCCTGCAACAACCAAGAATCCTCAAGTATGTCAAGTATGGAAAGTACTTTCTTTGATGCTTCCTCTCAACTATTGACATGCTCAAATATACCTTCCTCCATACCGTACCTTATGATACCAGTTGTAGTAATATGAGTGCACTCTGGAAATATAGAATAGAGTAAGGAGACTGACTTGGCATCCTCACTTTCCAGGTATTCATAACTCAACTTTGGAGAAGCAAATACCTTTGCATCGATAACCATGATGTTTGATAGTCTGTAATTTTTTAATTTTAACAATGCATTTTCCCAAAAGTATTTTTTAATCCTTCAATGCTGTTCAAAGTGTAACAATTGCCAAAGGCAAACCTCCACATTCCACAACAACCTCCTTTGCTACTTCATGCAAACTAAGATCACTAATAACATTGCTAGCATTCTTGAAAAATAGATCTCATGCATTTGGTTTTGGCAAGGGATGGACTGGAGTACTATATCACTATTCATTGCAATGCATGCATTGACGCTCCTTCTTGTATGATTTTGCAGGCCTTGATTCAATTTTTTTGGGAATGCCTACTCTGTTTAATTCCAACTTTTCCCAAAGATTGCCCAAAATTAAGAGAACTGCCTTTTTCTGTTCCAAAGGTGCCATCCCTAGATTGGGTCTATCTCATATCCTACACGAAGATAACTTCACCAAAGAGTTTCTCACTATCTTCTTGGATTACTTTGATATTGGCTTCCTACACGAAGATAACTTCACCAAAGAGTTTCTCACTATCCACTCACCTAACAACCTCTTCTATTAATGTTTTCTTGCTGACTCCTCCCATTCCATATACACTGACAATGTTGATGTTTTCTTCCTTCATAGTGTCCATGACTCGACCAATGGCTGATTTGATCAGTTTATATGACACAAAATCTACCACAGACAAGTTTTAAGCTCATTTTGGGGATGAGACATTAACAGCAAGCTCTAAATGCTTCTTTGCGGAAGTTGGAATCTTCATCAAACTTCTCTTTAGCTTCCTTACCTAGCTTGTAATGTGACTTCAAATCCAACCATTTCATGCTTGTTTGTGTTTGACAACGCAATCTCTCAGCATCAGCTGTGATGCCT
The DNA here is from genome assembly GCA_022113865.1 of Chimonanthus praecox. Taxonomy (NCBI): domain Eukaryota; kingdom Viridiplantae; phylum Streptophyta; class Magnoliopsida; order Laurales; family Calycanthaceae; genus Chimonanthus; species Chimonanthus praecox. The sequence continues at coordinate 48,664,147 of CM039089.1, read as the reverse complement.
TCCATATTTTCTAGCCATTCTTAGACTCTTACAAATATCACTTCACCCTTTTTACAAGCCTGATCCACCAATGGTCTTGCATCACTCTGTATATTTCACAACTTTTCTACCTCATTGTTAAGAATATCTTACATTCCTTCTGTGCAGAACAAGAAAGACAGCTAGAACTTTAACAAAACTGAGCAAATATTTTCCTGCCTTCAGTACTGGGGTAAACACTACCAAGATTCCTATCTGCTCTGCTGGTGTTGACATGGTATTTCTTGATGAATAGGAGCAAAGGATTGTTGGTAAAATGTCAGCTGCAGAAAGATGAAAAATAATGTACGAGTCCAATGCATGCTAATATTTGGTAGGTGTCTAATCAAAAGTCTCATAGGGCCAATGAATCCCACCAACTTGACATGTCTACCTTAAATGAGAAGTCTCTGTTTTGCCAATGGATTTTCCAACATGTAACTGCAGCTAGTACTTGCCCTGTACCCACTAGAAGTAACAGGTCGTGGAGCAGGTTAGAGTTTGATCCCCAAAAATAAAATGATAAAATTGTCAACTGAAATTTCTTAAAAAGGAATTATTTTTGAAAGATATAAACTGACCACCAGATGCATCATTCCAACCTTCTTTTGGCATCATGTTATGTTTCACTTTTAACATTTCCAAAAATTTCAGATAAAAGTTCACAATTAACTTAAATAATTGTTAGAATAATAAACAATGCTCCATTGTCATTTTTTTCAAAATTATTATTTGGATTGTATTGAAATTTAGGGCATGTGAAGTGAAACTTATTAGTCGTAAGTCAAATGAGTTGCCCAGATTTGTGGTAAGTCAAAAATAGTGAAGGAAAGTGGTTACACTTTTTCATGGATTTCTTGTTGTATAGAACTTCAATTTTCTTTTCGAAAAATAGAACCAACCTCACTTTGGTTATTGACTGCAAATATGACTCCAAATTGAGCTGCATGTACTACAATTTCTGGCCACCCTATGGCCATACACACTTTTGTAAATGACTGTAAGTCATAGTTGGTGAAGCTACACAAAATTGGTCCCACTTGTGTCAATTAATCAAAACTGTTATCAACATTTTTTTTAAATTTTGAATTCCATAACCATTTTATATTTCATCATTACATATAAGTTGTTGAAATTGCTATTAAAATCAGCCCCTTCCCCGACCTGCCTGGTAGTTTGGATTGCTCCAAGTAAATCCTTCCTTCAGCCAACCTCTAAGCTGAAAGAAAAGTCCAACCTAGAAACAGCTCAAGCTCTCTAAATGACAGAAATTATGACCCGAAATAGGGCTGCGTGCAGTTCAATTTCTGCTCATCCTTATACCATCATTTCCAATTTTATTAATGACTGCAAGTCATGTTCAGTGAAACTACTCAAAAAATGGTCACTCGTATGCTTCAATAAGACCAAATTACAGCCAATTGGCAACTCACAAACAATCCCATTTGACTGATTAAATAAAAACACGATGAGTGTATCACATCCACTTTCCAATTGATTTCCGCACTGCTTCAACAAGAATTACATTAGGAACATTTGTGAGTAGGGGTAATAGAGGGGGGACAGAATATTAAAGGTCTTATCTTGGGTTGCTTATGGGATAGCAAAATGAAGAAGTACAAGTTCTGTATCTGCCTTCTTTCTTAAATTGAATAAGCTAAAAAGAGAGAATTATCAATGAACTTGCAGCGGTTACCAACGATATCTGAAATGTATATGGAAGAACAGGCTTTAAAATTTGGAAAATCTCAGTTTGGATTCATGTTAAAATCTCAGTTTGTTATTAACATATTGTAAGACATGATATATGATCATTGTGGGGCACTTTAATCTCACAAAATAGAAGAAGCTATGATAATCAATACTGAAAGGAGAAGGAAAGAAGAGTCTACAAGGAAAATCATCAATGAAATTCCAGAATTGTATTTCGATAAATCAATACTGAAAGAATGTCTTTTATATGAATGTAGTCCAATTAGAGAGAATGCCAACAAATGAATTGAAGCATGGCAGAAAACACTGACTTAGACATCCGCTATACGTTGCTGTGGCAGCTCGAACATGCATATCGGGCAGAAATGTTGTACCTTCAACCAATCAAAGAGGCAACTGCTGTGAAATGTATGAGAACAAGGCATCTCCATGATTGTTTCACTAGCACAGAAGTCTTCTTGGCAGATGACACACATTAACTCTCTAGCCTTGCCTGCCTGATACTTGTATCTCTTCAGTTGTACGACTGCATACATCAATGCTGGGGAAGCAGAGGAAAGATGGTTCTGTTGGACATCCATCATCTCCTCTTCCTCTCCATCAAAGAATGTCATTATCTCCTCTTCCTCTCCATCAAAGAATGTCATTATCTCATGTTCCTCTCCATCAAAGATTGTCATTATCTCCTCTTCCTCTCCACCAAAGAATGTCTGTGTCTGACGGGACTGCACATAAACCTCAATCTTGACCTCAAATGGACAGAGTTCTGCTAACTTTGCAACTTTTGCGAGATTTGATGCAATAAAAGTTGCAACAACCTCTTGGTGGTGAATTTGAAAAAACGATATCATCTCCCAGGTGAAACCACCGAATGTGTCAGGATCCGTAAACTGGTCGAATGTCAAAGGAAATGTTTCACTACTGGTCCATGGTATTTCATCCCTTTGCAACCCTTCCTCATGCAAAAGCACCCGTTCTAGAATCATTGTATGCCTGATTTCGATTGTTGCAGTCGAATGCCTTGTTTCAGGTTTAGCAACTGGGGGAAACACGGTAAAAGACATAGGCCCATCTATACTCTGCAACTCCATCATGTTTGCTTCAAGATTCAGATGAGAGAGAGAGGATTTGAATTGCAAATTTCTCAGAGAGAGAGAGAGGCCGACAGAGATTTTGAATTGCAGATTTCTCAAACATATTAATTGAAGAAACCTTAAATAGAAGGACAGAAGTCGGTAGGGAGTAACTGAAAAGAGAGCGGTGGTGGTAGTGCACTAGTGCGCAAGAAACCTTCTAATTTTAAGAGAGAGAAGTTGAATTATAGAGATGACTGTTGAAGATTTGAAACCCTAATCTTCCATAGCCGACTCGCGTATTCCTGACTAAATTTTAATTCCAAAATAAGCATATTAACGCTATGAAAGTAAAATAAAATTTTCTCTTATACGAATTATAAAAAGTAGTTTTATTTAAACATTTATATCTATTTGATTTAAACGAATTAAATTAATAATTAAAAGAGAGTTTCACATCAACCATCTATTTTGTTTAAATGAAACTAGGTAGATACATATGTCTAATAGATTAGTTTCTTTTAAAGTCTCGTACCAACAATAATTTATTTGATTTAGAGTCATTGGACCCCATCTTATTGCCCAATATCTTATAATCTAAATTAAGTCATACAGACATTATGATTCAAGTCTGCCGGCCTAGCCAAATTTGAGATTAGCATATTAAAGTATGACTAAACCTATCCCATTTTTAAAAAAATCTAGGTTTGAATAATTAATTTTGAAAAAATTAAATTGACCTAATTTGAAATGATTCAAAATAGATCCAAGTCAAGTTGGGTAGATATATCTTGGACCCAAACATATCACAAACTGAAATAAATTTGAATCATGTTGGACTAGTCAAGTGCTCTCAGAGGTACGAATACCTTGGTCTTAAAAAAAAATCATGTTGAATAGAGATCTAAAGAGGTCTCGAGTCTAACCCTAACCTGATCTATATTAAAAATACTATTTAAGTACTATTGTTTAATTAATTTATTAGTTTTAGTCCATGTATCTGACTAAAGTTCAAAAATCTTAGCCACTTCATCTATTTTGCATAGCACTACGTAAAAAAGACATCCTCTTCTCTTTTCTTTTCTATTAAAAAAACTTTTATTTCAATTTTAAGTTTTTTTTTTTTTAAAAAAAAATTAAGAACTAGTCACATTAGGTGAGGTTGAATAAAACAAAATTTGAATCTAGAAGGTGTTGGCTTAGCCGTTAAGAAGCTCTCTTCATGAAGGGAGGTCTTGAATTCGATTCACACTTAAACCTTGTGGACCACTCTCCATAGGGTTACTCCTCGTCGTTTGGACCCAGTATGTGTGAATAGGGAGGTGTGCACGTGCCTCGAAGAACTAATTGGATAAAGAAACCTACGGATAAGATGTTTGTACACCTTTGATTATAAAGTAAAATAAAACTAAATTTGAGCACATATAGTAATTTAAAAAAGAAGAAGCATAGAATAGAAAAACAAGCACGAATGATATGAGTAGATTCAGGAAGGAATGAGGAGCTGGATTAGTCCGCTGAAAATCGAGAACAAATTTGAGTATAAAACAAGTACTTTTTATTATCAAAGTGTTTGGTTTAAAAGAATAAATACAAGTAGATATGTTTCAATGAAGTATAGTTTTTAATTATTATTTAATAAATAGCCTGTTAAGATAAATACTAAGTAAAAGTATAATAGATAACGAATTCAAATTAAGTGTGAAAGGTCACATCAGCTGTATTTGTTTTTTTTTTTTCATTTTAATTTCTTTCAATAGAATGGCAAGAATCCAATTGAATAGAATGAAAGTTAATTGAACAACCATTTTAAAGTCATTTCTGTTTGTGGTTAAAATCAGAGGACGTCATTATGAAGAAGAAAACATATGATGATTTCAATCACTAAAGTCAAGTGATATTTATATAAATTTTTAATAAAATTTGATATACAGGAGGATAAATTATATTCAACTATCAACTCATCTGCTTGGATATTCACGAGTCTCAAAAAGTACAATAAATATTAAAAAAAAAAACCACTAAAGCATTAAGTAAAACCTCGACGAGCCAACAAGAACGTGAAAATCAACCACCATGACTTGAGGGAAAAAAGGACAATTCAAAGTGAAGGACACTAAGTAAGATTGAAATTTAGGTGGGTTGGATCAGATTTTAATAAATTTAATCTAATTTTAATTAGTTTTCTAATTACACCAGGTTTCTTGTTCCTAAATAGTTTTTTATTTGAATTAGCTTTTCTTATGAAATTAAAATTTCCTCTTAATAAGGTTTCTTTATTTAGTTTTCTTAATAAAAAGAGAAGATTGTAATGTATTGGTTAATTGTGCATATCATGGAATAAGAAAAGTTTATTTATTTTTATTATCTTTTCCTTCTTTTTTTCTCCATCTTCTTCTCAATCTTGGTGAAGACAATGAGATCTCATCTTGTTCGATTGGATTTGCCGGTGTGCAATGGATCCGGCATCAAGTCATCGCTTCCATAAATATATAATAAAATAAAACATAAAACTCTCCCTCACTCACTCACGACTCACTTCCGTTACTCTCCTTCCCTTCACTCATTTGACCCAATCACTCTCGTCACTCACTCTCACTCGCCCAAACCCCTGTTACGAACTCTCTCATGAGTCATGAGTCATGACCGATCCTCTCTCGAAATCCCTCCTCGCCCTCGATCCTCTCTCTCCACCGAATCGTCCCTATAACTCTAGACGCACGCCTCTCCCTCTATATCTCTCCCTTTCGATTTCCCTCTCTCTATGAAAGAAAATCCCTCTTTCCCTTTCACGCCCTCTCCCTCGTAGCAACCTCACCTCACCCGATGCTCGATCGGTGGAACTGATCTTCTCCGTTTCGTACCTTCATTGTCGCTCTCTCTCCACAGGTTGAACATGGTATGTATCTTTTGCATTTAAAAATAATGAACTGTTTAAATTTTTAAAATGTGTATCCCAAATGTTCCAAATGACATCATTTGAAGCCATTTTTTTTTTTTTCAAAACATGGATTTTATTAAATAATTAACCTGCTGAGATATAAACAGGCCAGATACATCACTCCCCCGAAGACTAAGTGATGGGGCATTATCAGCCCATGTTCAACCAAAACACACACAACCATACCATATTAGATACATACTATAGGACCAAAATAAACAAGACAAAAGAAAAGAAGCCCCAGTGTAAGTCCCCTGTTATTTTCTCCTCCTTCGTATCTTCTACAATATTCCACCACCAAGGATGTACTTTTGCAGCTGCCCATGGCTACACCATCCTGTTAGTTTCCTTCACCCGGCAGCAGAAGTTGAGATGACAACATAAGATCATTCCACGTAATAATTTAAAAGGTACAATAAGATCTTACAAAGATTTAATTAGGGTATACAGCATTTTGGAGCTAGTTAAACTCAACGTCACTATTATTTAAATTTATGTTGGAAACAAAGAAATAACAATGCAGTGAAAATATAGACAATCACAAAAGAGTAGACCTGACAAAGTTCGATCTGTTTTGATTATCCGATTCAAATATAGGCATTTTAAATGAGTATGGGTTTAATATTATGTTATATCCAAAGTTAACTCAAATCAACTAACCCGTTTTATAAACAAGTAAGTAATAGGTTGAGAATTATTGACCAGAACCCAAAACCAGCTTGATCCGACTGACTCGTTGTTATACCTAGCAAAATTTGACTTGATCCAGTTACCCGAACTGAACCTAAACATTTTAAATGCGTATGAGTTTAAAATTTTGTGACCTAAACCAGAAATAGAGCCAAACCGACTAATCCATTAAATAAACAAGTAATGGGTTTAAGGTTGTTGACCAAACTCGAATAAGATCCGATTCGAAACTAATCTGACTCGATCCATAGTCAGGTCTACAAAAGAGTCACAAAATTTATGTGATTTGACTTTATACCTATGTCTACAAAGAAATACGAGCAATTACACTCTCTCAAAAGGCTTTTAAAAGTGATCTCTTCTGTATATCTCTCAATTACAGATGAATCCTGTAAATCAATAATTTTCGTCAAGTTCACAATGTTACTCAGTTTCAATGAATTCCATCTACTTTCCAACATGCATTGGCAACACACAAAGCAAAGTTCCAACACAAGTAATTCTAAATGAGAGAGAAGTCATTATCATAAACATTCAAAAGCTTTCACACCAATTATAAACCATCAACAAAAGTGTCATCTCCCCGAGTTGCAACCATGCCAATGTGAGCCACTTCCATTAGATGTAAAGAAAAAGGCGGACAATGGATGAGAGAAGGATCTACAATATTTTTCATCACATAATAGCACAACCATTCCACTGGTTAAATAAAACATAATGCCAAAGCATTGGCTTGACTTAGCCCAATACATGTCTTAAATTTTAGATGTTGATGAATTGACATTTAAATACAATGTACAGGAGACCACATAAATATTGAAGACAGAGATCATTAGTAATTGTCTTTTTTATAATATTTAACAAGTGTTATTATTTCTCCTTGAGAGTGAAACCATTATACTTCCATGAACATGAATCTTGTGACTTGGGAGTCATCAATAGGTCTTCAATCATACACCATAGTATTCCGACATCTTACGGTATGCAAATCGGATGCTTACTTATCCAGCCCAACACTCGTCCTGCAATTATTTAAAGAAATCTCACATAAATGAAAAGAAATAGAAAAATAATTTTTATGTTGAGGAAAAATCATTTGTTTGGTTAGGGTCAATAGACAAATAATAATTTTTATGGAAATTGTTAACATACTTCCTAAATTGTGCACAAGAGGGAGTGAGAGGGGTATTACATTGTGAAAATTTCCTCTAGGACGATGTTGCCCTTTGGTATGACATTATACCATCTCCTTCTTGCACCCATTTACCCTCTGTAAATTGTATCCGTATCCAATTTGAATACAATTGGAGTTGATTTCACCTTTGGATTAAAAATCTATTCATAATTTATCCCATTTTGACCGTTGATATTTGAGCCCTTGGTAATCATGGCCTTCTAAATCTGATGGAAGGATTTTCAAGGGCTATGATTATAGGATTTTCATGTAAAATATTGTCATTGTTTGGTTATTTGCATTTTTAGTTGGCTCGTAGATTCTTTTTGATGATATCCTTATTTGTATTTTTCCATATAACATGAAAAAAATTGACCAACAAGCTTCACTTCCCAACATGATAAAGCTTATACTATACATGTGCATGCGTGTGTGTGTACATTTGTACCTCCTAGAAGAGTGCTAAAGGCTTCCATTAATTGCATCATGTTTTGAAATTCTGTTGAAAGTGAACATGCCCTGAAAGCAAAAAAGCTAAAAGTATATTAATTTGAACATAAAACCAAGTTCTTTTGGTGTCATGCTAATTAATGAGTAATAAGCTTGACATCGTAAGAAGTTAATAACTACGAAACATGAACTAAATATATGCAATAGGGAAATATTTTGAAAAGATGACTGATCAATGTCATCTTTTTTTTTTTTGTCTTTTTTCTATGATGGTAGTGATAAAATTGACAATGATAATGATGATGATGATGAGAGTATGTATTAGATTTACCACATTAGTCCTTGAAAGAGAATTTGGCGACGTTTTTTGACACTATCATCCTCCCATTCTAGACCTTCAAACCACGTTTTCTCTCCTTTGATCTTTTTCAAGTTAGGTGCACTTTGAATCCCAATGGGAAGCCTTTTTAGTTCATAGCATTCAGTAACATCAATGCATTCTAATGATGGCCAATCGAGAACTACACTTGCTCGATAAAACTTCTTTAAGTTGTATAATTTTTCTAGAGATAAAGTTTTTAATTGGGGGAAGATACCTTAATCCACTACCTCTCCATCTTCCACTGAAATTAGCTCCTCCATTTTAGTAGTGCCACATACTTCTAGTGTCTCCAAATGCAAGAGCCCTCTAGCCACACTCAATGGGAAAACACTTTTTAAAGCAGAATTAAATTGAATGCTCAACTCACGAAGGTTTTGGAAAATTGCAGTTTGCCCAATTGAGGGACCTGGAGGCAATTCCTCTTCTGAAATCAACTTTTCAATATTGTTGCAATACACTATCGTAAGGTGCTCCAACTTAATAAGGCTTTGAGCCACACTAAATGAAAAGAGAGCTTTCATAGCTTCACAAGCTTCTATACTGATTTCTTCTATGTTCTGTAGGCTCCCCGGTGGAACATGTCCCTTCCAAATGCTTATTAGTTGTGGTCAATAGTACAAGTCTAGACCTCTTAATTTGGAGTGTACAATTTCTCCTCGATTTATTCCCTCAACATTAAATACCACTTGTACCTTGTTGGAATTATGAACTTCAACATTTTCCAAATTTTGCATTCTCAGTAGCACATCTATTGACAGGATGATGACTAACTTCTGGCAACTTGAGATGTGAAGGAGCTTTAGTTCTCCAAAAATACCAGTTCAAAGAGGCCCACTAATGAATTTTCTTAAGCTATCCAAACTATCATTTTTCAAGTCATAAATAATAGCTCCTCAGTTTTTTCCAACAAAACCAAACTCCAATGACTGAGGGGTTCTGAGATGCCTTGCAATCTCATTGTCCTCTGGTATTTTGGGGCTCTTGTCACTTTCGTAGACAGATGTTTTGTAAACATTTCAACTTCCTTCATAGTTTCAAAATCGAATTTACCTCCCACAGATACGCAAAATGTTTTGAGATTCATCCAAGGGCCTTTAATATCCCTGGACAAGCACCCCACATTTTCTATATCAATATCTAGAGAGGTTAAGCGTGTCAAGGAACCCACTTCAGCAAGGCTAGCATTGCTTCCATATAACACTCTTCTCACCACACGTTGCCAGCCTTCGATTTCCCATCCTTTGAAGCTTTTTACCATGTACAACTCTTGCAAGCAAACCAACCTCGATATCACATTTGGTGCTACTGTTTTAAGATCTCCAGTGTCTCTTAAATCCAAGAAAATTAGATTTGTTAGTTCACCTATTTCTTCAGTCAATGCATGAATTCCTGTTGACCTTAGATGGAGTGTTAGGAGCTTTTTGACTCCTCCAAGTTGAGATACATCCTCCAAATGGTGACAATAATCAAGACAAAGCATTCGAAGGTTTACCAGGCATGTAAATGATGGTGGAAGTGTTGAAATACTAGTTTGACTTAGATCCAAGACCACAAGGGATTTCATCCCCTTGAACAAATTGTCGGGTATTTTCTCCAAAGAAAGATTATTTTGCAGTAACAAAGTAAGGAGTCCTTGGTTTTCCAGCATCTCATTGTCAAGTGAAGTAATTCCACAATTCATTAGTGAAGCCCTCTTACATCCTTGCCATTCCTCATCTTTTAAATTTTCCATTTGTGCACTGGTTTTCACAAGAAATTTATGTTTATCTTCTGATGCAATCCACATGGCCACATCTCTAACAGCATCATGCAACTTCACACACACTTCTTTACTTCCATCAAGCAACAAGCAACAAGCCTTGAGATTTTCGACGAATGCATGAACTCTATTCCTTGCTTGCTCCAAAGTGTCAACATCCTTTATATACCCCTCACCTATCCCATAAAATGTTAGGACATTAACATCGATTTCATAATCTTCTGGAAATAGGCAGCAGAACAAGAAAAAGAGCTTGATCACCTCACTTTCTAATCTATTATAACTAAGAGTTAGAGATGAGAACACCTTGTCATGCATTCCTGCAATGGTTATTGGAGCAGACTTTTTCAATTGCAACAATGAATCTTTCCAAATCCTTAGGTTTGTATTATTTCTCATTGATCGTCCAACTGTGACAATAACTAGTGGCAATCCTCCACATTCCTTGGCAACTTCCTGCACAATGCTCTGCAATTCCAAAGAGTCGGCAACATGACCTACGTTTCTCCTGAACAACTTCCATGAATCTTGTTCTGATAAGATGTCCACTTTAATCGCCACTTGGCATTTCATCAAGTTGCATACATGTGTACTTCGAGATGTTAGTACAATTTTGCAGCCCTTGTGGTCTTCCCCATATGGAATCCGTACTTCACCCAACTCCAATTCTTTCCATAAATCATTTAAGATTAGAAGGATATTTGTCTCTTGCTTCAATCTGCTAGACAACCTGGCTTTTCTTTGGATTAATGTCTTTTCTTCTAGTTTCATGCCTAATTTTTTTGCTATTTCTCCTTGGATTTCTTCCACAGACTTCTGTGACACTGTCACCATTACAACTTTAAAAAGCTTCTCTATAATCACTTGATTGCCTACTTCTTTAACAAGTGTAGTCTTTCCTACACCTCCCATTCCATAGACTCCAACGATGCTAATGTTGTCATCTTTTAAGGCCTCCATGATTTGCTTCATTGTTGATGTTGTTGATTCATAGGCTTCAAAATCTTCATGAGGGATCTGTTCAATGTTTGCAGGAGGTGGACGGAGTGCAACACAACTAAAGTTCCCTTCATTGTGGAATTTATTCACATCATCAAACTTCTTCGCATCTTTACCTAAACGGTAGCGGGAGCTACAATTAGGAAGACATCCTTTCAAACATTTCATATTTTTCTCATCCTTATTACCCATTCCCTCCACACTGGCTTCGATTTTTTCGACTCTTGTCATCCAGTCTTGCACAATTGGATTCATATCATCTCCATTCCTACTAGCTTCATCTACCAATCGTTGCAAATGTTCTCTCAATGGCCTCAACTTATCAACTTCGTTTTTAAGATTTTCTACATTGCTCTTGTACTGAATAAGATAACTGGTGTGGCGTTTAATGGAAAAAAATACAAATTCTCCCCAACTTTCGTTATACAAGTATTCAACAATGTAGTCAAGCACTCTTATCATTTTCAAACAGACAAGCTACCTAGCAATACCCAAATGAAAAAAAAAAAAAAAATCAGACATAAATGACTATAAAAAATCTTTACTCTACTTGCAAAAACAAGTCTTGTTGAATGCTCTTTATTGTGAATTTGAACAGAGGTTTTAGGCACTAAGACCAAAAGAAAAAAAATCAAATCAAATCCAACAATTTCTTACAAACATCTTGTACAAGTAATGAAAATAAAGGAGAAAATATAGTGCAAAGGCACCATGACCAACTCAGCTTGCAATGAACTTGATAAATTATATTAGATTTTCAATCGTTAAAATTCTTTATTTAGTTCATCTTAGAATTGAACATTAGAATTTTAAAATTTTAATGATTTTATAATTTTAAAATTCTAGTAGAATTATTTGATAATATAAATCATATAAAAAATTATTTAATAGAACTTCATATCATGTTCATGGTTTATTCATTAAGCTCCAAATGAATATTTTTGTTTTGATGACCAAGGAAGCTCAAATGAATATTATTTGGGCCATAAAAGACTTTAAATATTTATTTCAATTTAAAATTGACTAAAAAAAAATATAAGCACCCAATTGAAAAGAATAAAAGATAAATTCACATTTTATGGACCCATGACCCATCTACTAACATCGTTATGTAAAAAAAACTACAAAATCATATAAGGCAACAATCCATTTATCATCTAATAAAATATATTAAAAAAGAAGAATAACAAAACTAATCAAGTGTTGATACCTACCATTATAATAAGAAGTAATGAACTCTAATCATTGGTTTGCTTTTGAATCTCTACATTTGTTTTTACTTTAAATTATTTTTAATCACAAAATTTTATTGGCTTAAAAAATATGCTTTATTTTTTCTAATGAATGTTTTTAAGTGAATTAGATATTCAAGTTTAATAAATTAAAAACACACCCATGTCCAATATTATTGGTGGGACCTAGATAGATGTGTATATCGGAATATGTCCAATATTTTGGCAACTTTTGAAATTTGAAGAATTCTATCTAAAAAAAATTCAGATTTATCAAATAATAGATTTTGAGCAGAATTTGTCAATTTCCACCTCCGAATTCTGAACACCTATCATGTCCTAAAGGTCTATGCTCTATTGTTGTTGTTGTTATTGTTATTGTTGTTATTACAATTGTATGAAAACTTAATGATGAAAATCTATGGCAAAATCTGTATGTTTTCCATATAGAATGAAACCAATCGAAGAATATGTCATCTTTTTACTAAAACAACTAATGGAGAAAATTAAAAAGAAAATGAACATCTATTATGATTTTTATCTACGTAGAAGTTGAGAGTGTTTACTATGGGCTTCCAAACCCCACTCATGAGAAATTGGGGTCACCTTTTTAAATTTATTTTTTTTGACACGAAGGTTACGTTTTTTAAAGATTGGAGAGAGAAACGATCCTCACCATGTCTTTGTATCAATGTTATCAGAACCGGACCGTGTACCGAACCGTCTTCGAGGAGGTCAGGGTTCAACTGGGTTCGACCGCAGTCAAAGCCGGTCAAGTATTAAAATAATATAAATATTATATATAATATTAAGTAAGACATATTTTACCAATAATATTAATATAAATATTAAAAATAACATTCAAACTCTAAGTAATATACCAAAACGGTGAAATATATAGGATAGAAATAGTAATAAATTTTTATATTTCAAATATACACATTTTTTTAAGGAGAAAATTTTAAAAAAAAAAAATAAAAAAAAAATAAAAAAAATAAAAAAAATTCAAAAACCATGAACCGCGGTTCACGGTTCACGGTTTTGGTGTCAAAACCGCATAAAACCGCGGTTTTGACCGGTTTTATGCGGTTTTGACCGCCAGCCGGTTTTTTCGCTGGACCGAACCGCGGACCACACGGTCGCGGCTGAACCGGGTTCGGTCCGGTTTTGATAACACTGATTTGTATTGAGAGAGAGATTATTTCTATGTCAAAAGAAATATTGAGTTGTCTTTTCTAGGCATTTGATAATAGGATTTCTCCTCTAGACTTGATAAAAGATGATCGATTGCCATTTGTTAATGAGATTTTATATTATGTATTATGGAATAAGGACTTTTTCTAAGACACATAAATTGAGATATTTTCATCTTCCTTTAAAGAATTCATTTTCTATAGACGGATAAGAAAATTTAATAAGGAAAAGAAGTAGATTTTCCTATATCATCAAGACAATGTTTGTTTTTCATTTTCAACAATAAAGATTTCAACGTAAATAACAAAAACGTCAAACTTTCATAGCTCAACACAAAGTGGATTTCATAACATTTGTAAGATGACATGAATTGAACCCAAACATATTTCTCTTTGTAGAATTCCTTTTTTTCGAGAAAATAGACAAACAACCTCTATAAAAAAAATTTCGAAAAATAACCTCTATATAAAATTATTAATAAATTGAAAATTATAAAGAGAGAATAAAGGAGGGGTCTCTCCATGGTGCTTCGTTGTAGGATTCAAGAGGTGGTTCCTTGTATTGGTTGTATTTTCCAAAGCCACTACAAGGGTCTTAGAAGAGAGCCAGCCAACTTTGAAGTATCTTTTATATGAGTATAAGATCGGTAATGGATGCAAAGTAGAACCAATGTTGTCAAATTCGAATCGTATCGTAAATCGGTTCAGGAGTGTAAATCGTGAATCGAAAATCGTAGAATTGTAAGATTCGTAATGTTTTTCTAAAATTGTTCTATAAACTAAAAATATATTAAACATCTATCATTAAATTATTTTAAAATTATTCTATAAACTATAAAAAATCGATAGAGCGATTGTCATCCCCAGTTTGACACTTATCATCCATCGTAAATAACCATAAAAAAGACACAAAAATATACTAATATGAGATTTAAATATAAATATTAAGTATTGATAAATATAAAAAATCAACAAATAAATCGAAGGCATTTAAATAAATCTAAATAGCATCCATCAAATAAAAATAAAAAAATAAAAAATAAAAAATCATTATTTAGATATTTTTAATTTTTTTAAAATAGATACAAAATATTTGAAAAAACAGGGGTTTTAATCCTTGTCACAAATATCAGCGGTATTTTCAAATTTACTGCGTTTTTATTGGTAAAATACCATTACCACGTTAAAAACACGTTTTTATCGCCACAACGATACATTTCCAGTAATTCCCGATAAAATCGCGTTAAAATGCAATAAACGATAATAACGCGATAATATCCCGGTAAATTCCTGATAAATTCCCTACACCATTTTTATTTCATTAATTTTTTATTTATTCTATTCTATTTTTTATTTTTTAAATATTATAATTTGTGTGAGATTTTCCCATTAAATTCCCAGTAAAAATCCGAGAATTTAAAAATATCCCGTTATCACCAATTGCCGTTAATATCCCGAGAACGGTATTTGTCACAATGGTTTTAATAAGAATAGAAAAAAAGATGGCAAAAAAATAAAATAATAAAAATAAACACATGAAAAAAAAGAGAAAAAATATTTAATTAAAAAGATAAATAATAAAGAAAGACGGAAGAACATCACTCAAAAAAAATGAAAATAAATAAAAATAATAATGGAAGCCACGTGAATACACATGAAATAAGAAGAAGACGAAATTACAAACTAAAGTCAACTGAAATAAGTTGCGGCACATAATATAAGAAGAAGATAAAAACCTTGAGTACACCAGCGGCAATTAAACACGAAGAAAAAGGGGAAACCGACGAAAACCCCAAGTATACAAGAGTTGCGGCACCTAAACAGGAAGAAAAAGAGGAGAAAAGAGTTGCGCGACGAAAAGAGATGTCTTCTTTGCTTCTTTCTTCTCTTTTTCGCCTTCTCTTCATTTTTTCCTCTTCTTTCACCTTTTTCTCTCTTCAAATGAACCGTACGAGTTTCTGATTCATGGGGCTGACTCGTACGATTTGCAAGTCACCCCAGAACCACACGATTTTCTTCTTCTTCTAATTTGACTCGTCAGAGCACCCGATTTGAGTAGAATCGCATGATTCAAACAGTGAATCATGCGATTTTAACAACATTGCTTAGAACAGTCTCAGATCTTTTCGTGGATTTTATAAATGATTCTTTAAAGTACTGGTACAATATTTGGGAAGTTATCTTTCGACTTTGAACTCCAATGAAATGGCCAATATTGGATCAACACATTCTCATTTACATAGAAAGAAAACTAGAGAAACACTCGCATTATTTAATTAATTTATTTTTTTGAAGACCAAGGTGTCCAGGCCTTTTTAGAGCACCTGACTAATCCTTGGAATATATGCAAACCTCCCTATCCACACACACTGGGTAACACAATGGGGAGTGGCCCTTTTGTGGTGAGAGTGACTGGAACTCAAGACCTCCTACATCTCAGGCGGGTTCTTGACTGCCAAGCCAACCCTCACGGTTTAACACTCACATTATTTTTTAGATATAATTTAAGTTATTTTAATATAAAAACTAAAAAACCTTTGCATCTTTGGTTTACCATTCATGATTCGATCTTCAAAAGATTAAATCCTAAAACATGTATATCTATTCACATCTCCTTATAGAGTAGATATAGAAACTAATTATCTAGAAATTGATTTATCAGAGAGAATGGCTTCTCTTTAAGCATTGAAAGTTTCTGATCATCAAAAGGGATCAGAGAAAACTTCGAAGTACAAAGTAATCCATTGGATGAAAATTAACGAGTACATAGGTGGCACATTACCTGATTGGTTGTATAAGCCCTTTTTGGAGCAGTGTCAGAGTGCTCCAGACCAAGATATTGCTCCCAAGCTCTATAAACATCTCTTCTCTGAAGGCAAACGGAACACAGAAGGAATCAAGAGAACTAGTGAGTCCCTATAATGCTTCACAAAGGGAAAAATGAAAGTGGATATACCTGAAAACGGGACACAATGTCGGAGTCTTGAAGGTACTCAAGGCGACCAAGTGACATAAATGCAAATTTCCACTGGTAAAACATACAAGTAATATCAGATTTTCATCGCCTGCATATTCTAGAATCACATATGCTCAGCTAAGTAAACGTGATAAAGAAGCTTTGTGGTTTAAGGATGTTTCTCCATCCACGGCAATACATGTTTTTTTCATTTCCAACAGATAGGAAATGTCTATATGTCCATCGAACAGCGATCACACATAAAAACATAGTACAGCAGTTGGATCGCATAATAGCTAGAGACACGCCTAGATATGCCATTTTCATAAAATTTTCTATAATGAGCCTGTTTTCAGTTTTCCTGTAATAAATGTCAGATATTCTACTAAAATATGCATTATCAGCTGGCAATACTTTGTTAGAAACTCTTAATTTATGAGAGTTAATATACATGTCTACATCTCTCACAAAATACGCCCGTGTACATACAACATTGCATTTATATTATCATCACATCATTAAAGCCCTTATCCCATCCATCTGAGATTGGATTTGGAGCTTCTACCTTCTACTCAATCTTATCAACAATCATGTTCTCCGTCACCCACATTCTATCATATCATGTCTTACTACCTCTATCCAAATCTTCAATAGTCTCCCCTGTATCTTCTACTAGTAAATTGAGGCTGTTTTTCATCTTATATGAATGTGTATAAACCATCATAACTGACACCCCACATCTTTTCTTGTAATAGAAATACTTTTAGGTTCCAACGTACAGACTTCTGATTCTATCTTTTCCCATTACACCAATTATCCACTTAACATACAACTCTCCATCAGCAATACTTTATCTATGGGTTGTCTTCTGAGTTCTGACCATCTACCAGTATCCAATTCTAGATAGAAATGTAGATCTAACTGCCATCTTATAGAAAACACCCCTTTACCAAACATGGCACTCTAAAATCACATAATGAATTAATGACATAACAAACCACGAATTTGCCTACACTGAACAAATCCTCCACCCATTCTCTTTTGGTGGAAAGTTGAAACGGTAACAGAAACTTCATTAAAAATAAAACGAAAAACACAATGACAAGAATACAAATACATATACTGTAATACCCCTGTTTGAGTAGGTGTTGGTGGGAGAAAAAAAATAGCCAAGGAGGGCGTGATTTAGTCCCACATCGCCTAGACAAAGAGAGTTAATGTGGGATATAAGCTTGGAGCTCTCCTCCTTCTAGCATGAGGCCTTTTGGGAGCAACATTAAGTGGCTCGCCAATTGAAAGCCGTACGGGCCATGTGTGAGACCCAGAGCGGACAATATCATGCTAGCGGGACGGGTCATTACAAATGGTATCGGAGCACGTTCAACTCTCGGCTGTGGGTGTGGACAGAGTCGGGGATGGCTCTGGTTCTAATGGAGGTGGATTGTAATAACTTGCTTGAATAGGTGTTCGTGGGAGAAAAAATAGCCAATGAGGTCGTGATTCTTGTCCCACATCACCTAGACAGAGAGAGTTGGTGTAGGATATAAGCTTGGAGCTCTCCTCCTTCTAGCATGAGGCCTTTTGGAAGCAACAATGAATTGGCTCGTAAATTGAAAGCCGTGCAGGCCGTGTGTGAGGCCCAGAACGGAGAAGATCATGCTAGCGGGACGGGTCGTTACATATACAATAGCAACCCAAGAAAACCCCTACCCCACTACACCACATTAACTGGTCCCACCACACCTATTCCATCTCTTTTCTCCTTGCACACCTTCTGTTGTCCCTTTATCCTCTTTATATAGAAATCCAATGAAATGACTTAGTAATAATCTATTTTTTTATCATAGGCCTCCTCAATCCAACTCAGTACCACTTGCAGTCTTTCCTCATCCTTAAATTCAATTCCCATCAACTTGGCAATTTGAATTTATCTTATTGGCCTCCATTGTTGATAAAATCCACGTTTAATGCCTGAAGGCCCACCTCCCCATTTCCATCCCTTCATCATTTGCATCAAAATTTTCCACATCCTTCTCGGCAACTCCCACTCCACCTAGGCCCACCTTCTCCTTACTCAAAAAACTTACCTTCAATCCACAATCCTATCCCAAAAAAAATACAATCTGACTTTCCAACTATTTATAGCCTTGACAATGAGTCAAGCCCAAAATAAATACAACCTAGACCTTATTCAAGCCCATAATAAGAAACAAAATCATCAATCATAGCAACATCACCATTCTCAGACCCTAAATAAGGGTTGGGCCCAATTAAATTAGCAAAATCACCATGAATTAGCAGACCCTAAAGAAGGAAAACACTCAATCCTTCTCAACCAGGCCCACCAAGATGCAGAGACCTGGCACAATAACAACATCAGCACCGAAATCTTGTGATAAAGTATTCTCAACCTCTGATTGGCTTCACAAGAAGATGTGGGCCTTCTACATTGCCACATTATAAGAGACAGTTTCCTCCTGAAGAGCCCCATAACCCATTCCAACTTCCCCCTTTCCACCTTCCACAGCAATGAGAAAAAACCTACTCAACATCCCTTCATTTCCTATCAGAAGCCCTCCCCTTCCATGATGCCCGGTGTCAAAGCCCAGAATCTCACCACCAAGCACAAACAACCAAGATTAGAAATGGTGGTTCCATTTACTGCTCTATAACCATTGACTCAGATCCCACCAACACATGCCATGTACATGTGGCATCAACACCTTCAACACTCGCTGGTGTTGCCGAAATCCAACAACCACTGATTCCTCCCCTTCATTCCGCCACAGCTGGTTGCAAAAAATTGTTGATACCCTATTAAAACTCCCAACCCCCACAACTGCAACTGCACATTAGCTAGATCAAGCCCCCCCCCCCCCCCCCCCCCCCCCCCCCCCCCCCCCCCCCCTCTCTCTTCCACCACAAACTATTTCCCCCCTAGAAGTTCCCTTGGGACCTCAACCAATGGAAAAGAGACCCGAAGGTATTCACCTCCAACTATATATCAAAATCTCGGTTTTCCTGTGACTGCTTTTACACATTAAAACACTTGTGAAAGATGCATAACTACCAATTTTACCCCTCTCATCACCCTTGTTAATTCCTTTTTTGAACCTTCTCACTTTGCGAGCACCCCATCCCCTACACTTCAAGAGAACTGAAATTACCTCTTCTTTGTCACCGGAAATAGCACCAAACTAGCACTTTTAAGCAATACCATCCTGTTTCTATAGGCAACACCATTTAAAGCATAAACCGTGTAATTAGCTTGATTTCAATCCCCCATCCATATGAAAATGAAATCCTTACCTTTAGTATCCTTCCTTTTAGGGATGAATATGTCCTCGACCACCCCATACTTTAAAAAAGATGTCTTCAGACAACATATTATCTCATTTGCCAAAATGTTCACCACGAACAAGTTGAACACACAACCCACAACCCTCTTTTTCGCCCTCACGTCCTCCCTCTTCCCTTCATTCACCTTGGAAAACATCTCTCTATTGCCTACAACAGAAGCCCATCCAACAAAGCTATTATAATCTTCTTGAATGATCAAATACGCCCATCCTACTAGTTATATCCAAATCAAACTGTCCATTTTGTTCCACATGTCCACCTAAGATACCATGTCATTTTCAATTTTAGTCAAATATATCAGGACGAAACTACAGTCCATCAGACTATACGGGCCTCAGATGGGGCCCATTCAATAATAAATTCAAACATTATAAACGTTATTTTCTTCTTTAGATTTAGATCTAACCTTGATTTATATCCTTTTCATACATCCTCGCCATTAGATTATACAATATAAGTAAAAATATTTATCCAATGGTTTTATTTTGATCTCAAAAACGAAAAGGCTAGGATGACATAATGGACCCCATTTTGGACAATTTGATAAACCTGGCAACAATCTAAACAACCATCCAATTCTTTTGATTATAAGGGGAGTCTCACCATCTAACACAGCCAGTCAGAGCACCGGGCTTTTCAGCCTAGGCGTCTGTTAAACCTGCCCTATATATTTTCCTGTCTAGATGCCCAATACAAGAAAACCGATTCCATGTCAGGGCTCAAAGAAAGGATTTGAATTAGACTCACCATTTTTTTGACAAAAGATAATCTTATCAGGGAGGATAGGAAAGTTGGTGCCCCCCTTCAATATTCTTAGGCGTGAAAACATGAGCACATGGCCTAAATGAAAGATCTAACATAGCCATTGAGACTATTATTAAATTAGTTCAATTCCATTGACCCCACATGCCTGACTACAAGTAGATTGTTTGGAAAAGAAGGGACATTGATTGCATATAGAGTGTAATACCCACAAACCCAAAAAAAAGAAAAAAAAGTCCCACATCGGTTGTAGGCTTGGGTGATGTGGGATTTAAAAGAGAGGGCAGTCATTTCCCTTGTGTGAGGCCTTTTGGGCCTGGCTTGGTGGACCAGGCCTAGAAACAAAACCATGCAGGCAAAAGTGGGCCCAAAGCGGATAATATCACACTCGGGAAATCGGGGTGGAGTGTTACACTCGGACTATAACCAAATTTGACTTTGATACCAAATGTAACACCCTACCCCGATTTCCCGAGTGTGATATTGTCCGCTTTGGGCCCACTTTTGCCCGCACGGTTTTGTTTATGGGCCTGGCTTGCCTCACACAAGGGAAATAGTTGCCCACTCTTTTAAATCCCACATCACCTAAGTCCACAACCGATGTGGGACTTTTTTTTGGCGAGTGGGTATTACAATCCATCGCCCTTAAGACCAGAGTCATCCCAGGCTCTGTCAAAACACACTAGTAGAGAGCCCACACAGTCCGAGTGTTGAACCGTGCTCTGATACCAAATGTAACACCTAGCCCCGATTTTCCGAGTGTGATATTGTCCGCTTTGAGCCCACTTTTGACTGCACGATTTTGTTTCTGGGCCTGGCACACCAAGACAGGCCGAAAATGCCTCACACAAGGGAAATGGTTGCCCCCTCTTTTAAATCCCACATCACCCAAGTCCACAACCGATGTGGAACTTTTTTTTTGGGCGGGTGGGTATTACATAGAGAGGAGAAAGAAAAGCCTTGACTTGATGACCAAGCCATTCCATGCAAGTTCTGGCTACAACAAATGAACAATTAGGAGTCATTGCTTGTTTCCATGCTTAGCTCAACTAGTGTAGCATTCATCAAACTTCGGCATGTAAACTGAGACTGCTTAATAGGCCATGATTGGACTTGGAATCAAATCCCACTAGGTTCTAATAGGTCTTCTTATTTGAAACTGTAATAGGTCAAATTTTGATGCAGGACAGGGGATAGAGTAACCCTAAATTCCTAATGTGGTTATGAAAAGATTAAAAGGGATGGAAATAATGCACCCTAAATATAAAATGGGCTAAAATTAATCACTCAATTAATATAGACAATTAATTAATATAAAATTTACCACACATAATCATGCAAATAGTAAGAATATAATGTGTTTAATGGGAATAAAGGGAAATTAAGCAATTAATCAATCCCGATAATTATCGGGTCAAACAATCAAGGGATGGTCATGGGTATAGGATGGGTGACTTATGAGGAATGGTTATTAAGCTGCGGACTTAGGCATGGGTATACTTAGGTCTCTAGAGATGCGATACGAATGGAATAGAAAGGGGGTTACAAATGGAATAAAAGGAGATATGAATGGAGCTTGCGGAAAAGGTAAGATATGAAGGTTTTGTTGTGCAGTAAAAAAGGCGAGATCGCAGGCAGAAGATGGAAAGAAGGGAAGAAGAGTGCGGGAGATGACCGTCTTGGGATAGGGGGCAACCTACGAAGGTTTAAAGGACCAAAGGGGTGGTGGAAGTGGCAAATATGGGGCCTAGGAAGGGTTACAGCAAAGCCAGATGGATTTGGGAGGGGAGGCGACACAGGTAGGGTCCCTTTTGGAAGGATGACAACAGCAAGAGAGGGCATGTGGAGGGTGCGGCAGCAAGGGAGGGCTGATAAGGAAGTAGCAGCAAGAGGAAAAGGGGTTTAGGGGTCTCGGCTAATGAGGAGGGATCTTGGTGGGGTATCGACAACAAGAAAGGGACATGCTACAGAGGCCAGGAAGGCCTTTTTTGGACTCGGCAAAGGGATTTGGTTCTTCGAGTGGTGATGGCAATGCTTATGGTCTCTATTGGGTGACAGCAGTAAGGCTATAAAAAAAACGAAAAATTGAGAGAGAGAGAAAAAGGAAGAGAGAGATAAGAGATAGAAGAAAGGCACCTGAATAGAGGAATAAGGTTTCACACCTTGATTCCTTGAAGATTCACACCGTCACACTTCTCGCCAATTCCCGAGTTTCTCACCTCAGGCCGTACAGATGGAAGAAAATTCTCCAAAGCACAAAACATGTAATCTTATTCATTGTTAATGCCCTAATGAGGGTTACACAACTATTTATAATAAACCCACAAGGAAAATGACCAAAATACCCCCTAGTTACAAAATGACTAAAATACCCTCAAATAAACTAAAAAAAATACATTAACAAATAAATAATAAAATAAAATATGATAAAACAAAATGCTCCGCATCAAATTTTCCAAACTTAAGCTCAATAGGAATGCTTTTCAACTTACACATCCTTCATTAAAAAGTTGTGTACACCCATAAAAATTACATATGCTTTCCTATATACACTTAATTGTGCATATCCCCCTTGTTAAAAAGGGTTGTAAGCAAACTTAGGCTTCCATAAAATAAATGTGCTTGCACTCATACAAGCTAAGTTTAATACCCCGCCCCAAAAAGTCTCACATTGCTAGTTGCATTGGAAATTTCCTGCTATATAAGTGGTAGCCTTCCTCCTTTCATCATGAGGCCTTTTGGGAGCAACAGTGAGTTAACTCGCCAATTGTGTGTAGGCCCAAAGCGGATAATATTTTGCTAGCGGGACGGGTCGTTACAAATGGTATCAGAGCCTGGTTCAACTCTCTGCCTGAGGATGTGTGCTTGGTTGTTGTGTGTGCAGAGTCGGGGATGGCTCTGGCTTTAAGGGGGATAGATTGTAATACCCCGCCCCAAAAAGTCTCACATTACTAGTTGCATTGGAAATTTCCTAGTATATAAGTGGTAGCCTTCCTCCTTCTATCATAAGGCCTTTTGGGAACAACAGTGGGTTGGCTCGCCAAAGCAAAGTCGTGCAGGCCTTTCTGTGTGGGCCCAAAGCGGACAATATTGTGCTAGCAGGACGGGTCGTTACAAATAATTGTAATACCTCACCCCAGAGGGGCTCTATAGTGTGGAGGAGAAAAAAAGCCCCACATTGCTAGTTGCTTTGAAAATTCTATGGTATATAAGTGGTAGCCTTCCTCCTTCTGGCATAAGGCCTTTTGGGAGCAACAGTGGGTTAGCTCGCCAATTCAAAGCCGCGTGGGCCCTATGTGAGGCCCAGAATGAACAATATCATGCTAGCGGGACGGGTCGTTACAAATGGTATCAGAGCATGATTCAACTCTCTGTCTGAGGGTGTGGGCTTGGTTGTTATGTATGCAAAGCCGGGGAATGCTCTAACTTTAAGGGGGGTAGATTGTAATACCCCACCCCTGAGGGGGTCTATAGTGTGGAGGAAAAAAAAAATCTCACATTGCTAGTTGCTTTGAAAATGTTCTGGTATATAAGTGGTAGCCTTCCACCTTCTAACATGAGGCCTTTTGGAAGCAACAGTGGGTTAGCTCACCAATTGAAAGTCGTGCGGGCTGTATGTGAGGCCCAGAGCAGACAATATCATGCTAGCGGGACGGGTCGTTACATTAAGCCCAAACTCAGGTCATGACCAGCCAAAGTTATGGTCATTGAATCCAACAATCAAACCTATATGTAGCAGCTACATCTCTTGTAGTGCAACCAGTTGGACATATAGTCCCTCACCATCACATCCAATTAAGCTCATTTATGCATAAGGGAGGCTCATCCAATAATGATGCAAAGAAGGGAGTGTTTTTTTTTTTTTCGAATAATATACTAGAAGTGCCACATGTTTCACATATCATCATCCAAACCTATTTTATGAACCCAACCACTGATTGTCAAAAAATGCCTCAGAATGACTTTCTTTACATTGTAACTATTTTTCTGTACCCACATGCCCATACATATACTACTGAATATCCAGTGCCGTCAAATTGTAGTATTCTCACAGTTCACAATTGGACCCACTGAATAAGGTATTTAGACCTCACTAATGCCTGTGCAACATGTAAATGCCTACAAGATAGGAGCATAATATTAGGAAATTGTACATGTATTCTGTTTTATTTGTACTTAGTAAATAGGTGTAGTACTACAGGGCATTAAAGAAGCATAACTTAATAAATGTTGGCACAGCACACGGTTCTCTTTCCTTTCCACTATTTCCACAGTCCCTCAAAACTGTGTCTGTGTCTGTGTGAGAGAGAGAAAGAGAGGGAAAACCGTATGTCAAACAAAAAAACAGTAAGAGAGGTGAAACCATTTCCTTCCTTGGCCATCAAACTCATTCAAGATCACAAAAAGGAAGCAATGTAAAGAGGAAGAAGGAGGAGATTGCAAGAGGTTCTGAAGTGCTGAAAACAAACCTTGGGGAACTCATAATCTGGAACCTGCAATTTCTTCTGGATACGTACTTTTACCTCTGCCAAAGTCTCACCTTCATGAATGACCAAGAAGAAGGGTTCCCCAAAGTTCTGAACTTGCTGTTGAAACCAAACAGGATTTGAAATTTGAAGCAAAATTAATCCATATTCAAGTTAAGGCCCAACACAGTTCATGAATTTATGCGTAGTTGGAAAACATTAAATAATAAATTTATAATCCATATTTACCATCTGATTTTGAGCAGCATCTTTTGTGAAGTGGTATACATGAATCAAGCGATCATGAGGACCAAGGTTTTTCTCTTCTTCTGGAATCTGTGGTGACAAAGATTAAGTGTCATTTCAAATACACAGATATATAAACCCGCGATTGTTCCTTTATACCCTTCATTGTGCAAATCCATACTATGTAAAGTCATTGGCATTGATTTCAGGAGCATATCACAATCAATCCAATAATCATTTTTACATTCCTAATATATGGTTAATGAGTCTAGTTAATTTGATATCCAACAGTGATCAAATATGAAAGAGAAACACTACAATTTTTTTAAGTGAACTACCGAACTCAGACGAATGTCACATGGAATGTTCTAGAACGTGGAAAAACCATAGTAGTCAAGGTGCAAGGGGTCTTGGAGCCTAGAAAGCAAGCCACATGCCTAGGTGCAACAATAATATTGCTGGCCACACTTAGATACTTCAAATATATGTCTAGATTCATGCATTTGTGTCTTCCTTTTTTTTTTTGAGCAGTAACTATGGTAATTCATTCAAGAATTAAAAGTACAAATACAACAAAAAGGTCTAAATGCAATAGACCAAAGAAGGGAAAACAACAAGAAAAGTAAAAGAAAGAGAAATCAAAATACAAGCACAATGTATAATAAGAAAAATACCATCTAACATCCCCTCCGATGAAAAACAATCAAATGGTCGTCTCCGAAAATCGAAGGAAGAAGACTCTTGAAAAATCATTCTTTACTCCCAACTTGGCAAAGTAGTTTGCCACGCCATTAGCTGAACGGCTAAAAAGAACGAAAGATACATCAAGCCCTATCACCATATGTATTCCGATCGACGTATATGTATGAAAGTGATATCCCCTGTCCTGCACAACCTCCTAATGTCCCTAGTAATGCTTATCAACCTCCACAGGAAGAATTACCTATTACTAGTCCAGGACATGGCATTAGTCGAGTCACCTTCAATAATAAGATTATGGTTTCCAAGCCTAGACCAAACCTGAAGTGCTCTCCTGATTGCTCTCAGTTTCGCCTCATTTGACTCCATAATCCCTAATGGCTCAAAAAATGTTAGTAACATCCTACCCCCTATCATCATGTAACACCCCACCTATTCCTGTCGGCCCAAGTTTACACCTTGTTACCCCATCCACATTGAACTTACATGATCCTTGAGGTGGCGCTACCCATTCGGCCTTAGGTTTCCTAAATTTCCCAACCCCCTTCATGCATCCTTCCCAAGACAAGATTTTTCCCACACGAGATGATCTATATAGAAAACCAGTTACCAACATGGAACAAACATCCAATGGTTAGATTCTTCAACCCTTTGATTCAAATAACATGCCCTATAATCAATATAGACTTGATGGTGATACACACTCTGCAGATGCAACCAACATCAGTAAATCACAAATTTGGTCACCACCACCCAATGTTGGATTCAAAGTGATTTATTTATTTATTTACTTGTACGAATGATAAATAGTCACATGAAGCTGCAACCTCAAGTTGCAACAGAGAGTTCCATCAACTGTGTTATAGGCTCTCTTCAAAACCGAAATCATCATCATCACCATCATCAAAGACCAACATCCCATCTATCTAGTGGCAACTTTACAAATTCTTCTCCATTTGACCCAATCATAAACTATACCATCAATCACTCTACAGTCTAACATGTTTTTATTTTTTTTTTTGAGGTCCGAAGGTGTCCAGGCGTCGCACCAGACTAGTCCTTTGGGGTATGTGAAAACCCCCCTATCCACACACACCGGGTAAGTCGATGGGACCTTACTCTATACAAATTCCCATGGAAAGGGCCCTACAATCTAACATGTCCTCTATCCCTTCCCTCTATGTTTTCAATGATCGACCTCGCCTCCCAGTGCCTTCTATATGAAGTCACTCTACGGACTGGGGTTGTGCATGGTCTTCTATTAACATGACCAAACCACCTCAAATGAGTCTCTATTAGGGCTATTTGTAATCTATCAGGGCTATTTTTAAATTATCTCAAATGTGTTCATTTATGACTAATCCACTTATCCAATGTAGAACCCACATCTCAGCAGTCCTAATTTTATCTATTTGTCTTTTCTTCATTGTCCAACACTTTGATCCATAAAGCATTGCAAATCTAATACATATTTTATAATATCATCCTTTTAAGTGAAGGGGAATTCTAATATCACACAGAACCC
The DNA here is from genome assembly GCA_022113865.1 of Chimonanthus praecox. Lineage (NCBI taxonomy): Eukaryota > Viridiplantae > Streptophyta > Magnoliopsida > Laurales > Calycanthaceae > Chimonanthus > Chimonanthus praecox. Next base: position 48,636,509 of record CM039089.1, on the reverse strand, counting down.
CACTAGCGTGTCTACATTTTTTTTTAAGACCAAGGTATCCAGACCTCTTAGAGCACCTAACTTGGGACACGTGCTAGTGTGTCTACATTTTGCCCAACCCACTCCTACCTATTCGCTAAGTTGAAACCTTCTTGTGATTCTATCATACAGCCCAAGTATCTAAACTTATCACAATTTACAATTAAGTCATTTCCAATTTTTACCGGGTTGCCCTCACTATCATTTGAGCCACTAAAGTCACATTTGATCTATTTTGTTTAAGTTCTACTATTTTCCAAACTATATGACTCCATTCTCCTCCATGATTCCAAGCTTGCATTGAGGAGTTGTTTCGTCTCACTATTCAATACTATATCATCTGCAAAAAGCATACACCATGGCACTTCATCCTGGATTCTAGATGTTAAGGTGTCCATGATTAGTGCAAATAGGTATGGGCTTAAAGAAGATCCTTGATGGAGCCCCACTCCAACAAGAATTCCACTGTCACTCTTCAAAACCGAATTTTTTTCATATTTTCCAACGATTGGCTTTGGTGACATAAAATCCATATGTAAAATCAAATGATCATGTTGATTTTAAAGTCGTCGCTAGTATATTAATCAAACAAATCTCCACATGCAACTACCACCAGGCCTGCCATACAAAATTTTGGCAGACAAAATGCTGAACTCATGCTAATGGTAAAGCATGCCAAGAAAACCCTCAAAAAAGAATACAGTACTCAACCTGCAATAAATGCGCTGCTGAGAACCCCTAAAAATATATTTAGAGAGAAAAAAATCACCTCCTCAGCACGAAGTGTACAGTATTGATCATTTAAGTTTTCAATATTTTCACTGGGTGGGAAAATCTGCATGAACAAAGTCACCAGTGAAACAACAATGAATAACAAGAAGATAGAGACAATTGCATTGCTAATTTCTTAGCCAAAACTGGGGAAGAAAGAGACTTCAAATGCCTCAAGCACACTATATTAGTCGGAATGCCTCAGTATAAGGACACTTGATAGAATCATAAGATTAGGAAAAGGGCATCAACTAATGTGTTTTTGTCAGCATACTTCTATACAGTCAGTTTTGTCATAACTTCATCTTCTATAGATCATTTTTCTACTATTCATAAGATAAAGGTAAAAAATAAGATAGGGGTGAACTCTCATTTTTACTGTTTTTCTGATGAGTTCTACAGTACTCTTTGCAAAGAGGGACTTTTTTTTTGCGAGAGGTAAATTTACAAATTGTGAATTGTTGAAGACCTTTAATAACAAATTGCAACAATCTTTCAAATTGCATGTTTAGTGGTTCACCTTGACAAAACTAAAGGCTCCATTTTGTTAAAACAAGAAACAGAATGTGGATTGGAAAGCCACATTTGTGCTTTCCACTCCCCTTCCAAAGATGCACACATTTGAAAAAAAAAAAACAGAGCTGCATCTTTGTCTAGTAGAAACACTAACTTAACATGGCTACAACCAACCAATTTGAAGTTTTCCTAATCATTTGTACAAGCAATCCATGACGGAAATCACAATGAAAATACACCAGCCTGGAGTTTTTTATTAAGATTATTCATGAGGCCAAATCATACCTTGTATATCTTGTGGTAGAACACCTCAAGCAATCGTAGCTCTGCATTAGGATGGGACAGTTCAACCTGCAAAAACAAGATATAAATTAAATCATAGCTCTATATTAGGATGAGATAATTGAACCTAAAGAATGCAGGATTTTTGTTAGTGAAGTCTCTTCGAGGTAATCAGCATAGAAGAACTCAAAAGGCAATTCAAGTACAATGATAAGCACCTCATATCCATACATCACAGGTTTTTGTGGACTAGGTAAAAGCAGAATCCATACTAAAAGATGGAGCATGGAAAAAAGAGCACAACTAGAGAAAGTTACCTTGGTTTTCATGTCATTGATCACATCCCCCACAGTGCTTTGTTTGGGCAATCTAATACTGTGAATCACCACCTAGAAACAAACACATACAGAACTAATAAGAGAGACAAAGGATAACTCAACCTTCAACTGGATGAGATGAAAAAAATGTGGTCTGCCTACTAACTTCATCTTTTGTGGAATGATGAAAAGCAACTTTCAAAGTTTTCAAGCCTTGCAACTCTGGCAGAGGAATGTCCAGTACTTCATAGTACAAAATATCAGAAGTCTGTAATAGAAGGGATACATAAGATATGTCTCATAACACCCAATGCTTTAGACAGTCGAATCGATAAAGGAATCTAAAAGGATTTCCAAAACCCTTAAAAAATAATGAGATCGGTTACCTGATTGCAGTGGACAAGCATGTCTGACAAATGATCAACACCCCTGTACTTAATGGGCTGGCGCTTTGGCTGCTTAGAATAGCAGTTGTGTGATGTCAACCTAATTTTTGATGGATCATCCAGACCCAATTGCCGAGCAACTCTTTCCACCACATCATCATAAGTGAAAAGCTTTGACCTTAAAATTCACATGATGAAATTTCAAAAGGAATATTAATCAGAAATATAAACATCAGAGGGAAAAGAGAGAAAAGTTCAAACTATACAAAAGCAGAACTGAAAAACTTACAACTCTAGACAGAAATCCTCCTCCGTAGGTTTCTCCAGAGATTGGAAATGGACCACCTACAAAAATTGATAAAGGGTAAAATTTTAGATCTAAAAATGATCAACATGACGGCATGCAGAAAATATAATATATAGAATCAACAAAAAACAAAACTGGTGTAAGAATATCACCAATCACATCTCATGGACAGTTCCTTAGTTTGAGGTTTCTCACTGAAAGGCCTCCCCCCAACTTTTTACTATTACTGTATTATTAATAACAATCTTTCTTGTTAACAATATTATTACTAACGTATTTGTCCAGATACAACCACATGCATGTGGGTAGATTCAGGGGTTTCTATCCTCACTTTCAATTGATGCTCTCTCCTCTGCAGTCTTGTGGTACACTTTTTTTCTCTTGTTCCAAGACTATCATTGTAAAGATTCTTTATATCATCTAATAAAATAAATATTTTCATTTTTTTTCAAAACAAAAGAGACCTTGTACTCATGTCATACCAAACAAAGCTCCGAGCAACATTAAAAAATGAAACACAATAAGAATATATGAGAGATAACACATTATGACATCATATAGCACTGTATATCTAGTTCCATACATCACTGCACACACTTAGTTGTATAATTGGTACCAAAATGTTCTAAACTCCAGCAACTACTATTGAGCTGCACTTTGTTGTTTACTTGGTACCAAAAGGTTCCAAACACCAGCAGCTATTGCATAAAATTTTCCAAAAAAAAAAAAAAGGGATTACCTGCGGGTTATGGACATATTCCAAAAATGAAGGTACATCCGGATAGCGGCACTTCGTAGTAGTTCCGATCGGAGATTTCTGGAAACAGATGATGTCCCCATCCTGAAGCTGCAAAAAAAGAAATCAGAAGATTTAAGTATTGCAAGTAACTGATTAACAACTAAAGCACTCTGCATGTCAAGGGATACAAACAGCATAGGAAGTGATCTACAGTTCTTAAATTTTGAAAAGCAATAAAAAAATTTGAGTTAAGTATTCCTGGGCTGGCATGTGATGGATGAGATTTCAGAAAACCCACACATACCCACCCAAGAAGAAGGAGAGACCCTGCTCAAGCAGATGAACATGAGCACAGGGGAGAAAAAAGGCAATCATAAAAATAACAATTTTTACGGGTAAGAGTAGTAATATCAAGAACTGGAACAATAAAGGCCCCTAATCACATTGCTATAGTGATTCGGATCGCTGCAAATTTTTACCGACCAGTCAAAAAGGTTCCCTTATATCCCCTCATCCCCCTATCATATGTAGGCCCCAAGAAAGCATATCAAGGTAAAAAGTCTCCCACTAAAAAATTCACTACATATAGGAAGAACAAGATTAATGGGTTATCTGAGAAATTAACCTGACTAGCTCGAAACGTGAGTTTTTTGTCAATGTGCTCACACCAAACAGTTGGTTCAAACCTTATTTCCTGGCATCACAAAAAAGGTTAGAAATTCTGTTAAAAGTCATTTCTAAAAGGCCAGAAAGTACAAGTTCTTTATTAATTAAAAAAAGCACAAGCCAATGAAATGCTTGATCAAGACTTTATTATATTAAGAAATGAGAAAGAAAGTAGAACACGAAATTGAATAAATGCAAGAAGGTGACATGGTGCATGACCTATGTTAATGTGTGCATTTAAAAAAGAAAAAATTCATGTTACATGCAACCACATGAAGATGTAGGACTACTTGCCATGTTTTCTGTTGGAGTCCATATCAAAGCAAGTACATATATTGCATTTTATCCAATCGATAATGTGTTTTTCTTTACGGAAAAGGTAACCAAATAACTATCATTGATTAATAATAATGTAGCGGAAACGGGGATAAAAATCAAATCAAGTCAGTCCCGATGATTATCGGGTCACACACTTAAACCCCTTCACACGTGTGAAGCTCTAACTTAAAGGGTTAAGTCTTGGTACGTGTGTTAAAGGAAATTAGGGCTGTATGTAGGGTGAAATACGAATGGGAAAGTGGAAAGAAAAAGGGAAACGAGAAGAGGCAGTGGAAAGAAGGGGATAGCAGCGGCGGAAAACAGGAAGGGAAAGACGAAGAAGGGAAAAGATGAAGAAGAAGGTTGCGGCTTGGCTTAAAGGGAGGCACCTGGGCTTAGGTGAAGGGGACGAGGTGAGTCTGCTGTGAGAAGGAGAAGACTTCGAGTAGCAGAGGCGAAGGCGACGACGAACTTGGGATAAAGCCCAAGCTTTGCTTGCAGTGGTGATTTCAATTGAGATGAAGCCCAAGATCTGACAATATGGAAGACTGGAACTGGCCAGCGATGGCTTCGTCTGCAACTGAGGTAGAAAATGGAAAAAATCCTAGTGCTCGACAGCAAAAGAGATAAACAAATCAGATTTTAATTCATAATAATCGAAGAGGTATGTTCCTCTGTTACATCCATAGTATTTATAATAAAACTAGGAACTCAAAATAGAATACTAACACACGAAAATAGAAAAGACTCCTAAACTAATTAGGGAAAGCCACCGACCTGGCTTTCTTACTAAACAAGAGTTCTAAGAATAACATAATACGAAAATACTAAAAAATAGAGCCGGTGGATGCATATGTTCGGCGTGTCCTACATCATTCCCCCGGTCTTAAAAAAAACTCCTCATCAAGTTCGTCAGGGTCTATCTCATCTGCATCAACTCTGGCATCAGGAACCGGGCTGGTAGGAGACGAATCACATAATGCAGTAGGCAGGGAGGACGCAAGAACAAACGTCAAACCATCCTTCTTGAAGGTGTAGGTGTTGGAGTGGCCGGCATGTAAGGCGCGAACATCAAATTGCCAGGGGCGTCCAAGTATCAAGTCGCACATATCCATGTCGATCACATCAAACAAAGCAGAATCCTTATAGTTCCCAATGGAGAATTGGACTTCACACTGGAAAGTAATCGGCTTGCTATACGCATCATCTATCCAACGAGCAGGGTGCGGTGTAGGTAGCTTCTGGACAGGGAGCTGCAACCTGTCGACCACAGATTGTGAAACTAAATTGTCTTAACAACCGCTGTCAATGGCTAAGAGGCAAGGGAGGCCATGAATTGTACACAGAGTGCGAAACAGACGATGCCGCGGAGATGGCGGCTCTAGAGAAGTAGGAGAGAAGGTACAAATACAAAGAGCTGTGTTCCCTCATGAGTACCATATGTAGGAGGAGGATCAGCTTCAATATTCTCAATTGCATCATCATCCGCATCATGTTGAGTATTGAGTGTGACAAGCGCCACATTGCTGCGACATTCATGGAAACGGTGCCCGGGACGGCTGCACTTAAAGCACTTTGGGAGGTTAGGATGGGTGTAGGGATTGGAAGAGGAAGATGAAGATGGATTGGGCTTAGTAGGAGGTGGTGGGTTGTTGTATCAGGAAGGTCGGTTCGGAGGTGGTGGTTGGTTCAGAGATGTGTGAGGTTGATATGAAGCTTGGGAAGGGACTGGTTCTGGTTGGTATTGGGGAGGAACATAGGTGTTACATCCATGGTATTTATAATAAAATTAGGAACTCAAAATAGAATACTAACACAAGAAAATAGAAAAGACTCCTAAACTAATTAGAAAAAGCCACCGACTTGGCTTTCTTGCCAAACAAAGTTCTAAAAATAACATAATACTAAAATACTAAAAAATAGAGCCGGTGGATGCATATGTTCGGCAACGGTAGTCAGATCCACATTGCCACATATGGCTCAAACATACGAGAATTTCAAAAGTCACTTAACAATCGTTAATTAAAATTGTAAGCACATTTCCCACCCCCTACTGGTGCGGTGCATTCCTGCATCCCACCCTTTTCTAATTTGGTGTTTTAGTTTTAAGTAAGGGTATTATTGTAATTGTTTGTTTCTTTTTTAAGTAAGGATAGTTTGGTAATATCTCTATTTATTTTAGTTAGTTTCCTTTTCTTGTAAGGGCAATTTCGTCATAAGCCTTTTGTAAGCTTATATAAGCCAACCATTTCATTGTATTTGATACACGATGGAATAAAATTTGGGGGATTTTCCACAAAACAGCAATTGTGAATTGGCGAGAAGCTTTTGGCGAGAAGCCCTCCTCCTCTTCCAGGTACATGATCTTCTTCCATCTTCTTCTCTCTTCTCTTTTCTTTCCTTTTAATCTTTTCCTTTATTGGCCGTGACTTCCAAAGTTCCCCAATCCCTTTTACCGCTGCTCAGATTTCTGCCTTTACTTTTATCCAGCCCCTATACCCACCATACTACCTTCGTCCCCTCTTTCTGCAGTCCATACAGTCCCTAAACTCCTGTCCCAAGGACTTTTGACCCTCCTACACCTATCCACAGCCAAACTGCCATCTCTGCTGCTATTACCATTTCAATTTCCTGTCCCCTTTACTGCCATATACCCTTCTTAGTCCCTCCTCTACCTTGAACAGTCCCTTTATTGCTGTTCTGGATCCATCTTAGGCCTTTCCTGACCCCCAGATATCCCACACAGTCTTAATCATTGCTGTCCTATTGTACTGAACCTTTCTTACACCTATCCTATTTTCTTGAACCTTTTGTACACCTGTCCTCTTGATTTTGAAACATTCTACTTTGAGCTATGACATGGTTTGGATTGTGATTTTATTACTTACATTGAATCCTCTGAATTTTATTGATTATTTGTAGTAGATTTTATTATTCTAATTGTTATTATTAATTTTAATTTTAATTTCAGCCTCATTTAGTTTCTTATTACAGCATAAATCGCATTTAGGCATTTAGGGTCACCTTTAGGGTCACCTTTTGTCTTGTCCTGCGTCAAATTTGGTATCAGTAGCAAGGTTGGATCGTTTCCTTAAACACCCACAGTCTTAGGTTGAATCTTATTTTTATTTAAAAAAAAAAAATCTTTATTTATTTATTTATTTAAAAAACAAAAAATAAATAAATAAATAAATTAAAAAAAAAATCATTTATTGCATATAGACTTGGGTCATAGCATATAGTCAGATTTCAACACTATATTTGTGAGTCTAGAGGAACACTAGTGCGTGTACCCATGCATGACCACTAGGAGTGGAGTTACCTATCAGAAAGAGTCTGAACCATCCAGCGAAATGTCAGGAGATCAACCCCCAGTTTGGTTTACTCAAGCCTTTGCCCAATTAGATGCCCGGCTCACTGACCTTAAGAGAGGTCAAGATACCTTAGGTACTGACATGACCGACTTGAGAAACCGGATTGAAGTCCTTGAAACCCCTAGGAATGATGAGAATGGGTCAGTTCATGAGGATAATGAGAATTTTAGGAATCGAGACCATAGAGGCCGCGGATTTGGTCATGGTAGATTCCAACAGCCACACAGGCATCAGGAACCCATCAACCATGAGGAATGTGCTTTAAAGAATGTGCGATCAGAAGCCCCTGAATTTAAGGGAAGAGCAGACCCTAAGGTTTTCTCAAATTGGTTGTCAGACATGGATCTCTACTTTGAGTAGCATGATATGTCGGAACTTCTTAGGGTCCGTTTTGCCAAAATGAAGTTGGTGGGACATGCTCGACTTTTCTGGACCACAGTGGAACATAAACTCCGGAGGCAACGAGTTGAACCCGTCAATCTGCATTGGGATGAGATGAAAGAATATTTGAAAGAAAAGTATATCCCTCTCAGATACAAACAAAAACTCATTGACCAATGGAACTCTCTACGTCAGGGCAACCAGACCATTGATGAGTACATTGAGAAGTTTGATGAGTTCCTTATGAGATGCGAGTTGGATGAGGACCCCAGCCAAACCCTTTCTAGGTTTAGAGTAGGTCTTCGTCCTGAGTTCCAGCGTGAGCTTATCTTACATGGGGTGGAAACTTTGGAGGAAACTTACCAAATAGTCCAAAGTTTAGAAGGTTACTTTAAGCCGAATCCTCCAAAGCATTTTGACTCCCGAGGTGCCAATTCTAGGCCTAATCCGCAAGGATTTCGGCAGAATACGGTGAGTCAACCCAAACAAGCCGCCAGTACTCCATCCAAGAACAAGGATGCAAGTTTTAAGGGAGCTTCTGGTGCGAGATCTTCTAAGAATGGTCCTCAGTGTTACTACTGTCAGGGATTCGGGGATTTGCTCGTGAATGTCCTACTAAGACCAGGAACCAGGAAAGAGCCATTTTGTTGGGAGAACCACACATTGAAGAGATTACCCATGAAGATAGCATAGAAGCTCAATTTCAGGGTGAATATCCTTCGAGTGATGAGGAACTTGATGACGAGATCGATGCAGATTTTCTTGCAGTAGTTAGATGTGCCTTTACTAGATCTCAACCCTCAGAAGATTGGAAGCGCACAGCCATTTTCCACACTTACATTAAGTGCGGTGGGAAATCTTGCAAATTGATTGTGGATAGTGGAAGTTGTACAAATGTCGTATCTACCAGCGCGGTTGCTTGATTGGGTTTAAAGACTGAACCTCATCCTAATCCACATCGAGTTGCGTGGGTCAATGATACGTCAATCCCGATCACTCAACGGTGCCCCGTGCCCATTCAGATCCTCACCTATCAGGACACTGTGTGGTGTGATGTAATCCCTATGGGCGTAGGACACATTATTTTGGGTCGTCCTTGGTTGTTTGATAATGATGTGACACTGTTCGGTCAAGCGAACACGTGTAGCTTTGAGCATAATGGTAAGAAGATCAAAATCCTCCGTATGCAACCTAGGCCCCCTCACTCAAAACAGCATGACACAAAGAGGGACAAACCGAAAACCCCATCAAAGACTCAGTCCAAGTCTCTACATATCATTGCTGCTAAAGAATTTGAAAGAGAGACTAGTGAAACTTCGGTTGTGTATGCCCTAGTGTCGAGAGAGACCTCTCCTGAGGTTGGTATTGAGTTGCCAGAGGTTGTAGTTCCGGTCTTTAAGGAATTTCAAGATGTATTCCCATCTGATTTGCCAAATGAACTACCTCCCATGAGGGACATACAACATGCCATAGATCTTGTCCCTGGGGCGACTTTGCCAAATCTGCCTCATTATAGGATGAACCCTAAGGAGCATGAAGAGTTGAAGCGTCAAGTGGATGAGCTTCTACAAAAGGGATTCATCAAGGAGAGTTTAAGCCCGTGGGCTGTGCCAGCCCTCCTGACACCCAAGAAAGACGGCACCTGGCGCATGTGTATAGATAGCAGGGCTATTAATAAGATCACTATTAAGTACAGGTTTCCAATCCCACGTCTCGATGACATGCTTGAAATGATGGCCCGTGCTACTATCTTTTCAAAAATTGACCTCAAGATTGGATATCATCAAATCCGCATTAGACCAGGAGATGAATGGAAGACAGCCTTCAAGACGAAAGATGGTCTGTACGAGTGGATGGTTATGCCTTTTGGTTTGACCAACGCTCCCAGTACATTTATGCGGGTAATGACTCAAGTGTTGAGACCTTTTATGGGTAAGTTCTTGGGGGTATATTTTGATGACATTCTTATCTATAGTACATCTCAGGAACAACACTTGCAGCATCTGAGGTTAGTCTATGAGGCTCTTCGGACTGAAAAATTATACGCAAACTTGAAGAAGTGTACATTCATGTCGAATATAGTTATTTTCTTAAGGTTTGTGGTTTCATCTGAAGGTATGTCAGCGGACTCCGAAAAGATCAAGGCCATAGTAAGTTGGCCTGAACCGCGGAATATACATGAGGTACGAAGCTTTCACGGCTTAGCTACCTTCTATAGGCGGTTTATCCGAGGGTTTAGTTCCATCACGGCTCCCATCACGGATTGCCTTAAAAAAGGGGAGTTCCAATGGACTAAAGCAGCCTCGAAAGCTTTCCAGGAGATCAAAACTCATTTGGTCGAAGCTCCTGTCATGCGACTACCAGACTTTTCTAAAGTCTTTGAAGTTGCGTGTGATGCATCTGGTGTTGGTATAGGTAAGTCCTAAGTCAGGAAGGACAACCTGTCGCTTACTTTATTGAGAAGTTGAATGAAGCCAAACAGCGATATTCCACCTATGACAAAGAGTTCTATGCGGTTAGGCAAGCACTCCGTCATTGAAGACACTACCTTTTGCCACACGAATTCGTTTTGTTCTCAGACCATGAGGCCTTGAGATATCTAAATTCCCAGAAAAAGTTAAACTCAAGACATGCCAATTGGGTTCAATGTCTTCAGGAATATACTTTTGTGTTAAAACACAAGGCCGGAGTTGAGAACAAGCCAGCTGATGCATTGAGTCGTAGGGTTGCACTAATACACTCCATGAGTGTAGAGGTGACCGGGTTTGAGCAATTGAATGATGAATATCCCACATGCCCGGATTTTGGGGAGTTGTATGCTTCACTCTTGAGTGGCCAAGAACGGAGTAATAAAGAGTTTCTCATGGTGGATAATTTATTGTTTAAAGGAAGTAAACTCTGCATTTCCCGAACTTCCTTGCGTGATTTTCTTGTTTGGGAGTTACATGCCGGAGGTATGGCTGGACATGTTGGGAGAGACAAGACAATTGCCCTGGTTGAAGACAGGTTTTATTGGCCTAGTCTCAAGAGAGATGTGGCTAAAATCATTGGGCAATGTTGAACTTGTCAACTGGCAAAACAAAGGAAGCAGAACACAGGATTGTATACACCTTTGCCAGTTCCTATGCTCCTTGGCTGGATATTAGTATGGACTTCGTACTTGGATTTTCGAAGACTACTATTAAGAAGTACGATTCCATTTTGGTGGTTGTGGACCATTTTTCTAAAATGGCCCATCTCCTTCTGTGTTTTAAGACCTCCGATGCTTCTAACATTGCCAAGATTTTTGTCGGAGAATGGTGAGACTCCATGGTTTACCAAAGACGATTGTGTCAGATAGGGATGTTAGGTTCATGAGTTATTTTTGGAAGACCCTATGGCACATGATGGGTACTAGGTTACAGTTTTCGTCTACGTATCATCCTCAAACTGATGGTCAGACTGAGGTAGTTAATCGTAGCCTAAGAAATCTGTTGCGTTGTCTGGTTGGTGAGAATACGTGAACATGGGATGTTGTTCTACCGATTGTTGAGTTCGCGTATAATAGTTCGATCAATAGATCTATAGGTATGAGTCCCTTTGAAGTCATGCATGGTTATAAGCCTAGGAAGCCTATAGATCTCATTCCCATGTCTATGTCACATAGGCCATCTGAGTCTGCATCATCATTTACATATCGCATACATGACTTGCATGCTGAAATTAAAAAGAAAATTAATATGAGCAATGAAGTGTATAAATCTGCTGTAGATATTCATCGTAAATTCAAAGAATTTAATGTGGGTGATTATGTGATGATCCGCATAAGACCTGAACGGTTCCCACAAAGAACTGTGAAAAAGTTACATGCTCGTAGTGCAGGGCCTTTCAAAATTTTGAGGCGAGTTGGATCCAATGCATACATTTTAGACCTTCCATCAGATATGGGTATCAGTCCTACTTTCAATGTGGAAGATTTAGTCCCTTTCCAAGGCCCAACAGCTACACCTATAAGCCCATCATCACATCATTCCCTTAACCCTTCTACTGGACTACCTGACCCACTTCATGACCTATGGCTTGAACCTACCCAGCCTTCACAGCCTTTACCTACTTTACCTTCTTTGCCACCTAAGAGAGATGAGATAGAATCTATTCTGGATGAAGAAGTGGTTTCTACACGTGCCGGAGGCTATCAGAAGTATCTTATGAAGTGGAAAGACAGACTGATTACAGATGTCACATGGTTGACAGAAAGTGAGCTAAAGCGACTTGATCAAGACCTTCTAGAGAGAGATCGGAGTTTTGTTTCGTCAGAGGTGCCTACTTCTTCTACAGCAAAAGATGACAGCAATGACAAAACAGGTTTCCGAGTCTATCAGCGACGACGGAAGAGAGCCGCTCCAACTCCATCATTATGGCTTGATGAAGATTCACTTGGTTGACATTGAAGACCTCACGTACACGTGTTTGCACTACGAAGACCCTACACTGGGAAGACGTGTACGTGGGACGATTTGTGTATTCTCATCTGTTTAAGCTCGTGGTCGAGTTTTCCTCAGATGGGGGGATTGGTGCGGTGCATTCCTGCATCCCACCCTTTTCTAATTTGGTGTTTTAGTTTTAAGTAAGGGTATTATTGTAATTGTTTGTTTCTTTTTTAAGTAAGGATAGTTTGGTAATATCTCTATTTATTTTAGTTAGTTTCCTTTTCTTTTAAGGGCAATTTCGTCATAAGCCTTTTGTAAGCTTATATAAGCAGCCCTTTCATTGTATTTGATACACGATGGAATAAAATTTGGGAGATTTTCCACAAAACAGCGATTGTGAATTGGCGAGAAGCTTTTGGCGAGAAGCCCTCCTCCTCTTCCAGGTACATGATCTTCTTCCATCTTCTTTTCTCTTCTCTTTTCTTTCCTTTTAATCTTTTTCTTTACTGGCCGTGACTTCCAAAGTTCCCCAATCCCTTTTACCGCTGCTCAGATTTCTGCCTTTACTTTTATCCAGCCCCTATACCCACCATACTACCTTCGTCCCCTCTTTCTGCAGTCCATACAGTCCCTAAACTCTTGTCCCAAGGACTTTTGACCCTCCTACACCTATCCACAGCCAAACTGCCATCTCTGCTGCTATTACCATTTCAATTTCCTGTCCCCTTTACTGCCATATACCCTTCTTAGTCCCTCCTCTACCTTGAACAGTCCCTTTATTGCTGTTCTGGATCCATCTTAGGCCTTTCCTGAACCCCAGATATCCCACACAGTCTTAATCATTGTTGTCCTATTGTACTGAACCTTTCTTACACCTGTCCTATTTTCTTGAACCTTTTGTACACCTGTCCTCTTGATTTTGAAACCTTCTACTTTGAGCTATGACATGGTTTGGATTGTGATTTTATTACTTACATTGAATCCTCTGAATTTTATTGATTATTTGTAGTAGATTTTATTATTCTAATTGTTATTATTAATTTTAATTTTAATTTCAACCTCATTTAGTTTCTTATTAAAGCATAAATCGCATTTAGACATTTAGGGTCACCTTTTGTCTTGTCCTGCGTCACCTACTTATTTTCATTTCGTTCTCCACGAGTTTGTTGGTTCTTCTCCAAACTATTGGAGCCACTTAAAAGTAATAAATGTAGACCTGGCAATCACACAACAAAGCCTACTGTTGGGGCTGCTGTGAATGAGTCCCACATTGGAAGTGTAGAGGGAGATCTAGGGGTTTATATAGGACTTGGGTCACTCCACCTAACAATCTAGTCTTTTGGGATGGAAGCCCAAGTCCTAACAAGTAGTATCAGAGTCAGGTCTCAGACTACCACATGTGGATTCAGAGGATTCCCCAAACAAATGGAATGGCTGGCATCGCTCTCTCAGCCAAAAGGCCTCGTTCGAGGGGGAATTGTTGAGGCTGCTGCGAACGAGTCCCATATTGAAAGTGTAGAGGGAGATCTAGGGCTTTATATAGGACTTGGGTCACTCCACCTAACAGGCTAGTCTTTTGGGCTGGAAACCCAAGACCTAACACCTACTACTTGAAAATGGCAGAAGACAAGCAGATCCGAAGAACAAAAATTACAAAAATAACTACCTCATAGAGTTCAATCTCTTCATTTCGAGAAAAGCCGGCCATTCCATTTAATTTTGTTAAGATTCCTGTTGGCTTACCTCCCCCTTTAACAAAGAGACTTCCTACATACCTGCCATAATGATGGAAAATATCGTTAGTCACATACACAGCTAACAATGCCATGGCAAGACAAGAAAATGGTCAATACCGAAGCTCCTCTTTTACAGGATCATAAAGCTTGAAGAACAGGAGTATATCTTCTTTAGTTTTTTCAAGAGGTGGAATTGGACGTAAATCCTGTAAGATCAATTGCATAGAACAAAATTCAGTATTGCCACTGGGGAAAAAAATCTCCAGGGTAAGGATAGTGCATGTCCAACATGTTCATTCATGATTAAAAGGACCGGAAACAACATACTGAAAAGATCATATGCCAAGTGGCATTAAATTGGTGATGAAACTACTAAAAGAGTATTACCAACATAATACTTCTGCAAACTAAATAAACAGTATATCCATATTGAGGTGATAGTTTGCTATATTGCATAAAATTGATAAAAGCAACAATTACCGGTGCGAGCTCTATTTCAAGAAACAATTCCAGTTCTGCATTGTGAGCCTTGTTTGAAACCTTCCTAAATTTACCAACCTAAAATGTAACATATGGTGATTGTCAGATTGAAAAGACATTTTCACAAGGCCAATAGAAACCTTAAAACAAATAGAGGTACCAAGAAATGTTTAAAAACAACAATAGCTTTGAAGCATCATACAACAAAAAATTGCTGGAAAATAACTTAGCCTAACAGGAGTACCAGACTGATTAGGATCATACTGGGAAACAATGGCTAACAAATCATATCATATCAAAGCACCCACCAACTGGCTTAGAAGAAACAACAGAATGCAAGAAATACTAATCGCAAACTAATTATTGTTATACATTTTCTAATTGACTTTTAGTAGGAAAGAAGCAGTGATTCCCTGAGAATGAAGTACTTTAAAACTATCAAGCTCTAATTACCAGTGACTATTTTGTTCTAATTACCTTATTCTTCTTCTAATCAAGCACATCTGAGACAATCCTCCTATTACTACTTCAAATGCAGGTATTCACCACAGTTAAAAAGATATTGAAACCTGAATGACGCAGGACAAGACAAGGGGCGACCCTAAATACCTAAATGCGATTATAATGTAACAAGAAACTAATATAAAGCAAAATATTAGGTTGAAATTAAAATTAATAATAGCAATTAGAATAATAAAATCTACCACAAACAAACATGAAATTCTAAGAATTCAATATAAGCAATTATTGTAACCCAAATCAAGTTATAGGTCAAAAATAAAGGGCCCTCAAAACCAAGAGCATAATCAGTTCACACAAACACATAAAACCAACATCAAATAGAGATTAAATCTGGCTATGACAGCAGTCTGAGAAGTTAATGAGGTTAAGAAAAGGACTGGTTTTATGGGATAGCAGTAAGAAAGAGGGAAGGACAGGTAGGAAAGGCTAAGATAGGGACTGTATGAAGGTTTAGGACAGGTGGTAAGGACTGATCTGGGACGTGTTACGGTTGGGGAAAATAAAAAAGGGGAAAGAGAGGGGAAGAAGAAGAAAGAGAGAAAAAAAAAGAAAAGAGAGGAGAAGAAGATACTCGTACCTGGAAGAAGATGAGGGCTTCTCGCCAAAGAACTAGCTTCTTGCCAAAACACCAATGTGCGAAAATAATTCTCAGATTTTTTATTTCATAGCATCGTGTATGCCTCCAAAGGGCTACAATTTATAATTTCATCTTTCTAAAATAAAAAAACAACAAAAAGGACCAAGCTGCCCTTACTTAAAATACCCTTACTTGAAATAAACAAAAGGACAACTGCCCTTACTTAAAATACAAAAATAGCAGCTGGAAATAAAAAGAAAGAAAAGAAAAGAAAACTCATTGCACGGCAATGGATGCAATGGATGTGCCGCATCAACCCCCCATCTGAGAAAAACTCGACCTCGAGTTCAAACAGATGAGAATACACAAATCTTCCCACGCACACGTCTTCCCAGTGTAGGGTCTTCATAGCGCAAAACACGCGTATGTGAGGTCTTCAATGTCATCCAGTCAGATCATTGTCAAACCATAACGA